>OX403619.1:45362907-46708907 GCA_948107695.1 Meliscaeva auricollis | reverse complement strand
ATTGCCTTAAGTAGGACAGGCATTCCAGATAAGTTGATTGCTATTATTAAAGCAACCTACGATGGATGCAAATGTCACGTTTTACACAGAGGAAGGTTGTCGGATGAATTCGAAGTCCAATGTGGAATCAGACAGGGTTGCATACTGTCGCCAGTACTTTTCCTGTTAGTGATAAGTGATGTGCTGCGTGCAGCCCTGTTAAATGGAAATGGTGGAATTCAATGGATTCTGACATTCCAACTAAAACATCTGGACTACGCGGATGACGTATGCTTACACTCTCACAGGACCATGGAAATCCATCAAAAGACAACAAGGGTGGAGGGAGAAGTAGAAATCGTGTGGCTGGAAATTAGACATTCGAAAGTGAATCTTCACAGCTGGGGAAGAGTTGGGGAGAACTACGTTATATTTCCAGAAACCGTACACGATGGCGCGTAGGAGTATTGGAGACCCTATGCCCCTTAAGGGGACTCTTTAAGGTCTGAGGACCTAAGAAGAAGAAGAACAAAGGAGTGTTTCCACCAAAGCACTTGTAATAGATTACAAGAAAGCGAAAGAAATCTCTAGTTCCTGTAAAGTTGAGTGATAAACACCTTATATTGGCTACTCCTACTTAATCAAAGTGTAAGCTTGTAAAAAAAAGCCAATTCGGCCTCTAGTCCTTGGGGCCTAGCCTTCCAGGTAAAGGGCACCTTCCACCGAGGTCACTGCCTAGTCTAGAAGTGATTTTAATAGTAATGAAACAACTAGAAGTTTCGGATATGATGTCTAAATCCTAGTTATCGAAACTTGAACAACGAATTTCTAGACCAGACATTAAACAGACAACGAACGTTCCGAGGGGCCAACCCAACATAGAATCATATCACTACCTGGTAGTAGTTCAGATATCAGAAATTTTGACGTATGCAAACCTATGTAATGCTGCAGAGTCGGTCGCTAACACTGTAAAATTCGGATAAAAACTATAGCCGGGTTGCTTTGAGAGAAAGATTCTTCAATTGATGTTTGGTCCAGTTTGCATGGATTGGACAATGGAGAAGAAAATTGAAAATGAGGTCTACAGGTTTTACAGTGTTATCGACTTAGTGAACAATTTGAAAATACAGCGATTGAAATGCGTGAAATGCGAATGAGACTTTGCGTCAAATCCGCTAGTTCTGATTTGCTGACTTGTTTATGATGTTAAGCCGATGTTAAATCCAATTTTTCAACCTCGAGCGCTGAACGCAACGTTGGTATAAATGCAAAAAAACTGTTATTTTTTGCGTTTTCGTTTCAGTAATTGGCAATTTTACCCATTTAGGACTAGTTTTTGACTGTAAACTTTGTTTTACGGTTTCACCACCAACCTACGTGAACGATTTCAAGCTCATATTTTGGAAAATTTATTTTCTTACAAAAAATAATTCTTTATGATTAAATTCTCTAAAAACTGCAGAATGGTTGGAAATTTCTTTTTCACAATTCAGAATTAGATTCAAACTCAAAACTGCATATTTAAATTTTACAATTTTTAATATCAGTTTTAACTTATGCATTGTTTGCATGCATTTCGAGGTCATAATCTAATATAAATTAGAAAAAAACTTAAAATTTTACTAGACCCTGTGGAAAATCCAAGTATTTTATCGCATTTTTTAACAATTATAATGTTTCCAAAAAAAATATTGATACAATAATTTTTGAAATTCCCATAAAATGAGTCTCTATTGGCTGATGGGGAAAATCAAATCTCTAAACACATTTCTATTCCTCGCCAATCAGCATTTTAATTCAAATTTATATTTGTTGATGGCAGCGCCCTCTTTCCCTATCGGCATTAATTCTATCTTATCTCACAAAACACCATCGCAACAATTTCATTTATTCCAATCAAAAATGGTATCGGCTATCGAGTTTCGCCGACCGTATAGTGAATCCAACATCAAAATCACCAAAAGCACAAAATTCTATCCATGATTGACCCTGCTTGAATGCTGAATGCAATCAAAATGGTTTACTCTCTCTCTCTCTCCTCTGCTCTTCTCTCCTTTCTTTCTGACTGTGTGTTTGGAGCTCAACAACAAAATATGGAGTATGCAGGAGCGACAGTGTAGCAACAATAAATTCGGGTATTAAAAGCGCAATCAAAATTTTTCGGATAAATCCACCCGCTAAACACTGAGGTAATCTCTGCGATTCACTCTAAACTGATGTTGCTTTTTCCATCCTCTCTCCCCCCACCTTTTCCTCAGCAACTTGTCCGGTAGAATACATAGTATAGGCTGGGCGGGGCAGTGTGTGCATAAATTAATAACAATTCCTGATCGGGTTTTATTATTGTCGCAACAATTGCGTTTTGAACGACAATCCTGACCAGTGGTGTTGATGGGGGATACACCAGTGGAAGTGGCAGTGTTTGGAGTGATACCCATTTTTAACCCATCAGGGGGGATCCCAGGCGGAACCATCCATGTTTTTGTGAAGTGATTTCGTTTCATTTTCGAGTGGATTTGCAGATGTTGGACGACATACACCAGATCTGCATCTGGCTGTGTCCCTTCAATTGGTGTCCAGAGTCTGTCTATACTCTGCCGAAGCTTGATGGTGCTAACGCTGATGCGTATGGTATGAAGGTATACCTACCAACATTTAATGGATATGTCATCAGGTCATTTCTATAGCCAGTGCATGTGGCAAGAAGTGACGAAACTAAACAGTCCTCTACCAGTTTTGACCAAAAAAAAATAACAAAAGTTCTCATTTTTATGATTCTGTCATCGATATACCTTCGTGCTTCGTATTTTCTATGAGACTCTTGTGTAGGTACATGTGGAACTTTCATTGTAAGCTTCCTTCAGGACTTTGTTGTTTCGTTTCGATCTGTCAGGATGGCAATTCGATTCTGGAGCGATTAGTTTTAATGCATTTTTGGCTGCTGATGCAGTGGGGTCAGCAATAGGGTAAGTGTTTGTTTGTGTACTTGTATAAGGAATAGTAAAAAAAAATGTAATCCGACTTTAATAATGCTTTCAACAGTTTTTCTCCTAATTGTCACTTTTCAAATGCTAAGCCCCACTGTGTTTTTTTATTTTCAAATTAGTCCTTTTCACAATTTTCTCAAGCCGAAGGTTTTAATAGCCATTTTACCAATCACCCCTTTTTAAATGCCCAACCCCACTGTGGTTTTCCCTGCTAGTTACTGTTTTTCTGCTTGAAACTGCTGGTTTTCTAGATTTTTTTCCTGAGAAAAGCCGAAAGCTGAAAGTTCCATCACATTTTATGAGATTTTATAGCATTTCTTTTAAGTGCTCCTTTTTAAAATCCTAATCCCTATTTTTTGAAAGCCAGTTACCTACTATTCTTGTGTTTGTAGTTTCAGATCCTTGCAATTTTTGGAGAGCGAAGGTTTCTACAGCTTTTTTATTAACTAACAAAATTTAAAAGATAAACCCCACTACATTCTTTTTATACATGCCACTTACGTCTCCTTTAGCCTTCGGGTTTCAACTATTTTATCCTCATGTGATTTGAATATAAATACAATGTTTTTATCAACTGCCACTTTTCTTATGCCCAGCCCCACTGTGTTTTTTTACAATAAGTTACTTTACCTTTGCATTAAAAGCTTTTCTTCTAATTGTGGCTCTTTAAAAGTTAGCTACTTCTAGTTCTCTTTTGTTTTGGCAAAAGGTTTCTACCGTTTTTTCAAGAAAAAAGGTTTAAAAAGCCTTTTTGTTAACTGTCTCTTTTAAAAACTCAACACCAAGGTGTTTCTCTAAGTCAGTTATTCTTCTCTTCTGTTTATAGCTTTTAATCTTCAATAATTTTTCCCGAGCCAAGGTTTGAACAGTTTTATTTTACTAGCTGCCACTTTTTGAAAACCGAAACCCCACTGTGTTTATCAAAGTAAGTTACTTCTTTTGTGCCTGAAAAGCTTCTCTTCTTACTGCAACTCTTTAAAAGTAAGATACTTTTTCTTCTCTTTGTTTTTGCTTCAGGGTTCCATTTTTTTTTGTCAAAGGGGAGGTTTAAAAAGCCTAACCACTTTTAAAAACTCAACGCCACTGTGTTTTTTCTAAATAAATTACTTAGCTTGTTTTTACAGCTTTAAGTTTTCAACTATTCCTGAGCTAAGGTTTTAACATTTTTTTTTACAAGTTGCCACTTTTTGAAAACCCAACCCCACTGTGTTTTTTTGAATACGGTTATTGCCAATGTTCCTGTATGATATTTGTATATCCTGATGGCAAAATATACAATTCCACCGTGTGTATGATTGTCAGCCTCGCTGGTGTTGTAAATCTGCATCACAAAACGCCACAACATACACACCGGCCAAAAATTGTATCTCGAAAACCACCGTGGCAGTGGCAGTGGGAGTGTGGGCAAGGAGGTGAAAAAAGACAATAATCTCAATGGCACTGGCCAAATCACCAATCACCACCTCCTTTCGATTGTGTCCTCGTCCATATGGAGTATCGACATTGTCGACGACGAACTCTGGGAGCGAAGCATCATAATAAAACCATTTGATGTAGATTTGCGGATGCGGATCTATCTTTTTCTGGTTCTGCTCCTGGCTGCCACCACTTTATTCAACATTCTACTTCTACCAACGCCCGCCATCCACCGACACACGAGGAAGCAATTGTCCTGCGTTTTTTGGGGGAATATATAGTTACGACTGAATTGAAAATTCCTCTCCTGGTTGTCGGTCGATGGGTGATGGTGGAATGTATAAATTCCCAAAACAAGCTAAAACGGAAATAATGGGACGTTCCTAGGGACACCAGATATTTCGTTTTTCGATTGGATTTTCGGGAAATTTTCGAATTAGAACTAATCTGCATGTGATTTGGACCCCTGACGACCAAAACCGACGACACACATTGACCAACCGACGCACCACCAACAATAACAACACGGCCTACAATAAAGGATGAGAAAACACACCAACACGAATAACACCAAACCCTGATCGGTCTCCAATGAATTCAAAATTCTAACCAATGATTGGGTGGATTTTATTTCAGCATCAGCTTCAGCCTATATATTTATTTTTTTTTTTGTGTTTGCTGACCGATATGGTGGGTCAAGGGGGTACCTAGTGGAATATACAACAATCATTTCTGTGAATTGCTTAGGCTGGGATTTGTTGTGCGGCGATAGATTTTGAAAGGTAGATATCGGTTCACAGATTAAATAATTTTCAACAGCAATGGGAATAATTAAAATTAACAGTTGCCAGTGAATGTGTAGAGTTTAAAACCAGTTTGCAATATTTTGATATGAAATAATAGTTTGGTTGATATTTATTTTTTTAAGACTTTTAAATTTTATTTAAAATGCGTTTGGTTAACTTTTTGTCGGATTTAATGTGGCGAAAATGTGGATTGATAATAGAAAAAAAATTTTCTAGTAACTGACTCTAAAAAATCTAGTAAAGTATTGCGTTTTAATTTTTTTTTTAAGTGCTACTAAAATCGGATTTTTGAATTTTAACACAATGGCGACGTTGGTAGTTTTTTGATGATTTTATTAGAACTAATTTTTACTTTTTTTTCAATTATACTAATTTTACATTCGATTTTTTTTTAGGTTTTAGCTATAACATGGAAAATTTCGGGAAATTTCTATTGACGATTATCTTAAGTGTCAAATCGTCTCATTTTGACTTTATTTGTACTTTCCTGATATGTTTACCGAAATTTCCCAAAAAAAGAAAAATTCGAATGTAGAATCAGTATAATTGAAAAAAAGTACCATTTGACCAATGATATACTTGCGTATCTTTTAATTCTTGATTCTAATGAACATCGGAATATATCTGCCAATTATCTTAAAACTATCATTAATTTCAGAGGGTGCTTTGGTACACTCGTTGCACAACGTTCTTTCTGCATTTAATATATCACCCTTTCAACTAAAATATTTCGATGCACTCTTCTGTTTCTTGTTTGCCATGGCAAATTATACATTCATGTCAAATTGTATCGCTGTAGCACTATTGGAAGAGACCTTTCTGAAAAATTACTCCTGTTGCACATTAAACTGAAATTTACATAAAAATGACTATAATAGTCACCAACTGTTTTTGACCTCAATAAATTCAACATACAAATGAGCTTGTTTTGACATTCAAATGATCTTGCAAGGACGATCAGTTTAATAGATATAGCCTAATCAAAAATTGCATTATTGATGCAGTTTTTTTAAGACTGTGGCCAAACCCCAAATAAGATTTGTTGGGACTTTTAAGATATGATTGAGAACATTACTCCCAACAATTTCCACCAATAAAAATGCTGCAAAGTATTTTGTCCGGGTCAGGAGTCTTTTTTGTCTAATTTTTCAGGTCCATTTGTATTTTTCTTTTATACCTACATTTTGGTTCTATTGAATTTGATAATTTTAAATACATTTTGCATTGTTTTTGAAAAAGTGCTTTTATTCAATTTAATTGGCCGTTATGGGTAATAGAGCAATTATTTTTGTATTGTCTCTAAAAGTTGCGGTCACCGCCTCCGAATTTCAGTAGAATTTTTTTATAATTTGCAGACGTTGCTCAACCGTGTACTTTGTCCTGATGGAAATGTTAAGTTTTCTGAATAAATTGGCAGTGAAAGTTCTATGATTTGTGAAAGGGTGCGTTCCCAAATTAAATCCAAAGTTGTCAAGTCCCCATTTGAAAACCCTTTAGTTTTGAAATAATACAATTTTTTTCGTAAAAATTCCACTAACTGTACCTCCCATAGAAGCGTTTCTTTTTCATATTTGACTTTCTCTTAAATGACTGAACCAATTTTGATGATTTTTTTTTAATAAGGAATCTGCTTAACAATCATAAAACTTTTGATATTAAAATTTTCAAAAAAAAAATATTTTTTGGTTTTCTAAAAAATCTTTCAATTTTTTTTTTTGAAAAATACATTTTTCTAAAACGGGTGACTGTATTTTATGAAAATTTTGGTTTTAGATGTGCAATAATATTATCTTGAAAATGGCATACCACCTTTTTTTTAACAGGGTTTGAGAACTTGATTTTCTAACGATTTTCAAGTTTTTTTTTTTTTTTAAATTTATCTCTTTTAATCAAATTAGTCTGTGACTCAAGTTCATTTAATTTTTTTTCAAAGATTTTTCGTATAGGTAAAATTATTAAAAAAAAAAAAAAACAATATGTAAAGAAGCTTTAACGTACACAGCAACTTTAAACCTAAAAGCAAGTACGTGTGAACCAGTCGTACATTTTATTTCATGTATAGTTTGATTTATATCATTAATTGGTATACGGACCTCAGATTTTGGGAAAACATTTTGACAATTCCTGGTAGTTCTCGAAAATGTTACAAAAAATTTACTACGAATTTAATAAAGAGACTGCAATTGAGAAATGTTTCAATTGTAGTAGAAATTCTGGCTGCAGGACATTCAAAATCCTTCAAATTTGTTAAGAGAAAAATGTCAAAACACCCACCGTCAGAGCATCAGCTGCAAATTTCCCTTTTCTTACATTTTGAATTTTGAAATCAACCAATTTTTTTTTTTTTTTCTAAATAAAAACAAAACCACTCTAAAGTGGAGCTCATTTCGAAATGATCAAAATGCAACTGCTCTGCATATTTCTCAAAAACATAACTACACTCTTTGCCCCTGGGTCCTCAAAGCAAACCAAGAAATGCATCCAACTGTGGAATAAAAAGTACCACATTCTATTCCCTGCTTTACATAATCTAATAAAAGGAATTTCACTAAAAGAGTTCCTTGTTGTGCCTCCATTTGCAGCAAGGATATTTTATTTTATTATATTTTCTTTTTTTCCTCCAAAGTTTCTTATGGAATTTGCTTGCATTTGTTTTTTTTTTCTTCCTATGCAATCAATATATTTATGAACAAAACAACATGCTTTGGGTTCATAAAATTCCCCAACTTTCAAAGTGAATTTTTATATAAAATTATTTTCATCAAATGAATCGAAACAGGATGTGGCAGCCAAACCGACACGAGAATATGTGCACGTCAGATGGTTTGAATGTTTATTTAAAGGAAAATTGAAAAACTCACTTTCTTCAAAAACCCTTTAGCGGTGTTTTGTGTATTAAGAAAATACATACCTGGAACATACCCCCTCTACCACTCGCCATTCTTAAAAGTCAATTTCGAATTTATAGTCCTCTGGTGGAGGCATCTTTAGAATAAAATCTTTTACAATTTCCTAAAAAAAACTATCCAAGATTTTTGTAACAGTTGTTGGCTTAAAAAATTTAACCTTCTAATGCATCCCCCCAACTCATGCGACACGACTGCTATTGACGATGATGATGAGGATGATGACGATGGCATTGAAGCTGATCATCCCCAATGACTTGAAGGATAGGAAGAGGAAGACAGAGGTTAATGGGTTTTTTAGGGGTAGCTTGGTTGGATTATTTACCTTTTGTGAATATTGAACATCGGTTGATCGTAAAAATACGCGCTTATATAACTTTTTTTATGACCTAAGGTGAGTATGGCTGTTTAGAGGACATTTTTCCACAAAAGAAAAGAAAACAAAAAAAAAAGAACCATATTCCTGCGTTTCCATTAGAGTCACATAGTATGTTGGTCTTCTAAAAATGGGCATTGTATTTTAGCTTATTGATATTCTGAGAGTGCACATTGTACTCGTAAAAACCAACAAACAAAAATTAAAAAAAAAACACAAGAAAAGGTCGAAAAATGTTACTTGTTGTGTCTTTTTTTTTATGACCCCAGCGGGTGTCACATATACTCTAAGCTAAAAGTTCATTAGTGGAGTCATTTAAAAAACATAAGCCACATTGTTGACACATTGAATATTAAAATTCAATTTGTTTTCCATTTGATTACTTGTAAATATGCATGTAGAGGGTCTAAAGTTGAAAAGATGAAGGAATTTTATAAAAGAAACATTTTCGGTATTGCTGGGGGTCCTTGGTACGCCAAGTGTATAGGTTCTGGGCACTTAAGTATCACAGGTCGATCGCATATCATCAGGCTTTAGAGAAAAAAAAAAAAAATAAAGCTTCGATGCTTGAAAGACTCCGGCTTTAATGGATTTTAGTGAAGACTTGCATTTTTCAAGTTGTTCGTTATTCATTTTTTCGAAAACAGAACTAGGAAAATATAAATTAACGAGAGGGGAGGTGTTGTTATCTATTTTTTGAAGCCTTTGACTCTTTCTGCTTGACTGTAGTTGAATGGAAACATCTGGTTTCAAGCAGGTGATTCACATTTTTTTTCTTGGTACGACTAGCTCACGAAGAACAAGGGCCTAGTGACTGACTCTCTCAGCACTTTTTTGTATACTTGTAGTTTAGCAGGAATGGATTGGATCTACAATTTCCTGACGGTTCCGAACGGCTAGTTGAGATGAACGATTTTGACAAGCAGTATTCTTGGACGTTTGGTCAATGAAAAAACTGCATGTTTCTCCTAGCTGCCGCTAGAGCTTACGTTGGATTCTTTGGGACTTTTTGTTGGAAAATCACCAGGCATCCCTTAGTAAGTGTGCCAAGTTTCAAAACTATTGGATTTTTTTTTAGGTAAAAACTTTTATTTCTCTTAGAGACCAGTATTGTTTAAAATCGATCAGCTTGGAGAACTTAAGTAAAAATTAAATTCTATATAAAGAATAGATCGTCCCTTCTGCTCGAAGCAGATGTTTTAAATTTCGACTTCATTTTTTAGTAATAGTGTCTTGAAAACCATCTAAAATTTTTCATTTTCCAATCAATTTTTAAAGTAAAGTTTCTAGATAAACACCACAAATCTTTGTCAAAACTTCTCCTATCCTACTGCCACATAGAAAATTCTGATCCTACCCACACTTCAAGTTGATGATAATAATTATCATAATTTTCTCACCTCCCGGTTCTGTGATAAAAGTCATCATTTTGAAGATAAATCACACGCATTTAATATGGCCAAATGCTTCAATGGCACCTTATAGAATATTTACCACTCATCCCCCCCCCACCCCCTCCTTTCTTCACACTCAAACAAATTCACGACTCATCATCGTCATAAACCATCATCAAACACAACAACATCGCATAACACATAACCAACCATATCACCACCTTAACCGCTGTATATGCGGCTTTTCTGGCGTCTTCGTCTCGAAACATCTTATTACCATATTTTGACAGCTAGGTTGCCATCACACAAGATTAAGTCAAAATCTGTCAAATGAAATTAAGTCAAACCAGGCTACGCACACATACTCACACATGAGTTGAAACATGTCGTCGCAATGCAACACGAAAATGATGATAAACAAGGATTTTGCCCCGTCAAAAGGCTCATCGAACAAATGGAGCACCGTTATTGTTGACACACGCACACACGGGATGTCATGAAGATGCTGTTTTCTGATGTGATGGTTTGAATGGGACTGGCGCGTAAACAGTTTTGCGGAGTAAATATAATTTGTCATTGAGAAGAATGAGGATAACGTAACGACAACAAAGACAATGACGGGACGAACGAGACGTATCAGAACTATTTGACTTATATTAACCAAACACACACACACACACTATTAAGCTTGAAATAGTAAAGGATAATAACCAAATCGTTATCCAAACAACAGCAAAATCAACCCCAAGTGACACTATTGGGGAGGGCAGAGAGGGGGGGGGGGGAAGAGGATGAACTATATTCGGTTCGTAAACTTGCCGACATCGATAACAGGTTTCTTTCAACACCTTTGGCAAATCTATTTCAACACCTCAATAGAGCTTCTTGTATATGTATGTATGTGTGTGTGTGTGTGTTTGTGTGTTTGTGTGTTTACTTACGTTATCCTGACATATTCACCTCAGCCGACATTTCATCGTTAATTTTGTGTAATGCGTTGATGATGCTGTTTTAAGGGATGGATGGTGATGGTGATGATGATGATGATGGCACTGGGGGTAATCCTTTTGACTCGCAGTAGTTTTCAAAGTTGACAGTATGGCTAACAAGTATTGTCTTTCTAATAATGTTCTAGGAGCTCAGAGACTACAATGATACAGCTGAAAAGCAAAGAAATCTCTGGGTCTTTGGGTCTCAGGGTCTAGTCTCCACGAAATACTAATTGATTTTACAGAAGCTCGTAGGTTGTAGAAAGGTATCACAAGGTTCCCTAAATCCGATGGAACGTACCAGCTGAAGCTAGAAGTTGTTGATGTAGAAGATGTAGTTTGATAGGAAATAGGCTCATGAAATTGCCAGAGTCAACAGTAAGCGTCTACGTTAGAAACTCTCTGTCCTAATACTGCCACATCAACAACGAAGTCATACCGTAGGCTTCCAGCAAAAGAATTCAAGAGATGATGAAAAACCATTGCACCGAGAAAAAGCGACACAAGATGCATATAGGAAATTGCTGAAGGGAACAATAGCGGAAAGTACCAACATAAAACCAGGAACTAGAGGGATAGAAAGGGCCTACTCATGGCTGATCGTTCTATGACCGGAATACAAGTTCTTCGGAAAACCTAATCATCGATGCATGGTCAAGGAAAAGAAGATTTATTCAATCTTCATATCCACCAAATGCTTAGTAAGCGTCATGAAGAATAAGAGAACTGACCTCCATTGAAGAAAAATCCAATCATAAAATGGCGTAGGCTGGGAATTGAACCCAGAACTTTAGCGTGATTGTCCACTGCATTCACCATTAAGCCCAGGAGTCCTACCATGGCCAGTGACTATCATACCCAAAGTACTGTGGCTATGGGAACATTTAAATCTGTCTGTAAAACTTAGTTTGGCATGTTGTAGTGTACAAGTGCTGTGCTCCGACCAGGAAACTCAGTCATCATAGACCGAATGCTAGAAAAGATAAATGAATTTAAGGCCAAGGACCTTATAATTTTATAGACTTATGTAAATTCCACTGACTGAGTGTTGCCGAAAAAACTGATCAAGATATATGACGTGACATCAACAAATCAGCTGTGCGACATTTTTGCAACAGCGAAACAGCTTGCCCGTACTATTCGGGGTCTTAAGAAATACTAACCATTAGCCAGAATCTACCCCCTGAATATCTAGTTTGTCCTGCCGATCCTGTGGAGAAAGGCGTCGAAGTATCCGAGTCCGGTGAGTAACTGGGTGACGTAATAGTTGACCTCATCGTATTTCCGGTCCTTCCAGTCAGCCACATTCCTGATTAGCCTCGCCGTCCATCGTCATCTGTTTTAAGAGCTACAACGCTCTTGCCACTTCTGTCAGCTGTTTAGCCTCGATTTTTTTTTTGTCGTAGACGTACTTCCTTTCTATCGCTAGGAGATCTATAGGTGTAAGACTACAAGAACGGCTGGTTCCGACACCGTTCGGTAAGAGCTAGCCACTCGTAGAGCTGCACATCTTTGCACTGCTGCCATCTGTTTCCGGTACTTCTCCTGCTTAAGTGCGTCCACACAGAATTCACTGCCGTACGGAAAGATGGAATGTGTTGTCGCCATCAGTAACCTCCGCTTACTGGCTGTTGGTTCCCCCACGTTCGCCATCAGTCTGCTCAGTGATGTGGTTGTTTTTGAGGCTCTTTCCGCTACTGTCTTTATTTATTGCCAGTCGTCTTTAGAGATGTTCCAGAGGTCTGGTCCTAACATTGATCCCTGCGCTGCGCCAGATGTGACTTCCTTCCTTCGCGGGCCTTCGCTGGTCGCGTAAAGCAACTCTCGATCCACCATCCGCAGGAGATATACCGGAATATGCAAACTTCGTTCGAGTGCTTCCAGTATGTCGCTTCACCTGGCCGAGGAATTCCATCGGGACCAGGGGTTCTTCTATTTTGCAGGGACTGTGCAGTCCCTGTGCTCAACTCCTCCTCGCTAAAAGCTGGAATATCCTGTCCTTGGTTTGTTGTCGGGTGGCCTGACAGGATGAGTTGGGAATATTGTTTCTACGATGCGCTATCCATTTCTTTCAATTTAGACTGATAATATATCACAGTGGTTTTGTCAGATTGTGTCGAATCCTTGAAATCAAATCCTTTCTTTCAATCCAGCCTGTGTTTATCCCCGAGAAAAATTATCCTCTCATTAGACAGGATAAACGCACCACTCACCAACAACAAAAAATAGAAAAAAAAAACATCCACCATCTCCATCATCTAGTCAACATTCAACCCATGTTTATAGAATAGTTGTAATAGTTTACCTCGTTTCGATAGACGCACACGTTAAAAAGGGTTGATTTATATCCTTGTTCATACTTCTATACACCCAGGACACCTTTTTTCTGTTTTTTGATGTGGAGAGTCCTTCTTTAGCCCTCTGTTTCGTGTGTGTTGCCATCATCATTAACTTTCTTCCCAAAATCCTTGTGATGACTTCACATTAATATTCATTGTATTTTTCGACTAGCTATGATTTTAAGGGATATAATGTTGTTGGTTGATGTCTACACTCACTCACTTAAACATTGATTTGATGATTGAGTCCGTTTTTCCAGATTGTTGAGTGTTAATCCCAAATGATTTGATAAACAAACACACACACACACACAGTAACCAGACTCTGACTTATAGTTAGGGTACTGTTTTACCTATCAGGGATAATTTGAATTGATTTGAAAAGGGATTCAAAAGGTGAGAAAGGACGATGAGTAACTATTTAACAACAAGAAGTCTCACCATCTCATCACAAAATGATTATTCTCAATTTATACTTGGAAGAGTTTTGTTTGTGTGTGTTTTTTTTTTTTTGTTCTTCTTTGGTATGAAGATATTTCGCGAACGTCACAAGGACTTAAATGTCGTCCTTTCTGTTATCCTTGTGAATGTTTTGAATTGTCTTGACATATTTATGCCTTCCAATTAGCATAATATGTAAATGTTATCATCGTCAGTTTGAGAATTGAGAACTTTCTGTTTCTTTTTTCTTTTGTTTCAAATGAAATTCGGCTCGAAGGACCAAACGAAAAAAAAAAAAAAAACTTTTTCATCTTTACCTCTCGTATTCTAAGTTGGTTGGCTTTTTGGTTGTTGGCAATTTGATGGAAGAATGATGTTATAGGTTTGTCGCCGCAGCAGCAACTGTGTATTGCAGGATAAAAATCAAACATTCTAATGCAAAGGACGTCGTTTATCTAAACAACGACCAAACAAGGAATACCTTCCTCCCTACACAAAAAACAACAACAACAACAACAACAAAAAAGGACACCAGAGTAATTGTATTGTTGCTATCAAAAAAGTGAAGAGTTTTTTTTTCTGTTCTTTGTTGTTGTTGTTAAAGAATTTCAGCCGTTTTTGTTTAGATAGAGGTGTTCAACACCCTTTAGCCTGAGGTGTCCTTAAGGAAATCCATTTCAAATGAAAAGCGATTATTATGTCAAATAAAATAGAAGAAGAATAGCATTACTATGAGACTACTGTTGTATTTAGTAGTAGGAGGAGGAAGGAAATTGTTGTTTTTACACCCCCCTCCCGCCTCCCTCTTCCCCTTTCCCATTCTAACCAACAAAAAAAGGTGTGTTGGAGGAAGAGCAAAAGGAAGGACGACAAGAACGATTGAGATGTGACTTCAATTAAATGTCAGTTTATTTTTACATTAATTTCTGAATTTTGGAATACCGACCGCGCCCACAATTGAAGAGCGGTTGTTTTCTTTTTTTTTTTTAGTTTGTCAACGATAGGCAGTTTTCTATGCTAATTTGATATGGCTTGGCTATGGCATTTAACAGTTGCTTGGGGGGTCCTTTTTGTGTTGGTTGGTTATGGGATCACTTTTGACTTTAGTTTGAGAGGTTCTTTTAAGGAACTGGCATTTAAGTTAAACGTTTTGTGCTGTCAGAAATGTCAATGAATGAAAATGAACAAAATGCAAATGGAGAGGGTTTTTTTTTCTTTATAAATGGGAAATCGTAAATTGGTCTTACGATTCAAGCCTATGAGGTATGATTTTAATAAATGTGATGTACCTACTTTGGTTCGAAGGCTGAAGTTAGCTGGTCTGCTTAAAAAGGGTGTGTTACTACATAAAAAGAAGCAGGTAATGCAGATATACTCGGGCGTTGGACTTCCTGTTCCTGATATAACATCTTCCTGCTTAGCATTCTTATTTAGAACATGTGAGTTTGAATCCCAATTCTCAGGTAAACCTAAAGTAGCCGAAACCAGCAACATTTGAAAATAGTGAATTTCAGCCGAAACAATTAAACCAATTAAACATCAGCCTAAACAAGTGAAAATCACGAGAAAAACTAAGCAATCACATTCAAAACTGGTAATCGCAGGTGAAACTATAGTAAAAATCGTCAAGAAAAACTAGTAAATCCCATCCAAATCTGGTAAATTACAGCCAAAAATAGTAAAATCTCAGCCGAAACAGTAAAATCACAATCGACACCAGTAAAAATCGTGAGCAAATCTTATTAAGCAAAACCGAAACTCGTAATTCACAGCTAAATATGGTAAATTGCAGGCGAAAACTGGTAAATCACAACCAAAACTGGTTATCCCCAGGCGAAAATAGAAAATCTCAGCCGAAACTATTAAATCACAACCGAAACTAGTAAAAACTACTTCGGAAACTTGTAAATCACTGCCGAAACTGGTAAAACACAGGTGAAATTGGTTAAAATTTCCAAAGATCCTAGTAAATTACAGCTAATACTGGTAAATCGCAAACGAAACTGTTAAATTAGAGGCGACACTATTAAATCACAAGCGAAATTAGTGAAAATTGCCCCAGAAACTCGTAAATCACAACCGAAACTGGTAAATTGCAGGCGAAACTATTAAATTACAGAGGAAACAGGTAAATTCTAATAAAAACTAGTAAACTGCAGGTGAAACTAGGAAAAATGACCAAAGAAACTAAAATCACATCCAAATCTTGATAATTACAGACATTAATGTTAAATCTTAGCCGAAACTGGTAAATCACAACCGAAATTGTTGAATCCCAGCCGAAACTATTTAATCAGAACCAAAACTAGTAAAAATCGCTGGAGAAACTAGTAAATTACATCATAAACTGGTAAATCGCAGGCAAAACTGGTAAAAATCGTCAAAGAATTTAATAAATTACAGCCAATAATGGTAAATCTCCTATAATTTAAATGTTTGTTATAAGTTAATGTGAACTATAAACTAACAAAATGTTAATATTGATACAAATTGTACAAATTGTCAGTTCAAACTGTGTTACGTAACCCTCGTATTATTAAATTTTACTGTTTAAAGACTAAAGTGTAATAGTCTAAGTTCCAATTTAAATATTTGCAAACTTTGAAAATTTGCAGTTAAAAAAATTAATTTATCAAGGGAACTCTTCAAGAAAATACAATCTTTTGTTTTTTTTTTTTGTCTTTGTTTTAAAATATAAATAAATAAAATTCAATCAAAAAACTTAAAATAGAAAACGAAAAAAAAAAAATTGCAAGATTGCTGTCATTTAAATTCAACACAATTCAATCTCAATGCCTCAAGGCCCTCAACACAAAGCTACAACAACCAAATTTACAACGCACCAAAAATAAAGAAACAAATTCAAATTAAATAAATATTTAATTAATCAGGATCCGCAGGAGTAAATTTTATTCTGCAGAAACAAGAAATAAAAAAAAAATACAAAATACCTATTCCATAAAGCAGCTTCCAGAATTCCTTTAATCTTATCCACCACCACTCGTTTTCTGCTTGTCCGCTCCATTTGCTATCAAAAATTATTGGACTTTTGGTACCGGTTGATGTTATGGCACATCGCGTAACCGTAACACAAGAAGACACAACACACAATTCTCTTTCTCTCTCCGTATCGGTAGGTACTCGGTCTCGGAGTCTCTGATACTCTGGATATATGCATAGCCCACGCAACAATGAAACCATTCCACGTAAATATTTACAACTATAACCGTGTTAGATGGAGGAATGGGTAAGGTTAAGAGGATTTACCTGGCTGGCTGACGGAACAAAAGAAGAGTCACACAGGAGTATCCTGGCTTTCGAAAGGATCACACAGGCAGCAGCGTTAGCATCGCAATTGTGTTGGTATTATATCCTTGTCTTATCAGCGTTAGTCAAATGCGTGGTTAAATGTCGGCCCATGTTAGCAAAAAAGGTGAAATACACTGTGAGTTAACGAAGGATGTTATAAGGTCGCGGGACACGCAACACAATCTCTGGGGACCATCCGCTGTAATATCGTAAGGAATCCTTATTGCTCTGGAATATAATACACCGTTTTCAATGCAAACACAGAAGAAAAAGAATACCAGAAGAAAAAACAACAGAAACAAGCGGAAAAGGAAATAAATGTTATGAGCACACCGTTTTGCTTAGCTTTTGTCTTCTAATGGAATTTATTAAACGTGCAGAAGCTATTCTGTTACATATTTTGTTTTGGCATCAGGACAGGATGCTAAAGGACGAAAAAGGGTTCAATTGGAAGGAATGGTGGGCAAGTGTTAAGGTAAACTATCTGTAGTTGAATTTTGACTCTTTTTTTTTATTGAGCAGTTTTGAATGGGAACTTTATTTTCTTGTCAAAATTAAACGGCTTTCACCAACGAATAGTGAAAACATTTTAAAAATGAATTTAAAGCAAATACAATCTTTGAAAGACTTCAAGTTCCAAACTTCTTTTGTAGTCTTTAAACGAATCAAAGAAATTTAATCTACGGATTCATTGGCTAACAAAGTTTTGGAGGTGAAACTTACCCCTTGGTTCGTTCTGGGGTACTGCTTCTTCCGAGGAATTGACAAATTCTTCAAGAGCCGTTCGGAACTGGTAGAAAACTCCATCCATTTCTGTTAACTACACGCACACATGAAATAGTCATGGATTAGTGTCAATCACTAGGCCTTGGTTTTTTCGTGAGCTAGTCGTGCCACAACATTTATTTATTTTTTAACGGCGCCAGTATTACAGTGTAATTGTTTCATAGAAGAAATGCAACAAAGCTAGCGGTCTTAGCTTAAGTTATGTGAATGCGCTGACAGTTGATCTTGTTACCGTCAAACTTGGATCTAAGTAGATCTATTATAGTAGAACCTATGCCGAGAGATGCCAATAAAGTCCTGCTGAGGAGTTTCAGCAGAATAAAGCCTGAAAAGTTGAAGCGTTCTGAGAAATTGAAGAAATATCTGTTGGGAGAAAATTACCTAATCGAAGAAAGGTAAATGCATCCATGTCTTTTAAGTGCTGATCCATTCCTTTTATCCCCACTGGAGAAATTAACTCTCAACAAGATCCGAGGAAGCATGTTGCTCCCTGAAAAGTTTGGTTGGTGTATGTGTCTATTTTGTTAAGTCAGGTCTTCCGAATTAGTCGAAGAAGATGTCCTTTTCCTCAAGGGGATCTTACCAATCATAGGAAAAGGTGGCCCCATGAAATCACTGACGCTTGTGTTTAACGTAGGAGTGAGAATAGGTGGTGTAAAGGGGAGGTTCTAATTCTCCGTTTGTTGCTACAAGAAACACGTGTGCTGTTAAATGGCTTTCGTTTATTCTATCATTGTAGTCTTGGACCCATTTTATGTCTTTTGGCTGTGGTTTGAGGCGAATTCCGACCTCCATTTTGGCCAGTTGATACAGGTTAGAAATTTTAGAAAAATTTTGTAGCGTTGATAAATTTTAGCACATCTTTGCTTCGCATATCAGAGAGTTCTTCCAGTTCGTTAAGGAAGTGTCTTCCAAAAAGCCGGTTTCTAAGATTACACAGCTCCCGGGCAGTGACTAGGGTAATGATGGGAGTATCCTTATGCAAATATATGTCACCACATCCTCGGCATATGTAAGCTGTCGATCCTGAATTTCTGTTTTTGAAAATCGGTTAAGTTTTACGGAGGTCGGAGAAGTTAAAAATATCAGAAGACACTTTCTGAAGCACTTCTGAATTTTTTGGCCATAACTTAGCCATAACGGCAAATAAGAAAGAAACTAAAAAAATGTCGTACCGGGCATTTATGGAAACACAACAATTGCCGTACTTTTTTGTACGAAAATTAGCAGAAGTCGTTACCTAGAACGTGCTCAGTCGATTTGTTCAGACTAATTTGGGCTCTAAACGATATCTGCACAAAAATGATACTCAATTTTGAGGCTCTGAACGCACTGAGCAAAAACAAGAAAAACAATATTTTTTTGACAGTTAAGACTCTGTTTTGTATGAAATTTTCATTTAAACATGAACTGATTACCAGGCTTTACATTTCTTATAATAAAATCGATTCAAAATTATTTCTTCGATGAACTAAAAGTTGTAAGGATAACGGCAAGGGATATAACTAAATTCTAAAAAAAAATCAATCAATCATCAAACAAAAATATTTCACAAAAAAGTCATTAAAATCGAAGATTTCCTTAAAAATCCTCAAAAACTTCTGTGTGATTTATCTAAACTTTCAATAGGCTAGACTTACAACTTTTAGAAATCTTCAACAAACATTTTTTGTAATTCCAAAATCAAGTAAAAACAAACTTGAAGAAGAATAACTTATCTGTCAAATAAAACACAAAAAAAAACACAGAAAATTAATA
The DNA here is from genome assembly GCA_948107695.1 of Meliscaeva auricollis. Classification (NCBI taxonomy): domain Eukaryota; kingdom Metazoa; phylum Arthropoda; class Insecta; order Diptera; family Syrphidae; genus Meliscaeva; species Meliscaeva auricollis. The sequence continues at coordinate 46,689,418 of OX403619.1, read as the reverse complement.
CCCAACCCATCACCCTGGAACCTTTATACTAATAAACAATATACTAACAACCTCTATGAGAAAATATCTTACCCCCACCCCTACCCCCCTGCCTCCCCTTAGTCATACATATTTCTATAAATGTAGATATAGGATAGAAACTCCTCCATTTATATTTATGGTTTTCGTTGAGGGAAAATTGTTCCACACATACAACAGAGGAATAGAAAACAGAACACACCAAATAACAAAAAAAAAAAACGACAATAAGGAAAAGTCCTTCTTCGCAGTGTTTCCTGCCTCCATCATATCATACCATCAGAGTTAGAGGGAAAAGAGTCTTGAAATAAGAGAAGAAGCCTTCATCATAATTTGGCCTGTCGTCTTAGATTGAAAGCACACACACACACAGAGTAGTCGAGAAACTTTCTTCTAAACTTAGCAGCAGCACCAGTCTCTCTTCTCTCTATATATTCTGCAAAGGATCCTTCACATCCTTAAATATGTCAAATACTTGAATCCATAAACCACATGGCATATAAGTAGATCTTAACATTCTTACCCAGAGTATACGGTTGCCACCCCCCCCCACCACCCTCAAACTCCCAGGACCAACGCATAAATATCATCTTCAACGACCCTAAGTATAAGAAGAAGATCCTCTCGCTCAGTATATGTGTGTGTGTGTTTGGATGATATACTAGAGTGATATATGAGAGAAGTTAGCAGTTTCGAAGGCGTCACTGAACGAAGGGATATAATGTGAGGCACACAACAGAACGCGCCGTAAATGATGTCCTGCAAGAAGCAGCAGACAGTAAGACCCAAGCCGATTGCGAGTGCGAGTGCGAGCGGGGGAAAAAGTTCAAGTCCAACGTACCATAACACTTCACTCAACTAGGATTATGGCAAAAGGATGTATCCGTTTTTCTTATTATTTTGAAAGACTCGCTGCTGTACAGGACTATATGAGAATAAGAACAATCCGCAAGTTCGCCTAATACTGCTAGAAGGACATTTTGCTGACAACACATCTGACAAATAAATCAGAGATACCAAAAACAGGATATGGTGAAGTAAAGAACAAGGAAGAAGAAGAAGAAGAAAAAAAAAACAGCTCCTTGCTGTCAACATGGCGGCGGCGGTAGCGGCGAAAGCGAAACAACGCATAGAGTCCTTAACCGCTTTGCGGTCGTAAATGTCACCCGTTCGAAATATTTATGTCAGTTCGAGTATAAACAACAAGACAAGGACAACAAGGACGCTTATGGGTGGGGTGTGGTGTGGTGTGGTGTGGTGCAAATGGAAATGCTTGTGGTGTAGGTAGGTATAAGTTCTCTCCAATCACTTTGAAGAAGCAAAAGCAAACTTATGTATGGGACATGTATCCTATATAGTCTCCATCAGGACAGGACATAAAAGATGATGAGCATTTCTAAAAGGATTTATATGCGTATACAAACAAACAAACAAACACACACAAGACAATTTAGAAGACATCTCATAGCCTTGGCAAAGAAAAAAACAGATAACCCATAGCACAGAAAATTGTTCCCTCAGTGAAGTTGAAAAGATTTAGGACACATTAGTGTGGTGTTTTGGCAGTAAACATAAAACAGCCAAACTAATGGAAAGGACAACCATCATACAAAATAGATGGACATGGACAGACCGAAAGCCAACGGACAGCCATAGCCCCGCATTGGAACTCACACTGCCACATATAATAGCAAATAACATAAATGCCAGCATTTTTATGATGGAGGATGAAATTTATTCGTCCTTTTTTTTGTTGTCGTCTGTATGATGGTTTGTGCAATCAAAATATTGTGTAGTTTTCAAGACATGAATGACTAAAGAAAGTATACGAAAGAGTGAGAGAGAGAGAAAGAGATAGATTTCGCGTTGGTTGTCCAAACAAAACGTTGAGACATATAATCCTCGGATTGGAACTAAAGAAATATTCATAAATATAAAGAAGACGCTTAAAGGACACTTACCTACTTCGAAGAATAGCAGGGCTGTCGTATTGATAGTTTGAGAAAGTTTTAAGAATTTGATGACAGTTTTGGATTAGAAGTTACCATTGATAAAGTGACAAGTCTCCAGGTTTTGGAGTACATCAAGTGCTCTCACGGATTAATATCATCAGCTAATAGCTCGAAATCGCAAGGATTTCTAGGTGCCAACGGAAGGAGTACACGTCAGAATATTTAGGTGTTCTGTCAGGCTGATCCACTCACTAAACAGAGTGCAGATTTTTTCCAGAAGTCACAAATATTATGACGTGGGGACTACAGATCTTCTGATCAATCAATTATAATTGATAATTATCAACAAGGTTGGAAACATTGTTATTGACTCAAGACATTGCTCGAACGTCATTGATGATCAGCCAAGCGATTAGACAATCGATCAACTGAACAATAAGCTTAGCAATTAACCAAGGTATCACCCAAGCAATTAGATTGGTGATCAAGTAAGCGATCATCCGAGAGATAACCTAAGCGATCAGATAACCTAAGCGATCCAATTAGCTAATTGATTAACCAAACTATCAGTCAAATGATCGGCTAAGTGATCAGCAAAATGAGCTGTAAGGCAATAAATCAAGCAATCAGCCAAGCAATTACCCTCTAAGCTATCAGTCAAGTGATCAACTTAACGATCAACCAAGTGAGCAGGCAAGCAATCAGCTAAGCGATCATCTGAAATATCACCGAAGCGATCAGATAAACGGTCATCTAAGAGATCAGCAAGTTGATTGTCCAAGCTTTCAGCCAATTGGTCGACCAAGTGATCAGCCTAGCAAGTAGTCAAGTAAGCAATCAAGCGATCAGTTAAGCGTTCACACAAGCGATAACCAAACACATCGCCCGAGTGATAATTAAACCGATCAGCCCAGCAATCTTCCAAGTGATCACCCAAGCGATGAGCCAAGCGATCACATAAGCGGTCAACAAAGCTATCAGCCCAGCTATCACTTAACTATCAGCCAAGTGATCAGCTCAACGAACACGCAATCTATCAGCAAAGCACCGTGAACATTGGCACGACCAACCGTCGATGGTCAATTCTTCTCTCTTTCTGCAAAAACCCGTTGTTCGGTCGTGCAGGTTCTTCATCCATAATATTGTTTCAGACCCTAATATATCAAGTTGTTTAACTGTTTTCCAAGAATTGAAGATTTTACTCCTTACAAGGGGAATGTAGGAGTAGGTCTTCTTCATCTTCCATCATTCACACGGGCTGGTCCATGTTGTCTTCCTTATGGTTTTTGTTTGCCACTGGGGACTTACATTTTTGTGACCCCCACCCTTCGCCGATAGACTTGACTTTTGGCAGAAATCCCTGCTGCTTTGGTTAGAGGCAACGTAAATTCCAAAAAAGAAGATCCTATCAGCAAAAGAGCCAATTTATTACTAAGAAATCACAAGTACACATTCGACAGCTCTGGAATTAAAAAAAAAAAACAAAAATAAATATCTCGTCAATGGCTGCTTATGTCAGGATTTTTTTTTTTTTTTTATTTTGAAGGTTTCTCTTGCTCGTTGGTTGGTGTAGTCATACTCAAGTCATATCTTCTTCCCTCGAAGGATTCTAAATAAATCTCTTGTCTTGTCTACTAACTGAAAAATTCAGACTTGGTTATCCTTGTAAGGAGGAGTAAGGACACCATACATACAGACGGGCAGTTGACATTTTATTTTTTTTATTTTTTGGTTCAGTTAAAATAGATTTTCCATAAATTTGCAGTTGGCTCATGCGACACAATCCATTGAATATATCATAAAATGTCCTTTTTCTTGGATATTTTGTTTGTTTTTTTCTTTTTTTTTTTTGTTGGTTGGCAACTTTATTTTTGACATTCGTCCTTTTTATATCATTTGATCCTTGGCATGGCTTGGTTTGGTAGATTTGTGTTATTTATGATAAAACATCCAAATGAGATATTGAATGACTTGTTTTTGAAATTCAGTTCAAAGCAATTTTCCTTTTTTGATGCGTTTTTTTGAAATTTATTTTATTTTTATTTGATTTTGTTAGATTTTCTGTTTTGTGAAAATTAATAGCCTTGCCAAGTTTAAAATGAATGGTTAAGGAAGACATTTGCGTTAAAGAAGTGTTATAGAAGTCTTTAAGGGTACCATTTAGTCGTTTTCACGTACAAACATCATTTCTGTAACACCAAGAGCGCCAAGAGTTTTGAAAATAACAATTTACTATCCTTTTGTCAGGATAATGAGAATCATAAAGAAGCTCAAAGGATATACACACGTCTATAAAAGACAGAGAGAGAGAGAGAGAGCGAGAGCGAGAGAAGGAGTGGGTAAAAACCAAACGTCTGCAGTTGTACCTACAATACATCCCTGTACGCCCTCTATAGCTTTTATAACTGCAACCAGAATGGTATGGAGTATCCAGGACCCAGGACCAGGATATACAAAACAGTTAAGCAGGAATCTAAAATATATATAATAGCCTTCTTCATTCTTCGGTATACACAACAGAGTAGGATTTTGCTATTCATACGATTAACGTGAGGCGCATATTTTCAGCTAATTTTCTAATTAAAACGGAATTTATGCATTTTTTGGCTCGGTTCGCCTGAATAACCTTCTTCTCGTCCTCTTTTTCGCCCATCAAGTAACAGAAGCACACCAAAAATAAGGAGTCAAGAGTTAAGAGGTAGAAGGTGGGGTTGGAGTTTGGGGTTGACTTGCTGGGTGGGAAATAAAGGAACTAAACAGCGACACATGCTGATGCAAGGAGAAACATCGTGCAGATATTACATCTAGCAAAAACCCCCGCAGAAAACAGGCCGACATCATCTAGAATGCAAAATTCAAAAAGAAATTAAAAAAAAAGGACGAAGGACGAAGGAAAACCATCTCTGAAACTCATTTCAGCGCCGCACACATCACACACAGCTTGAAATGATGTCGCGACTTTTCTCATTCTCCCTCACTCCCTCTCTTTTTCTCTCTTTACATCCCTGGTACTGCTGTGTATGGTGTACCTGTACCTCTTCTATATGTTTGGGCCATGTTAGTTGTTACAAAAGATGCATGCATGCACATGAGGCAGCATTTTGAATGAATGTCCCAGGATCACCTTGCCTCAGGTAATTAAGGGTGGAGCACGGCACAGCTAAAAATATATGTTGTATAGGTCTTCCCAGTCTAATTACACTCTTGGTGGGTAGAAGTATGATGAGACTGAGGAGATAAGCCCTTGCGCGCATACAAAATCTAGGAAATGCGCTATTATGAGGCAAGGGCGCGTGCTAAACGCATACATCTGAGAGATTTGCTATGCTTCTGTTACCTAATACTCATTCTGCTTCCACCTTTATAAATATTGCTTCCACTCTGATGGGGTAATAGGTAGGTACCTACTTTTGCCGGTTGGTGGTGCTCTGTGGTTGTCAGAGAACGTGTGAAACGATCCTTCGACTTAACAAAACTAAAACAATGGAAAATAATGTGCGAGGTAATCACTTTGGCCGCAAGGAACACAAAAGTCGCATACTGGTGGAGATACATTTCATATTTTACAAACGAGCATGCATGTATGGAAGATTGTATACATATAGGCGCTATGAGGGTGATGGCAGCACCACCTTGTGTCATATTCACAAAGTGCATGACAATTTAAAATTTCATAATGAGTGCGGTTAATCTTGGGTTTTTTTGGGTAATTTTTAGTCACTTTTTGGCTTCACATATAAATATGAGTTGTCTTTTTCTAAAGAGAGTGGGAGAGAGAGAGAGAGAGGGAAAGAGGTGTGGGTGCTATTAAGAGGGTAGGTTTAATATATTTACAACCAAGAGTGTAAGGAATAATGAAGTTTTCAAAGGGTCTCTACTATTGTGGATTTGGACCTCAACGAACTTAAGTACAATAGATTGCATGCAGATATTGGAAAGCTATACTCAATTTAAGACCTCTAGATCTAGATGTAAATACCAACAGTTCCAAAATGGCAATGCTGTAAATGTTAAAATGCACTCGAAAGCATATAAAAATCGTAAAATAATGATGAACGATCGCGGAAAATATGCGCGGAATACCGTGGAAAAGTGCAAATTACTGGTGAAAATAGCATGGAGAGTCATAAAAAAAGGTTTAGTATCACCGGAACAAGCGTAAAATACTGCGGAAAAAGTGTGGGAAGTCGCGAAAAAGAGGGCGTTAAACAGTGAGAAAAATCGGGAAATATTGGTGAATGATCAGGAGTACCGAAATAAATTGTAAAAAGTCACGGAAAATATGGTGAAATATCTTGGAATATAGCGGAAAATAGCATGAGTCATGGGAAAAAGGGCTTAGTACCCCTGGAAAAAGAATGTAATACCGCAGAAAAAAAGCGTGGTAAGTCGCAAAAAAAAACGTGAAAAGCTGCGTTTAAATGAGCGTAAGACATTGAAAAAAATGGCGAAATATTGGTCAACGATCGTGGAATACCGCAGTAAAATAGCACAGGAAGTCATAGGTATTTGGTACCAAGCTAAGAATAGCGCAGAAAAAAGGGAAGAAAGCGAAAAAAGTCACGGAAAATATGTGAGACGCCGAACCGTGGAAAAAAGCGTGGAATAATAATCTAATGTCGTAAAATAAAGCGAAAAATAGCATGGGAAGTTATAAAAAACAAGCATAAAAAACATAACAAACCGTGGAAAATAGCGAGGGAAGTAACTTGAGAAGCGTGGAAAGCCGCTTAATGAAGTTGGAAAATTTGCGAAATACCACGGACTATCTGGGAAACAGCGCTGGTCACTGGTAAAAGAACGAAATAGCTTAGAAAATAGCACGAGAAGTAAAAAAAAGACGTACCGTGAAAAAATGAGCAAAAAATACCTCGGAAAATAGAAAAAAAACAAGGAAATCTGGAAAGTCACGAAAAGTATGCGAAATTCTGCGGACTACCGCGGTAAATGCGAGGAATACTGTAGAAAAAAGCGCGAAACACTCGCAAATTTTTCCCACAATTTTTCCGCGACTTTGCAAGTTTTTCCTCAACTTTCCACATTTTTTTCCGCGACTTCATATAACTAAACAAATACGTGAAAATGAAAGAATGAAAAATCTAACTGTTGAGAAGGACAACGTCTGCCAGGTCAGCTAGTATTTTACATAAATTTGCTTGTTCTGGCAGCCATTTTAAATCCTCCATTGTTTTAAAAAGAAAGTTGGCAGAATTTTTGTATTCTCCAGTTAAATTTGACCAAAAGTAAAAATTGAATTATTAAATATCAAAACAAATAATTTTTTATTAAGAAATTGGTTCAAATTAACTTTATAAATGAAGTCCAGTCAAAATATAAAAAAAAAATAATAATAATTATGTCGTGTGTTAAAACTCAGCCATCGTCATCAGCAGCGTAAATCTCCACATAAATTATGACTGATCCTTTTTTTGGAATGGACAATACAAAGAAACTTAACCATTATGCAGTTGAAGTGGGTTTTTTTTTTTTGGTATTCTACCACTCACAGCACACAAAATATTGTTCAGCTCAGAATCCAAAGGACAAAACTTAACAAAAATATATAAGTATAATATAAATAAGAATACAAAGAAATTGTGTATAAAAATAAAAAAAAAACAAACATTACCGCGCCATACCATGCATTTCACATGCACACACATTAATAAATTTACACTCTGAATCGATTGATATGAACCTTGATTATCTTTTTAACCAGGGATTTATTTATTTTTAACAAAATCATGAGTTCTTAAAAATGTACGAGTATGTGAATGAAATTTGATAATGGGAACAAGTCATTTTATCAGTAATTAACTAAAAAATGTTTGGATACAAAAATAACGGCTAATAAGCATCGCAGCAACTTCAACTATACACCATTTGATAGATTTTGAAAAGACCTTTATCTTGGTGTATCATTCCATGGGTTTCAAAAATATTTTAATGTAGAAAATATTTCAAGAAAGATTTCAAAAATAATTGTATCATTTGAATAATTGGTTAGTTCTGAATTTTCAACTTAAAAAAAAAATCATGTTTCTAGGGTTAGTTAACCTTTTAATTTAAAACCAATGATTTGTTGTGGTAGTCCCAGAAAATTATCCAAAATAAACGGAAATTGTTTTATTTTAAAAAGTATCTCTTGGTAATTCTAAGACCACAAAACTCTAACAAAAACAATCAGCGTCGTCCGCCATTTTGAAAAGAGCGTTTTCTTGATTTTCTTGGCCGTCATTGGTCGTAGAGCAATTTTTTTTATTTACTGTATTTGAAAAAAATATTATCTAATGTTTTTGTCTCAAGAAATTTGTTGATACATCCTTTTAATAGAAAGTTATTGTCGAAAAACTGTCAACTTTGTAGTTAAAAAGAGGATTTTAAAGTTTATCTCGACCAATGTCCATCCAAACCGAAAATCACCGAAGACACTTTTTATAGAACATTAAATTTCCTACATTTTTATATATTTATATTTCATGTAAGTCAAAAACATTCTTATATAAACCACGACAAAGTTTTCAATATTCTTTAAAAAAAAAAGTTAATTAGTAAAAGAAGTGTGCTTATAGTAGGAGGTTGGGCCACAGAATGATTTATTTTTATAGAAAGAGCACATACCTTGTATGCAATTTTCTAAATAATGTCTAAATAAACATTATAAGCTAGAGTTGCCAAGTAGTATTCCTTCAAGACCCTTAAAGATCAACTTAATTTTTTTTTTTCAATTACCTGGCTATATGACAAGCTTAAGCAATATGAAAAAAAAATATGTAAGAAAACATCAAATTTAAAAAAAATAGACATCCGGCATTCTAAGAAATTCTTATTTTTAGTAGAATAAATTAAGCTTAACTTAGAAAAAGATCCATAACTTAATTTATAAACGAAAACAGCAAAAAAAAATAAACTTAAATTTTAAATTTCTTAAACGTTCACATTTGTTTAGTTTTTTTTTTTCAAAAAAATCACTGCCAATAATTTTCTGGTAAATCAAAAATCCGGTACAGAAAAAACAACATATTTCGAAGTCAAATCTTAAACTAACCCCTGATAGTGCTAAAAAAACTGGGTATGCAATTAATTGTAGTGAATTTATCGTTGAAAAGGGACATACTCAAAAAATTCTTTTTTGCTTTTTTAAATAACCCCTGGTAGTGCTAACTTGACACACAAGTTAGCACTACCACCCCTCGAAAACTGTTAAAACAAGCTTAAATTTGAAATAAAAGACGTCATTAACTGTCGTGATTTTGTCGTAGATAGATGGCGCTGTCAAAAAATTTTTCTCACCCATATTTTGTAAACTACGCCCCTAAACTGAATAATCTTAAATTAACACTACCAAACGGACAATTCTGCTTTAAATTACCAATTTCCTATAAATTTTGCTATAATCGATTGTCCCTAGATAATTTATAGCACGCTATGCTATACAAAAAATTGTCGCGCCCTTATTTTAGAAATAACATCCATATAGGTGCATTTTGCTTTGTTGCTATAAATTTGCTATAAACAATTGTCGCTCGACGCACGTCTAGAACAAAGTTGAATCATAAAATAATTTGACACGCCCTTACTTTAGGAACAACGCCCCCTCAACTGAATTTCCTTAAAAAAAACTCTTTAATACAATTTTCTTCTGATTGCGTTTTTGCTATAAATTTTGCCATAACTATGTAAATGTCAATCAATAACTTTTAGCAACTTTGTTCTAGACGTCGAGCGACAATTGTTTATAGCAAATTTATAGCAAAAAACCAAACAAACAATAATTTCTAAGACAAAGGCGCGACAAATTTTGTTTTGGCCTAAATTGCTAAAAGTCATTTAGTGACAATTAATTATGGCAAAATTTATAGCAAAAACGCTATTAGAAGAAAGTTTTTACATGGGATAGTGTTTTTTTAAGGTAATTCAGTTAAGGGAGCGTTGTTTCTAAAGTTTTATTTTATGATACAACTTTGTTTTAGACGTCGATCGACAATTGTTTATAGCAAATTTATAGGAAAAAACCAAACAAACAAAAAAAAAATCATATATCACCTATGTATAAGGGTGTTATTTCTAAAAAAAATAAATGTTATAGCATAGCGTGCTATAAATTATGTAGGGACAATTGATTATAGCAAAATTTATAGGAAATTTGTAATTTAAAGCAGAACTATACGTTTGGAAGTGTTAATTTTAGATTATTCAATTTAGGGGGCGTATTTTCTAAAATATGGGCGGGACAAAATTTTGTATAGCGCCATCTGTCTACGACAAAATCACGACAATTTATGACGTTCTTTTTTTATCAAATTTAAGCTTGTTTTAACAGTTTTCGAGGGGTGGTAGTGCTAACTTGGCCGTCAAGTTAGCACTACCAGGGGTTATTTAAAAAAAAAAATTAGATTTTTTTTGAGTATGCCACTTTTCAGCGACAAATTCACGACAATTAATTGCATCATTACTTTTTTGAAATTTGAAAGTGGTAGTGCTAACTTGACAGACATCTCAATTTCTCAATTTTACTCAATGTTTGGATGGACAGATATCGACTTTCAGACCAAGTAGCAACTTTTGTTTCTCACCTTTTATTATAGTTAAATAAGTCCTGTCTTTTGATGTTTTATTTAATGGATTTTGGACAATTTTAGGGCAAAAAAAAACGATCTTAAGAACAACCTGAAACCCAAATCAAATGACACAGAGTGTAAATTATACAAGTGACTGTTGGTACAAACATACCAACATATATATTGAAACTGGAAATGTAGAAAGGAGAAATATTTGCAGCAATCCTTCTTCGAAATCCTTTTTTGGCGATAATTTCTGCCGTCCGACATTTTGAGTCATCCTGGCAAAGTGTTTTATGGCACCTCTCTCGCTCATTTATTATTTGTTATGCCTCACAGTGTAGTCGCTAAATATATTATAACCACCACTACCACCACCACCTCGTGCTACTGTCCTGATGTTCCTGCTATACTATTCGATTTCGTCCTTTCTCCTTGCATTGTCCGAGAATGGGCTGGCTTATACCTAGCGAGACTGAAGAGGTACACAACACATATAGCGCATTGGGTTATTATTATTATTATTATCCTTATTCCTCGAGCTGGAAGCAGCGCGCTTTTGCTGGATATGAGATTGTGTCATGATGGGGAAGCTGCTGTGTGGGGCATGGCTTTTGTTTTAACTGTTGTCCTTTTTCGCAATTGTATATGTATTATAATTGTGTAATAATACAAAAAAAAAAAAAAAGAACAAGAAGCCCATTAGGGCATAAAGTTTAACACCCCAACACGATGGAAATTCAAAAAAAAAAAAATATTTAAAAAAAAGGACAAAAATATTCAGCTGCGCGCTGTCCACTAAAAACGGCGCAGAGTCCTCTAGCGGGTGGATTCCTATAACCTACTTGTTCTTTGGGCTTCAGAACAGGACAGATTCCAGATGCGATGGTGGCGGCAGCGGATGCATTGTGTGATAGAGAGGGACTAGCTCTGGGTCGGTTGGTTTGAGTGGAGCTGGAATGGAAAGAGTCCTGGAGGATAGAAGACTCCTTGATTTACCACGAACATAAAAATGATTTATCAGTGACATTAAAATAATGCACACTATGGCACATTTTATGTGCGAATAGGTTTGCTTCGGCAAGAAGGTTTGAGTAGAAAAAGGGGTTTTGCAATGGAGATGGGGGATGAGGAGAGATATAAATGAATGTTGTGTGTTTGGCTTGGCTCAGGATTCAGTGTCTGTCTGTCCGTGTTCTTCGGTCCCGTTTTGTTCATCGCCGTGCATAGTTTTGGGGGATTGTTATATTTTTGTTTTTTTTTTCTGTGTCCCTCCTGTTTTGGTTTTGTTTTTAGAGAGAGAGAATGGTAGTGGAGTTTTATACATATATACGAGTACGAGAGGCAGAGATAATGGCCATTTTGGAACTATTTTCCAAAAAGGGTAAAGCATCACAAAAAGAAGGCGAAGGATTGAAAGTGGGAGAGAGTATGCATGTATATGGTGTGCTGGTAACAAATTCTACAAAAACACTTCTATAGAGGTCGTGCTACTCATTAGTGCGGTTCGCCGTTTGTGAAAATATGCGACACATACAAAATGAACACCTGTTCGGCTCATATATCTTGAAGAGTTATTCTAAAATTTTTGGTCATGGTCTACATTGCACCATAGACTATACCAACGGCCTCTCCACTATACCTACCTACCATCATCTATCTGGTTTTATTGGAAAACCCAACTAAGTGGACATTAAATGATAAATTTTGCACAAAATCAGTCCACGAAATGAGGATTTAATGAGATGTAAGGTGTTTTTTTAAATGTGTCTGTGTTTGCTGTATGACTGGGCCCTGCTGGAAAAGTTGCTTTTTCGAATGTGGTAATTACGAATGTGCGTTGATGAGTTATTGTATTTTTTAAATATTTGTTATTATTTAAAATATTTATGCTTCTTTGGAAAAAAAATTCAACATATAGAAGTTGTATTCCATTTAAAGTGGCTTTGACCGATTAATTTACAATTTCTATCAAGTTTTCTAATTAAGTTAATTTTAGATTATTCAGTTTAGGGGGCATTTTTTCCAAAATATGGGCGAGAAAAAATTATTGATAGCGCCATCTATCTACAACAAAATCGTTTTTTTTTTTTAAATTAAGCTTGTTTTAACAGTTTTCGAGGGTTGGTAGGGCTAACTTGTGTATCAAGTTGATTAATAGTGCTAACTTGACCGTCAAGTTAGCACTACCAGGGGTTAGTTTAAAAAAAAACGAGGTGAGACAAATTTTTTTCTTTCACGAAAAATGTACGAAAAATTCACGACAGTTAATTGCATCATTACTTTTTTCGAAATTTGAAAGTGGTAGTGCTAACTTGACGGACACGCTCAGCTGGAGTTTGAAGATTCATTCACTCGTATATCAAATTTGTAGCATGAACCACAATTTAATTTTTTTTTGTGTTTCTTCGGTTTCTCTTGGAATTAAGGTCTCTTCGGTTTCTCTTGGAATTAAGGTCCTCTGAGCTCAAGAATATTGCACAGAATTTTTCAGATTTTAAAAATTATATTAAAATCGATTTTATGCTAAATGAGTCCATTTCTTTTTTGTTAGAAGAAACTTGTGCAAAGATCGACATCTTGAAGCTCTCATCACAGCTATGTTCGAGCAGCATATATAAAAGAGTTAGAGTCTATACTTATCACTTTCTTCCAACTTAAGGTTAAGTGTTGGTCCTATATTCTTGCCAGCTTGTCAGCATTTTCACTTCCTGGGAAACCCCTATGACCCCCTTTTACAAAGTAGAAGAAACCAACAGAGCCTCTTGTGGTGCTGTTAATACCTTTAAGACGGTAAGTTAGCAGCTTTCGTCACTATGAGGACCTCAGCTATTATTTAGAAGTCTGAATATACCGGCTAGTCTAAGGGTTTCAGAAAAGAACCCTGCACCAACACCAGTATCCATCTTTGAGCTATTTTATTGATTCGCAGGAAAATAGCTCCTCGATCTGTAATTCCTATTTGCTAGAAAAGGTCTTGAACTGCTTAAGAAGGTCTAAACGGAGTGTTATCTAGTCAGTCTGTACCTTATTTCTCATGTATTTCTGTAGAATTTGCGCTTGACCCAATGTGTTTTCAACTACCAGTTTGTTTAAACCGAAGGCCGCTTTGTCTTGTGCATTCCACTAGACAGGTCTTGAACATCCACTTGATAATACTTTGGTTTGGTCATTGGTCTTCGTTTTACCAAATATGCAAGAATAGAATGCAAACAAGGCTTTCTTTGGTCTTCCGTTAATTTTGAGGCTCCAGTTTAATATATAATCCAGATTTTAAACCAAGGTACTTTGCAAGATTGAAGATTTGAGTTGACAATCTTCAATAAAGGGTTTCTCAAAAATTGATATCTTCCATTTCTTTGTACTCCCAGGCTATGCATTCACAATGAATCAGTAGAGAAATTTACCTGCCGCTAGTAGGAATTAATTAGAAAAATTGCATGGAACTTGGTAACCCTATAAACGCATAAAACCAACTAGGGTGTCAGAATACAACACCCAATTGTATAAATGGCTTGACAGTGATTCTGTCGTCGTCGTAAAAACATGGAATATCAGTTATTCTGTCGTGTCATCGTAAAAAACATGGAAAATCACTAATTTCTTGAACTTCGTTTCTAAAAGTCAACCACCTCGACCAACGTCATGGTCCTGGAAAACGTTCCACTTTGATAAATAACCTGTGACTGATTTCTAACTGATACCTAGCTGCTGTTTCTAACAATTACAATTGAAACTTCACTAAAATAAAATAAGAATGACATAAAAAATTATTGAAAGGATCCTCACTCACACACACACACACACATGCAAACATTTGTTTGTCGGTCTAATTTATTACCTATTATTATCATCATGCTCAGCTCATCCGCATCATATCATCATCCTGAAGGATATACCTACTACGAATACGAATACAAAACTATATAAAACACGTTGAACGCAGTATAGTAGGTAACACAACTCATATAGTTATACACGATGGATGTAAAAAGGACATATGCGGAGGAAATTCAATGCGCATAAAATGTGAGTTATTGTCGTCACTTGAATTATGGTCGTCATACAAATGTTATCCGGAACAATTACTCCGGGAAACACACGCCAAGAATTGTTCTATATTTTTGTACAAGTCCCGTTGTCGTTACCGATAAGGAAAAGGATATTCCATGTGTGTGTGTGTGTGTGTGTTATTTGTTGCAACTGCAAAATATATTGTGAGATTTAGAGATTTATTTCCAAAAGGACTATTATTGCGACACGAGATACGAAATGAAAAAGATTACGAGATGATGATGAGAATGTGATTATGACGATGTTAGTGGTAGGTACTACTGTATGGGCAGAGGAGAACAAGGATATGCCATTCATTCCCCTTTGAGGAAAGTTCAGATTAGAACTAGAAATGCGATTGTTTCGCTATTCATTTGCAATGATTTACCGCTGACAGCTATTTTATTTTTAGGGTAAGTGTGCTTTTTTGTCATTGCCAGGATATAGAATCAGAACTAGATAATAGGTAAAAACCTTGTCGATCTTTTAAAAAAGAAATGTGTGACATTTTATTGGAATTTTGCTGAATAAAATTTTGTATGGAAACACTATGGCATGCCTGACACTCAGTTGAGTGACTAGTAACCTTCAAGGACCACAGGAAATCAAACCTTTTCCTACAAAAAAAAGGACTTGATTTACTTGAAGCTATTTTTCAGGGATTTTAGAAAACAACGGCAGGTACATCAAAGATAAATCTTTCAAACATAAAAAAATCCTTAATCCTTTTTTAAATGTTTGTATAAAAATTCGTCCACTCACCTTTTCTCCTGAACGACCAATACTATGCCATGGTAGCCGCAACCATATATACTCTGGCTATAACAGAACAGACATTCACAAGCAATTTCTTTCTGCGACGAATTGTCCGCAGGACAAGCCATCACAACAAGAATCCTAACCTGACAAAATAACAAAAATAAAATTAAAATCTTTCACTATAAATGGGTCCAGAGAAAAAAAAAGGATAAAATAAATTTTGCAGCATTCGCGGGTATCCTTCTTCAATTTTTTTTGTTTTCCTTTTTGTCATTTTTTTTTTGTTTGTGTTGTTAAAAACCTTAAAACCCACAAACTCCTGGCATTTTATTCGACGCGATGCGGAATTATAAAACTTGAGGTATTATACCTGGTGTGTATCCTGTATTATGCCCCTTTTTGAGATAGCAAACAAAACAGGATAATAATGGTCACCCAAAAGTTTAGCGCAAAAATACTGCACACAACATATCTAATACATAGGAATGGAACAGAAAAAGGAAGAAAATAGCACAGAAAGGATATATTATAGAGGACACATCAGAGAATTCACAGGAGAAGAAGACGCCTAGAAAGGATACTTCTCTGTTGTTTTATTATTATTTTTTTTTTTTATAACAATCAAAATAGATAAACAAAGCAAGTTGCAAGAAAAAAATTAATGAAATTTATATTTTTTTTTGTTTAAGGACCTAAGCTTTAGCATATAGAAGGATAATAACAATAATATAACACAAATACAGCTAGAATGTGAGTTAATGCTGTGTGGAATGAATGAGTCCATATGGGTGAAGAGGCGGGGCAGGTTGGAGGTTATCATTATTGCATTGAAATCGAAAAAAAGGATCACAATAAATGTCCTAGTGGTATTTGGTAGTGCATTAGTCTCCACTTTGGGTTTTTATTTGTTTTTTTTTTTGTGTATTTTATGAGGTTGAATGATTTTACATTTTTAAACAAATAAAATGTAGCTTTTTTCGAACAATTTGAATGACAAACAGTACCTGATGAAGATCCTTTTTTTTTAACCTACAAATGTTAAGTGAAACACTAATTTTTTGAGATTTTCAAAGTTCGATATCACAAAATCCTTGCATCGTTGAATAATTCTGATAATAGATACAAGTGAAGAGAGTCAAAATCTTTTGCAAAAGTTTAATTTGGCTTCTGTGACCATTCTTCGCTGACTGATATTACTGTCATTTACGGAAAAAATCGATCTTAAAAATGAATTTTTTTCTTTTTACAATTTTTGACAATGTTTTTTACAATAATTGTGTTGTGTTCTACATGTGTTGCGTTAGACATACTCCTCAACCTTACACCCCTTGATATATATGGCAAACAAGTGGCCGCGAACACAGCCTTCCACCTCAAAGCCATCTCTCAATGGACCAATAACTCTATTGGCCACACCATAATTCTGAACTTGTTCGGAACATTCCCAAGTCACTCCGACTACATCACTCCTACTCTAGCTTTCGACAAAAACTTTGAAGTCACCATTCCCACAAGGTCAACTTGGGAGGAAGGGACCCTGTTAGAAAATGAATCAATTCATTTCTATACGGATGGATCGAAAACTGAAAATGGGGTGGGTGGTGGAGTGTACTCAGATAGACTAAACCTTAGTCTCTCCTTCCGCCTTCCAAACCATTGTAGCGTATTCCAAGCGGAAATTCTGGCGATAAAGGAAGTCTTATCCTGGCTTAAAGAAAACGTGATATCCAGTTCGGATATCCGCATCTTCTCTGATAGTCAGGCTGCTTCGAAATCCCTTGTAGCAGTCTCTTCAAACTCCATCACAGCCCAAGACTGTCGATCGTCTCTAACGGAGATGGCCAAACAGTTTGATATTCACCTTATCTGGGTGCCGGGACACCGGGACATTCCGGGGAATTGTCTATCCTGCCCAACAAGGCAAATACAGGTATTCACATAGCTACAATTAAACTACTGCTGAAACGAATCGCTTTGGAACAATCAAATACAAGATGGCTTAACACTACTACGTGTACAGTGACCAAACGAATCTGGCCCAAACTAGATTTAAAACGGTTAAATTGCCTTCTGTCCCTCAGCAGATCTCAAATCAGCTCTGTAATAGGTGTCATAATGGGACACTGTCTTATTGGTAGACACGCGGCACGACTCGGTGTACTATCAAATGATTTCTGCAGGAGCTGTTTAGACGAAGAAGAGGAAAAAACAATTTCACATCTTCTCTGTACATGCCCTGCTCTCTCCTATAGACGCAAACTTCATTTAGGAGACTACTTCTATAATGAACCTCGCTTCATTAGAAGCTCTAAATGGTTTTAACTAGTAGGGAACTTTTTTGTTCACTATAGTTCGTGGTATCACAATGGACCTCTATTGGTATAAGTGTGTCAGATAGCTTTAATGACAGCCACTTTAACCTAACCTAACCTGTGTTGTGTTCTTACTTAGTTTTGAAAAAGAAGATTAAACCTAAAAGACTCAATCTCAAAATTTTCAAAAATCGAAAAATTTTGTATCAACTATTTTGATTGAAAATTAGGTTATTTTTTCAAAATAAATTCGAAATTTACATTTTGATGCAAAAAAAAAAAAAAACTTAGGAGTAAAAGACATAGCAATGTACGTTTCATCAAAATCTAACTATTCTAACAGTTTTTAGCATTTTTTACAATATTTTTGAGTTTATATTAAAAAAAAAATATCTGAACAAAAGTTTTAGATCTTTCAACCAACCACAACTCTTGTGAACTTTTTTCGATAAAAGGACTATTTTTGATAGAAATCGTAACCCGCCCCTTTTACCCCGAACTGTTGATGGGCAATTTATTCTTCCCCTTTCTTCTTCTAATTTTTCTCACCATCACCAATATTTTTTTATTTTTTTTATTACTGACATTGGTCTAGTAATTGTATCGATTTTTTTCATTGTCATAAGGATCCTTTGAAGTGCATTTTTTTTTTTTACAATTTATGAAGAAAACAAGGATTCCTCTTAATCTTTAACAAAACATAATTTAGGACTCCACACGATTTTCACACCAAAAAAAAAAAAAAAATCCTTCACACACAAAACATAATCCAAACCTAAATCCTTAACTACTCTTGTTCCTAGAAACCTAGAAAAACATCATCGAAACATTTGCAGGATATTCTTCCGCATTTTCTTAGAAATTTCTAAATCAGCTAAAATGCAGCAGGCACAAGTACACCCATATAGTAGAATCTTACTCATTCCAATTCAAAATTATAAATATTTATTTCAAAATGTTTACTTAGCGTTTTCCAGCTTCCTACTACAAACAGCTTCTAAGAAGACTGCGACTTATTATTGAAACGATACCGCCTTCGCGGCCGCCACTTGAACTGTGCGGCGCAACCATAATAACCTGCAATATTTACACTTGTGTCGCAGGTGATTTTGATAATTTTGTGTCTGAGATGCGGTTCACCTTTTTGGGGGGAAATTATTCAAATTGTGTCACTTGACACCGACAAACGTGTGCACACACACAAAGAATTGTATGCTCGCATGAAACATAAATTCCATCTTATTCTCGTAAAGTCTTGAACAACTGTTGGCAAATATTTGATTTGATTTTCGAGGTTTGATAATAAAATCATGAGTGTTCTGCGAGCGGCAATGAGGTGCAATATTTTATGTGATTTTGGGAAAAAAAAAATTAATTACTTTTAAGTTTTACGACAGAAGAGTTTCTGTTTTTTTGGTTTCTTTTTTGAGGATAACGATAGCGGCTTCTTTTTAAATGATTTTTCTTAAATTAGAACAATGACTTTGGTACCATAGCATTACAAATGGAAGTCGAATTCTAAAATCATAAAAAATCTTATGGAAAATATTTGAAATATTGGACTTGATTGAATTCAAAGTTGGATTATGCTGAATTTTGTTTTATTTAGTCGTTCGCATAAATTGTTTAACGCAAAGGTATTTAAGAGTTTGCAGCAAACGAAAAAGTCGTTTGTGCAATTTTTTCGTTTGCCGCAAACGATATTTGTTTTCTCAGTGCATAGATCGCTCTGATAGGGATCACGGGTTGCCCCGGTAAGTGTGCCCTTAAGTCCTTGAGATGTGTGCACCACCTGTTTAGTTATTTTCACTCAAAAACTTTTCAGACTGGTGCATTGATCTCTATACGCTTCACGTGTCCTAGCCGTTTCCGACGGTGGTTTGTCAGTTTTTTTTTTAAATCTTAACATCGCTTTTTTTCTGTATTTAACACACGTCGGAGGGTTTTTTTTTTTTGGTAAATGGGGCAGACAATTCCAAAGTTCCCCTTATCGGGTAGATTGTACCAAACTATGTAGTTAGTCCATACTCCCTACTAAAAAAAATTCTGCTGGTTTGAACAGTTCGGTTAGTAAGCCCATGCACACCAGAAGCTTTATACGGTTTAAGTTTGGCAATCGCTAGATGCATTTCATTTAGGTCGGTTGGAGGAGCATTATTGGAAATGAAGCAGCGGGAAGAGTTTTCCTTCCAGATTCTCAGCAGTGGCTTTATTTTTGGGCTGGGCCATATTCCCTTCAATCATCTTGACAGGCTTCCGTTCTGGCCTTGTAGCCTTGGCTAGATCTTTTTGGGGTTTAGTAACATTTTTGAAGATCAATCCTCCGAGTCTTTTTCTCATGTTTTCTTAGAAATCGGCGATTATCTCTTCTTTTTTGCCCGTAGATCTCCCAGACTGCTCTCTCAGCAGATCTGGTTGTTGTCTGCTGCATTGCTTGGTAGAACTCGTTCGTCGCCTAGTGAAATCAAGCACATCAGTATATCTGTACTTCTGACGTCTTGTTGACAATATCTTCACTGGTCCCATGTGTTTGCTGATGAGAAGAAACGCGTTCAGCAAAAGTTTAGGCCGCAGTGTCTTATGATTTGAGTTTTGCAACATCAAAAGTAGTACTTTCGAAGAGATCTTGAAACGTCACGTTCTTAAATTTTGCTTTTATGTGGAATTGTGAGCAGGTTCTCGGTTGCACTCTTAATTTTTTAGAGCTGTATATTCGTGAAGTGCAAAAATTCTTAAAAAAAAAATGATTAAATAGTAATGTGTTGTCTTTTTTACTGAGAATTTCCTTTTTCTAGCAAAATAACAGTGGTGACTTTTAGGGGCAGGTGTTTAATTTTAATAATAGCATGAAACGACATTAGAAGTCATATTTTTAAAATTATCTTGTGATTTTGAGGAAGAAAATATGATTTTTTTTAAGATAGGGTTGAATACCAAACATTTTTAAAAGAAGATTTCAAAGGCATTTGATTTCAGTTAACTTTAGTTTCTTCCAAAATTTCATTTTGAGTATGTTCAAGTCACTCCTCACTTAAAATGACGGAATTCAATTGTAAAAAAATGTTTTAAACATCTGTGACTGCATAAATACCTCTTGAAGAAGCTCTTTCTAACAACCTAATTCATAGTCCAATGAGACAGAACAACTGTGAGAAAAATCCCTTCAAATACAAGACCCTTAATTAAGTGATGACTATCTTTCTTTCTTTGGATTTAAGGCTAAAGCCAAGTCGACAGAATGAACAAGAATTCAAAGATTTATATACAAAACAACATGAAGCTGATCGTGCGTCTTCACTCAGCTTCAAGACTACAAAACACACAAAGCAAAAAAAGAAGAAGAAAAAGGGTGCCCTGCAACAACACGCTTCTGGTAGTAATTTCTTCCTCATGTGTGTCTGTTGCCGTTCTTCGTCTTGGTCGTCGGTCGTCTGCAGTTGAAATGTGTTGTGCTTTTGTGACGCAATTAATTCTGCAATTGGCATCGAGTCGCATCATCATCGCAATCCAACCCTAGGGTTTGTTTTTCCTTCTTCCAAAGTCCAAAGTTGTGGCTTGTTGTCCACCATCCATTTTCGAGTGTGAGGTGATGATTCTTTTTCCTCTTCGTCGTCGGTTTTAGTCGTCATGATGGTTGTTGTGCTCCAAGGACTTGGGGATGTTAAGTTGAGACACCGCAATCCAAGCTGGACCACTCCTGCTCGTTCTTCTTTATTTGCCCGATTCGTCGAATGCAAATTTATGTGATTCCAATCGCGTTTTTGTTCGTTCCAAGTCCAAATCCAAGTTGAAGATGGGAAGACTCACCATCGCATCGCATCGTCGTCGTCGTAGTTGTTGGCGACGAAGTGGTCGTTTTGGTGTCGTTGTATGTCGTTGAGTTATTTCCCTTGAGGAAGTGAACGCGCGAAAAGGAAGATCACTTCTTTTTTGAGATCTTTATCTCGAGCAATAAGACACACACACACACACAGGCATCTTCAAGCTATCCCAATGTGTGCATCTAAATGGAAGCGGTGCACGATTTAACATCTTCTCGAACTATAAGATGAAACTCCTGCTCCTGCGCATAAAGTAACCAACAACAACAAAAACAACAACAAAAATGAAGTAGAAACAGTTGAAGAGGGGTCACTCCTAGTTTCTATAGGAAGACGCTAAATTACACACTGATCAGTGGCCAGGATCTCTCTCGCAAGAGAGTTGAGTTTGAGGTTGACCCAAGGGACAAGCCGGGAGCGGGACCGGGATAAGGGCGAGATATTGATGTTGTTTTGCATAGAAATTAAATGTTATTGCGCGCAAATTCGGCGGGATATGCCAATGCCGAATGCTAGAAGAAGATATATGTTGCAGAAATAATGTGATCTGTTCAAAAGAGAAGACTAGGATAGAGCAGAGCAGCAGCGAGAGAGATTTATCGCAGCCGATTAAGATTATTGAGAGGTGTGTTCGCATTGGTCAGTGGCTTGGTTTGTGTACCTACTCTAAGGTAATTGCAAGTTGTATGGTTACCTTGTATGGCGATATGTTTACATGCGCGGTAAAACGTTTTTTTTTTTTTTTGCCATTCCTTTGGTATCATTATATGAGAAAGAGAGAGAGAGAGAGAAAGGATAGTCATGAGAGATAGTCAAGCCTGGAAGCGCATATACATTTAAGATATTTGCTAGATTTTGCTTTTAAAAGATCTAAATCATGTGACAATGATTGGTGTGTTTCCAGATATGGACGTGGTTTCGACAAATATGTCTCCGAGCTTCCTATATTTATAAGATTGCAATGCCAATGGAATAAATAATTGTATGAATTTTTTTTTTTTTTTAATTTTGGGTGGAGATCACTTCGGGGTGATGGATTGCACTTTATATTCTGTTTTCTGGGCAAAATAAATTTAACATTATTTTATTAAAGGTTACAGAGATGCTTGAAAAATAGTTTTGTGAAAAATCGATGAGGTTTTTTTTTTAAATTATACACTTGATTCAATCGCACATCATATTTTACATTATAGCTTTTGTTGTTTATAGTTTTTCTGTCTAGAAAGCGTGTTAAATTGCAATTATGGTAAAAAGTGCAATTTTGGCTTGAAGTTATTCAAAAAATTGATAGACGAGGTTAAGGAGATGAAAGTTTTTATCGGGTTGCTTCAATTTCTCTTCTGATGAAAAATCAGTAGATATGTTTATCAACGCTTACTAGATCGAGTAAGCATGTACCTTAAGTTGACGCATTTTAGAGTATTTCTTTTCATGGTAGAAAGGACACACCACAAAGCATACACTCCTCTGTCAAAAACTATACATGTTCCCAATAATCCTAAATGCTATGAATTGAGATCCATTTCCATGTTTCCATTTTTGTTGAAAATCTTCAAAAAATTCATTCAAAAACAGATCAATAAATTTCTTAATGACAAAAATCTACTTACATTGAAACAATCGGGTTTCCGTCAGAAAAACAGTTGCATTTCTGTGCTAACACGTGTTATTGAGAATATTTGCAAGACTATTGGTCTTGATAATATAACGTTTCTGATACTTTTGGACTTCTTTAAGGCCTTCGAAATGGTTAACAATTCTGTATTCTGTGAAAAACTCTAACATTTCAAAGTTGCTGCTCTAAAAACGTATTTTATGTATTTTTTTTTACATTTCTTTCAAATTATTAATTTTTATATAAAATTCTTTAACATATCATGCAACTTAAATTATGAGAAGAAGCACATGCGACCCAGTTGTGCATTTTATTTTTATATTTACCAAGCAACTCATTCGTAAATTTTATTTTAATAATTTTCATAATCCTTTCTTTTCTTTTCAGGTAAGTACACCTACATATTTCTTAATGATTATTCACAACATAAATAAACTATCACGTCCTTATTTGCCAAAATTAAACGATTCAAAATGGTAAGCCATATTTTTGTATCACACACAGTTATGTTCGCCATTTACATTTTCTTATTAAAACATTTGACTTTTATTATCGTTTCATACAAATCGCTATTAGGTTCTCAAGATACAAAAATTTAATCATGAACAATTTTAAATTACATCTTTTTTAATTTAAATAAATTTCCTTCAAGCAAAGTATTTCATAAAATACAAACAAAAATATATTTGATCTGTTTAAGGTTCGCACATCAGCTCTTTCGTTTGCAAATTAATGTCAACTATAGTATCAAACTAAAACGTCTCCCAATCAAAAATTCAATACAAACATCTGTTATTTTTGCATGTCAAGTCAATCTATTAATCAAAATGTCCTTTTGATCAATATCTTGACAGCACCATATCACACACTTTCACATTCAATACACACACTACTCGCCATGACTAATGGATCAAAAGTTAAACAAACATCACAATTTATATATATTCTTCGTCACATTTTATTTTCATTTTTATTTTTATTGTATGTGAAAAGTGTATCAATTTGACAATTTTTCAGGATCATTGAAGCACACGACATGCAGCTGTGTGGTGTCTTGATGACACAAAGAAAATTTCCAATTTTATTGATTTTCACACAAAAAAAAAGGAACAAAACCTAGAAAAGAAGCCAAAAATTCATTAAATTTGCACTCACTCACTCAAATTCACTGCAACACGAACTTCTCTGGCAAACGTACATTATATTGATCGACATATAGGCTAATGACAGAGTGATGGTCATAAATTATTGGAATATCCTGTCAAATCCTTAAATCACCACACGTATTCATAAGTGCAGTTTCTTTTTTTTTGTTTTGTTTTGTTCGATTTTTTTTTTGCACCTAAGAAATGTGCACAACGTTCCTCTTTTTTTTCTTCCTTTATTTCTGTCAAATAATGTGCATAGCGTGCTGCTTGCTCTTTTTTTTTTTTTTTTTGATTAATTGACATCAATTAATTTGTTCATTTTTGGGGTTTGTTCGTGTAACTATTTGATTTGCCAAGGATTTCCGTATCCTTGGTGCAAATTTCAATCAAACATTTTTTTTTTCTTTTTTGTTTTTTTCATGAGGGTTGAGAGTTTGATGGAATAACATTTTATTACTCGTCATGGACGCTTGATTTTTGATTTTGAGAAATAGGGTTTAGTGCGAATAGGACAAAAAAAAAACATACCGCAGAATTTTTAAGACCTTGGGCAAATTTCTTCTTTTAAAATTGTCAAAAAAATATGTATTGGGTGAGTTCACCCCCAAACAATACCTACTGGAAAAAAAACCCAAGTAACGGTTGACAAATAAAAAGGACATCAAACAAAACAAAAAAAAAACAACAGCAATAAATAATAATTAAGCACTCTTTCCCGTTGCTGCAGCCCCTTGTGTGTATATTTTTTTTTTAATTTTTGTTCGTCATGCAGTGGAAACTGCAACTCTACCAGCGTGTGTCGTCGACAAAATGCATACTCGCTGTGGATGGTGGCGTCCCAGTCGTGTCCTTGCTGGATCCTCTGAATGTCATAAATTCATTCAAACATTGCCGCAGTTTGTCGTCAGTGCAAATGTGTGTTTGTGTATGCTTTGTAGGTAAAATGTAGGAACATTGCAATTCTGACAGAAATCATCGATGACATTGACAAATTCCCCAATGTAGTGTATATATGGTGTATTCAGGATATACCGGACTCAACCAAACAAAAAAAAAAGACCGACCGAAAAGAAGAAAGAATAATACAATGGCAACAAAAATATTATTTTGATTTATAGGTGCATTGCATTTGCAAGGACACCGATAACAGCATTTTACAAAAAAATATAAAAAAAAACGGGATTGGTTGGTAAAGATGACGACAGCCTAGACAATAATACAACTTGGCGCGAGTCCTTTTTTGGTTTTCAGTTGTCATTTTTTTTTTTTGGTAAAAGAATATTCTTTAGTGGAACTGATGCGTTGCATGTCTGGCTGGCATGCATTTTGGACAAAAAATGCACGTCACAGGATATGGATATCTATCGACGAAAAACACTGGACAGGACGATGGGTTTTAGAGTCTACCTGCTACGACAATGACGACAGTGGACTTGTCCTTGGTTGTCTATGAGAATTATGAATATAAACGGTAGGTAAGGCATACCACGAAGCTAGTGTTGACATACTATATGGATATCGGATTTGTTATGTGATGAGTGGGTGGAGTGGATTTTACTTAATCCTGGCGGTGGATTTTCGTAGGTTTTTTTTTCGTTTTTCTTCTGCAGGACATTGTTGGTCGAATTGCAGTGTAAAAATGCGTTTTTAACGAATTTTCCTCTCATTCTTTTTTTTTTTTTGGGTCGAATATGCATGTTTCTAGTAGAGTGGAAGATTTATTAGCCTGCTTGGTTTCTGGCAATGATATCAATTATAACAGGGATGGTGTTGGAAAGTTTTTGAACAAGAAGGGCGCTTATGAGTTTACATTTTGAAGCTTTTTTGATTGTTGGACAATTTTTTCGGTTTCGTTGTAGTCAATTGGTAAATTCAATTCAAAGATCTGTCGGAGTGTGAAAATCTGATAGTTGGTTGATTTTTCTCGCCTAAAACCACACCACTGGTAGGGCCCGATCAGGTCGTTGGTAAAAGGTTCCAAGCGGACAAAGAAATTAGCCGACAGAAGTTAGTTGGCGCAGTCCAGAGCATCTCCTTTCTTGTTGATTGGTCACACTATGCCAAGGTTCCATTCCTCCGACCAAATTCTAGAAATTAGTTAATGTATGCTCCTGATCAAGTCATCTCCCGCTGCTTTAAATAGTTCGGCCGGCAGGCCATCCGATCCAGCAGCTTTATGCGATTGTAGTTTGGATATCGCTGTTCTAACTTCTTCTAGGTCGATATTTTGGTCATCATCATCCACGGTGACTGAGTTTTTCTGTATCACCGTTAAGCAGTTTTGGAAAAGTGTTCTTTCCAGATCCTTAACATCGATTGCATGTCTCCAACGGTCTTCTCATTTTCATCACGACAGGCTTCTATTTTGGGCTGATATCCTTCGGTAGATCGTTTCACCCTCTGATAGCACTTACAGACATCTCTCCTGTCGTAACATTCCTCAATAGATTCGACTGCTTGCTTCTCGTGTTCCCCCTTCTTCCTTCTAAAAAATCGGTGTTCATCTCTTCTTTTTTGCACATAGACTTGGCGTGCTTCTCTCTCACTAGTTTTGGTTCCAGGGCTTTCACATTGGTGGTCTTCTGAATTCTAGTACATTAGTGGCGGCACTTCTAATGGCAAATTGGCAATGATTCCACTGCTCGTCTATAGTTGGTGGGTTTTCTGAAAGATTGAGGAAAACGCGATCAGCAAATCTCCTGGTAGTCTCCTGTTATATTAGTTTGCCGACGTCAAATTTTTTTTATCAGATCCGCTCTTCGCCGATACTAGATACTACTAGGTATTGATCGGAGTCTATGTTTGGCCCCTCGGAACGTTCGGACATCCAGGATACTGAATGCATGCCTGGCGCCTATCGCAACATGATCAATTTGGTTAACAGTTACTTCATCAGGATGCCGACATGCGCCAGGTTCCCTTGTGAATATTGAGGTAGAGAAATCGAGTGCTTTATATGGTGATATTATGCCCCGCTGCAAAGTTGATCAGCCTGAGTCCATTTTTGGAAGTTTTGTCGTGCAGGCGGTGACTTCCGACCGTCGAACCAAAGATGCCCTCCTTTCTGATCTGTGCGTCAAAATCTTCAAGCACAATCTTGACATTATACTTCGGACACCTATCATACGTCCTCTCGAGAAGTCCGTAGAATGCTTCGTTGGTCGAGTCATCTTTCTTCTCTGTTTGGGCGTGGGCACAAATCAGCGTGATGTTCTTAAATTACCACAAAACCACGCTGTCCCTGTCCCTTGTAGCACTTTCTGTAGTAGATATCGCAGGATTTCGTTTTCTTTAATATCTGCTTTGTATTTCCACTAATAAGGACCGGGCATTCCAAGTTTCCTTTGCCAGGGTCGTCAACATTTGGATCATCCATTTCCAAGGCTTGTAGTTGGATCAGAACTATAAAATTTACTCCTACGTCGGGCACTTACCCCAGCGGCAGGAGCCCCCAACCTAGAGGGCCAGGTTCTTCAATGACTCCAGGAACGAGAGGCCGGATTACCCGCTCCTTACAACGCCGATTGCGTCGGAGCAGCTAATGTCAGGTGTTCACCAAGTAGTTAATCCCGACTGGAACTAGTGACGCTACCGTTGATTCCATCGAGAGAATTTTTTCGCTACCGTATAATCCGGTGGAAGTGCCTCAGTGGTAACACTACTCCGTTGGAGGGGGGGGGGGGAGGTAATTAGTAGTGACCATGACAGGCATTTCTGCGAAAACTAGTTCCGCGATCACATAACTCTAATTTTCGTTGAAAGGCCATCAATTTGTCCGATCCGCTCCTTTAAAAAACTCATTCATTTTCGAATGCATTTGTGTGTTCATAAATAGGTATTTTGCATTGTCGAGCCTTTTTTTGGTCGTATATGTTGACGAATCTCATGCAATTTTTTTTTTTTGTATTTCGTTTTCTATTTGTTTTTGGTATGGTAACGTGAATATTAACGAGTGTTACAGCCGAAAATTATGATGCATTTTTATGGGTTTTTGCTGTTTTTACTTTTTACGCTGTCCATTTTGTTTATGTAGCCAAAAATGTTTATTTTTTTTTTTTTTTTGATGTTTTTAAATATTTGTTTCATCTTGTTATATGCGAATTGTCCTAGTCAGAGAAACATTGGCTGCCATTTATAACGCAAACCGGACATCCTGTGTGGAATTTTCGGACGATGGTTTTTCTCATTTTGATTTATGTGTTTGATCTTCGACAGGACACATGCAATACATACAAATGTATGTGTGTGTGTGTTTGTGTACAAATACATAATTCGACGACAACCGCGACTAATAGTTCTTTGTACTGCACCCGCTGATATATGCAGAAATATATATCGATATGAAGGACATCGCGCGTTCAACATAAAAATTGCATAAAATGAGTATTTATTATGGATGTGTTTGTGTGTTTGTATGTTTTACGATGAGAAAAATGACTCAAAAATTTATTACAAACCTGACAATTGAAACACCCTTTTGCAGGGAAGGGGGGGGGGGGTATCCTTTTCACATGGTGTGGTAATTAAAATATGAGTCAGCTCGAATTGGACTTCAAAAAATAAAAAAAACATTAAAAAAAAAAACAAGTAAAAATGAATGTCCTGCCATTTATCATAACAAAATTTGTTTGTTTTGCATAGAATCCTCTGTAGTAAAGGATATGGTATGTCATTGTCATTAACCACAACAAAAAAAACTGACGGCCTATTATTTCAATGTTCTTTAACAGTAAAATCACATTTTTATAACCAAACTACTGTGTACTGAAAGGATTTGGATTCGGTAATAACAGTTCTTTAAGATTGATAGTTTTGTCCACGACGTTGATGGAAGAATTTACAAATTGTAGTGAAAATGTTCAAAATGCGACGTTCTTTCAGATTACTGAATAGACTAACGTTGAATCTTCTTAATGCACAGCAGAGTCTTAAAAACTGCCAAATGCAGTATTTTTAATAATGCAGTTAATTGCATAAAATAATAATCTTCGTAAGTCTTCTTCTGTGATAAATGTCCTCATGGAAATGCTTGGTTGCCAATATTAGTGCTAGAAGTTCCCTTTCGGTATTGCAGTAGTTCCTTTTTCTGACTTCGACAGCATCTTGCTGTAGTAGCCTATAACTTTTTCTTTACCATCCATGAACTTGCGTCTTCAGCTTACCCAAGTTAAAATTTCCATTAACAGTAAAGCGAATTTAGAAGACATCTATGGTCTTGTTGGCCTGATGCCTATTTGTCTCTTTCAAATCTTCAGGATGGATATCTACTTGTCAGTAGCCAATCTTCAAGTACAACGTATTGTGGATTATAAGCAGAGACTAGCCACCTTTCTTAGTCACAGCGTTAAGATTTCAGTAACCTTCACAAAATCGAGTGCTTCTATCTTTCTTCTTTATATTCGTTATCATTTCTTCCATCTCTCCTTAATTGTTTGGCCAGTGAGAGACCTATATACATAAGTTGGCAAATTACTCAATTAGTCTGGCGTACCATGTGTCTCTTTGGTGTTGGACAAGTAGTTATGTTCGACTACCGTCGCCCGTTTGCTGAATTGAATATATCAGCGAATCATTAAAGAAGACTACCAGCGATCACAAGTTGATTTTGACTTAGTTAAGAAGAATTGCGAATATTTGCCTTTTCGGTTATCAGTTATTCTAGTTTAATCACTTTCTGTGAGCTTAGATCAGTGATTTTTGTTACTGCCTTGTCTTCTTCATCTTGACTTCGTTCTGTTTGATCTTTATAATTCCTACGGTGACCATATTGTAAATTGGTACTGCAAATGTCTTCCCATCGATGATGTATTGGGAAGATTGTTTTAATATCTGGTTCATCCATGAGTAGGTACCGATGACCAAAATCCAAATGCCTCCGTTAGTTTTGTCCAAATGAATAACTCTGAAAAAGAAGGCAAGTTCACGTCTTTTTTGATGACAGTTCTAACAATAGATGCATTTTCATTGCCATACCCCATCGGAATTTCGAAATTTTCGAGCGTCAGTCTCGCTATCTTCGGAAACTAACTCTCTGATACGAGCATTCTTCAACTTCAACCTATTTTACTTGCTAAATTCTTTGTGAAGCCTGTTCTGCTACTTCCATCATTATCAAATCGAAAGCTAATGATATAAATCATATCAGCACTGATGAATATGCTGATATGATTTGCCAAAATTAAGTATCAGGTTCTCTTAGAGTTCTCCCAGCCCCTTGTAACGGCAGCTGCCTCAAATTGTTTCTTTGGTTAAAAACTGCAGTGCCCCTGAAAAAAAAAATCAAGGTGACATAGGCTGGGAATCGAACCCAAACCTCCGGTGCGGCGTGATAGTCTAAGGCACTAACCTGAGTTTATTAGCACTTTATATTTTCATTTCAAAAAGGACCCCTTTAAAAATATTTATTTTATCAAAAAATAGTGAAAATGGTCACAATTCGGTCACCACTTGATCACTCCTCGGACAGTAGGTACTCTGCATGCAATAGTTCACACTCAGCTACCACTCGCTGAAACCATTTGCTCACAACTTGGTCATCCATCTACAGCAATTCGGTCACCACTTGGTCAAAAACTCGGTTATGATTTGGCCACCAGTCGGTTGCCACACGATATCTTCTTCTCCAAGGCTTCCTTAATGGCTACCCGACCCAATGAAGGTCCCTGCCTGAGACACGATGTCTAGCGAGCTACCTCCAGACGTCTAAACTTTGGAAGGATGTGCTACTCTCCATAAGGAGGATTCCATACCTTCCCGTGTGCCCGGGATCACACATTGATTTCAAACTCTGAATACCGAGCTAGACCTCCAAAAGTGTCTCGACAATCATACCCCACGGGACTACTTTCGTATTACTTCAAGAGGGGTCTTGTTTCTTATCTTGGTTACTAACTAACTTGGGTACTTACTAATTTGCCACAATCACTCTGCGTTCTCCAGAATCTTTGGTATGTTGTTTTCCTGACTTAGTTCGCCGATATTTTCTTGTAAGTTTTGGCGAAGAGTAGTCTCCCATCTGCTGAACTCGAAGATGGTGCAATAGGGTCTTACTACTTTGTCTATCTTGTACAGGAAGGTGTTGAAACCCCCGTGTTGAGTGAGGAACTGCGTTTACTTTGACGTGTTTCCATATACCCCATTCAGCAATGTCTCCGTAAGTCTTTTGGTCCAGCGTCTTTTGCTTTCAGACTCCCACCGTTCTTGCCACTACTGTTGTAAGCACCTTTGCATGATTGCTGATTCCACTCTAATTTCCGCCTTTTTGTCGTAGGTGTTACTTCCTTTCTGCCGCTAGAAGTTCAATGAGAGCAGCTGGTTCCGACACTGTATTTCACTGTATTACGTTATTACTTGCAGTTATTCCCTGGGCGGTTTCGTCTGTATCCCCTACCATCCATGTGTAGGATGTTATTGTAGAAGACGTCCTAAAATGGAGGTGATTGCCTTTCTTCTTGGGCCTTCCTTGGTATCCTACGTAAACTTCTGTCGCTGAAGTTATTCTCCATCTTTCGCATAAAGTAACCTGAAGTGTTCAATCTTGTCTTAAGTGCATTCAGCATGTTGCTCCACCCAAGCTGAGTTGAAGATATTTCGTACAACCAGAGTTGCCAAACGACGACCCACAGATGTTTGTCTGTTGATAGCATTCAATTATGTACTTTTGTGCTTATAAATCTTAAAGACAAAGCATCTCTTCTTCAGTCGATGTAAACTTCTCTTAAAACAGCTCGATGAAAGCGGCCGTAAGTGAAGAATTGTTTGTAGAAACAATTCGGACTGATGAAAATGGACCATTTCTTCAACAAAAACAAAACTGCGAATGAAACCACTTTCGACAGTTAAAATGACGATGCTTGCTAAGAAAGTCCATTCATTGATGAGTTCTTCTTCTTACTCGAAAAAAGGACTCTTCTAAAAATATATATATTTTGTCCAACAAAAAGTAGAAAAAATAGATCGAAATGAAAGAAACCCGGAAGGATACACTGAATGGAAATTTTTGAGTTATATGCAAGTCCAACAATATATCGCAGCCACACAAAATACTCGATGACATTTGGGGCCCGTCGTCGTCGTCGTCGTCGCTGACAAAAGGACGAAGTCAATAATTCATGTACAGCAAAAAAAAGGATATTCCTCTTTTTGATATTCCCACAAGTCCAATGCACTTCTTCTTCTTCTTTCTTTTGAGACCGTTTTTGACTGCGTTTATCCACCCAAAAATGATTTCATGTGAAACGGTGATTATTTTTCAAACACAAACACACCAACTCACACTCAGAAGAAGCGAAGAAAAAAATATAACTCGAAGGATATTTATTGCAATTGAGCGTGTTTTCTTCTTCTACTGGGTGAATTTTCGTACTCTGATCGGTTTGGTTTGGGTTTCCCCCTTTCAACACACCAGCAAAAAAAAAAAAAAAAATACAAAGAAGAAGGAGACCGATGGATGTCCTGTCGAACATGAATTATGATTTTTGATTGAAGTTGAGTTATTGCCAAGGATTCGATTATTCCTGTGGTTTTTCGGGCTATTATTATTTTCTACTTGTACATTTATCGACTACCTACATATATGCATACGTCCTGTCTGTATGAGAGTATAAGAGTACCTCTATACCGTTTTGCAAGGATCCAGATGGAAAAAAAGGATATAAAATTAATAACATGAGACGGTTGTAGCAGTAAAATCAAAAAAAAAAAAAAAATAATAATAATGTAATAAAGGGGGAAATTTTGTGTACGGGTTATAATTATTGCTCACGAGTCCTTAAATGGATATATGTGTTGTTTGTTGTGCTATTGTTTGTGTGTGTTTGATGGAGATATGCAGATATAAGTATATATTATATTTTATATCCTTCGTCGTCCTCGTAATTATTTATTTCATTTTCGCTGAAAATGTGTTTATTTTTCGGATTTTTATTTCGTCCTTGTTTTGTTGTTGTTTTAAGGAAGAATTGTTGAGGTTGTGACTGGTGAATGAATAAAATAAAAATGAGAGAGAGAGAGAGAATGTGTGAGGAGGGTTATAATATTTAAAAGGCTTTTTCACCTTCTCACGATGACGATGTTGATGATTATGATGACGACCAAACGACGAAAAGACGAAAAGAAGTATAAAGGGAATGAAAAACAGTGAGTTTATTATTTGAATTATGAGTCCAAATTTATGGCGGTGGAAATAAATCATTTTTAATGTCTTTTCGGCAATGTGGATGGAGTGTGATGATGGAAAGTGGTAGTGATGGTGGTTCTTTGGCTGCAAGAGTGACTTCTATTTGGTTAAATATTATTTTTATTTTTTTTTTCTTCAGTCATTTCAGATTTTAATATGAATCGGAGTTAATTATTGTTTTGTGGTGAGATGGGGTGGACAGGTTAGATTGACTTGATAAATATACCGGTTTTTCTGTGAGGTAAAAACAATTAAATTTTCCATTTATAAGAATTTATACATACTGGCTCAATCTTCTAAAGTGTCTCCCCCCTCGCGCATTACTTTCAGGGAGGTCCTTCCCTAAGTTCTATCGTTTGTGGAACTCTCGTTTCTTTGCGAGAATTTGGGCTTGGGGTCATTTTTTTTACTATTGGAGGAATACGTTACATACCATAAGAAGGGATGAACACATCCTTGTGTATCAGGCTCTCGTGTGGATTACAACCTTGGCATACTGGCTAAACCTCCAAAAGTGTCTTGCCCCCCCCCACCCCCCTTGGAACTACAAGCTCATTTCATTCGAGGGAGGTCCTCTTGTCTAGGTTCAATCGTTTTTAGAGCTCTCGTTTTTTTGTTCTCAGACTCAGGCTATGGGCCCAGACTCCAGATACCGCGCTTATGCCCATCCATCGTTCTTCCTTTTCAAGCATTTTCTGGATGATCTCCCTGATACTTGTATTTAAATCCTAGAGTAGCGATTCTCATCTACTGCATTCGAAGAAAGTGTGGTAGATTTTATCTGATATTGTTTCCCCGTAGTGGCAGGCAAATGGCTTATCCGGGGAGGGGGGGGGGGGTGGAGGTTCGGGTATCTGAGCGCTCTCTAAATCTCAAAGATTTACAAAAAAGTTTCCATTAATCATGTAAATTATGATGAAGTTACCTTAAAAATGACAAGATTTTGTGGGCTTTGGGGGAGGGGGAAGGGCTGACTTTAGCCCTCTGAGCTTCTCCCCTAAATATGCCACTGTGCCAGGCTTCTTGTTTTTTCTATCTTATGCATCAAGACATTGACGTATCAGTGTCCGGTAAGAAACTGGATGACGTAATAGTTCTCTTCACGCACCGTGTTTCCGGTTACTCCCAGTTACTTGCAGTCCAGCGCCCTCTGTTTTCAGACTCCCACCATTACTGCCACTTTCCAATTTTTTTTTTCTTGCGCGTGCCTTCGTTATACTACAAAGAGGTCTATTGGTGTCACAAATGTTACTACCAGAACAGCTCAGTAAAGCACCTCGTCTCTGCTTCCAGTATTTATCTATTTTCAGTACGTCCGTCAGACCAAATCTCGCTTCCGTATAGCAAAATGGCGCTTTTTGTCGTCATTAGGTGTATCCGTTTACTAGCGGATTGTCCACCTATGTTTATGTTTAGCATCAGTGATCCTTTTGGTAAAGGAAGCTGTCAATTTGGCTGCGCGTTCTGTAACCAACCGTATTTGTTCCTAGAAGCTCAGCTTTCTGTCGAGTCTTACTACATTCTTAGTCGTTATTATCTTGTTGACGTTCCGAAGTCATTTATCGTAGGGATTCGATTCTTTGTGAGCAACATTATTTCGGTTTGCTCAGTAGCCAGAGACAACCCGTGTTCTTCCATACAGGAATTTGTTCTTCGCATGATTTGGTTCAGTTTTCTCTGAGCGCTTTCAGTATCTCTTGCATTTTATCATCACGAATGCATCATTTAAGATACTAAAAGGCATCTCCATGTACCTCCTAAGAGATATTCCGTCAAGGCCAAGGCCTGGTCTGAGTATGTATTCTTTGCCTGCTCGTCCTATGATATTTTCTTCTCGGTCCTTCTGTTGTTTCTGTTGTTTGTTAGATAAGTTCGCGCTCCCTGCCGTACTCCATCACCATCCGAAGAAGATACTCGGAGCTGAGGAACTGTCTTTCAAGGGTGACCATCACATCTAGTCCAGTGCTGCCAGTAGCTGTATTTTCCTAGTGTAGTGATTTTCCCGCTGGGCGGTTTCAGCAACTCTGACTACTTCTTCTATCACTCCTATTGTTGAACAACATTTCCTGAAGCCATATTGTCTGTCGCAAAAGTCCCATCTTAATTCTATCGCAGCTAAATAAGGCGCAGTAACTTCTCTAGCAATTTTCAGGTTGTCCCTAACGTGGATAGAAGCCTGTATGCGAATGGGGAATCTTCATGTCCTTTATTTTTGCTTATCAGTAAAAGGTGTTGTTTTTCTAGCAGCATTTAGACAAAGTCCCTTCATTAAGGTAGCTGTTATAAATGTTTAATAGTATTTTGGACAGGAAAGTACTATTTGTTTGAAGGATACTACTGTAATACATTCTAGTCCAGGAGCCTATTTATCTTACAGAGTATTTGTGGTGATCTTCAATTCTTCTTCAGTAATAGCTTGTATTTCTTGTCGTATTCTCGGAAGTTCACTGTCGGGTTATGCGTGATTTGGTTATAATGCATCAAGAATATGCATCTTCTTTTTTGAATTATGGTCCACTGTGTTCTCGTCACAATTGGTTTGGAACTGTTCGAGTTCGATCTCGAAGTGTTCCTCTCGTCTTCTTTTCCCTCTGGTATTTTTCAGTCTTAGATGCAAGCAAATTCTGCTTAGTTCCGTAATTTCATCTGACCACCAGTACACAGTCTTTCTTTTTCCGTTGGTGAAGCTCTTCCGGGTCATTGAAGCATCACCTCAATTACTTTTTGGCAACTTTTACGAACTTTTAGAATCAGATCAATTTTATCAACGTGACCAAGTAGAATTTTAGTTCAAAAAGTAACAAAACTGTAGAACCGTTTGTATTTCATCAAAATTCGTCCATTTTGTTAACTGTTAACTTTTAAAGGTTCTAGTTTTGAATTTTTTGATTTGAGACAATTTTCAAATTAAAGACAAAGTCATAAATAATTCAAAAAACCTTTTCCATCAGTTTCACAGTTTGTACGGGGCATCAATCGAAGCCGTTTGCTGGCGGTGCGTGGTGGTATTGTCTGTCGCTCATCATCAACTTTGGCTCATAAATATTCTTCTCAAATGCTTCAACCTCTACCTACCTAACCTATGTCTATTCTGCATAAAACAAGCCCCTTTTTTTCAAACTCTAATGTGGATCATCTTCTAATCAAGTGACTATCTGAATCCCATAAATTTGTCTTTTTTTTTTTGTTCTTTATTCTAAAATCTAGAACCAAGTGTTGTTATCAAAAGTGAAGATCTGTAACATTACGACCCACTCGCGCTTGCATCAACTTGACAGGAATTTGAATAAAATTAAGGTTAAGTCACACGCACAAAAAAACCTAAAAAAAAAAGGGTTACAAGTTGCTGCGTACTGCGATCCAAAAAAAAAAAAGAAAAACAACAAAAACAACTTCACACTCAATGCTTTTTCGAACGATTTATGCGACTTGAGTTCGAATTAAACGAGTGGATAACACAAAACGCCAACTCTGATGACATCGGCAGCGCAGCAACACGGTGTGCTGGCTGTGGTCCCATGGATGGTCCCCAAGTGATGGTCACCGCGCGATGATGGTTCTCTCTCTCTACAAAGTAACCATCAGACTTAATGGTGGCGGTGGGTGATTAAATGCAAGACTTACAACACACCACACGATGGATCAGCTCGTGAAAGAGTGTGTCAACATTTATCAGTGAAGCTTCTCTAATTAATCCACATCCACACACAAATAAATATTTGAAAGGAAACCGCTTTGAGGTTTAAAGTGATTCTCAGCATAGGTGGGCGGGAATGTCTTCTTTAAAGCATCACGCGTCAATTCCAAGACCCATATGTCGTTTAAGTGTATACCAAAACCTACCTTCTTTATGCAGCGATACAAGCTACGGTTGGGTTCTTTACTCGCGGTTGAAATTTGCTGCATGTTTGATTTGGTGTTATCAGTACTGCCACGCTGAGTGATGCCTGATGCATGCATCAAAGCAGGAGCGGATTGCAGTTGAAAACAGTAGAAAAGGGCCTTAGAGGCTAGGTTAGGTGAAGGGGCTGACAGTTCCAATGTGATATTGGAAACTATGATAAAGCCAATGGGGTTTCAAGCCCAATACAGACGTTGATAAGTTTTAGCCGGTCAGAGCCTAAAAATTCTTCGGGTACTTCTGAGTCATTAAAGAGATGTCTTTTGGTACAAAATTATCTGGAGCTCATAAAAGGTAAGATCATCTGAGCTTTTTTAAGGTGTGATCCTTTTCTTCTACCCCCAGTGGTAAATCTTTCCTCAAACAGGTCCCTAGGATCGTGTGACTTCTGAAAACTGCTAGTAGAGAAGTTTGATAATTCAGTGGCTCGGTTATGTATTCGTTTTGTTTGTTCCTTACTTATTTACTTAATCACATACTAAGGTCCTCAGACCTAATATAGTCCTTGATAAGGGCCCTAGGGCCTTCGCTACTCCTACGCACTAGTTTCTAGAAATATACCTTAGATCTCTCTCCAACTCTTCACTACAGTTGTGCAGATTCCCTTTCGACTGTGCTGCGCCATGTGCTTCTTGGCTGACCCCCTCCCCTGTGAGCGGGTTATACTGCATCGCTTGGCTTGTAAACCATTCCACTGCTACTAAGATCTTCGTATGGTACCTACTGTCTATAAATTCTTGTACCGGTTTGCTGAATCAGCTGAACAGATTCTTATAAAAAAGTTAGATCAGTCAGGAAATAATGGGATCAAACGTGTACCTATACTGCTTCCAATTTGACGGCCATCTTGGATTTTAAGGATATTATTAGGTGTTGCAGGTTCTAATGTTTGGGTCAAGATATCTATGCACTACGCTGTACCCCTTGATGCCGGAGAGATCTGGGTTCGATTCCCAGGTTATGACATTTTGTTTTTATCTAGAGGTACTGCCTCTTGCAGGGAACTAACAAAGCAACCAAGAGTACTGGTTGCCAAGAAGAATGTAAGCCGTTCGGAACCAGCAGAAAATCGTAGGTCTCCTGCATTTCTGCTAACTACACGCACACAGGAAATGGTCTCTTCAACAGGCCATGGTTCTTCGTGAGCTAGTCGTACCACACTATTAATTTTATAAGAAAGTTGCGAAAAACATTGATACAGAAGGAATCTAAGAAATATTTGGTATCAGTTTTTGGTCTTTCGAAGAAGGTCCGCCCTCAATTTCTACCATCGCATCGGCCCCAATAATGGTGCTAAGGCACTTTGCCAATAATTCCAACCTTGATCCAACAATCCTATTGGGAATTTTTCTTCATTCTTTCTCAACAAGGTCCCATTTAATTATACCCAAGTCCCCGAAAACCTGTTGATTTAATATTGAAACCGAAGTAAAACAACAACAAAAAAAACAGATATCCCAGAAATTCCAGAACTGAGGGTGGTGTAGAGCCACAATTACCTCTGCTTCTGTTTGCAGATGACTTCCAACGACGCGACGACGCGACGACAACGCATCGAGTCGGTTGACATAAAACGCTAAATGCGGTGTAGTGCTTCAAGAGATTGGACTGTGTGTGCATAACCTATACGTGGGCGCACACTGAATTAGTAAAAGAAGAACAAGAAGATGGAAAAAGAATCTCGGCTAATAAAAGGCGGATGCGGTATTTATCTTGGGATTTTCATCTCCCCTTACCCTCACCTACTCTCATTGTTTTTCATTCGAGAGAGTCGAGAGTGATTTTTATTTGTAAAAATAGGCGGCATAGCACCTGTTTACCGTTTAATTTGTTTCTGTATTTGAGTTAAAATGTTTAAACAAAAGCTGATGATACTCGTTTTAGGTATAAAATTCTGCGGCAATATTAAATGGCTTTCAATTAGTGTGCTGGGTTGGCAGATAATTTTTTTTCTTCTCATTTTTATCATTTTTTCTGTGTTCTGTTTGTTGATTTTTGTGTTTTTTTTTTTTTGGATCATATCCCAGAGTGCCAGGAGGCAAATATTTAATTTGAAATTAATTTGGGTTATTTTTTTAATTTTTGTGTTTAAAAATTGTGAAAAAGAGAAGAAGGTTGCACGAAAATTGGTTAGATTGGACCTAGTTATGTGGTATTTTATATATTTCTACCTCAGCCAGTGTGAAATGGATTTGGGTCAGAAATATGTATTATTATTCGCATGTTTGTTTTGGCCAAAAGCAAATATGGGCTAATTCGAATGATTATTATATTAAAGCGAAATGCTAATGTTTACATTATGTTTGGCCTATTAGCACCTATTAATCAATGTCACATAGTGTTAGCTTAGCCGAGGTCAAATAAATGACTGCTGAAATCTCATTTGATTTTCCTACTATTGTCTAAAATGTTAAGTCTTGTTAATGAGTGGAAAAATATCAACTCTGGT
Organism: Meliscaeva auricollis; assembly: GCA_948107695.1. Classification (NCBI taxonomy): domain Eukaryota; kingdom Metazoa; phylum Arthropoda; class Insecta; order Diptera; family Syrphidae; genus Meliscaeva; species Meliscaeva auricollis. The sequence goes on along the minus strand of OX403619.1, from coordinate 46,649,651 downwards.
CCTATGAAGAGTGAAGTTTGGGTTTTTTAGGTACTTTGTACCAGTATCAGTACTTTCACCAGTATTCTTCCGTTTTTTTTTTTACAGTATTCTGCTCTTTTTACAGCTGTAGTCCATTGTATTTCGCATATTTACCATAATTTTTCGAAACGAGTTTCTCGGTGAGTTTCTTTGCTTTTCTCCGCGGTATTTTACGCTTTTTTTAAGCCGTAATAATAGCTTTTTTTATCACTTTCCTCACACTTCTACGCGGTATACCACGATTTTTCTTTAGTATTTCATGATTTTTTCCACGATATTCCGCTCTTTTTACAGCGGTAGTCCGTAGTATTTTATATATATACATTTCTGCGACTTTTCACACGGCTTTTTACGCTTTTGTTCGTGATTTTATGTACTTTTTTCCGCGATATTTTAAGCTTTTTCTTGTGCGGCAAATGAAATTTCCCGGAGAATTTTTTTTTAGGACGATCGAAATATTCAAAGAATTTTCTAACATTTTCGCTTGTAATTTGTTTTTCTGATATTAAGGAGCGACTTTTTCAGCTATTTTTCGATTGATAACCCTTCTCAAAAAAAAAAAGTTCCGTATGAAATTTTATTTCCGAAAGGAGTGAATATCATTTACCGGCATTACCAGAATTCCGTGTTTTGTTTCTGTCATGTATCAGAGAAAGCATTTTGTAAATTATCTATAGGTCATTTGAATGTGGCCAAAACTGATGGTTCTTTCACTTCTGATTTTGATGCAAAAATATGCAAGCTAAAATCATGGAGGTGGAAAATTTGACGTCCAGGATTTTTTTTTTTTAAATCAAAATTACATTAAATTGAAATTCACTCCTGACCGGTACCAGTTAATATAATTAAGATGAATCTCAAAATGTTTGTATTAACTTTGTTTGAAATAGAGTTAGTTTTTGTTTCATTTGATTTAATAGAGTCGAAAAATCATTCCGGGAACGCTTTAATAACTCAAAACCTAAAATTCAGGTGGCCGAAAATGCATTAAAATCAATACAACATGTATTCTTAGCATTACTAAGTCAAAATTTTCTTCTCTAATTCTCAAGTGCCTCACAAAAAACGCAGAAGAATTGTTATTTCTATTTGAATAAAAATGGTACGAAGAAATATGTCTCCATAAATAATTTTCTGCATAAATAAATTAAATTAAAGTTGTAATTGAAGTTAAATTTCATATATAAGGATCGTACATTAATTAATCGTCATTCCGGGAACGCCTGTTTCGGGAAGAATAAAGATTAAAATTATATTTTTATGTCAATATTATGATTTTGTTAGAAAGAAGGTAAACGATGATAATTATGAAAACGTCATTTTTGGGAACGTTTTCTCGAAACAAGTACTCAAGTCAAATAAGTACTTGAGGTCTAAATAATTAAAAAAAATTTTTTTTTTGAAAATTGGTTTGTTTTTGCCGATTTAATTTTTAAAAAATTGTTTTGAAAAATGGTTTTTAGTAATTGTACCTACGAAATTTCAAGAAAACCATTTTTTTTTTCAACTCTCCATCATCTTAATGTGGATTTTTATTAAATCGTCGTTTTTTGTTTGTTTGACACGAAACCAATACTTGCCCTTTAGAATAGGTAAAAAATCGATAAGGAAAATTAAAACCCCGAAAATTCTACTGTTCTAAATTGTTTTAAATAAGCCACTTGAACCAGATTTTAAATTTGTTCAGAAAATTTGTTTCTCGGATGAAAATTCTGGTTCTTTCTGTAAAATGTTAATACATATTTTTAAACTCTTCCACAAAATTTTATATAATTTTCCAAAAAAATTAGTTTTAAGTCATATGAACTAAATTATTTTTAACAAATTTTAACAGATTTCTTAAAACTTGAGAAAATTTCAAATATAATTCTTAATTTTAGTAAAAGTTTTTTTTTTTTTTTTTTCTTAAAATTTTCCAGTTTTCTAAATCTTAAAATTTCAATATTTTATATGAAAGGGACTTTCTATAGAGAGATTTAGAATTCCTTTCAATTATTTGCAAAAATAAACTCATTAAGTTCATAAAATATTAAATTCATCCTCAATAACAAAGGTTAAGATGTTTCAAAACACTTCAAACTAATCCTAAAAATCTTTTAGAAATATCCTTTTGAAAACTTTAATGCTAAAAGTAAATGACATCATCTAAAACATAAACACCTTCATTTGTTGAAATACTTACTCTTATAGATTAAACTATGACATTAAAAACCTTCAATCTATCTATAGAAATTCATATCCAAGATCAAGAAAATGACTTCATGGTTCAAAAAGTAATTCTTTTTATCAACTCACACACACACACACTCACTCACTTTTGCATTGAATTAAGAAAAAAAAAAATAAGAAACAAAAACAACAAATAAATTCTTATATTCTTTTTTCGAAATGATAAGCAAGAAAAGAAATTATGCAAATCACCATCTGGACGAACATTTTAAAGGATCCTTCCGCATTATACAAGAATTTTCTATACAAAGAAAAAAAAAAAAAAAAAACCCTCAAGAAACTGAAGCTGGAGCTTATAGCTTATAGCAACTTTCATCAACTTGAAAAAAAAAAAAAAAACAAAAACAGAGAATGTGTATTGGAGAGTGTATCTATAGGATAGAAGAGAGAGGCACCTCATTAATTTCCTTAAATTATCCCCGAAAGTAATAATCCAAAGAAAGATTGTCCAACAAAATATCCTTCAGCTTGAGTTTAAGACCCAAAAATATAAAGACACACACAGAGAAAATGGAAAAAGAAAGGTCATAACTATTAAAACCACCATCAGGACGTTGTATAACCTCTCCTATACATTCATCCCCCTCCCCCTCCCCCACCCTCTCTCTCCCCCTCTTTACTTCGATGATGTAATTAAATTTTCTTGACTATATAGTCCTCGTATATCCTTGCGCTTAAGTACACTTTTAATCCATGCTTTAACTTGATGTCTAGAGGTATGTTTGTATATCTTTATACGAGTGGCAGAATGTCCTTTATAGAGAATGTCCAATGAAGGATAACATCGAATCTATGTATAAAACGAGAGAGAGAGAGAGAAAGAGAGAGGAAACATTCTTATCACCATAGAATTCTCATCATCAGAGCGGTATTATAACATTATCATCCTCATCAACATCAACATCTTCGACATCATCTTAGATTCCTTTTGCCTCCTTTTGCCAGGATAAAAATATCTCATTCAAAGTATATCCTTGCTGTGTCACTTCATTCCCTTCTCATTTGTTTTTGAATTTGTTTGCACCAAAGATATGGGTGGCTACTTCGTTTTGGAAGAGTAATTATGGAAATTTTTAGCTCCATTGGTGAATTACCAAGTCATCCAGGACATCACAGGACTATATTTTGGTGGCGTTCATTTGGGAAAAACATTTTGAATATTCTGATTAGAACAGCACTCGTTCTTTTGTTTTGTTTTTTTGTTTTATTTCTGCACAAAAAAGTGAAGAAAAGGGAATAAGTGATCCTGGAAATTTTAGAATCCTTAAATTCTATATCTAGAAGATATTGAAATTTTTATATCAAAAGTGGTGCAAATTTTCAAAATTCTTAAAATGTATTTATTTATTAGAAAGGATTCAATGTTTAAATTTCAAAATAAGAACCAAAAATATCCTTATTCAACCTTTTTAAGGACGAAATTAATCCCACATTTCAGATATAGAATCCTTCCTTCTTTCAAAACCAAAACCAAATACATATACTTTATCTCTTCAAGTTGATGGTAAATTTAGAAAATGAAGATGAAACTGAAGCATCCTGATAGAGTAAAGTTGTATATCTCTCTTTCTGTGATGGGTTCCCTGAGGGGAGGAAGGTACTCCATAACGAAAAGATGAACAACTTTGTTTTTTTTTTTTTTTTTTATTTCGTTCCTTCGTCTTCTTTTTTTTTTTATTTCATTTAGCTTGAGGGTGGCACCCAAATGTCAAAGACTCTTGTTCGTCCTTTTCTCATTGTTTAGTCGGTATAGCTAGTAGATGGAGAGCTGCTCATTCAGAGATTGAAAACAGAAGAAGAAACACTCAGTTGTTGGTTGGTGGGATTTTAATGGTTGGTTGTTGCCTTGGCATAAGAAAAAAAAAAAAAAAATAAATAAAAGGAGGATGACTTTTGTGTGAAATACGTCAGGCTAGGGAGTCATAAATAAAATCAAAGACGAGGTATACAGAGGGGGGTTTGGGGAGAGAGAGAGGGGAGGAAAGTGTTCCTTGTTGGGAGATTGAATGTGATGTGAAAAGCATCACTTCAATGTTTTGATGGAGTTTTTTGAATGGGAATGTATTTCTGTGTGTGTGTGTGTGTGAGAGTTGAAGAGGATGTATACTACAACCATGACAATGAAGATATCCCATCATAGGTAGGTAGGTATCATGCGCTTGTTCTTGATAAGGTTTTGGCACTTGAGTTTATAGTACCGAGTACAATACACAAATACAGTGACATTTGGGTTTCTTATTTAGGTTTTTGTGAGTATGTGTTTGTGTGAAAAGAAAATGGAGTTTCACTTAGCTGTAAGGTTCTTTCAATTATCGATAGATGGCACTAAAATATAACACTAGAAGTTAAGGGAGATAGAACTCACTTATGTAGAACTTTTTCAAAACGAAATTTTTAAAATAATTATTAGAAGAATCATGAAAAAGAATTTGTAAAGATTCGAAGTAAATTTTTTGACTTTGGGAAATATTGCCAACTTATTTCTAAACTATTGTGTTGTTAAAAGCTAATTAGACCAAATTGATTTTGCAGAATGCACACTTTTTCGTATGTACCGACTAGAATTCGGCTGTTGTGGCAGAAATAGAACAACTTGCCATCGATCTCAGCTTTTTGCCATAAAATATTTTTCTGTGACGAGTAACATTTTACCTACATTGGCGGATATGTTTATTAACAACTTAAGTTGTTGCATTTGGTAAACGGAAAACACGCAGTAATAACTTTCAAGAAGCCAATGCAGATAATGATAAAATTGTAAGGATTATACAGTGTTGGCATGATTAGACCATTTTATTTAGTAAATAGCCTCGGCTTTCTTTTAGAACCTCGTAAGTCTCATTTTTATAAAAAAAAATACATTACAATGCAATCCTGATAAAAAAAAAACGCTGAATTCAAATATCAGTAATTCATAAATTTTGCTCTTTTCTCTATCAATCAATTTTTAAAACTCCTAAGTCTATCGGCTATTAAATGTCCATATAAAAATCAGTTTTTTGAGCCTCAATTTTCGACTTACAAGGTTTTGAAAGAAAGAATAAAATATTTTCCGTTCTACCTTTTCAAGAAAAGTGGGTGTTCTAGCTTGGATTATTGTTGAGCAAACAAACAACAAACTCTTGTATTCCAAAAAAAAAAAAAATCGCATTCTGGGGTGCCAACTCAACATAGCCCGGTTATTTTCACCCAAAAGTTGAACATTACTTGAGGATTTTCATTTTCAACTTGTAAATTTGTGTATATTCGCTACAAGTTGAAGTAATCAACTTTCGATTTTCAACTTTCGAGTTGATCAACTTGAGACTACCTTAACTCCCCAAAAAAGTAGAAGTTAAAAGAGCAAACATGAGAGTTGACACAAAAAATTAATTTTTTTTTGTACAAAATATAAAAGGATTTTGTTTTAAGAATTTGTTTGCTTCAGTTATAAGAAAAAAATGAAGCTTTATTGTCTTGAAACAATTACTATTGGTAAAAACGAACATTGGAAGTATAGATGATATAACTTACTAGCTAAAATACTTTGAATCCTTTTTTTTTTTTTTGCTTTAATCAAATCTCTTTTTACACAAAATATCACATAAAACTTAAAAAAATTCAGATTAAATTTTGAAAATGATAGTTCTTGTTATATTTTGACAAATATCCAAGGGAAGAAGTTGGCCATCTTTAGATTTTTAACTGGGGAGTTGAGAAAATAATTAGGAAAAAAACAACCCATCTACTCTGTTCCGGACTCGTAACTCATTGACTGGTAATGGTGGGAGAAAGCGATTTTGATTAAAAAAATCATGGTCATTTGTTTGGGTAAGGTCTATCTTTAAATGAGAACCATTTTTTTCATAAATCGTTATTAACGGTACCTGCCATAGAACCGTTTTTCTTCATTCTGATTTTCTCCTTCATGACTCAATCAATTTCAACCAAATTTTTTACATGAATGCTTTTAAGTTGCCGTAATATTATTTAATAAAAAAAATTTCGAAAATTATTTTTTTGGATTTAAAAAAAAAAAATTGAAATTTTTTTTTTGAAAAATCATTTTTTCGAAAACTATTCAATATTTTTTTTTTTTTAATTTTAGTTTTTAGATGTTGATGAATAATATCTTAAAAATCGGGTACCAATTTTTTTTTATAAAAGTTTTTGCAAAATTTTATATGGAAAAATAGTTTTTTTAAAAAACGACTCTAACGATTTTTTTTTCTAAAACTGCATTTACAAATTTTTAATTAAAAAGGCTTAGCATGAATAGTAACTTTATCTAAAAGAGCAAGTACGTGCAACCCAGTCGTGCATTTTATTTTTTGAAGGAATTCAATCGAAAAAAAATTACTTAATTGCTTGTAGTTCATCAATTTTCGCAATGAAAATGATTTAATACATTTCTCAGTAAGTTTCAGAAGTGGGATTTGTAATATTATGGATAACATTTTGTTCCTATATCAAATTAACATAATAAAACTAAAAAAAAGTAGTTGGCCTTCATACACAATAAGTACTCACTTCAAAACCATAAAAAATCAAAAACATTTTTTAAACACAATTCAAAGAAGAACTATACCTTTGGGAGTAACTTACTATAAAACAAGTTTGTATAACTTTTACACTTAATGATTCATTATTTTGATTCTTTCATCTTACATCAACAAAAAAAAGGACACACATTTTCTGTATAATAGTTGTTCCACACAAATAACAACAACTAAATGAAACGTAACGAAATGAAAATCATTATTTAAAACTCATTAAAACACATAGAATTCTTGTAGTGTCACTTTCAAAATTGCACCCTTGATCTCCATTTATTTGTTTCGGTTCTCGCACTGGGTTGTTTTTTGTTTTCAAAAATCTCTTCAAAAACAGCAAATCACAATTAAAAGTGTCCCCACTCTCTCTGTCTCTGTCTGTCTCTTTCTCTCTTTCTAGTATACTTTTGTTTAAACTAAATTACCCCTAAAACTTTCCCTTTTTTGAGTTTTGTGTCATTTCTCCCACTTAAAATGCGTATGTCAACTGTTAACTGAGTTTTGTTCTGCAAAACCACCCCCAATTTTATTATAACTCCTGGGTAGGTAATCGTAAATTAACAACAAGACAATTGCACAATAAATTAATTAAAAAGGCAAAATTATGTAATTGTTCCTTTAGGACCCTATACACCAACCATAATAGACATAACATTTTATTAACATTTCGCCATCCATAAAAGAACAAATAACAAAATTAAAAAAAAAAAAAACAAAAAAAAAAAAAAAACACCCACTAGATGGAGCTGTAGTTCTTCCACATATTAAATTCATAATTCACACCCTCTTGCCGACCGAGATACAAGTCACACAGTGAGAACTTTCTAGGGGGTGTTGGGGATGGGAAAAGTTTAGAAATAAGTCTGTGGCATAAACATTTAAACAACCAAACGGATTTTCTAGTGTTGAATGTCATTAGTGTCCCGTTAGAAACGATATTATGCCATTTTCTATCTAAAAATTCACATAAATTATAATCAAATTAGTAGAAAGTGTGAATGTGTGTGTGTGTGAAGTTTTCTCGGCCAGCAATATTTTCTCAACAATTCTTATGTGTATATTTGCAGAGTGCCTCGACTCTAGCTCCATCTATAGGGATAGATTGAGTTTTTGTTTATGGCTAATTAGAGAAAAGATGAAAACTTAGCCCAAAGTTGTTTTGACCTGACAACGTAGACGGTTTTTAAAATAAATAGAAAAAAAAAAAACAACAAAATAGAAATTCTTAATGATAATCCTTTTCATCGAGCAAGGATCTATCTGTGTGTATGTGTGTGTGTGTGTGTGTGTGTGTTTGAGTTTGTTAATAGTGAAACGTTGTGTTAGACGTCCACCATTTTGTGTCATAAAGCTCCATCCTTCCTGGTGAATACTCTCGGAGCCTCATATCGGGTTTGAGACAACACAAATGAATGAAACAAAAGACGGCTGCTGCTGCTGCTGCAGTATGATGATGAGAATTCCTGGAAACCAAACAAAGCACAAAAAAAAAGAGTATCCTTGCTGGGGTCTGCATCCTTGGTTAAACTAGACAAACAAGAAGGAACAAAAAAAAAAAATATGAGATGAGAACCCGTTCTACTATACCTTAGACTGCCTCTGCAGAGATGCGATGGAGAAACTATCCTGATTCCGTCATGGGCATGTCAACAATGAGTCCTGTGTACCTATAGTGCTTCTGTGCTCTCGTCCTTGCTTGCATAAGGTACCTATACCTACCTCCTAATGGTTCGGGAAGCTCCAACAATGTCTACGAGGGAAGTGGAGCAGAAATGTCCTTTTTGTGGACATGTGATGAACAACAAACAGGCATCAGGCGATTTATACATGGAGTCCTTGTATTTTTTTTTTTTTCATTTTTCCGTTGGAAAATGTTATCCTTCTATGCTTTGTTATCCTTGTTGTCTGTCTGTCTGTTTGGTTATACATTTTTTTTTGCGCTGTTCAAGAATCAGCCACTATCGCATGTTCCCCATTCTATATGGTGATTTTTTGTGTCCTTTATATCCTTGCAACTCCAACGTCGTCGTTGTCGTCGTCATCATCATCGTCGTAGTCTTCGTCGTGGTGGTGTATCCTCAAAAGGATTCATATTCATTGGATGCAAATGGCAGGAATAGGGAGGATATGAACTACGAGATGCTTTTGTTGTTGGCCAACCAACCGAAGAAGAGCTTCAGCATCCTTTTTCTCTTATACGAGTTGGGTATATATGAAATGATGCAGAATATATATGTAAAAAGTAGGTATATGCAAGGATATTTGTATATATTTCTTGTTGCTTTGTTATATTTTTTTTTTGTATTTTGATTGGAAGGACCATCAGAATGAGAGACTATACATGTGGAGCATCATCCCGAGGCTGTTGTACTCGAGGATACCTACCTACCAAAAAAACAAGTTGATCTGCTTTGATTTGGGATGTCGTTTTGTATGGGATATAAAGGATACGAGTGATGGGAGATTATAATCGGATCTACATATGTACGAATATTTGTATATTGTTGTTGTCCAAAAGGACGAATGCTTTTTTGGAACGTACCCACATAAAATATAAACACAAAACATGGGTATTTGATGGCTTAAGTTTTGATTGGCTGAATGGGAAGCGCATTCTCATATCATTTTAGTAAATGGTTATATGTTGGCCAAGGATATATGTCGTCCTAGATGCAATTTTTTTTTCGTTTTGTATCATTTGATTTTGGTGTAGGTGGAGATGATTTAGAAGGAAATTATAAAGGATATTAAGTGGAGGTGGTAGTTGCAACAGAGATCTCTCTTATTTTTTTGAGGCCTTAAGATGTGAGGACGATATTAACAAGCTTAAAATGCATTTTAGTTAATCAGTCATTTTGCATTTAAAAAAAAATAAAAAATTAATATAATTTGCAAAAGAACCCAGAGAGAGAGACCCCAAGAATCTGAAAGTGCTGTTTTCATAGAAACAGCAGAGAGCAGAGACAATAACGTTTGTTTTCTTTACAATGGTCAGTGATGGAAAGATTTGACTCACAAAGAAGAGATTTCGTAACTAACCTAAGACCTCAAATTGTAAATTAATTTTGGAATGTGAGGGTTGAAAATGTACCCTAAATTAAATGTATGCATTGCAGATTTGGAAAATGCATCATGAATTAAAGATTTAAAGATTAAACAACTGAACTTTAGAAGGTAATATCTATAATAAGGTCCTAAATTGATATTGCCTCTTCAAAAAAAAAAAAAAAAAACAAAAATAAAAGTTTAAATAAAAACTAAAATAACCAGAATTATAACTAAAGAGTATTGAAAGTTGAAATGTACCTTCTTCAAAAACTTACTGTGTTAAGGTTTTTTAAGTAGTCACAAATTTATTCAGACCTTGAGACACAGATTTTAACCAAATATAGAAAAAAAAAACTATTTGAGGTCCCAAGATAAATACAAAATTTCTTATTTTAGGACTCTGGAAAAATCTAATTCAAAAAAACAAAGAAGGAAATTTATTTTAGGACCCTAATATTTTAAAGAACCCTCAAAACTTAGTTCAACTATGATTTTCTCACAAGAATCTAAGAAATAATTCAAAATAAATTGCAAGAAGGTGATAATTTTGACCCATCAAAGCTTAGGATTCACCCCAAGTGTGAAATATCGAAGCTTTAACAGGGAAACTAAGCAAAAATTAGTTCATGACCATAGGTTTGCAAAGAATAAATAGCGTGTGAAAAATGCAGATTTTCTAAGACCCAGTCAATACAAGATTCAGAGCACAGATTCAGAGCCCAAGAGTTATCCCTCTCTCAAAGAAACCCGAGGTTCCAAAATTTCGACTATCTTGAAAAAAATTGTTTATAGTAAAGCTTAAGACCTTAAGACTGTAAGTTTTATGAAAGGAAGCTGTCAGAACAAAATACACTTAAGAATTGAAGATGTAAACATAATCCTCAAGAAATTGAGATTTTCAAGAATAACTACATAATCAAAGGACTAGAGAAGTCTCGTTGAGGTCTACGTTAAGGTCCTAAGACAATAATATTTATAAAAATACTTAAGAAATACAAATTTTTAGAACTTAAGGTTCATCAAATAAATAAAGGAGACCAAACGTTTCCCAACTTAATGTGATCGAAATATTAACATTTTTATTAAGACCCACAGATTGTTAAATTTACCACAGGAGTCAAAAAGTGTAAAATTTATCAAAAATCTTAAAAAAAAAACTCATCCAGACTTTTAATGATTGAGTACAAAAACCCAAAATGGCATAATGTAATAATTCTGAGACCCTCAAAATTTTAATAATTTAAAATAAAAAATACGCTAAATGAACTTCAATGTTCAAAGTAACATCCAAATCCCAGGGGTATAAGACTTCAGTACAAAAAATGCAGACACTGAATTTACTCTCAGACCCTCAACTGTTAAATAAAGGCCCTTAGATATTAACAAGGATTTTTCACAAGAATCTAAGAAACAATTCGAAGTTATTTTCATATTTCAAGAATAATTTTGGCATTTCAATATGAGACATACAAACACTTCAAATTCTAAATCATACCTACTTTGAGACCTAAGCTTGCAGTGTTTATCACAGAGAATAAGTCAGAAATATTACATTTTTTTTACAGAAACGAAGTTGGTAAATTTTTTTCTATGGACTTATACTTGTTTAAGTAAACTCAATAATAAAAAAGAGACCCGGTCGTAAAATACAAATATTTAACAGCCAGTTATATGATAAAATAAAAAAAGTTTAACCAAAAAATTCTAAAAGGTCATAAAAACAAACCAATACTTTGAGATTACAAACTTTGAAAATGATATAGAAGGACTACAGGAAATAACTGGGTTTGTCAACCCCAATCACCTTCCCATCGAAACTATTTCACCGACCTGTATACCTGAATCAATTCCGAAGACATAAAAAAATGAAAAGCGAATTCGTTGCACAAATTCAAAATTCACTTCAGAATTCCGATTCATGCACTCTAGTTCTCTCTGTCACCAGCATAAATCATCGTTTTTGACAGGTTATACCAAAATCCATAAATATTCAAAAGAGAAAAAAAAATATAAAAACTATAAATACTACAGCATCTCTCTCTTCGAGAAATAACAAAACAAAACCAAAAAAAAAACCAACTCGAATTCGAAACACCATAGATCAAAAATGATGGTCCTTCGCCTCTTTCTCTGCTCACAAGTGAAACTCATACTCTTCCGGTTCATAGACTGCCACCGAGATAGATTCCTCTTTTCTCTATACAAAACTCAAAAAAAAACTTATACCTGAGCTGAGAGAGGTGAATCCCAAAAAAAAAAAAAAAAAATACAAAAATCCAGTCACAGCTATGCAACCTTTGCAAGTTAAAAAATCAAAACAAAATCACAAACTGAATACAAAAACATAAAAACAAAAATTCCTCTTCATCGACACAAGATAAGAAAAAGGATCCTTCGCGCTCGCAAAACCACCCACAAATCTATATTCAACCCAAAACATCCTTTCTGCATCACTTAACCGATGCAACTCAAAAATCTCACACAAAAGCCAAAGAACAAAAAAAAAAAAATTGAAAAAAAAACGATGCAGAAAAAATCCATCGGTATAGCGAGGTGTGTAGTTAAGGTTCATGGCAAGGACATGCCAGCAGGATGCAAACTCCTTATTTACAACTTTTCATACACTTTTGCATATATCCTTCAAAAAACGTAAACGGAAAATTATTTTTTGTTCCTTTTTTTTCCGATTTTTGTTTTTTTTTTTTTTGTGTTTAGCATAGAAGAGACGAATATACTCCCAGCAGGATATACAACAAGGATCTCTGTACGAGAATATACCTCTACTAGAAGCCTCCACATGATACACACATGCTTGAATCTTGTCTCCAATAAATCAAATTTTATTACACTTTTCTTCATTTTACATTTTCAAACAATATACACTGGCAGAAGCTAAAATGTAGTGAGAGAAAGAGATGATGGTATTGTGTAGGTGGGTAAAGGATATTCATAAATATTTTTGCTAGTTCTTCTAGGATCCAATCCGTGCAATCGAAAGACAGATAGGTGGGAGGATCCCACCACATATAATACAACAGTGCCACCGCGCCACTGTTATCCTGACAGCGAGACATGATATGAGAAAAAGGTTCACTTTAAAGCACAATGCGGCAAAAGTATGAGTATACAAGAGTATACCTTTTCTATACACATAAATGTATGCTTGTGCACCTTCCTTGGGAAGAAGAACTACAGAAGTCCTGTGTTATCCTTTCTGATATTTATAGCAGTTTGTGTTGTATGACTGTGGGGGTGATATGGTGCGGGCTCGATTTTAGTTTTTATCCACTATCCCTGTTTGGTTGTGAGTAGAGCAGCAACGAAATATCTCAAAATTCGCAAAAAGTAAATAGAATCTGGAAAATACAAACTGCGAAGTTCAAAACTTTTACTTTTTGTGATTGCGAAATCATGTACTTGCTTACAAAAAATTATAACAATGAATATTTTGTAGATGCGAAATGTCGTAGTGTTTGATTTTGTGATTGCGAAATTTTGCAATGCGAAATTTTGTGATCTGAGATTAGGAAAATGCAATATTTTATTAATGACAGAAATCGTGAGCCTTATTTTGCAAATGTTAGTTTTTCCAACAAAGAATTTTATGATTGCAACATTTTCAAAACGTTGATTTTTACTTTATGCGAAATGTTTTCATTTTAAATAACAATCCGAAAATAGTGAAAATGCGAAGTCTTAGTCTCTTCGCATTATTTGCATTTTCGCATTTTGTTCTAAAATTAGATATTTTGTGCTTTGAGATTATGAAAATGAAAGTCTTCAGTGCGATGCGATGTTGCGAAAATTGTGATCACAAGATTTTGCGAGTGCGAGAACTTGATGTATATTTTTTGATGCGATATTACGAATATTCAAATGCGAATTATCATAGAGTTTAATTTTTTGATTGCAAAATTATAAAAATGCAAAATTTTGAGAATTTACCATTTTGCAATGCGAAATTTTTAAATTTGAGATTAGTAAAATACAAGTTTTTTGAATTACAGAATTCGTGATTTGTTATTTCGCAAATGCAAGTTTTCTCAAGAAGAATTCTCTGATTGCAAAATTATTAAAACGTTGATTTTTACTTAATGCGTTTCATTTTGACAAACAATCCTAAAGTGGTAAAAATGCAAAGTTTTAGTAAATGCAAGGGGTTTTGTAATTTTCATAGGAACTTTTGCGTTAAGTGTATTGCGAAATTATAAAAACGCATGATTTTTTAAAATAAAGTTCTAAAATTCGATATTTTGTGACCTGGGATTTTAAAAACTAAAGTCTTATTTATGCGGGGTTGCGAAAATTGTGGTCACAAGATTTTGCGAAGCTATGCAAACATGCCTCATTGCAAAATTGACTATCAAGTGATTTTGCTAAAGCTGATCAAGTGGTTGCGGTGTTCTTAGGCTTGAAAATTTAAGTTTTGTGAGTTTAAGAAAATGTAATTTTGTGATGATATTTGATAACTTTGCAAATTTATATAAAATTAAGGTATTGGAAAAAGATTTTTTCATTGTAAAACATTGCGAAGATGTTAGATTATTTAAAGTGCAAGGTTTCGCAATGTTGGGTGCGAAACTACCAAATTCAAGATTTAGCTATTGTAATTGAATTTTCAGATTTTGCCACAATAAAAATTTTTTGAATTGCGAAAATTTGCAATGCGAACTGCGAAATAATAAAAAAGTAAAAAGACTTTTAAGGCAAGATTAAAATCAAAATTTTAAAATCATTTAAAATCAGGATTTAGTAAAGTACCTAACAGGTAAATTAGAGAATAAATAACTGTCTGCAAAGTATCCTCAAGCACGGCTCACAAGATTTTTGAGTAAGATCTTACAACTCAGAAGTGGTATAAAATAATGTTTTTTTCATTTCATAAACAGAAAAAAGTTTCTGATACTTCTTAGAGTGTGTCGTTCCAAAAAGTCAGGGTACCTCAAAACTCCTCACACAGAAAGGTAAAAGGGTTGATGATGATGAAGGCAAGATAGGATATATTGTTTCAAGTCCCACACACCAAAACAAAACCCATACCCCCATCAGGCTTGTTTCTTTATTGGTCTCCTCTCTCAAGTAAAGTTATACCTAATACTCGTGTGTAGGTATATCATTCAAAAACGGCATTTCTTCTGCTTGACTTTTTACTCAAAAATATCCCAAAAAAAAAACAACAAAAAGGGTAAGTCATAGTCAAAAAACCACCTCAAGGCATCACATATCGCAGGCGTCATTTCAAAAAACAAAAAGAATACAAAAAAAAAAACTTAGAGACAAGCACAAGCAAAGGAGTGGAGAGAACCACCAATCTAACACAGGGATTCACATCTTTGCCCAAAATGTTGTTTTTTTTTAATGTTTTTCTTCTTCTTCTTTTTGGATTTTGGCACGACACTTGGATGCCATATCTCGGGATAACTTTTTTGTCACACAAAACACTTCGGGACGTTATAGAGCAATGTGCCCCGTTCGGTTCGGATACGGGTTCGGCTTCGGCTTCGGTTCGTCCTGGCAAAATGATGTATTTGTCTATTTTGCGCCCAACTCCTTCGACGACCATAAATCAGATCAAAGCAAGTATAGAGTAGAGCCTTGGATTCGTTTTAATTAGGAGAGACGGCAAGAAGCTTTTACATATCGGGAGGACCAAGAGAGAGAGATCCCTCCATATGACAGAGAGTGTGTGTGTATTTGTGGAGGTCCTTAACCGAGGCACACAACACTCATATATGAACCCAGGTCCTTTGGTTTGGTTGGTGGGCGTTTTACTAGATGGAGTGAGGCAAACATTTTGCTGATATCACTGACGTGTGTTGTGTGCCATCAGGGGGTGGGGGGATTGTAATGTTATAGGGGTACGGCAGATGGAGATGGGTAGTAACATGCGGCGGGTGTATATTTAAGGATTTTTCGGGTGGGTTTTGTTTTTGAACCAGTTAAGCGACAAATCACATGATTTAGGATGTTAATTAGGCAGAAAAATATATCATTACTGTGATACAGTCGATGTCATGTGAATATGGGTGGAAACATAACAGAAACCCCCCAAAAAAAAGGGGGTGGATGGGTAAATGAGACTTGTTGGCTGGGTTTTCTTTTTCTTTTTTTTTTATTTTAATGTTGTTTTTTTTTGGAAACGTAAGCATGACTTTGAATTATTACGAAATAATAATGGAAACTGGTTGTTGAAAATCTGATGGTGGGTAAAAACATTCAAAGACCTTAAAGAATTCGATCAGAATTGAGTCCCAAAATTCAAAAATTGAGTTTTTACCGCTTTAAACGAAGTCCGAACAGAGAAGAGTTAAAAAACAATCAGAATTGAGTCACAAAAACTAAAACAAAAAAAATGTTTCGAGGTCTTAAACCATATTCGACTAGAATTAAGTTTCAAAATTATATAATTAAGAAGCAAATTGACCAGAATCAAGTCTCAATATCCATTTATTAAGGTCCAAGGCCTTAAACTCATACTAAAATTGACCCCCAAAAATTACCAGCATAATTGAGGTTCATTTCTCTAAACGAAGTTTTCCCAGGATTAAGTTCACGGCTTTAAATAAAATTCGATCAGAATTGAGACCCGAACTCCGAAAATTCAAGTTCAAAACCTTAAAAGAAGTTTGTACGGAACAGAGACCCAAAAGGAGAGATTTACTGATAGAGAAATGGTTCTTGAAACTGAGACTCATAGCCTAAAACAAATACCGATCTTAATTGTACCCCAGGTTAAAGGTCTTAAACGAATTTTGACCAGGACTGAGTCCCGAAGTCCTTTAAAAGTTCTGTTCAAGTTCCAAAAAGTTCAACCAAAATTCAGTGCAGTAATTCCAGTTTTGAAGGTCCTAAACAAAGCTGACCAGAAATGTTTCCCAAAATCATGTATATAAGATTAACTGCCTACAACAAATTTTGATCAAACTTGTTTGCCAAAATCCAATGTCTTAAACAAAATTTGCCCAGAGCTAGGCCCCAAAATCCAAAAAATTATAATTGAGGTCTTAAAGTAAGTTCGATCAGAATTAATTCAAAAACTCATCGCTGATGTTTAAGACCTTAAACGAACTTCGAACTGAAATGCGCCCCAAAAATTCTTTAATATATGTTCGAGGTCTTGAGTAAAGTTCAACCAGAATTGAACCTCAATATGCAATAATTAAGCGTTTATGGCCTTAAACATAATTTGACCAGAATTGAATTCTAAAACTACAAAATTAAGGTTAAAGGTCTTGACTGAAGTCTTATAGTTGAATTTGACGACCTTAAACGTATTATTACCAGAAATAATTCCCAAAATCTCACTTATAATTGTGGTTAGCAGCCTTAACCACATTTTATTCAGAACTGAGTCCTAATATCTCATAATTGAAGGTCGACCAAAATTGAGTGCCAGAAATGATTCCCAAAATCCTATTAATGAGGTTCATAGCCTTAAACAAATTTTGACCAGAATAATATAGAATGTTTGAATCCCAAAATGTAGTTTTATTAAACGAAGTGCGCTACCAGATTTAAAAATAATGTTTTGAAATCCCATAATTGAGTTCACGGCCGAAAAATAATTTTAATCAGAATTGTTTTCCAAATCCCAAAATTGATGTTTAAGGTCTTAAACGAAGTGCGACCAGAATTAATTTCCAACATTCTATAAATGAGTTCATGCGGGCTAAAACGAATAGTGTTCACAAATCGCAAAATTGAGGTTCGAGGTCTTAAATGAAGTTCGATCAAAATCCTATAATTGAGACTCACGGTCCACAACGAATTTTAGCCAGAATGAGTTCTAAAATTCCAAAATTTAGGATCGAGGTCTTAAACGAAGTTCGACCAGAATTAATTACCATCATGTTTTAAATGCGTTCATGGGTCTAAACGAATAATGACCAGAATTGAGTTCTAAAATCCCTAAAATTGAGGTTTAAGGTCTTAAACAAAAGTTTTATAAAGAAGTTGACCAAAATTGAGTCCCAAAATTTCATTTAATTGAAAATATACTTCTAAAGTCACAATTTTTTCCAAGAAGAACTCTAAATTTTTGATGGAAAGAGATTCAAAAAATCATATCTTTAATTAAATGCAGCTGATAAACATAAATCCTTCAATTTATTTCCTTAATTTAAAGTTCGATGTTATAAGATATCCCTCCAATGCAAGTCCCTTTTTCTGCTTTATGTAAATTCTTCATCAATTTACTTTATCGGTAGAACAAAAACACATCATAAACATTTCTAACCACTCCCTGCATTCATAAATAAACTCTAAACCCTTCCTACTGGCTTGTATATTCTTTGGTAACCTTAACTGGTTTCCCAATCACGTCGCTCAAATGTCCATAAAAAACTGAAAATTTCTTCATCTTTTCTGATGTTTGTTTCGACTGAGACACACCGATGGAATAGAGTGCATCAAATTATACTCGCATATCCATCAATCCTCATCACACGTCGCGCCGTATCCAGAGGGAAAAGGCCCATAAAACTAAAACCAAGATGCACCAATCCACAGCGAGTCCAGAAATATCAGGTACACACTTCATTTTTTTGTTTTGTTTTGTCCTCCTAATGACATGAGTTATGTATAAAAGGTACGCACACCATTACATCTGGGCAAACACTCGCTCTCTAGGATACCGCGCCAGGTAATTTATACATTCTCATTCCGGAGAAGATCTCGCGGTAGGGTCCCGATCCCAAACCACATCACCTAACCTCGAGATGATGTTGATTTGTGTTATGAGATGCATCCTTCTTGATCTTCCTTTTGTTTCAGAGTCATTTCAGAGTCAAAAAGAAGAAGAAAAAAAAGTAAAATAAAAAATGAAGAAACTGCCAGATGAAGAACTGGTCCAAGAAGACGAGTTATCAAAGAGCTGGGATTGGTTTTGGACCTCATAAATCTCGGCACTGCCTCACGCGGATCATTCATTTTGTTTCGTCTTCGTCTTTGTCTGATGTCTTCTGCTATGCTATGGCTATGGAGATGATTCTGGAATCTCTCTAAAGTTGTGTTTGGTTCCCTGTAATTATCCAGATTCTCTAAAATGATTCCGCTTTGCACAAATGACGAAGACGAAGACAACGCTAAGGGGTCAGGGATAAAAAACGAAGAAGAACTATCGATATCGTAATTTACGATCAGAGCACATCATGGAGATGGGATTTGAGTGGCAAACAAAGATGAGGATGTTCGCGCTCCACTCGATGACGATGATGAGAATTCTGACAACAGTGAAGAAAAAAAAAACCGACGGAGAGGAATGAGGACCGAAGAGAGAAAATGGAAATCGAATAAAAGAAACGAAATAATTGAATTTTGATATCTCCGGACGGGGGACAAATTTATTGGTTTTAGGTAAAGAGATGATCATTGGACGCATTAAATCACCTTTTGGGTTTTTTTTTTCTGTCAAAAGGAACATCACTTGATGACGGTGTGGTGCGGGTTTGAGAGTTTGAGTTAAGGTGAGGAGGATATAAAATTTATTAAGGATGCGCGCAATGTGGGTTTTCAAACATTTTTTTTTCTTAATAATTTATTACGATATTACGATATTAATCAAAAAGATTAAGGTTTTAACATTTTGGCTTTATAATTTAAGGTTTGGATTTCTTACATTTCTTTTATTTGAAATATGACCCCTCGAACCGGAAATTGTTGATTCATTTTATTTAGTTTTAAAAAGAAATTATTTGAGACCCCAAAAACGCTCTCTTTTTTGGCAAATGACAAACCTTAAGTGTTTTGATTCGTTTTTTTTTTTTTTTAACTAGGATGTCACCTTTGGTAAGGTCTTAAGTCATTTTGGGCCAACTAAGTTAAAGTAGTGGGTCCCTCAACTACTTTAACAATACTTAAACATTTTGAATCTCGTTTAGAAAACTTTTTGCTTAAAAATGTTCGATTTTCTATCAAATTTTATTAGTTTAAGTCAAGTTTGAGTGAAGGGGTCTTAAATTTTCAATTAGAATCAAAAAAAAAAAAAAAAAAATCAAAAGACAAAAAATACTAAAAAAAATCTTCTAATAGAAAGCAATCGACCACTAATGAACGCACATTGAATCTGACCCTTTCCAACCCCTTTAAATGCCGTAATTTATTAACACCATTAAAAAAAAAATGTCTCTCTCGGACCGACTCGACTGAATGTGATAAGTTATTTGATTTTGAAATTTGTGTCGATTTTGTTATTTTTTTTTTAGATTTTTTTGAATTTTAATCAAATCAACAACAAAGAAACTGACGATGACGAATCCATGCATCAGTTTTTTTCTTTTTTCTTCTCTTTTTTGGTCTATTCTCCGTCATAAATCTGTCAAAAATAGACCCAAAGCGGGCATTTTTGAAAGTGTATATTCTTTTTAAATAAATTCCAAATTTATTTTATTGCTTTCGAATTGAGTGATTTAGTGATAAATTTCAAAAATAAAAGTAGGCTGTCCCGTCTTGATATTGGAATTCAAAGTTCAAGCGGGATAAAAGGACCTGGAAGACAAAAATATAAAATCGAAATACTTGTTCTTTTGTTGATTTGATGGGGCGACTCCTTATCTTTGAGTGATTTGTGTACCAAAGTAGTTTTGAGGATTTTTTCAATACAAATTTTCTTAAAGGTATTTTAATAAAAAAAAAAGAAAGAAGATTTGATTTGATACTTTCTCTATGTCATGTGTTTGGTAAACTTTATTTCTTTTTTGGGGTCATTTTTCTTTCATACTTTATGTATTTGGCGGTGCTGAATCTAAATCTGAGGTTTGTCGACAAAATTGCGTTGCTTCACCGTTACCCATTCGAACTTGAGTTTTGGTTTTTGAAAAACAACAGTTCTTATGATATGATTTCACTATGTTCGACATAAGATAGAAACATAAAATTTACAGTGTATTTAGTTCGTATTCTTCGCTATAAACCCTGAATATCTTCTAAGTCTGTCGCTTGTTTAAAAACCAAACTAGCTGAAACGTTGTAATAAGCTTTCTTCTAATAAAAGCTTACTAATAAAAGCCTTCTTCATATTCTTTGCCCAAAGAAAATAACTATAATATCCTACATTTGATGGACAAATATTTTTAAAAAATCGGCTTTGTATGCGCTCTAGAGCCCATTTTTGTATTTCATTGCGGAAAAGAAAAAATGGAACACTTCATTGGCCTACATTGTATTCCCGACATGACTGTATTGATTTTTTTTTTGTACGTAGAAAATTACTCAGACCTTACGTAGGTCCTCAGACCTTAAAAAGTCCGTTGTGATCCCCTTAAGGGGCATAGGGCCTCCACTACTCCTACGCGCCATCGTGTACGGTTTCTAGAAATATAACGTAGTTCTCTCCAACTCTTCCCCAGCTGAGCAGATTCACTTTCGACTGTCCTGCGCCATGTGCTTCTCGGCTGATCCGACTCTCTCCAGCAATGCAATCGTTGCCTTTTCGAAGCGTATGACCAATCCACTGCCACTTACGTCTGCGAATAGTACTGTCTATGGATTCTTGACCCGTTCTTCATTAGAAATACGGTTGGGCCAAAAAATCCTTAAGATGTTTCGTAGACACCATTTACGAACGATTGCAGCTTGCTTGTGACTTGCTAAGATTTTCCAAGTGCTGCACCCATACAGAAGCATAGATTCAACATTGGAGCGGAACAGTCTCAGCTTGGTTTTTAAGCTTATAGCGTTGTTTCTCCATATTTTGGACAGCATTCCGAAAGCAGCCTTTGCCTTTTTGATACGGCTGTCGACATCTTGTTTGGTTCCGTCTTTGGTAGTGACAAAACTCCCAAGATATTGAAAGTCTTCTACTTTCTCTACCGGTTGTCCAGAAATATTGACTTGAACGGATGAGTTACTTCCGAGGCTGATCATTTTTGTTTTTGCCGTGTTAATTTTCAGCCCCACGATTTCTGCTTCTCCCTCCACTTTTGTTGTCATTTGGAGATCCATGATCCTGTGAGAGAGTAAGCATACGTCGTCCGCGTAGTCCAGATGTTTTAGTTGGGATGTCAGACTCAATTGAATTCCACCATTTCCATTTAACAGTGTTGCACGCAGCACATCACTTATCACTAACAGAAAAAGTATTGGCGACAGTATGCAACCCTGTCTGACTCCACAATGGACTTCGAATTCATCCGACAATCTTCCTCTATGTAAAACGTGACATTTGCATCCATCGTAGGTTGCTTTACTAATAGCGATTAACATATCCGGAATGCCTCTCCTGCGCAAAACAATCCAAATAAATTCTCTGTTAACACTATCAAACGCTTTTTCAAAATCAATAAACAGCAATTGAGAAATATTAATTTTTTCAAATTACTTTTTCTTCTAACCATTTTGAGTTTTAAGAAAGAAAAAAAGCATTTTCTAAAGATCTTACTTTTTGCAGTTTTTCTATGTTATATTAATTCAATCAATCAATCAAGATATCAAGATTATTAAAATTGGAAAGGGTTAGTATTTCTTCTAAAAATGAAGACTCATATCATAAGACTCTGATTAAACTGGTCATGTTCTTTGCATTTTGAAAAATTTCCAGTTTCAAATGCGTTTTATCAGTTTCGGCTGCAATTAGCCAGTTAGCTCCGTGAAGCCAGAACCGAGAACTCAATATTTTTGACCGAAAGCGGTTTTATTCGTTTGTCCATCGTTTGGCCACCCTCAGTTAGAAAATTATTTTTTTATGGGTAGTCTGAAAAACTGAAAAATCTTCTACCACCTTAACTGATCGAACAAACGTTTGTCCACCTTGAGTTCTTGCCACCAACCAAAAATGGTCGTTTGTCCACCTTCGGCTATCGAGAAATTCAAAAAACAAAAACGATAGACAAACGATAAAAACCATTTCCGGTCAAAAATATTGAGTTCGTGGTTCTGGCTTCACGGAGTTTAACCAGTTTTATATGCTTTTTAGCAAGTCTTTCTTCGATTTATCAGTTTCGACTGGGACCTATTAATTTAACGAAGAGACAGGCTAAAGAAAAAATGCCAATAAAAATCAGCCACAACAAAAATCAAATTACTAAAATTACAACAAAAAAGGCTGTTCTTCACCCGTTTTGGACTCATCAAGTAACACAATTCTTTCACACTCTTACAATTGTTTTTTTAAGCATACATACAAAAAATGAAAAAAAAATCACACTTTCCACTATGAAAAACAAAACAGAAAAAAATACAGAAAGAAACTAAACAAAACACCCAAAGATCAAGCCAAACCCCCAAACTGATTTATGTCCAAAAGTCAACCCTATACAAAACTATGTAGGTACCATAGTTTTGATGCTGCTGGCTGCAGCACTGCATCGACTTACTAGGTACTATGTTCCATTCTTGCACTTTCCTGTCTCCTGGCGATGTACACCTAAAAAACTTGCACAAAACAAAACCAAATCTATGGACCAACCAAAACTACTGAAAAAGATCTTTTCCTTTTTGTGTCTCACAAAAATGAAAAAAAAAAAAAAAAAAAAAACAGAAAGGTCCTTCATACACATGATGTTTCTGATATAGGGAAAGCGCGCGCGGAGTAGAAAAATATATACTCTAAACAGGGACGATTGAAATTTATGTTGTGACACTTTAAATTGCGCAATTTTATGAAATCCTTTTTTCTTCCAAAACCCTCTTTCACTACACCCCACAAGATTCACAGGAGTTGTGTATAAAAGTGTCGTCCTTAGAGCGCAGAAATAAAATGAAACAAACACGACAAAGGAATTTATATTTTTTCTCTCTCGCATATTGTGTCCAAAAATTGTACTCGATTCTGTCGGAATGCAGGCCATCCAAGCTTCGCCAGGAGAAGAGTCATTCATTTTCACGGGCTTCCATTTCACCAATGGAAAGAAATGGTCCCATTCTTTATTCTACTGCTGCTGCTGCTGCTGCTGCTGGTGTAAATTCGATGGAAGTGCCTTCTCTCTCTACCCATCAACCATCAAAGACATACAACGCAGCGTTATAGGAACTGCAAATAAGTAAAAAGTAGTGGCAAGCTCAAGAATCCTTGGCCACTTCATTTCGAAGATTTTTGATTGTTTTTTTTTTCAGTGTCCTCTTCCTTCGTGATGGTTGCTTTCGAAAAGGATATGTTTTGGAATTTCCACGAGTGTCCTAGATATTTTTTTTTGTTTCTATTAGAGTGTTTTTTTTTTAGATTTAAGGATGTTTGAAAAAACCTTGAATTGACAAACCTCCACACCAATACAAACACACACACACACAATGTCCAGTGCAACCACAAACAATAAACAAAAAGAAGAAGAAAAAATAAAAACAAAAACATTAATTTAAAGAAAAGCTTTTGGAGAGAAAGAAAAAAAAGATAAAATTCCAAAGCCGTTTATAAGGAAATTTATGTTCTGTTTAAAATAAAGTACCGTCATTGTTCTTGATGTGCCTGTTAAGGCACAATTCAATCTTATCACAGGAATACACACCGATACACAAACACACATACAAACATTATAAACATCATAGTCCTTTCAGTTTTTAGCAAAAAAGAATACTGTGCTGCACTCTCTGTGCAAAGGACGAATACATCTTAAAATACGAACCCATAAAATAGCATCTCTCCAGTGATTTAAGATCATTTTCCCTTAGATGCTCTGCTGTTTTCCACAATTCAGCCCACACCACACAGTGCATCCATCTAGTAGAGAGAGATGGCCCGTACCGTCCAAGACCTACATATCTATCTCTTAGAACTCCAACCCTCCCCCATCACCCCCCTCGACAACTAAAAATGCAATGAATCCTTCTATTTTATGGGAGTGAAACATGCTAACTGCAAGATGGATGCGACTTGTGTATCCTGCGAAATATAAATCCCCTCAAGTTGGTTTTTCTTTCACGTGAAGTAAAATGTATGGCTGACAGGTCCTGGTGATCCTCCTTTCTCTCTCTCTCTTTCTCTCTCCTTCTCTTCCCCTTGATAGCTCTTATTTTGAATTCCAAGGCAGCGAAACAAAGTATAAATATTTTATTAATAAATAATCCTTCAACCCATCATACCACCACCAGGACCACGCAAGGACATTCACGAAAAAATTCAATCAGCAATCTTTTGTTTTAAGGATAATAACGTTTTTTTTTATTTTAAACCTTTCCTTACTTAGCCGAAAGGATATGTTATGTCAAATTAAAACATATGCAAATACAGACAGTATAGGGAAAAAAAAGGATAATTGTTTACACACATCGACATTGCGCGCCAGGATACACACATATCCTCGAAACCTTACCAAGAAGAGAAAGAATAAATAAATTCTCAGAAAAGACAACAACAAAAAAACTGAAATTAATTTTTTTTTTCCTTCAATATTTGTAAAAGGACATTAAATTTTGAAATGCATGTTTCCCATATGTCCTTTGGTTTTCGATTTACAAATTCCTATAGAGAAAAAAATTATATACAAAATCTGAGATGAGAATATATCAAGGAAACATACATCCTGCTAACGAGAGGAGGTCGTTTTTTTTTTTTTTTTTTTTCGTTGAAATTTGTACACCAAGGATAAATGTTATACACAGAATTGGAATGAAATGAAAAAAAAAAAATAAGAATTAAATAAATTGAATATTCCTTCAGGATATGAATACAAGGCGGCAGAGAATCAGAAAAGAGCAGGACTTCAAACTTGAAAATCGAATATCGTAAATCAAATTTCAATTAAAATCCTTTCGTTTTGGCGTTTGGTTGTTTTTTCCATCTCAATGAATTAAAATATCCTTTTTTTTTTCTTTTGCTTTTGTTTTGTTTGTACTTGTCCTTTTAGAGAGCGATGGCTACTTTGAGGATGATGGTAGGATGGTGGTATGGGTATTTTTACTCGATTGTGTTTTTTTATAATTTTTTTGTCCTTTGCAGACATAGACTTCAGTATTTTCCAAGGATCATAATTTTTAGGAATTTCTTGTAGTTTTGAAGATTTTTGAAAGATTTAATAGTAAGTTGGGAGATAATGCTTTTCGATGACCGAAAATTTTGCATTTAAATATGAAAATAATTGAAAAGGACTTTTTGGCTTGCAATCAGGTAGCTGCCCAACTTTCGATCTTAGCAAACGTTTGTACAACTGACCTATGGTAGTTACAAAATTAATTTTTGCTTAACAAATTAGCATTTCAAGAGCTACACTTTTAGGCATGGAGAAAATAATAATTTTCTTTTTCTTGTCGATAAATAGCGATACTTTTTGAAAATATCGATATATTTGTTTCGATACATTTATTTGTTTCACTTGCCCATCTCTACTTGAGTATGAATTTGTAGATGTTTAACTTACTTACTTCTTACATAGGTTCTCAAAATATCTACTTTTTTCGAACGGTTGACTTGATTATATTGGCTTAAAAAGATGACTTAGTTCTGAAGCTGAACATTTTAGTTTGTGCCATGTTTCAGTTCCACGAATTCTTCTTCTCTCTCCACCCTTTTTGCCATTTGATGAAGATTCATTATACTTTGTGTGGAGTAAACTCCGTTTAGCTATTTTGACACATCATTTTTAACTAAAAAAAAAACAATATTGGCCACAGTATACAGCCTTGCCTCGTTTCACATTGAACAGAAAAGTTGTTTAGCCCACTGAGGTGTCTTTAAGTCTATCGGTTTTTTAATTTGGACATTCGGGTGCTTGCTTTGGAATCTTTGAACTGCAACTGTGTGTAAACTTCCATCAAATGGTCTTACTAGTGATTACCAAACATTGGAGGTGAGGTCTTTCCATGACTTGCTTATTCCCTTGACCCTAATTTCAATCAAAATCTGAAGGAAGATCATAAGAAAAGAGGGTCTTGAGGCGTAGACCTTCCAATTTGTGACATAACTCTACCAAAATTTATACATTTTTTGTTTAAATAAGAATTATTTAAGTGTATTTTTCAGTTAAACAGGAATTTTTTCAATATTTTTGACTTGTGTTTGCCAATATTAATATTTTCCTTTTTTTAAATAAACCAACAAGTTGTGATGCATAAAGTGATGAAGTTTTTTGTTTTTGTTTGAAAGGGTTGCCAACGTTTATGTACCAATTCTAAAAAAAATTATTTTAACCTTTTTTATTTATGAGCCGGTAGGACTATTAAGCACCACAAAAAATTATTAATCAACAATTTTAAAACAAAGGTATTTGTTGTCAAGAGTTGCCAATCCGAATATTTGAGAACAACTACTGATTACCAATATTTTATAAATTAGCATCTGATTTGTGACATGGGACACATTAACCCATTCTCCTTATTCAGCTATGGTGGTAATTCAATGCATTCTTCATCATAAAGGAAACAAAACTATATAATTAGATCAAAACTAACATTCGACTCACCCACCCTCAGAGAGACGGATACCTTATTTATTGTATTCTTGTTTCAGTCCTGAACAGCTTCGGGGTGTCATAAAACACATTTACGTTGCCATATCTATAAATGTAAAATGTCCTTTGAATGTAAAGCTTTTTTTCTCTTCATATCATCGAAAAGTAGGTATCCCCATTTGGAAAGTTGAGTATAAATCAAACCTTTTTTAGACATTTACGATCGTGGTTGTTCGTTGTTCGTTGTTGTGGTGAATTCATATGAAAAACAAAAACACACAAAAAAAAATAAAAAAAGAAAAACTTTCTAATAAAAGAAACAAATACATGAACAAATTAGACTAAAAACTCATAATTCTGAAGCTAAGTTTATTTTGTAGTGAAAATAGTTTAGAGAGAGAGAGAGAGTAACACTAAACAGGATATACCTAAGAGCTAGACGAGAGACCTTTACCCAGCATCATCATCATCATCTTCATCAGGACCAGGACAGGACGGACTGCAACACTACCGCCGGATGGATTTAAATGAACATAACGCTTACGCAAGGAGTTGTATGATGTAAATCATCCGATTAATTACTCTCTGTGTTTTCAAAATTTATATACACACAACGGATGCTAAAGTATAATGTGGAGAGAGACACTCACAACTCACATCTCACAGAATAACGAGTACCTACGAGTGATAGAAAGTGCAGGGTGCTTGATATAGCATCTGTATAATACATTAATGTATAAGCGCATGTGTGAGTGTAAATTAATATGATAAATGTAATTAATGTAATTTATAAGTAACGTCACTGATGGCGGCAATAAAATGACGACGACGAAGCGACGCGACGATGCGAAGCTGTTAAAAGTTGTTACAAAGCATGCATATAGATTTTCCAAATTTGTTAAAAAAAAACAGAAAATATTAAAACAAGAGTCTCTTAAAGGCTTATTTTGAAAAACATAATTTTTAAAACGTTTGAATACTCGTATTTAAACATCAAGGTATCCACCTGAAACAGCGAGTATATTCATAAAAAGGGTTTCTTTTTAACTAAATCAAAATCTGTCGCCATTAGAAAAGACCAAAAATGCAATTTCAATGTCAAATACTATACCCCACCTTAATTAAAATACACACTTAATGGTTATTTAAAAAGTATCGATGACCCTGAATAATAAAAAAATATATTTCTAAACATTAAATATCATTTTTTTTTTAAGTAAAAAAAGTGCGTATACGCCACAGTGAACCATACAATTTAAATAGAATCATTTTTTGACGTTTCTTAGCTTCAGAATTGTTAACTATTACAACCATTTTTTGTCTTTGAAAAAAAAAATTCAAATTGGTGATGCACAGTTGTGGACTTACACAAATAGGCATTTGAGAAAAAAATAATAATAATTTGAAATAATTTTTTATTTATTATTCATTAAAATCCTATTCTCCTAAAAATTTTTAACTCTTATTTTTAATTTAATTCATTAATTTTTGTGATCAAAAACGCTCCTAGAAGGCAAGTTTTGGGGCTATTTTTGATTTTTTTTTTCTCCATATTTGATGTTTTTGGAGGTGCTAAGGCAGCATTTGAAATTTGCCAAAAAAGAATTTAAAAAAAAAAACACAATATTTACAATGTTTCTGCAGTTTTTAACAAATTTTAACCCGAAAAATTAGTTTTTGGGACAAAAATAATGAAGGTGGGAAATTTGACTGTCCAAATTATGATAAAAGAAACAACTTTGTTTAATTATTAGGGTGTTACCCTCATATTTTGAGTTTAGTTATAATTTGGTAGTTCTTAAACGGACATAGTTCAAAATTATTTAATTTAATTTTAATTTATCGCAAAATATTAAAATTTAAGTGTATATTCATTTAAAAAGTGTATAAATTTCAATAAATAAGCCTAAATCAGTATTAGTTGTTAAAATTCAATTGAAAAAACAAAAGAAATCGTTTGAATATTTTTTTTTCTATATTTTATGATGCGTATTTTTAAAAATATGTTTGATTTAGCATACAATTCAATTTTGAAATTAATATTTCTTAAGGGTAGCACTTAGTATTAGTGCCATATTGGCAAATGTTGAATTACTTTATAAAAAAATAAGTTTTTGCCTTTAAAAATGTATTCAATAGCGTTCCCGGAAATAATGAAGGTATAAGAAGATGATAGATATGTTCGCAACACGACTAATAATGGTCATAAAACTATGTTTACCTGAAGTATACATTATTATATACCTTTATTACTCAAATATGACGTATTTTTAGTTTATCTGTCTCTTATTCCTTAAAAGAATACGTTTGTCTGCTATTCCAAAATATCTAAGAGATACATAATTTTTTCAAGTTTTTTTTTCACTAATTTTATGATAAGAAACCTTTATTCGCATTAGATTCTGACTTAAAATACCAAAAATTTTCAGATTTGTTTCGAGAATACTTAGTGAATAACTCATTCATAGTTTAAAAGCGTTCCCAGAAATGGTGTTCCCGAAAATAACGTTTCAATCATTATGGACGTTTATTTTCTTTTTTAACAAATTCAAACGTGATTTCGATTTTACTTCATAATATTGACACAAAATTATAATTTTAATCTTTATTTATCCCAAAAACAGGCGTTCCCGGAATGACGCTTAATTGATGCACTCTCCTTATATATGAAATTGAACTTCAATTACCACTTTAATTCAATTTATTTATGCAGAAAAATATTTATGAAATGCTTCCATGAGATTTCACCATCCACCAGGTCCACCATCTTAAAAAAAACACCTTTACAACACTTGAGTTTTCTTTATCTCGTATTGCGGCATAGTTCTATGCAATTACAAATCTTTCAGGGTAATATTTGCTAATAACTGCAAAAACACTGAAAATTTTTGGTTTTTTTTTTTGGAATTTTTGACCATGTTGTGTGACAATTTATTGGCAAACTTCAGATTCAGACTCAGCACCCTGAAAAACATCAAGTATGAAAAAAATCAAAACTACGTCTAAACTTTAATGGTACAAACACAATTTGACTGGATTCTGAACATTTTTTTCCTACAATTCCAAATCCCTCTATCACTCCCAGCTAGTTTTCAATGAAAACTTTAAATTCAACGTTCCCTCTTGGGAACGAGGTTAAGGTCGAAGGTTTTTCACTCAACCCTAGTAGACTGCCACTATTTTTATTGAAATGATCACAACCCAATTTTACCTGTAACTAAGTAGCTTACCTTTTATTTTCTCTATACATTTTTCATTTACTTACTCCGATAGATAAATTCTTCTATTCACCCTAAATTAGGAAACATTAATTCGACTTGGGTCAACCATTATCCAAACAATAAAAAAACCGGGTTTTTTTTTTTTAATTTTCATGAAACATTCATTTCGATTTTATTTTGAGCTTTTTCTTAATTTTTTTTTAATATTTTTTGTTTTTTCTTTTTGTTTATTTTAATTTATAAATATTTTTTTTATAATATAATATAATTATATAGCATATAATATTGGTGATGGAAATGTTGATTTACATACTGACTTTACAATTTTTTGTTTTTTTATTTTTAAGTTCTTTGTTTAAAAAATAAAATAAACATAAAACAAAATTAATATAATATAAATGTTTATAACATTAAAAGATTTTTTATTTTAATTTTTTGTTTTTTTTTGTTTAATATTTTAAATATATTTACAGAATATTTTCTTATCATTTTCATTTTACTGGGAAAGTTTTTTTTTTTAAATACATAAATTAAGCGTCAATTTCTGTTCATTTATTTGTGTTTTATTTTTTTTTTATTTTTCAAAAATCTGATATTCTTTTTTCTGTCAATTTTTTTTTTCTTAATTAAAAATAGTAAAATTGTAAATATTTAAATGTATATAATATATATAATTTTTAATTTGTTTGTTTTTAAGTTTTGCTTTAAAATTGTAAGCCTTTTTTTGCGTATACATTAATTTGTCACTTTTATTTTATTTTTTTTTGTTTTTTTGTAATTTGTTGAAATTTAATTTAATTTTTAAAAATTTGTATACATATGCTTGCTGCGCTTAATAATTAAAATCACTATACAGTTTTTGTTTTCTTATATAACACTATAATGGAATTTCTAGTTTATATATTTATTTTCCCTTTTTAATACAATTTTACAATTTTCAAGAAAGATATTTTTAAATATTTTAATTCATTTTTTTGACAATGTTTGGTATACAATTGTTTTCTATATTAAATAACAATAATTATAATAATTAATATTATTATTTTCTTTTATTGTTTTAAGATTAGATTCTATAGTGAGGTTCAAAATTTCAATATTTTACGTATACATTTTTGTTTATAGTATTTTTTTTTTTATTTATTTTTATAGAGAAATTTGACTTAAAATTAATTTAAAAGGAACTGAAAGCAATAATAAGGTACAGTGGCTTAAAAAAATTAATTTAAATCATAAACAATTTTTTTTTTTTTTGTTTTTTAAGAAAATTTCAATTTTTAGTTACATAGTTTGGCACAAATCGATTAAATCGTTTATATTTTTGTATATAAATTTAATAATTTTGAAATAAATTGTTTAAAATAAAACCAAACTAAAATAATGATTTAATTTTTTTAATTCAAGAACAAGAATTCGTTGTTTTTTATCCATAAATTTAAATGTATAGATTTTTTTTTTGTATTTTCATTTTAAATAGTTTGGTAAGTTTTTTTAAAATTTATTTTTTT
Organism: Meliscaeva auricollis; assembly: GCA_948107695.1. Taxonomy (NCBI): domain Eukaryota; kingdom Metazoa; phylum Arthropoda; class Insecta; order Diptera; family Syrphidae; genus Meliscaeva; species Meliscaeva auricollis. Next base: position 46,617,780 of record OX403619.1, on the reverse strand, counting down.
ATAAATTACGTATACATTTTTGTTGTAGGTTATTTGTTTCATTAAATAGGTATTTAGTAGTAGTAGTAATAGTTGTCTGCTTATTTTACTAAAATCTTAATAATTTATGTTTATTTTTTAATAATTACATAAAATAGTCTACTATTTTATTTTTTTTATTTATTTATTTTGATTTTGCTTGTAGTTTAATGCTTCTTATTCAATTTAATTGAAGCTTTTACTTAAATTTTAAATTTTAGTTTTCTTCTATTTATTATTTATAATTTTATTTTTAAATATAAATAATGAGATTTATTTATGAAAAGTATTTAATTATATTTTATTTTTATTTAATTTTATATATAACATGCAATTGGAAATTTATTTTATTTTATTTAATTATACTTTGCTCTTAGGATTTTTTTTGTTTAATACTTATTTGAATTCTTTAAATTATAATAATCACGTTTTCTTTATTTTTTTTTTTTCTTTAATATACAACACGACTTTATGCAAATGTTTAAATATTTTTGCTAATTTTTCATCAGATTTTAATAAAATATGAAGAGAATCTAATATCAGTGATAATGTGTGTGTGTGTGTGTGTGTAGGTGATCATACCAAATCTTATCCTAAGTTTGCGTATGGAATATTCTTTTGAGGAAGGAGAAACAAAATATTTACCCTACAACCTGTAGTGAAGCCCTAAAAAACTTATCAAGGAGCACCTGATTGATTTTACTGTTCTTTAGAAGCTATATCAAATTTCAGTCAACGAGCCGCTGATAGGCACCCTTGACATTAAGTAGGAAAGTACCAAAATTTGTATAGTAAAAATCTTTTTGTAGAAAGAAGGGGCTTGCAAGCTGTAAACTGTTTTCGGAAAAAATGTATTAACCTTAAAACATGTAGTAAAGCATTACCAAATCTATCTTGCAGCCCCTGATAGATACCACTGTCATTTAACAAAATAATCTGTATTTTTAATAAATGCTAACTTAATGAGATACATATTTATCTTGTATCCGCACACGCCGCCGAAAGCCATGAAGTTACCGAAATAAACTTAAAGAAATTTACTCTTCAAAAGCATATAGTTCACACTTGCATTGTACATACAGCAATTCCAATCTTCAATGAAGATTCCTATTCATTTGCAACAGCTTTTGTTCTTCTGGTTTGAACTTTAAAGAAATGCAGCTCGGGCAAGAATTGAGGATGCATATTACTTTCGGTGTAACATTCTGCTATGGCTACTATTAAATTTATTCGCCAAAGTTTCAAGTTTACAGTTTACTGTTTGGCAGCCACCAATTAATACTTTGCTTCTCCAACAATTTGATACCAATCTCGACATTAATGATAAGAAACCTATTGATTTTTTCTTATTTTGGAAGAGGAGGTCGCTTTATAGAGTTTTAAAAATAGAGAAGAACAATTCTTCCAACAGCTGGAAAGAATAAATGCGTCTAAAATAGCCTGGAAACCGAATACTGGAGACATCAATGTCCTAATCTTCTTTGTTAAGGAAAATGCAGTTCTATTCAACAGCTGAGTCCGTGCAGCTTAAAAAAAAAACAGAAATATAGGTACCTAAGCAAAAAAGAGATTACGGGTATCAATGACGCAGAGGATTCTTCACCCATAACCTAGAAATAAGGTTTCGCTTCACTCCACAGGCAGTTTTCTTTTATTCCTGTTCCAAGCTTCAACTTGACGCCTTCCCAGAAATTTTAACAATCCACTGTGTGAACAAAATATTCTCTCCTTCCCTTTTAACTAGTGTCGAAGTGTATGCGAAAAAGCACTCAGACACCTAGCTGGTGCCAGTCCCAGCTGATTGCTAACAAAAGTTAAACATCTTCAATTCTTCTAGCTGGTAGCCGCTGCTTGTTTGCAAAAACTAAACGTTTTTAACTTTCTCTGTCGCTGATGATTATGGTCTTCAATTGACTCCATCAGTGAAGAAATTTTTGAATCACCTCAATCTGATAGTAGCGGCTTCTTCAAAAGGTTACCTGCTCGGTAACACACAAAAACCCAACTCAATTTTGAAGAGATGAGATGTTAAAAGACTGGAGGTCCATGTCCATTTCAAAAAATGAAGATCTATTGATAATTACCAGTGTACCGTGACACAAACTTGTCGCTTTCGAGTCTAGTATCATGTTGATTTGGGCGAACATTAAAAAGTAGAACGGCATAATTGAAGATAGCAGATTTGTGTTGCTACTAGAATTTTCAAACAATCAAAACTGTACTACTCGCTACTAGAAATAGAAACTTTGCCTTGAGTTTTACCTATATTTTAGTAGGTTTTGTCTTCAAGGCTTTTTTGTGAAGTGTATTTTAAAATTGTCCATACATGGGGTCATGGTCTTCTTTTTTATTCAATTTAAGAACAATTTTGAGAACATAATTCCCAGAATAAAACAAATCAAATATTTTACTCAATTATTAACTCTAAATTACCACTCACTCACAAAACTCAGCGAAAATGCATTCCCTCTTAATTTTTTTCGTAATTGCACTCCTAAATTCTCTTATCTTCACTTTTCGAACATCAAAATCCCCCCAATTGAGTGCATTTTATTGAAGCAGAATGAGAATTCATCCAAATGAATTTGAGTTTTTTTCTCAACATCAAATAAAAAGTAAAATAAAAAACTCATAAATACTGGTTTTATGGTTTTCCAATAGTCATCACTCCTCCTTCACACACACGAACACACACACATTACACAAACATGATGTCACATTTGAAGAGAGTAATATCTCTCCTCCTACGTTCTCTTCATTTTGATACAAAAAAAAAATAAATGCAAAAAAGTAAACAAATAAAATTCCGACCGCCCTCCTTTTTTGCTCTTAGATTTCTCGCCAATTGCATTTCGCTTTCCAATAACTGGAATGAGCGAAATGACACTATTGACGAAGCCAAAGTAAAATAAAAAAAAAAACCACTCATCAAAAACATGACAATGCAAGGCGGAGTGGGAGAATAATGATGGTGTTTTATTTTTGTTCTCTTTTTTCTTTTTTCTTGTTTTGTTTTTTCTTTCTTTTTTGTCTTTTTTATGGCAAATCGATGAGCAAAGAGGAGACGAAGAAAAAATGCATTTTGCATTCGCACTCTTTTTTTGCAACTCGTTTTCTTTTTTTTTTTTAATTAAAATTTGACACTTGTCAATCGAATTTAAATGGCGGGCGGAAATTCACAAAACAAAAAGAGGGATTCCTACTCTTAATTATGGCGATATGCGTCATATTTACCTTTTGACTGCTGTCAGACATATTTGGAAGACAACTGCTTAGCCAGTTCGGTGTATTTGAGGAACTTTGACTGGACACTCTCATCGGCTGATGCAGATGCCGCCGGTGATTGAGCTTGTGGTTGCGGCGGTGGAGGATGTGATGGTGCTGACGCTGGACTGCGGGCCTTTGGTGATGGTGGGGCAGCTGATGATGATGCGGCCGATGATGATGATGACGATGACGAACCACTCATGATTGGTTTGGTTGATTGGAGTAGGGGTTCCATGCTGGCGTCGTCTTTGACAAAGTGCACCTTTGACAGGTGATGGCGGTAGGCGCCTTTGGAACAAAATGGCGTATCACAGAATGCACACTTGATGACTGAATCGGATGTGATGACGGCGTCGTTGCAAGCCCAACTGAAGGCCACCATGCCGCTGGGTGTTCCGGCACCTGTCATATTGCCACCATTGTTGGAATGATGGTTGTTTGTGGATGAATTTAGACGAGTGCTGGTTGCAGGAGGATTCTCGGTCTTTTCGCAGAGTTTTTGCAGGGCTGCCAGGGGATTTGCCGAGGAGTTTTTCTTCCCCGTCGCCGACGGAATGTCATTGGCTGATGATGTTGCAGTATGAGAATTCAAACTGTCAAACATCGATGACAGGGCTGTCAAACTGCTTCCGGGGAGCTTCTTTTCGCCACATCCAGCTGAAGAGCGATCACTGGACGAGGGGCTGGTTGGCACAGGACTAGGGGCCGCAGAACTGCAGGGAGTTCTATGCTTGCGGAGATCCAACTCGCCACCAGTTTCTGGAGGTGGTGGCTCTATATTGAACTCCTTCCTTACGGAGATCTTTGAATGTCGCTCGGGTTCTTCTTCTTGTTGTTCTTCATCGTCATTTGGTTCGGTCTTCACTTTGAATTCTTTGTGTTCGATATCAAGATTAGGAGATTGCGAAATCTTGTCGGGAGTTCGACGTGGAGGTGATGGTGGTAACGGTGGCTTCCTCTCGGGTGTCAGAGACTCCATGCGACTGCTTCCACGTTCGGAGATCGAACTTGACTCAGAACCACTTCGTTCACGTCTGCCGCCATATTGCGACTGATGATGCTGGTGATAGGACCTCAGCAAACCCATTGTCTGGGCATCGATCAGTGGTTTTGTGTAGTCAACAGTTTCATCAATTCCTAGTCTTTTGAGAATACTCGCCCCGAGGGGTGTTCCGGAGTTATTTTGGTTATAGGAAGCAGCACCATGCCGTGATGATCTTGTGTCGAAGCTCTTCTCGATCAATTGCTCGATGGCATTTAGCACCGATGGTGATGAAGAGTTCTTCTCACCTTGATCCTTGGGAGTGGGCGATGGCAAATGGGGTGAGATATGTCTGTGAGTTGAAGATGTCGAAGCTGGGGAAATACTCTTCAATCCGTCGCGGCTTCCTGGTGTCGGAGGACTTGTCAAACAACTGTCTGGAGGAATGATGCTGTTCTTCAGGCTTCTTGGGGAAGCATTGGCAATTGCTCCACCAACACACTGCCTGATGTGATCGACGAAGAGAGCCGTCTCAATTTTATCACCGCATTTTTCACAGGTGATCTTCGTGGAAACAGCCTTGAAGTGATCGTTTGTCTTGAAGTCTTGCTGACCGGCAGCTCTTTCTAACTCAAGAAGCTTCCTAACCGGGAGGGATTTCTTTCGTTTCTCGCGGGTCTGTCGTCTACGGCCTCCAGTTTCGGTGATGGAACGCATAATGTGCTCCTTGTAATGGGCGTTCTTGATCATGTGATTGCTGAGATCTTTGAGTGATGAGAAGGCCTGATCACAGACCTTGCATGTAAGCACTGCTGAGACAGTACTATTGGCTGGAGACGGAGGCCCACCGCTTTGGGGACTTTGAGCTGGTCCAGCCAATGGAGGTGGAGGTCCTACGGCAGTTTGGCCAGCATTAGGGGTTGATCCTCCTCCTCCACCTCCTCCGCCCCCACCACCTCCCTTTTCATCGGAAGACTTCCACGATATGATCTGCTCCTGGGAGATTATATTGGTGTAGTGCTGAGTCTGTTGCATATGATTAGTCATTTCGGCGAGCGAACGGAAACTTTGACCGCACCACATGCACTTGAGAATCTGCCGCGTCTGCTCAGCGCCCTTTCCAAGCCAAACATCTTGACCGCGAACCAACTTCCTAGGAAGAGGCATCGTTTCTTTGATTAGAAGATTCAAATCCGACTTGCTGTTTGATGAAGAAGATGAATTCGTCGTGTTTGAAGAACCCCCTGAAGACACAGCTGGATGACGATGGTGCTGGTCATGGTGATTTTGCTGTGACGGAGGAACATTAACCCCACAATGTTGTGTCTCCTTCATGTGAGTCGTCAAAGTGGCAAGTGTGGGAAAACTAAGCTTGCACCAAACGCATTTGAAGACATCCTTGACTGCATCAGCTCCCTTATTCAGCCAATGTGACTGCCATGCGCTATGTCTTCCTGTACTCGCTCCCGAGTTACCTATTGGCTGGGCAGGTGATCGCATATCGCCAATAACATCTGCCGACCCACCAAGTCGGGTCATTTCGGACATCTTCTCCAAAGCCTTGGTTGCATCATTTTGCACCATTTTATTCTTTCCATTCCAATCCATGGGCAGGACACCTTTTGGAGACATTCCAGCTGCAGCTACCGCCGCAAGATACGGGTTGATGGGAGGTACCCAAGCTGTTGGAATGTTCTTGTAGTCATTATTGGGTCTTGGCATTTTTCTAGGAATCAATGGCTCATCATCATCTGTTGAACGTTTACGACTGCTAACACTCAAATCCAATGGACAATTGACATCGGTTGTGGGTGGTGGTGTCTCTGGGCCACCATCAGATTTATTGGACAAATTCATTGCATCACTGTCGGCATCATCCGAATCGCGACGACTGCGTTTGGTACTAAAGTCAAGAGCTGGCGAATCATCGGGCGTTGGTAGTCTAGGCGATGGTGACTGTCCTGCCGATTGCATACCTGCCATAGGATTGCTCATGAGCATTCGATTTTGTTGAGCTGCTGCAGCGGCAGCATTCAAATATGCAGCCATTGCTGCTGACTGTGATGGTGGCAGGAGAGCGGCAGCAGCTGATTGAGGAAGTGTCGCTGGCAGAGGCAAACCAACTGGGGGGCTATTTGGCGAGGGTGTTGGTGCTGTATTACTGCCATTTCCCGAACAATTGGAATCATCCGATTGACAACGACCACCACCGGTTGAGCCTGTCGAATCACGCGACTGACATCGCGGACTTGCAAGTTCACTGTAATGAAAAAAAGAAGAAAAAGAAATATAAATTTTTGATGCATTTGGATTAATTTGGAGTTTTAAGATTAGAAAATGACAGAAATTACGAAAAAGTTTGATTTCAGAATTAGCAAGAGAATTGAAACTAAATGAATTAATAGCTTAAAGTCGAGATTAAATTCCAAATTGTAGAAAATTTTTAATTAAAGTTTTTCGAAATTTCGAGATTTTAGTTTGTATTTTTTGGTTATTTTAAATGTCTATTTCGAAATTCAGATCACATTTAGTTCGAAGTAAGTAAAAATTCGATAGGCAGTCGATGGATTTTCTTATTTTTGACACTAAAAAGTGAAGAAGTTCTTTTTAAATCTAAAAATGAAAAATGTTTTGGAGAAATAGGTTCCTACCAGAGTTATAAAAACTGCAGTCTTTCCGGAACTGCAGTTAATTAACTAAAAAGTCAAAATTCTGTAAGTCTTTTAACTTACAAAAGTACTGTAAAACTACAGTCAGCAGTCAGTACTAAAATACTGACTGCATTTGTCAGTGAAAGCAGTTATTTGACTAAAAGTACCTATATTAACTGCATTACTTTTTGACTGGTTTTAGTCACACACGAGTACCATAAACTTTCTAATTAAACACAAAAACTAGTTCAAAAGTATACTGCAGTTATTAACTTTTAGTCAATTAACTATTTTTATTAACTTTACAGTCAATATTTTAGTACTGACTGCTAACTGCTTATTTTGCAGCTGTAAGATACTTAGTAGTAGAACTAACTTGCAGTTAAAATTAAAGTCAATTAACTGAATTGACTGCATTAACAATTGACTCCAATTTTTTCACAGCTCCCGTACCTACTAATGTTTCTGTAATACAAGTCACCCAGTTCTGAAGAAGAACCCTTGTTTCTAAAACATTTTAAAGCTCTCGAATCAAATACCTATAAATCAAGGCGACAAAATGCGTTCCGCAAACGCTATATTTCAACATTTAGCTCTGAATAAGATTTCATACTCTTAAGACTTTGATTACCAACTTGACGGATTATTAAGCACTTAGAAATAAAGAAAACAAACAACAACAACAGCGCTAGGTGAGTTTTCTGGGACACATTTTAAACTGAAATTGACAAGAGTAGTTATCGTTTGGAATTGAAAAAAAAAAAAATGTAAAAATTAAAACTATGTTCTCTGTATTAAGCCAGAGTTAGTAAACTCAATAAATTAACGCAGGTTAAACTAGCTCCCACTCAAAAAGCTGGACTTTAATAACCAACATTTAGTTATAAACCCGAGTTAACCCACAGATAGCTTAGCGTGTCGACATAGAAGTTCAATTTTAGTTTTTCATTTGTAAACTTCAATAGAACACCCAATACGAACCAATATTTTTCATCGTTAAAAAAATGGTTTATGTTGCGTTTTTTTCCCTCAGGGAATCTTTTTATAAGACTTTAACTCTTGACGTTATTAATAATCTTATGCAAGAAAAGGTTTCTATCCCGGGCACTTCTATCAAAGTTCTTTTAAAATTCATAGCAAAAATCTACTTCTATTTACACTACTTTTTTAGTAATATTTCATCTCATTAAAATACAGAAACTCTAATTATGATAATAAAACTCTCATAAGAAAGCTAAAACTCTTTTAAAGATAATCATTTACTTGTTTCAAAACTAAAAAAAAAAAACACTTCATCCATTTCAAAACTTTTAAGAATCTTATAGTTCTCGAAAATCAATCTCGTAAGACTCTTGGGGCATCTTATAAGCGAGCAAATGTTACTTGGACTATTAATTTTTTTGTGAAAAAGGAAAGTAAATCATGAGTTTGTATGTAGCCAAAAAAATGTATAGGTATGTATTTGAAACAAACAAATTTCGGTTTTCAACTGCACCGGAAAAATTAGTATGTTAAATGACATTTGAAACAGCATACAGTTTTTACTCCTAAATATATTAGTTCTTCTCTTGCTGTTAAGCTATAAACTGTAATATTTTATTAACGGATGGCTACGATGTACGATGGTGATGTTTTTAAAATACCAAAACAAATCAGACATTTTCAAAATTTTTCTGCTTCCGAAAATGGTAGACAGTTGGGGAATATATATTAATTTGGCTATGATAAAAAATCCTAGCAAACACATTCGCTGTTAACTGAAGTGAACTAAATTATTCAAAACAAGGCAACAAATTATTATTAACCGATTTTGCTTCAAACTGAGTTGGCAAAATCGGATTTAAGTTTGAAAATCTATGCCATTTCACAAGCATTGATGTAATTTCTGACCATTTAATGAATTTAAGCTCAAAATACCGAAATAGTTTTCTAATAAATGGTCAATTGAACGAAACAGCGAGAGTCAAGAATTACGCTTAATTTATTTCGAACTTAAAAATCGGGCTGATCAATATTTTTTTACCCAAAAATGTTTTAAACGCATATCTTCAAAATTAGTTTTAATTTTTGTTTAATAAATTTCCATCACTTGCCGAAAATACTAACAGATATTTATAGAGTAGTTGACATGAAGTAAATAGGTTATAGAACCCGACAAAGAAATATTCAATATTCGAATCTAGCCTACTATTTGTTTGATTTTTTTGGTTTTATAAGTCTCAGTCTGTGAAGATAATATTTTCTAAATATAAAAAAAAGTGACAAGACTCCAACTTGAAGTTGCTAATTCCAAAACCAAGATTTCAGTTAAAATTATGTACACTATCTTACCTATTTGAATTTTGAACTACAAAAAAATACCATCATTTGATATCAATATCATTTTTCTACGTCATTGATTTTGCAACTACAACATATTTTGAAAAACTGAAATATTAATTTTTTTTCTTAAATCTCAAATATCTCCACTTTCCTACTATTGATGATCTTGAAAATATTCAAAAACATATCGCTCATTTACTTAAAGACTGTCATACCTAATTCAAGAATCTCGATTTTACAAAAAAAGTTGTTTAAAGTTTTTAAATTGGTACAAAATCAATGAAATAACGTCATATTCTCGCTTCTAATGGGTTGAAGGTAGACAAGGTACTAGGAATCTTTTTCACAATATGAAAGATGGTTCAAATAATTCTGTATCATTAACGCAAAAATCTCATTTTTTGAGTTATGACAGTCTTCAAGAAAATGAACGATGAACAGACAAGTTCAATGTCACCTAACATACTAAATTAGGTATTACTTTTGTTCTTCACTAGAAGTTGGCAAAAATTGATTCAATAATTTTTTTTTTTGAAAAGTTAACGACTCGTGCAAAAACCAAATTTGGCCCATATTCATATCGATTAGAAATTTGGTTAATTTAATTTTTCGAAAATATTAAGGTTTTCAAATAACTTCTTTTTATTTAAGATAAAAATCAATATTTTTTGTATCAAAATTCGTTAAAAATTTCAATTTTTTGAAAAAAAAATCTAACGTAAGGTACCTAACCTATGGAGCTTTTTTTTTTTTATTTTTTTTTATTTAAAATTAACTTATAAAAAACAATACTGACATGCAACATGTTACAATTCTAAAATGGATAGAAAACTATACTTCAAAAGAATTAATTTTTATTTACAAAATCTAACTCAACTTAACTCAATCAATCTATATTCGAAATTCATCGAGGTCTTTCTGCAATAAAATTGTTGTAAAATTTAATAATTCATTGTATTTTGTTTTTACAAAAAAAAAAAAAAAACAACATAGGACAAAGTATTTTCATAAAAAAAAAAATATAAAAAATAAAATTTTAATATATTTCAAATTATAAAAAAAAAATAAAACTAATTCTAAAATATATTGTCTGTCAAAATTTCCATAACTATTTAAATTAGCATCAAATAGTTGAACTAAATTATTATGACCAAAGACTAAATCAAAATAAATTCTAATTTATATTTTTTATTTGTATTTCAAATAAAATCCCCCTAAACCACAAAATTAAAATACAAATATTTTTTTGATAGATGTCACTCTGAATAAATTATTTCAAAAAAAATATTTATTTTTATCTTAACTTACAAATTGCTTTGAAACAAATAAAAAAAAAATTCCTTTGACCAATTTTTTTGTTATCCAAAAATAAAATTAAAAGAAAAAAAAAGTCAATTCCCCTCAAATTTTCATCTGTCACCCATAAACTAAAGGCATGTTAACTATCTGTCATCTTAAGAGAAATACAAATACAAAAAAAATCAACTGTAAATGACCTTGATTTGTTTTTTTTTTAAATTTTTATATAAAAAAAAAAAACACAGACAACCCAATTATAGATTTTACGATTTTTTAATATCCCAATAAAAAAATAAAAAAACAAATCCAAAAAATATCATTCGTCTTCAATCAAAATATCAAAAACGCAATTTTCACCCAAAAATAAAAAAAAAAAGAAACATTTTTAATTTTTCATTTATTTAAAAATAAAACTTTTTAGATTTTATTTTCCTTCAAAAAACACTCAACAAAAAATTAATATTTTCGTAACAAGGAAGACAGACATACAAAAATTAAAAAAAAAAAAAAAACAAACTAACCTTGCATTCAACGCCTGCCTATAAATCTCCAGCATAACAGCCTCGTGTAGCATCATTCTTGTATTCGATAGAATGTGGCGCGAAATTGATTAATTTTTAAATATTTTTTTTTTTTTATTTAAAAAAAAAAACTACTTTTCAAATACAAAATATTTGTGTTTTTTTTTTTTAATTTAATTCACTAGTGTATTAATTAGTAAAGGGCATGTTGTGAACATATACAACGATTAACAGTCACGCACTTAAAAATAAACACACTTGTTTGTTTTTTTTTTTTTTTTCTGTAAGTATTTTGATCCAAAAAGACAATATCAATTAATTCTTTTTTGGATTATTTTTGGCGGTGACAACAACAAAAAAAAGAAAACAAATCAACAGAGGGCGTTAATTGTTACACTAAATAAATCACAACACAAAATATGTGTGCTGGTGGTGATGGTGAGGGCCCAGCAGCAGCATCCGCGAGAATTGAATTATATTATATTTGATGTGTTTGTGTGGGAGGCGAAGGAGGATTATATTTGGTTTGAAAATGTTTCCCACAAAAAAAAAATAGAAAACAAAAATAAATAAATAGACTTCAAAAAAATGTTTGAAAATCCCGAGATTGATTTATGTTTTTTTTTTATTTTTTTTTTTTAATTTAAATTTTAACTTTTTGTTTTTATTGAAAAAAAGAAGAAAATCACAGAAAAAATATTCGAAGAATGGAATTTATTTTTCGATTTAAAGTTTTGTTGGTTCTTTCTATCTTATTGGAATAGAATTTACACTTGTATCTTTATGTTTCGTATACACCGTTATCACTGGTAGATTTTTTGATCCTTGAGATTGTCACAAAAATATCCTTTTTTTTTTGTTAACTTGACTAGATTGCACTGTTTGTTTATTTTTTTTTTGTTATTTTCTTCTTGAAGAAAACCGCGTATCTTTTCAATTTGAATCTGTCAGATACTTTATTTTTTTTTTCTATCACATAATCACAGGATTGATTTCTTTTTTTTTTTTTTTTTTCTAATTTTTAAAACACAAATTGTAAATTTTGAAAAATTCGTATCGCAAAATTGTTGTTGCAAATATTTGAAGCACTGTCACTAGAATTTTTATTGTTGTTGTTTTTCTTGTTGTTGTTGTTGTTATTGTTGTCATCAACATAAAATCTCGACATGATTACGATGAAACGGACTGTTGTCGACTAAAAAATCTTTTTGACACTGACATGGTGCAGACTGGCACGGCACACGATTATAGAAGTAAAAATTTTCGTATATGGATATGAGATGTCTCTAAACGCGTGTATATACTCTACATACGTATAGTGTATTGCTGCTGCTGCTGCTGTCATTTTTCCTATTTTGAGTGTATGCCTGTCTATCAGATATATACGTTACGTACGATACACGCGCACAGAGCGAACAGAAGAACAAGCAGAAGACCGAATCAACTGTGGTGTGTTCGTTTCGAGAAATATTCGAATTGTGTGGATTTGGTGAGGAACGTATACGCGCGAGATACGGAAGACAGACTGATGTGGTCGTCGTCGTGTGTCGCGTCGTAATAATAAAATTGTTGTATTTTTTGTTGAGAAATTGAATGATTTCCACACATCAAAAATGCCTTTCAGGGATTTTGAGGTGATTTTTTGTTGTTGTTGTTTTCGTTGTTTGGTTTAATTTAAGGGACAATTTGGTCTAATCTGCGCAGGTTTCTTATATTTTTGTTGTTGTTTGAAAATGCGAATTATTCTCTTTTAAAATGACAATTACCAATACAAATGTAATGTATCTTTTATACAGATACTCGTATATGGATAGAAATTTTATTCTACTCTCTGATACAAATACAAAAATAACCATCAAAAGAGATTTATGGCATTTTCAAAACAATTGGGTATCCTTTTCTAACTAATGCATGCATTTCATTTTTATTTTACCACGTTTTTGCCTCCTTAACAAATACTTTTACATAAGATATTGTATCTGGTGTGAATCTTATTGGGAATTATTTGTATCTGTGTGAATAGATGAATATTTTGTATAAGATTTGAAGAGAAATGTTCCAATTTGAGAAACGTTCCGGAAAAAATTGTTACTCTTTTTAATTTTGAATAAAAAGAGATGATGAATAAAGAAGATGAAGGTGGTTGAGAGTTTTGAAAGAGAGTTTTTAGAAAAAAAACACCTGCTGGTTTGAATGGATTTTTTTTTTGTTTATAAGCACCTTCCCCTTTTTTGAAAAGAGAAGTTCAATTTGATTGTGTGTTTGTGTCATATCAGAGAAAATAAGAGATGCAGTTGTGCAATTTTTGACTGAGTTTTGGTTTGATGTTCTCTTTTAATATTAAAGTGACATCAATTTTTTTTCTAGTAAAATCTGCAACGCTTAGAAATGTCTTTAATGAGAAAGATTACATGGACTTATTGTTTTTTTTTTTTTTTTTTTTAAACGCGTACCTTTTTCAATACATTTTTCTTATACATTAATTTAATTTTTGTTGATTTTTCTTAATGATTTTTTTTAAGTTTATGGGTTTGTTTTTTTTTTTATTTAATTTAATGTATTTTATTTAATTTAATGTTGATTTTTTAATTTAATTTAATATAATTTTATGAAATTTTATTTAATTTTATTTTGTTTTATTTAATTTTATTAAATTTTATTTGATTTTATTAAATTTTATTAAATTTTATTTATTTTAATTTAATTTGGTTTTATTTAATTTAATTTAATTTAATTTAATTTAATTTTATTTGATTTATTTTTATTTTATTTAATAATTTTATGCGATTTTATAAAATCGTTTAATATTTTTTTTCATCTTGCTAACTTCGTTTAATTTGTTTATTTTGACACCGGCTATCAACGTTAGGTCCTAAATCATTGGAAATGCCTTTTTAATTCGGTAAAGTGTTTATACAAATATTTTTATTAAATTAACAGTAAAGACAAAAGTGTTATAAATTAAGCAGAGTAAGAGTCAGAGTGCATATATTTTGTATGGGAGAAAAGTTTAGTTCATATTTAGGTATGTTATTTTTTTTTTTTAATTTCAACCATTTGTAGTTTTCTTTAGATTTTTTCGATAGATTTTTTTATTCTTCCGTTTTATTTTTTAAATTTTTATAATACAGTTTCCGAATTTTTACTTTGTCATTTTCTCTTCTTGCCCCATCATATTGAGAAATGAAAACCCCTACTCCACTAGAGTTTTAAAATTCATTGATGTGATTTGTTGTGGAGAGTCGGTAAACATCGACTAAATGGTTTGCGTATAAGAAGGGTACGACTGCATCTAGCTGCTGAGCCCAATATTTTACCTAGACGAACTTTTTAAAATATTATTTTGATCCTAAAAAAAAAAATAACTTAAAATGGGATTGGACCTAACATTTTTCATGCGTAGACTTATTAGGCAAGGCAAAGGTACGAACTTAGATACAAAACCGCAAAAATTATTAGAAAAACCTTCTATCTAACAACTTTCCAAAATGGGGGCTACAATCACCAAACAGCTAAATTAGCAGTTTTTAATATTGCAGCCGATTCGCCGCAAATGACCTGACTTTTGAATACAAAATAAACTTCAGTAATTTTCTGATTTTGGAGTAAACTAAAAAAAAAAAAAACTATTACTTTACTGCAGTACATACTACACACTTGTTGACTGCACTTGGTGTCTAAACCGTATAAATCTTATTTGTACTGCAATAGTTAATTTGAGTTCGCCTTTAAGACGTATCTAGGCAATTAATAATTTCAACTTGTTTAATTTTTTAACCAAAGTATTTAAGTCATAAGACTTAAAATAAAAATTTATAACTTACTGCAGTTATAAAACCAAAACTGAAAAAAAAAAACTGCAGGGACCAAATTTTGTCTTTATATTTTGTAATGTCTGCTGTCAACCAGGGTCTTTGAACATGTTTGTACATCTAACGATCTAATATTCAATTCATTGCAGTACTATTTAAATTCAAAGTTGGAGACATAAAAAAGTATATAATAAAAATTTAATTTGCAAAAGTGAGTGGGAGCAAATATCTCCAAACAACTTTGTGTCTTTAATTCGCTTAGAACCTTAATAGGTTGATGCTAATAAAGGGTTCCCAACAAAACAATAACATGTTAAAATTCAATATTTTGTTCAAAGAAATGAACAAAATCTATTAGTTTTTAAAGTTTTTGCACGTCTTTGTATTTTCTTGCTCGCTTTTTCTATCTTTTTCTATGATGGAGAGTTCCAAAAAAGTAGTTTCCGTCATGCCATCACCCGTTGGCCTGTGCATCCCTTCATGAAATGTGTCCATCTGTACACTTTTTCACTGTCCAAATAGTACCTACTTAATGTATGTAACTAAAACAAATCATCTCGGAACCGGGCGAAGATATAATTGAATTTCGGAAGAAAAAATTATATTTTATAACAAAGAATTTTGAAAAAAAAAAAAAAAAAAATCAGGAAACAAATTTTGATTGAAATTTTTTTTCAAGATTCTGAGTTTGCAAATCATTTTTTCCTAAACTAACCATTAGATGAACTTATTTAAATTTTTAATGTAAAAAGGCTTTTCTGACTTTCTTTAAACACATTATTTTATCTTTTATTTAACTCCATTGTAAGTATTTCAATTATTCTTTTTCTGCTTTGGATCAATTTTTGAGAAATATCCTGACCTGGAACATTTTTGGCATAGTTTTTTTTTTTTTATAAAATTTGAAATACAAAAAAAAATGTTTTTTTTTTCACTAAAATCTTATTGTTTAAGTTAAGAAAAAAAAATCCCAAAGGGCCATGTTTAACCGGTAATTGTTAACAGGATCAATGTCAGGATTGTTGACGTTAGATCGAACAGACCCCGGGTTCAAGAACATTCAGTTCAGTTCAGTTGAGACACTCTGATTGGTCAACTGTCACAAAAAATCTAACTTTTTCAGATTTTTTTTGACATTTGACCAATCAGAGCCTCTAAACTAAACTGAGCTGAATTTCCTTGAACCCGGGGAGTCTCTTGCATTGTTTAAAAGATATCGTTGATCTATTTTTGGTCTTACGATCTATAAATCTGGGATTCAAGGATGTTTTTTTCTTTTAGTTTTTAGTTGAAGCCTCTTAAATGACATTTTTCTGATGGCAATGACTAATTCGATCTAAGTTCCTATCAATTTTTACCTCACACAGTTGAGTTCACTCAAAATGGCTGATAATTTTTGTTTTTCAGTTTCCTCTAGTGAATACAAACTTTGTAACCTCTTGCATAGTCCCATTTTTTTGATCGGATATCTTTATTTTCCTCCAATCCCGACATGATATTTTCCAGCTAAAACAGGATGTGAATTGAAAAGACGAAGTGTAAAATTGTATTATGGGTTGTAACGTTTTTTTTTCAGGTTAGAATTGGTATTCGAAAATAGTTTTTAAAGTTTAAAAGGCAGAATGTGTTCCAAAACCCGTTTTTATTCTTGAAATGTTTGTTCAAATGCTGATCAGAATCAATGCACATTACCACCATTTGAAATGAAATTGTGTCCCTAGTCCATCATCGAATATAAATCATTCTAAAGTCCTTGATGGTATACTCTCTGTTTTCTTTAAGAATTCCTTATATTTCAGTATTTCACCCAAGTCACATAAATTAGCCTAGCACACCTCCATAAGCTTAAAGTGTTGTTTTTTGTTTTCCTTATTTTTCTATACAAAATTTTCCTCAACTGCTGCGTCGTCAATTGTCGTTTGTCCATCTTCATGGTAGAAATGGAAGTAAAAAAAAACACCCCCCAACCCATATCCGTTTCCATCAAAGACCTCTTTTTTTTACTAACATCTACCTACTTATAGCGCACAACTCTTAAATTATCCTTTTTCTTTGTTTTCCTCATTTATATATTATTATTATTATTTGTTGTTGTTGTTGTTGTTGTTGTTAGTGTTGTTGTAATTCTTTTCCTTCATTATTTTCATTAAAAGATAACGGCAGCAATGGAATGCAACTGTGAACCTTCTTAGTTGGCTGTCTACTGTTAGGCACTGTGTGTGTTTGTGGGGAAGGAAATAAATTTACACCAAACTGGCCCGTAAACCATAACACAAGACATACACCTTCAAAATGCTTTGCGGTACTCTCTCTTTCTATATTGTCCAAAAACAGGATATTTAATATACACAGGATAACAAGAAAAAAAATTTAAAGAAAACTTAAAGGGATAATGAAGTTCTTAAGAAAAAAAATCTTTTTTTTTATTTTTTTTTATTTTTAGTAAAATAATTTTTTTTCAAAAAATGATATTTTTGCCCAGAAAGGTGTTTTTTTAAGATCACAGTTTTTTTTGTAAAAAAGGATTATTTTTTGTAAAAAAGAGCATTATTTGTAAAAACAGAAAAAAAATTTTGTAAGGAAAAATGTGTTCTTCCTGATAAAAACAATGAACATTTGTAAAAAAAAGATTTTTTTTCAAAAATGTTTTTTTTGAGAGAGAAGATTTATTTTCAAAAAAAGTATATTTTTGCCGAAAAATTAATTTTGTTTAAAAAAAAAGATTTTTTTTTATCAAAAAAGTAGTTATTTTTTGAAAACAAAAAACGATTATTTAATGTTCTAAAACAAAAAAAAATAAAAAATTCAAAGCAAGGATATTTTTTCTGAAAAAGTTTTTTATTGAGGAAAGTAAGTTTTTTTTTTGTAGAGAAACGTTTTTTTTCAAAAAAGAAGTTTTTTCCTAAAAAATAATTTAAAAATCTTTTTTTTTTTCAAAAAAGTATTTACCTATATTTTTGTTTAAAACAAACATTTTTTTGCATTTTCTACGACAAAAAAAAAATCAGAGCAAGGATATTTTTTCTCAAAAAGGATTTTATATGGAAGAATATTTTTTTCTCGAAAGCAAGTTTGTTTTTTGAGGAAAAAAAAAATAAATAAATTACTAATAATAAATTTTTAATTTAAAGTAAATTTTTAAAACAAAAAAAAAACAAGCAAGGATATTTTTCCTTAAATAGGATTTTTTATGGAAAGAATAATTTTTTTCGATAGATTTTTTTTGTTTTTTTGAGGAAATAAAAGTTTTTTTTTGTGAGAAAAGATTTTTTATTTCAAAAAAAGATGTTCTCACCCAAAAATTAATTTAAAAATTTTTTCTTCAAAAAAGTATTTGCCTTGTATGTTTTTTTTAAGCAACAAAAACCTTTTTTTTTTGCCGTGAAAAAAGTTTATTTTTGCCAAAAAATTAATTAAAAAAAAAGGCTTCTTTTTTTGAAATAATTTTTGTTTTTATAGAAGAAAAATGATGTGAGAAAGTAAATAAAAAAAAAAAACTAAAATTTCAGAGCAAGGATATTTTTTTTCAAAACTGATTTTTTATTGAAAAAATATTTTTTTTTTCCGAAGAAATTTTGTTTTCCAAAGAAATTTTGTTTTTTCGGAGAAATACAATTTTTTTTTAGAGATTGTTCTTAAAAAAGCACATTTTGTTTAAAAATCGTTTTTTTTTTTGTAATGATTTGCTTTTTTCCTAGAAATTCAATTTCATTTTTAACAATTTTTTGAAAACAGATTTTCTTTTAGATTTTTGCTTCTCGAAAAAAATGTTAAGTCCATGATTTTTTTGAGTTTGAGTAAATTCCTAACAAAAAAACAACAAACTGACATTTCCATATTAAGTACCTTATTGTCGCTCGCTCATCCTACTTCTGATGGACTTTGGGAATTCAAAGTTCACACAAACCGCATATTTTCATCTCTAATGCAAGTTTGCAGAACTCTTATTGAGGATTAATTTGCTTTTGTTTTCTTGTCGTTGTGGGGTGGATAAAGTATGACTATGACGACGACGACGACGACGAAGACGACTACTACGACTAGAACGACGTCTACGTCGTCGTCGGTCGACACTGCCAAGGACTATACAACAATTACCCGTTACTACTTCAGCGTGAAATTTATCTATGCCGTGGCACATAAACCAAACACGGCAACGAGTAATAACAATAATCGTAATAATAATAATAATACAAACACACATACACACACACACACAAAATTATCAGGAGAAGAGTAAGAGGTCTCTTCTCGACGCTTGCTCGTCCTGACTGAAGTCCTGATTTATGTCAGTCATATCGTCAATAAACTTTAGTATAGTCTGCTTTTCGCCTTTGGGGCGTCTTTTTATTGCGCTCTTCTACTTACTTGAATATTTTAGAACCCTCTTTTTATAGTCTATGAGAGGGGGGGGGGGAGGAGGAGGGTGGTGAGATCTATGTTTGTATAGAAATGAATCCTTCGTCAGTATATTCAGTATAAGAAGCAATTATTAAAAAAAAAAAAAACAAAGAAAGAAAAACTATAAGAATGCAATTATAAGAACAAAAAAAAAAAAAACAGAGAGATGTTGAACAATAAGGTCATGTCCTGGACATTTCCTATCTATACTTTCAAATCAACTTCATCAATGTCAGTATGGCTTCTATAATATCCTTGTGTGTGTATGTGTATCTTTTTTTTTTATAGTTTTGATGTTGACTAAATATAAAGTTAAGGCGATTGTCAACTATATTCAACTAGATACTGTAGAACTGACCCATTGGCTTTTGTTTCACATCGCATCAAGTTGTTGTAAGTCCGCAAGTATAATACTGGAAAGAGCAGACATAACAGAAGACAGAAAGAAAGAAAACACAAGGACATGTGAACCGATAAGGGTTAAATGACATTTTTGTGGGTGGCATTATAGTGACTTCTGGTTCTGGTTCTGGCGATGTTATAAAAAAGCAAACAAGTCAACATAAAGATACTCCATGAGAAGAGTATAACATTGGTGATTGTGGCAGCAAATAGTATAGGTACATCAGAACATTAGAAAGGATATTTGAAGACTTTTTGATTTTTATTTCAAGGATTTTATTTTTGCACTAAAGCAAGGTTGTGATGGATTTTTGTTTAATTTTTTGTTTTGAAATAAATATGCAGTCAATTTGATATCAAATTTAACACAAAAAACAAACATTTCGAACATATTAATTAGAAAGGACACTGGCGTTTGATAAATAATCTCATTAAAATTCAACTATAAAAATTAAAGTAAGATGAAATAAATAAAATAAATAAAATAAATAAAATAAATAAAATAAATAAAATAAATAAAATAAATAAAATAAATAAAATAAATAAAATAAATAAAATAAATAAAATAAATAAAATAAATAAAATAAATAAAATAAATAAAATAAATAAAATAAATAAAATAAATAAAATAAATCAAATAAATAAAATAAATAAAATAAATCAAATAAATAAAATAAATAAAATAAATAAAATAAATAAAATAAATAAAATAAATAAAATAAATAAAATAAATAAAATAAATAAAATAAATAAAATAAATAAAATAAATAAAATAAATAAAACAAATAAAACAAATAAAATAAATAAAATAAATAAAATAAATAAAATAAATAAAATAAATAAAATAAATAAAATAAATAAATAAAATAAATAAAATAAATAAAATAAATAAAATAAATAAAATAAATAAAATAAATAAAATAAATAAAATAAATAAAATAAAAATTAAAGTTAATTAAAAAAAATATATAAAAATTAAAACAAAATTAATGAAATGAAATTTATACAAATAAAATCTAAAAAAGTACAAGAAGTAAATACACATAAAATCAAATTTAGAATTAAAATTAAAAAAATGCAAACAAAGTAGTATAATCCAGCGTTGCCATTTGGCCCCAGGCCCACTTTTTCAAAAAAAAAAAAATACCACAATGGCTCCTTTTTTTAATTCAAGCAAATAATCTCTGCAATTCTATGATATTAGTCTCGTACTTAAGCAAATTCTCAAAAAATTGGGTGCCAAATTAACAACTCGTATACAAATGTCAAAAGAATATACTGAAAAAACAAATGAAAACTTCTTGGAATCAAAATGATGATTTTAGAACCAAATCGATTTTTTCCAAGTTTTGTAGTGCTAAACATAACCCGAGGATCCTTCTGATACTCTACTTCTTTGGCAAATGTCTTTAAATCAATTTTTTAAATGCCTACTCTAAATTGACTTGCTGAAGAATTTAGTTAGATAGTTCCCTAAGCTGTGTGTTGACTGGGTTTACTGGGTTATTTTCAATATTATGCGGGAGAAAAAAGTTTTTTTAAGCTCTTCTTTCAACTCAATTTGTTTGTTGATAACAAGAATCCAACTAAATCGATACTTCTTTGCGTTGTGGAACTGAGTAACCTTGTTTGAAAAACCTTTGAATAATAGGTCTCCACTTTTCTGACTGATAGCCGAAGCGTTTCAAATCTCAATCGATTTCTGTAGCTAACCTTACCCAAAACCTCTATTTCTAAAATAAATTTCTTCAAATTATAACTCTAAATTCGCTTGGTGGAGACTTAAGTTTCTATGAACGTTCGATATTTCTACAAGCTGTGTGTTGAAGAACCTTTGTTCAGAAGATTAACGATTTTCTTCTATTTAAGAAAAAAACTCTTCAAACCAAACATTCAACTAGTTGCCAAAGTCTCCAATTTCTCCAATTTCTTCCTGGTTGGATGGTAGAAAACCGAATCCAAGACCATACCATCGTCATTTTGTTGCTAAGCGAAATCATAAAAATCAAGCACTAAACTGTTATCTCTCTAATAATTTACTTCCTGGAAATTAAGGTTTCCAAACCACCTGAAACTTTCTCAACGAATTACTCAAATCAAACTGTTAACTCCTGGTACCTTACTCTCTAATTTAATTGCTGAATGCAAGATATCCCTAGCCAAATCACTCTCCAAATTGTTTCCAGGAAACAAGGGTTTCCCACCAAGTCGATACTTCTTCAAGTTGTATGGTCGTATTCAGAACTTTACGGATCTTCTACTTTAATTTAGTGATTTTTTTTTTGTTATCAGACTTTCAAGTTAATTCTCTAATCATCCGAAGACAAGTGTTCTCTAGCTGACCCCCTACCAATACTTCATGAAGGAGTTCACTACATGGGGTTGTTCCCAAAAGTAGGTACCCTTTGGCGAAGTGGTTTCGATAAACCCCTCTTGCGAATTAGTGCAATGAACTATCACGCAGCAGTTCTGGGTTCAATTCTGAGCCTATGCGACCTTGTTTTTTTTGTCGGGGGTACTGCCTCTTGTAAGGAAGTGATAAAACCTCTAAGAGTATTACTGATCACGAAAAGTTCATCTCAACTAGCAGTTCGGAACCGACAGAAATCTTAGGTTCTCTCCATTACTTATTAGTTCACGCATAATGGAAATGCTTGAGAGAGAGAGAGTCAGTCACTAGGCTCTGATTCTTCATAAGCTAGTCGTGCCACAAAATTATTGTGTTTGTATTAATTTGAGGTTCCGATAAAGAAATGATAACTGAAACATAACTTACCCTACATAAATTCAGCAGACTTGTTAGCTGAGATGGTCACTTTTATTATTTCTAGTAGGTAAGCTCTTCTTGCAACAATCAACAAGAAGTCCAATAGCTTCCCCTACACTCATAAAATCATACCATTGTTAACTAACCCCTTTTAACACCGTCCCCTTCCCATACCAACAATGGTTATCAAGACAATATTAACTCTCTCCTTGTCAGACATGCTATCAAATTGACGTCTGACCCTTTATAACTACCAACATACACAGTGTATACCTCCTCCCCCCCCCCCTCCCGCAGTCAATCAATAATAAAAGCTTGTCAGTCATGATGTCAATCATATTGTCTTAAAATACGTTCCTCTAATATGTATGTCTTGTATTCACCTTTAAAGGCTTCTTCAAAGTCACACCACCACCGCACCGCACCGCCGACCACCCCCTGCACCACTCCCATAAGTGATCAATATGTCTAGCAAAACATAATTTAAGAAATAACAATAAAATAGCTTTGCACCAAACGCATACCTACAACAACATCAACAGCAGCAGTAAAAAAAAAAAATCTTCCCAAACTTATATTTACCAATCAATCAAAGAGTCTATTCCTGTCAGCATGTCAGTCTTCTCTTTTATAAACATCAAGACTTTTCGAGACACGCATGAAACCTAGAAGAATCAAGTTTCATGCGCCATCACCATTAATACCACACCCAGTTTTGGCAAATCATCCCAATGCGATGTCTGACAACAACGACGATGACGATGACGATGACGACCGACACGGGGCAACAAAAAGGGTTGAAAATATTAAAAATACAAGAGAACAGAAAACAAAAAAAAAAAAAACGTGTCAATCAAAACTGGCAATCAAAAAAAAAAAAAAATAATAGAAGAACCCTGAACAAAAAAGAAAGGCGACAAAAAATAAAACTCTTAATGAAGAAGACTTCGCTAATGAGTAATTGAATTACACCACACATACACACACACACTGTCAACCTTCTTTTTCGAATATTCATTTGTTTGTATTTGAAATCCACTCTAACCCCGATTTCCCACCCACAATTCTTTAATATTAAACTCGAAAAAAGGACATACATAGAATTTAAAAAAAAAAAAAACCTCCCTAGACATGAACCACAAGCTTCGTGTGCAGCATCGACATACGACATTCCCCAAATTAGAACAAAGGAAAAAGCAAAAAAACTCCCAACAATTCAATGAGGATAAAACAGGATTAAGGACACGAAACAAAAAAAAAATTAATCTCAAACACAACGAGGAAGGTCCTTGTCATCAATCAGAGCTCCTCGGTGTATCCATCAAATGCTTCAATTCGCTTATTAAATGATTCGATTTGGCATCATGGCAAAGTTTGGTTCATGGTTCAGGCATGAACCCTCAACTCGTTTTTATATTTACAAGAACTCAAACCCTATCGCAAGGGCAGTTATAGGCCAGTCGATGATGACGCAGACACACTGATGTTGAGAAAAAAAAACATCTTATGTCACTTTTTTTGGTCGAATCATGTTTTTAAAAGGTTTAATTGATGTAGAATGTCATAGAATGGCAAAGAAATGTATGCGATGTTTTTCGATGTTTTTTTGTTTTTGAGGCTAAGTAAGGAAAACATTGAAATTATGTAAATTATGGTTTAGTATGACTGTTTGAACTCATTATCTGTCAGTTTTTGTATTTATTGACAACGGAGGACGCCGCAGCACACACAAATGAAAAGTGAAGAGACTTCTTTTTTTTTCTAATCAATTTTTGAAAAGGTTTATTTGATGTAGAATGTCATAGAATGGCAAAAATGTATGCGATGTTTTTCGATGTTTTTTTTGTTTTTGAGGCTAAGTAAGGAAAACATTGCAGGAAATGTAAATTATGGTTAAGAAAGACAGTTTAAACTCATTGTCTGTCATTTTTTGTATTGATTGACCCCGTAGGATCCAGCCCACACAAATGAAAAATTAATATACTAAGAGATGGGTGTTTTTTTTTGTTCTAATCAATTTTTGAAAAGGTTAAATTGATGTAAAATGTCATAGAAGGGCAAACAAATGCTCGCGATGTTTTTCGATGTTTTTTGTTTTTGAAACTAGGTAAGGAAAACATTAAAGGAAATGTAAATTATGGTTAAAAAAGACAGTTTAAACTCATTGTCTGTCATTTTTTGTATTGATTGACCCCGTAGGATCCAGCACACACAAATGAAAAATTAATACACTAAGAGATGGGTGTTTTTTTTTTTGTTCTAATCAATTTTTGAAAAGGTTAAATTGATGTAAAATGTCATAGAATGGCAAACAAATGCTTGCGATGTTTTTCGATGTTTTTTGTTTTCAAAGCAAGGTAGAGGAGTCACTGTAGGAAACATAAATTATGGTTTAGAATGACAGTTTGAACTTATTATCTGTCATTTTTTGTATTGATTGACCCTCAAAAGATGCAGAACACACCTAAATGAAAAGTGAAGAGACGTAAGAGATGGGTGGGTAACCAGTGTGTGAGTGTCCTTTTCATCTTTTTCCATTACAAATTGTCATTTGATGTTTGGGGGTGGTCATCTGGATCTGGATGGACCACTAGTCATCCATTAATTTCTGTGAGATATACAAACAAACTGCCATCATCCCCTTCTCTACAAAATACTCATTTTATCTGTCACCCCTTCCTCACTAAGAAAAAGTGTAAAACAAAAACATAAAGAAGTAAAAAAAGGATCCTAAAAGTACTCACAAACAGAGGAATAAAAAAGACAAAACGAGGTTACGACGATGAGGACGACAACGACAAAGTCGATATAGGTGGAGCCACTATCATCCTGATGTTCCATATGACAGCGATTGTCTGTTTGACCGACATATGTGTGTAGGATTTGACATTTAAACGGATCGCTATGTAAGATGTCATGTGTGGTGTGGTTGTATGGTTTGGTGTGGTGTTGGCGATAGAATAGTAGTAAGGTAGTAGTAGTGGTGATGGTGGCAAGGACCTTCTGTAAGATGGAGCATTGTGGTGGTATCATCGAGGTTGCAGGAATTTCAAGTTTCGCAAATATAGAGGAAATCATTTGTGATGATGGAATTGGTCGGTTGGGGAAGTGTGTATATTATATCTGGTGCTGTTTGTATGGTGAGATGAGTTCCACATCACATCACAGGGCGATATATTATTTTGTATCCTCTTAATGTTACTTTTTAGTCATCAAGTGATTTTTTTTTTTTTTTTTTTTTTTAGTTTTGTCTCTTCAGATGCCACTATTAGAGGGAAGAGAAGTGCAAGAGAGGACAATAAGAATCTAAGCGCACTGATGAAGTTTACTTTGCCATATTTGAGTGCGATTGTGTGTGCAATTTTGATTGCAGCTTCAAAGAGAGGACAGAGGGGTAAAAGGTTATATTATTTCCTTGTAGGAAGACAAAAGGACTCATAATGTGAGTGAGGGAGAACTAGTAGAGGAAATAATAATCAAGTGTCATTTTAGAGCGAAGATTCTCTTGCAAATATAATTGGGTTTTATTTTATACAAAAATGAAGATGTTTGAGGTCTTAAAAGGAGGTTATATTTAGATGTCGTTCGTCAATATCAAATTGTCCATTTTCTAGAAAAAAAGTGTGTCGAAGACAAGGAAAGAGTTTTTTTTTAAATGTTGTTTTCAAAAATTTCGCGGTAAAAAGGCTGGAATTGCTTTAACTTGTGGTAATTTCCCCTAAAATTATTGATTATTGTAGGGTTTGCTGGGTTTTAATAATTTACGATTGCCCAAATCACGTTTGACCGCATTACATTTGACTGAAAAATGCTACTATTGTACTTGAATATTTAAATACGAAAGCGTTTGAAAGACATTGATTGCTAAGACGAATAAAAAAAAAACTAAAAAATATCGCCCCTAGATTTTGGCTAGATGAAGCGATTGCCGTAAGTTTTACGAAAATCGGTTCATTATTACAGTCGTGACAAAAGTTCAAAGATTTTTTTTTTAAATTTTATTTTGACCATTTTGAATAATTTGGCCAAAACTTTTTTGTTAAGACGAATAAAAAAAAAACTAAAAAATATCGCCCCTAGAGTTTTTCAAGACAAAGCGATTACAGTTTATTTTTTTAAAATCGGACAAGTTTTACAGCTTTGTTGGCTGTTGTCTGTTCAGGATCATGGTTATTTTGTGTACTATTTGCCATCGATTGCAACAAGTCAAATATTATTACCAAACCAACAGTTAAACTGTATGGAATTGGACTTGTAGATTCGAATAAAAATAATCCTTTACTCCCATCAAAAATAGCCCCAATTCACTCCCATTCCACCATATTGTTTAAGTATTCCCAAAAGTAATGTCCAATAAAATACGAAGACAAATAAAAATAAAAAAAATAAAGAAGAAAACCCCCATTTGTGTGGGTAAAGCATATAGCTTTAGCTGATTAAAGAATCCCCCTTCACAATTTAGTTCTTTATCCTCCTTTAGTTCACCTTCAATTCGTCATAAAGTATTTTTCCAAACAAAAGGGCAAAATGCTTGCCATTACCATTTCACACTCTCCGCCAACAAATTAAGTCAAATGAACCCCGCCAACGAATGAATATACACCCCCCACTCCTACCCTTTTGGTCCTACCTACCATTTCTAGGACTAAAGTAGTAGTAAACCAAGACTATATGGTATACGAGGACTAAAGTACCTCAAAACCTATGTGTATAGCAGGAGTAGCAGCAGCAGCCCGCAATTCACCTCTCGTTTGGGAACTTTCATTCGTGTCTTCAACGTGATGGTTACAGGGTTGGATCATTCAAATCTAAATCAGCCCTTATCGCTCCCTCGACAACACGTATCACTCACATTTTAGTCCCGTTTTGTTTTTATGTTTTTCCATATTTTCTACGTGTGTAATGGAGGTAACACATACTCCCCCCCCCCCACCCTCCCCATCAAACCTAACCGAATACGACCCGTCACACTCTTTTATACAGAACCAGAATCATCGTACAGCATCTTTCTTTAGTTTGATGATGGAGGAGGATGGTTGTGTGTGTGTGTGTGGGGGGGGGGGGGGGGTAGATTGTTGGGCAGACCTGGGTTAGCCTGTCTTTGTTTTTTATATTTTGTGCGGGGTGTAAATTATTCAGTAAACGAGGCATTGTAGTAAATTTTGATGAAATGGTTGAAACGGTACACCGAAGGTTTTCATTTTCGTTTACCAGCCATACCTCTGTGTAACGGTATAGGGGGTATAACCAACCTCAGCCTTTGATACTCCTTTCTAATTTAAGGATTCGAATACGAAACGAGTCATTTTTTTTTTTTTTTTTTTTCGTTTGGGAGGAATGTGTTTTGGGTGGCCCCCCAAAATTCGAATCTGCCATATGGATGGAAGAAATTCTTATGCTTGGGGGAGTGAAGGTTCTTGTTGTTGTTTTGAGCTGAATGATATACGAGCTTTGTGCGTGTGGGTATATTTTTACCTATTTGTTGTTGTGTTTATTGTCGTTGGGTTTTGACAGAGACGTCGTTTGTATACAGAAAATATTGACGAGATGTGTTTTTTTTTTGTGTTTTTATGTTTTGTTGTTTCAAGAACGTGTAATGCAGTGCTGTCTTCTTTGATATAAAGTTGAGATTAGAATATATTTTTTATTAAATTTTTCTTTCAAAAACTTTTTTTTTAAAACTAAATACACAATGCTTTTTAGAATGATAAAAAAATAATTCTGGTGACAAGTTTTCAAGCGACATCAGTTGATCCAGTAATGATGTACTGTACAGAAATAACAAAAAATTATGGAAAATTTCTCGGAAAGCGTGTTCATCATAACATAGGCGCCTATGTTAACCTTCATCGTTTCTGACCAATAAAATTATTTAACCGAAAATGTTTGCAGATTTGAGGAAATTTTTGGCGGAATTTCGTTCCTTTCTTGTACGAGTGGCCAAAGCCACCAGGATGTAATGTGCCTCCGTTCAAGGGATGAACCGTTACGACTCGTTCGAAAATAGCGACTGGTATCTCGCGAATAACACAAAAAATGTTGATTTCTAAAGCGTCAATCAAAGCTGGCTTATTCCTGAAGAAAATAGCCCAAAGGTGTGATATCGCACAATCTAAACGACCAATTTACCATGCAAGAGAAGACACCACTGACCTGGTACGTATTTTTATTTACTTTATAAAATAACTGCAGAGAAAGTAAAAAAAACCTATTTTACTCAGAATGATGAGAAAAAATAAAGAAATGAGTACATATAAGAAGATTTTTTTTTCTCAACGATGCCTATTTTCAAAACAAAGCAAACATACGAAATTCCCAGCAAAATTCACCAGGCGATCATGTTGGAGAAGCAGGTGTCTGTGTACAGCTTTAATAATTACTTTTGTTTTCTTTCCTTGTTCTTTTCTTTTTGTTTTGATTGTGAAAGGCACAAACAGAAACAACCGTATATGAAGGAAGAGTTAAAGTACACTGAAAAAAAAAACGAAAAAGAAGAAAATGTAAGATAACTGCAGTGCTTCTTTTCCTTTCCGCACCCTTTAACTTTTTTGGAACAAATAGGACACATTTCCATACCCAAAAACCAAATATGTACCAAATACCAAATACCAAACACTCGACAAACTACCAGGCGATCATGTTCACTAGAAAGACCTCATTCGTTTTATTACTCTACCGAAAATATAGTTCTTTTCCCTTTTATCTCTCAATTTTCTATTTTTTTTAGTGCATTTTAACCATTCTCCTTTTTGTTTTGATATTTGTGAAAGGCAATTTAAAGGAGAAGCGCACTCAGACAAAACACACACGCTTTTTTCAACACTTTGTTATGCCGCGAAATAAAAGATTGTTTGCGTTCTAGTTTTATATTAAATAAAGAAGGTATCTTTATTGGTTCGAGTTTTACTTAAGACTAACTTACAAAAATTGAATGTGGAAATATCAACCACAGATTTATTCTTATACTTACATACATATATATATAGATAAACAAAATGCATCGAATATGAGATTCATATTGGATGCTCAAGCAAGATAAGAAATGATGTGCTATGCATAAACCTTCTGTCTTTGATTACTGTGGATTAATTGATGAGACGTTTCGGTCCCCACTTGAAATATAAACAAAGTTGAAACAACACTTGAAGAGTATTATGTTACTTTGATTTGAACAAAGAACTCTAGGATGAAGAATAAACATTCAAAACGAAGAATGTGCAGACTAATGTTAAATTAAATTTATTATCATGCTTATGCATAACAACTTCTCCATGATCGTTTAAAATAAATTTGACATTTCCATACAAAATTCTCAGCAAAACACCAGGCGATCATGTTTTAGAAGCAGGTGCTTGTAATTGTGCGACTAAAACAACAAATTTTCTTTCTTTACTTCTTCTCTTTTTGTTTTGATTGTGAAAGACAAACACAACCGTACTGCGCTATGATGGTATGCATACGCTCTGAAACTAAACATGAGAACAAGAAAAACTAAATTCTGTCTTCGTTTTCGTTTTTCTTCCTTTCCACCATTTCGCTTTTTTATCATTTTTCAAGCTAGCAAACAAATTTTCATACAAAGTTCATGGCGATTCACCAGGCGATCATGCTCAGAAGCAAGACATTTTGTTATACCAGCTTTTCTTTCCTTTTTTTTTCTCTTTTTTCTTTTATTTATTTTCTTTATTTTTTTTTTTGTTTTTTTCCACTATTTTCTATTTTTGTTGTTGTCATGATCGCTTAAAATTGACAAGCCAAATTCAACTGAACTACCAGGCAAGCATGCAGAAGCAGTAGGTAAGTTAGAGAAAAAATTCTCGAGTGTTTTTTTTTTACTCTTTCTCAAAATACACTCATTCACATTAAAAAAAAACTTCTTGTTAAGCTCCGCCTACTAATAACGTTACATTTGATCTTGCTCTCTTTGTTTTCATCTTTTCAATTTCACACTGAGAAAAATAACGCAAACAAAATATTTCTGAATATAAACTGTGTTTAGACGAGGAATCATGTATGTGACCGGCTGATAAAAACGTTTTTTTTAGTGCAGTAACCTATTTCTTGCCCCCCATTTACACTCGCAAATGGTGATCAAGGCATAAAATTTATTGTTCGTCTATAAATATGTATGCGTAGAATTAATTGAGATTTTCATATTTGCGGGCATTATTATTTTTGTCTTCCGTCCTCATAAGAAGATGTTCACACATGCAAACATACATGATTGCTCGTCTGAACCTAGCTTAAAATCGAGAGCAGCAATAAAATACAAAAAAAAAAGAAAATAAGGAATAGAGAAAAAAAAAGAAAAGAGAAAAGAGAAAAGGCAAATGAACTATGTTAGCCTAAAGAGTGTGGACTGTGGAAGAATGCATGAACTTTGCTAGTATGATGCGACGACCGTTGAGAATGTGTTCTCTTTTCTCCTTAAAATCTACCATTTCTGTCAACCATTTCGCCAAAAAATGAAAGAACAAAGAAGCTACGGGTTTGGTGTGAAATGCATGAAGTAGATCGACGATAGTGTGCTAAATTTGTTTTCTCCATTCTTTCTAACTTCTCACTGTACTTGTGTTGAATAGAATTAGAAACAGGGCCGCGACCATACATGAGGAAAAATTCATAATTTACGAATCAAATGGCAACAGAGATGGCACAGTTTCTTATGAGGACAAACCTACTTATGTTGGACAAACATAATGACCGAAAACATAAAAATCTCAATTCTTTCTACACACAGGCGCACTGGTGGAAAATAAATTTGCTTCTTTTATCCTAATTTACATGTACAGGGTAGGTACTGCAAAAAAAAAATACGTTTTTATCAGGCAGTCCCATACATGATTGCTCGTCTAAACTCAGCTTAGTATGGAGAAATATTTTTTTGTCTGATTTTGCTTACGTAAAGAATTGGGAAAATGAAAACAAAGAAACAAAGAGAACTAGATCAAATGTAACGTTATTGTAGGCGGAGCTTAACAAAATATTTTTGTTTTATATGAATGAGTGAGTTTTGAGAAAAAGAGTCAAAAACAACACACACGAATTTTATCTCTACTTTACCTAGTGCTTCTACATGCCTGCCTAGTAGATCAGTTGAATTTGGTTTGCTAATTTTAAGAGATCATGACTATAGAAAAAAGGAAAAAGAATAGAAGAAAGAAAAGCTGTAGATTCCTGGTGAATTGGCATACATTTTGTACGTAAATTTGTTTGCTTGTTTGAAAAAAAAAGAGAAATGTGAAAAGGAAGGAAGGGATTTTTTTCATGTTCTCATGTTTCTAATTTCAGAGTTTGCATACCATCATTACTCAGTTTACTCTAACTTCTCCTACAAATTACGGTTGTTTTTGCCTTTGACCATCAAAACAAAAAGAAAAGAAGAAGTAGAGAAAGAAAAAGTATTTTTTTTAAGTCCTACAAAAACAGACACCTGCTTCTCCCACATGATCGCCTGGTGCTTTGCTGAGAATTTAGTATGGAAATATCAAATTTATTTTAAACGATCAAGGAGAAAGTGTAACAAAACGCGAGAAAATTTTGTAGACCCAACAAGTTTACATTTTCATTCCAAATTCTTGACGAACTACCAGGCGATCCTGTTAACTAGCAAGACATCATTCGTTTAATTAATATACCAGCCACATGGCTCTTTCCGCTCTACATTCTTTGATTTCTTTTCAAACTTCTATTGTTTGTAGTGCATTTTCGCCATGAACACTTGACATTTCCATACAAAATTCTCAGCCGAGCACTAGGCGATCATGTTTTAGAAGCAGGTGCTTGTAATTGTGCGACTAAAACAGAATTGTTTCTTTCTTTACTACTTCTTCTTCTTCTTTTCTTTTTGTTTTGATTGAGAAAGGCAAAAACAACCGCACTTTGAAGGAGAAGTTACAATAAACTGATCTATGATGGTATGCATACTTTGAAACTGAAAAGATCAAAGAAAATTCTGTCTTTGTTTTTTTTATTCTTCCTTTCCACCATTTCGCTTTTTTATCTTTTTTCAAACTAGCAAACAAATTTGCATACAAAATTCATGGCGATTCACCAGGCGATCATGCTCACAAGCAAGACATTTTGTTTTTTTAATCTACCAGCTTTTCTTTTTTTTTCTCTTTTTTCTTTTCTTTTTTTTCCACTATTTTCTATTTTTGTTGTTGTCATGATCGCTTAAAATTGACAAGCCAAATTCAACTGAAATACCAGGCAAGCATGCAGAAGTAGTAGGTAAGGTAGAGAAAAAATTCTGGAGTGTTGTTTTTGACTCTTTCTCAATATACACTCATTCACATTCAAAAAAAAACCTCTTGTTAAGCTCCGCCTACTAATAACGTTGCATTTGATCTTGCTCTCTTTGTTTTCATCTTTTCATTTTTACACTGAAGCAAAATAACGCAAACGAAATATTTCTGCATATGAACTGTGTTTAGACGAGCAATCATGTATGTGAACGGCTGATAAAAAAGTTTCTTTCTTGCAGTAACCTATTTTTTGACCCATTTTCACTCGCAAATGGTGATCAAAGCATACAATTTATTGTTCGTCTATACATATGCGTAGAATTAATTGAGATTTACGTGTTTTCGGCCATTATTATTTTTGTATTTTTGTCTTACGTCCTCATAAGAAGCTGTGCCATCCCTGTTGATTTTTTCGTCATGTTTGGCCGCGGCCATATCTTTATTCAAAACAAGTAGAATGAGAAATAAGAGAGAATGGAGAAAACAAATTTTGCAGACTTTCGTCGATCTGCTTTTTGCAATTTCAACAGCAACTTCTCTCTTATTTGATGGCGAAAATATGACAGAAATGGCAGATCTTTGGGGGAATGGAGAGCCACATTCTCATCGGTCACACCATTCTAGCAAAGTTTATTCGTTCCTGTACAGTTTAGACTAAAATGGTTCATTTCTCTTTCTTTGTGATTTATTTTTCTTTTCTCCATTTTCCATTTTTTTTTTTTTTGTAAGGTTGCTCCATCTTAAGCTGGGTCCACACCAGCAAGCATGCATATTGTGTGAACGGCTGAACAAAACATGTTTTTGTCTAATTTAGGAATATTTGCAAATAGCAATCAAGGCAGCACATCTATTGTTTGTCTGTACCTATTTGTATGTGTGCATCAAAAGAATTGAGATTTTCATGCTTTCGGCCATTATTTTTGTTTTACGTCCTCATAAGAAGATGTGCAATTCCTTTCGAGTGACAAAAAAGTGTGTTGCAAATAAAATTTGAGTAAACAAGAAATCGTACAGTTATCAGAGAAAGTGAAGCGTAAACTGTAAGAATGAATGAATAGTGAACTTTGCTAGAATGGTGTGACCGATGGAAATGTTTTCTCCTTTTTGCTCAAAGACCGGCATTTATGTCATATTTTTGACATAAAATAAAAGACAAATGACAGGTTTGGTGTGAAATGCAAAGAGAAGATCGAAAATAGTGAGCAAAATTTATTTTCCGCATTCTTTCTAACTTCTCACTCCACTTGTGTAAATGGCAACAGAGATGGCACAATTTCTTAAAAGGACGAAGGAAAAAACAGTGGCCGAAAACATAAAAATCTCAAAACTTTCAGCGCACACGTGTAGGTACAGGCAAAAACTAAATTTTGCTGCCTTCTTCATTCCAATTTGCGAGTGAACCAATAAATGAAACAAATAATAAGCTTGTTTAAAAAAAAATTTTTTTTTAGATGTTCACACATGTAAACATGCATGATTGCTCGTCTGAACCTAGCTTAAAACGGAACAGCAAAAAAAAAAAAATAGAGAAAAGAAAAAAGAAAAGAGAAATGAACCAAGTTAGCCTAAAGAGTGTGGACTGTGCAAAAATGTATGAACTTTGCTAGAATGATGTGACGATCAGTGAGAATGTGTTCTCTTCTCTCCTAATTATCTACCATTTCTGTCACATTTTCGCCAACAAATG
Source organism: Meliscaeva auricollis (assembly GCA_948107695.1). NCBI lineage: Eukaryota > Metazoa > Arthropoda > Insecta > Diptera > Syrphidae > Meliscaeva > Meliscaeva auricollis. Next base: position 46,583,404 of record OX403619.1, on the reverse strand, counting down.
AAAGAACAAAGAAGGTACGGGTTTGGTGTGAAATGCATGAAGTAGATCGACGATAGTGTGCTAAATTTGTTTTCTCCATTCTTTCTAACTTCTCACTCTACTTGTGTTGAATAGAAATATGTCCGCGGCCACACATGAAGAAAAATTCATAATTTACGAATCAAATGGCAACAGAGATGGCACAGTTTCTTATGAGGACGTTAGACAAACATAATGGCCGAAAACATAAAAATCTCAATTCTTTCTACACACACGCGCACTGGTGGAAAATAAATTTGCTTCTTTTATCCCAATTTACATGTACAGGGTAGGTACTGCAAAAAAAAAACACGTTTTTATCAGGCAGTCCCATACATGATTGCTCATCTAAACTCAGCTTAGTATGGAGAAATATTTTTTTGTCTGATTTTGCTTACGTAAAGAATTGGGAAAATGAAAACAAAGAAACAAAGAGAACTAGATCAAATGTAACGTTATTGTAGGCGGAGCTTAACAACATATTTTTGTTTTATGTGAATGAGTGAGTTTTGAGAGAAAGAGTCAAAAACAACACACACGAATTTTATCTCTTCTACTTTACCTACTGCTTCTTAATGCTTACCTAGTAGTTCAGTTGAATTTGGTTTGCTAATTTTAAGAGATCATGACTATAGAAAAAAAGGAAAAAGAAAAGAAGAAAGAAAAGCTGTAGATTCCTGTTGAATTGGCATACATTTTGTACGTAAATTTGTTTGCTTGTTTGAAAAAAAAAAGAGAAATGTGAAAAGGAAGGAAGGGATTTTTTTCATGTTCTCATGTTTCTAATTTCAGAGTTTGCATACCATCATAACTCGGTTTACTCTAACTTCTCCTACAAAATAAGAGCTGTTTTTGCCTTTAAAAATCAAAAACAAAAAGAAAAGAAAAAGTATTTTTTTAAGTCCTATAAAAACAGACACCTGCTTCTCCCACATGATCGCCTGGTGCTTTGCTGAGAATTTTGTATGGAAATATCAAATTTATTTTAAACGATCAAGGAGAAAGTGTAACAAAACGCGAGAAAATTTTGTAGACCCAACAAGTTTACATTTTCATTCCAAATTCTTGACGAACTACCAGGCGATCCTGTTAACTAGCAAGACATCATTCGTTTAATTAATATACCAGCCACATGGCTCTTTCCGCTCTACATTCTTTGATTTCTTTTCAAACTTCTATTGTTTGTAGTGCATTTTCGCCATGAACACTTGACATTTCCATACAAAATTCTCAGCCGAGCACTAGGCGATCATGTTTTAGAAGCAGGTGCTTGGAATTGTGCTACTAAAACAAAATTGTTTCTTTCTTTACTACTTCTTCTTCTTCTTCTTCTCTTTTTGTTTTGATTGTGAAAGGCAAAAACAACCGCACTTTGAAGGAGAAGTTACAATAAACTGATCTATGATGGTATGCATACTTTGAAACTGAAAACATGAGAACAAGAACAAAGAAAATTCTGTCTTTGTTTTTTTTTTATTCTTCCTTTCCACCATTTCGCTTTTTTATCATTTTTCAAGCTAGCAAACAAATTTGCATACAAAATTCATGGCGATTCACCAGGCGATCATGCTCACAAGCAAGACATTTTGTTTTTTAATCTACCAGCTTTTCTTTTATTTTTTTTCTCTTTTTCCTTTTTTTTTGTTTTTTTTCCACTATTTTCTATTTTTGTTGTTGTCATGACCGCTTAAAATTGACAAGCCAAATTCAACTGAAATACCAGGCAAGCATGCAGCAGCAGTAGGTAAGGTAGAGAAAAAATTCTTGAATGTTGTTTTTGATTCTTTCTCTAAATACACTCATTCACACACACAAAAAAAAACCTCTTGTTAAGCTCCGCCTACTAATAACGTTACATTTGATCTTGCTCTCTTTGTTTTCATCTTATCAAATTTCACACTGAGAAAAATAACGCAAAAAAAAATATTTCTAAAACTATGTTAAAAATTCCTAGTTTGATTTTAAAAAATCAAAAAAATATCAAAATAGTCTTATGAGCTAGTATGTGCATCATTTTTCGATTTGATGTTTTTTTGAAAATGTTCACACCAATGCCCTTACCTATATCTGAAAAATAAAAACAAATATTTACAACAAGACCTGTAAATTATTTTCTAAGGTGTTTCTGTATAATTATACCTGTTGTACTCAAATTACATGCATAAGAAACACTAAATGTTTACTGTTTTTAGCCGATTTGTCTTAATTTTTGTTTTATTATAATAAGCAGTTAAAATTTGACATCAATAATGGCATTAATGTGAATATTTTCTACTAGTTTCAGGTGGAAAAAAATGCTTGTGGATCAAAATTAAACTAAATTAACAGAATGAGTATTCTGTTAGGCAGACAACTTCCTCCAATAGTATCAAACAAAATACACTCCTACTTATACTTTCGACAGCACTGGTGCCATGTGAAACAAAAAAAATAAAAACATTTCATTCCTCATTTGTTGGAGATCTGATAACTCTACTCAGTTCAGTTCTCTTTCCACAAAAATGTTGCCAGTCTCCTTGTTTTTTTTTTTGTGTTTCCACTGCTTTAACTCAAAAGGTGACTGTGATTTGGAAAAGCGGCACGCTTTACATATTTTTTAATAATTAATTTATCGTAGTCGAGGTTTTACTTGAGTTTGCTTTTTTTTCTTTTTATTATTATTTGTTAGAAAACATGCTGTACCTTACCTCCCTTATATGCTTTGTTTTGTTCGAGACACACACAGGATATAAAGAAAATTCTTTTTCAATTTTAAATATTCCCCAAGGGTGGGAAAATGGGTATTTTTTCATTTTTTTATTATTTTGTTGTTTTGTGTCCAAAATACAATTCAAATTGTTGCGCATTCAGCTATTACGCATGTTGATGTGTTTTGTACGTTGTGATGGTTTTCCGTCAGTATTTTCTATGAGATATGGAAGAGAATCATGTTGAAGAGTTGGGGGGGGGGGGGGGGGGGGGAAGGTAGTAAAATATAATATTGTTGCTTTAAAAAATTATGTCTAATTCGTGCATTTGAGTAGGTAGATACACTTTTGCACACCCCTTGAGGGTAATTTCCTACCCAGAGAAGAAAGTTTTGCTAAAAAATATCAAAAATATAAAAAAGAACAAACAGCATTTCTGAAAACTACTATTTGAAATCATTTTATTCATGAAAATGTTTTTGTTTTTGAAATGAGAAACGCGAGAAAAATATAATTAATCTGTCACTTTGTTAATAAATGAATTTAATTTCTAAAAATAAACTCAAAAATTTATGTACGAGTAGTATATATGCTTCTTTCACCTGCAGAAGTTACCTTTAATATAAAAAACCTCTAACGTTGTGTTAAGTTGAAACTTTCACTAACAATCAAACAAAATTATTTCCCAACAAACTACAAATTATATACATTCGCGGAAAAAGACTCATTCGCATCGCATTCGCATTTGTTTTAATTTTTGAAATAAATTACATCCTTTTTTGAGGGTGTGTGTGTGTGTTTGTTTGAGTAAAAGGTATACCTAACATTCGTGTCCTTGAGGCGTTTGAAATTTTAAAATCAAAAATAAATAAACTAAATTTATTTACGTAACACAATTTTTGGAAGATTCATTACCAGGATGGGCTGGAGGCTAAATGAAACAAGAAAACGACGGTAGATACTCATACTAATGAAGTTACAAAAACAAGTTCGTATGTGGTTTTGATAAACCATTTTTCTTTTTTTAGGGATTTAAAAAACTTCATTTAAAGCAAAAATCATTTTCTTAGTTAAAATTAAGTTAAAAATTTTAAGATGAGCAATTTTTTTGTGGTGTCACCAGTCCCTTTTTATCCATACGGGCACTAGGGATTCGGGCCCAGGGCCCAAGTCTGTGTGGGGTCCCCGAAAGGCTTCAACAAAACCGATATGCCACCCACTCCGTTAGGTAATTTTTTCTGTAAAAAAAAAAAAATATTAAAAGCGAACTTGCAGAAAGCACATCTAAATGTAAATATAAGCATTCTACCTTCATTTTGTTCAGCAAAAAAAAAATCAACTTACAAGCAGACACATTCCTTGATTTTTCAAAATGTTTCCAAAGTGCAAAGCTAAGGGACAGCCACAAACATATCACAACCTGGACCCAGGTTCAAATAACTTGCCCCAAAATTACAAGTAATTTAGAAACAAAAATCAAAAGGGTCCCAAAACTTTGTCAGGCCCGGGGGCCTCGACATGACCTAAGACGGCCCTGGGTGTCACTAAAGTTCTAAGCTTTTAAATTCTAAACACTAACTCAATACAATTTTAAGTATTTTTTTTACAAATTTTTGTCATTATAGTGAAAAATTTAATGACCTTAAAAAAATGACGCATTAAGACTCCCATCTTGTAAATTTTGTTTGGAAATTTTGTTATTTTACGGCAAATAATGAAATTCAAGTAGACCAAGAGCCAACAGAAAATTTTGCATTGCAGAAATTACCAAAACTTTAGAACATGAATGATGAGGTCTCAAGGTTAAATTATAGAATTCAAAAATCTGGCAGGTATGTATATTTTGTGGTCAGGTATGGTGGTTGAAAACAATGATTTTTCAAATTTTTGTTTCACTTTAGCATACATTTTTACTAAAACAATCTTAGTTCTGAATCAAGAATTTATAGGTCCCAGATGTTTCAATTGTTGGCATTCTAAGCCAAGCTATCAAATCCTCAAAAGGGGAGACAAAAACATTTTCTTCAAAGGGCATAGCGGTAGATAAATTAAAAAAAATCTCTTAAATATTACAAAAATGTGGGTCCCAGGTATTTAGATTGTCGCCGCACATATAAGTATTCGCATTCAAAGCCGAAAGACAGAAAAAAACTAATATTTCTGGTAAGACGAAGTACATATCATCAAAAAGAATAATATATGTTGAAAAAAATAAATCCCCTAGTTATATATTTGTGGGTCTCAAAGATTAAAATTGTTGTCATACTCAACTAAATGCCTTCGAAGTTAGAAAAAGTGCACAAAACTAGGTTTTAAATGCGTCTGCTGGTTAAGTGTGGTGCCATTTCGATCGTCTGGGACCCACAATTTTTTTGACGCTCTATGAATTTTGGATAACTTAACACTTAAATTATTATGGACCCATATTTTTGTAATGCAGGATTTTTTTCTTTCAAAAAAGTCAAAAACTATGTTCCTTTTAAGGGGCGTCTGAGACTTAAAATAGTGAATTTTTTAACGTCTGGGACTCTCATATTTTTCATAATGGGATTTTCGTAAAGGGAACTTGGGATGCGTCTGGGTGGATGTGGTGACACTAAAATTGCCTAAGACCCATAAATTCATTATAAGGGGATTTTTCAAATGTTTTGTTATATCATTTTTTTATGGTTAAAGCCCCTAAAATAAAAAAATATTTTTGTCCCTCTTAGGGGGTCGGCTGTGTGGCTAGGAGTGATGACACTTAAATATTCTAGGACCCATATAATTTAACTATAATAAGGAGATTTTTAAATGTATGATGAAACATTTATACCCCATTCATCATACAGTTTTTTTACCTCTTTTTTGGACGTTTGCCTGAGAGTGGGGATCTGGGACCCTAAGGAAGTAGATTGAACCTTACCTCTTAGATTTTGGTTATTTTTATCACCGAACCCAAAATTCACTGTCGGCTGTTCTACATTCCCTTAAATGAAGGGGTCCTCCAGTAAATGACGCCTTGGGTAACCTTAGCTTCTCTCTCTCTCTGAATATTGTAAACTTTTAAAGGTAAATTGTCCTCCAGAAATTGAACCCCTTTACAAAAGCCAACTTTTAAGGCATAGTTCCTCGAATTCTGCCAGTTCCCCCGAGAAGGGTATCCCTCATTACTACCAAAATGTGTAATTCTCTCCATTTTCCTTAAGCTAATAATAAAATTTCAACAAGTTAACTTGTTTTGAACCAATTTAATACTCAAACTCCTCTCTTGATCCTCCTCTAATCCCTTTGGTGCGGTTATTTCCCCCAAAAAAAGGATGCACATTTTTGCATTTGCTAAAGAGATACTGCACCACTCAATGTGTGTGTCCTTTGTGGGCAAGTAAAACAAAACGAAACCAAAAAAACAAATCAAAAAAAAAAAATTTAAACGGAAGCACCATACCTGTCACTCAAAAAAAGCTGTCAAATCGTCTACCAACAGCAGCGCCAGCGCCTCTATGATAAGAATCACATGCAGTTTGACAGTATACATGTCAGGATGTTAGCATTGGAATCAGTGACAGTTAACCAAAAAACCGAACAAAAAAAGAATTATCCTTGCTGCAAGTACCTAAAAGTCCTGTGATGCGTGTTTGTTTTTTCAGCAGATTTTTGTTTTTTTTTTTTTTTTTGTGTAACACAAGGCTTGTTGCGGTGAGATTTTGAAGTTTTCTTTTTTTTTTTTGTTGGTATGTGTGTGCTTTGCTTTAGGCTCAATGTGACATATGCCGTCGATGCTTGCGATGCAATTGTCATTTGAAATCCTACTTCTTTGACAGGCTTTTCGTAACGGTTTTGTGCATTGCAAGGAGATGGAGGAGGGAGGGGGGGGTTAATAGGGATGATGTTAAATTGCATTTTCACTGGTCTCTCTCTCTATTGGTGGTTTTGTTGGATGGACTCAGCTGTTTTTTTTTTTATAATTTTTTGTGACTTTTATTTGAGAACTGTCAGATCTTTGGGTAGAGTTTGCACATACAAATACGAAAGAAAATGACAGATGTCATTTTTCGAAAACAAAACACACAAAAAAAAATGTGTGTTTGCAATGAGAAAATTTGTTTGATGACTCAAAACGATGCCAGATAGGTTTTAATGCATAATTTTTTGAAATTTTTTATTTGATCATAATTTTGAATCATAATTTTTAATAATAAATAGATGATTAGGATGTTGGAGACTTTTAAGGTTACTTATATTTTAATCAATAAAGAATTTTTGTAACTATAAAAAACGTGCGTGAAAAATTCTTAAAATACCAGATTTTGTATTTTTTAGCCTTTTGGAGAGTTTAAAAATTTTGTAAAAAGAAGACATTTTTTTGAGTTGCTATTTATATTTACACAAGTTGTCATTATAATTAATCCTTAAAACTGTTTTTGTGAATGAAACAGAGTTTATTATAAGAATTAAAGATTTTCGAAACAAAGTGTGGAGAGTTTAGTAATCACACACCATTCCTGATTAACTGAAATTGAAAAAAAAGGATTTCAGTACCACAAGTTTTAGAAAACAGAAAGAAAAACGCATTTGATTTAAATATTAAAGGAGTGGAGAGTTTTTCATTTTCAAAGAAATCTATAGTATTTCATTAAAGTTACTTATTTTGAAATATCATAGCAAAAGAGTTTGAAAAAAAAACAAACATATGTTACTAAATTTTATTTTTTAAGTTTTGGAGAGTTTTAAAAGCTTTTAATATTTTAGGTATGACCAGATATTTCGTTACAAAAATATTGTTACTATCTTTCTTAAACTGAATTTAGTAATGAGTTAAAGAAAATATAACATACATATTCTATTTCTTCGCTTTGGAAAGTTTTTAAAAAAACTCGTAAATTTTTCATAAAAGTAGGAATTTTACATTATAATTTGAAGTAAATTAAGCCCAGTTGGAGTTTATATCATAATTTGGTTCACACTAATTTTTTGCCCTAAAAACACTCATTTGAACCAAGTAGAACCCCTGTTTTTAAATAAAAACGTCTATATATTGCTAAAAACGGCTTTGGAGAGTTAACATTTTAATTAATTTACTTTTTTGGTTAGTATTCTGCCAGGTTTCTGGGTTTTCTGGAGTCTTAGACGTTCGTGAAATAGTGATTAAGTTCTTAAAAAAAGCATTCGTGTTTACTAAAACATATCAATAAAAGTATTATTGGAGATTTAGAAAACTCTCCAAGATTATTTTTGTATTGAACAAGAATTTTGAAGCAACAATTTTTTTTCAATACTAAATGAACAACTTTGAATGTTTTCAAAATGTATTTGGAGACTTTTGGAGAGTTGGTTACTATTTTGTTAATTCTTCCTTAAACTTATTTACGTTAAAAATTGAGTTGATATTGAATGTCTTAAAAGAATATTTCTTAGAATACTTCTAGAAATCATTTTAAAAATACATGATAGTATATTTATGGAACTTTGGAGAGTTAAAAAAAAAAAAAAACGTTTTCTACACAAAATTTGGGTTAGAATATTTAAAAACCGATTTTCTACAAAAATAATGAAAACATTTTGAGTATATTTTGAATCCTAAAAAAAATCCTTTATAATTTCATTACAGTTAACTCTCCCTTCCCAAAAGAAAAACAAATTCAATCTCAACACAAACAAACGATGCAATTAATTCCACTTACCCTTCTGTGTGACTTCGACTACTACTCGTATGTTGTTTGGTGTTGAAGTTATTTTGGTTAGCATTAACGTTTGTAGTTGGCGGTGATGTAGCATCTACGCCTCTACGATTAAACGTCACATCATCAGCAACAGGAGTAGTAGTTGGTGGAACGTCATCATCATCATCATGCGAATCAATCAACGTGGACGGCATCCTTGAACTGAAGTTAATTGGGGTGGTTCTGCCAGTGGTAGTGTTGGTGATGCAACCATCATTTTCGGAAGCAACACCACCACCACCTCCGCCACTGATGGAGTTGATGGGGGAGTAGGCACTCGTAATGTTGACGTTGATACCATTCTCGGTGTCGTTGTCATTTCGACTACAATTCATTGTCATAGTTGACGCTGCCGCCACTGCCACTGCCACCGCTACCGCCTCTGTCGCCATTGTCGACATTGCCGTCGTTGCCGTTGTCGTCGTCGTTCTTGGTAAAGCTTCCAGATCTGATGATTTCAATTGCTTTGGATAGATGATGGAGGAGGCATCTCCTAAGGGCTCCTGCGACAACAAATGCAATTGCTGCTGCTGCTGCTGGTGTGTGTTGCTGGTGAGGATGATGCTGCTGCCGGTTACAGGTGGTTGGCTACTACTATCCTCCACTGATGCCCTGAGTAATCCATCGTCTGATGGCATTGATGATGGTGATGTTGACAATGATGCTGATGAAAACGGCCTCAGACGCGTTAGTCCTTGGGGAGAAATGGGCGATCCTTTGATGCTCTTTTTTGAATTCAACGCATCATCAGATGATGCTGATGATGATGGGGTGATGGTTCCAGCGGCGATAGCTTCATTTGGTGATGAACTCCTGTCTGATGGTGGATGGATAATCCTTTTATCGTTTTCAACTACAACCAACGACGACGACGCCATCATCGTCTCGGTGGATGTTGCAGGACTTTGTGGTGATGGTAATGGTGTTGATGATGATGATGATGATGATGACGACGATGATGATGATGCATTTGCATTGGTATCTTCTTGTGGTCCTCCTTCATCAGCAGTTTCTCGATCTGAAAAGTACAACAAAAAAAATGAGTAATGGAATCAGTTAGCTTAGTGTTATATTTCAAAACAAAATAAAAAATAAAGAAAAGAAGGAAAATATTACGCGCAGGCGTAGTGTATTCTCAGCGAGTCTTGAGTTCTTGGACCCACATCAGCCCAAGACGAATCAAATTGAAAGATGTCAGTTATTAATGTGATCGCATTTGGAGCGTTAATGGTCAATTCAACATGTGACAGATGTGCTTAATTCATTTGGATATTTTTTTTCTTTCCGTGTCGGTGTCCGGTTTTGGCTTTCTGCAAAAGATATTTGCGTGAGCGGATGCATTTATCAAAGCAATCTACCCGCAGTGAAAGGAGATTTAAGACTAGTGGTGGATTTTTGATTTTCAAATGAGCATAGGGTAAATTGGGAATGTTTAGAACTTTAAAGTTTTATTAAAACCACAATCGTTTTGTGGCTAATGAATATCTTTTGAATTATAAGCAAATCATTTGCTGCAAAGTTAATACAATCCCCGCAAAAGTTTTTCATTCCTAGCAACTGTATTACATTTGACCCAAAATTGTAATTCTATTACAGCAAACATAATGCAAAACAACCCATTCATTTGGAGCTTATTTTCATGAGTTGATTGAAGCAAACAAAAATGCTTCCCACATCTAAACACTTTTTCGTTTAGTAATAAATTCTATCTTTCGCATAAAGTGTTTGAATCAAACCAATTTAAGAATTTGCTACAAACGAATTGAAATGGAAAAATTATTGTCCAACAAATAAAAAGTTGTTTGACGCAAACGATTTGCTTTCTCACTTTATTCATATGCATATTCTACGCTAACGATTAATTAGAGTCCGTAGCGGAATGATAAGATATTCGCTTCGTAAGCGAGAGGTCGCAGGTTCAATCGCAAATAGTGTGTAACCCAAACGAAATTACTTATTAGCGACATAAAGAAGTCGATAAATCGTCCAGCAAACGAAAAAGTCGGTTGGGAAATTTTATCGTTTGCAGCAAATTATTTGTTCTCTCAGTGCAGTAATCCTTTCGAGCAAATGATATGCTCATCAAGTATTCTGCTGGACGAACGCGCTGCAGTTTCTGCGGTGCTGCAGTGGTGCTGGAACTTTAGCTGGCGAAATCTAAGGTGAAAGTGCCACAAATGAGTTAATTACATGAATGGCGTCAAGTACGACGGTGACGTAAAGACAATTCTGGTTAATTCCAATGACAAAATTGAGAAGGTCTGCGTGTGCATGTCATTTCTTCCAGAATGGGATTCAGGCTTATTGATTTCATAGCAAGAAAAATAAGCTGCTTCGTTTTTAGAACACAAAGAACCTAAACTTGCGATGAAACCTTCAGCATAAAGAATGTTAAAAGAAACTTTTAAATAGACACAACCTACGAGCAAATATTTAAAAAAAACTGTAATCTGCAACCACCACCTGAGCTAACGACAGTAAATCATCTCTGAAACTTGCAAAAAATCTTATATTTCACCTAATGGAGCTAAAAACTTACTGCATGTTGTCAACAGAAGTGCTGTAGAAGAAGTCCTAAGATTTACAGAACCTGCACTAGTTTTGACTCGAAATGTGCTCAGATAATGCTTGAGCTAGAAGCCAGTGCGAAATTTTTACGGAAGAAATGCTTTCCAACTGAAGAATCAATTTAAACCAGCTAAAAAAATAGTGTTGAATCAGCAGCGGAAAGTTAATTTGGAGGATAGCTTAGACTAAAATGAGATCAAAAGAACTTCCGCAATAAAGAACCTGGAGCCTAGTTTTACAAGCAGCACTCGGAGAAGATCTAGTGAACTAGAAAGAAGCATAATCAGCTTATCAATACATTTCGGTAGGATTAAACGATTTCTGATGGGTGGAACCTCAGAAAACATCTTCCTAATAATCAAAAAAAGCGACTGCGTTCTTAAAATCGCTTGAAACGTACAAGTGAGGCGTCAGGCCTATAAAGTCCACCATTGTCCATCAGATCTTCAAAGCTTTCAAAGTTCTTCATAAACTGTCCTGTAACCAGTTCTGCAAACCTAAACAAACTCAGGATTACGCTATAGAATGCTTGTTAGTCCGTCTAAATTGGAAGAAGTTCTAATAAAACATTCGAATCAACCAGAGGAATGCGAAAAGAAATGCACGGTCATCTATAGCTTCTTCCATATTGTTCTGGAAAAAGTGGTAAGCAATTCCCCAAGCACATCCAATCGGGACTATCTTCCATGAAAACAAACAATGCCTACGACTAGCTGATGATATCGACATGAAGAACCAAGACAGCTGTTACTGGTGACTCTTCAATTATGGAGTTAGAATCAGATTGACCTTATTCGTTAATCTAGTCATCAATGAGAAGAAGAAGAAGACGCCACCGCTGTTCAAAACACTATCATAATGGTGCACTATGGCATGCTGCGAAAGCATATGGACTCTACTCTTCCGGATGTAAGCTCTCTGGGCGACCTCAACGTATTCACAAGAAAGATCTAACTTCCCGTTTATGATCGTCCTCTAGACAAATGATCATCTCACGAAGAAGATACAATGCAAGTTCTTCAACAACAGGCTAGAGAGACCAGAGGAAGACCTTATCTTCAATGAAGCATGAAGTAATCAGGTGGAAAGTCATCCTTAAGGTGTGAAATTGGCAAAAAATCGATCTGGTTGGAAGAGACTATTGAATTCGGCTTTCGCTCTTCGTTTTTTTTAATTCTCCTTTTCTAAGAATATTTGAATAAAAACCAAACTTATCAAACAATACCGTATTTTAATCAAAAAATATACACCTACTGGACACGATTCATTGCCATATTACAATTGCATTTTGTAATTTCCGCCCGATAAGCCTTCCAACTCATCATCCTAAAAATGTAAGACGATCTCATCTGGCTGAAGAGATCTTTCGAGACTAAATCACAGATTTGGTCAAGAGACAGCCGACCGTTCGCGTCCGTCGACTGAGAAGCGCGAAAAAAGGTGGAAACACCACTCTGTGCATAGTTTTTTTCTGTTTGCATTTTGACCGATGACGTGTCCAAACATTTCAATGCTGCTTCGAATCATCAAGCAAACGAAGAGTAACAACAACAACAACAACAACAGAATATCCATTGCTAAACCAAAACTGCAAAAACTTGTGTGAGGGCGTGATTTCGATCGTTTGTCAATGTCTTCTGGGATTCTCTGGGTGTCTTTTACCAGAGGAGAAGATTCGAGCGACATGGGTCATCAAAGCTAACGACAACTACTATCCATACCTACTCTGTGGCTTTGGTGGAACGTGATTGGGATTGCTTCTGAGTTTTTTTTTTTTGTTGAGTTTTGTGGTCTCTGGCCAACCGATTTATTGTTCGATGGCCATTTGGGTTGAGTTTATTCCTTTACACAATGACATGGTGGATAGGCTTGTTGTTTTTTTTTCTCTCTAGAAAAGATCATTCCATGATGGTTGTTGTGCTCTCCTGCCTTTGGAAGATGCAACTCTTCAATGATGATGATGCGATGCTTCTCATGGAAACAAAACCAAATTTATTCAACATCTGCATGTTTGCCTTCCCGGCTGCATATCGCAGAGTTTCAGAGAGTAACATAGTGAAAGACGCAAGTGCATGGAATTTATGACCCTGTCGAGACAATGCCATATCGGATTTTTTATATATAAACGCTTTTGGACAAAATGAAGTCGCGCAATTGATGCGCGCTTAGCCAGAGACCCAAAACACACAAAGATGGAGGAGGATTGTAAAAAAATATAATAATGCGAATGGAAAAGTAGCGTTTAAAGGTTTTCCACTATACCTACCTACAATGCTATAACCTGGAGACTATAAGGCTTAGAAGGACATTATTGGTAGTTAGTATCTTTGGTTAACTATAATATGTAAGACATTGTATTCTTATGTTGATACTTTTTGAAAGTCCAACTTGTCGGAAAAGTTTTTAAAAATTTACATTTTCAAAGTCAAACGTTTAGTTGTTAGACTTGCCTTTAACATTTTGAAAAATTGAATTCTTTCAAGAATTTTCTTAATTTACTTGCAACACTTTAACGTTTTCAACCTTCGCCAAGTGTTGAGGCTAATTTGTCGAGTCACCTTTTAAAGCCAAATATTGATGTACCTACATGATGGTTCATTTTGGAGACTTTTAAAAATTGTACTTATATTGTTTGAAATTAAAAAAACAACATGAACTACTAAAATATAATTTTGAAAAATGAGATTCTTGATTTAAAATTTTTTGGAGAGATTTAAAACTTAATAAAATAACCAGATATATAAGGACTTAACCTATAGTTCAGAATGAATACGTTTTAGAGAGAGAATCTTGAAATTCATAGACCTTTAAATATTTTCTCAGAACAGTTGAGTTTCATAAATCCTTGTTTTTTTATTATTTTCGAAGTATTGGAGACTTTTAAAATTAGGTACTCCTGTTTGTGTAGAATTAGCCCGAGTTTCCATCAAAATAAACCTCTAGGAAAAAATTACATTAAACCAGGAAAAACCAAAGTCTACAAAGAGCGTTGAGTAAACAATCTTCCTAGATTTTGTAGTCCCTACAATTCGAGGACCCATCCGTAAAAATACCAGATTCGCAAACTAATCCTTCAAGAAAAAAAAGTTCCTAACAGGGCGAGTGTTCAACCAAACAACCCAACAGTAAGAACAAATTTGTCTTTGAAGCAGGAGTAGGTTAGACTACAAGGAACGCCGGAGTAAAAAATTATATTCTGCTGAATTCACAGCTCGAGTTATTAACGAAAAGAAATTGTGACTCATCTGTCAGAAGACATCCAATCCAACATTGGACTAGTAGTAGCCAAGGTCTATAAAGAACCTCGTAATAGCGCAGTGAATTCAGCTACAAAAGACCAATTAGGATAACGAATGGAGTTAGGAGAAAGAAGTTGAAGAAGAGCTTCCATGATGCGTTGTTTCCCAGTAAAAGTACATTGAAGAGCCTGGCAAAAATGAACTCCGGGTAAACGTCGAATATACGATAGAATTCACCTTGAGCTCTCTAATCATTCTGCAGGTCCTTATAAAAGCAGATGAAAGAGTTGATTTTGAACCTGTAGTTCGACCCCAACCTTTGCATAAATGCAAATCCTGAGAAAAGTCGACGAACCTATGGCAACCACGAACATTCGAACTATTCCCAACAAACAATGAGTCACAATAGGTGCTATCTGAATTTAGAAATCCAGCGAAGAATTATACTCTGTTGCTGTTCTGGTACTCAAGTCTAGTGACTGATACTCTCAATCATTTCTGCATGTGTGTTAATATTTGGCGGAAATGGTAGGAGCCCTAAAGCTTTTTTTGTCGAATCCAAAGGGCACAACAAGCTTTTGAAGAGTCAAGACCTAGTGACCTACGCTCTCAACTTGGAGCTCGAAATCGTTTTAGTGCACGTTTTTATCTAATCGACATTTATATTATTTCTTCCCGCGAAGAAGTCCTAACCTCCCTTCTCCCCCCCCCCCCACCACCTCTCTTCTGAAATCAAAACGCAAAAGAGCATTGTCTAGATTTGAACCTAAAACGCAAAAGAGCATTGTCTAGATTTGAACCTAAGCTTCCTCCTGTGCGAAAGTTTAACGTTCAACATTTTAACCATTTCTCCACGGGGTACTATACTCTCCTGATGGTTATCATTCTAAATTTGAAATATCAAGTGTATATCCAATCGATTAGCCAATAAAGTCGATTTAATAATCTAAAAAAAACAGTTTCCAATCGAGTAAAGTGAGCAAAAAAGAGAGAGAGAGAGGAAAAAAATAGAGATAAGGGAAAGAGATCTTAATCTTTTCACTTCACTTATTTCTTCCACAAATCACTTAAAAACTTATTGGTGCAGTGCACCCGGTTTCAATGATCTCCTAGGTATACCTTGGAGTAAAGGTATAACTAAACATTTACATTTGTGGGTCCCAATATAAATTGCTATACCAACCTAAAAATGTATCTCTTACCCCCATCTATGGAATACTACCTCTACTAAGCAGCTACCGAGTTCATGGCTATACCTAGGTACAGTATAATATACACAGGGACTATACCTATTATCTAGACCCAAAGATAAAACAAACAATGAAATGCACTAAAAAAATACAAAACAAAATCAGACAGTACTGTCTCTTTGACCATAAATAGAGGCCAAAGAAAATCGTAACATATTCCATAAATGCATTATGCAGACCAAACTAAACCATAGGCTTCATTTCATGGTAGCTGCTAACTCGTATGTTGTATCCATTTTGTGGTCAAGTGAATATAAATAGTAGCAAGGCGTTTAGGGTCTGAACTGAAACTCTCGCACTATTATTGAGCCACCACCAGTCCACCACCTGAGATCATAAGAGACTTGAAGTTTTGAATAAATTTTCTTATAAACGACTTTTTTTGTTGTTGTTGTTGTGTCGATACTGCGGACATGTCACGATTTTTATGCCACAAAAATGATGTAAGAATAAAAATCTTGGCAACAGGGTGGAGGTCTTTGTGTGTAGGTAGGTAGTCTATATAGGTACCCATTGTAACCAAAAACAGGTACTTTGTTAGCAATTTATGAGATTACAAAATTAGTTTTTTTGATGTAAATGCTCTGAGACTTGGTATTTAGCATTTAGGGTCCTAATAATAGCCCAAATTAAATAGTTTGCTGAACATGATCAATTGACTACTTAGATTTTGTGGCGAACTCATCCTACAACCTTACTAAACATTTTACATAAGATCAAACCGTTCCACAATGAAGAATGACATTTCAATCGATGCATCATTATTAAAGGACCTCTAGTGAATTAAGGACTCCGTCGAAATTTGTATTGAATGCTAAATTTGGACAAAAGCTTCGTCATGAATAGAGATAGGGGCTTGAAAGTGGTTTTTCTTCAGATTTTTGTTTCGATGTTATAACCCTTAGACCAATCTTTCTTTTGATGAAGAATTTAGGGGTCCCAGACGTCTTAAGTATTGCAACTCATAGCCAGACGTCCCAATAAAAGGTTAGTTAGAATGTAGTTTTTAGTTTATGGAGTACAACCATATAAATAATTAATACAAAATCAGAAAGATACCCTTATTTCAAATAGTTTATGGGTCCTAAATCACACACACCGAACCAGACGCATTCAAAGTCAAATAACGACAAAAAAATAGTATCTGAGTAAAAGTGGTACATAGTTATCACCCAAAAAATGATGTGTCAAAAAAAATCAGGAAAAACCCTTAGGGTCCCAGATGTTTAAATTGTCAACATAGCCAACCAGACGCATTCAAAGTTAAAAGACAGCAAATAAGTAATTTTTGGTAACAGAGATACCTTAATTATGTTACCAAATAGATGTTAAGTAGGTGTTTTATTAAGAATTTGTAAATTTTCCTTTTAAATTGTGGGTCTCAGACATTAAATTTTTCGCCATAGCCTACCATACATATTTCAAGTTCAAGGAGTGCACCGAATAAGTTTTTGGATCAGTCCATTTAAATGTGGCGACATTTCAAACGTTTGGGACCCACTGATTCGAATGAAAGGGTTTTTATTGATTTTTCGAAATATGTATTATTTATTTTTTTGTTTTCAAAAACTATTTTCCTGCACTCTTTGAATTTTGGATACGTGTGGTTGAGTATAATGAGAATCTTAACGTCTGGGACCCACAAATTACAAATTTAAAGAATTTTTTCCCAATTTTCTGCCTTATTATTTTTTGATTATTCCTCTATTAATTAAAAACTGGATTTTTTTAACTATTTGAACTTTGGATGCGCGTGGTTCAATATTGCGAGACCTTAATCGTCTGAGACCCATATATTCCCAACCTTCCCTTCCCGGAAATATTTTGCTGTCAAATCAAAGATGAACGTTCAATTTCAAAAAAGTCTCGAGGCCAATCAGAAAAATAAAGAGAAAATAGCAAGACACTGCAACTAAAACATTTTTATGAGAACATGCTACTGCATCGAGTATAAGGGGGAGGGGGGGGGGGTAGAGGTTTTGGGAAATCTTCTTAATTTTTTATTTTTTTTACTTTGTTCCCACTTTTAAATGCGACAACCGCACATAAAATGACAATAACAACTTAATCGTGAAAAAATTCCTCGATTCTATTCTACCATTTTCGACAATGACGATTTTGTTTGTATTGGTTGGGTATGCTGAGACAAAATGTCATGAAAAGAAACATCAAGACTCAAACCCATAAAAATCCTTTTGATAAAAACGACGAATTAAGGCCAAAACTGCAAGAAAAATACAGAAAAAAAAAAACAACCAGAAAAGGTTAAACTCATCACCAACATCACGTGTTTTGTTCGACAGAGAGTGCAACTGATTGTCCTTCGAGTTCTTCCTTCTTATAAAATTGAAAACTTCTCTGATTGCTACAGACTCCTCTTTTTTTCTCGATAGAATATCCTTGATGGCGTCTTGTGTTTGTAAGTCAGTGTGTGTTTGTGTGTGTGTGTGTGGATGTGTTATGACTCTCGACTCAGCATGGAATTCTATCAAAAATTAAGAAAAATCCTTTAGAGGTAGAACGGGGTAAAGACAAGGCGGACATCATTTGATGTTCTCTTGCTCCGTTAATTTTTAGTTTTTCCTTTGACAAAGCATTCTTTTTTTTAAGGATAAGGAATTTTTTTTTCTTTTTTTCGTTTGCTTGTTTCTCAGAAGGACGAAATATTTTGGAGATGGTGGTGATTGCGGTGTGATGCTGGATGGTGGTACAAAAATATTGCAGTGGTGACAAGTACCTGACCAAAAGACTGAACCACTCATTCGTGATTCAATTTTCAATGAAAATACAAAAAACTAAACCAAAAAAAAAACAAGAAATAATGACAAAGTCGACAGTTGTTGGAAGATTTCAAGAACTACAGACGACGAAGACGAAGACGATGAAACTATTAATTGTTTGACTGTGTAGTTGAACTATTTGATCTTCTTTTTATATTCTTTTGTTTTCTATTTGATTTGGTGAATTCTAGAAGTCTTCGTTTTGATGCTGTTTTATAAGATTTTGAGTTTTTATTTGTCTTTTATTTTTGAAGAAATTAGCTTTTTGAACTGGGTTTACAAATACAACTACAACTATGGCTAGTTTGGCAATTAATTAGGTACATTTTTTTCTCTCCAAACAATAAATTTATTTTTGAAGTCAGATCCACTCCGTTAAGAACACCTTGTTGGTTGATCGCGCCTACTAGGATGAGGTCTTCTTCTTCCACGTTTATCCATAGTTGTTGGCTACGAAGCCTATTAACAGTTTACTCCTTAAACTATGCTTGTCCTATAATACATCTTACGGACTGAATCTTCAGCTTTTTGACCAGGTCGATGTCTTTGGAAAGCCAGTAGAGCTTGTCATTGAAAATATTCTTCACTCAGCGATCTTCACTTGATCAAACATAACTCAATGGATCTGTCTGATCCTCAAAATATCATTTTTGCTTGAATTTGTTGCCTTAAACCACATTAAAAAGGACCGATTAATTCGATTATAAAAGGATTCAGGCAGATACTCAAAATAGTCGACAAAATATTATACGCGATGTTGGTTGGGTTCGTGTATGCTCCTGACCAAGCTTTTTCTTGCTGTTCAAAACAGTTTGCCTGGGCTGATATTCTTAGTTAGATCGTTTCACTCTATTTAGAACTTTTGGACGTTAGAGATCTGCGTACGAAAAAGAAGAGACTGTTTTTTTTCGTAGGCAGATCTCTAACGTTGCCCTATTCCCAGCAGTTCTAGTGCTTATCTGCAGCTCCGACCTACATGACTAGTCATTAAATGCATGCGCCCGCCCGCCCTCTCATTAAACCAGATGTTTCATTTCGGTCTTTAACAATTTGAGCTGTAAAAGACTGTAGTCAATTGATAATGCAGTCAATTCAGTCGCAGTTAATTTAGGTACTTTAATTTTAACTGCAAGTTAGTACTGCTACTAAGTACCTTGACTGCAAAATTAGCAGTTAGCAGTCCATGCTAAAATACTAACTGTACAGTTAATTAAAGCAGTCATTTTGCTGAAAGTTAATGAACTGCAGTACTTTTTGACTGGTTTTAGTGTTTTATTATAAAAGTTTCTTGTACTATTGTGAGACTAAAACCGGTCAAAAAGTACTGCAGTTAATTAATTTTTTGTAAAATAACTGCTTTTGCAGTTAATGTACTTTAATACTGACTGCTTACTGTAGTTTAAGAGTCGAAAAAGGTATTTTCGTAAGTAAAAAGACTTAAGATATTTAATCTTTTTAGTCAATTAACTGCAATACCGAAAGACTGCAGTCAACAACTCAAACTCTCTCAACAATATCAGATTGGATGGCCAGTTGGCACTATGAAAATGTTTCCAATGGTTTTCTACGCGTGCTACTGATGATGTGCTCTCCGAAAGATTAAGGGCAACACCATCAGCAAAATTTCTGGCAGTCCCTTGGGATTAAAGCTTGTTGACGTAAAATTTTCCATGTTCTTCGAATATCCCATGAATTGAGGGATTACACTATTAGGTAGGGTCTCTGAATGCCAGAACATTGAAACATTCAAGATACTCCAAGAATGTTTGCCGTCAATCACAACATGATTAATTTAGTTGACTATTTTCTGATCTGAAGACCGCCAAGCCCCCGTGATATGATGACATTTCCCACCACAACAAAATCGGTCAGCCTGGGTCCATTCACAGCATTCAATGTCTTTCAAAGGTCAAACGCAAGGCACCCTCCTTTTCATTCTTGACCTCAAGGTCACCAAGGGTAATCTTGACGTGCACTACTCTTCTCTTGGGTGGTGGCCACAGATCAGAGTAATATTTTTTTAAAGATCGACTTCTATGTGGGTTGTGCCAAGGCGCTTGTGACCTATTGTCTAGATCTTCCTCTTATCACAAAGTTACATCCAAAAATCGCTGTTTTGGCTGTTTGGGGTAGGTAATTGCTGAGATTCCTTCCACTACCCTGTTATCTAGTCTAAGTGCCTTGTTGGAAACAATTCTTCGTTAATAAGAGGACGGGCATAGTAATAAGTAGCTCTTTGCCTTGTCAAGAATTTCTGCTAAATACTAAAATCTATGATCACATAGCTCAAAGTTTTACTGTAAAAGTCCCTGTAAGCCTCTTCGTCACGTCAAGGTTTAATCCCCACGGAGAAGGGCGTGAACTTCCATAAGAGATGATTTGATTTGCATTCTTACCGTAGCCTTTCCTAAGTTATTCTGTATTTCAAATCAATTAAAAGAAAAAAAAACAGATTCTTAGAAGAAACATAAACGAAGCTTTTTAGAAGCTTTATAGAATTCTGACGAAGTAATTTTAAAGTGCTAATCAAAGCTGAAAATCCTTGGATCTCCCATTTGCTTCTTTCAATCTTATTCAAACAAAAAACTCTAAAAGCCAAATATGCCAAATTGCTTCATCCGTTTTGGTCCTTTATTGTAACATCCTAACAAGGCCAACACACACACACACACATATATATCCTTGTGTGTTGTGTATCCTTCAGTTAGTCATTCCGATTCTCTTTATCGATAAACAACACAAAATGATAATGGTCACTGATGACTTAAAGAATGGAAATCAATTAGCCAATTGCATTGACATCTCGCCCATACAACCAGAGAGAGGGGGGGGGGGGGGTAGGATAAAAGAATATAAAATTTCCCCACATATCCTTAAATCCCAATTCCTAAATAAATACAAAAAAAAAACTGGATAGCATGTGTGAGAGTTTGTGTGTTTGTAAATGTCTGTATTGTCTTCATGTATAAAACAGTGACAATGAGAACTCTCTTGTCTCTTTCGTCTATCTTCTTTTGCCTTTTTTTTTTAAATTTCCACTTCAATCCAGATTTTAACTGATTTCCAAGAGGACAAGCGCCCAGAAACAAAGAAGAAGACGAAAGTGGGTAGTGGTGGTTTTTTTTTTGAAGCGCCACATTTGGCACTGGTAATGTCATTGTTGAAAACGAATTAGAGTTGCCAATAGCCACTAGCAGATTGAAATTCACAACTATCATGTAGTTAACTCAAAGAAATGCAATTCTAACTTAAATTTTTACTCCTATACTCATTAAAAAAACGTGTTCTTTAATATCACTGATAACACTTCTATAAGCCGATAATACTTCTATAAGACTTCTATTAAAGACATCCTTTTGTCTACTGACTTTGTATCTTATGGAAGAACTGAAAACAAAGAATCTTGTTATACAATACTTAAAGAAAGCTTATAGAAGCAAGTATAATATATCAATATTTTGATTAAAATACATAAAATCCTACCGCTGAATAGTAGAAGGCACCTCACAAGCAACGTTTGTGCTGGTCGCTGGTGCCACTAATTAGGTCATATAAGCCTTGGCTAAATTAGCAGAAATTCTTACAGAACCAATATAGAAAATAAAAGACAGATTGATCAACAGTGCGTAGTAGTCGTTTTATGAGGTGACTATTCATAAGCAAACTCTTCTCAGTCATTATGCTTATAGAATTCTTATAGAAGGCTTATAGTGTGATTATAGAAGCATCAAGTCATTGTGCCTATAAACCCGAAACATGCTAGAGAGAATAATTTAAACGATAAATTCAAACAACTATCACTTCCATACGAGTTATTGGAACACACCGGAAGGGTTATAGAAGTGCTATAGAAGCGTTATAGGTATTAAAAATTTCTATATTGGATGTAGTTTTGTTAATACAACCGAGTTTTCGACTATATTGTTGCCAGAAAAAGAAACTAGAAGAACCATTCTGACAAAAACATCTATTACAGGCTTCCAACTCTGGCCTATCTGTCTTATTCTTACATATCTTATACGATAAATGAATCTGGCTTCGAAATCTGGCTAACAATGAATTCAGGCAGCCATCACTTTCATACGATTTCGAACACTCCGGTAGGGTTACAGAAGGGTTAAAGAAGTGTCATAGAAGCGTCATAGAAGCGTTATAGGTATGAATAACTCTTTAATTTCTATATTGGATGCAGTTTTTTTTTTTAATTCAATCAAGTTTTTGAAGATATTGTTGCCAGAAAAAAAAAACTAGAAGAACCAATCTAAAAAAAAACTGTCAATTACAGGCTTTTTACTGGCCTTGTGTCCAACTCTAGGCTATCGGTCATATTTTTTGGTCTGTTCCAAAAAAAACTTTAATAAATTAAGTTGTTGGCTTCACAGAACAAATACGAGAGTTTTAACAATTGTCTTTTACTTAAAAAAAAAAAAAACAGCGAAGAATTTTTAAAATATCCAAATGGCAACTCTATCTACTCACTCCTCCTCCCTACTCCCCTACTCTTGTTTAAAGAAATCAACTCCTACTTCTTCTGCTGCTTGTCCTCTGTCCAAATGGGACAGACATAGACAAGACATTACCGCGAACTAAACAAGACTGGCGTATAAGAGGTTTTAGTGTGGAGAGAGAGAGAGAGTGAAGAGGGGTGGAGAGTAGCCAGCATCCAGGATAAGAACCAAAAGATAAGGGAAAATGAAACGAAACTCCCTTTGAGGCTAATTAGTGCGGTCACAGTTTTTTTTTCTAGTTTTTTTTTTTATTTTTATAATTAAAGACAAGAAATGTGAATGTCAAGAACAAAAGATTTTGCAAAAGACGAAAAGGCGAGATAGGCAAGGCAGCTAACAGAGCCCAGAATCACAACCCAAGAAGGACATTTTGAAGATTCTATAAAGCGAATAAAAAAAAAAACACCAAAGGATAACACAATGGTCAGCAAAGCGAGAATCGAAAACGTGATTTGACATCTCTCTTTCTATGCGATGGTAACGGGGTAAGACAAAGATGGTTAGAGAGGGGGATGGGGGGGGGGGGTGAAGAATGCCTTGTTAGATCTCTATTATTATGTCAGTCGCCAAAAAAAAAAAAAAAAAAACGCAAAGGATTCTTCTTAACTTTGAGGTTTTGAGAGGACACAGAAATTAACGACGACAGGATTCAGTCAACGTAGGATATGTGTGGCTGTGTAATAGACTAAAGGGAGGGGGGGAGGTGAAGGACTAAGGTTATAGACAAAAAGGGTTAATTCCCAAACCGATTGAGTGAAACGTTGAATTCCTGCCCCCAAGGGAATCGTCATGCTTATACAGACAATGATGATGGTGATGATGATGATGATGGACAAAATAATAAGCCAGCTCTTACGTATATCCCTTTCATTCAATCTCAAAGCAACAGAAAACTACCGCATATATATTTATTGGACCCCTTTTTTCCTTACAAACATATATTCGTCATATAGGTAAAACAAATGCATGCAATCCTTTTGGGTAGCATTGAAGGTGAATTAAGATTAATGCCAAAGGATTTTTGTAGTTTTTTTTTGGTTTTTAGTGAAAAATTTCAAAAGAATGACACAACACTTACCTACGTTCGAGAGAGGTTACGCAGCAGGCGATGAGCTTTTTTTTTTTTTTTGGATCAAAAATGATGATACACCTTCGAGTGATGTCCTAAAAGAAATGGATGAAAATCCATAAGGACGAATAGAAAAAAAAATCCAAACCAAACTAAAATAAAGGATTTACCACATGAGGTGTTGTTGTTTTTTTGAAAAATCATAGTGACTCTTGGTTATAGGCTTGCCTTTTTTGATGGAATATCCATGTGAATTAAGAACAAAGTATACCCTTGAGAGTAATTTTCGTATCCTTTTTCGTTGCATATATAGTTTTTGAAATGTTTGTTTGGTTAAAATATATAAAAAAAAGGATGCGGAAAGTAATATCTATAGGTTCGGTTTGTTGAATAAAAATTTGAAGAGTCATGAAAGTCAAAAAAGATATAAGGGATTTGAAGAGCTTTTGTAAAGAGGCTGAGATGAATAAGAATTTAAGAGTTTTGTGATGACTTTTTGTCTAAAATCACACTGAAAAAAAGAACGATATATTTGGCATCTTGGTGAAGATTAGAATTATTCTGCTTGAGGGTTGGAACCCTACAATATCTCTTTTGACCTTGCAAAGCTATGCGGTCCTAACAACCCAGGGAAGACCACAGCATTAACGAACATGTATTTGCAGCTAGCATAGTTTCTAGATAACTGATTTAAGTGATGAATTGAGAGATGATTGAGGTCACCCTATACTACTTGTGAGCCCTGACTTTGTCGGATCTTCCTTTGCTTTGTTGCCCATTTGGGTTTTAATAATAGACTCGATGGAGTGGTTTTACGGTAGGTACTCCGGCTTTGATTATTTTACTATTTTCTTACGATATACAGTCTTAAGTTATTACATACCATCTCTGGAACCTTCTAAAATTCCACTTATTCAAAGTACAAGAGTTGCCTATAATTGAGTTGGCCCCGCTATGAAGAAATGGATTACAAATGTGCTCAGCTTACGAGATATGACCATTCAGAAAAACACCAATTCAGCAATTAAAACTCTTGAACAAATTTCTTCTGCTTCTAATACGGAGGTCAGGTGTTGTTAAATCGACTAATACTTGCTTACTTACTTAGGTCCTCAGACCTTAAAAAGTACGTTGTGATCCCCTTAAGGGGCATAGGGCCTCAACTACTCCTACGCGCCATCGTGTACGGTTTCTGGAAATATAACGTAGTTCTCTCCAACTCTTTCCCAGCTGTGCAGATTCACTTTCGACTGTCCTGTGCCATGTGCTTCTCGGCCGACCCGACCCTCCTCTACCTGCCTGTGTGAGTGGGTTCCATTGCATCGCTTGGCCAGCAATGCAATCGTTGCCTTTTCGAAGCGTATGACCAATCCACTGCCACTTACGTCTGCGAATAGTACTGTCAATGGTTTCTTGACCCGTTCTTCTATGAAGTTCTTCATTAGAAATACGGTTGGGCCAAAAAATCCATAAGATGTTTCGTAGACACTTATTCACGAACGATTGCAGCTTGCTTGTGACAGTTGCTAAGATTTTCCAAGTGCTGCACCCATACAGAAGCACGGATTCAACATTTGATGGAGATCCATGATCCTATGAGAGAGTAAGCATACGTGGTCCGCGTAGTCCAGATGTTTTAGTTGGGATGTCAGACTCCATTGGATTCCACTATTTCCGTTTAACAGGGCTGCACGCAACACATCACTTATCACAAACAGGAAAAGTATTGGCGACAGTATGCAACCCTGTCTGACTCCACAATGGACTTTGAATTCATCCGACAATCTTCCTCTATGTAAAACGTGACATTTGCATCCATCGTAGGTTGCTTTAATAATAGCAATTAACTTATCTGGAATGCCTGTCCTGCGTAAGGCAATCCAAATAAATTCTCTGTTAACACTATCAAACGCTTTTTCAAAATCAATGAACAGCAGGTGAAGTGGTGATCGATATTCGACGCACTGTTCAATAATGATCCGCAAGGTGTTAATGTGGTCAACACAGAATAAACCAGTACGGAAACCTGCTTATTTGGCATCGAATGTGTCTTCTAGAGGTTCCTTTATTCTCTATAATATAATTTTTGCTGCTATCTTGGCAACCGCAGGCAGGACGCAAATCCCTCTCCAGTTTTCACACTGCATCAAATCTCCTTATTTTCGGGAGCTTGACGATCATTCCCTTTTCCACTCCTCCGGGAAGCACTCAGAGTTCCAGGCTGTCGTTATGAGTGGATGCAGTAGCTCACTCGATGTCGTTGGTGCTGCTTGTAAGAGCTCTGCAGGAATACCGTCAAGTCCCACCGCCTTGTTGTTCTTCAGTGTTTTAATTGTGGCAATTATCTCTTCTCTACTGGGAGGTGTGGTGCGGATTCGGGCATTTGGTGCTTCGGACGGGTCATCAGGTATTGGATGCGCATCGCTGGCGAACACACGGTTTTAAACTGAATAAGCGAAGTGTTCCTGCCACCTTCTGAGTTGGTCCTCATCCGAATGGAGCAGGGAACCATCTACATCTTTCACCAGGTGTTGTTTGGAGGATTGCACTCCAGTAAGCTCCTTGGTGATTCTATAAACAGTACTGCTGTCGCACCAATTTACGGCCTCTTCGGCTTCTTCAACCAATGCGTTGATGTAGTTAAGTTTGTCACCTCTCACGCTACGGTGTAAACATCTCTCATCTTCATGCGATACGTGGATTCCAGCTCGTTTCTCTCTGCTGCTTGAGTAGCTGCGATGCGAGCTCGCAGTTGTTTTCTTTCGTCGATCTTTTCCCTAGGTTTCTGCGGATAGCCAAGCACTATTTCTTTTTACAATTTTGTTGTAAGAATCAATTACATATAAATCTTTTCGTTCATTTTTCATTTTTTCAAAAAAAAAAAAAAAACAGATTCTCTTAATCTAAAATTCTTAAATCAGGAAACATCTTGCATTGCTGTTTTTTTTTTGCATTATTAAATAACATTACCTGATATAAAGGGTAAAATTACAATACTCTTATGTTAACTAATGGACAATTCAGTAAAAACCATAGACAGGGTAGTACACCTTTTAAATTTAACGAAATGCATCAACCACAAACCATCATCATCATCGTTATCACCAAACATCGTCATCATTATCATCATCAGTTACCAGTAGCATCATCTTACCAAAAAGCATATAGAATAGACGCCATTTTGTAGACAGACAGACAGAACAGACAGACAGATAGACAAGCACACATCACATCAAAATATTTTATTTTCGAAACGAAAGGAAAGCCATTTTCGAGTTTTAAGTGCGAAAAAGCCGTTATACCTTTTACCTTACCTCATACACCGCAGTTCTTTCGTTCGTTAGAGAGAGACTTAAAGCACATAAGGTAGGTATACTGTATATCCTAGACCAACATAGATAGATAGGAAATAGCATCATCGACCATTATTTTTAACGGTTATTTTCGTCGAGTAATTACAGTTGAAACCATAAAATAAAATGTGATTGTAGAAGATGAAGGAGTCTTACAACAACAAAAAATAAGGATATTAGTATAGGAAGTAGATGGAAAGAGATTATTGTGAGTGAAGTCTTTCGTCCTTATGGTCATCCTCATGTCCGGTTTTACCTATACTTTAGAGATGTTTGTATATTTATCTCGAACAAAGTAAGGAGTTAATGTTATTCGAGTTTTACCCGTGAGGGTGTTTTATGTTCGTTTTTTTTTTTGAGGGATTTTTTCTTTCAAAATAAATTGGAAATGATTAGAGAAATTGCTTGAAACTCATAGAAATACTGTCCATACCTAAAAAAAATATATTTTCAAAACTTTTCAAAATTGTCAATAAAAATCAATGTTTTCTAACTACCAACTGTGACGATCCTCAACTAATTTCTCCTTATCCTATCCTGAGTGCAAGCCGATCTCTCTATTTACGCCATTTTCACTAATTTTCGCTCATTTTTAATGATTTTCGCTAATTTTCGCACATTTTTGCTGATTCTATCATAATCTATTCAGTATCACTCTACAAATCTCTCTATCTCACCCATTTTAACTAATTTTTGCTCATTTTCTCTCATTTTAATTGATTTTCGCTGCCATTTGCCCATTCCACCATAATCTTCTCTGTGTGATTCTATAAATTTATCTATTTCACCCATTTTCGAAGAGTTTTGCTTATTTTCACTGATTTTCACTCATTTTCGCTGATTTGCCCATTCCACCTGAATCTCCTCTGTGTCACTCTACAGATCTCTCTATTTCACCCATTTTCGTTAATTTTCTAATTTTCGCTCTTTTTCTGACATTTTCTGTCACTTTCACTGATTTTCGCTTATTTTCGCTGATTTGCCCATTCCATCAGGATCTTCTCTGTGTTACTCTACAGATCTCTCCATTTCACCCATTTTCTTTAATTTTCTAATTTTCGCTCATTTTCTCTCATTTTCACTGATTTTCGCAATTTTTTTCGCTTATTTCCGCTGATTTGCCCATTCCATCAGGATCTTCTCTGTGTTACTCTACAGATCTCTCCATTTCACCCATTTTCGTTAATTTTCTAATTATCGCTCATTTTCACTGATTTCCTCTATTTTTCGCTCATTTTCGCTGATTTGCCCATTCCATCAGAATATTTTATTTGTCACTCTACAGATAGATAGCTTCTTTCAAATCGTCCTATTAACGGTTATCTTCAATGCAGACTTACTCTTCAAGTTTTTGTGAAGATGAAATTCACAAACGTATCAAACTAACTTACTAAAATAAATTCGTCCCTGTGTTTTTTTTACAAATTTAAACAAATTAGTTGAGAAAATTCCTTAAAAATTTAATTCATCAAAGAATAAAATCTTCAAAAACACCATCTACACTCTTTCTTATTTCCTCCAATAAAAAGGATTAGAAAACAGCAGAAGAACAGAAAAAAAAAACTCCACCAACAACTGCGGAAGTGAAGAAGATGCTGAAATATTGCTGAGAGCTGAAAACCGTATGTTTGCCTTTGGCGACAACTTTTCGCGATTTCTCGCTCTTTCTTTCTTTCTTTCACTACTTCACCCAACAACAGCATCATATCGTGAAGAAACTGATTTGAGATGAAGGAAATTTGCTTGTAATCTCGTAATTAAAATCATCCCCTTTGGCTAATTAAAAAATCCTTAAAGTTTTTACATTCGGCTTCTTTTGTTTGAAAAGATGTATGTGTTATAGAGTTATGGGTACCTATAAGTATAGTAAAATTATAGGAGGTATAGGTACAATTAGGTTTTGGAATGAGTATTCTAGCAGCAAGTCTTTTCTATGGCAGCAAGGCGTGAGTAAAATTTTCATATTTTTTTTTTTTTTTTGTGAATTTTGCTTTTGGCGAAGGTATATTTTCTATCTTTTACGCATACAGAATAAGTCAGTTTTTGAAAGGAAGGCATAAAGCTTAAAATACCTACTCGTTTTGTTCGTAAATATATTTATATCTAAAAATATAGATGGCACAATGGGTTTGAGGAGAAAAGAATAGGAAGTTTCTACGATGATTTCTTAATTGTTAGAGAAATGAAGGAATCACTTTTATTTAATTTTTTTTTTTTTTGCATTTTTGTTGAAATTTTTGGTAGAAAAATTTGATGGTAGGAAATAATATTTCGAGGTGTGAAAGATGTAAGAATCTAAGTTTTCACTTTTTAGTTTTATCTTCAAATAAAAAAATGTTTACAGAAATGAACAATTAGACTAAAGAAATACCAAAATTTAAATTAAGGGTTCACTTTTTCATTCCTAAAAAATAAAGAACTGGCTTTCTTTGGGCCTACAAAATTTTGGGATACAAAATTTAAGGGCAGAATTTCAAGTCGTTACTTAAGTCCAGATAAATCTGAATTTTTGTAAGTTGAGAAGAAGCATTTGCTCAAGCGAAGTTCGTAGTGATAGACCGATTCAAGTCAGTATATATGCAATCAACTTCATTTCTTTTTTCTTATGCATTTGAACAATTATGCAAGAAGGTTAGAAGATTTGTTACCTTTGATCTATTTTTCACAAAACCGTGCTGTTGTTCAACAATCAGATTTTTACTACAAAAAGCAAAACTCTCGCAAACTACTTGTTCAAAAAGTTTTGGAATGCAAGATAGTTCTGAAATAGGCCTATAATTCTTTATATCTGTTTTCTCCCCTTTCTTGAAGACTGGAGTGAGAAATTATTTTTTCCAAATCAAAGGAAATTTTCCTGATTTGATAGAAAGTTGAAACAAAAAAGTAAGAGGCTGAACTAGTGAATTTCTACAGTTTTTTAATAAAATTGGAGGAATACCATGTGGGCCAGCTGAGCAATCATCATTTAATGATAAAAGAAGATCCAAGACAGTGCTCTGAAGAACAGGGATATTATTACAACTCGTTTGTGAATAGGTGAGTAGATTTTAAAAACATCAACAGTCTCACTAACAAATGAATTTTGAAAATTTGTCGGGAACGCGTTGCAAATATCGAGAGTATTTTGCAATTGAATATTTTCATAAGTTAAATTTGCCGGATAATCATTTGAGTTCTTTTTTGAGTTTACGAGTTTCCAAAATGATTTAGGGTCGTTTTTTAAGGAACACCCCTTTTTAACGAAGTAGTTGGCGTAAAGAGTTTTTGAAGGAGTTTTGAATTCTCAAATAGTGTAAAATAAAGAGTGCGATCAACTGGTTAAAGAGTTTTTAAATAACTTCTCCAAGCCTTATTTCTTTTTTTTTTCAAGTATTTTCAGTTTTTTCGTATACCAAGAGTGGCTGAAATTCGTATTATTTGATTTTTTCACTAAAAAAGTGTTGGAAAGGAAATTATTCAAGATACTATAAAAACTAGTAACTGCTTCGTCAATATTAGAAGATGAAATTATGTCATTTATTTCAGACAGCATCTGGAAATTTGATTTTCTGATGTCAAAAGTATACGAACAATCAAAGGCATTATTGTTACCGGTAATATGACTACTCCAGTCAAAGTAAATGTCCAAAGGTGACTGGTAATTATCTACATTAGTGATTCCAGTTCTAGACTCTAGAGCAAGAGTACTAATAGCGTCAGACGAAAATACCAAATCGAGAATTCGATTTTTAGACTTTTTAATACAGTTTATTTGCTGTAAGTCAGTATATAGCAAATTTCATCTAAAAAAGCAAGTTCCGTTTGTGAAGAAGTCAAGGAAGCTTCTTGGTATGTTTCATCTTCAGATGGAAACCACTCGAAGTGTGGTAAGTTGAAGTCTCCTAAAAGTAATTTGTTGCTGTTGGAGCAAGACAGGTCAAGTACGAAGTCTAATGCAATGTAAAGTTCAGCATAAATGGAGGCTGAGCTTTTTGGAGGAATATATGCTTTTAAAAAATAAACAAATTTGTTTTCTACAGATAGTTTAACGCAATTTAAATCAATTGAGAGTTTAAAGGGGAATACAATAGAAGAAGAAACTAATTTATTTCGAATCGCTACTAACACACCTCCTCCCAGTTGTTTTGTATTTCCAACATGGCGATCTTTTCTATAAACTAAGAACTCTTGACAAAAAAGTTCGGTGCCCAAGAAACTTTGGTTTAGCCAAGTTTCTGGTTAAAAGAAATATATCATGTTGAAATGCTTGAGAGTTCATAAAGATGTCAGCGGTTTTACTACGAAGCCCTCTTACGTTTTGGTAGTAGAGCGGGTAATCCTACTGAGTTTTTTCGAAAGTGTTCTTTCACCTTAAAAAAAAACACCCTTTAGCCATTAATTTTTTGATGCACTCATTTTATTGTTTTTTCAATTCTTGCAAGTCTTGCAATTTTTCCCGTTACAAAATCTTTTTTCCTTAAAATTTGTCTATTTAAACAAAATACAATTGCATACTAAAATTGGTGTTCAAAATAACTTAAGAAATGATTGTACGTTTTCTTAAGATCAAAGTTTATGCGAACATATCCTCAATTTTTGTTTATTTTTGATTCTAATCAATATCGAAATATTGTTGTCAATGATTATTTTTAAGTCTATCATTATTTTTACAGGAAGTTTTGAGACTTGTTGCAAAACGTTTTTACTCCCTTAAAAAATAATACCCTTTCAAACTTAATATTTTGATGCACTCTTTGGCATATTGGTTGTCATTGCAAATAAAACATTCATGCCAAATTGTAAAGCATACAAACAAGCTTGTTTTCACAGACAGTTAGTCGTCGGTTGTATACTTTTTTTTTAAATATCCATTTATTTTGTTCTGAATAGAAAAAAAAAGTTACGTATACGCCACAGTATACCACATTTAGATTTCATGTAAGACTGTAGGTTGAGGTTAAAGAATTTTTCTTTTTTCCTTATGATGGGAGAATTTTTCAAAATGCCTGGGTAATTAGTCATTTGAATTGTCATTAAAATTGAAAAGTTCAATAATGAAAAAAAACCGATATTAAAAAACAAAAATGTTCTTTCATACAAATTGGAGCCACAACTCATACAATGTCCCAAAAACAATATATACATGAGGGTGGTTGCTATTAAAAAAAAAAAATTAGAATTTATCGGAAATAAATAAAAAGAAAATATTCCTCAAGTTTCAAGTTTCTAACTTAATTCTGAATTCTTATGGTAATATCATGGGACTTTGCTTTTTGAACAAACAATTGTTTTGTTTGAGGCGGTCTATTTTTCCTAAAATTTTATAACTTGCCAGTCTTTTTGTTGCAATTTGAACAGATTTTTAGCTTTATTAGTTTTAGAGTTAGAGCTTGATAAAAGGGATTATTAAAATGATAATTGGATTTGAAACAAAAAGAACGGTCATTTTAGATTCTATAATGATTTATTTTATAAACAAAATTAGCGGCCATGAAATGCAACATTGAATAAGGATAAAAAACGCTGTTTTTGTACATTCAGATATAAATATTTCGAAAACAAGAGGTATTCGAGCAGTTTTGAGACCAGATTCGGAATCACCCACCACACCAAAATCCATAAGAAAAACATACCATACATTTAGCACCCAATTTTTTTTTTTTAAATTTTGTCGGCGCATTCTAACCTTGTATCAAAAGCTATTAGGTACTTGGATTTTTTCCAGGTTTTTAGCTATATTTTAGAGTTCCACAAGAGATAAGGACCTACTTTTTAATTTTTTTTTACTAATAACAGAACCGTTATTCTATATCTGATAATCTCGTAAGTGATCCAACGCATTTCGATAAAAAAAAACAAAAGATTTCCTTTTTTTTATTATTTCAGACCAAAATTCAAAAAAAAAAAATGTTCTCTTTGAAAAAAAATTTCAATTTTATTTTTTTGAAAAATTAGTTTTTCGAAAGGGGTTAGTATTTTTCTGAAATTTCAGTTGGACGCTTTATGCAATAATATTTTCTTAAAAGTGGATCACTTCCTTTTTTTTTGAAACAAGCTTTGAGAATTTGTATATGTAAAAAACCGACATTTTTAAAACGACACTATTGATTATAATTTTTTCTGAATATTAACTTTTTGAAACGAAATTAAATGCCATAATTTTGTTTTTAGCTAAAAACAATTTAAAAAATGATTTTTATATTCGTTTTTAAACCAAATGTTTATAAAATTATTTATTTTCAAACCTTTAGGAGCAATTTTGACCCTACATGCGACCAAGTCGTGCATTTTTATTTATTCTTGATTCTAATGAACATCGAAATATTGTTCTCAATTATAATTTTGAATCTATCATTAAAACAGACAATTAGTCGTCGATTGTTTATTTTTTTTTCGTTCTAGGCAACGTACTTATCTATTTTAGAACCACAATTTTAGGTTTTTATAAAGCCGTTTAGTTTGTTCGGTATAGAAAAAAATGTTACGTATACGCCACAGTGACCGTTTAAATTTAAAATTTCCCTTCAGGGAAATAGAAAAGAAAAATAATACTTATGGTGGGTGGGTTAGACTGTAATTTTAAGGTTGAAGATTTGTCCTTTTTCCTTATGGCGGGAGCCTTTTTTCAGAATTCCCCTCAATTTAGATA
The DNA here is from genome assembly GCA_948107695.1 of Meliscaeva auricollis. Classification (NCBI taxonomy): domain Eukaryota; kingdom Metazoa; phylum Arthropoda; class Insecta; order Diptera; family Syrphidae; genus Meliscaeva; species Meliscaeva auricollis. The sequence continues at coordinate 46,549,602 of OX403619.1, read as the reverse complement.
TGCATTTTGTTTAACTTTTCTCTTCGTCGAGTCCATCATTAAACCTAATTATTCTTCAGTTTAAATAATTGTAAAATTCAGCTTTCATATACAATTTTTCCTGTGCCAATTCCACCACCCTCCCATTCTCTTTACACAACCCATCAAAATTTTCATATCCAAATCAACTCTCTATCTTCCTTCTGAAGAATATAAAACCTCTTGAAATTCATTCACCATCACCACACCATCCGCATATATCCATCCTTCCTTGCTTTGATCTCTTTCTCATCCGCATTTCAGAAAAAGAAGAATAAGAAAAGAAATCTTCATCTTTTGAGAAAATACGCGGCGAAAACACTTTTCATACTCGCAGGCATTTTACCCAAACTTTATTTTTCCCAAAATACTATACTCGACTCGTACCAGCAAAAACGTAGATAGCTCTACTTCTGCTCATTTCATCGCTTAACGTTAGCTATGCGGCACGCTAGTTGATATGTCCTTAGGCGCTAACCATCGAGTGACATGCAAATCCTCTGCTTTTTACTCTTCTGTGTGAGTCACAGGACGAATAGAAGAAGAAATAATAATAATAAAAAAAAAAAATTGAAAGAAAAGAAGAAATTATCCTTGAAGACGTCTTTTGCAGTAGAATATACGGGTAGGAAGATGCGTAGGAAGATGTCAAAAAAAAAAAAAAAAAAACAGGACTAGAAATTTTTGGCAGGATTTTATATGACAGTAGTCCATACCATTACCCACACAACACGAACAAAACACATATTGAATATGATTTGAGGAATGAAAATTTTTCACTTCGGACAATTGGGATCCTTTCTTCTTCTTCTTCTTTTGCTTCTTCTTCTTTTATTTGTTTGTCTTCTTCTTTGTTCTTCTCCTGGTTTATAAGGACTAATTAATTATTAAGAAAGAAGACTTTTCGTCAGTGGGTGCTGATTATGTTCGTCTGTTTGAAAGCAATTCTTTTGTTGCTACTTTTGAAGTCATGGAGATGGGAGAGCGGTCTCCCAGTCTCTTTAATAAGATGAAGACGATAGATTTAGAGAGACAACAGGAAAAATGAAATGAAGATAAATTCAAAAGAGTTCTGGAATGTGATTGTCATCTTAGGACTTCTGTGCGATGAAATTCGAATTACTTAACTGACACCTTGGAGAGGAGGTAAATAGACTTTTTGAAAAGCTTTCAGCTTCTTTTTTTGAGAAGGGAGGTCTTGAGAAACTCAAAATGTGTTCTGTTCGCAGTTTGAAGTTGCATAGATCTTCTTTTTAGCAAATCAGCCTTAACTTAGTCTCAGGTGTATAAAATGTTCCCAGACAATAAATTTCTGATAATCAACTCTCTTGATTGTTGCTTTTATGCTTCCAATTAAAATCTGACATTTTATCTGTTAATTTATCTCTTCAAAATGGCTGGTTTCCTTCCTCACGTTTACTCAATCAAAAAATTGCATAGCAATCAAGTTTGAAAACAAGACGAATTGATGTTGTCAAAGCTCCACGAATGTTGCATAATAATTATTCCGTCCTTATAGCAACATCATTTATGCAACAACAACAACCATACTCTCTGTGTCTTAGCCCGGTCTAAAAGCTTTATTGGCTAAGAGTGAAGTTGTTGTTGTTGTTGGTCTTTATCGTCATTTGGTGTTTTAAATTAATAGACAGCTTCTCAAACTCCAAATGGCCAATCATAAATAAAAATCTCAAGACCTCTTGCATATACACATAAATGAAGAGAGAGACAGACAGGGAGAGAGAGAGATAGAGAGACTGGTGCGGTGTTGTAAGGGGGTATTTTGGTGCGCTGCTAATTTGCACTGTCAGATGATTTAAAGCGTTTTTATTGTCTGCCACAAAAGTCACGCATCGGTCAATTCTAAAGCATAGTTGGTAAGAGATAGCCAAAAAGAAAAAAAAAATATAAACGGACAACAACTTGCAACTTTAAGAGTACGAGTATAAAAGACACACGAGAAGCGACAGACGGGTTACTGCAGTTGCACGCGATAAATAACCGTCATTTACTGTGTGCGCTGCATCAAACTGTAGACTGTGGTGTAATATTATTAAAATATCTGAGCCACTTTGCACGAGGTAAGAGTATACAGTGGGGTGTTTGCCTAAAAATAGAAATCAAACAGAAAAATTCTCTCGCAAATATTAACAACTTCAATTTTTTGTTTAAAAAAATGTTTGCTTGTACAAAAATACAAAAATGTTTAAAATTCTACTTGTGTACAAATTTTCAGAATTCAGAATTTTGGATGTCAAAAATTTATTTACAACAAAAAATTTTGTCAATTAAGATGATTGAAAATTAAAATTGGATCATTATCGAAATTTTTGAATACCAAAAGTCAGAAAATATACAAAACTCATACATAAACTTTTTGAATTCGGATATTTTGATGTCCAAAATATTTATTCATCATTTTAAAAACAAAACTGTCCAATATTGCACTTTAATGTTCGTTAAATTTTTCAAAATTAAAATGCCGTACCAAAAATTTTATACAGAAAACGTTATTCTATAGTTTGTACCAAATTTTGTGATTGACAAAATATTTTTAATAAGAAATAAAGCAAATCAATAATAATTTGCCAAATTTTATTTGGAGTACAAATTTTTGGAATTCAAAAATTACGATGTCCAAATTGTTGAATTACAGAAAATCATAAAATTCAAGAATAACAAAAAAAAAATTGGTCAACAAATTTTGAGATTTCCACAAAAGTTGTTCAAATTTGGACAGAATATTTAGCCAAACATATGTTTTGTTTTATGAAATAATTGATCTTTATAAAAGTGCAGGTAATGCCTTTTAAATTCAGTGCCAAATTTTAAACTTATTTTTCTGTACTGTGCTCCAAAAAGTCTACTTAGTTTCGAACACTAAATCTTCCCGAATATGAAACTATTGGCTAACAAAACTTGAGAATAGAACAATGAAATCAAAATTTAGACAACGACCCCTTATTTTTCTTTCCAAATTACCAATTAAAATAAATTATTGTACTTAATTCAAACACAATACAGTTCGTACCTAAACATTTTTCGGGTTGGTATCCAAATAATATTTATTCCAAAATTGTACTCCAACTGTTCCAAAATTGGGTTTTTGTTTCAAAATGTAGTTTTTAGAAACTCCACACAGAATAGTGAAAACTGTTTGTAAGTTATTTCCGTCAGAAATCACGGATTCAAAATTTTGAACTACATTACTTAATATTTCAAGTCTAAATTCTGTATTGTGTGGAGTATTTGAAATAGTAAAGAATAAATTTGTTTACAAATAAATTGCCTGTTCAGAAACTTGTAGTGCCAAATTTTGAATTGATCCAAATTTGGAATATAAAGTTTAGTTACTGCTTTTTGAACCTTAAAAAAAATGTATATTTAGTCCAAAACCAAAAACTAGCCCAGTTATTTATTAAACTACCCCACTATATGGCGCACCATTGAAAACCATAACTAGAGGCAACTTGCTGCGCAGATGGATGAAGAGCGATATGAGACACTATGAGGCCGGGATTAAGACGATGTGTGGGTGGACAAATAATTTACTGGTAGTTGAGGGTGTTTTTTATGTCGGCTTGTTACTATAGTAGGTTTTTTTCACATCAGTGGTACTGGTATTGGTACAAAACAACAAATATTAAAGTTTGATTTCGGAGCACAGCACAAGTAAGGAAGATATTATGAGTACCTACGTAGTTGCTCGCACAGAGATCAACTCCTATTAGAGTGCCATTCTTTGGTTTGACACTTGTATTATATCACATCAGTGCAGCGGATAAGTGTGACTTTTGACATCGTATTTCATTTTGGATGATTTGGTACTTGGATTTTTGAATTGGTGAATCGTGAGTTGGACATTTTTGTTTGGTTGTTGATGCATGGATGTCATGGGTGGAAATTTTATAAATTATTTTTTTGATGGTGTAGGTTTATCCAATGTAAAGGTGTTTTGTCACATTTCTGGCGATGATTTAAGAAGGAAAATTGTAAGGCAAAGCACCCACTTGGCAATTAGAGTCGATGGGAACTTTAAGTTGCTTCCGGGGCTAGTGAATGAAGTTGCACGGGAGCAGGTTCATTAAGCTACATTATCTTCTGAAAATGTTTTGTTGGTGCAACACAAACTTTTGTCGAACTTATTTCTTGTTAACCATCAAAAGTTGCTCGCAACAAATCACCACATGAGTCTTTGAGGTTTTAGCTTCGGTTTTTAGAGTATGGTCTTCCATAGAAGCAACTTTATTTGGTTTAACAATGTCAGGAGATGTTTTATCTCTTATTCTAATTTTGTATACAAAACTTCGACAAACATGTTGCTGAAAACATTTTTTATCGAGAGTTCTTGCTATAAAACGTTTTTTTTTCGCTTCTAGTTCATGAACAGAACAAAATTGAACTTTCTTTGAGGTTGTTTTCAGCTCCTTTTTGTATTAAGTTGTTAGTTATTGTGGACATCAAGTTGCAGGCAACAAATTGCCAAACTATAGAGGTTAAGAAATATCAACTATTGGTGTCATTTGGCAATTATCAGAAATTTGGTGATGAGAGTTTAGAGTTGTTGCTATAAACTTAATTCTCTTAGCTGGAAGTTCTTCTCAGTAACAAGTTCAGGTTGAACACAAAAAAAATGTGTCCTTTTCCAAGGTTTTATTGTAAATTTCGTCTAAAATGCTGATGGCAACATTCAATATCAATATCAGAAACTTGCTGCCAACAGTTCAATGTTGCAAAGGACTCAGCTGTCATTAAATTTGTTCCCAGAAACTTATTGTCATGGGTGTTAGTAGCTGTCAAATTGGGTTACTAGCAACAAGTTACCAAGTAGAGGTTAATAAAATATTGAAGTACTTTGTTTTCATTTCCATTGTGTTATTCAAAATGTTGTTAAACATGTTGCTGATGATTTTGGGTAGTTATCAGGAGCTTGTTGTCTCCAAAAGTTGTTCAATGTTGCGGGTGATATAAAGCCCATTTAAAGAACCTTTCCTTGAACAGAAGGAAAACTAAATGCCATTCAAAGTTGAATTGTTGCCAGCAACTTACTGCCTTGATATAAATAGAAGTCAACATTTAGTTTCTGGCAACATATTGCCAAGTAGAAGGGTTAACAAATAGAAATGGATCGTAGTTTATTTTCCAATGGATTGTGTTTTATGCACTATTTTGTCAAAAATGTTGTTAGCAACATTTGGTAATTATCAGTGACTTGTTGGGGCTGACAGCTCATCAATGTTGCGAGGGATTTTATCTTATCTGGACAGTTACAAAACCAAACTTTATGCAAAATTGTTATCAGAAATTTGATGCCTTGCATTGATAGTTTATAGCAACATCAAATTGTTGGCATCATATTGCGAAGAGAAGGTTGAAAAAGATTGGAAAATTGTTTGTTGCATTTGCAGTGTTTTCTAAAAAAAAATCGTTAAAAATTTTGCACTATTTGTTTACAGCATTAAACTGGCTTCCACATTTTGACAAACTTTATGGATTTTCAATATTTGAGAACAAAATTCAACCCATTTTTAATTGCAACCTCGAAGGGTATATAGTAAAGCTCGAAAATCGAATGCAGAAAAAGCATCACTTTATCTTCATTTCTTTAAAAAAAAAAATGACAAGGACAACTTTGAGATTGATGGCTTCTTTTACAATTTCCAACTTTTCTTTCCCAATTCCAATGGCACGAAGGGTATTTTAGCTATCTATAAGAAAATGTCCTTCAATGTGCAGTGTCATCAAATTTTTGGAGCCAAGATATGGCAATGCACAGCTCGTTTCATTTATTCTTTCTCGGATTCTTGATGGCTCTGTGTGTGAAGTATATCCGACATAATCCACTGGAACTACTACTATTCATTGAGCCATTCTATACTCTTCTTATACCTACAAACCTACATGTATACCATCTTGGTGGTGCCATTCATTCATTCAACGAAACAACAGACAAGCAGACAGAAAGACAGACAAGTTTGTCTCTGTTACCATATTATATCCTTTGGACAACTGAACTACCAATACCAATAGAAATTTCTTTAACCATCTTTCTTTTATGAAGGCCAAAAGAACAGTTTGAAGACGACGACGAAGACGATGACGACGACGACGAAGAATGAAGATAAACTTTTATGGCACATTGTCGTCCTGTGCATTGACACAATACATTGTTCTCTACACTCACACACACACTTTCAGACAATTTTTACACACAGGATCAAAGGAAGTTGTGAATTTCTAATCTTAAGCTGCACTAAAAAACCCCAACGAAAAATACGAAAATCGCCATGTTCTTTGAGTTTTTTTTTGTTTTTTTTTTCTGTTGAAACTTATTTTTCGACCATCTTTAACTTATCCTTTCAATCGAACGTATGTCCTGATGGGAGAGCATCTTCTGTCTTCTATATCTTTGTCCTTTAGTGTTGTATATGGATTGTAAATTCTTAGTACATCACTCACAGTTACTTGTGACATCGACAGCGACAACATGACGACGACGACAACGAAGACTAGGATGAGCTTGAGAAGGACGAGAAAGAACCAAGATGACAATGACATGAACTCTTCGATTTTCTTACTTTATCTATGCCAATATATATAGAAATGCAGTTATGAATGTATGTGTAACTAAGAATCTATGTATAAAACTAAGAAATAATAGTAAAATTTTCGACAGATGACATCAACAAGGACCAAAATTTTGAAGAAACTAATACTGGTCAGTACTTTCATTTTCATAAGTAAGGCCTTTTAACATTATCTTAACCCAAATGCCCTCAATAAATGGGATATTCATCTGATCCAAATTTGTATAACACAAAATTATCAAGGAAATTTTGACAATTTTGACAATTTTGACACCTCCGAAAATCAATTTTGAAGCTATATGATCTGAAATTAGTTGGTTAAAGTTTGATACTAAACTTGATCAAAATTTTGAACCAATTTCTAAAATATATAACAAAAAATAACATGACAATTTCGTACCAATTTCCAAAATTGTCAAAATATCATTACATTATATTTTACAAGGTTATTTGTGTGTATTTACATTCTAAAATCTAATTTTCACAATTTTAATTCTAAATTTTGGGTTTTCAATTTTTGCACCAATTTTGTATTATTTAAAAAAATAAAACGTAAATTTTGGCGTACGAAATTTTAAAACTGTGATAAAAAAACTAGTTTATATTTATATATACCTTTTTGACTATAAAACGATTTTAAAATTGTGTACCAAATTTTCTTAACATCAAAAGTACAAAAATAACTACTAAAAGAAGAAGTTTGTTGCTTTAAGGTGGTGTTGTTAACATTTATGTATCAAGTATTTTGGTTTCTAAAATATTTAAAATTAGTGTACTAAATTGTACCAAAATCAAAAAGATTACTTAATTAATTACTTTATCTATTTTAGGGTTGATGGAGTAGCGGACAAGTTGAGTGGGGTGGGTGTAGTTGCAATGACTTGATTCTGGGTGTATTCCTACATCAAAGTTTTTGAACTCGAAGTAATCTTCGAATTTTGTACTTAAATTCCTTAAAACCTAGGTACAAAATATACATCTTTCTTGGGACATGCATCTCGTTTGTTTTTTCTGCAGCTTAATCTAAAATTTAAATTCTAATATTTAGTGCCAAGCTAAAAAATTAAATTTTGTACTTAATTTTCTGAAAATATAAGTAATTGGCTACATCATTTTTGACAGGAAAGAAGAAGGGAGTATTTGAGCAGATTTGTAGTTGTTCATGACCAAAATATCTCAGGAACAGGCTTTATTTTTTGGTCTCCAAGTGTTATTAGATTTTGTACCAAATTTTGTTAAAATTTAAATCGTTGCCTTACGTTTTTTTGAAACTGGAAGGACAGTAGTTCATAGAATGCTCTAAAAATGTTTTTTCTCAGAAATGGACTTAATTATTTGAAAATTGTGTACCAAATTTTACATAAATAAAAAAACATTGTCTTAAATTTACGTTATTTGAAAGGAGAAACAGCGCAGTACAGAATATTATTATACCTTCTCAGGATAGGGTTTGGTGTTGGCCTCCGAATTATTTTAAAATTTTGTACCAAATTTTTGTCTTATGTTTTCTGCATGAAAAGGAAAAGTAGTACAAAATTGGGCAGATAAAATTCCTAATGAATATGTTTATATTTCAAAAATGAACAAAAATTTTAGTATCCAGGTTATTTTTAATTTTTGTACAAAATTTCTAGTAATAAAAAAATACACAGCATCGGTGTCTAAGCACTTCAAGCTATGTCTTTTAGTTTTAGTTTCAACATTTGTAATAGCCAAATTATGCATTTTTACCTTTTTGTACCAAATTTTTGATCTTCGGGGAATTTACAATTTGTATTCTAAATTTAATAAACATAAGTTGCATGCAAGTTCTGAATTAAAAAAATAAGACTCTGCAGACTCTGTTGAGTTTCACAAATAATTTTACAATTTTGTACCAAATTTTACAAAAATTTAGAAAATATACATTTTTCTGAAGGTGTAATTGAATGCTTATGCAATATTTCAAAACCAATTATATATCTCAGAAACAGTTAGGTATTCTCCTCCGAATTATTTTAAAAATTTTGTACCAAATTTAAGATGCATAAAAATTTGTCTCTTAGGAATAAAAGTAAAAAATATAACAGATCAAATTGCTAAAGAATATCTTTATCTCAGAAATGAACCTAATTTTAGTCAAATTTAAGCTTTTTGTACCAAATTTTTGATCTTCGAGGAATTTACAATTTGTATTCTAAATTTAATAAACATAAGTTGCATGCAAGTTCTAAATTAAAAAAATAAGACTCTGCAGACTCTGTTGAGTTTTAAAAATCATTTTACAATTTTGTACTAAATTTTACAAATAATTACGTGAGATCGGTTTTTAATGGTCAGTTGTGAGTACCTGGTTCCTTTTTTAAATATCAACACAGACTTCAATGTTTATGATCTTCAAGCCATCAATTTATTTTAAAATTTAGTACAAACTTTTGAATCTTGAAGGTTTTCCCACATATTATACCGAATTTTTGAACAATAAATTACGACTGACCATGGTAATGATAATATAGCTTCTTTTGTGTCTATTTATAAGAATAAAATACACAAACATCTTAAGTCTCTAAGATTTTTGAACACTTTGTACTAAATTGACCTTAATTATGTTCAAAAATTCGTATTAATTACCAAACACGTTTCAGGAAAATTGGGCTCTATTCTGTAAAAAATTCGCTCCTGTAAACATATCTGGTAACCTACAGAAATGACATCCTTTTGGTCCTTGGTCCTTTAGCTTACTCAATCTTCTCTCGATATAATAAGAGGACGACGAAGACGAAGACGACGACGACAAAAGACGTTTGACTTGACGTTTGGAAACATCAAGACACATCCCACCACCTTTGCACAAAAAAGGACTTCCGGTGAAATTTTGCAGATGGAAAACTTTAAATTTTATTTATATAATATATTTTTTCTTTTTTTTGTTATTTTCTTGTGTATAGGTATTTGTCCATCTTCGTCTATATCGTCTCAGAAAGAAAGGGTATTTTCTTTAATAGTGTTGGTGTTGGTGTTTTTTTTTTTTTAGGTCCAGCCTGTCAAAAAGTTCGACTCAATTATTATTATTTATTCTGAAGTGTCTGTCTGTTCGTCAGAGAATGCGAAAAATAGAGTTTTGTTGTACTAAACCTATTGTGGAGAGTTGTGGTGAGACACCCTTTTTATATAGGATGCCTGAGTGAATTTGGATGGTGGGTATGGTCCTGGTCAGGAGAATATATTGAAAAAAGGAATACTTCTTACATACAAAACATCACCCACTCTCACACCTAGAATTTTCTTCTTTTTTTTTTTTTTTTTTGTTGTTGAGAGGACAAAAGGAAACCAACTGTGTATAGACGCCATAATTTATAATGACAAATTCCGGTAATTCCTTGGGCTACAAAGGATAAAGACGACAGTAAGGATTCGTTAAAGTTCGTTTTTTGTGTTTTTTTTTCTTCTCTTATTTTTGACGAAAAACTCTTTTACTTCTGTTTTTGTTCCTTTTTTTTGTAGATAGAAAACCTGTACTCTAACTACCTACTTGATGTGTAAAAGGACTATGGTTGAGAAAATTGAAAAGTTGAAACATACCTTTAAGTCTTTGTTTCGTCCTGTGAATTTTGTAAGTATGTTTGTGTGTGTGTGTGTTTGATGTAGTTGATGGAGTTAGATGATTGTAAGCTTGCTTTCCTTTTTTGTCTTTGATGCAATTCGAACAAGGTATACAACAACTATAACTGCAGGGCAGGTCTTTTCCTTCAAGAATCCATCTCTCAATTCATGACAGTTTTTCTTCTGGTACTGGTATGCATAGCGTCCTTGCCTGCAACACCAGTTAGTTCGTTTGATTGACTTGATGGCAAATCCTTGTTGCCAGGTGTCGCAGACAGGCAGGTAGACTTTTGAAATTTCTTTTGAACACATTTTTTTTGGCATCGAGTTGAATTTTGGGGGTTTAAGGATTTGGGATAGCTTTGTCGGATTTTTGAGAAAAGTTAAGAACATTTAAGTATTGAGAGTGAGGTGTGCATTGCCCAAACAGTGTCGGAAAATATCAATTATTTTCTGTTGATAGCTAAGCTGTTTTTTAGATTTCGAAAAATTCATACTTCGAAGAGCCATTTGCTGAAACTAAACTTAAGCATTTACGTAGAGGAAAAAGTAGCCCATAAACGCTTATATTCAACATAAATATTTTTAGCTTTGTATCAGCAAAGAGCCCTTAGATTAGCAAAAGTTCAAATAGGTTCCGAAATTCAATTTTTAAATTTGCCGTAATTCTGTTTCAAAAATCTGGTAGCCAAAATTTGTGACAGTCACTACTCTTTTACGCTGTATTTCATAAAATGCTGGGATTTGGTAATTTTAAGGTTGGGCTGGTCGTTATTTTTCCGGCCAATGGGTACTTTTTGGCTTTGATCTTAAAATACACTTGACGTATCTTGAAAAAAAGTTAAACAAAACTGTGAAAAGTGTTTTTTTAATCACTGACATCCGAAACAGAGTTAATTTTTTAAGCAAAAATCTAAAATTCTCCGCATTAGTGAGAATGATACAATTGGCACTTATTCTTTCTAGAAACGGGATACTTAAATAATAATTGAAGCCACTACCATGCTGATTTTTCCATCAGAAAAACAACCACAGGGACTACAATCTTTGCCACATCATGTTGGTTGTGACAAAAAAGTAGACAGGCCTCTTACTTACTTACTAAGGATCCCCAAGGATTCGACGTGAGTTTTAGTGGCAGCTAGGAGAAACATGCTGTTTTTTTCAGTTTTAAATGTTTCTCGAAAACAGTTCCTTGTATCGAACAAAAATTCTTCTACAAACATAAAGCTTATTAAATTCTATATAAGAAAAAGTACATTTTTTCATACATGTAACAGTTTAGAAAATAACTCTAGCGGCAATGAATAGAAACATGTAAGTCTAAGAGCCGACAGCAAATTTTGGGAGTGGAGGTATAACCAAAATCTGAGTATGCAGTTTTATAAGTATATGCTTCCTGATTTCAAATTCAAAAGTCTGGCAGGTTTATTTTTCAGCCTTCTGTGGTTTTCGGAGGGTTGAAAAACGAGATAATTCCAAGGCATCTGAAAAAGACAAATCAACACCAATTTAAAGTATTTAGATTGAAATGTCATTTTTACTATGTCTGGAGACCTCAATCGTGAAGATCTGATTATTAGAACTCAAGAAATAAGCTTTTAAAGCCACACATATCAGGTCTTTTTTTGGCGAGTTTTCAGATTAGAAAAACAAACAAAAAATAATACAAAAATGTCTCCAAAAATTTTTAATTAGATCATCAAGATTGAGGTCTCCAGACTTAGAACAAATGACAAAGCATCATTTTCAGTACACAAAATATCAATTGAGGTGAATATATCTATCTCAGATGAATTTTAATAATCGCGTTTTTTAACTCCCCTAAAACCACAGAAGGCTGAAAAATAAACCTGCCAGACTTTCGAATATGAAATCAGGACGTGTATACTTATAAAACTGCATACTCAGATTTTGGTTATACCTTCACTCCTAAAATTTGCTGTCGGCTCTTGGTCTATGTGGTTTTTTCAGTTTATCGCGTGTATCGAGAAAACCAATTCTCGTATCAAAAAACTAACTTCCACAAAAAGCTTATTAAATTTCCTTAAAAAAGCATCGTATTTTTTTTATTTTGTACGTAGGTAGGTACTTTACTTGTAATTAAGGTAAACATGTGTTTTTGTTTCAGTTTTTTACTATATCTTGGAAACAGTTTCTCGTAACGAAAATGTTGTTCTACAAAAATAAGTCCTATTAAATTTTAATAAAAAAAAAGCTCCAACACATTTTGTCCTACCTATAACTGTTTACAAAATAGCGACAGTAAAAAAAAAAACCTACCGTCGTCGATATGAAGTGGTTCAATCCTGATCTTCACTCTTGAAGCTAACCAAGACCCCTAATTAAAAACTTTTTTGTTTGAAACCTCTTTTTGGGGCACAAGGGGGCACCTTTAAAGTACGGGCCTTATGTCAAAATGTTGGGGAGGGTGTAAGCTATCTGGCAATACCTCATATGATTTTTTAGGACCTCAGGGCCAGAAACCGGAAGCATTTGAAAGGTGAATGTAACTAAGCATCTTTTTCGGACCTCTTTTTTAGGTTCAAGAGGGGGTGGCTATCTTACCTATCTGGCAATACCTCATATGATTTTTTAGGATCTCAGGTTTGGCTACGGGAAGCAGTCGAAGGGTTGACAAAACCAGTAAACGATACAAGGACAATGTTTTAAAAATTATTGAAACTTTTTTTTTTTCGATACGAGAAACCGTTTTAGAGATAAAAATGAAAATCTGAAAAAACTGTATGTTTCTCCTTACTGCCGCTAGAGCTTAAGGCAAATTCTTGGATACTTCATTTTGGGTCATCACCAGCCATCCCTTAAATAGTGTTTTAGGTTTCAAAACTGTGGAATTTTTTTTAAGTAAAAACTTTTATTTACTAGACTATAAGGTTTATTTGTTTCTATAGAAGTACCTATTTGATGATTTGTAAAAGTAGTATTTTCGTATTGAAAATCAAAGCATACATTTTTGTAATTCACTATTATTAATATTGACTACATTTTTTTATATTTCATAAAGGTAATAAATGGTCGCGGTAAATTTATAAAATTACCAAATAAATTTCATACAAAAATAAGAAAATAACTGAACGAAAAAACAAAAAAAAAAAGATCACCCTGTTATCTTATTCATCTCACAAAAATTCATCTCTCATTAGCAATTTCCTTTCTGAGAAAGTGAACCCCACCACAACCACCTATAAACAACAAAAAAAAAAGAGAGCATTACATAGTGTACTGTACATTTCTCCATTTCTTAAAAATGAACCAAATACGCTATTCGAGTGTCACGTCACCTTCACATCATTCATTTCACAAAGAGTAACTTTTTTTCTTTTGAGTGTTTCTTCAAGTTCAAGTGATCAGAGTATAAAGTGAATTTCCCGTACAGTTTATTTCGCGATCACGTGATAAGAAAATAATAATTTTGACATCAAATTTGTAATTTTCACTCGTTAAAATATAAAATATTTTTTTTTTTATTTAATTTGTGCAGATGATTTAGCATAAAAATAGTTATATTTTTTTTTGTGGTAAAAAAAGTGTTTTTTTTTGCAATTAAATAAAATTCGGTTCCATTTGTTGGTAGTTTCGTAAAGTTGTATCGGTCGGTTCGGTTTATTAAGCGGTTTAGAAAAAAAGTGTTAAAAAACGTGTTTGGTTTTGAGACAAGTGTTTTTTATTCAAACTAAAGTGTTTCCTAAATCGATTTGTTTAAATAATAAAGTTTTATCTGTCATTTTGTTTCAGTTTTAATTTCAAAGAAAAAAAAAATATGTTTAATTAAATTTGTTTTCTATTCTCTATTTTTTACGTAAAAAGTGGTTTGGTATATTCTTTCAAAATCGTGAATTATTCGAAATTGTTTATTAATTTGTTGTTCCGAAAAAAAAGTGTTGACAAGATGAATAATAACATTTTTGTGTGTTTTTTTAAGTTCGAGTCTATTTAATGAAGAAGATGAAAGAATTTTAAACGAGATTACCTTTTCAAGACTTTGGTAAGCGATTTTTTAAATAAATTTCTTACGAAAAAAAACTTTTAACCAACCTGTCATATAATTCATCTCACAAAAAATAATTCACCCCCATCGGGAATGAAAACTCCCGTCGAATTTGTATTTTGGAGAGAAGGGCTCTCAATCTCAATCGAAAAATTGATAGGAAAGTCGCTCACTTTTCATTCTTCTTTTATTCTTAATACCAGAGGTACCCTTTTCCGAAAAAGATGCTCCGGGAGTTCATGAATTCAAGGCATTTTTACCACAATCGTATTAAAGTAGTAAACCACCCACAAACAGCAAAAAGAAAGAGTGCATTCCACGCTCAATGCATTACAAATCTGCTATTCGAGTATCGAGTATCGAAAGTTATCCAGTTCAGGTTTCCTGAGATCTCACAGAGACAGCAAATTTTCTCTGCTGACCCAGCAGACGTTTTCCTGCTCTGCATTTTGATTTTTATTTTGTAATTATTTTAAATGTCTTATTACACAATCATTTATAAAATTGGCTAGCCACTGATACGCCAGATTTTCCACTGGCTTCATAATTTTAGCATTTTAAATCTTTTTATTCAAGTGCTCTTGGATACACAACATTTTTGGTGTTTCCATTTGGACCATCGAAATATTAGTTTGAAGTTTTTCAAACACATTAGTAAGTTAAATAATCCATGTTCATGCCCATGCGAGAAAAATGGAACAATGCGGAATACCGAAGAAAAATCGTGCAAAAAAATTGTTGAAATTCAAAGAAAATACCTGAAAAGTCGCGAAAAAAATGTGGAATACCTGAGAAAGAAACACGTGAAATCGTGAAAAAAGTTTGAGGTTTAATAGTTCCTTTACCAGTATTCAATGCTCTTATCCACGGTATTCCGCAATTTTTACCGTGCTAGTGCTTGGAATTTCCCTGATGTTTCATGCAGTACTCCGCCCTTTTTCTACTTTTTCTACAGTACTCTGCGATTTTTGCCACAGTATGTCTCATATTTTTCCACGAATTTTGTATATTCTCTTCCGCGACTTCACGATTTTCTCTGTGACTTTGTTTGTTTTTTTTTCGCAGTACTTTACGCTTTTTCTTGCGGTAGTAAGTGTTTTTTTTCAAGACTTTCCATGCGATTTTTCCTGATGATTTACGTAACTTTCAAAAGTTCTTCCACCACTTCACCAATATTCCGCACTTTCATCATCATCATCATCGGCTCGACAACCGGGGTCCGGTCCTGGCCTCTTTCAACAAGTCTCTCCACCTATCCCGGTCTCGAGCCAGCGCCATCCAGTTGCGCACCCCAAGGCTTTGGGCGTCCTGGTCTACGCCATCTCTCCAGCGCAAGCATGGTCTACCACGCTGCCGTCTACCATAGAATGTACCGCAAAAGACTTTCCGAGCAGGTTCCTCTTCGCTCATACGAGCTAGGTGCCTTGCCCACCGGAGTCTACCGAGCTTAATTTTTGTCACTTTGTCTGCTTCAAGGTAGATTGCGTACAACTCATTATTGTACCGTCTCCGGAATCGTCCTTCCTCACATATGGGGCCAACAATTCTCCGTAAGACTCTTCTCTCGAGCGCGGCTAAGAGGTCACAGTGCCTTTTCCTAAGCACCCAAGTCTCGGATCCATACATGAGTAGGTACTGGCAGGACCATGGTCCTGTACAGCAGCAGTTTTGAAGTTATGGTTAGATTTCTGGATTTGAATAGCTTTGACAGACTGTAGTAGGCTCTCCCTAAATCAAGTGATTCTAGGGCGAGTCCTAACGCATTACATTTTCCGCATTTCACCTACGATATTACGTTCTTTTTTTCTATGCAAATGCAATGTGCAATGCGAGTTTTCAGGCTTTTTTCCGCGACTTTTCCGTGGCTTCTCTATGAATGTCTTTGGTTTTTTCTGCTGTATTTTACGCTTTTTTCGTTACATTAAACTCCTTTTTCGTGACCTATCTGGCTATTCCTAGAGGTTTTAAACGATCTTCCACCAGTATTCCGCTATTTTTTGCATGGTATTCCGCACTTTTTAACTGTGTATAGGCCGTGGAATTTCATATGTGACGTTTCACACTTTTTTCCACGATTTTTCTCGCTTTTTTCAAAATTTTTTTTTGTATTTTGCGATTTTCTCTCGGTAGAAGTCTCTTTTTTCATGACCTTCTAAGATATATTTCACGTTTTTAGTACGTTCCTAATTTAATAAAGAAGATGAACGTTTCTAAACGCTATCATCACTTCAAAACTTTTGTAAGTTATAAAAACCATACAACTTATTGAAAAACGTTTAAAAAAAAAAAATCTAAAACCCTCGGTCAATACTGCAACCACAAACGTGTGTTAAAATTTATTGCATTTTAATCTCAACCTCGAAAGCCTATTCCAATGAATTTCCTATTAAGTCTCCATACAAAATATAAAAAAAAACAACACCAAAATCTAATCCACCCAAGGTATCACCACCTGAAAACATAAATCCCCAAAACACCTAACACTTTAAGTGGAATCAGTTAAAGAATAAAAAAAAAAAAAATCTCCGTAACTCGATACATATCCCGAACCACAGACTCGAATGAAACCAAAAAAAATGAAAAAAAGAATAAAACACCATTTCACTCTAAACCTATTAACCTCGTTGCCACCATCGCACTCGGGTATAACATCGAAATGTGACCTTCAAAAATGCGCTCTACACGCTTCTACATCGCAGTCAGCCAGCCAGCCAGCCAGCCCGCCAAAACCCACACCCCTCCCATCGGTGTTGCGAGGAAATATAGTCTGCAAAAGCGCAGAGGCATATTTAATTCAAACACTATGAACGTTTCCTCGTTTTATACGTTTTTTTTCCAAAAACAGACAAAAAAAAAAAAAACACACAACCACCCTCGACCATTTCCACCCAAAACATTCTGCCTCCAATTCGATTTGTATGCTTTATTGTCCTCTCCCTAACGAACGGTATACTACAACATACCCCATAAGCAATTTCGCATGTTTACATCTATTCTCGTGCAGCACAAGTGTTCCTCCTGGATGAGGAGGATGAAAAAAAATAAAAAAAAAAAAACAAAAAAAGAAGGAAAAAACGAGGGAAAATCAAGTTTGAAAAACGGAAAAGAGGGCTTTTCCAGAATTCAGGAGTTTTTTTTTTTCCTTCTTTTTTTTTTTTCTACAACTCCTGCCCTCCCTGTGTGCTACTAGACAGTGTCGAGAGCTTGTATAGTTAAAAGCAGGGGATGAGAAAAAGAGTGTGGGGGGATGGTGGCAAATCCTAAAATCAACAAGTTGTTATCATTTGTAAGCGGTGAACTCTCCACAATCCGGGCGTTTCGTTTCGTTTCGTTTTTTTTTTTTTTTTTTTAAATCGTGAAAAAAGTGGTTTGTAATGTTTTTTTTTTCCTCCATACTTTCTATCAAGCTGCTCCTGCTGCTCTTCCTTGATCCCATTTAGGTGGAATCGCCTGCTGCCTCCCTTTTGTTGGAGTATATTTTAGAGGTGAGGGGGTATTTTAGCTTTTGGATTCTTTCTTTTTTGAAGGAGTATTTTTTTCGATATCAATTTGTATGGAAGAATGTTTTTTTTCTTTCTTTTTTTCTCAAACAGCATTATTAGGTTCTTTTCATAAAGAAGAAGCCAAAGATACCTACTCTTGTTGGTCTTTAAGACGACTTGATGTGTCATCAATCATTTTATTGGCAACAAAAATTGTTGGAAGAAGATGATTTGTTGTCGACAGGTTAAAATATTTGTATGGTAATGGGCTCAATTTGTCAATATTCCTTTACAGGTCTTACAGCCGATTTCTTCGTGACACTATAAGAGCGATACTAGATTTTAAAGTTGGATGTCCATTTGAGAGTGTTGCGAATTAATTTCTGACTTTATTAGGACCTGAATTGTTGTCAAAAACATAGATTGGGCGCTCTACTATCTAAAAAAAATGCCAGGTGCAGTCTTTAAAATGGATATTAGCATGCGGCAACCCTTTTGTAATGAAAAAAAAAACACTAAAAAAACACTCAAGTCCCATTTTAGAGACGGTATCGACATTTTTTTCGATGGGAGGGTGTGTTTTTAGATTTTAACTTTGTCAAGTATCGTAAAGTAGGACTAAAAAATGAGTGTTTTTAATTTTTTTTTTGCATTAAAACAGGGTTGCCGTATACTTATCCCCATTTTTGAGATGTCAGCCGACATGTTTTAGAAAAGAGCACCCGATCTTCAGATTTGGTGTGTGTTTAGCTTTAAAATATGTCAAACAGAGTACATTTTGACTGACAAATTAGTTTTTTTGGTGTTTTTCGTGTTTTTTTTATTTTTTGCATTCAAGTAGGGTTGCCGTGTAGTTTCCTGTGTTTTAAAAATGGCACCTGACATTTTTTAGATAGAAGAGCGTCGTTTCTAAAATTTGTAAGTTTTTAAGCTTTTAACTTTGTCAATTATCATTGAGTGGGGCTGACAAACGAGTGTTTTCAGTATTTTGGTTTTGGTTTCTTTAATACATTAAATATTGGTGTGCTGAATCTGAAAAAAATTCATTACGCAAAATTGACAAAAATGCAAAAAATGCTAATTTGTAACCTTCCTGCAGTTTTTGGAAAATTTAACACTAATGGATTAGTTTTAAGTTATAAATAAAAACTATGTACGTTTATGTTAGAGAAAACTAAATTTGCCCACTTACGTAATATTTTCAAAAATACGGATGGTCAAACTCTACCAATTTTTAAGCACATAAAATGTGTACAAATAATTAAGTGAAATTTTTTTTGACCCTTAAACAAATTTTGAAAATTAAAATTTTGTGAAAATGTTCACAACAATTCTCGTACTTATTTTATCTGAAAAATACCAACAATAATAATTGCTATTTTTAATTATTAAATATTTAACTAACTC
This sequence comes from Meliscaeva auricollis, assembly GCA_948107695.1. NCBI lineage: Eukaryota > Metazoa > Arthropoda > Insecta > Diptera > Syrphidae > Meliscaeva > Meliscaeva auricollis. The sequence goes on along the minus strand of OX403619.1, from coordinate 46,530,517 downwards.
TATATTTTTTTTTCGTTTCAGGTAAGTGCCTTCCCTTTAAAAAAACTTGGCTCCATAATTTTTGTCCATAATTTCTTTACCTTATATCATGATTTTGGGAAAGGGTAAGTCAATAAATTAGTGCATTTTTTGTATTTTTTTTTTTTTAATTTTTGACTTGTTTTTCACAATAATTGTGTTGTTTTCTTACTTAGTCTTAATGAAGAGGATTTCTCCAAAAATAATCCATCTCAATTTTTTTAAAAATCAAAAATTTTTTCTACAACTTTTTTAATTGAAAATTAGGCTATTTTTTTTTTTTTAATAAATTCGTCAAAAACACACAAATTAATATTTTGCCGAAAAAAACTGAATAAGTAAAGAACATGAATGCACGTTAAAACCAAATTTCATCAAAATCTAACTATTTTTGAAAGAGATAAAAATGAAAAACAAAACAATTTTTTTTTTTGCATTTTTCACAATTTAATTGAGAAAAATTATCCAAATAAAAGTTGTCAATCTTATTACCACCTTCAACTCTTGCATTAAACTAAAAAAATCATACGAAATCGTAAAAAAACACGATGTTCGACACCAACCCTACTTTTTCACCCAAGGAGGTATCCTTTCCCCCAATCTGTTGGTGGGCAATTCATGTTATTCCTTTGATATACTATTTATCCTAAATTTCCCCACCGCCCTGGATTGATTGATTGAACTGCATTGGCAGTGGACTATTTTTAATTTTTTCTTCAATTCTTTAAGTCGAATGCTATGCAATCTATTTCATGTATAGAGGAAAACTGTTCGAAATAATTCTCTTAGTGAATTCTAAGAGCTGAAAAATTTTATAATGGGTAATTTTTCCATATAAAAGATATTAACAACAAAACAAATAATTTTTTTTCAATTTTTGATTAAAACTTCTAATTCCTATTATCCTTAAAACATATTTCGTGTATTCATAAGTTTAGCTACAAATTTGCTTAGCAGATTTTGTCTCTAAGGTCAACAGTGACGGAAATATGCACTTTTAAAAATATGCACGTCAAAAAAAAAAATATTTCATCATTCACATAAAAAATAAAAAAAACCTAATTTTGTCACCAAACTTTAAAAAATCACTAACCGAAAAACTATTTCACCTTTGATCCTGTCATTTCAAATTCAATTCAAAAGAAAATTCCAACTGACACATTTGGCCAAAGTTGTTGTTTATTTTTGTTTGAAAGCTGATCCGTTCTTGTCTCAGTCGAAAAACTGTCTTTAACGATTAGATTTGCGGTTAATAGCACACACGTATAAATTCAACTTGCCACAAATTATCATAAAAAATAATAATAATGTGAGCAAAGAATAAACCACCATCATCATCATCACAGGTAGACTTTACCGAATCAGACATGTTTTTGGTAAAAAACCTACCAACAGTCAGTTCTTCAACAAAAAAAAGAACAATCGACTGACTGACCGACCGACCGATCGGCAGCCGTAACATGATATCCGTTTGTCAAATGTTATGAAGTTATTTCTTTGAGTTGGGATTGGGACTACTTGAGGGATGCAAACAAAAAAATTCTATTGATCATTTTTTTATTAATATTCCCGCACGCAAATTAATTGGAGCCCACAAGTTTGCCCAAAAAGGCGAATTAACAGTCAAGGCGTCAAACGACACCGCTACTGGACTTGATCATTAAACACGGCGGTCGGTGTGGTGGCAGCGGTGGTGAAGAATGAAGAGAGATGCCTCTAACATTTTGGCTACTGTTTTTTCCTTTGAGAGGTTCTTTTTGTTAAAATTTTTGGTTTCCAGTTGATAGAATGTCGACCGTTGGTGGTGGTGGCGGCTGCTTTAAATGATGGAAATGTTTAATCAAAATCGACCGAGTGAAACAAAAAAGATGCACACAATTTTGTTTTTGATTTGTGATGACACATTTTCTTTGGTAAACAGAACGTTCAGTGATTTCTTTTGACGTTTTTTTTTTATGTTTCTTCTATCTTCTTGTTTTGAACAGAAAGAAGAGAAGACACAAAAAAAAACTGATTCCCCTTAAATACAAGGCTAATCTTCTTCTTCCTGTTCTTCCTGTGGGTGCAGCAAGAACTATACCATCATCATTCATCCACATCCCTATTCAGATTCCAGACGAAAATATATTCCGCGAAGGGTGTGTATTAATACGTGAGTGATTTTTTTTATACCGTCTTTTTCATGTAAAATGATTGACAGGGTCGTGTAGAAATGGCAGAGGTTGTAGGGGGGGGGGGGGGGAATACAAATTTTCTACATGAACAGAATCCTGAAGGAGTCAGGAGCCAGCAAATAGCTAAAAAAAAAAAAATGATGATGAAGATGAAGGAAGGGAATAAATGATTAAGTCAAAGTTGTCATTCATGTCAAATTGACGGATAGACGATGTAATGGCGGCACCGACAATGTTTGGAGTGATGGAGGGTGCAGAGCAAAAAAGGCGGAAATAATGTCATGTCCTGGTCGCTGATGTTTATTTTTTTTTCCTTTTCGTTTGTTTTTTTTTTTTTTTTTTTTTCGTTCCTGGTTGCGAATGAGTGGTAATTACGCAAGCGGATATTAATAGAATCCTGTCTGGTGGCTTGGGGCTTGTTGCAGGAATTATTTGTTGTAACTTTTATTTTGACTTGACTGACGTATGTCAAAAATTCGTGTCCCCTAGGATAGAATTTGAAACGTGATTTGAATTATATTTCTTTTTGCGTAACTTCGTGTAATTCAATTCATCAGGACTTTTTATACCTACCTGTCTGTTAGGAAAGGGGGGGGGGGGGAGTGTATAATGTGGGGAAAAAAATCAAAAGTGATGTGTTTTCTATGAATAAAATTTGTCAAGAAGGAATGAGCAAAATTAATTTTACAAATTTTCTTTTGAAAAGCTTTAATTTCTGGAAAGAAAAAAAAGTACTTTTTTGAAAATCTTGTCCGTTACAGATCTTATTTTAGCCGAATCTTGAATAACAAAAAAAAACTAGTTGAGCTAAAAAATCGGGGCTTGTGCGTTTCATCTAGTTCATGGTGACTTCAAATTTCTGCAAAGAATTTTTTTTGAATTTGTCATTTTTTTTTAGAGTTTGGAAGGTCACTTTTGAGATAACTTTTTTTTAGCAAAAACTTGAATATTTCAAAAAGTGCTTGATTTACAAAAATGAGGTTTTCACAACAAATTTTGGTTTGAAAAGCTACAATTACTGGCAAGAAAAAAAATTTAGAAAAGCAATTTTTTAAAATCTCTCCACTAGCTGCGCATACCGGAAGTATCCTTTTGAAATTGAAAATTGGAATAGAAAATGACCCATGGAAGGTACAAAATTATTTCTTACGCAACAAATTAGCATTTTAAAAGCTATAATTTTGGACATCAAACAAATAATAATTTTCTTACTTTCATCCGCTATTTTCAGTCTAATTTGAGCGGAATTTTAAATAACTAAAAAACTATTGCAGCTACAAAAACGAAGTTAATGCTACTTAAAAGCATTAAAAAAGCTATAAATTTTGATGCCAACCAAAGTTATTTTTTTAATTATATAAGATTTTGTCCGCTAACTTCAGGCTTGTTTTAGCGAAAAATTCTATAACTCAGAAACCATACGAGCTAGAAATTTTTGGTTTGCGTACTGAGAATAATTTTTTTTGATTCTGCCACAAAGTGTCCGCCAAAATATGGTACGTATCAAATTGGGTCGTCTTCCTTCATACATTTCAAGCAATTTCAATACGTAAACAAACTGCAACCTGAAAAAATAGTTTTTTTCAGACGGTTAATAATCATCTGCATCTCCTCAACTGATTTTGCAAGAAAAACAATATCATCGGCAAAAATAAGACATGGTATCTTCAAACGCCCGAAATTCAAATCCACCTCCAATTGCCTCCACAATATCATTTAAAAACAGTATGAAAAGTAAAGTACTCAGTACACAACCTTGTCTGACACCCATTTTTGGGTTTCAAAGTCTTTCGAAGTAAATTTACCATCCTAAACATAGCAGACATTATTCTCAGTCATCCCGCTTTCAGAAGCTTCACTACTTTACTAGAGAATGGAACCAAAAGCAGCACGGAAGTCTACGTCTACGGTTTTTCATGCATGCCTTTTTATGTGCAGTGGATACATAATTGCTATTTTGAAGCTGCCTGGTACATCTGCCGTCTCAAAGATTCTATTAAAGTCTTCGGTCAGTGCAAACAAGAATTCCGATGTACAGTTCTTATAGAATTTTGTTGGTATTCTATTGTCTCCTGGTGCCTTTCCGACTTTTGCAATCTCAATTACGGTCTGCACTTCCAAAACTGTAAATGGCGCATCGAGAAACTCATCTAAGAAAAGAAGCTCTGCATATTGGGGTTGCGGAGAAAATTGAGCATTGTTGAGCAACTTTTTTAAAGTACTCCCCAAGTTCAGTGACTTAAAGCGAATATCCAATACAATTTTTTCTTCCGTTTATAATTTTAGCTGCCTTCCAGAATTTCGACGAAGACATTGCAGAGTTCAGTCGTTCAATAATTGTTTGCTCTACGTTTTCTTTTCTCTTGGCAAGGCAGATTTGCTTACAATTTTTATCGAGTTAGCAGTTTCTAATATCTGGTATATGGATTCGAGAACCCTTCAAATCTATCGTGTTCCTCGAAATTGACCATGCTGCTTGGCGCGTTTTCATTTTCACAAATATTATTGCGGTACGAGCATCTCTAGCAGATATTGAATGCGCAAGTTCTATTCCACGAGGATTCGGAAGCGTTAAGCAGTCCACATATTTTAATTCACTTCAGCAGGCAGTTGCAATACTACATTTGTTTCTGCATTTTTTTGCAACAATCTCTACATTTGGTCTTCTAACTCAAGAATCTTGGCAGCAATACGATCATATTCTACTTTTAACCCGGTTAGTTCGGCGTGTAGCACTTGGAAATCCGCCGTCGAGGGCAGCTCTTGGCACAAATTTCTTTATTGTCCCTCAAGATTTGTATCAGGGACTTGTTGGGAAGTAATGCGGGCATTGCAGACTCTGTACAATCTGTTGAAATAAAAGTTCAGCGCTTTTCTGCTATTTGTTGTTCGGGGGAGGTATCCACAAACCCCTTTTGTTTATTTGAGGTTAACTTAATTTTAAAATATACAATGCTTATTTTTTTTTAGCTTAAATGCTAAAACTTACACTTAGTTTTGAAGTGCAACAATAAGAGTAGCTTTTTAACGGCCTTTGATGGACTTTAATGCACATTTACTATTTTTTCAACGACTTTTTTTAAGAGCTCATTACAATAACTTTGACCGGTCAAATGAAGTATAAAAGATATTCTACACTCTTTTTCTTTAATTTTATCTAAATTCTCCAACAAAATTTATTTTAACTTTTCAAAAGTGTCAAAAACAATCGACACAATCCAGACAATAAAACGGTTTCAAACAAAATTTTCTAAAATTTCTATTCAAAGGAAATATTTTATACAACAGGTACAGGACCTAAGTCCTTATAGGTTTATAGATAATTTTACAACCAAAAGGATGTGGTAGCTTTTACAAAAAAAAAAAAATGTTCAATATTTCATTCAGAAACAGAGAGTAGAATAGTCTATCGCAGACGATGCATCGAGTAGAAATTTATTGAGTGAGTGAGTTCAGAATGAAGGTTTGTTGTTTGGTTTATACTTTATACCTATACGAGGACCTTCTCTCTCTTTTTCTCTCTCTACAACATTTATAAAGTCTTGATTCAGTCAAGTGGAATCAACTATTATGAATGCAAAAGGGTTTTTGGTTTGGTTCTAAGCTTTGCAACCTACCTGTAGTCTAGTCTACAATATATAGTCGATAGTTGTTGCATTTATTTTGTTTTAAGGTATTTTGATGATTCGATGTGTGTTGCACATAAAAGGGATCATTATTAGTCATCATTCGTGTATAAAATTGAGTCTGAGTTTCATCATTTTGTATCTCTACAACACAAGCTACTATCCTGTGGAGAGTACCTACCTAAGTGAAATCTTTTCATATATTTTGTTTTGCTTTTGATAGAAGGCATATGTGTAAGCCTAGTCATCATCATCATCATCATCATTGCCAGCATCATCATCATCGTCAAAAATCAGTTTGTGATTTTCACAATATTGTTTGTTGATTCCTCTGAAAATTTACAAAGTTGATGCACAGCACGAAAATGTATGAGAGAGTTGGTTACCTTTTTGATATCAAATAGATTTGTATTCCCCTTTCTTGTTGTTGTTCAGAGAAGACCATGTCTACACTCATAAAAACTCAAAAAATGTTGTTAAATTTATTTTACTAAAAAAAACTTTTCGTCAAGAAACAAACTTACTTACTTACTTAGGTCCTCAGACCTTGAAGAGTCCGTTGTGATCCCCTTAAGGGGCATAGGGCCTCCACTACTCCTACGCGCCATCGTGTACGGCTTCTGGAAATATAACGTAGTTCTCTCCAACTCTTCCCCAGCGGTGCAGATTCACTTTCGACTGTCCTGCGCCATGTGCTTCTCGGCCGACCCGACCCTTTTCCCTTCCTTTGTGAGTGGGTTCCATTGCATCGCTTGGCCAGCAATGCAATCATTGCCTTTTCGAAGCGTATGACCAATCCACTGCCACTTACGTCTGCGAATATTACTGTCAATGGATTCTTGACCCATTCTTCTATGAAGTTCTTCATAAGAAATAAGGTTGGGCCAAAAAATCAAGAAGTTTCGTAGACACCATTTACGAACGATTGCAGCTTGCTTGTGATAGTTGTTAAGATTTTCCAAGCATCCATACAGAAGCACGGATTCAACATTCAACTCAGCTTGGTTTTTAAGCTTATAGCGTTGTTTCTCCATATTTTGGCCAGCATTCCGAAAGCAGCCTTTGCTTTTTTGATACGGCTGTCGACATCTTGTTCAATTCCGCCTTTGGTAGAGACAAAACTTCCAAAATATTGAAAGTCTTCTACTTTCTCTGCCGGTTGTTCAGAAATATTGACTTGAACGGATGAGTTACTTCCGAGGCTGATCATATTTGTTTTTCCGTGTTAATTTTCAGCCCCACGATTTCTGCTTCTCCCTCCACCCTTGTTGTCATTTGATGGAGATCCATGATCCTATGAGAGAGTAAGCATACGTCGTCGTCCGCGTAGTCCAGATGTTTTAGTTGGGATGTCAGGCTCCATTGAATTTAACTATTTCCATTTAACAGGGTTGCACGCAGCACATCACTTATCACTAACAGGAAAAGTATTGGCGACAGTATGCAACCCTGCCTGACTCCACAATGGACTTCGAATTCATCCGACAACCTTCCTCTATGTAAAACGTGATATTGCATCCATCGTTGGTTGCTTTAATAATAGCGATTAACTTATCTGGAACACACTCAGAGTTCCAGGCTCTCGTTATGAGTGGATGCAGTAGCTCACTCGATGTCGTTGGTGCTGCTTGTAAGAGCTCTGCAGGAATACCGTCAAGTCCTACCGCCTTGTTGTTCTTCAGTGTTTTAATTGCTGCAATTATCTCTTCTTTACTGGGAGGTGTGGTGGGGATTCGGGCATTTGTTGCTCCGGACGGGTAACTAGGTATTGGTTCGGTCCCTAGCTAGTTGTCAACAGTTCCGCTTACCAAGTTGGTTGAAGTCGTCCACCACTTGATCGCGCCCCCTTCGATGAAGCCTTTCTCTGTCAGATCGTCCATTGGGGTTAAATGATGGATGCTCGTCGAGCTGACGCGTTGGTTACCATACGTTCCACATGACCTAGCCATCTCAATCGGTGTATTTTCAGCCTTTTAACGATGTCGCTGTAAAGCACTAGACCAAATATCACTTGAAGAATCTTTCTCTCCTACATCAGAGATTACCGTGTAGCCTACTGCGTTCCACAACGTGTTACGACCCATAAACCCAGTTCCTGTGGATGTGAGGGTCTAAAGCCTATTAAGCAGTTCATTTCGCCAGAGGTGATTACGAGCCCTTAAGTGTAAAACCTCTCGAGAAATAAGTAGTGAATACGTTCCACAACATGCTACATGCTAAAAAAAAGTTTACTGAATGAAGATCTGAATTATAAAGCTGAAAAGCAAAAAAAACATTTTTAATGAAAATTTCATTTCCCCTACAAAAGGAGTAGGAGGTACTTCCCCGTAGAGTGCCTAAGTAAAAGACTTAAATTTAGATTTTTAATTCTTCTATGTTTGGGAGGTTGAAATAAAATTTCAGATCAACTTTTTTTTTGTATTTTACTTCTTTAAATCAAAGTTGGCAATTTTGTTTTGCTAAAAATCAAAATATTCTTTACGTGTACCTTTTCGTCCTTTTCTTTTTCTGGGTGTATATAAATTCTGTTCTTTTTTTTGTTTTGTTTTGGACTACTGAAGCACTTGTGGAAAGGATGCCATGTTATCCACTCATTTAAAAACAAAAAGAAGAAAAAAATGAAAAATAAAATTGGGGTTGAAACGGATATAAAATTATCCAGCAAATCATTTGCATGAAATATTCATCGATTCGAATATTTATTGTGGAGCCTTACTGCTGCTGCTGCTGGTTCTGGTGCTGCTGGTATAGAGTCTATGTCTACCTGATGCTATGCCCGGTGATGTGTACTCATCTGCATATACAAAAAAAAAAAATACAAAAAAAAACCTGAGCAGTAACTTGTGGAGTTCCTGGAAATTTAAATTCACAAAAGTGTTTGATAGGTGGTAGAAACTTTGCCAGAACAAGATTTCAATGAAAACAACAAAAAATCAGTCAAATGTTTTTTGGAAATCAGCTATTAGTTGACCAGTCTCAGGGTCTTTTCAATTTTTGTTTTGAAAGATATGTTTTTTGTGTCAGAATTGACAATTTCTTAAAGAATTTTTTCAAAAGTTCTTCTTTAAATCATAAACTTTAAGTTCCTTCTTCACCAAATACTCTCAGTGACCTTTAAAACAAAAGACTGTTGTGTTGCAAACATAAATTATCCATAACTACATCTTTCCACACATCGTCAATTGCCAATTTCCCAATGGACAACGGAACTAATTCCTCGAGAAACACACATTTGATCCAAAGCAGCAACGTTAAGTATCTCACAATTTCACTGCACTCAACGTACAAAACCACAATAGTATCTGTGTGTGCATATGCATTGCCCCTATACTGTATAACGGTGACTTGGATTCTGGTATAATGCATAAATACGAGCATAAATGTGGAAAACTTGTGAAAGGAAATCGCATTTTATTATGATTGATGGCTTCGAGATGCGACTGACATTAGCGCAGAGCGAATTGGCACTCGGTTGACAGATGCAGTGAGAAAGTGCCCAAGATGACAGATGATTATACCGAAAAAAAAAAGAATGTCTCCTAGTAGATGAATATCATATACATTTATGCATAGTATATGAATGTGTGGATGGAAAATTTATACTTTTGAGTGTGGATGGCGGAAATGAGGTTGGAAATGGGAGGCATTTGGGGTTTTAGTTGTGTGAAAGTTTTGTTCGATTTTTTTTCACATACATTTTTTTGTTACTGAAAAAAAATGGTTCCAGAAATTTCTTGCATTTTATAAAATAATATATAATTGAAAAGTTTGTGGAACGTATTCGTTTTGGTTTGGCAGTGAAGCCTAGCATTAAAATATTAACTTTACATTCTTAACTCACAGCTTCAAAATTTGTAACTTATTTCAAATTATCTCAAAATGCAACTAAATGGCATTTTAAAATTTGAACCAATGAGAAATGTGGAATGCTTTTCACATCAAAATAGTTCCACATTAAATAATAGGCACAGTGTCCGATTTGAACATTTCAAAATGCACTTTTTCCAATGTGGAACTTGTTTATATTTCATTCCGCGAGAGATGAGTGCATTCAACCAGGTTTTTAATTTGTGAATTTAAATGTGGAACTGGTACATGAACGAATCGAAACCAATTGTGGGATTATCCCTCTTCCAAGTGTCTTGCTTCGAAATAAAAAGAGTTAGAGTGCGATATTGGTAATACTTCTAACTTTTAGAACTGCTTTTTAGTGCTGAGAAGTCTCTGATCCTCAGTTTTAAAGTTTTCTTAAGGTCCTGAGAAAAAAAAAAAGTAAAGGAGGTACTGTTCCCACAAAATAGAATATGAGTTTTCCAAAGCAACGACAGGTTTAGTGAATGGGTCTAGAAATAGATTAAAGGCTCTGCTCTTCCTTACCAGTGCGACGCAACAACACGGCAGTTTCCCAAGCATTTCTGCCGATACATTACATGCACTGGCACATATAAATTGCTGATATCTAGATTTAATATCGATAAAATATTCCCCACAGGTTCCAATGACACTGATTGGTGTTTTGCCTGCAAATATTTTTTTTTTAAATACAATGATTCTAACTTGGATGTGTAAATAATCTCCAAAAAGAATAATATTTCTGGTAGAAAGCGACGGTCAAACCTTCCTTGCCAGTCCACTCAAAGTGTAATCTCCTTCAATACCACAAACACTTAAAACCTAAGTGATATAGGAGTCCCCCCTGAAGGTTTTATTCATGTTTCTGGCATTGGTGAATAATTTAGAAGACTAGGAAGCAAAATCAATAGCTTTTATAGTTTGTCGAACTATTTTTGAGGATAGTGACCTTGTGTTTCGAATAATCTAATAAAAAAAAAAATCTTTTTAGACTGATTCCCAGCTTACCAAATCTGCTTTTTTAGGCTTCCGTATATTCAGTTGCTAGTTTCATTAAGTTTCAAATATTCTCCATAGGTTTCAACGACACTGATTGGTATTTTGCCTGAAAATATTTTTTTTTTTTAAATTACAATGATGTTCGCTTGGATGTGTTAGTAAGCTCCAAAAAGAACAATATTTCTTTACGAAAATGACGGTCAAACCTTCATCGTCAGTCCACTTGCAGTTTTATTTCCTTGAATACCACAAACACATTAGGAACCTAGACTATATAGGAGGCCCCCTGCATTTTATATTGATGTTTGTGGCATTGAAGAATAGTTCAGAAGAATAGGAAGCTGAATTAATAGCTTGTTTAGTTTGTCGAACTGTTTTTGAAGATAGTGACCTTGTGTTTCGAATCATCTAATCAAAAAAAAATCTTTTTTGACTGATTCCCAGCTTACCAAATCTGCTTCTTTAGGCTTCCGTATATTTAGTTGCTAGTTTCATTAAGTTTCAAACATTCTCCATAGGTTCCAACGACACTGATTGGTGTTTTGCCGGAAAATATTTTTTTTTTTAATTACAATGATGTTCGCTTGGATGTGTTAGTAAGCTCCAAAAAGAACAATATTTCTTTCCGAAAATGACGGTCAAGCCTTCATTGTCAATCCACTTGGAGTTTTATTTCCTTGAATTCCACAAACACATTAGGAACCTAGACTATATAGGAGGCCCCTTGCATTTTATATTGATGTTTGTGGCATTTAAGAATAGTTCGGAAGACTAGGAAGCCGAATTAATAGCTTGTTTAGTTTGTCGAACTGTTTTTCAAGATAGTGACCTTGTGTTTCTAAACCATCATATGCAATAAAATCTTCTTCACGAAACCAAGATTACCAAATTCTACTTATAAAAGGCATTCGCACTCTATTCTTCAATATTTAGTTGCTAGTTTCATTTAAGAAGAGCTGCTAGTAGATAGCTTATAAGCTCTTCAATATTTTATGTGTAAGATTCTGTCCGCTACACCTTTGAGTTTGAGTAGTTTTTCTTTTAAAGAACTCTTTTACGAGATATTCCCAAAACAAAAACTCTAAGCCGCAAAAATATTAATCCATTTAACAGCTTACTTTTTTTTATTAACGTCAAAAACTCTGTCCCACTAAGTCCGAACAAAAAAAAAGAAGAAAGACGACAAAAAATCCAACTTGCAACAAGTTCTTTGCGCGACAACATTCCATACCAAGTGTATATCTTGTTACCTGTCTTCATGCCAATAATTTGTCATCTTTCTTAATCCATCGAAATTTCTCTCTCCCTCTCTCGCGGAATGAATTCAAATAGTTAGTTAGTGGCAATGGAAATGCACAGCAAAAAATACACAAAAAAAATGAAGAAAAAACTGAAAAAAACTTTCAAAACTTTAGGCCAGCAGCACGCCTATGACGATGATGAGTTGTCGATGTCACAGCAGCAGCGCAATCGCCAGACAAATTGCATTCAGATGCCTCTAAGTGCAGCATCATCAGCAGAGACAGAGGCAGCCAGCATTCATCATCAGTGTAAAACCAGCTGCAGCTCCTCGCGTTTTGCGGATCATGTCCAATTCCACCTCAATCCATCGATCATCGCACGGCACAATGATCTTTGGGGCATCCAATCCTCATCATCATGGTCTCGAAGCTTAAAGTTGTGGTTGTTGTTGTTGTTGTCGTCATCATCATCAGCATCATCATCATCATCGTCGTCGTCGTCAGGAACAGAAATCCGATGAAGAATGGATTGTTGTCAGTTGGTTGATTCGCAGCAGCCAGTGTCCTAAAGACAATTCCATGTTTGCATTTCGCAACCAATCATCCATTAAATACATCAAAGAGTTTTGAGTTGGTCTCTTCCAAATGCATTGCATCCATCCCTCAGTGTCGTCCCTGATGAAGTGTAAGTGTGTCCTGTTCTTCTTCTTTTCCTGCTCTGGCTTGGAATATAGTGTTGCCCGACATGGCTGTCACTTGGTCGCATCGCCCGGTGACAGGAATTGATTTCAATTTCACGTTTCAAAGAATAAAATTTATATAAGAAAAGTTTTTTCTTTCTTTTTTTTGTTTTTTTGTTCTTGTTTTGAAGAATGATGTGATGCTCTTCTTTGCCCCTTTTTTTGCTGGGCTGGTACTCGGAAAACGAAACGAAAACGAAAACCCAACCGCAGCCAGTTGCTGTGTCCATCATTGGGATTTATTTTCGGGGTGGACGGACACATCACACACTCATGAAACTGTCACTCTCTGTTCTTCTTGTTTGAATGTGATATGTCATTTGTTTGTGTTTGACTGACTGGCACTATATAGCTGGCATCGGTACTGGTAGGTACCGGCACTGGCCAAGCCTGATGGCAAATGTATTTCAAAAGTTGTGTGACATTGGAATGTGATTAATTCCTGACGAAGTAGAGAATGATTTTTTCTTTTTTTGTTCATCTTGTTGGATGTTGCCAGAAGGTAAATTTTTTTAAGGTGTGATGTGATGAGGTGTCACCGTGAGAAAAGATGCAAATTGGCCAGTGGACACGAATGAACTGGTTTCAAACATAGTTAGGTACTCTTTAAGATTGAGTGAGCATGTCATTCAGAAAAGCATGCAAATTCATTTATATTTTACTTCTCGTACAGCAGAAAATCTTGAAGTGGAACTTGGTTAATGCATTTCCTGATTTTATTCTTGTTAAGTTGGATTATACATTCTACTTGCATTTGGGTTAATTAACATGAGGAGAAATTAAGATAATTAATCATCATTTTACACTTGAAACTTGTTTTTTCCTTGAATTCACTGTGAATACGTTCCACAGCCGTTTTCTTCACAGAACTTAATACTCCAGTTCTCAAGTGTAACTGATTTAATACGTTCCACATTTTCTACATGAGGAGAAATAATTATAATCAAACATTATTTTACACTTGCCACTTGTTGTTTCTTTGATTTGACCGTGAATACGTTCCACAAGTTGCCTAACACTCCCATTTCCAAATGTAACTAATTGAATACGTTCACTAGATGAAGATAAATTAAAATAGTTAATCATTATTTTACAATTGAACCTCTTTTCTTCTTTAATAATTGATAGTGAATACGTTCCACAACCTATTTCTTCCCTTAGCTCAACACTTTTTTTTTCAAATGTTACTAATTGAATATTTTCCACATTGACAGTAAACACAGTTCACAACTTTTTGTATCCTCAGATAAGCACTCTCGTTCTCAAATGTAACTGATACGTTCCACATTTTCTAGGTGATGATAAATTGAGATAGTTAATCATTAGTTTACAATTAACACTTCTTTTCTTCAATAATTGATAGTGAATACGTTCCACAACCTATTGCTTCAGTCAGCTTAACACTCTTGTTATCAAATGTAGCTACTGGAATACAATCCACATTTTCTACGATATATTTTTAATGGATACAAATTTTTTGACATGTGTCAGAAAGTTGTGAAATTTCCAGATGAAAATTTCTTCACTTCAATATTTTTCTTTAAATATTTAATGTATCGTCTTTCTTTCAAAAAATTATCTATTTTTTGAATTCTTTCTTTGCAATCAATACAGACAATAATTAAAAAGCCAATACAAGTTTGAAATTTGCCAGTTAATGTGCAAATGGAAGGTGTGGATTGTATTATTTCAAAGCTTAAGGAGACAGTTTGTTTTTTACTGAATCCTTTGTTGGAACGTCCTGTCAGAGAAAATTTTACAAATTCTACAAGGTTTCTTTCTCGATTTGACCAAATTTACAATTTTAGAAAAAAATTGACATTTAATATGAACTTTACCTCAATGTAGAAGCTGTGGAACGTAATATTTCAAATTTCATGAAAACAATTTTGTAAATGGACTGTTAATTAAATTACTTCGCGATAAACTGGACCTCTGCTCTTTTATAACTATATTCGTAATGAAGTGAATCTTTGTTATTGGAAGATACGTTCCACAATTTCTCAGAAACTTTTGTTCCAATTTCAGTAGAATGTCACTTTCTTTTTTAAATTGTGGCTTTTTCAACTCCTTGCTATAAACAGAAAGCAGACTTACCTAAAGTTGTGGATTGTAACATTCCAATTACGTTCCACAGGACTTAACGTATAATGCAAATTTATAAAGCAGTTTTTATGTATCAGCAATTCATCTGTTCAGGCTCATGGCCGAAAAAACGATATCCTAATTTAGTGTTCCTTTTTATTAATAAGCACGATTTAGGGTTGCCTTTATAACCTATGGTATTCACCAAAGGTCTTGAGGTCCTGAACTATGGACATGGAGATGTAGAAAACCAAGTAAATGTGAGACTCAAACAACATTAAGTTTAGTACTAATTTCTTGTGAAATACTTAAAAACTTAATGCGTTCCACAAAATGTACCGATCCATTGGTAGATACTTTGCCTAGGGAAGAATTGAAAACTTGAACACTGAAAAATATTTAACTTAAACTGAGAATGGATGCTGTGGAATGTAATAATGAGGTTTCCCAGTAAAACTTAGTACTCAATTCTCGTAAAACGAACGCGTTCCACACCTTGTTTTATCATTTTGTAAGGTTGTGACCGCAATAAAAACTATTTTAACTGACAATTGAAGATGTGGAACGTAAAGAAAATAACACCATGTTTAACTTAAAGAGAAAGACGACAAAAATGTTGACATTATTTCTGTGATTTGAATATTCACTGCTGTGGAATGTGAGGTTTTTGAATTCCGCAAACATCTAATTTCGCATAGAACTTAATTTTCATTGGATTCCACAAACCCCCCAAAATATCACATTCGCAAATTTACAACTTCTCTCATGCACTAAGTTTGAGTATCCTTTTTCATTTCAATATTCTTATAAATTTAATTCCTTCCATCAGTCCTTACCTATGCATTCAGTAGTGTTGTAATATTTTTTTTTTCTTTTTCCCTTAACTCGCCAACTGTACGTCGCGTCGGTCGGTCGGTCGTCTATTTGATTGACATCAAGTAAAGTCAATTAAGAAAGTCAATCAATGTCTTTCATCTTAGAAATACACAGACTAACCTACTACTGCTACTATAATAACTTCACCCTCTTCCCAGATAAGGATAAAAGACGATGATTGAAAGGTAAAGGGGCAGACTATAGACAAAAAGAAAAAAAAAACTTTTATATATATTTTTTTTTTCCTGTTGGATCGATGAACTTTGCTAAAACTCTCCCTTCTTTAAATGATGAGGTGGTCAGTCAGTCCAGCAGTCACTCACTCATTCTTATTCTTATTTCATCAATATATCCTATCCTTTGCTCTCGTTTGTGTTGGTTTTTTTTTCAGCGGTTTTTTCTCACTTGTCGAACTTTTGGTTACACTCTCAAAAATAATGATGGTTTTTTTTTTTTAACTAAATTTACTCATTCCTAGTACTCATCCCTTACGGGAAATGCGTTCCACAACGTTTCACGGCCACAATTGAGGTTTTACCTTGAAGGAAAACAGGCGGGACAATTTTCCTGCCTGTTTTTTCACGCGGGACAACAGGCGGGAAAACAGACGGGAAAACTGGCGGGAAAATAGGCGGGACAACAGGCGGGAAAACAGACGGGAAAGCAGGCGGGAAAGCAGTCGGGAAAACAGGACTTTTCACGTTAATTGATTTGACTACTTGACATGCACTGATCTAGAAATGTTTAAAAGTCCATTCGATTTTTAGCCGTGTACGTCTACCCAAACCCACAATTGGAGATAATAATGTCTTTTCTCCTGCAAATTCCTGACACATTACCACCCCCTAGAAAGGTTCACTAAGTTTTATATATATTTTTTTTTTATTATTATTATTGAATTTTATCATTCTTCTAACTCCCTTTAGCAGTCATTTTTACCGCTACAAGACAAGAATTAATTAACATCAAGAAATTGGAGGAGAGAGATTGAAAGAGAGGGACAGGGTACAAAAAAAATGTTAAAAGGATAAAAATAGGGAAAACTCTGCACTTTTCTGAATTTTTTTTTATTATTTTTTTTTGGTTTTTTCTTTGCCTCTTCCATCACAAAGCATAAAAACTTTATCGACTTGAAGGCGTCGATTTGGACCAATGCGGCGCGGCGGCGGCGGCAGTGATGGGTGTCTGCATATAAGGTAACTTTATAACATCTCACCTCTCTCTGCTCTCTTGAGTTTGCCATCTTGGCTGATTTTAAGGAATCCTGTCGACAGTGATTGAAAGTTATTTGACATGTAAATATCAACTCAAGAAGAGGAGATCTCCGCAGGATTAAAAACTTTATTCTTTTTCTTTCTATCCATCCATCTATATCGGGGCCAACGATGATGATAATGATGAGGACGAAGGCGATGCGACGTCAAATTAAGAAAAAACTTGCCAGGATTCGTTTGTTCTTCTTTTAGTCCTTTTTCTCTTGATGATGATGGTGACTTTTAGCAGGTTTATAATGTACACAGAGGTCCTTGAAAATGCAGGATTATAATTGCAGATAGTAGGTATAGAATATTGGCGGGTGTTGGAAGGATTTTCAATCAGACGACTTTGTGAAAAATCATCATGCAGTGGTGTTCCTGTTCGTCCTTTCTCATCAGTCATATGGATGGCTGGACTTTTTCTTAGGACAACGACCAACCAAAAAAAAAAAATAGAAATAAATTCCCTCGAGACGAAGTGTCCACACTCAGATTTCTTAATGTTGACTAATTAATACGAGCAACTCTCACACACACACACACACACACCCCCGGCACATCCATACAAGTAAAGAAAAATCTATAGACAGGATATAGAGGGAGGGTGGATGTTGAGAGTTATTATGAATTATGAAAGTTTTCACCACGTTTATGGATGTCTGGTCCTGGTCGCTCACTCATCATATATAGTTCACAGTGTTTTCTGTTCACTGCAAAAGATAACGGTATCCTGGAGTGTGTATATAATAAAGTAAAGGGGGTATGGACTGGACTATGGTATGTGAATGAGGGGATGACTCCTTGGACAGGAGACTTGTGGTCCTGTGGATGATGAGAGAGGAATACTAATAATAAGTAAATGATTTATAATAATAATTCATTCGGGATACATAGCATCGCAGTGAGATGTCCTAATTGGAATTGATTAGATTCGCCTCCTCTACACCTACATATAGATCCTTTTGGTGCGAATGTATAATAATAATTTTATATTGCCATATTCTTGTTTTATCTTTGCTATAGTAGATGTATGTTTGTCTGAAGGTACATTTAGATATCCTTTTTGATCGATTGCAATGCGCTGATGGGGACCTTAAGTTGAAAGGAAAAAAAAACAAAATACCTACTCACTCCCTCCATCACCCCTCCCCCCCCCCCGCCATTAATATCCTAGTGGAGAGTGGAAAGGATGTAAATGTATAAATCTGATCCCTGGACAGGGAATTCTTGTGTCAAAAAACTTAAGTCGAATGCATAATTATTAGATATTCATCGAACTTGTGAATGTTTTTAATCAGACGAAGGACCTCATCGGAACAAGGACGAAGGAAGAGAAATATAATTGATTGGAGAACAAAAACAAAAAAAAAAAAAAAAAATTACACGGAATAGCATCTGGAGCAGGCGAGAAGGGATGAGTGGGTACAATTATTGATTAAGAAGATTTACTTTCCGAAATATCCTTGAAGAGAGAAATTCATGATTTGTGTTTTGTGGTAAAGAAGTGTTTTATACTTGTGATGTTGTGATATGGGGGGAATCCACCTCTATAATATAGATTCTGAATGATAATAAGCACTTAATTAGCGAGTGTGTGTGTGTATGGATGGATAAGGAACCTCTACCTATAATGAGTGGTTAGCAATTTGGCACATTTGTGTGTGAAGAAGAAGGTTTTTGACTTATGTGTTGTAATTACTATTATTTTGGTATAAGAAAATGATTGAGAGGGATGAATATCCAAACCATAGAAGTTCTTTTGGCATTTTTGAATGATCATCGCATTATCTTTTAGCATAACTCTCAATTGCCATTTTCATACACAGGTGAGGTTTTGAAGATAATAATTTTAATATATTTTTGGAAGATTTACAAAATCTTCGAGTAATGAGATTGGTTTGGATTTTATGATCCTTCATTGTTATAAGAAAATCTTTCCCTACAAAAATCACTGATTTTGTTAATTTTCGAATTACTTTAAAATTGATTATTGTGACTAGTTGGTTTTGTAACAAATTTTTAATAGTACCAAGAATTTTGGGTGAAAAGACGACATGTTAACCTGCTTTCGGACGAAATGACCTGTCGAAATGTCTTGTTGTTTTGGGAAACCTTGGTCTATGTAACTGGCTTACTTCCAGACTAAACCAGTGTCTTCCAAGCATAAACAAAAAAGTGTGATAGGAGCCTTCCCTTACCTTAGCGACCCGTTATCATCCACATTATTCGGATGTGCCTATGCTAATTCTGATCATGCTGGTTCCCATTGCGTCGTTTTCCGCTAGGATTCCAACAAAGGTTGCCATTGCCCAGAAACCAGTAACCTGGAATACGAATACCTGGGAAGAGATTACTTCGTGAACCACTTCAGCAGCTGAAAGGTCACAATTGGCCAACCACCCCGAGATGCTGACATTTTCATCAACGAGATTGGAAAAACGTAAAGAACATCGCTTAATATCTCACAGGTGTGCGTCCACCTCTTCTAAACCAAGTGATTATAGGTATTTTTGTTCTCCAAAAATATTTCTAGCAGGGCCTAGCTTTCTAGCTTTAGCCTTAAATCTTCCCAGGCTCTACTAAAAATAGTAATATTTACATTACTTAAGGAAGTTTCAAAATCACTTTATATTACCTGACGAAATCAGCAGTAGTCAAAATTAGATAGCGACCACCTTTGTTTTGACGTGTGAAGAAATACATACAATATCTCAGAGATCGAAATCTCGATTGAGTTCCACGCAGTGCTCATATCTCTGCAGAGCACTTTATCAACAACCGCTACAGTACTTAGCTGTCCGTTGTCCCTTTCTAGAACATGGTGCCCTAAATCCCTTCTAACTGAACTAGAGGCTTAAACTTCTTCGAAGAGATATAATCCTGCGATCATTTGCACTTGAAGGTCCTTTCTTCTTCAATCTTCTAGTATTTTATTCTATCCCCAAGGCCCTTTTCATGAATCGATTCATATTCCGCATTCTTTGGCGTTGCAATCTTGTCAATAAATGTTGGAAGCCTTTCGGAACTAATCCGGCAGAAAAGCAGTATTGGTCTTGGTCGATTCAAAAAGCAAACATACATAGATACTATGGCTAAGGCTGGTTGGTGGTGTAGATGCCTTAAAAGTACTGAACCTACCAATACTTTTTTAGTATAGCCGTATAGCCCGTATAGCCAAAATTTCATCCTCATGGTCGGTCCTTTTGGATCGCGTGCTACGTTCGTCTTGTTATTGAAGACAATAAGGTTCTTGCGAAGAACATTTTCAAAAATTGATAAAAAAACAACAAAAAAACGCATTTTGAAGATCGATTTTTTCTGTAAGTAATATTAGCCAATGAAGAGTGTTCATAGAAACCAAATTAAATTTTTGCTAGTAATTTTGACTTTTAGCTCGAATCTAGTACAAAAAATATTAATTTAAAGTAAAATACTGATTCAATGTTGTAAGCTTGAATTATTTTCCCATAAAATAAGATACCCAAAAGCTGTAGTGCCGCTCCCCTTTCACATCGAAAAAACACTTTTCTACTACTAGTCGAGTAGGTATACCGTATACGTAGTAGTAGTAGGTACTTACATTTTTGATTCGGGCATCATTAATTTCTTTCTAAAAACCATTGACAGTTGATAGGAAAATTAATGTCAGCATCGAATAGAAAAAAATCCCCCAAATGGACCATTAAATTCAGTATGGTGACCATCTGGACATAATTCCAACTTATATTCCACAATTTCGTTAAAGTCTTACAGAATAAGATTTCTAGTTTCGTTAAGGCTTCTGGTAAGATTTATTAAAAAGCTTTGGAAATATTTCCTTAAAAGTTACCAAACAAACCTTAATGAAGTTGTGCACAAAAAATGTCTTTAAAAACCTGGTAGAGCCTATTTAGAAGATTGCAAACCCTGAGAACTTTAAACTGCACTTACCGATGTTTATCTAAGAAAACGATAAGCCTTCAATTTATATTTCCGAGCAAGTTTTAAGAAACCTTCATAGAACTATCGACTTCATAACAAAAACATTATAGAAATGTTATAGAAGCCTTACGGAATCATTATAGAAACAATTTCTTGCCGAATATCAATATTTTTTATGCTAAACGGAACTAGTAGCTTCTAATAAAATTGTGATACCTCTTATCTGAGTCAAAAATAACAAACTTGAAATATTGATTAAAAGTCCAGGAGACAAATGGTCACCCTAATTACAGACCAACAACGGTAAAACAGCAGCAATTCAACGAAAAAAAAAAGTACCGACCATCACCTTATACTCCGCCTTGTGGGATTGAATTTTTCGAAAGTTTCTCTTCGGTATGGGAAACCAAACAAAATATCTTCCATACAGAGCAGTAGCCAGAGCCACCTGCTCCCACAGCCAGTTATTTATCCGCCTGCTTGCTTACAAATAAAACAAAAACAAAAATCGTTGTGTGCCCAAACCAATCACCAAATGAGTTATGATCGCGACACAAATATAAATCATAGTTCGAAATCGCACCACCCCGAACCTAAAGATACTTGCATAGGTATACCTAGAAAAAAACTACAACTTGTGCCATGCAACTTATGGCGCGACTATGGAACGTTCAGTCAAAAAGTCGCTTAGGCTCCTCAAATTGCTTGGCGATAAGTTTGACATAAATATGGAAAGTCAATAATCGAGACCGATCAACAAAAAAAAAAAAAAAAGAAATAAGCAATCGCTAAAGACTGAAATGGAGGAACTTTTTTTTTCTTCTCAACTTTGTAAACCTACCACGCCATGCCAGCCATGCCGATCAACAATGGAACTTCTCTTCTCGATGGCTGGTTACTGGTGCAGCGGTTATAATTTGTGATGGTGCGCGTTTAGAGTTTACTGCCAAATTGAAAGTCCATGTTTCGATTTGGAGGTAATTCGATCGCAGTTGTCCAGATGAGGAGGGTTACCTTTTTTCTGCGCTAGCATATACCTGCCTATAATATAATACTGACAATCTACAGGTGTCCGGAATAGTTACTCTCTGTCATGCTATTAAAAATGCGCTAGCAAATCGTGTTTGCATCGTGATCGAATCAATTCGTTTGCCACATGAACTTTGCTCTATAATACGAAGTGCATTGCAATGATGTGGTGTTTCCAGGGTCTCAATTTTTTTAGGATATATCTTGAAATTGGAGGTTTTATAGATGATCGTTTAGAAGAATAAGCAATGATCTGTAATTTGTAATGAATTCATTACATTGAAACTATTTTTAAAGGTTGGCCAATCAATCGCTGAAACATGCGCAGGCTATTGAACAAAAAAAACTGCAGGTGTCCCAAACGAAACAAACCTATTATTTCAAATTTCCTGAAGAGAAATGTAGTTATCAGAACCTTAAAAATTTGATGCAAAATTATAAAGGTGATCAACCTACGAAGAAAACCTGTAAAGCTTTTAAAACTAGGAGTAAATTTATCAACAAAATGCTGTATTGCTTATTTCGTTTGGTCCAAATTTGTGCCCTTACGTACCTACTTATTGTGACCAGCGAGTACTTTAAGGTGGCAGCTCTATAATCAGTTGTTAATTAGCCAGCTCTATCCATAGCGAGTTGTCTTCAGTTTCGTACCTCAACTTGGTGGAGGTCCCCGTTCAATTAAGTGCACCCATGAGTCGCGGTCTTTCTATATTGCGCTTTGCTTATGGGGTATGGCCAAAAACTTTCCTGAAGGAAGCATCTTTGTTAAAGCGCTCTTAATGACCCAGTCTCTGATCCCTTATAATTTTACGCCCTTGCAGCTTTACTGTATAGCTGTATGTGGAATCTTCTTCTGCAATCACCATTTCAGCAGGCAGGACCAAAAATGTTCATTCCAAACAGTCTGAAGCTTTCTCATCTACCCTTGAAAAAGCCCATGCCTCTCTAATATACAGTAGGACCGGAATGACTTGTTTAGGGGTCCTTTAGTTGCTTTACAGAAGGCCTTGCAACTTAATTGCATTCTTAGCCCCAAGCACCGGCGATTGACAGAAATATCTCTTGGCGTAGTGGTTAGTGCGATGGACTGTCACGCCGGAGGTCTGGGTTCAAAAACTCGCACGATTGCTGCTTGTCGAAAAAAGTGCACTTCAGCTCACCGGTCGTAAACGCTTGAAAACGATGAAGGAGGTGAGCGATTATTTTGCGCTGAGTATGATCTATTTAGGCCTAAGAGCGGTCGGGGTAAAACCTGGCGGTAGCTACGGTCTTTATTCTGGATGTACTCGTGCTCCTATGCTAGTTTCATGTACTCTCTTCGCAAACTGTCATAGTTGATCGACATTGTCAAGAATTTTCATATACGCGTGTGTCTATAAATGAGATATTGTGTAGCTTTCTCTCGCGAACCTGTCATCCAATTTGAAAGAAAATGCTCGAGAAAGCCTTTATGGTACTCTTGCTACGTCTTTATTCTGTCCCGGTTTATATGGAACTACTTCAAGGTCATACTCCTTTAAAGTTTGGGTAGGGCTTTCAAAATGTCGTCTGGATGAATATCATAAGACTTGGTTAATTCTTCGACTCGCTCCATTAGTTCTAATGCATTGCCATTTGAGTCAAAATTAAGGCCCCACTGAAGTGATGAAGAGGGTTACTTCATCACTTTAGCAACGTCGTGACTGAGTATGGAACGCCCGGCAGATCTTTCTAGAAACGGGACCGCGGGTAGCTGGTGCTACTTGTTTTTCAGACGCTTTCACGTCTTCTGGTTTCTTGCTGACTGCAGTAGCGGCTAGATATTGTGGGACTTGGAAAAATATCGCCGTATATCCCGGGGATTTAGGGGCTTTGCCGTCGGGTAAAGTCTTGTCGGTACCAGGTGTAGCTTCCCTTGACGGTTCTTTGAACTCCCTCTTGTTGCTTCATTCGCTTTATGAATTCCTGTTTACATGGACGCATGGACGTCAAGTTCGCCTTCAGCTTCCGAAATGAAAAGACCGGTTTATCTGCTTAGAGTGTGATTTGTTTGGTTTTTTTTCTGCCCTGCTCGGGCGTCAATTTGTGTATCGATTTAATGTTCTGGGTTTTTTTCCCATATCTTCTGAAATGTGTATGTCTTGTTGTAGAAAGTCTAGTGGTTCTTCAGGCGGGAACCTCTGCACAGCTTGGCAGCATGTTCGTCAGTTCTAGCAGCTTTCTTGACAGCATGATGATTCCAAATCTTTAACACTGACAGCAACTCTATCCCGGTGTTCACATGTTCTCGTTCAATTTATTATGAGTGACTCTGGTGCTTTCTAGACAGCACTCCTGAGTATGATCTCGGTTTAACTGCATGAGCTTTCCACCATTCATCAGCCTTATGAAACCCAGCTCTTCGCCGACGACATCTTTGATAACTGTTCTGGGCACTGTTCTTACTGATACCCATTATTTGCTGCTGGGGACCTGGGATGATTACTCGAATCTGGAAATATGTCGCTATCTTAGCCGTCTGACATCAAACTTCATCACAGTGTTTCTTTTTGTATTCATTATGGTCTTGATCCGACATTCCAAGTACAGATCTGAAGATTGTTGTCCTTATTTCGTTTGCAGGGTTTGTCATCCGTAAATCATCAGTATCCGAAGTTTATTAAAAAACGATAGATCTAGTCGCCATATAGATGACTTAAAGTCCGCCAAGAATGAGTTTAATTACCAGGCAAGTATGGCAAACAGGCAAGGTCTTAAAACTAACGGCACTGTAGGTATCTTCCTTTTCGGGAAGATAGAAGTTTATCTTCTTTTTCGAAGCATATCTTCCTTTCCGCCCCTTCATACAACTTCGGCTTTGACCTGGATATGTCAGGTCACTAAGCTGTCGTCAGAATCAACAGTGTTCTGCCACTGTTAACATAGGTACCTGTCTGGCGAACTAACAGTCTGAAACCGGAACAACGAAGTTGTGTTATCTTTTCTTCTTTCTATCCCACGAAGCTTTTCACCAAGAAACTGTTACCAAATTTTGGAATTAATTTCGCAGTTCAGTTTGGGGAACAGACCAAATGAAGACCTCAAAATATTACTCGAGTCCCCCAACAAGTCACCTTTTATCTCCTCAAAAAAAAAAAACTCCATATAACACTTCATTGGCCCAACAAAAGCCATCCTAATGCAACATAAAGTTGAACCTTCCAACGCGACCAACTGACCCTAAACCAAAACCATCCCGTCTGCAACAATTCCATGTCCTCATAATGTGCCAACAAAAAACTTTCCCCACGTGTCATCACAATGTCACACGAGGGCGAATCGCATCAGACAGTGTGTGTAAACGTCTTCCATACTTAATGCGTGTCTCGTTTCAAGGCTTAATTCGGTTGTTATGTGTTGTGCGGTCCTTGAGCGACGACAACGATGATGATGATGCGTTGCCCGGATGTAACAAAGATGCCTGCGAGAAAAAGCTCACCTAAACTAAATGACATCATCGTCCTCAACCAAAACATCAACATCAAACACACAAACACAAACACAAACAACAACAACAACAACACACCATCAGTATCAGAGGATAATGCTAGTGATGATGCATTTTGCGGTCTGTCAGTTAGAATAAGATTTGATGGCCGTCGTCGTCGTCGTTGTTGTTGCCGCTGCCCCCCCCCCCCCCCCCCAAAAAAAACCCTTCATACAGTCCCGAACTAGAAAAGTCAGCCAGCAGCAGGAGCAGCGTGTCATGTCAGTTTTAGCCGCGCTATCCTACCATAAGGAGAATGAGAAGGAGACCGAAGTTTTGGGTCGCATCATCAGTTGGTTGATGTTTAAAAGGACGAGTGAATATATTTTTGGGATATTTGTGTCCCTTCGCATGCAACACTCACGCACATGCAACAATGTCATATGGTAACCACTCGCTCGCTCGTCGAGCGAGTCCGAATGCTCCACACTGACCTGACACCCTCAGCCAAGGACACGCTGCCATCGCCATAACGACGAACGATTTATGCACTAAATGCAGAACGGTCATCGTCGTTGGCGCTGGTCGTCGTTGTCACGTCGGAATGTATCTCTAGGTGATGTGGATAGATTTTGACACTTTTGTGGCCGAATATGGCGTTGGTTTTGAATACGTGATTGTTGCATAAGGTAACAGATGCAGTCGGTGGCGGTGCTGTATGTGTGGCCTGATGATGATGAAGAAGATGATGATGATGATGATGATGGGCCACTTTGATATCCAAATGACGGCTTTTTGTTTGGTGCAGCACCGCATTTTATGTTAAAAAATATGGAATTTGAGATGTGATACCCCGTGACCGAACCTTCTCGAGCCTCACAAAACTCTTTGTTTGCAATTTCACTTATTCATTCATTCATCTGTCATAAATCACTCAAGAGTTGTATGGTGGACCACCATGATGGTTGGTTTAATGGCCCAACCTGGACAAACAATGCTTTATAGTCCTGTCCTGATGGCTGTCCTATCCCTGGTGTTCGGTGTTCGGTGGTATGCAGAGGAGCAGGCGAGGCAGTAGATGATGGTCGCAACCAGAGAGTGATGGTTCAGTGTACAGCTGGTTAAGTGGCAGACAAATCATCTGCTGTCATCGCATTGACGTTTTGTGAAATTTCACATCTTTTTGCCGGTCATGGTTGTGCGCACGCTTGAAGGATCTCAGATCTTCATCAGTTGATATGGGGGACTGGTCTGGTCAATTGTATCTCAATGGCTTCGTCACGATTTTGAATGGTTTCATGGAAGAAATCGCTCTATGGATTGGGTATATAGTCGCTTCATAATTTCTCAAGAGTGTGTGCGAAAGAAATTGAAATCAAGTGATTGGATCTTATGAAAATTGTGATGGAATTAAAACGTTCTTTTATTACAAAATGATCAATCTTCTAGCAGAGAAACTTGGAAAATAGGTTTAGTTCATGCAATTATTGATACAAGAGCGGTTAACAAAGGAGGCTATCGAGGATCTCGACGCCCTGAGAAATATTAATTTTTTCAGGAAAAAGCGAAGAATTAAACTGTAGAGAGCTACTAGACTATCGGAAGGCAAGCTCTTCGAAATATCAATGGTTATCAAATCACCGATATATTTCTGAAGCACTTCCAGCACCTACCTAGGAGCCACATGAAGAGGGACATGAAGAGCCAATACCATATCTGCCCAGTATAGAAGATGTTGAAGAAGCTGCAGTGGTTACTACACTGCCTATAAGAATAAGGCCCAGGAGGGGCAGGTGGTACAAGATTTCGAAGTCGCCCGATACGCACAGTAACCCCCAGAGCAGAAATCATTTCTGCAAATAAAACACTGAAGAACAACAAGTCGGCAAGACATAATAGTATTCCTGCAGAGGTCTTACAAGCAGTGCCAACCACATTCAGTGAGCTACTGCATCCACTCGGCATTTGTTATTCACT
Organism: Meliscaeva auricollis; assembly: GCA_948107695.1. Lineage (NCBI taxonomy): Eukaryota > Metazoa > Arthropoda > Insecta > Diptera > Syrphidae > Meliscaeva > Meliscaeva auricollis. The sequence continues at coordinate 46,503,278 of OX403619.1, read as the reverse complement.
AGCAATCAACAGCCTTAGCTGGCATCTACGGCTTTTGCAAACAATCACACAGCTTTTGCTGGCCGCATGTGAAATCGAACTATATTCTACTGGGAGTTTTACCTAATCTTCAGATTGCAAAGCATCATTCTTTATCATCTTCACTTTTTTCAAAGAATTTCTCAAATGACGAAGAAAAAATTCTATAATCCCCACTTTGATCCTTTTTCATAGTTCCTGTCTTACCACGAAACACTCAATCACATCACCTTGAATGGTTTTTTATTATTTTTTCTTCCCAACAACAACAACAACAACAACATAAATATCAATCTCATTACAGTTTGATTGACACCCCTCCCAAAATCTTGTCATATTTGAAGAGGCTTCACATCTCAGAGCAAAATCAACTCTTCTTTGTTGATGCTCGAACCTGCCTGTCAAAACATCAATTGTATGGATCTTGTGCGAGTTGCGTGCGCGCAACGTCGTCGTCAGTCGTTGTGTTATTGCCAGACGCAGCTGCTTCGTAATTCCACTCGTGTGCAGCAGCAGCACCCCATTCCCACATACGATTCGAATCGATTCGATCTCGTCAACTCTTCAAGTGGAGGTAGACGTAGAGGTACTTATCGTTTGATGATCTGTGATCTGTTGAAGATCTTATCATCCATTCGAGTCTCTATTCTTTTTTTTTATTCTTGATGCGAAAAAAACCCTTCTGCAAAATCGCAATGTCAACAACCAACGCAGCAGCAAGACGAAGAATTAAATACATTGTGATGGCATCAATAGGCATAATGGTCATGGATTTAAAACTCCAGCTCCAGCCAGGTACCCTTTCTTCTAAAATATCCAACAATCTGTACAAGGGGAACTGGATGATCGGGCGGGATCACCCGATCAAGATCATCAGACATCGACATAACAACGAAACTGCCGAGAACAATGTCCGAACACAATTTGGGATTGATTGAGATTTCAATGGGGCAGTTGAAGTGGTAGCTGTCAGTTGTGTGTCATGAATGCAACTTTGCTTTGAAATAATGCGTGTGTGCGTTGTGTGTTTGTGTATTTTTAGCTGGAGCGAATTCCAGGTTTTGAAGCAGAGCCTTTAGAATAATAATGCTTGTGCCATTTTTAGGGATTATCTCTGGTGTGTGTACACAAGGCGCCTCCTGGAAAGAGTTTGTGTTTTTTTTTTCTGAAAGAATTCTTTGATTCACGATAGGATTACTTTTTTTTAACCAAGTTGTGAATAGTTTTTATTGAAATGACGGAAGACAGATTGACATTTAGCAGATGGTGAAGTTGGTACGATTGAATTAGGAGAATAGAAGGAGTATGTCTCCTAAAAGAAAGTGTCCTTTAAATTGAAATGCAAATTTGATAATAACAAAGGTGGCGTTGCAAATTATGCAATAATTCAGCTTTGTGTCAACACCAGATTCAGAAGTCTTGCAAATTTTGGGAGCTGCATGCTGACTGAGATCAAGAAACTATTGATTACTGAAGATATACTGAAGCTGCTTAAAGAACTGGGATACGTCCGTCTAGTCTAGAGGAAAAAAAAAGATAGAAAGCGCTGCTATCCGATCTCTTATTAGAAAACATTGCTTATTTTCCAGAGTTCTCTTCCATTGTGACTTGGTCACTCTTCTCACAGCTCCAGTAAATTTTCGGTCTAAGACATAGATTATGGTAGTGACGGAATTGAGAAAACCTCCACTAGTACTGCTTGTCGTAAAAACTTCTTCTCAACTGCACGTTGGGAACCGGTAAAAAATTGTAGGTCCGCTGTATTACTGCTGAGTACACGCACACAGGAAATGGTTGAGAGAGTCAGTAACTAGGTCTTGATTCTTCGTTACCTAGTCGTACCACAAATTGTAATGTAAATGTATGGATAATTTGCAAATGGAGGCGACACCATGCCTCAGATATAAACTGATCAAACGCTGTTGAATCCTGGAAACATTGCAACCGGGCACAATTTTTTGAAATATGAAGAAGTGGAATTCGCCAAAACGCTATTTAAGATGAAAATTAAAGGCTCTAACAAGGTTTGATTATTGAGCTTCGATACATATTGATTTCCAAGAAGTAGTTCTTCAATAAAGCTTTACCTCGGGAAGACTCCTAACAACTCCTGGACATTAGGCTTCTAAAAAAGCGCTCAAAAGTTTGATTGTACCATGATACTGCATATATATTTCTGCTGATGGTAAGAAGACAGCTTGCTAGGGGCGTCGCTTCGTGGTTTTGTGTTTATGGAGTTGTTTAGTCGAATAGGTCAATGAATTAGGAGCAGAAGTTTTACTGGGTACTGGTACTGGTGAATGAACTTGACAGCACTTGATTCTCTCCTCACGCAGTTTAAGGCCGATATTTCTGCAATTCAAAAGCTAAGATAAAATCTATAGAAATGAACTGGGCTAAGCCTATGAAGCCTGTTCGGAGTACATTAAATATTTCACCGGTGTACATGCTTCAAAGAACAATCTTTGGCTTTAACCATTTACTCTTATTCGCATCCTTTGCTCTTCGTTCTCAAGCATCTTCTAAATGGTGTTATCCTGCCTGATTTTCCGGCATTTCTATACAAACCCTGGCATGGCGATTTCCGTCTACTGCATTTGAAGTGGTAGACTTCATCTGATGCCGTATCTTCGTACTGGCAGGAGGGACTTTATGTTTTTACTATCTTATGCAAGAAGGCTTTGAAATCGTATGCGTGCTTTCTTTGTGCTGCCAGGAGATCTATTGCGTCACACCTGCGACTACAAGAACAGATTGATCCGGCACAACGTCTCTGTACCGTTGCCATCTGCTTCCGGTACTTTTCTACTTTCAGTGCATCAGCTGCTTTCGTAAAGCAGAATGGCATGTTTTGTCATCATCAAGAGTCTCCGTTTACCCGCGAATGGTGGAACTATTTTTGCCATCAGCCTGTGCGTTCTGCAACCGACCGACTGTTTCTGTCTTATTTCCAGATATTTTACGGCGTGCCTACTCCTGATTCCTTAAGGTGGGTATCCATTTGAACATGAAACAGCTGGAAGCAGCCTCTTAAATCATCCTAAGTGTTGAATGATTTCGAAAATATGTCAACAACTCGTGGGAAGCTTAGGGGTTGCTCGAAGCACTTTTACTGTTCAAATGAAGAACCAAGCTTTAGGATTAGTACCGCTATACTAATGTAAGGTCTCTATGAAGAAATTATCTGTTGACCAAGTATTGAAGGAGCATTCTTAGCAGCAATTATGTTAAGAGAAAAATATATTTCTGGAAGAACCCACCATAAGTCAATGAAGATTCAATAATGTATCCCAAAATAGAAGATTTTTGAAGAAGCTATACAAAAGCTTAAGTTGCAGGTTTCCATGACTTTTCTGTGGAAACATTCTTCAACCACCGTGCTTGGGATGGTGCATGTTTTGAATCATTTATCAAGTTTTGGCAGAAGAAACATGTTCAATAACTTGACCTACTTCTGATATCTTTCGGCACCAAAATCTACCTCCAGTTACCAATCACCAAATTGCTTGAGGTCGGTATCTACTTGAAAAAATCTTTTTTCGAAACAGCTCAGCCGGTTTTCAATTAATCTTGACATGCTTTTACCCCATACCGCAGAACTAGAATGATGAAGGTCTTTTTATGAATAGTCGCATTGCTTCGCTCTTCAAATTGCTTTTAAGCCCGAAGAAAATAAGAATGTGGTGAAGATGTACCGGGCAACGAAAGCTCTTCGGAATGATATCAAACTTTCAAAGGGTTTGGCCAAAGAAATGCACTATCATGAGATTTCTTCAATATTGTATTGAAGCAGCAGCAAGTGCGGATGCATGTGATAACACGAAAGGAAGTTTCTTCAATAGATCCATCCTATAATGTTTTTGTATGCGAGCGCCATTGATATTTGAAATCATTGGCCGCTACCATCAACTTTTACTAGAATCGTTCACCGCTATTGAAGAACATGCGGAATTTTACAGTCAATAAGGGCATGATAGTACGCATAATGTCATGGTAATCAAGAATTGCTACCTTCTGAACAATGTCTATCTTACTGATAGATGTCTCCAAAACCCATCTGTTAACACACTAAAAGAAAGGTTCCCACCTAAAACTCAAATTCCCAGCCATTTAGTTCACACTCTCAGTCAATAAACAGCAAGGGTTACCTATAATTCATCGCTAATCCATCATATCTCTAATCTGTGTCCGATCAATCTCCATCTCTTTAGGCGCAATTTTGGACTCAATTGTCTATTTTAGTACTTTTAAACTTTTATTTTTCTCCCTTCAATCGAAACAAAATATGAGACAGCTTCAAAATAAAATACAAAAAAAAAAATCCCTCGTTTGATCTTTTGCCTCTCGACACCATAAGTGGCGAGGTAATTTTTGTTTTTGGCCCACCATCAGAAAATTACTTGCTTGATGGTGTAGCAGCGGCGGCGGCGGTGGCGGTGGTGTGTTCATTTTTTGATTGATGCCAACCACACACAATCAGTCAAATGCGCCGTTCACGACCTTTAAGGCATTTTCCTCTCAATTTGGCCACAATAATTCAACTTTTATGAGACGTAATTCTGTCAGATTGATTGCTCAATCAGCAGCGTTAAGATCATGGCTTTGGATTGTAGACTGTAGACTGTAGTAGAGTTTGCTGCTGCACGACCCCTGCTGTGTGGTGACTCCGACAACTGACTGTGGCTGTGCTGTGCTGTGCAGCACATCACACGGTGATTTTGTAGCGCGTGATTTCTGTGTACGAGTATAATGCACCACCACACCATACCATCGAGACCCTACCAACCAACTTAACTGTGTCGGTTCCTTGCTGCACAAGATGATGATTACCTACAATCTGTTCGTTCGACGATGCCGCCGCCGTGAGTAAGTCACTGACTTGGAGATAATCCACCCACATATTCGGAGATTCAGATATACATTATAATAGCGATGGGCTCTGGCACGCGGGGTATCCTTAGGACACACGACCATATTGTTGTTGTTTATTGTTGTTGGATGATGGTAATGGAAACTGCAATCACATTTGGCACAGGTTTGTTATAATAGTCTCCTCAAGCTGCCTGGCTCTCTCTCTCCCTCTCTCTCTGTTGAGCCATTATCTCAAGATCGTAAATTCATTTACGTTTAACACGACCACACTGACACTGGAGTTTGTGTAGGCTGACGATGACTCAATAAATCATCCAATTGTTCAACACTTAACTATCTAAACTAAGTAATAATTGCACCTGTGAGAGAGAGAAGGTAAAGCGATAGAGGAGCAGGGAAGGGGGAGGAGGATGTGCTAGGGTGAGGATGTTTTGCTTTTGTGCATCCTGCAGAAATATCTTTACAAGCAGAAGAAGAATTTTACCAGAAGGTTTCTAGCTGAAAGAATATAAAAGATCTTTTTTCTGTCTGCATGATTTTCAAGGAAAAGTGAGTAACCTTCGTTCCTGCACCTTCTTTAACTCCCGTTACTCTTGTCTGCATGTTTTTCTATCAGTTTTAGTTTCCGATTAGGGTTTTTTCTTTAAGGATAAATATTGCAAAGTGAATAGTATAAGCTAGGCTGTTTAAAACAAAGACATACGCCCGTTTTAATAAAAGAAAAACCAGAAGTGGCCCAAGAACGGAACCTTGTGGGACACCATTTACAACTATTGTTACCTTTATGATTATGGAAAACAACTTGATAACTTTTTATTGAAATTCACCTTTTTGTAAGCCAAATGTTAGCTCAAGAAACTGCAGCAGCATACACTACAGACCTTCAATATCCATATGGATATGGACATAACTACCAACACCAACAATTGCCAATTGTATGACATTATTATTAGAAGGACTATTATTACTGTTTATTATTACCGCTATTATTACTCATAATTTGCATTGTTATCCGGTTTGAGATGCTTATGATGATGATGATGGAAGAAGAGTGAGACACACACAAGAACGGATATAGCTACTACATACAACAGCCAATAGATACATAGTAGTTGTGTGGGTGAGTGGGTGGGTGTGTGTAATGGTGCAAAGGGATTAACATAATTTGTGTTGATATTCTGAGAATGTGTCTAGAATGGCTTAAAGTGAGTATATTTGAATGTGAAAATGACAAAGAATAGATGCAACTATTTCCAACTACTTATAGGCATTTGTACCTAGTCGCCTTGAATGACCATCAAATATATAGAATAGAGACTTTACAAGTTTAAGTGTCTTGGATTGTTCTTTGTTTAGTAGTTTGAAAAAAAAGACACTTAGAAGTGCTATTTAGGATGAAGAAATTTCTAACGTTATGTGAGTTCAAGTTCCAAATATCTGTTTTTGATTGTTATTAATTTATGGAATGGGGTCAATTTTAGGGATTTTCATCGAACATTCCTGAACTACAATTGAAATTTAATGAATTTCCATATTTTTAGGAACGAAATTTTCTATGGTAAGAACGTATTAAATTGTTATAAGTAAATTACCTTCATGTGAACCATAAATAGTTGAGAAATTTTATCAATAAGCTTTAATTTTTATGAGCTAGTTACTCTAAAAAGTATGCTTTTGTTTTTTTAGGGGGAAAAAATTAATATTTTTTATTACCTAGACACGAGATTTTTAGCTTTTTTGTTTCAGAATTTTGAGTTTTTGGAATTGGTTTTTACTTGCGAACCAAAAATTTGTAGCTCGATTGGCTTTTGAGTAATTTAATTTTCCGCCAAAATATGTCTGAATTCAGCGGAAGAAAGCAAAAAAATTGTTATTTTTTTGATGTCTAAAATTGTAGCTTTTTAAATGCTAATTTTTTGGACAAAAAATAATTTTGTATCTCCCATGGGTTATTTTCTATTCCAATTTTCACATTTAAAAGTGTTCTTCCGGTACGCTGAAGAAAACTTAAATAAATGACTTTCTTGAAATTTTAGTCTGCCAGTTATTGTAGCTTTTAAAACTAAAATTTGCTACGCAAACCTCAATTTTGTAGATAAAGCGGTTTTTGAAATATTCATGTTTTGTTTTTTGGTCCAAAAAAAAAAAAAAATTATTATTTTCTTACTTTCGTCCGCTAACTTCTTATTTTAGCGGAATTTCAAATAACTAAGATACTTAAAAATCAAAGTTTACTCTTCGCAAGAGCATTTAAAGAGCTACAAATTTATGTATTGTTAGCCAAAATTATATTTTTTTAATTATTTAAGATTTTTTCCGCTAACTTATTTTAGCGGAAAATTCAACATTTGATAGCAACTTTAATTTTAAGAGCAACTACGTGCGACTCAGTCTTGCATTTGATTTTTATTGGATTCTGGGTTTTCGGATTGCAGTTTTCGGTATTTTGTGCTTTCGGAATTTTGGGGTTTTTGGCTTTAGGTAAAAATTAATTTCTGTCTCTTCATTTTTTCTTTTTTCCGTACATAAAGTGTAAATATGAATAAAAATGAGTAACTACTCAAATTTCCGATCTTCATTTAGTATGAATAAAATTCTTTAACACATAAATTTTCATGAGTACCTGTTCAATTTATTACGCTGAGTACCTACTCTGAGCATATACTCCGATTTACTACAGGACTTTGCTATATAGGGAAGGTATAGCGATTGAAAATGATTATCAAAGTAGTCCACAACGGCCTTGGCTGAGTGCTGTACAAGGTTTTTAGAATAAAATTCAGTTAACAATACTTGGTCTCAAGCCATTTTCTGTGAATCCTTCGAAGCCGTTTCCTTGCTTCCACTGACACTGACAATGAGGTAAACGATAAACGAAAAAGTTGTTTTTTTTCAGAAAATCTCCATTTACTTTGGATATTTTATTTGCCAACCAACTAACCTCACCTTCTTTGAATAACTTTTTAATATTTAAAATTACATTTCCAGTTTTTTTTTTTTTTTGTTCAAGCCAATCAGCCTTTAGAAGCATACAATCTTTAAATTTAGAAATTAATAAACACCTTTAACATCAAACTTATTATCCTCAAGGACTACTTCTAATTAGACACACACATTTCACCTTGTCATCGGCAATTTCAACGCCCGTTTGGACATTTCGGCGACGTAAATTCCCATCAAGTTAATAACATCATCATCATCTTCTATGCATCTACTTACTTACCATTGCATTCGAATGTGGTCTTTCAACAGTGGGAGGGAATACCACAAAAATTGGAATTTTTTCGGAACTTCAAAAATTATCGTGAATGAGTTTAATTATTTTTATGACTTCTAACGTAAAAAAAGGCTCTACTGAGAAAAAAAATAAAACAAAATTTTCAAGGAAATATTAAGGAGTAGGCGCAATTTAAAACCATTTTTGTATTGAAGTTTAAGGCTCATCATTTCTTTTTTAATATTAAAATCTAGTACATTTTGCTACTTTTCCATATAAAAATCGCTGTAGTTTTTCCGAATTAAATATTCGAAAAAAAAACTAAATTGAATTTTTAAATTTTTTCCAACAATTCCCCACATCATGTCCCACTGTGCACTGCGCCGCGTCGCATTCCTTTGCAATTCGATTAAAACATGTATATTATGTGTGTGAATTTGAAATAATTACGTGATATCAGAAATTTTGGTGGCGTTCCATTGGGGATTCCGCGCCAAATGCCATAATAAACGCATCACGATGCTAATTAGATGCGAACTGTCATCCATGCGTGCGTTATATACTCGTACGTACGTCTATACAAACCGATAATATGAGTCTCAAGATGGATTAAGATGCAAATCCGAGCTTGGAATGTAAAGTAACCAACCGCATCTTCCATCATCAGCACACAAATGCGTGCAGGGTGAATTTCAAAAAACCTATTATCTGCCAAGGGATGATTGAGAAATGTGCGACATGGTCTCTATACTTGTGGGGGGAAATTAAAATAAAAAAAAATACCATTTTGAAGTGAACCTTAATTAAATAACAACTTTATGTCCAAATCCATTGAGGGCTTTCAATTGCAAAATAAAAAATTAAAATACTGAAAAAAAATACAAGTGACCAAACTGCCATACCAATTAATTAGTGAAAAATTATGTCTGACAGTCTTCGGTTTAAGCATCACGGGGATCGACCGATGCGACGTTGTGTCCCAATTGACTGACTCATTCCCTCCCTCTTTGATAATAATGAGACCCAACGATGATTATACAAAAACAAAAAAAAAACAATTAATTTCTCTTTTTTTTTTTTTTTTTTGTAATTTTGGTTCACCCTGTAAGCCTCAATGTTATTGTTTCATGTTTGTCCGTCATTCTGTGTGTTTTATTATTTTATTTTATTTTATTTTTTTTTGTCATTGTTGTTGTTGTTTTTTGTTAATATTTCGTTAAGGGCTGCCCGCAAAAATTTTCAACCTCACTGTCAGGGTGGATAATTGACAGATTGATCGGCGAATTGGTAATTCAATTAGTCAATCAAAATTTTTATGCACACACCTCGACACTGAAGAGGCATTCACACGTGAGCATCCCATCACGATGTACATAACTATACCTATATAAATATTGTACTACATTAAAAGGCAGGAGAGTTCCTGAGGGATGAACAGAGTCCAGGGCGTAGGAATAAAAACAAAAAAAATAGAAATAAGAAGCAGGGTTGGACCTACGCGTAGAAACTCCCGGGTTCAATTTTTTTTACAAGTCCAAACGTTACAGCAGAATTTAGAAATCCACAATTGAACAGAATACAATTTTATTTAGAAGATTTGTCTAAAATCCTCATTTTGTTTGCAGCAAACGAATGAATAGTTTGCGAAGTATCTCCCCAGAAAGTAGTTTGTTGCAAACAACTTCACTTTACAATTCATTTACAACAGGTTTAATCACCACTGTTAGGCTTAACTTTTTATTATATTTACCAAAACGAATTTAAGAGTTTGCTGCAAACAAAGTTGAAGTTGAAAAATTACTATCCAATAAACATAAAGTCGTTTTACGCAAACAATTCGTTCTCTCATTTTGTTTGTATGCATTCTACGCCAATCCTAAATTGTAGTGTCCGCAGCGAAACGACAAGATACTCCCTTCGTAAGCGAGAGGTTGCCGGTTCAATCGCAGGTAAACGTTTGTTTAAACCAAAAAAAAATTACTAATTTGCTGTAAACGAAGCCGGAAAATTTTCCAGCAAACGTAAAAGTCGTTTGGGCAATTTTTTCGTTTGCCGCAATCGATTTTTTCATTCAGTGTTTTCTTACTTCATTACGACCGACGGCGGGCGATTACAATTCAGGATGGATCTCGGCCTCAACCAACATAGTTCTCCAACTATCCCGGTCCCTAACTAGTTGCCACTAGTAACGCACGCTTAGTTGCTTGAGGTTACGTCCCGTCGTCCATCGACGGAGTGTTCGAACATGCCTTTCTTCGATTTTAAGACCTTGTGAGTATCTCCTTGTTAGTATCGAATTGTGGGAATCGAGTACTTGATATTTCACTCCGCCAAATCGGCGGAAGACTTTGTCGTGAAGACTTTGTTTTCCGACCATGGAACTGAAGATGCCTTCCTTTCCAATCTGGACATTATTATTAGGATTGGAATATCGAGGTTTGGGAATCGAGTGTTTGATCTGGTGACAATTCATTCCCCCTCCCGACCGCCCGCCACTGTAAAGTCGATGAGTCCGATTCCATTTTTTGAATTTTTGTCGTGCAGGCTTTGTCCTCCAACCATAAAGTCACTAAGAAAAATCTTGACGTCTTACTTCGGGCACCTATCATACGTCTCTTCGAGAAGTCCGACGATGGTCGCGTCATCTTCCTCCTCTGTTGAGGCATGGACACAGATCAGACTGATGTTCTAAAATTTGGCCCTGATGCGATTTGTGAAGAGGCCCTCATTTTCAAATTAAAAATGGCTGAATTTTTGCCAAGGTCCACCTCTTATCAGAAAAAAACATCCAAACAGCCGCTGCCTCAGTCCCCTGTAGTACTTTCCGTAGAAGATATCGCAGAGACTTAATTTTTACCTGGTTCATACCAGTATTAGATGAAGAATAGCCTACAAATCTATCTACTATCACTTTGGTGTTTTCAGCAGAAGTATGCCCAATACCCATGAACACACAGTTCGCTTGTTTTGGAAGTTCCTTCTACAGAATAAAAACGCATTGCCGTTGTGTAGCCGTTTACTTTCGGTAATCGTGGGTTTGATCCAACCCCTTGTTCCAAATCGTCAAACTGTTTTCATACAGTTGGAGTTATTGATCCGCCTTGAAGAAGTTGACAGTATAGAGAGGTTAGAGTCACTTTAGTCGTATCTCCAATAACTACGAAACTCTTCTCTTTCTCGAGAATCCCAAAGGAGTTGAGGAGAAGGTTCTCTTCTTCTTCCGTTATTGTTTTGTTTTGTTTTTCACTGAAGCCTTAACCCTTCTGTCAAAACATGGCTTCTTTCAACACTTTAGCCTATATGTAACCAAGTAAGCCTTCCGATAACCTGAAGAGGAAAAGTTTCCAAAATGTTTCCAAAATGTTTCTGAAACACTTCTATGTTTTGAAGTTTTTAAAGTGTCCAAAAACCGTAAGTTCTACAAACATTTTTGTAAGGAAAAGTGGTAGGTATGCAATCTGGCATCCTTACGACTTCCGAAAAAAAATGGGAGTAGATTTGAAGCAAAAAATGTAGTAGATTGCGAAAAATCGTAGTGGATTGCAAAATTATCCTTTCTTATATACCTAAAATATATAAAAAAAACATTTTTACATAAAATTTTACTAAAAAAAATTATGGAAATTCTGGTTTAACCCCAGAATTTCCATTAAAAACAATAATTTTATTTTTTCGTTTTATTTTAGTAAAATTTTATGAACAAATGTTCACTTTTTTACATTTAGGTATATAAGAAAGGATAATTTTGCAATCTACTACGATTTTTCTCAATCTACTACATTTTTTCTTCAAATCTACTTTGATTTTTTACAGTCTAACAGTAAAAAAGACAAAATAGAAGTAAACTTGGCACTTTTTTTATAAAATTGAAGTAGTTAGGTGGAAATAGAGATTTTTAAAATGTAGTAGATTTCGATATTTTCATGATGGAGCGTTGTAGGAAGTAGATTTTTGAAAAAAAAACTTTAGGAAATGTAGTAGATCTACTAAAATTGTAACAAAGTGGTATTGCTGCTGAACCTGGAGCCCTTTCCCACTGAAAGCTTTGTCCAGTGAGATGATCTAACCCTGGTCCTGGATAACAGCAATGTACTAAAAGAGTTATTAATTTTTGCCAACCAACAACCACGCGCTCCCAATGTTGCTCTATTTGTTTATTCATTAATTTGTTGGGTTTGAGTTTTCAGTTCCACAGATTCGAGCTTGGGGACTTTTTTTTTTATTTAATGTTTTTTTTTTGCTTGCCACTAACTACGATTAAAGTCTTTTATGTTTTTGATTGAAGGATAAAAGTGTAGCAGAACAAGAGACAACACTACACAATACACTACTACACACACACACAACAAACACAACACAAAAATGAACGATATCCTGGTGTTTATTGATTTCAATGAATGACTGACAATAAATTCATTAAAGCGATAGACAGGTTAATGTCAATCGAGGGCAGAGACACACAAAAAAAAATGATGAAACCAAAAATACACAAAATGGTTGTTAATAAATAATTGATTGAAAAACAAAAACCAAAAAAAAAAAAAAAATATGTCAGTCCTGTCTGTGTGGTTGTTGTTGTAAAAGAGTTTTTAAAAGGATGCCAATCATGTGAAGGTAATTTTAATGAATTAAAGTGAATTATTTTGGCATTTTACACACAAATCAGTTGCATAAAAATGTATACTTCCAAACTTGACATTAAATTTAATTTGTTGAAGGACATTTTTGTCCAAGTGGGGGTGTACCTTAGTTGAAATATTCAAAATTTCTATAATTCATTAAAATTCAGAAAATAATAACAACACTGAACCTGACCTAAATTCTTCGTCCTTAGAAAAAAATGTAATCACCCAAACTCTGCATTTAAACAACCTGTAGGTGTACGCATGTTAACAAAACATCCCTACAGTCACCCTTGATAGAGGATATACACCACACACACACACATTCACATACACAATGTCCTGCGGCTTGTCTCTCATCTCTCTTAGTGCCTGTCGCTGATGTGTATATGACAGTTGAGTTGACAATGTCATCAAAAGTTGACGTTTTACTCTTGTCATACAAAAGGACCTTCTATATGCGAACAACACCGCCGCCGCCATCTACCGCGCCGCTTTACGCAAAGGACAAACAAACACGAGAGGACGAAATCAACATAACGACAATATAGCGTCGTCGTTGTTGTTTGGTTTTGTATATCGTGTGTTTGTTTGTTGTGAGTCGCTTACCATCATCAATCCCTCCCCACCCCTCTTGATTCTGTGAATGCTTCTGCCACACATTAAGGACTTCCACGCATTGTGCGTGCTCTGGAATGATAATGACTGACAGGCAGACAGACAAGTCCTGGTCCCTGAAATAAAATCTCTAATTTTTTTTTCTTTTTCCTTCTTTGGTTTTCGTATCCCCCAAAAAACCAATGAGCTCCTTGAAGGTGTTTTTGTTTGTTATATGCGGCGAGGAATAACGCAAGGTGAGCTCTCTTCGTCAAGGATATGAAGGCTGCTGCTGCCGCAGACATCATCATCAGCATCGTGTCGCCAACATCAGAGAAGTTCTTTTGTCCTTTGGCGTAATTGAGAGCAAACAGCACCCATCAAGAATACCAAAAACACATATATGTACGCTTTTAGTTTGACAGGATATTTGTGGAAGGACACACTCTGCTCGCCTTAATAAAGTTGAGATATAGAATGGCACGGCGCGGGTATAAAAGATCTGTTTTTGTCAACTTTCTGTCGTTCTCCTTCAAAGTCTCCATACGACCGACATGAAAATAATAGTGAAGACAAAGTTAAAAGAAGAAAAAAAGAAGCAAAGAAAAGACCGACCGAATAAGGACATGTGTGGAAGAGGATAGTATTTCTTCCAACACTCAATTCTATACTCTCTTGATGTGCGATTCATTGGCATAAGAGCCATCATCTTCTACCGCATCAGATTCCAAAAAATCATAATACGCCACCTTTATAATTTCGCAATCAGACTGTCAATCATAAGTAAATGAATATCAGTGGGGTGACCATTTGCTGTTAAGTTTTGGAGAGACAAGAATAGTAAACAGTACAGGGTGACAGATGAATTCATATAAAATACAAGAACTGTCAAACTACTAACTTATTTTACTTAGCTTACTTTTTAAGGCGTTACAACTCTACTTCGCGCGGGGGGAGGGGGGGTCATAGTGAGTGTCTTAAAAAATTTTAAGACATTTTTTTTACAAGCGAACATACAGTTCTCCGGGGGGGGGGGGGGCAGGAGGTTCATGACCCTGTGACCCCCTTCCCTGCATATACCTGTGTACCAGGGTCTTAAACATCATTCCTATGCATTTTGTCCCGACCTCAGTTTGTTTCCTCCAGTAGGGCACCCCAAGTTCGTTGATTTCCCTTTCTACTTCTGTAAGCTACCTTAGGCGGAGTCTTCTTCTACTGACTTGGCCCTCCCCTCTGGGTAAAACTCGAAAACCCTACAGCTTTTACGGATATCTCCCTACTCATTTTGAATTTGGGGCTTTTTCTGATCCCCAGACCCTTCCAAGATGCCCTCAATATGAGTTTAAGGTTTTTTCTGATCAGCAGCTCCCTCCATCTGGGAAGGAGCTACTGACTTTCAGCTAAGGAATTTTTCTGATCACCAGCACCTTCCGAGATACCCATACTCTAAGATTAAGTTTTTTTTTCTGGTCACCAGGTCCTTTCAAGATCTCCCAGCACTTTCCCTGACCCCAGGGTTTGTTTTGGTATTCGGATCCTTTCAAGATACAATTGCTCAATTTGAGTCTAAGGCTTTTTCTGACCAAAAACCATTCTTTAAAAGTTAAGAGTTTTTTCTGCCCACCAATTATTTCCGAGATCTCCTTCCTGAATATGAATTAAGGGCTTAATTTGGCCTAGTGGCTCTTTTCAAGATTCTGATTTCTGATCACCAACACCTTCCGAGATACCGATACTCTAATTTTAGAGCTTTTTTCTGGTCCCCAGCCCTTCCGAAAAAAACCATTCTTTAAAAGTTAAGAGTTTTTTCTGCCCACCAATTATTTCCGAGATCTCCTTCCTGAATATGAATTAAGGGCTTAATTTGGCCTAGTGGCTCTTTTCAAGATTCTGATTTCTGATCACCAACACCTTCCGAGATACCGATACTCTAATTTTAGAGCTTTTTTCTGGTCCCCAGCCCTTCCGAAAAAAACCATTCTTTAAAAGTTAAGAGTTTTTTCTGCCCACCAATTATTTCCGAGATCTCCTTCCTGAATATGAATTAAGGGCTTAATTTGGCCTAGTGGCTCTTTTCAAGATTCTGATTTCTGATCACCAACACCTTCCGAGATACCGATACTCTAATTTAGAGCTTTTTTCTGGTCCCCAGCTCCTTCCGAGATCTCCCAGCACTTTTCTTGCTCCCAGAGCTTTTCTTGACCATCAGATCCTTCCAAGTTATCATTGCTCAATTTGAGTTTAAGGCTTTTCCTGATCAACAACTCCTTCCGGAAAACCCTACTTTACCTAAGTTAAGAGTTTTTTTTTGCCCGCCAGTTCTTTACGAGATCTCCTTGCTAACTTTCAGTTTAGGGCTTTATCTGGCTGCCGGTTTTTTTTTCGAGATTCCCAGCAAATTTTTCTGACCACCAACATCTTCCGAGATATTGATTCTCCTTCCGAGATCTCCCAGCTCACTAGGAGTGTAGCGCTTTTCTTTTTCTTCAGATCCTTCCGAGATACCCTCAATATTAGTTTTTGTTTTTCTTTTTTCCTGATAAACAGCTACCTCCGACATCTCCCAGCACTTTTCTTGATCAAAGGGCTTTTCTTGATCTTTTGATCCTTTCACGTTACCATTGCTCAGTTTGACTTTAAGCTTTTTTTTTCCTTCTGGAGACCTCCAGTTGCTTCCGAAAGCTCCAGTTCCTTCCGAAACCTCCTTGCTTACTTTCAGTTTAGTTCTTTATATTACCGCCAGCTCTTTTCGAGATCCCCTGCTCGCCCCGAATTGAGGTTCTCATTTCCCTTAAAAGTTTTCTAAAGCGGCTTGATTGATTTTGACAGTTCATGGCGGCCATGTTGTTTTATTTTTGCTGTCAATTTTTTTAATTCTTTTATTTCAAAAAAAAAAACTGAGGGCGAATTGAAGCCCTGAGGCCCCCGTCGGACAAGGAGAATAGATGAGTCATATAATTGAACGTAATTAAGAATCCCACATTACCCCTCAGCGTAATAGTTAGGGCGATGAACTCTCAAACTGGACGGAATTCTGGGTTCACATCAGTCAACCTATTTACAATTGTATAAAAGTTAGTACGTTTTAATAACAGTAATGGAGAAGACCTACAATTTTCTGCCGGTTCCAAACGGCTAGTTGAGATGCACTTTTTGTGACAAGCAGTACACTTGGAAGTTTTGTCAATTTTTCGCGCAAGAGGCAGTACCTACCCGTGAAAAAAATCAAGAATTGGAACTGAACCCAGACCTCCAGCGTGGTGACCATCACACTAACCGTTATAAGTGATACTACCGACTTAAATATGGTCACCCTAAATACAATGTGAGGAACCTTTTAATGTTTTCGAGGAGTCTGTGGACGTTTCCACTAAAAAAGAAATCACATACTCGCTCTTTGATAGGTAAAGTACGGGTACCCTACACTTACAATGCGTACTTATTATACTGTACAGTGTACATAACATTTTCATGTCTAAATTATAATTTTTCTTGTCCCTCATCACCACCACATCACATACCTCCATTCCATCACTTCCTTTTGGCTTTTTCAGAAATATAAGTTGATGGAGGGGGGTTGTGGGGGGGATAAAAGAAATCGTGGCTTCTATAAATGACACTGAATGACATGTGGACAGGACACTGATGATTTTCTGTTCTTTATTTTTTGCAAATTATTTTCGTACATTGTGTGTGTTGTGATTTTTTTTTTTTTTTCGTCATTATCTTGACATTGGACAAATTCAATTACGCTCTTCCTTACACCCACTATAGACTGTACTATGCCACCATGATTGTCACCGCCAACAGCACCACACACACACATCACATTCACATCATCCAGCACCGCCAGCCGTAATCATGTCACACATTTGTGTCCTCTTGTTGCACAGAAAAGAAGTGAAAATAAAGAACTTGAAGTTGAGAGTCAATCAAAAGCGGGTGGCGAGCGGCGAGGGTGGAAAGAGAGAAAGAGAGAGAGGGTCTCAAAAAGGATACACACACACACGGAAACGGATACGCAGAAAAAGGGTAATGGGGCGAAAGTTGACAGGATAATCGATTCCCGGAGAGATGTCAGTCACAGTCAAATGCAATGTCAGTTGCGTTTGGATGAATTGGACATACATTTTTGTATTTTTGTTTGTGTGAGTGTGTGTGTGTGTGTGTGTGTGTGAACCGTGTATTTGTATAAGAGGTTATGATTTTTTTTGCTCTCGCTTCTTATTGTTGATATTGTCAGTGATTTTCTTGTGTCAGTTTATTATAATGTAGTGTTTTTCCCTGTTTGTGTGTGTAAGTGTGTGTGTGTTCCTTCTATGGTAACATTAACTGGGCTGATGATGGTGGGCGTTTATAGGGGTGAATAATACAAATACAAAAACATAACCACAATGAACTTGTCAATGTCAGGCTCCTGAAATGTCAGTCAATCTTCGTCAAAAAAAATACCAGAAAAAAAAAGAAAACAAGACAAAACAAACAAACAAACAAACACACAGATGCATTGAGACATGGATAAACAAATAATAGAAGGAAGGATAGTTAAAAAGAAAAAAAAAGAAAAATAGGAAATGAGGAAGCCAAAGCAAATTAATAATTTTGGCTGTTGACTGATGTACGTGATGGGTTTTTTTTTTAAGGACTTTCGGTATTGAAGGAGCAATTCTATTTCGAAATAATCTACTGCTGAATGTTTCATACAAAAATGAGAATTTTGTATACAAAAACTTTTTCTCGAAATCAAGAATTTTACACATGATTGAAGCTTATTGTTAGATTTGACTGATAATCTTTCAAAATAAAAGACGCACAGCCATCCAGGAAATAAACGTTGCATCTACAGTTTCAGCAAGGGTAGGTATACTACTTGGAGAAGACCCTAACAAGGCTAATATTAGGAGCGGTTTGAACGGCCTCTCGTCCGTAGAGTTGTACTGCATTTAACAAGGTTACAACAAAGAAACCAATCAAAGCGCATGTTGAGAAGAGAACCTAGGCCGAACCAGACGCCACTAAATGAGGTGAACAAAAAACGTAAAAATGATATATTAAAGCATCGGAAAATATTCCCTTATTGTAAATATATGGGTCCCAGACGATTATAGTGTCACCGCATTCAACCAGACTCATTCAAAGTTGAAAGAGTGCATAAGAAATAGTTTTTGGTAACAGAGGTTAGGTTGAAACCACAATCAACGAATAATTTCGTTGAAATAATGTAGATGACTTAAACGATGTTAACAAACAATTCCAAGTTGCTGGTATACTGAAGGTCTTACTATCCATCTTTCCAAAGCTCCAGCTAATCACCTGGTTAGGAATATAAGCCAACTCTTATTCTTAACTGTGTAAAATATTGTTGAATTAAAATAATTCCTGCCGAATGCAACGTCAGAATTATGTGCTCGATCCTTAAGAAATTACACCTTTAGTCCAGCAGTATGATGCAAAGGCATTAACTGTCTCAATGGTAAATGGGAATGCATTAGATTATTTTGAATACAACATTCTTTGGTTGAAATAAAAGATAAGACCATCTAGTGACCAGTAAGGACACCGATAATACTGGTCTGCAAAAATTAAGTTTGTTTTATCCTTCATATATTTTTTTTTTGATTTTGTGGACTTGGACTGTTCTAAATCTAAATCTGGTATCACTCACCTACATTTTTTTTTAATAATTTTTAAAATATGTGATTGATTTTTAGAAAAGAGCTCTCTAAGATTTTTTTGAAGAAAAATCTAAAAATTTATCGTTATAAAAGAAATCACATCAAAAAGTTTAATCAAAATCGTTAGTGCCGTTTTCGAGAAAACTCGAAAAACTCAAAATTGTTGTATGGGAGGTACTCGTTCCAGATGAGATATTAAAAAAAAAAAAAAAACAGTTTTCGAAATTACAAAGAAATGATCTCTACTAAATTTGAAGAAACTCCTTTCACGCGCTTAGACAGTGGAAATGTTTACAGATGGACTCACGGACGCACGGACATACAGACCGGCGGACTGCATGACGAAAACCACTTTTTTGGACTTCTCCATCATCATAATGTTGGTTTTGATTATAACCTCAAATTTTTTTTTACACGAAACCAATACTTGCCCTGTAGAGCATTCGCGCTCAGTATCTCAAAAAAACGTAAAGCTAGCGATTTAAAATTGTTATTTCAGAACTTTCCACCTCTAAAAACGCTTTAATTAGACTAAAGAGAGTATTTTTGACAAATCATAAATTTCACTTTGCAAAAGCGAATTTTTAAATGATTAAAAATGATTTAGACCAGATGACATGCACTTTATTCAAGTTTTATTAATAGTTTTTTAATAAAGTATTTATCAGTAAAGAAATTCGACGTTAAATGTACCAAAAAAAAAAAACGGTTTCTTCACATTTTCATATTAGCATTAATCTCGTAACGTGCTAGAATAGTTTTGACTTCAGATTCGGGTTCAATGTGTCAAAATTCTTTAGAAAACTTAAGAATAGTATAGTTCGGTTTGAAGGTGATTTTCACTGCAGACCAGTGTAATTAATCTTCGGGATAGAATGTTTTCGATTTCACTGAAGATGGAACAAATGGAACCTCAATAAGCATGGGAAGTGCGCCAGTAAGCAGCAGTATTAATGTTCATTCAGTATCAGAAGCAACATGTTAGTGGGATCGCTCCACATTAGGAGAAACGTCATTGCGATATTTTTTCTTAGTGAGGTCATAATTTTTTTTTTAAATTGTATTTTTTAACAATCAAGCAGGTATTAAGGATTATGTGATAATGTGTCATGCAAATTGTATTGATGTCATTTTAAATATCTAATATAAATGTGATTTCATACTGGAAATAAATTCTAAATGTTTCTGTACCAACACACAATAAATATCTCTTAAAAATATTTATTTCCCACGTCAACTTTTCTTCCGTTAATATCCCACTTCAAAAATACTTTTGTTAATTTTCTATTGAAAAGTTGTCTCATGATACAATTTTTCTTACCAGTAAGATATCCCATAACGAGATCAAATCAAAAATAACACTTCTCGTCATCAAAATAGCACTTCAACGAAAAAAAATCCACAACACACATGAACTCTCAAAATGATGAAATGGTTTCTATAGTCCAGAAATAATGTCTCTTCACTACACTAACCCGCCTTGCGGCTGCTCATTCAACAATGCATCGGAAATCAAAAGACACATTCGAAAAACTATTTTTTTTTTTTTTTCTAAATGAAAAAGTTCTCAAGTCTTTGAATGAGGGCGCAGATTCGATTTGGACTTATTGTAGACATTTGATTGATTGACATCTAAACATAACACATTTTGATCGGTGGGCGCTGTTTTTTTCTATAAAATTGCTAGACTTTTGAGGTCTTGAGTTTATTTAAAAGTATTTTTTTTTTTTTGTTTTGCTTTATGGTCATTTCGAGAGACCACTTGTCTGCGGTTAATATTTATTTAGGCACTCTCTCAATCTTTTGCCGCAAGAAAAAACCTTAATCCATGAGAAGTGCGCCTGAATTGATCACACACATGGCCTCGAGTGTGATCGATTGATCTGTCAATGATATTTTTTCTCTGTTCTTTTTTTTTTTCTTTTTTTTCTGGAATTAAATCAAAAATATATTTTTGAGGAGATGGATATTTTGATTGATTGAAGAAATGATTTCTTATGATTTGGAATGACTTGAAAGAAATTAATAAAATAAAAAAATAAAAATAATAATATCACACTCAAGAGTGTTACTGGGATGTGTGCCGCACTGATGAACCGTCATAATCAAGTTGCCACTCTGACACTTCTTTAATTTTTATTATTTGTGTCTTTCGCCTTTCATTGATCAGAGTGTAAAGAAAACCAAAGCTGTATGTAGACAACACTTTAGTGGGGTATTTATCCCCCTTAAATGTTTTAATTTATTTTAATTTAAAGTACTTGCCTTTAGATTTTAAAATTTCTTAGATGTGGTTCATTCTGTTTGTGTATATTTTTAAGTATTAAAGTTCTTCTTTTCCGAAGGGCCGAAGCGATGATATATTTATAATTTAATTGGTCAATATCTAAGAATTCCCCCTTTGGCTACGGTTCTTTCAAAGACTGAAGAAAAATTTCTTTGATTATAGCAACTCATTCACAGGTTTTATTTTGTTTGGATTTTAAAACGAGACCACAGCTATTGGAGCAGCGAAATATTGCATTCAAATCGTGGTTAATCTTATGAGCATAGTTTTCGCTGATACCCAAAGAGTAACTCCCTAACATCTGAACATTATTCGCAAACATTCGTACTTCGCAATATAGAACTATGGAAGGTAGGTATATCGTTAATGGCAGTACAGAAAATAGAAATGGTCCAAGGATAGATCCCTATGGAATCCCATGGAGTAACCTAAGCAACTTACTCGACTGTTACGGCAGGTGTAACAGATTGACTTCTAA
Source organism: Meliscaeva auricollis (assembly GCA_948107695.1). NCBI lineage: Eukaryota > Metazoa > Arthropoda > Insecta > Diptera > Syrphidae > Meliscaeva > Meliscaeva auricollis. Next base: position 46,481,512 of record OX403619.1, on the reverse strand, counting down.
TATTGTAGCATCGAACGTACTTTCACAGGAATAAAGAATTTCATTGATATTCAAACCCGTTTTGTAGGGCTCTTATTGAAAAACCCTTTATATTACCATTATTTCGCTTTTAATACCATAAACTAGCTAAATCTGTGCATTTGATTTTAATGAATTTCTATTTCTTTTCTTTTCAGGTAAGTGCTAACTCTTAAAGGATTATTTACAATTATAAGTGTTTCAACAATATAGATTATTCACAAAAGCCCTAACAATAAAAAAAAATGGTAAGTCACTTAGCCCAGTGCGTTCTATTTCTTATTCCCTTTTCCTATACCTAATCAAAGCTTATCATCTTCAAAAATGTAAATAAAAGTAAAATTTTGGCATTAAAAATTGAAATTTCTCCTAAATCATCAAGTTTACAAGATAAATTTATCAAATCTCCCAAAAGTTTGATAGAGGTCAAAAAGAAATTCAATACACGCGGCCTAATTCCAATATAAATGTACGATAAGACTCTATAAAAAATTAATTTCTCACTCACAACTGAGCAACCTCTGAAGGCCGAGTTCATCATCCATCGTCTTTGCCTTTGCAACTTTACACGTTTTTCGGTGCAACAAAAGTTTTTTTTTGTTTTTCTTAGGAAGAAAAAAAAAAAAAAAAAACAACCCTCCAGATACTTTTCAATTGAGTATAGAATAGCCCTTAAGGAGAAGGACTACACATTCCTTTCCTGAATTTTTGTATTTTTTTTTTTTGCAACTTCCTTAAATCAGGGAAAACACCATAGCACCTTCTGCTACTGCTAGACTTTTTTTTTTGTTTTTGTTGTTTGTTGAACCCAAAAACACACAAAAGCACGTATTCACCCAAATCGGAGGCGGGCGGCTTAAGATTTTTTTTTTTATCTTTTTTAGTTTTTTTTTTTTTTGTATCTTTGTATCCCTTTTTTTTTGTTTAAATGCGATTTTATGGTCCATGAATCTTGGTGTGGTTCCTCTTAATGCTCTGATGTTGGGGCATCTTGGTCTCGTGGTGATGTTATTGTGCAGAGTTGTTGATGAAGAACCAACTTTTGTTGCATTCTTTATTATTTCGAAGCACCCTCCCCTCCTCTCTTCCCATTGGGCTTTGCTCAAGTTGAGATACATTACGAAGAAGAGATTCAGGACAAACTGAAGAAGAAGAACAAAAAAAAAATGTCCCTAAAATTTGAAGCATTCGATTTGGTCGCCTTCAGGTATTTCACCAAGAGATATCCAGAAGAAGAAGTGTCCCTTCCTCAAGTTTTGTTCTTCTCTCTCTCTCTTCCTCTCTCTCACTCTCTTTGGAAACCAATGGACGTTTTTATTCGTTTTTTTTTTTGTATTCCTGTTTGAAACTTGTCGTAGAGTGATTTGTGGTCGACGATGGAGTGATTTATAGTTGACGTGGGTACAATACTGTTGTGGAGTCTTAACTTATTTTAGGTTCTTTTTTTTTTTTTTTGCTTTTCGAGGGGGCAAACAAAAAAAATTTTGTGTCTTGTATTTATCTTCAAATAAACTTCCTGGAAATAAAAATTCATTGAAGCGCACGCGGCAGCTTCAATATGGACATGACTTTTTTTTGTTTTTTGTTTGTTTTTAAGTTGACATCATTGAGTCGCTTGATTCCTATGTCAGCCAAATGGCAACACTTTTTTTTTGTACCTATACTTTTTCAAACTGTCAACTTTGAATGATGTGCTCATTTAGCAACATCACGAGTGAACTCTTTTACGCTGTCCAGATCTTAAATGGAACTTGAAAACTTTTCCCCCTCATGATGATGATGTTGCGGATGGAAGAAACACCCACTCATCAAAGTCATCATATTCAGCCAGCAGCGCCATCATTCGGAGGACAAAAGTTGTCTTTTCGGTTTTATTTTGTATGAGAGAGAGAGAGAGAGAGGATAGGAAAAACTTTTCTTATATAGTTTTGAAGCAATCAAAATGAGTGAGAGGAACGTGTTATCCATGCATCACTTGGCAGCATTGGCTGTCATCATATTAATAGCTGCCAACTGATGGCCTCAATTAGTAAAGAAATTAGATATTTTTTTTTTTTTTCTTTTGGTACTACGAGCATTTGTATCTCAACACACATTAGGGAATCGGGCAGAGAAAACACACCACCACCATCGATGACAGAGATGGACCGAAGATTTCTTTTTTTTTTCCACAGAAAACATGCTTCCTTCTTTAATAACTAGTAGAAGTAGTATAGATTGTAGGTATAAAATAGTGGATAGCGTGATGGGATTAGCAACGGAGGAGATGACGGCAGCGTTGAAGCTTCTATCATAACAGCTCTAATACATCGATCGATGGTCCAGCATCAGCTTCTTGCAATAAATCAACGATTAATCGACAGAATTAATTAAAATATGCGCGCAGATAGTGAAAGTCATGATGGAATGGGAGTCATAGACAAAGAGTTGAGTGAATTAGTGAGACCATGGAAAATCTGGTGACCATATACTTGTTTTTTTTTTTCAATTTTTTTTTTTTACAATTTAAATTTGTATCTGGAATGTAAAAATTATTAAAAATCATGTATTAGTATTCAAAGGGGTCAATATCCCCCATTCTGGGGAGGTAGGTGAGAGTTATTGTGTAATCAACCATACAAAATGTGCATTCAAAGCATTTTAGTCCAGTCAAATAGTATTTTGGACAGAAAAAAAAATAAAGAAGTGGTTTTTTTAGTTGTATTTCATGTTTAAGTGGTCGCCATACTCTTTGCTGTCGGTTTGCTGTCGGCCAGCCACGGGATGTGTCTGAAAGCAGGGCTGGTTCATCAGCTTGGTGTGAAATAAGCCTTACGGATATAACTTTACACCGAAAATCGCGGAAACAAATAATTTTTATTTGAGCCCAACAAAAACATTTCTTGGATTCTTTTTGAAAAATCTTCAAGTCCCTTATTTTGGCAGAGATTTTGTGCTAATTTGTTGGTTTGCGCAAGAAGTTATCATTTAATTAGCTAAAATTTGTGAGATTACAATTTTTTGATCCCGCAACCAAAGTGTCCGCCAAAATAAGGGACGTAAAATCTTCTTAATGTTTAATAAACTCAGCAAAGTTGAACGAGCAGCTTATAATTTCTGCTGAATTAGTTGATGCTAATACATCTCAATATACTTAGTGTGCAAGTAAATGATTAAAATAAAACAAGATGATGTTTTTAAAGGATTGTTATCGGAAAAACTAAACCTTAGTTTCTCATACCATCTTTTACATAATTCCACCGTATTCCAAGTGGTAAAAGAATTCATATTTTGTCTTTAGAAAAAAGAATGATTATCAGCAACTTTGGCAAAACTAGCTGTGATAACGCCATCACAGCTGGAATATTCCTTTTATAAAAGTTAAAACAGTGTAGGTCCTACAACACTGCCTTATGGAACACCGGCTTCTATTTGCTTTAACTCCAAATATTCTTGTTCGAAACATTCTTTAAGGGGTGTCGATCTGAAATATATTGAATTTTAGAATTTCGTAGCACTATCTAAGTAGATTCCGTTGCAGTTTTTAGTAAAGTAGGTAGGTGTCTCTTTCGAAACCTTGTTAAAGTCTTGATCAACTTGTTTTTCTTCTATTGCTTTCTTTATTTCTAAATCCGAGCTGATGAATTAAAATTACAGTTCTTAGTTTTATGAGTTTTCAAACAGCCAATTTCTTCAAAGAGTCCTAACGTTTAACCGCTGCTGTAGGTACTTAACCCTAAAGTTAGTACTCCAATCGGTATTAACTCATTTCTTCACTGAAGGACCCAAGTACCAAAACCTATAGTATTGTCAAATTAGTACTGAGGTATTGTTAGATCGTGCTACTAGCTGGTATCTCGAAATCGACACTCTATAACCCTGTTAGAACCTAGTCAGATCAATTCCTTAGCAAACCCTAGTCAGTTCCCTTCGTGGGCTTACATTATGGTAGGAGAATAATATTGGTATGTCTGACAAAAGACGAAAATTCTGGTAGTACGGAAGATAGAAAACCTCGGATTTCGGTATAATCTATCTCCCTAAAGTGGTTTTTCAGTAGTTAACGTACTTCTGTGCTTCTTGTCAAAATTTGGCTATTTATCGTATTTGACAAAAATTTCCCCCTCTTCTATTAGTGTCTTCTTCTTCTTTTTTTTTTAAGAATGAATGAAGTAAAAATGTTTACATTCTATAATATGTCGTCCGCTCAAATGTCACTTTGTGACTTTAGTGACACACAATCACATAGCACACATTTTGTTTTCCATCAAATTAAATATACCATCCTACACTTTTTTATTCAGCAAGCTTTATGGGTCGATTGGATGTAAAAGAAAAAAAAGATGAACCAAGTCTTTTATGTTTTATGCAACAATGCCAAAGGCTGGTCACATATCTGTCTTGTATTTATGTAGAAGTCACAGAGATCAAGGAATGCGTGCATTTTCCTCAAGCAATTCGCACATCCCTTAGACATATAGAAGGACTTTTTGTTGTTGTTGTAAAAGTCACATATTTTATACGAGAAAATGAAGGATTTTATTAAAATGAAACAAATACGCGACATTCATGTTACCCATGTCGACATGTCCACCGACACTATACTCCGTTTAACAAATAAACTGACAGACAGTTTTGCTCGATTATAATATGCGTTAGCAGTATTATGTGGAAGCAGCCTTTGCCTATAAACACGCTTCACAGTGTATTCATTTATGTAAATAATAATGTGGACATGGACAGCCAGATGGGACTCTTGTGAAAGGACACACTGACATCCTTTTTTCTGTTTTAATGTTTTTTTTTTCTTTTTACTCAAGCATCTTGTCTGATATAAAAGAGAAAGAATCCTTCAAATGAAATTGTTTTCTAAAGGGTTAAAAAAAAAAAAACTTGAAGTGTTTTTAGCGGGCGTTGAACAATAATTCTGTGAGGGTATACGAAGTTGAAAAAATCATTAGAACACAACAAGTTTTGCGGTATTTCTACCTACATTTTATTAAATTTATTTAGACAGGGACGTATAGGCTACTTAGCACCAAGACTCGGTAAACCCTACGATTCTTACTGTTGCAGCTGCAAAGCTACTAATAGAACATTTTCTCTGCGATTGTCCATGCCCAACGGCCTAGAGACCGTTCCTAATAGACCTAAGCACTCTTTATCTTCCCGAATTGTGGCAATAAGGCCATAGGCAACCTTTTTTCATGTTAAGACTTCAGATCTTCTTTAGGAAGGTCTCACTTTAGATTCTTTGATGATTTGATGATTCTTTGAATGGATTAATAGCCCAAGATGACTGCAATCAAAGACTATCAGTAGTCCTCAATAGGTTTAATATCAAGAAACGACAACAAGGCCATCAGCGAGAGAACGAACGCGTTTCAGGCTATATTCAAAAAAGGTTAAACCTGGCGTTGAACGCAAACACACGGTGGACTTACACAGTGGGACGCCCCAGGGCATTACAAGTACTACCCTTAGTGCAATTTTATGGACATGATAAGGCATGTTTGCACCCCTTGCTGAGGAGCGAGGTGTTTCTAAAACATTTTGTGACTTAACTGTTTTAGCTGTTAAACAGGTCCTTTAAGACAGCTTTGACCTCGCAACCTAATTTCAGTAACATTACAAACATTAATACAGATTACCCTGTAGCGTAGGGCATTCCGACAGGTGCACTGATGGAGAATATACCCATTATATGCCAGCCGGTCCTTCACTCTAACACCAATACCTTTTCGGGCATGTCAATCCCAGTGTTCCGGGTCAACCATGAGTACGTACTTACGCTGGCCCCGGAATCAACTTCTTCTTATTCATTTTTGATATAATCTGATAGGTCTTCACCCCTCGAACCGAGTACACCAGGTTGCAATGCCTCGATCTCGATTAGATGGTGATCGGACAAAGGGTAAGCTCCGGATTTTTTCTGTTTGACCATAGGGCGAGATCCCACCCTTAACGGACTAGACCCCCAAACCACAATGAAGCTTTCTTCACTTTGGTGTCCCAAACATTACGGTTCACAACAATATAACTCTTCACTTGCTTCACTTTCTTCATTAATGAACCTTTTGAATGAAGACCAAATATCGTCCGAATTAAAGTTATAAGTCGAGATGTTGAAATGGTCCAGGTTACTTGGCCATCTCGACCACCTTTGTTGTCAAAATGATGTAGCTGGAAAACCCCATAGAGCTCGTTGTTGAATGTTCTTCTTCACTTTTCGAGTTTCATTTTCTTCTGTCTGACAATTGAACTTCTTTCCTATATTGCACGTAAAAGTTGCAGCATTGATGCAGAGTAACATACTCGTCTGAATAATATAATCCCGTGCGTGTCAGTCGTGCCGTGATATGTTATATCAAAGAGTTTTGTATAGGTTTCAGCTCCTCAGTATTGGAACTTCTGGTGACAAATTTTCTACTGCTGCTCTACAATAAAATTAAGCTGGTCGAAGATGCTTCTGAAAACAATTATGTAGGTCTTATACGACAGAAGCTTACCATTGACATCACATTTTCATACAGTATCCAATCTTCGTCAAAAATCCAGAGATATTCTCTTCGGGACCTAAGCTTCTACCACTAAATAGGGGTCCCAGTTTTTCTAAGGGTCTGGAAGTGTGCGTCAATCGTAACATGTTCAATTTCGATAAATGTTAGTTGGTCTGCAGAAATCCAAGTATACGGTTTCAAGAATTGATGTGAAGAAATCGAGAGCCTGCTGTGACAATACTTTGCTTTGTCTTATCCACTCCATCCAGAGTTTGCTTACAAGAATGCTATCAATTCAAGACTAACCAAATGCATGGACTTAAAAAAAAAACAACATTTAGGTCTTTGATGCGATACCATTGACTTAGATTCTAAGTCACTTCAATTGGCTAATTTGGCATACGAAGAACCAAGGCCTAGTCTCTGATAATCTCAACTATTGTTAGCAGGAGTGACCTACACTTTTTTTTGATGGTTCCAGCTAGCTGAGACGTACTTTTCTTAATAACCAATACTCTTGGAAGTTTTTTCGTATCCACGCAAGAGGCAGGAAGTACTCCTGAAAAATTCAAGTGACATTGGCTCGAAGTGGAACCCAGACCAGCGTGATAGTCCATCGCACTAACCATTACGCCGAGTATAGTAGCTTTGGTTACTAGGCTTTTTAATTTCTTGAGCCGATTCAAAAGTTCTTCAAAAAGAAATTGTAAAGACAACGTGTTAAACATTTTCTACGTAGGTAACCGTTCTCCGAACAAAATCAAAAAACCTGAATTTTGGCACGTAAGCACTTTTCTTTCTCACCTTAAATTATCGAAAAAAAACATCAAGTTATGTGCCAAGGAATTTAGAATTTATTTGCACATTAAGTTGATGGTCTTTTTAATAAACCAAAAAAATAAATAATTATTCAATTCAAAACCAAATCTATTATATTACCCCCCATTACGAATTCCCTGTAAATCACTTCATAATTCAAAAAAATGTAAATTCCTAATCGTTCATAATAATCCGCCAAATAAATTTAAAAAAAACACACCCAAAAACAAAACAATAGCCCATTCAAAACAATCAACTTGCACGTACTCAAAAATGAAATATACCTACATTATAACTTTTGGGGGGAAAAAAACCTCCAACTGTTTCAAATCATCCAACAGCATCTTGCACTCTTCTAGATTTCAAAAACAAAAACATTCTCTCATATAATCATCTTCATCATCATAATCCAAAAAACTATCGTTTCTAACTGAAAAAAATAAAACAAAAAAAACATACATAAAAACACACGGAAATAATTGTTAATTTTTCGAAATTTATTTTCTGCCCCCTCGCGTGATAGTTTTGGTATTTCCAAAACACACACTCCGGGTTGGTAAAGTGAAAATAAACAAATCATCCATCAACCGAAACACCACCCCAAACCGATAGACATGTTGCAATAGAAATCCAAACATTATCATCAAAAACTGATGATGATGCTCCCTGGTGGCAAGATCGGCAGTTCTGGCGATCTTTTTTTCTCATTTTATTTTTTTTTTTTTCGTTGGGAAAGTTGGGAGATGTTTGTGATGGAAATTATTATTCTAAAGCAAACTGCAACAATTTTCCTCATCCATTGGCACCTGCTGGATGATGGCAAATCTTGAGTAGAGTAACCCATCATCGTTGATGATCGGTTTGTGAGAGGGAAGTTTAGAGATCTTCTTAATTGAATGATCATAATGCTGATGGAGATATCAAGACTTGGAATTTAGTTTAGGGAATTTTTCTAGTTCAGGGCTGTCTAAAAGGTGGGGGAGGGGCTGGGTAACAGTTGCCATTGTTTCCCCTTCAAAACTGATACAGGTACTGTATTTCACAGAAACTTTTGTAGAAATATGTATAACAGTTATAACAGTTTATCTGTCGGTAAAGCACGCTATGTTAAACACCCTTCGCTTGGATTTTAAATGCGATCACTTAAGAAGGCCCTTATCCTGCATTCTCTTAAATTAAAATGTAGTCCCGAAATACTTAAGTGAGTGTTATACACATACAGTTACAATGAATTTGACCCAACTGCGATCACAATCTACAAAATATCGAAGAATAATTGCATTTGGTGGTAAAAATAAAAATTGAGCATATGCTCAAAGCATGTACTCATCGTAAAGTGAGCAAGTGCTAATGAAAATAGTTTATTTTATGCCAACTGGAGTACCTGCTACGAAAAACGAAGTTTTGAGCCTACGGAGTAGAATTGTTTTTCATATTGTGCGAGCCACTTTATGCACAATCATTTAGCGACTTGGAATAAGCGAACAACCATGTCGAAAAGGCCCTTAATACACATATGTCTAAAGATGTTCAAATGTGCGAAGTGTGGTGCGAATTATATTCATTTGAACAAAGCTACAAAAAATTCAAATGTCTTTCGGTTTGCAACTTTTGTCCAAAAATTTGCAAATGCATTTGCAACTTGAGTACCTACTTGCAAATGATTTGCGTGCAATTGGAATTGCAAACTTAACAACCAATTTGCAAGGTATTCATACATTTTAGAACATAATTTGCAAGTCACGCATGTGCATTAGTTTTCAGTTTTACAATCAAAATATTTCTCATTTGACAAATGTATTGTTTGTTGTCTCAAACATTAAAAGAAATAGAGTAGTGGTAGTAGATTTGCAAACTAGGTGGCTGCAAAGGAGATTGCAAATTGTTTGCAACATTCTGCAAATGAGTTCCCAGGGATGTCCTCTCTCTGCCATCAAATGATTTGCAAGTTGGGACGTCAGGCTTGCAAAAATTTGCAATTTTTGCATAGTTTCTGAATAATCTTGTTAGAAAATTGCAAAATAGGTAGAATGCCCATGACCAAGCATAAGTTGTTATTTTTGTAGAAACTTGCGAAAAAAAAATGAAACAGAAAAGCAACATATCAAAAAATTCTAATTCGTTAGCACGAAACTTAAAATTTTATTTTTTTTCATAGGAAGAGGTGAATTTGATTTGCAAACGAGTGAATTCAATTTGCAAAATAGTGAAATTGAATTGCAAAACGAAGAATCTGATTTGCAAAAGGGTAAACTTAAAGCAAAAACCATGTGGTGTGTTTTTTATCTTAAATTAAATGAAATGCGAATCAATTACAATGCAAAACTTAATTTGCGAAAAATAGCAATGCCATTTTATCCATTGCAAGGCAATATCATAGTGAAAACACTTTATTTTGAATAAAAACAAAAAAGGCAGTTATAATGAATTTGCCAGGCAGCGTAGATGGTGAAGGGTCATACCTTGGTTAAGTGGCAATATGAGTTTTATCGGTCAAAAATTAGTAAAGCCTTTTGCAATGATGTTTCAAGTTTGCGAAAAAATTAATTTGCGAAAAACAAACAGTTAGAAAAAAAAGTAACTGAGAAATATTTTATTTTGAAGTTGCGAAATGCATTTATTGATGCAAAATTAATAAAACAAGGTAAAAAACGACGCGAAACATGAAAAACACATTCTGCGAACGATAAATCTGCTTGCGATATGAAGAAAAATTGCTTATGTTGTGACAAAAAAGAAATCAAAATTACAAGAATGATTTTTAAGCTTGTGAAATCGCAAACCAATAGATTTAATTTACCTGGTCAGTTCATTGATCGCAACGCAATAATATTCTTTGTTTGCGAATAGGAAAATATAAAACTATCATTTGGGAAAGAAGAACTTTGCAATAATGAATAATATAATAATGCAAATTTTTAAAATGCGACACGATTAAAAATTGTTGCGAAGTTACTAAAAATTTTAAATAGAAAATACTTTCAATGTAAAATACAAGTTTTTCGCATAAAATTTACTCTTCAACAAATAAAATTTATAATTAAGCAAATAAAATTCAAGATTTTGCAAAATAAATTAATCGTTTTGCAATTAAAAAATAGCTTTTTGCAAATCAAACTAATTGTTTTTTTTTTTGAGTAGGTATGCTTTGCTATGTTATAAAAAAGAAAACAAACATCAAAACAATGCTTATGTGTACAAAGCAAGTGGTTCGAAAAATTGCAAAATTAGAAAAATTGCAAAATAGGAATGTGGTTTGCAAAATATTAAATTTTATTTGTAGAAAGTTGAAAATATTGTGTAGACCTTATAAGCGTTTCACATGTAGCAAAGCTTTCAAGTTTATCAACCTATCATGACTTGTCGTTAGTAATTTCATAAAGTTTATAAATTTGCGAAATGAAAAGTTTCAAAAACACATTTGCTACTAATACAGGTCGTATTCTAATTTCTAATGATACATAATTCTATTAATTAAATTTTCAACTACGGCCCTGTAAATTTTTCAAATCCATGGAATGCAAATAGACCACAAGACACAAATAGGCCATAAAAAGCACCCAATCGAGTTGATGGCCCAATGAAGTGTTGTGTGTTTGGGTTCGAAACATATACACACTATTTTCGAAAAAGCAATTTTCTGCGCAAATTGAATATTGAGTCGTAAATGTGTTGCAGATCACGGCGGGCATCTGTAAACATTTGAAAATAATTGGTTTTCAAATAAACAGTGGATGGGATCTGCAGAAATTTACAAAATTACTGGGCAGTCCTTCTAATCAATATACATGTTGCAGATGAATAATGATGCAGCAACATTTTTCTCTCTTGATGACAAGCAGGTACTATATTAGGTATAGCCACTTGCAGAACTTTTACTTGCCAATCAGCCTTGACGTAATCGAAAAACAAAAAAAAATCAATTCAAAAACGGAAGTGATATTTTTTTAATTTCTGTTGTTTTCAAAAACATTTTCCAAATTAAATGCATGGGAGTTGATTGATTGATGATTATGTGGGGAGCATGATGCTGATGGATTTATACATTCGGTAGCAGACTGGGTGATAAATTGTTTTTTTTTTTTTTTTTCTGCGGCAATGCTATGCACAGTAGGAGTTTTGGCTAAATTTGTTTACGATGTTGGCCAACTAATTTGGGGTCTGTGTGAGCGTATTGAAAAATTTATGTGTTCTTGAAGAAAAAATTTAACAACAAATAATTTTTTTAATAGATTGATTAGAATTTTTTAGAAAAATTATCTAAATAGAATTTTTTGTTTCAAAAAATTGTAGCAGTTTTTTACATTAAATCAAAAGCACAATCTTTAAAAGCAGTCACTTAAAATCACCACTAACGGGTTTCGAAAAAAAAACACAACGGCAATACTAAAGGGTTTTCCAATAAGAGGTGTTATTTTGAATAGCCCGCTATTTCGGTAGCTGTCACTTTTGAAGCTGTCATTTTTTGACATTTGACAAGTAGAAACTACGCTATTAATGGAAAAATGGAACGATACACGCTTCAACAACGCATTGAAATTATTAAAATTCACTATAAAAATGGTGAAAATTTGGCAGAGACGGTTCGTAAAACTAAAACATTTTTGGGTCGTCGTGAAGCACCTTGTCGGACCGCAATACAGAAATTGGTAGCTGTTGGGACAAGTTAATGATGTGAAGAATAAAACCCGTGCACGTCGCTCAAGAACAACTGAGAATATTGCTGTTGTAGCCCAAAGTGTTGAAGAAAACCCAGGTTTGTCCATTCCTCGTCGTTCTTTGGAATTAGGCATTCCACAAACGTCATTACACCGTATTTTGCATAAAGACTTGGGTCTTAAGGCTTATAAAGTTCAGTTAACACAAGAACTCAAGCCGGCTGATCATCAACAACGTCGTGTCTTTGCTGATTGGGTCCTTGAAATGCATGAAAATGAACCGGAATTTCATCGAAAAATCATCTTGACTGATGAGGCCCATTTCCACCTCGGAGGCTACGTCAACAAGCAAAACTGTCGCATCTGGGGCTCGGAAAACCCAAGAGTTATTGTTGAAAAGCCTCTCCATCCTCAACGCGTGACTGTTTGGTGCGGTTTATGGTCCCGCGGGGTCATTGGACCTTACTTTTTCGAAAATAAGGCTGGAGCAACAGTTACGGTCAATGGATTGCGCTATTGAGAGATGATTAATGATTTTTTATGGCCTGAATTGGATGGTATTGATCTGGACAACGTTTACTTTCAACAAGACGGCGCTACGTGCCACACAAGCAATGAAACCATCGATCTTTTACGGGAAAAGTTTCCGAACCGTGTTATCTCTCGAAGAGGTGATCACAATTGGCCACCGAGATCTTGTGATTTAACACCTTGCAACTTCTTCCTTTGGGGCCACGTGAAAGATAAGGTCTACGCCAACAGCCCAGCGTCGATTCAAGACCTCAAAGATAAAATTCGTGAGGCTATCGAGGACATAGGGCAGCCACTTTGCGAATTGGTTATGGAAAATTTCATGAAAAGGATATGGTCCTGTAAGCGTGGTCTTGGCGGCCATTTGGCTGATGTTGTGTTCCATTATTAACGGCATACCTTCTTCTTTATAATTAAATAAACATCCGATCATTTATCTCCAAAAATGCCATTTTTCTTTGAATTTAAAAATAACGCCTCTTATTGGAAAACCCTTTATTACAGTATTTATTATTCGATTTTTGGTGAAGATTTGGAGGGCATAGGCTTAATTATCCATGAAGGGGCCACATAAAAAATACTTTTCCTCTGTTATCATGAAAAAAAAACACCTACTTAAGACAGCTTTACTTTTGAAAAAGGGTAACCCTATCTTCTTTTTAAACTTAAACCAGATAAAACAAAAAACAACTCCCTCCAACAACTGCCTTCACAAAAAAAAAACACAAAAATAAAAACCCTAAACAAATTAAAGGCAAAATTACCAAGTAAATGACTTTTAACTTTCACTTCCGCCACTAGGGGGCACTCCTTGTCCTTAATTTCGTAAGCCACCATCAACTGCCACTTTGATTAGTCAATACGGAGCTCTTCGTTTCGCTGCTCGTTTATTTATCGACGAAAATCTCATGTCATTCATATATCACTCTCGCATAACAATTTATTAGATAAACAATCATCATTCAAATTGTCGAGACATTTGAGTGAACAAGTGTGGTGGACTGGTGGCTGGTGGCGGAGCGTCTCTTATTCGTGCTAAAAACCGCAAGTAAATAGCAAATATATATATGCTGCGCATCAGTCTATCTCTCTATAGTCATACTTACCATAGAGAAACTTTTTTCCAGCCTTCGTAGTCGTGTCCACCCGGATAAACAGACAGAAAATCAGTGTCTAATGCCTGGTTACACCAAAATCAAATTAAAATCGTTTTCGCTAGAAGATTAAAACAAAACTTAGCTCTCGCTATTTTTTTTTTTTTTTGTAAATGCTTTGAGGCATGCCTTGGGATGGGATATTTTTATGGCAAGGTTTTTTTATGGCAAACTGAAATTTTGAACAGTTAATTCCAAAATTTTGGAAATTGGATATTTTTCGTTAGTATTTGTGGAATTACCTTTTATTGTAAAAAGACAATAGAAAACTAGGTTGGAATATTGAATTGAAAAATTCTTCAAAATCAGTTTTTCCGTTGAAATATCTCGTTGAAACCAGGCATTAGAAATAAATTTTGTGTGCCTAAATCAACAGCTCTAGCTAACATGACCGACCCCAAACAGACAGACAGGCATATCGTGAAGATAGAGAGTGATCGTTTGAATATGTTTTCACTAATCCCACAAGATACTGTTTTTTTTTTTTTTGCGCGCCGCGTAAATGAAGTTGATAGATGTGATAAATACATCAAAGTGTCAAATTATGTGTCTGGTCGTATAGCAGTGAAGCAGCTTTAACATGTAGAAACTAGCAGCAAAAAGAGCCAAGTCCAATTGACGCCAATTACTGGCGCGATCTTGTGCGAAATGTTTTCATTAAAAGAAGAAAAAATAAGGGAAAATAAAATCAAATGAGGAAAATGTGTGTGTTTTTTTCTAAAGGTCACAGGATGACATGATCAATGATACTCAATGTGGAAAGCAGAATCTTCTCTTTGACTGATGAATGATGATCATCCAAAAGTTACATTTTTATTTTTAAAGTAAATTAATTTTTCCGATAGAAAGATGAGTTTTCCAATAAGATTGAATTAAAAAAAATATACAAAATTGTTGCACGATTCTAAAAGGTCGAATGGTTAACAGGGCTGTCGAATTTTAGGTACTAAATATTGAAACAGCAATACATACTTCTATTTCACAGCATGCAATGGTTTACTTTTAATTAAAAAAAATACATTTAAGTACTTCCTTAAGTAATTCCTTTATCAATATCTTTTAACTTTTTCAAAATTAGCAGGTACTGAAAGTTTAAATAAAAAAAAAAATATTTACTCCGAATATTAACTCCTATTACCAATGTCATTTGTACTAAAACGACGAGAAAACTAAACGGTCTAGAAGAGCCATTTTTGTGTTTTAGTACAAATTTAACTTCAGCATTCTCTTTCCTTTTCACAATTCTTCCCATTTTGCTGAACCGTCAAATGTGGCTTGTAGGGCCAGTCGTTTTCTTGTCGTTTTAGTACAAACGATTTTTAAGCCTGTATGATACCTACTTCTTTTTTTCTTTTTTTTAATATTTTAAATACGTAAACTGAGCAGTACAAGATGTTTCAAATAGAAAAAAAAAACACATCAAGAGTAAAATATATACAAAAAGCCAAAAATTTCAATAAATAAGTACTAAAAATGTACTAAAAAAGAAAATAAATCTACTTTTTGCAGCTATTTTTCTGATTTTTCTGACATTTTTGCTTTGAAACTTTGGCAGATAATGTTATTTGTCGGTTTCACTTCAAAATTGTTTTATTTTATATTTATTTTTATAAAAAATGTTTTTATTCACACATATTTTTCGTTTTAAGCTCTTCCAATCAATTAAATTATTAAAAGAGCCAATTGGTGTTTTAGTACGAATTTAAATCCAGCATTCTCTTAGCTTTTCCCTATTCTTCCTATTTTGCTGATACATTTTTTACTGAACCGTCAATTGGGGCAGTTGTTTTCTTATGTATTTAGTACAAACGAATATATAAAAAAAATTATAAAAGTACTTAAAATAGTACTTTCAAGTATTTAGTAAATACATAAATTAAGTTAAACAAAATTCATTCTCTGCTATAAGTACTAGTACAGTTATTGAGTAGGTACAAAAGAATTTATATAGAAAAGTACTAATGATAGTTTTCTCTCCATTCTCAAAACGACAACACTGGTTATAACCACGAACAACACGGCATGGATGATAACAATTTTGAGGTAGAAATTTATTTGAAAATCATTCAAAAATCGAATTGAAATTCGTGACTTGAGTGGGTGAGTTTAGTTTTCTTATGTTTTGTTTTTTTTTTCTTGTATTTGTGTTTGATTTTATTTCGATTTGGGGGTACTTACTCAATCAGCTATTAATCAGATTTGTTCTTTCTATATGCTGATGGATTTATTAGGCATGTTTTAAATATACAAAAACACAAGCAAGCATTTCGTTTTGAGAATCTTGTTTTGAATTTGTTATAATGTATTTGGAAAAGCTTATGCGGTGGTGAAAATTTGGTTTTGTTGCGAAATTGATTGCGAAGTAGGTATTTTTACCGGGGTGATAGAGACTAAAAAAGAAGGTTTTATGAAAATAGTATTTATATTTCGTGTCTTAATAAATAAGGCAAAGTTGCAATCGCTTAAGGTTATAAACTTGCGAGTAATTTAAGCAAAAAAGTTTTCTGCAATTGTTGATTTCAGTATTTATTTATTTCGCAAAAGTTCTTATTTCCATTTTGCGACATTTTTTCTTGCGGTTTCTATAATTTCACAAAATATTGCAAGTTAATTTGATAAAATTTAAGTATGTTTAAAAATTTGCGAAAAGAAACTGTTTGCGAAAAACCATTTGTTCTCATTCATGAAAAATTTTAATTATAGAAAATTGCTAACAATCATTGCGAGATTTCATTTTCGAAATGAATTTTTCAAACAAAAATTACGAAGCCTACGAAATAAAAAAGACTTAGAGGCATGCGAAGATCTGAATGTCATGATTGGAAAGGTGTAGCCTTTTGGTATGAAAATAGATAAACGGATTCTGCATGTTATTCAGTTCCGGAAATGGACTCTGAGTGTTTGACTTTGTAGCAGGGAAAAACATGGTAATTCCTCTATCTGGCCGTCAAAATCTGCAATGGCATTTGGCAGTCTCCTGATAGTCGAACTTACAACCAAATCGCACATTCGTCCAGAAGGTATACTTACTAAATATACGGTACTAACATTGCCTTAAACTATTGTCCAATTAGTGCTAAAATTAGCGTGAATAAATTGTAAGGCACATTTTCATTGATACAAAATGTTTTTTTTTTCAGGAAAAAGGAAAGGAAAGTCATGTTGAGAAGCACGTTGTCTCAAAGTTCTTTAACTAGTATTCAGACCTCTTGACCACGGTATTCCTAGCAATAATCGCGATAGTCTGCAGTATTTCGCTTAATATTTCGTCACTTTTCACTAGTTTTTTTTTTACTTTTTTTTCAAAGTTTTATTTGTTATTCTCATGATATTTTCCACGATCTCTTATCAGTATTTTTTTCACGGTATTTCGCGGTTTTTCATGACTTTCCATAGTATTTCCATAGTATTATGTGCTTTTTACTGCTTTTTGCTTTTTACTGTGTTCTTCCTGACTGTCTTTGCTCTTTTCCACAGAATTTTACTTTTTCTTTCGAACTACTATTTTTTTCCTCATTTTCCATGATCTCTTATCAGTATTCCGCAAATTTTTAAACCGCATTTTTCTCCACGGTTTTAACACATTTGTTCACGGTATTTCGCGTTTTTTTATGACTTTCCATAGTATGTCCGTAGTATTATGCGCTTTTTACACTTTATACCGTGACTTTTTACTGTTTTTCTTCGTGACTGTCTTCGGCTTTTCCCATGAAATTCGTTGCTTTTTACCTCGGTAGTTGGCGTTATTTTGGTATTTTTTTCCGCGATGTATTAAATTTCTTTCACCAGTATTACGCGCTTTTTACCACTGCATGCTAAGGTATTTCGCATGTTTTGCTACTTTATTCCTTGACGTTGTTCGTTTTTTTTCAATGTAATATACGCTTTCTTTCGAGATATTGAATACTTTTTCTCATGATTTTCCGTTCCAATACAATTTACCACTATCTTTCATCAGTATACGGTGTACCGCGCTTTCTTTCCCGACTTTCTACACTTTATTCTTTATATTTAAATTTTTAAATCAAGTAAAAAAAAAAAAACAAAAAGAAATAACTTCGAATCAAAATTTGACAGTCAAGTATCAAAAACAAGAAATTATACCTGCACCAAAATAATGAATAATGACGAAACGAAATCAATGTAAATTTGGTTTTACATCCGCCACAAAAAAAAAAAATCATTATTTTTAGATAAAATAGAAAACTCCATGAGTGTCAAAAAAATTAAATTAATTTAATTTCAGTTGGCAACCATATAGCCAAAAAAAACTCATTGTTTTCTTTTTCTTCTCTTTTCAGAACTTTCCTCCGACGATGGTCATCCATTCAGCCAATCACATTTGGATTTATATAAAAAAAAACATGCCTGTCAGATAAATCATTTCAGTGACAAAAAATCGATTTTTAAAAGAAATTATAAATGTTAAATGCAGTTTTCATCAACTTTGAATTGACATTTGGTAGAGCATCCTAATAATTGACAATCCAATTCACAACACTGTCAACAAAAAAAGAACGCTGAATTCACCTTTTCAACAAGTTCATTTTTTAGTGACATTTAAGTGCGCAGTTATAATTCGAGTGAACGTGTTCGTGTTTGATTTGCTTCGCGATTCGTGTGCGGTGAGAAAATATTAAAATTTTACTAAAAATTCCTTACATTCGGCAATGAATTTATAAAAAAATAAAAAATTAACAGCAGCGGTGTTAAAGTGTTAATATTTTGTTCGAAAATCGAAAACAAGTAGTGTTCGCGTTCGGGTTTTTAAAAAGTGTTCGGGAAATGAGAGCAAAAAGTGTTTTTAAAATCGAAAGTGTTCGGGAAATGAGAGCAAAAAGTGTTTAAAAATCGAAAGTGTTTTATAATTAAAAAAGCCCTATTTAGTGTTCCTTGAAAAAAAAAATCTGATCAAAGAAAATCTGTCTTTTTAGTTTCAAAAAGGTTTCCCATATAATGTCTTGTTTTGTTTTTTTATTATAATTCGTTTAAATGCAAAAAAGAAATCATTAATATCCTTGTCTCAGTGCTTAAATTATAATTAAGTTTTTAAAAATCCATTTAAAACTCCATTTTTCCCTCATAAATGTGTGCTTCATGATCAGAAAATAAAAGTGTTGTGTTTGATTTTAGTGTTTTCAAAAAGTGTGTTCCTGTCATTTTAAAGAAATAGAAGAATTTGATGAAATCATGTTAAAATCATTGGTAAGTTATTTTAAAAATTATCGATAACATTTATATAATATTTACCTATGTGCTCTGACCATTTTTTTGGTGTTGCTAAGTTTTGTTCAATTGTTAAGAAAATTCGGCTTAAACAATCCCATCAGTCATTAGGTTATTGGTCTTAGTCTTCTCTCAAAGCAACCAAGCAAATTTTCATTCGAATCTTTCTACAGAACCGGGATGATTAAGGTCTTGTATAGCGTTTCCTTGGTTCTATGGGAGAGGGCTTTACTATACTTAAATGCCTCCTCATTCCATTCATCGGGCATGCTTTCATCCAACCAGATTTTACAGATGAGTTGCTGCATACTCTCTACTAACCCATCTCCTGCTGCTTTGAACAATTCGGCTGGTAAGCCATCCGCACCAGCAGTTGGCTATCGCTAAGCGCACTTCATCTAGGCCACGTGGACGGAATTGTTGACCATCGTCGTCCAAATTAAATGGAATAACAGCGGAATGTTGCCTATCTTCGCCGTTCAGAAGTCTAGAAAAATGTTCCTTCCAGATCCTCATCACTGACTGTGTTTCTACTACCATATTCCCCCTCTCATCTCGGAAGGCTTCTGTTCTAGCCTCGTAGTCTTGGGGAGATCTTCTTACCCTTTGGTAGAATTTTCGAACATCCCCTCTGCCGGTACAATCCTCGAAGTCAGCGTTCCTCTCTTCTATTTTGCCCGTAGAGCTCTCGGATTGCTCTCTCAGCGGCTCTGGTTCTTGTTTGCAGCATTGCCTGATAGGCCTCGTTCTTAGCTGCATGCGCCAGCCAGCATTCTTCGTCAAACCACGAGTTTCGTTGTGGTCGCCAGCCATCAGTAGGGCTTATTACAATATCTCCACTGGTCGTCTATGCTTGCTGCTGGTGGCTGGCTAGCCAAGAGATAAAGAGAAACGCGGTCAGCATGTCTAGTTAAAATATCAAATACTACAGTTTTAGGTTTCTTATATAACAAAGAATGTGTATACAATCTTTTTCAGCAAATGCAAAATCATTTGCGAAATGATTTTTGTCAAGTATAATTTTGCGAGCAACTTGCGAATGTCGTAAGTGATTTTTACTTTTGTTGAAAACTTGAAACTTGAAAGGTTTCTCATTAAAAAAATAAATACAATGTCAGAAATTAAGTGTCTTGAGATTTGCAAATAAAACTCACCTTTTTGCAATAAAAATTCACCCTGTTGCAAAGTAAATTCACCATTTTGCAAAGCAAATTCATTCTTTCGCAAAGAAAATGTCGCCAATTTTGCAATAAAAAAAACTGGGACACTTAAACATTAAGTTTTTTTTGAGTATCTGACACTATAGCCTAAGAATGCAAAAGAAATTGAATGTTCTCCCACAGTTGGTGCGAAAAATAATGCGAAATTAAATTTTGAACGAAAAAAAATTTATTAATAAAAGATTCGAATTGGATTGTAGGAATAGGATTGAAGAGCTGTTCTGGGAGTATAAAATACCTAAAATAACTGAAGATTTATTAAAAAATATAATTTGCGAAAGTAAACCTGCGAAATAGATCCTTGAAGGAAAAGGGGATATCCATTGGGACTAAACTGAAGTGGAAACAAGAGACAAGGCTTTTTCAACGCTCAGTTGCTTACCATTTCTTATTTCATCGATGAATTGTAAAGATTTTCAGTCATTTGATACCAACACAATTTTGCGCTTTTTTTCTGAACAAATGCGAAGTGATGCTTTTCCGAAAAAACATTGCGTTTAGGCCTCCAAAAAACTTTTTCTCAAAAGTTGGTACCTAATTCTACTGCTTGAGAGTTTTAGGGGGTAGATTTTCGTTCCTTTAATTTAAGAAATTACTGTGAAACTCTCCCTTAGCTTTTAAGAATAGCCTAGTGCTGTTGACCAACCTCAAGAAGCCATCAAATTTTATTTAAAATAAAAACATTGTTTGTGTAAAAAACAAAGAAAACAAAATATCTTCCTTTAATTGATCAAAATACAAAAAAAAACCCCAACCCGACAACGACACTTTCTCTCCATATATCTCCTAAATCACTTGCTCGGACGAACCCGCACATAAATCCGCACATTCCTGACATTGAATGCAGCAAACAAGGACATAATTTGCGTTCGTATTTTGTCATTTGAAAGGTAAATAATTCCCAAACCTTGAAAGATGTCCCCCCTCCCCCCCCCGCTCACATCACCATTCACCCACCATCAGGAGGACCAGCAGGAATACACACACAGAAAGTATTAGTATAAAGGAGTGAAAAAAGAGCATTGAATTCCTTGAGCCAAAAGAATTCCATTTCAGATATTGTTACCATTTGGATTCCGATTGCCGGTAAAGTTCTTGACTCTTTGCAGGGCAGCTCTGTACGGTTCTGGCTTTTTTGGCTGATGATGGCGGACACAAGCTCAAGACACACACAAATCGTCGTCGGTCGTCGTCGGTGGAATTTCAATAGTTGACTTGACTCCTGGCTTCATCGATGATGTTACGTTTTTTGTTTTTGTTTTATTTTGTGTGTTTCTGTTTGGGGAGCGCAGCGCAGCGCAGCGAAGACATCTTTGAGATGAAGCACTTTGCTGATTTATCGGTCCATTGTCTTTCATTTTGGCATATATCTCCGATTTCGAACTGCAATGTGAGATGCGACGACCAACGACCGACTGCGACGACGACGACCTAAAGCAGGAGGAGCTGCTGCTGCTGCTACCCAAAAGACAATCATGCAACCGACAAAATCGAATGCGATTGAAGAGCTGCTGTTGTGGAAGTTAAACAAAAAAAAAAAGTCCTATACTTTATACCGAAATAGTAGTTGTAGTTCAGTGGCTGCGTTTTTGTTGGGTGCAGTACAACGAAGGTTTAAGGTGGATATTGGAATTGCTATGCTCCTCCTGGTTTTGTGGCTGTGCCTGATGATGGTGGGTACCTCTACGTACCCTATCGTCAAAAGAGTGCATAATGCGGGCCATGTTTATTTTTTTTTTGTCTTTTTTATAATTTCAAAGCAAAGAAGCCTATATAATGTGATGTGCAGTATTAAAGTGCGCGCGCACGATCTTTTTGTATTCTGTGTCACAATATTGTCTATAAGCGCGGTCTTGGAAACGAATTACATTATTCGTTTTAAGAGAAAAATGATGATGACAAGAGGGACTTTGAGGGAAAATTATTGTGATATTTGCAAAAACTATCAACAAACTTACTTAGGTTTGTTGTTTTATTGTTTCTTCTTGTTGTTGATTTTTTTTTTTTTGTTTTATTTTTTAGTCGTTAACATCCCTGTGAATAAATTTTAACAGAAGTTTACTTTGTTTTTGTATTATGTCAAAGTTTTGCATTTTTCGATTGCATTTTTTTTTTTTGCTATTTGGAGGCTTTTTGCCTAAAGAATAACAAAAAGGAAGAAGTAATTATTGGAGTTTATTTGAGATGTCCCTTAAAATTATGAGAATCAACAAGAACGAACATAAAAAAAAAATGACAACGAAGAACTATTTTGGCGTATTCAATTGAATTTTCCTACTATTTTCCAACTGTTTTTTCGGTGTAGAGTGGACATTTTTTGAACGGGAAGATTGTGCTTCATCCCCTTCACGGGAATCAATCGATTTTGATCTTTTTACTTTTACTTGGCTTTACTAAGTTGGTATCAATGTAATGTTCGTAATCGCCAGAAATCTTCCGAAGAGATCGTTTAAAACAGTCTGAAGCATTCTATTCACCCTTGACAAAGCTCATATACGCCTCACCACCATGAACATACATAAGAACCAGGAATATTTGGGGGTTTGATGTGTAGAAATCGGTTAGGCACTGATTGGGGCCAACTTGGTGGCTCCCAGAGATCCGCAACATTTTCTACACATCAATTGTGCTAATTTTTCCTCTTCGAGGTAACCACGGACTTGACCTGCTAATCTTACATATAAGCGCGAGTACTGAACCAAAGAAACTAAGAACACTATAATGAAAAAAAAAGCTCCTAACTTTCTAGGATAGGTTACGGAGACTAGCAGTTTTCGTAACTGAGTCAAATTCCGCCGACGAAACCGACACTACGCCTCGGATAAGGACTGATCAAACGATGACGAGTTTTGGCTATTGTACCCGGACAAAGATTGATTTCTGGAATGTATGTACCCTTCTTGACAACTGAAGGGAAGAGACCCAAAATGCCAGATTCCTCTAACTTGAACTAGAGTTTATCCGAAATGAATGGGATATCTTAGGATTAACCGAAGTTCGATATGGTTGGGCTCGAGCATCTTTGGAAGAAATCCGTAGTGTTTAACGTATGTATACTTATCCATAACTGCTGAAAAATTGTTCCCACAAGTGTCCAACTTCATTCCTATACAAGCCCCAACCCAATCTTACATTATCTGACACAATTAAGTATGATTTAAAGACCTATTAAAGTAACACACACACCTCACTTTACCCTAAAGTTCTTCTGTCATCAGAAGATGGTAAGATTATAATAATAATTTTTATAGATCCCTCTTAAACCAAACTTGCTCAATTGATTTATAGCAAATTTATTAAGAACATTGTACTGATCGTTATTCCTCCATTATCCTACACAGTGGTTCAGGTTGTATTGAGAGTAAGGCTTAAAAACAGAAAAATCGATCCACTATTTTTGGTAAGGGAAGTCTAAGGCATAAATAAAGATTAGGACCGAAAATGAATGCAATAAATTTTAGTTCAAAATCTTTCTAAAAAAAATTGATCCAAAATAACAAATATTGAAAATTTTTTTGTAATTTCTTAAAAAAAATTACCAAAAGAGGGAAATTTTACCAACAAAGTCAGTTTTGTCTTAACTTCGAACCACTGTCCTTGGGGTAACTGCAATACAAATGTGGAAAATGCCTTTATTGCATTTTCTTCTACATAATTCGGTTTTAAGATAGAGCATGGCAGTATACTCTCAGGGTTCTCCCCAAAAAAAATTCCCAAAACAGGGAAATTTTAGCAACAAAGTCAGTTTTGCCTAAATTTAGAACCACTGTACTCTGAATTACTGCAATACCTACTACACACCTCTCTCTTAAACCTCTCAAGATGTTCAAATAAATATTAAAGTCCAACATCAAATTGAAATCTGATATCAGTTATATTTCAAAGAGTTAAATCATAAACTGGCCGCATATATCTCCAACTTATGGCAATTTATTAGTAAAAATTGACGGATCCTTGTGAAAGATACAAAAATGTACCTTTGCATCTTTTTTTTTATATCATCTGTTTTTTGTCAATCAGAGAGGTCTCCTCTTTGGTATACCAGTGTGTCTTCTTGTTTTGTTTGTATTTATTATGATGATGATGATGATGACGATGATGGTATAAAGGTGATTGCCAGGAGTTGTTTTTGTTTAACAAAAAAAAAAAAGAAGAAAAATTCTCACCCGATACGCGCAAGGCTCTCTTTTTGTATTTTACAACGCACGTGAATCATTTTTGAAGGCAAATAAATTTATTAAATAAATGCATTTACGCTAGTTGGTACAAACAAACAAACATACATATTTCCAATGTTGTGTTGTGATGTTGTTATGGTTTTTTTTTTTTTTTTGTTTTCTTATTTTATTGAGTTGTGTTTATTGCCTGGTTCTGGTATATCCGTTTTTGGCCAAAAAATATTATGACGTAAAAAAAAAAAGAATGGAGAATGCAGAACCGAATTTATTGCTGTCACAGGACGAGATTCAATTTGTGTCTCGTTATTTATATCCAAAATGCGGCGACACGGTGATAAATAGCTTCACTGGATTAAAGTTTTGTTTGTTTTTTCTCTTTTTTGTTGGTCGTTGGTCACATTTTATTGTGAATTGTTCAGAAAATTGTGCCAAATTGTTGTCAGTTTTACTTGAAGTTCTATGATGCATCAAAAACACTTCAATAATTGATTGTAACTCAGAAATGACATGATGGCATTCCTAGAATTTATTGCCAATTTGGGAAGGGAGACTTCTCTACCGCTAGTTTCTATACCCCTACCCTTTTTTTTTAACAAATTTTGTACATTTAAGAGCCCAAAAGGTGCTTTCAGAAAACGAAGTTCTTGATTGTCGCAAAACACTTATCATTCCACTAGTAAACGACTAGGTCTATAATTTGCCGCTATTTTGTCGCTAATTAGTTGTCATAAGTTTGACTTTGTATATCTGTATGTTGGTACAAAAATTGGATTTTTATGTACCTTGATGTTAAATTTTAAAAACAAGAAAAAAAATCCTGAGCTGAATGGAAAAAATAGAAATAAAACAAAGTATTAGCGACAAATTATCGGAAAATCGTAAAAAGGAAGGAACGGACTATTGAATGAATTTTTTTTGTTTTATGGGCTGCTATTCGAAATTACTGTCAAATTGTCAAATATCCATTAAAACTCTAAACAAAAATGTCGAGAATATAAAAAACTTAATACCGAGTAATAAGCGGCAAATCTTGAAGTTGTCAACAGGCTACGAGTACATACATATATAAGTTCTAAACGACTTTTTTAGTGGCGTATTTATAAATTGACCTCAAGACAGAAAAACATTTAGGCATTTCATTACACGACAAAATCAAAATTGTAATATCTTAAAGAGCGGCAAAAAAAACGACAAATTTTACAATTTAGTGTTTTTTCTAACTAGCGACAAATTAACGGCCAATAATGAAACAGTCATTGAATAAATATATGAGGTTTGCTGCACGAAATCAACAGAAATACAAACATGATATGAAAATATACAAAAAAAACAAAATAAGCGACAAATTAGCTGCAATTTTGAAATTGGAAGAAGTCAACGACTAAATAAATGAAAACTGAACCATTAATAAGAAAACCACTGTTTTTTTCATGAAAACACTGGATCACAATTTCGTCAAAACATTTAAGTGGCAAATTATCGACAAACACGGGTATGAATTTAAGCAAATGCTTCACGTAAAAAAACGAACACAATTTGTATAAAAATACACAAATGGCTAAATAGGAGCTATCACTCAGCAGAGTGTGATTTTTAAATAGTACATTCTTATTTTTCGACTGATGCTAGGGTACAAAAATACCCAAATTTTGTGTAAACACTCTAATATAAAAAAACCTAAAAATAAGCGGCAAATTCAGATATAGTGAATATTGTCATGTGGTGATTTTCTGAAATGAGGTTCAAGTTATTTTATTCTGGCAAATTTAGTAACAAAAATCTGAGAAAATATCGCAACTAATTAGCGACAAATTAACTGCAATTTGTGCAAAAATCAACTGGTCATAAATTTACCCCAAACTTTTATTAAGAAAAACACTAAAAAAATTCATAAATATGCTGAACGACACAATAAAAACTGTCAAACATTTTTAGCGGCAAATTGTGAAACTGTCTACAATTTTTAATACGAGTATTATGTCTTAACTTTTGTCTCAGCTGGTGATTCAAGTTGGGTTTTTCTTAGTTGAGAACAAGTTAGCCCCTTATTCAAAATGATGTTAAGTAACCGAAACTCAAAAAAGCTATTTAAACACTCTACAATCGAAAACTGAAACTATCACAATTAAAAGCGGCAATTTAACAGCAAATTTTGAAATAGTAAAATCTTTAATGTATGAAGATTACAGAACTTGGAAAACAACCCACTGCAAAGGTTTTTTTTTTCTAAGTTGACATTAAGTAAGAGAAACCGTCAACATTTATACGAAAAAAAAACAAAATCAAAACTATCACAGATAAATTAGCGGCAAAATTGTCGTTATTTTGTCGCTAATATGAAATAGTCACAATTCAGTATAAGAGGGCATTTAGTCGCTAACCGGTTGGCTATTAGTATTTTACTTACTAATTGCTCACTAATTGTTCTCTTTATTTTGGTATGGGGAGGTTTTTTTTTAATTTCAAATCTTTTTTGTCTTCAGTTCAAATCAGGGGAGGGTGGGGTTCGTTGTTTCACTGATGTTACTCAGCTACACACACAAAAATCATTTTAAAGTCTTCCAAAAGAATTGATGAAAATTCCTTTGTTATCTGAATACCTCCATAGTCCATACCACCTGCGTCCTTCTTGTCCAAAACTTTTTTAAACATCATTATAACTCGAACGGAGAGACGAGACAAGTCATTCAATTGAAGATTGTGTTGTCCTCAATCACGTCTGTATAAAATTGAACGGGGCAAAGATCCTTTCGTTCCACATCTCTTTTTCTCTGTCTCTTTTTCCCTCTCACCACCCACCTTTTACTTATTACAAAAATAGAAGATGAAAAAAATAATGTGACCAAAAAACTTTCGTTCTTCTTTTACGATTTTCTATTCTCTTTGGTCAGCGTTTAATTAAGCAGTCAGTTCAGGGTCGCAGATTGGATCGAAATTATAGCTCATCACAGAGACCCGGTGCGGTGGTAGTTCCCCCACATTCACCCTTCACATAGTTTTCTATCACCAGCCAGTGATGCTGCCTTGGTTGTGTCTGCAGTAAATAATTGGTAGCTATTCGTTTCTTTAAGTTATAATTAGATGCCCCATAATGATGATGGCACATTTTTCTCTCTATCACTCTGCCCCCGCCCCCCCTCAAACCATCATCATCAAACAGACGATATACGAAGAAGATGATTGTGGCACATCCACTCTGAGCTTTGGCCCTGATGCCATCGGTCATGTGTCCATCTGTGGGTTTATCTGTTTCGGTTTTATTCTGTCTGTCGGGGTAGCAGTAAAGCAGTACAGAATTGGTGTTGGGATGAATTGGTCATATATAAATGAAAGAAGGGTGGGTAATGTTGCACCTTAAGGCAGGCAGCGGCAGAGAGACGAGAAATGAAACATGGCAAAGATTCAGTTCTCCAGCGAAAAACATGATACATGATGATGTTACTGCTCTTGTTGTGTGTTACTTGTTCGTATATACAGTAAGTATATTGGATCTCTATATTGGTAACGTCTGTTCTGTTGATGGGACTCCTCTCAATGTGGACGACACGGTCGGTCGGTGGCGATGCGATGATGGTGGCGGTCTTTAATTTTACGTGCATGTCCCTCATTATTTATAATGTCATCAGTTCGTGTTTTGAGGAACTAAACTATATGGCACCACAAAAAAAAAATAGGACGGACGCTTATGTAGTAGCTGGGATGGATGTTGCTAGCAATGATTATTATGCTGACGATAGTGGCATTCTGCGACGAACGGAAGAATGGAGAGAAATGACGAAAAGAAGACGTTAAGGACGTGATGTAGTTACAGCTTAATATTCTCAAAGAAGATGAAGATGATGACGATGACGATGATAAAGGGGCTGTGTTGCTGTGGTAGCAGTTTTTTTTTTTCTTACAACAGATGCGTGATGCAGTGGAATTGAAATTTATATTTATATAAAACAAACCGAAATTCAAAAAAAAAAAAAAAAAAAATACTGGATTTCCAGTAATTTAATATTCACTATTTTGAATGTTCAGTCATTTTTTTTGTTAAATAATCTTAAAACGTAAAAATTTCATTACTTTAACTTGAGGATCACATGACTGCTTCACGTATTTAGACATTTAGCAGTCAAAATAGGTTAGATGCAGTATTGAAAATGATATTATGTTGGTAGAAGGTTGTGTAACAGATTTGTTTGCACAATGAAATTGAAATTTGTATTTATATATAAGAGAATGTTTAACCAAATTATTCTGGATATGCAGTAGTTTGACATTCACTGTTTTGAATATGCAGTCAGTTTTTTAACTGAATTTTATGCATAGGATTGTAAAGACACAGATTATTAAAGCACAAGACTTTAAACAGTAAAAATACATGTCAAAAGCAGTACTCAGAAAGCTTATATCACAAATAGCAGTAAAAAGGTATAAATGCAGTACGTTCAGCTTGCCTTTTTCTTGAATTTAATGTTCCAAGGTTGACGTGCGTACATGTACCGAAACATATACTAAAGGCATATTGATTTATAAGTTAGGACTCCCGGTGAATACCAATTACAGGCATTTTGCAAAAAAAAGTATCAACTTATAACCTTTAACACTGACTGATGACAGAAGCCATTCTCTAGTTTCAATATCGGGCCATTGGATATGTAATCCTCTCCAATACTCACTTCACTATGGTAAAACCAATAATTTCCATCAAATATATAAGTGCGAGTGCAACAACATCAACCAGGAGGAAAATTAAACCAATGCATAGAGTAACATCACGTTGTTCTCGTCAGTTTAAGCGACATTCAACATGCACTGCATTGCACAGTGCACAGTAAAACTTCGTTGAAGAGGAAAAATAATACATATACATATAAATACCGATCGCGAAATCCAAAAAAGGAAATTTGACCGAAAAAAATTCCAAAACGCAATGGCTGACTTTTGTGATGGTGCATTGCTACTCCTGCAACTATTGCGACAGTGGGAAAACTATTTGTTAAAAATTGGAATTTTTTGGCAATAAATTTGACTTGAACTAAAGATAAAATAGTCGTCTTGTTTTTTTGGCAAAGTTCCCCTTCAAACTCATACCTAGTTTAGTAAAAATTTCCCTCAAATATCCCAACAAATTTCCTTCTAGATTGAATTTGCTTTCGTAAGTTATTTTGAGCTTTCCTGATAGTCAATGTTCATATTTTTTCGCAAAATATAAATTTCCCTCAAATTTCCCACATACTTTCTAAAAGATTATATGTGCAAAGATTGAATTTTAGTGAAAATTTATGTCTAATCTAGTTGAAACATAATAAATTAGTGTTTCACGCTTAAATTTCTCAATTACAGTCTGCAAATACAAATTTCCCATAGGTTATCCGAAAATATCCCAAAGCAGTGTCTGCTGCTTAACTTGTTTTTCGTTATAGGATTGCTTTTGATAAATTATTTTGAGCCTACATAAATTTTACAAGCCCCCAACTAAAAAAAAATTAATAATGTATGCAACTAACAATGTCCAGATAATTTCCCATTGTAATTCCTTATATTTCCTTTTTTGGGGTAATATTCCTATTCTTAATTATATTCATGTAGGCCTTAAATCAGAACTTGTAATTCACTTTCTACTTAAAAAATAAATTTCCCACACAAATATTATAAATATCCCTCAAATCGTTGATTCTATGAAAGTTCTTCCAGAAATTTCCTTCAAACGTGGTAATAGTAAACATTGAAAAAGCTTATTATATAAGTTCTTTTTAGTTTAAAATTACCACGCTCTAATTCACATTTTTTTCAAAAAGAAAATTTCCCAAGAGTTTTCTAAAATATCCCTGTTGACAAAAATTCTTTAAATTTCCCATGCAAAGCTCAAAAATTGGTTGATTACTTATCAATCAAATGGATTAAAGTTGGATAACATTTCACTTCATATACCCCACTGTACATTATTGTCCAAACGTAAAAGACAACGATCGGTTTTTAGAGAGAATTATTTCAAATCGCCAGGCATGGACAACCGAACCGCCCATATCCAATATGGAGATCAGATCAGAGCTTGAGTTGTGTGACATACACGCTTAAAAGAAAAAGGATAGTATAGTGTATTCTTTTTTTTTCTTATTTTAACCTCGCAGTTGTTGCAGTGTCTTTTTGCCAAGAAGGCTACTACTAAATCGCGACAACGAGTGATTTACTTGCCAATGCAGGTTCTCCCTGGTAGAAGAACAAAAAAATAAAAAAAAAAAACGTTTAAGAAATTCTTAGTGATCGATCCAACAACGTTAGCTTATAAAAGTGTATATCTATCTTTGCCATAAAAATCGAGGGAATGGCAGCGCGAAGCCTTAACATGTTTCACGACGAATATGGCGGCGGGAGATGTCATCACATAGGCTATAGTGAAAAAGAGATTGCAAGGAGAGTTATGGTAGTGCGGTCGCAATTTAGAAAATCCAAAAATCCGATTTTAGAAATCAGAATGTCGATAATTTTTGTAGCAAAATAAATTAGAAACAAAAGGAGAGACACATTTTGAAAGGATTTTTTGTTTTTTTTTAGCTTGTTTTTAGAATAGATTAGAATGTGGTCTAATTATTTCCTTATTTGTTGACTCATCCTATTTAGTTCATCGAAATAGAGTGACTGATGTTTAGTAAAAAGATGAGACGGTCAATTTCATCCTTTTTTTTTCTATAGTTCGTCACTTGTTGGTTAAAAAGAAAAAAAGGCCGTTGTCCTTTTTAATCGTCTTCAAAAAAAGGAAGAAGTTATCAATTCGACTGTATTTAGTTTTTTGTTTTTAATTTTTATATGTTTGTTATCTCAGAACTTTTGACTGGTTACATCGATTTTGATCCATTAGAAAATATCAAATGACTTAAATTTTAAGTCGGATGTTTTTCTTTTAAAAGTTATTATTGCTTCCATTTTGTAGCTTATACCGCAGACTTGTATTTTTGATATAAAAATAAACAATACCATCTGAACCACAATCTAGAAAACACCCAATGTTATTTAAATCATGTTTTTATGTCATTTTCTGTTATCCAATTTGTCATTCCAATTGTTTTTTGCATTTTTATGAATTTTGGTCATTCAGACACAAATTTGTACACAAATTTTGGGTGTTCTAACAAATCGTGTGATACTAGCTTTTGAATTAAAACACAAAATTAAATTCATTATGATAAAGTGGAAACACAAATACTTTTGGCCCTGCACACAATACTGATTTTTTAACTTTTTTTTTTCAAAACGCCAAAACTTGTTATTATTCTCACTAAAATTGGTTTCTTTTTAAAAGAAACTGAGTAATGCTAAACATTAGTTTTGGACCTTACTCAAAATATTGAAAAAAATCAGTTAAGCCACTATGGCTCTCACGGTCTGAAATATCCAAATGAAGATTTTTTGTTGTATTCAAACAAAAATCTAGAAAATGTTTCTTACTTTTGTTTACTGTTTTTTTCGCATAAGTATTTTTTTGTTATTGATCCCAAAATTTTTGTTAGTTAAAAAAAAAAAAATATAAAGTGGTAACACTGATATCATATTTTATTTTTAACACAACATTCCGTTTAGTTTTGAAGCATTCTTTTAAATATATAAAAAAAATGTAGTGAGTTCTTGTAATTAAATTTTCGACATACATTTCAACAAATAATTGTTATTGTTTTTTTTTCCAAAATGGAGAACTTTACTTTTCCAATTCTGTGCACCAAAATTGGTTTTAAGAAAAGAATAAAATAGAAAGCGAAAAAATAAAGTATGAACTTTGTTTTTCTGTCAAATTTCCTTGAAGTACCAATTATGCAAAATGTAATTTATTAAAAAAAATACTTAAAAAGACTGCTAAATTGGGAACATTGTTTGCTGTAAAATTATTTACGAAATACTTTTTTTTATAAATTTACTTCTGAACAAATTGCAAACGGTGAGTTCTGAGGTAAAACTTAAAGTGCCACTGAATTTGTGTGTACCTAGTGATTTTGTACCTTTGCATCAACAAAATATAACACAAATAAGATAAAGTGGTAACCTTTGTTCCTCTCAACCTTTGTTCAAAATGTCAATTTTGTGTATAGACAAAAGAAATTAGTGAAGTGGGAACTTTGCTTTCTTGCTAAATTTATTCCAAATAACAGTTTTGTCTAGTGAAATCGACTTCTTGGGAAACATTTCTTCGGAAAAGCTTCCTGCGTTAGAAACAATGGAATTGGTGGTACTATTAGCTTTAGGTTTTCGTACCAAAAAAAAACACAATTAAATGAACAAAATAGAGGATAGAATTTCTTCGATGATGGTTGAAATAGAAGCACGGAAAAAAACGTTAAATACCGCAAAAAGTATGGTGGAGTACCGCAGAATAGAACAGAAAAAAACGTTGATCATTGTGAAAAACAATGAAAAAATTATCATGGGAAGTCAGAAAAAGAGCGCTAATTATTTATTACGAGAGAAAGCGTATAATATAGCAGAAATAGGGCGAAATACTGCTGAAATTTCGCTGAATGAAGTGATGGTGATGGATCGTGAAATACTAAGGAAAATAGCATGGGAAGTCATAAAAAGGGTTTAGAATCACCAGAAAATTGTATATTATGCCACGGAAAAACGTGGTAAGACGCGCAAAAATTAGAAAAACCGAGTTTAAATGCGCTAAAAACCATGAAAAATCGTTTAGAAACTGATGAACGATGGCGGAAAATAGAATAGGAGGTTAAAAGCATAAAGAAACCGCGGAACATAGGGAAGAAGTGTTTGGAAAGTCGCTGAATAAAGCGTAAAACCTCACGACATATAAGCGCTGAATACCTTTAAAAAAGTTTAAAATACTGTTGAAATATCGCGGAAGATTCCATGGGAAGTCAGGAAAATAAAACGGTTCAGTATCACTGAAAAAAGCATTTAATACCGCGGAAAAAAACGTCGATAAAAAGTGTAAAAAGCCGCGTTAAAGTGCACGTAAAACCATTAAACAAATCGGAAAATATTGAAGAAAGCGTGGAAATAGTGACGGAAAATATGTGCGATGATGGTTGAAAAAGTAGGACATAACCGCGAAAAAAATTGTCACTGAAAAAAGAGGAAAAACAAGACTACTGCAGTAAAATCGCAAAATACTATGGGTAAAAGCGCAGAATATTTGTGGGAAATCGCGGAACAACTAGGAAAAACGAGAAGTCATGAAAATATCCTTAAGTACACCGGAAAAAAGCTTAAAATATCGTGGAAAAGCTAAGAAAGATGCAGGGAAATTGTGGATTGTCGCGGTACAAAGCTTAAAAGGTGGCAGAAAAATATGCAAAATACCGCTTAGTACCGCCGTAAAAAGCACAGAATACTGTGGAAAATAGCTCAACATAAGATGTTAGCATGACAAAAGCGCCTAGTACCGCAAAAAAAAATACAGTGAAAAAAAGTAAAGAAATTCATGGAGCAAAGCATGAAAGGTCACGGAATACTTTATAAAGAGGCATAATATGCTGATAAAAGATCTCTAAGCAACTGCGGAAAAAGCGAGAAATCATGAAAAAAAGCTAAGAGTACACCGGTAACATTCTAAGTAATTAGCAGGGTAAATGTGGAAAGTCGCGGTATAAAGAGTGAAAGATAGAAGAATAAAATGCAAAATATAGCGGACTACCACCGTAAAAAGCGCGGAATACTGCGAAAAATGGCTCGGGTCATAGCATACTGGAAGTTAGCACGGAGTCACATAAAAAGCTCTTAGTAGGTACCACCGAAAAAACTTAAAATACCTTGATACAAGTAGTGGAGAAAAGCGTGACAACTCACTCAGAAAGCGCAAAAATAAAGTACACCAGCAAATAGTGTAACAAACCGCTGAAAAAAACATGGAAAGTCGCAAAAATGTAAAACACCACGGACTGCCGCAGAATAAAATTGCGTAAGACTTTAGAAAAGAGCACAGAAAACCGCTGATATTATCACGGGAAGCCATAAAAAAGTGCTTAGTACCGAGCGAGAAAAGCGCAGAATACTGGTGAATGATTTTTGAAAAAAAAACGCGTTTTTTCCACGACTTTCCTCTCTTTTTTCGCGATAATACGCACGCAGTTATTTCTGACCTCACACGTTTTTTCTGAGAAACTTCACACATCTTCTCCGACTTTTCAGGTTTTTCCACAACTTTCCACACATTGATACTGCAAAAGCAAAACGAAGTCTTCGAGGTCAGCTAGTATTCAATAAAAATCATAAATTTGGAACTTTGTTCATTTGAAATCTTCATTTCGTGTACTAAAATGGATTTGAAATACAATTTTCAGTAAGAAACTCAAAATATGTAGGTAATACGGCATCTTGCAAAATCTTGAGAAAACTTTTAATCCCGCCCATTCGTCACTATAAATCATCCTTCCGTATAGCAACTTCCTCATCACTCAACGATCGCATATTCCCACATCTCATTTAAAGCATCTCTATAATAGAGAAGCACTTGTCATTCTCGTATGGATCAGATATTCTCCTGAAGTTGGGCCAAAATTTGCATACACGCCAACGCTGATTTCTACTCTTGCACTCCAACTGACTTAATTTTGACATGGCTAAGTTACGAAGCAATTGAAGACATCTTCGGTTCGTCGTCTTCTTCATCCGGAGTCAGACGTTAGGAAAAATTCCAATCTAAATACTTCTCGGCACCTTTCGCACATTACAATCCCAAAGCACATCTTCA
Organism: Meliscaeva auricollis; assembly: GCA_948107695.1. Classification (NCBI taxonomy): domain Eukaryota; kingdom Metazoa; phylum Arthropoda; class Insecta; order Diptera; family Syrphidae; genus Meliscaeva; species Meliscaeva auricollis. Next base: position 46,446,542 of record OX403619.1, on the reverse strand, counting down.
ATCCACCACCACACCACGAAGACGAAGAGGTTTCTTCCAAATTCACATTTTAGAAGAGATTTTCTTGTTTAGATTAAGAAAAGCCTCCATCCACTAGGTACTGTGTTTCGAGAAATGCATTCTGACGACGACGACCGACGAGAACAACTTGGATGGGTGAAGATGGGATGATGATGCGCGGATCACATGGTGGTGGCTCACTAACTATGGCCAATGCTAATGCGCTCTTCGTCCGATGTATTCATTTTTATAGCCAAGACTTGAAGTTTTCCAGAAGCAAAAGCAGAAGCACCTTTTAACCAGGCAGGCAGGCAGGCCAGGCAGAAGCAGCAGCAGCAGCAGGCACACATAGAAGAGACACTCAAGTCAAGAGAGGGAGAAGAAAACTAATTACACTGATTTATGTGTCCATTGTTTATTGTTTTGGGATCAAGGCATCCCAAGACTTACCAACTGCGATCACATTATGCACCGCGAGTCGACAACATATCCGAGGTACAGCAGCAGCGCGATCTGCGCTAACTGCCAAAACAGCAGCAGCAGCAGCAGCAGCGGAGAGAGAGAGAGGCATCTCACCACCACCATATAACAAAACACAAAATGCCACAAATGCCATCGATGGATGTGCCCAAAAGTGGCCAGCTTGAGTTTAAGAGCCAAAAGGGAATCATCAGCATCATCAGGTAGCTTGGGATATGGCTGCTGCCGTTTTGGTGGCCAACTTGGATGTACGGTGATGCAGAGGTGAAGGCTGGCTAGCTGCTAGTTGCAAGTTGCAACGATTTGGATTGGTAGTACAGTTCAGGCATTGTTTACCTGTTTGCGGCTATTTGTTTTACTTTGGGTTATATTTTTTTTTTCATTTGTTTTTTTTCCTTTGGTGACAACTCCAAAGATGGCCACCATCAATTGGATTGGAAAATTCTGCTCTAGAAACTGGGCTTGGGGTTTTTTTTTTGTATTTTGAATTTAAATTGTACTGTCATCGGCATCGGTAGCAGCAGAAGTTAAGTGCACGCCTCTTTTGGGCTGGCATTGGAGGACTAACTTTAGCGAATCCGTCTCAAGATGTCCATTTATGGATAGCAGGGGTTACTGAGTTGATTTTGTTTCAGAGCCAAAATGAGAATTTACTTTGTTTTTAGCTCATAAAAACGTTTCTTGATGAGGAAGGAAAGCTTATTCTTCAAGTTTAGCAGATCACTTCAAGTTGAAATGAAATATTCAATATTAAATATCGTTTCTGTGAAGTTTTTAACTTTACATTCGACGAAGTCTGTTCTTAAAATAATGTTCTTTGATTGATTAGCCTTTTTTCTGCGAGTCTCATCCCTAGAAACTTATTTTAGGGTTCGTGATAAGTTGTGGAACGCATTCATATTTTTATTATTTCACGAAATCCTCAAAAACTAAATGCCTACCACTCACACTTTTGTTTTTATTAGGAGCTGGGAACTGTAAAACTTGATGTGAAACATTGTGGAACTTGTGAAACATTGTGGAACAACTTGTGAAACATTGTGGAACATTGTGGAACTTGTGAAACATCGCAAAACTTGGGAAAACGCAACTTCCAGAACAATTACATTTTCCGTATACAGAAATATCTACTTTCTAATTTTTTTTTTTCAAAAAATTAACGCGTTCCATAATAAGTTACGGCCCATAAAATCAAATCCTGAAGAAGTTACTCTAGAGAAAAAAGTCTAGTGTGTTATTAAAGAAACTTAGTATTCTTCCATAGAAGATTATTTATTTGAAAACAGGCTTTGGAATGTAAATACAGCCTGTTAGAGAATGTGGAACGTATTCCTTTTTAATGCCATATCAGACAAAACTGGCAATCTGCCGAATGAATTTTGGTTTTAAAGCTTTAAACAATATCGCTTCATTGTGAAGTGAAAATGAATGCATTCCACAACACACAATGAGGTAAAACAATCAAACCAGGTTATTTCGCCAAACAAACTACTCTAACTGTGAGTAGAAGCTGTGGAATGTAATGTTAAAATTTTTAATGAATATTTCATTTCCACATAAACTGAGTACATGATAAGTTTTTTACTCACCTCTCGTGGAATGAAAATTGAACAAGTTCCACATCATATGTTGGGCCATTTTATGAATATTCATAAAATGTGACAACAAGGAAAAAATACTAAGGTGTTATTTTCAAACTTTACATTTAACAATAAAACAACTTTAGTATGCAACAGAAGCTGTGGATTTTAAAGCAAAAGATTTCTTGCACACGACTTTGTATGAAATTTAATTTCCACCCAAAGTGAGTAATAGGCTATTAAGAATGTGCTTAGTTTTACTTTGTATGTAGAACCTTTTTGCCCCTGGTAACAACCTCACATCGTATTACTTTGTGGAATCTATTCATCTCACCTGGGGCCTTGGATGACACAGTTGCGGTATAAGTGAAATATTCATTACAACACATTCTGCGGCTAAGGTTAAATTTATCCCTTAGCATTTTTTGTGATACAAAATTTAATTGTGAAAATTTTGCGACGTACCCATACATTTTTGTTCAACAATACATATTTTAAATTCTCCCGGTTGAGGCTTTTTTTAACGAAATTGTATCTAAGGCGTAGAAATGCAATTTCTACTGTTTTGCTTTAGATTCCACAAATTATATTTCAAGTAAAAAATGTTTGATTAGTAAATGCAAAGCTTTAACGTACAATTGCAAGATTTTTCCCATGGGATCAGATCCTAACAAAGTGGCAAAATTCCCCATGACATGATGTGGAATGCGTTTAATTTTCATTTCACAAGATATGAGAAATATGCTTTAAGCTAAATGTCTAATACTCACCTCTCGTGAAATGAAAATTAAAAGCGTTCCACACTATGTTGTATGCCATTTTACCAATTTTTGAGGATTGAACGCAAAGAAAAAAATTCTAAGGTTGCATATCGTTACTTAAAATTTACCAATAAAACAATTTTGGCTTAAAATATAGGCTGTGGAACATAACGAAAAAATTTCACGCTAACGATTTTGTAGGAAAAATTCATTTCCACTTGCACTGAATACCAGGCATTAGCTAGAAAACAGCTGAGGTAAAAGTAAAATATATTGGGAGGTCAAAAAGTTTAAGCTCTCTTAGCCAACTGTGACGAAAAATTGTGGAACGTATGATTTTTTTTTATTCCACAATACAATGTGTTAAAATGTCCGGGAAAGTTCTTCCTATGCGTTCTCCATAATGCCTAGTACTCAGTTGAGGTGAACATTTCATAGAAAATAGTCTGCGAAATGAAAAGTGAACACGTTCCACAATATTTAACAATGCTATTTTACCCTCTCCTAAATATTAGACTTCAAAGTAATAATGCCAAGATAGTATGTGGCAATACTTGATATTAAATTTTGTTGATCAAATAGTCCTAAAGCGAAACAGAAACTGTGGATTGTAAAGCTACAAATTTCACGTGATTACTTACATATATATGCACATTTTTTGTTTCCTGTCGAACTAAGGACAAACTCGTCCTAAGTGTGCTACATGCGTCAAGATGCTTCTTTCCAATTTATTTGTCTATTTAAGCTTAGTGAGTAAATACTAGACTTAAATGTGAAATGCGTTCCACAAAATGTTACAGTCAATAGAACCAGTTTTTGAGCATGTAAAACGAAAGTACTCGTAAATGACTAGCAAATAATGGACAAACTTTGAATTTTTCAAATAAACAACTTTAATTCTAAGTATATAATTGCTGTGGAACGTAAATTTGATGAAATAAAACAATTTAATCTGTTCTATTCATTTTCATTCAAACTATTTTGTCTACCCGAGATGCTATTTATTTTTCATTTTCAAATAAATATTCATTCTCCTCAACCAAAAACGATCAATTTTCAAATGAAACGCAATCTCAGTTTTACCTGCATTTTTTTTCCTCATAATCACCACCAAGAACATCAAATTTACCGCCTGCCCATTGTATAACAATTTATCAACACTTTACCAGTCCGTTTGCGAAAGAGATCATGATGCTTGTGCATCATCAAATGAGCCATCATAATTTTATTCTAATCGAACAGTCTCAATCGTATCGGCATTGCATTTGAAAACATGCGTTTCCAATGTTGGTATAGTTATGCGCGCACTGTGCGCACCTATCAACTCTTGGCTAAGATTGGTCCATTACGAGCAACATTCATGATCATATTTCATTGTGCGCCACTGCAGCTGCCGCCGCGCCGCGCCGCTGCCATGACTGACCGACTAGCTTTTCAGGCCTAGAACAAGCAAATGGATAGTTTATTTATCAGCGCGAAACACAGATTTTTCCGAAATAAGGTGAAATAGGGTAAAAATGGCACTCTTCGGTTAATAAGAAATTCTTGTATTTAATAAATTAAAAACTTATATTCATGTTATTAAATATGTTCGATTTTCAAAATTTAGTGACGTAATAAAAATTTATCAAAAAACGGCTTAGTTGTTCATGAGAAAATCGATAATCAAGACAATTTGTAGCGAAATTAATATTTCAAACAAATTTAAATAGAACCGTTAATTTCCACCTTTACCCTAAAATTGTTCACTTCAATACCCTGCCTTCCCCTAACCTGGGACCCCTCACAAGTCACTCTCCTCTCCACTTTTATATATTCAAATTCAGAACCGCATTAACTGTCATCGGTAAAATGGTGTTTGAATTGCACTCCATACAGTTAGCAGTATTTTGTGTGATTTTATGGTTGCCAACCAGTTTAACCGTAGTTGTGTTGGCCATATGTCTTATGTCTTACTCATATTAATAATTTACAATTTGCTTTTCATAAATAATAAAATAGATGGAAAGCTATTTTTATGCATCAGCACCATATTGGTCTTATTTCTAGTAGTAAATGGTAAAGGGTGGGTGATTTAGTTGCAAATGAATGTGATATGCAGTAGTTTTTCAAGTGGTATTATAGCTGTCAGGTGGAGTTTAGAATTTGAATGAATAAAACAAAAAGTTGCTTGATTGATGGATTCATGTAGGTACAGAAATATGAAATGACATCATTTCCATAAGCGATATTGTTTTAAATTTGATTTATCTTAGTTTATTGTGGAATTTCAAATCAGGTATAAAGGCGGTAACTCATTATAGTAAGCTGTTTGGATTCCTCGATGCAGGTACCACTAATGGATAGTGGCATAGGGGATAGGTTCCACTTTAACGATATTAAGCAGCATTGTGTTATAGAAGCATTAAATTATACGCGGTTTCTTCCTCCCCACTTGACAATACTGTTGAGGTCAAAATTTAATGAGCCTACTGTTCCTGTGAGCCTGAAGCTCCACATCCAAAGAACATGGATGTGAATCAATTAATGAATATGAAAACTGAGACTACTATCTTAGTGAATTAGATGATAAAGAGAGTCGGGAACAAGACGGAGCCCTGAGGCACACCAGCATTTATTTGTAAGGTTTAAGACTTGAATCCATCCAATGCGACTTGTATTGAACGATCCGAAAGATAATTTCTAATTCAGCAAAGAAATGATTTATCTACACAAATTGCACACATTTTCGATAAGAGAGCTTGATGCCAAACTCTATCAAACGCTATTGAAATATCAAGTGCAACAACCTTGCTTTCTCCAAAACGGTGTAAGGATTTGTTCCGTTCCCTCAGATCATCAGTGGACCTATTGCCCGTCATTTTTTAGGGACTGGCTGGACAAATTCTGTTTTCCATTCACTCTGAAAGAGACTTCGTGGCGCCCTCTATAAAATTTTACTTAATCCAATACATTTCTTCCTATGTGTCACCATACCTTTGTTTTGTGTTCTTCTATTTTCCCAACTACAATCAATCTGGAATACATCCAAAAATTTCCTACTTAGTCAGACAAAATTGATATGAAAATCATCAGAGTACGGAAAATTTAATTACAAAAAAAAAAAAAAATACAAAAAGTAACCCCCTGTGAGAGTGGCACAATATCTTAATCCAATTCTAATGCAACTGACGCATGCAAATACCATTTCACTGACACATCATCCTTCTGGTGCTGGCCTCTCAATATTCATTGCTTCTGCAACTGCCTGTTCTTGCAATGCGTAAACAACAAATCACTCAAACATCTCACGAATTAAGTCGTCGTCTTCATCGTCATCGTCAGTAAACTCCGAAAATGCAGACTGCCACTAAGGAAAAAAAAAATAAAATAAAAACAAACAGATCCCAAATTGACAGATCAGCTATCGCGCCAAATTGCAACGGACGACTGCATCATCATCATCAGCATCATCATCAGCATCATGTCTCATCACAGTTCTCCCATTCAATACACTATACGTGAGGCTGGTCTATTGCTGGTTGTTGTTTTTTTTTTTCTGAGTGTATTTGGCAGTTTCTGCGGATGTGTTCAATCATCTATTCTATAGAAAGAGACAGAGAGAGAGAGAGAGATAAAGAGCAAGTGTGATGTTTAATCCCCAATCCACATGATTTAAAAATAGTTGCGCTTGGCGTGGAGATATGTCATCCTGAATTTGATAGAAGCTCTTTTCTGGCCTTTTGTTAAAAGACGCGCCAGATAGAATCTATAAATAATTTTAGAAGCAACAAATCATCTTTCCCATCCATCTGTCCATTGCCTGTCCTGTCTGATACAACAAATTATGAGATGAATTCTATGCCAACCTATCTCTCTCTCTCTCTTCATACCCCTCTCTTGCGGCAGTCAGCCTTGATTTGGCTCAAGTAGTCTTGAGAATGAAAGACAAAAACAAATCCCTCAGTTGGTGAGGCATTGCTATTTGGTGTATTGTTGAAAAATAGAATAAAATATTTGAAATACATGAAATAAATGAAATACATGAAATACATGAAATACATGAAATACATGAAATACATAAAATACATGAAATACATGAAATACATGAAATACATGAAATACATGAAATACATGAAATACATGAAATACATGAAATACATGAAAAACATGAAATACATGAAATACACGAATTATACATGAAATACACGAATTATACATGAAATACATGAAATGCATGAAATACATGAAAAACATGAAATACATGAAATAGATGAAATATACATCAAATACATGAAAAACATGAAATACATGAAATACATGAAATAAATGAAATACATGAAATACATGAAATACATGAAAAACATGAAATACATGAAATACATGAAATATTCATGAAATACATGAAATACATGAAATAAATGAAATACATGAAATACATGAAATACATGAAAAACATGAAATACATGAAATAGATGAAATATACATCAAATACATGAAAAACATGAAATACATGAAATACATGAAATAAATGAAATACATGAAATACATGAAATACATGAAAAACATGAAATACATGAAATACATGAAATATTCATGAAATACATGAAATACATGAAATAAATGAAATACATGAAATACATGAAATACATGAAAAACATGAAATACATGAAATACACGAATTATACATGAAATACATGAAATACATGAAATACTTGATGTACATGAAATACATGAAATATATATGAAATACATGAAAAACATGAAATACACGAATTATACATGAAATACATGAAATACATGAAATACATGAAATACATGAAATACACGAATTATACATGAAATACATGAAATACATGAAATACATCAAATACATCAAATACATGAAATATACATGAAATACATGAAATACATGAAATACATGAAATAGAATACATAAAATACGGACAATGCAGAAATTTAAACAGAAAAATTCTATTAGATTACAAACATAAAAATAAAAATACTATATTAATGGCAACGCTATGAGGTAATGCCTCTTTCCGCTGTTTATTCTTCTATACTCTCAGCCTTCATAGGCTTTAGCTCATATTATATGAGTGTGCATGTGTATGTGCCGAGATATGTTGAAGATGGAATGTCTACAAATCATTCAGCTGACTGCATAAATCACACTAGCATTTGACACTTTTGGGATTCCTTATTCGATATTGATAAAATATCACACCCGAAGGGCGGCTGCCGCAGAGAGAGAGCGAGCGCGCGGAAAAGAGTGACGATAGTGCGTTTATGGGTTAAACATGTTCCAAAGCAAAATTTAATTAAACCGAGACAGATAGACGGATGATTAAAATTTACAAAAACAAAAAAAAAAAATGGAAATAATAACAACTTTGAGATACTTTTGGCGAGTATCTTGTATCTGTGACTAAGAAAAGCCAAAGCAACTATTATATTGTAGTGTTGGACCTCTCTCGGTGTGTAGGTATGTTTTCTCTGACACTCTTCCGCAGGCCAAGACTGAGGGGTGTATGGCCGTTAAAGGCAATGAGAGAGGGGATACAAAATGTAGGGGGAAAAGGGGGTTTCTGTATGAAGAAGAAATGATGGGGATATTGTATCTTTGGGATATATGTCTGGTAAGTGTATTCGAATTGTAGATGGGTAATAAATCTATCAAAAGGTGATTTTAATGGGTTCACTGTTTTACGTCATGGTATAGAGAGCACCAAGGCATAGTCGTCAGTTTAAGGAGGAGCAGCAGCAGCAGCAGTAATATAACAAAAACAACAACACTACCAGCAGCAGCAGTAGCAGCAGCAGCAGAATTATATTCCAAGAAGATGATTGAGGAGCGAAAGTTTATTTGAAGACTTCGGAATAAATTGGAGCGAGTGCTGTGTAAATGTGGGGGCACATGGGGTGGTGGTGTTTTAATAATTATCATGATGATGGAATGATGTAGATATAGTTTATTTATTTATTTTTTTTTTTTTAAATTTTTTTTTTTGTGTTCAATAAATTAGTGCTTGTGAGATTAAACAGAAGAAGAAATGAATGCATTTGTCCATAGAATAGAAATTGTATATATTTTGTGGAATGGTGTAATAAATCAATTATGATTTATTCCAAGAAAAATGCGTCTGTGGATTGGAGTGGATGGTAGTGCAAATTCTTGGTGTTGAGTGTGATGCACTTTGTTCACATTTTTTTCTGACAGGTGTCACAATTAGTGTATAAGATTGAAGACATAGAATGATTCTTTCAAATAATAATTTCAATACTTAAGTCATTTAACATGCAATTTAAAAACAAACTTACGTTCCACAGCATCTAACTTAAGGTTATTTAAGAAATACCAGATTTGTTGGTCAATTGTTTGAAGAAAGTCGACAGGTAGGTTCTTACAAGGTACGTTGGCTTGCCCCAAATCAACTGTAAGTGCGTTCTTTTTTTTCCGAACTACGTGTTTTAAAGCTAGTGTCTTCAATTTTGAATAGATAAAACGCTTAACAAGGCTAATTTCTTTTTGGCACTCACTTCTACTATAAAAAGAAGTATTCTGACCAACAATCATAAATCTAAGCTCCAGGCCATTAAAATAAAATATTTCCAGCAAAGCAGTGGATCCGCTTGGTTGGCGTGGAAACGAAATATTCATAAAAATGGTTAAGGTACCATTTAAGCATTACATTCCACAGCTTCTGTAACATCCCTTGACTTAATGGTTACTGCGATGAATGGACTATCATGCCGGAAATCTAAGTTCAATTCCCAGCTTATAGGTATCACTTTGATTTTTTTGCAGGGTTACCGCCTCTTGCCATGAATTGACAAAACCTCGAAGAGTACGAAAAGTGCTTTTTACCTAGCCGTTCGGAACCGGTAGAAGTCGGTCCTTAATTACTTAGATAGTGAAATTTCCCACCTCCATGATATTGGCCTTTATGCATACATCCTCACCATTATTTCGCTTTTAACCCCATAAATTAGCTTTATTTCTGTGCATTTCATTTTAATGAATTTCTATTTCTTCTCTTTTCAGGTAAGTGCTAACTTTCTAAGGATTATCCAATATTATAATGTTTGTCAAGCATTTTCCATTTTTCTAAAAGGGTAAGTGCCCAGTGCATTCTATATCCTATTCCCTTATCTTATCTAAAAATTTAACATTGAAGATTGATAAAGTTATCGTGTTAGAAGTTTCATCAAAAAACTAATGACTGCCAGTAAAGTTATTGAGTAGAAAGACGTCGTTCTATCTTAATAACTTTACTTGCAAGCATTAGTTTTTGATGAAACTTCTTGTTATGAAAGGCTCTCAACACCCACAAAGGTTTAAGAAAAAATTATACTTCTTCAATGAGATAAACGGCAACTGTGACCTCTCGCGCAAGAAACTTTCTCTCGGCTCATTTATTGGGTGATATGAATAAAACCGAAGCAAGTGCTCAGAGTATGTACTCAGCTGGTTATATGCTGAGGTTCCCACTCTCCATTTATGGTCTTTCTTGCGATAAACACAATCGTTTCTCAGTTGTCATTGTTTGTAAGTCTGTCGGCACAGTATAACCGAGTCTTTTAAGTCTTTTCCTTTACCCCCACTTAAAAAATATCTTCACTCAACTAGACCCTTTGTTTTGTATCGATAAGTTGAATAAGTCATCCGTTCTGGACCTTCATTATTTTGTTTGCCTTAGGTTTGAGGGGTTTGCATCCTCGGGGTCAGCCGGTTGATGACTTCCAGAAATTATCAAGCTATTTTGTATCATTGCTAAGTTTTAACAGTATTTTGCTTTGAAGCTCAGAGAATTCCTCAAGGTCATTGAAGAAGTGTCTTCAAAGAAACTCTTGCTTCTCAGATGACACAGTCTAGGAGAGTTTTAAAGAAAATGCAGTGTATCTTCATGTATCTTCGTCATCTAAACTGAGTTTCAGCTTTTTCTTGTGGTAACCTAGTTAGTTGTGCCCAGGAGTGATACTCACTAAGAGGGAAAAAGAATTACGTTGTTGGTCTTTTGTTTATTGAAACTAGGTCATAATTTTCTGGTCATAAAGCAGCTTCAGGTTCCAAGCGTAATTAATCTTTTGTTCGTTATAATAGTTTGCACTTTCTTCTCGATAACCTGCTTAAGGTTACTCTGAAACCAGTAACCGAATAGACCCCTATGTTGTGCTGCTTACCAGAACCCTTAGCTCTTCGCGACAGACTTGATTTTAATGGCAGAAATCGCTTTAGTTGCCGCTTGGAAAAATGAAAAATGTGATATAACCTTGTGGTACTGCCATAATTGAGGCTTGTATAGCAGCTTTCGTCACTGTCAAGACCACAGCTTAGAAGAAACTGCTGTAATTTGGAATTTTAAAATTTGGTAATCTTCTTTTGTTAGTAAAAAGCACCAGTTGGTTTTATTATGGGTTGACCGCTAAGCAGTTCCTAGTCCATTTACTAACAATTAATAAAGCATTTTCTTTTTGTTTGGCTCTGGGAAAAAGCAAGGCATTAACAGAAAAGAAGGAGCAGCTTCTGCAGAAATCACTTGAAAACACTAAGTATTCTTGCATGTGTACCTATAAGGCAGTGTCCGGAAATGACATCTATTCGGAGCTTATACTCATTCTAAAAAGCAACAACAGACATTTAGATTTTCCGAATCCAGTGGGAAGTGGCCAGATCTATTTTATAGCCATACAAGAAGTGATGTTTGTCATTTTGCTTATGACAAAAAAGTAAATCTGTACAGCAGTTCCTTTTTTCATAAGTTCGTTGTTCGTTGAGTTTCCTGGATTGGCTTTGGTTCCCCGCACCCAGAAAAAGTGGATGTTTAACTGTTCCGCTACCTCTGTGAAAGACAACCGATTTTCCGGTAGGAACGGAGTTAAGTTTATTGGAATGTTCCATTATTGGATGGAGGGTCTAGATTCTTCAGTTTTTTGTGCTTACAATCAGTAATCGAGCTGACTCTAAATCCACTCTGGATTCTAATCACCATCTTTAGCAAGTAAATAAGTAAGACAGCGTTCTATCAGTGATCATTGCAGATGTGCTTACTTCAGTACTTTCTTGGATTTCTTCGGTGTACAGCAAAGCTATCACTTAGGGCCTCCTCTATTTATTCTTCCAACAATTTATTATTTTCTGTGTTCAATTCTTGGCCATTAATTACTATTTTTTTTAACTAGTCCTTCAACATCAGAATCAAATAATGAAGGCTGTGAAACGTTTTCATTTTCATTTCATTCCATTCGAAATAGTAGTTTCTTGGTTGAACATAAAATAAAAAATAATCGCCAATTCTTGTTGTCTTCAACCCACTGAAGTTTTGTTTTAATATTTTGGTATAAGGGAACAAGAAAAAAAAAAAAAAATCACTCTTTCAATTCCAAACTAGAACACATGTCTGAATTCAACAATCAAATCGTACTCCATCACTGTCTTTTCAATGTCATCATCATCATCATCATTGTGTCATCTTCGTCTTCTTCATCTTCATCATCTTCATCTTCATCATCATGATAATTCAGAATCACTATCATCACTGTGAGATACATATAATGTCACATCCCTGATGGATTTCATGCATGATAGTTCCTCTCAGTGGTCAATCATCAGCATCACCCAGAAGCAGCATCAAGAAGCACAACATTCAGAAACAGCATCTTTTGCAAAAAAAAGCAAAAAAAACTATAGAATAATAAGAATAGTGATACAGAGTACATGATACGCGCATCATCATCACCATCATCATCCTCATCATTGTCGCCGTTGTGTATCGCATTATCATTCCTGGCCAGAGAAACATACTGTCTCCAACTGCATCAGCAGCAGCATCAGTTCCTCGGTCCTCGCTCGGCATATTTAGTGTCTTAACCAGCAGCAATGCGCCTCTCTTTACTCGTCTCGTCTCGGCTGATACTCGTCTTGCTCAGCACAGTGTGTCTATGCATGCATGAAGCATATCAACATCATCATCTTCTCATCTCAAGTCATATCATTTCATATCACTCAAGAATTTCAGGACATTAAAGCTTCCCGCATATTCGTCGTTAGATTGTCGTCGTCATCATCGTTCTCCTCCTCTTCCTCATATTGTCATCGTCGTCGTCGTCGTCGTCGCTCGTTATGAATCTTGAAGAAGAGAGCCCAAGTCTAAACGATATGACGAGACTAAGAAGTGAACTGATGGCAGTGTGATTGGGTTTGAGGATGTTGTATAGTGTATCATAACCCAGAAATCAACATCGTTGAAGGATGATGATGATGATGATGGTGATACTGCTTCTCAGAATGATGATGACGACCGAATAGGACGACGAGATCGGTGCTGACGTTATGATACAACTTTAGCTCTTTTCCCTTAAAACAAACACACACATAAGCAAACAGCATTCTCATTCCATCATCATAGAATTATGAGTGTTTCTTATCCTTTGGGTGATGATGTTGATGAGGATGATGATGATTATGATGATTATAATGCACTAAAGGAGTGGGTATATCCTTTAAATAACAAAAAATAAAAAAAACAACAACAACAACAATAACTAATAAAACTATATATGTGATTATCTGAAAGTCCTTGTGTTTGTTTTAATATAAATTATGTGAATGTGTGCATTTGAAATAAACATCATCTTTCTGCTATTAAGAAAGTTTGTCGTTGTAAATTTTACGGGTTGCAGTTCATATGCAACTTAAGTACACTGAATAAACTTTTTTTTTATGTTTTTTTAGTTGGCAACATTTCTGTGAAGTTTTTTTCATGAATCACAGTTTTAGAAACAAAGAAACACTTCCACAAAAAAAATAATTTAAATAGAAGTGAAATGTGAAAATGTGTAATTACAACTCTACGTTCCACAACATGTAATTAGGACTTCAATGAATTTTTTGGCTAATGTTTACATTTTAAAAACAACTTTAAACTGTTGGAAATCAACTAAGTTAGTGATAAATATAATAATGTCAAAACTCTTCTTAATTTCAATGCAAATTTGTAGCGGAAATGATATTAAAAAGTTCTATAAAATGTATAAAAATAAATACAGTTAAATTGTTAATAATATTTTATTTTTAATGCAAAAGAAGACGTACGTTGTAAGTTGTGGAACGTACATAAGATCGCTGATTTTACAATATTTTAGAACTACTCCCATTTTAATACAATTTAAGTTTAATTATTGTATAAAAAATGCATTCAAAGCAGTTCCAACTTACATTCCACAGCATATATTTTGATATTTTATCAATGGATTGACAAGTTGCTAATTTTATTTCACTACCTTAGATAGACATAAAACTGGCGGTGGAGAAACTGTTGTAGCATTATAATTTATTCGATGTAGAAGGTGTCCATAACATGGTGTGGAACGCATTCATTTTTCATTTCACTAGAGGTAAGAACTAGGCTTTGGAGGAAGTACTAAGATTGAAGGCTCATGTATTAAAAATTTGGTTGAAATAAACTTTTTGTGTACAGAAATACATCCCAAATGCATTCCACAACATGTATTTAAGTTAAAAACAAATCGTTTAAGATAAATTAAAATTTTGTTAGCTAACCTATTATTTTCTCTGTCTGATCGAATGGGAATTCTACATAGTAGAAAATATTCTAAACGAGTATGTCGTCATAATGTTGGAGCTAATAAAATTAAATATATGATATATATTAAACGTTTGCGTTCAAATTTCAGCATTGCATTCCACAGCGATTATTCTGAGTTATTTTTTCACAAACTTTGAGTTTTCAATGCTTCCTTAGGCTTTTTCCCTTCGGACAAACATACTCAGAGATTGCTTATATGGATTGTATTCATCTCATAAGGAAATCACTAGGCTTTAAATTCCACAAAATTTGGCTTGAATTAAGATAAAGATATGAAGGAACCTTAGCTTATAAAACATTTTTATGACATTTATATCTTACATTCCACAACATGTATTTCTGTTTAAAATAATATTGATCATTCGATATTTTATTTTCTAAGCTAATTTAGCATTTTTTCTTTCTAGGCGAAGTAAAAAAAAAACTATTTACTTGAATTTTATTTAAACTTCGACAAATATAATGTTTCTTAACCTAATTAAGCTGTTCTGCATTGTGAATTACAGTAGTAGAAAGTAAAATATTCAACATCAAAATCTTTGTGGAACATTTATTTGTAATTTCATGACACTTAAGTTAATACGTTTCAAGCTTTATCTGCTGTACACTAAAACGATTTGGTTGATAAGAAGATTTATATCAAATAACGCTTCATAACCATTCTAACTTACATTCCACAACATGTAATTTGATGCTAAACTCTTTGAATTACAAATTTCAACATTTTGTATGCTAGTTTAGCGTTTTATCTTTATGGTAGCATTGTGGAACGTATATTTGCTTTTTATTTCTTGAGCTTTTAACATTAAGTTTCAAGGGCATTGCACATTTCACAGTCTTATCTTTGCACAGATTCTACTTAATTTTAGTTTTTGTTGTGTTCAATTCAAAATTTCTTTTTTTCCATCCTAAAGAATTTGAAAGAAAAAACAGTGTGGAACGTATCTTTTTATTGTTTTCATTTGCAAATATCAAGTCTAAACAAAATAAATTCACTGTCATCTTTAAAAAACAAATATTTTTGTTCATGAAAAATTTCTCACAGTGTATTAAAACCACCCATGTGACACCCATTGAGTTCCCTTTTTTGAATACTTAAGAATGTTACATGATGGCGACAATTTTAGGATTTTGTCAAAAAGTGAACTTTAAGTTTAAGTTCACATCAACGGACAGACTGTAAAAGAGAGAAGGAGAAAGAGATTGAGGGCTATAGGATTGTATAAAACTATTTAGAACCGTGTCTCGTTGTGGCAAGATGAAGGACCATCTCATCTATGGGTAAGCTATAGATAGTTTAATGGTGTTGTGTTGGACAGATGAACTATTGGATTGGTTGACGGATGAAATGAGATAAAGCTTTTGCAATGACTTGACACACACACAAACACCCTACACAATTTTATGTCTGCTAAAAGCACCTAAAGAGTTGTATATATGATGAGAGAAGGCAGCAACTAGAGATTTGTCAACATTTTGGACACGATTAATGTCAAAAGAAGTTCACCAGAGAAGTTGATGTTGCATAGTTGGATAGCTAGCTGGATGGTTGTCAGAGAGAGAGAGAGTGAGAAAGAGAGTTGTGGTGTAAGTTGAATAACATAAAAATATAATAAACCCAAAATCGAATGAGGAACTATGGCTTGTCTATTAATGGGACAAGTGAGTGTCGTAATGGACTAAAGTTTTTTTTTCAACTTGCAGTTGATTACTTATGACAAATGGGCCAAAGGACTTTGCTTGAAATGATTTGGATGGATTTATATTTAAATATAAACAAAATTTATGGAAAAAGATGGAAATGAAATCCTTAAATTCAAATTTCACTGTTTTGTTTTTATTGGCTGGTCCAACATTTTGAAAAATTTTAAATGAATTCAATCCACAAACTGTTTTTTGACTTTTTTTTTCAAGTTTTGGAGAACGTGGAAAACTTTGCTTTCTTCAATTAAAAAAATGTTTGATCCTAAATACATGCTGTGGAATGTAAAACAACTTGCAGTTGATTACTTATGATAAAGAACGTTGCTTGAAGTATTTAGATGGGTTTATATTGAAATATATATAAAATTTATGGAAAAAGATGGACATGAAATCCACAGACTCAGGTCTTATATTTTATTTTTTTTAGAAATCAGTACAACCTCTTGTAAAATTCGAAATAAATACAATCCACAACCTGTATTTAACATTTTTGTCCAGTTTAGGATAAGAAAAAGTGATTCAGCAACGTGGAAAACTGTGCTTCTTTTCAATTCAAAAATGTTTGATTCTAAATACATGTTGCGGAATGTAAAAATATAATTTTTTTAAAGTCTACAGTATTGTTTTTTCTCTTTAGTATATAAAATGCTAAAACTATCTCTTGACAATAAAAATTGTCACACTAGTTTCTAAATATATATCCTTGGCAACCATACTACTGTGGAACGTATATGTTTTACGTTACCTTCTCTAGAAACATTGAAAAAATCTTAGTTTTTTTTCTCCAAAATCATATTTTTCAAACGAATTTGTCAGTGTTGCACTCGTTATCTTACGTCCCACATTAAAAGTTTAGGTCTAGTACTGACTTCTTCTAAAAAGAAGAAAGCGAATACGTTCCACAACGTGCTATAGGTTTTTAAAACACTTTTTTAGTTTGCAATTGTAATTAAAAATGCTTTGCTAGAATGAAAAATGTTGTCATTTTCAAATAAAGCAACTTTAACCCAAAATAGAAGCTGTGGATTGTAAAGTTAAAGTTTTTACTTAATCGATTTTCAATGAAAATTTCATATTTTCTTGAGCTGAGTAGCTATTAGGCCTTAGAAGGACACGAAATAAATTAAGTTTCACCTATAGTGACCTGAAAAAATGCTTGAAATTGGTTGTGGAACGTATTAATTTTTCATGTCCACTAACTAGGATTGTGAAGAATTTTTAAAATTTTTCTTGTAGGTAGCCCCATGCCTTATAACAACCATTAAATTTCTCACGACAAAGCCTCTTTCTGTGAGCTTATTATCCTCAGTAACATCTCGGTACACTGATTGACCCATTCATCTACATTAACTGGGCAAACAATGACAGCGGTGCAACACTTTAACAAGCACCACCAAGTTGCTTCGTTTGCTGCACCATCACCACCACCACCTTCACTACCACCGACCTCCTACACGCACTTTCCATAGAGCACCTCTATATGGCAAACACACGACCGACGATGCATGCACCCAGCACGCAACACGCACTTTGGCGACAGTGCCACAGCTACCGCTTCCATTAGGTGGTGACGGCTGTGGCGGTGGCGGCTGGCGGCAGGTTTTTCAAACCTGCACTCGGGTAAGGTACTCCTTCGTCTTCTAGCCATCCGCGCACTGAGTTATTGGAAAATTGTCTGTCTTGGACCTGGACCGATTCCGACTTGGACTCTGAGTCTACATTCAAACTGCGACCCAGCAAACGACCACTTGCTGTGTGCGATTCTATCCGATATCGCGCAAAGGCTTCCAGCTAACGAGGAGGCAATGATCACAGCAAAAGCATTTGCACCATCATGCGCTGTTGCTGTGCTGTGCTGTGCTGTTCTGTCAGCAAACTGCCAGAAGTTGGCTCTGCACAGCCGCAGCAGCTGCAATGTTTGCATGCAAGCGGTGATTTTTCACAGCGCGCAGAAACTGACGTGTGCTAAACGCATTACATGCGGAACAACCAGGAATCCCATCAGGACCAACAAAAAAAAAAATACCCTGACGGCAACCAATGTGAAGCGACGTTGGAAGGGGAATTGGGATCGTAGCCGAGATATTTGCATAGAAATTGTGGGCTGCAAGAGGTGTGTGTGCTTCTTAGGAAGCCGTCCTTCTACATGTGCGGGTCCGAGGCATGCTGCCGCTGCTGCCGGATCAATAAGTAGTATGCGCGTTCATATTATGGCAATGTTGCACAAGCGCAAGGGCACATCCTATGCATTCAACTATATAATTATTTGCATTCAAGGCGAGTCATGATTTCTGCTGCTGTTATGCGCTCTATGCACTGTATGGCTTGGCTGTTGCTGCTGCATCAGGTTGCAATGCCAGAAAAAATGGTGTTTATTGGGAACAATAGGTAGGTGTCTCAATTTATTCTCATTAAATGAGGCAAACAGATATCTACACCTCCTATACCTACTTTTTTTACTTTTGAACAAACGACCGACCGACGACCACGACGACGACGACGGGGCTATGATTTGTTGCTCTATTGGAAGTTTGAATCAGGAAAAGGCTTTATACTATAAAGAAAGCCAAACTGTACTTGAAAAAGGTGACATAGGTCTGAGATTATCAGTCGATTCTCAAATGTAATAGGAGAGCTTGTTAGTGCTTGTGTAATATTTGCCATGTTGTGTCTAATAAATTGTATGGCAACAATTATTATGTAGATTTTGGAATTGAACCCGAAAGCTATTTTTTTTTAAAAAAACGTGAAAAAATGTTAGAAATTATTTAAGGGTATTAACATGCTCTGTTTTTTTAAAGAAAAATTCAGATTTTATAACAAAAAATTGTTTCAAATTCTTTTTTTTTTTTTTTTTTTAGCTAGCTAATTTTCTTAAAATTATGAAAGTTTTTATTGATTCTAATTCTTTGCTAGGGAAGTTGTTACTGAAATAATGCTACAGTAACTTTGCAAAATTCTAGTTTTTCAAAATTGTTGTTTTTTTTTTTTTTTAATTTTGATTGGACCAATTCTAGCGATCAAATTTTTGGTTTCAAAATATTTTTTCTTTAGAATTTCGAACGATATTTGAAAATTTTAGTGACCAAAGTAGTTATTGTCATATTTTATAATGATTAAAAATTTAGTAGAGTTCAAAAAATGTTGTTTGAAAAAAATTCCACTGCCCAAAGGCGTGAACGTCATCTAGAACGATCACCTCCCATACAACATTTTTGAGTTATTCGAGTTTTGTTCAAAACGGCTCTAACGATTTTGATTAAACTTTTTGATATGATTTCTCCAATAACGATAAATTTTTGGATTTTTTTTCACAAAATTTCATTGAGCTTTTTTTTAAAAAAATAGTTTTTATTAAAAATTTTCCAACCGATTTATCAAAAAAAAAATTGGTATGCCATTTTTAAGATACCTATTGTTTTTATCAACATCTAAAAATTAAATTTTGAAAAAAAATCATTGTCCCAGTATCGAAAAAAAAATAATTAAAAAAAAAAAAATTCAAAAAGTGTTCCCTTTTTAAAAAAATATTTATTTTTGCTTATTTGTGCATATAAATTTGTTGATTAATAAGTTTGTGTAGTTTGAAGTTGCGTACTTGTTGAAATTTTCTTTACAATTTTTTTGCACTTAAAACTTTTTTTTGATACCTAGGTACATTAAAATTGGGAAATGTTCTGTTGATCCAAAATTGAGTAGAATTCAAAATTATAAATTGAATATGCCAATTTTTTGTTTGACCTAAGCTCTTTGTTTTCTGAATATTCTGTTGGTAAAAAATTTAATCAAAATTCTATTTGGGAAATTGTTTGAATATTTTGTTTATTGAATTTTTTTCCGATTAAAAGTTTTTTATTTCAAATACAAAATCTTGTGTTGATCCAAATATTCTATTTTAAAATTTTGTTCTAAAAAATGTAAGATTTTGTTACTTGTCTTGTTGATCCTAAATTTTTGTACCACAACTTTGTCTAAGTTCTACCAAGAAATTTTGACCTAGAGACCTACACGTTACATATTTTTGGATTATTACTTTATTGAAATTTTGACTTAAGAAATGAGTCAAAAATGTCTGACGTCTAGGAAAACATTTCCATTAGAATTAAAAAAATTAAATTGTATAAAAGTTATTTCATTTGAAAAATTTCCTATTTTTTATTCTGTTGGGAAAAACTCTGAATTAAAAAAAAAAAAACAAATTTTGCAATTTTATTCAAAAATTTGGTAAACAAAATTAAAAAAAAAAACAATCCTTTCCGAATTTAAATGTACACAAAACAATTTGTGTAAGTTTGAAGAAATAATATTTTTTGCACCAAAATTCTGTAGGTTTTTTTTTTGTTTTAAGAATCTGTAGATAAAAATTATATTATACTGAATTGCAACGCCTTTAAACTAAAATATACTTTTCTAAAGGATTATGACACGTTAATTCCGAATCTGAAGTAAAAAATACTTTAGCAAATCACGTTTTTGAGATATGGTAACATAAACATGTCCGAAATATTCTCTATAGTCCAGTCAAAGCGTATTTTGCGGTGAAAAGTTTTGAAGAAATAATTTTCAATTGCCAACTTTAAGTTTTGTAGGGTCCTGAGCACGAATTTAAAGTTATCCATACAATTTTATCACATTAAACTTAAGAAATCATCAAATAACTTCAAAATATTTGTTTTTTTTTTATGTTTTTGGCGTATAGTTGAAAATGTGATCAGTTTTCTCTTAAACAGAATACAAGCAGTGACAATTACAAAATAATTTTTTGTACGATTTCTGGATTCTTCGTAAAAAAATTCTTCGGAAAAATCTATTAAAATTAGTCCCTTTTGTAACAGAAAAATGTTTTTTATTGATTTTTCTGTGATTAATGCTCTTCCCGATATCAAGAGTACTTCATCTTAGAGGTTTTTTTTCAGTGTGCATCCCAAAAACTACAAAATTTTGAAATTTATGATGATCTTTTTTTGTTAAATAACCGTTTAAAATGTGTCTATTGATTTATAAACACAAATCTGATTTTTGGTCTTAACAAATATTATGTAAAAAAGTAAGTACTCCAAATTTGGGACGACTTGGCTTAACCGTTTAAAAATTTTACCAGGTCAACCAAATCTAAGAGAGCTCTTTCCTACCAAACAATAACATTTATTAAAAATTAATTAAAAAAAAAACTGTACGTGATAGAATTTTTCTGAAACCAGATTTAAATTCAGAGAAGTTCCATTTGTGCATAATTTAAAAAAAAAATATGTGAAGGACAACAACAAACTTTATTTTTGCAGACCAGTGTTTGTATTTTAATATTTTAATATACGAAAAATCGAACTTCGTACCAATATCCTTTAATTTTCTTATTTCAAATCGAGGTTACAAATTATTGAGTCCATTATTTTGATGATTTGCACAATTTAAGAATCTGATCCAAAATTTTTTGTTAATTTTTTTCATTCGAGTACATGCCTAATATTTATTTCGTTTTAATAAAACTGATATAAAGATACAGAGCTGTCTATCTGAATGCATCTTCTTTTTATCTTCAAACAAAATATATCAAACTTGGAGAATATTCTCATAGCAAAACTCTTTTTATTCTTTAGCCATCATGCAGCACAATTTCCCAACACCTATCACTCCATTATCACAGACTTTAGTACCTGTGATCTAACGACATTGAAAGGCATAGTGCCGCAATTTTATGGCGTGAAATTAAAGGAAATCAAGTTTTGTATGCTCCTTTGGATGCGAAATGCGACGACTTACAAGCAAACTTTACCCCGACTATACTGTGCAGTGCAGTCAATGAGTAAGTTTTCGCGCCCCAATCGTTCCTTGCACCAATGACTAACTGTGGGACAATATGTACCACAAATGTGGAATAAATTCGAAAAAAAAAATATTTCAATGAACTTTTTTCAAATTGATAATATTTTTAAGATTTAAAATTTTAAAACGAAAAACCGCTTTTCATTCCAAAAATTGATTTAAGAAAAAAAAAAAAAACAAGGGAGACTGATGAGGAAAAAAAAGTCCAATTGCAGAGATGATTTCTCCTACTGTACTCTGCGAGGATACGAATGCCTGTTGCTCCATAGACTTTTGGCCCAGCAAGAGTCAAGACACCACACACACAGGCACAGGCACAGGCACAGGCACACCACATATTCCCATCAACAGATAGATATTTGGCCAAAAAGCACTTCCCTACTAGATAGATAGATAGTTGTTGTTGTTGTATCTTGTAGGTAGGTTTAGTGGCATTGAAAGTGCTGCTGTTAGTTAGGTATTATGGCCGTAGGCCTTTTTTATAGTTGAAGTCTCAAAATTAAATTATCGAAGATAATTGAGCGATCAATAATCTGGGCGCGGACTATCTACTATATATAGTTAGGCTTTTACGCTCGAGAGTTTTTTTCCGCGTCCATCGTCGCGTCGTTGTCGTTGGTTGGTCTTGTCGTTGTTGTTGTTCTTCAACAACAACAACAGCGGCAAAAGTACGGAGATTGTTTTAATGATTTAACTTGGAGAAAGAATGATAGAGTAAGAGAGAGAGAGAGAGTCCTCTGTGTTGCACTATGGCATTTGTTGCTTGTTATTGATGTTGTAAATTGATTTGATAGAGTGGCATGTTTGCACAATTAATTGCACAATCTCTTCTATCTCTCTCTTTTTTCCCCTCAGGGATTGGGATGGTGTTGTTGCATATATGAAAAAATGCATCATGTCTAAGTTGTTGCTGCTTCTGACTGCTAGGAGTGGTATAGTAGGTATCATACGAATTTATGAATACTCATTTTTTATTTTTTACTTAAATCTGAGGAATGTAATAAAGTTTGTTATTAAATTTTGTAAAGATAAGTTTTAACGGGTGAGTAGAGTTCGACGTTGAAATTTCCACTCTTCACACTAGACCAGATATCAGTCGAAGAATTTTTCTCTTAAAGCAACAAAGCAAGTTTTTCATCTTTTCGTGCTAATGTCTATGCCTCTGACCCATACAGCAGGACTGGGATAGTTAAGGGCCTAAATAGAGACTTTTAAGTTTTTTGAGAGAAGCGGTCTTACTGCTTAAAAGCCTTCTTTAGCCTGAAGATACAGCAGCGGTTGAAAAAAAGTGATTCTTCATTTGATATCTGAACGTTTCGATGAATTACCTTAAAATTATTGATAGAAGACCTAAGCCTTCAGAATTGACTCAGCTTAGACCGCCTCTTCTTTAATGAAAGTTCCGCACCGACCTCTTCTTCGAACGCGGAACTTTCTTTGTGCTTACCAGCACATTAGCGGTGGGACTTCTGAGGAACTGCTTCTATGTGTGCTCTTCAAGACACAGTATCCAAACTTCGTTGTGATGAAATGTAAATCCTGACCTTAACAACTATCAAGTCTATGTTGACTTCCGAAATTAGATAGGATATTTTCGGTCACTTTGGTTGCGTGTTTGTCGATTTGAACACCACCACGTTCCCTTGTAAATCTCTAGTTTTTGGCTCTGTTGTCGGCCAAGCTATGTCCCCTGACAGTCGCGACGCATCGAACATCATTTCTGTCAGTTTCTGAACACCGCCAAGAGTCTTTGCTGGTTGTCTTGTTACACAAGTCCACTTTGTGCGTTTGAACGTCCTGGTACCTATATAATGTTGCATCTCCACTTATTGTTGGGCTCTTAGTCTACTTAATCTCAAGTTGCGTTTACTGGATCCATCAATTGGATCATCCATATTCGAGGCTTGAAGAAGCTTCGTAACAAGAATTGTAATTTAACACCAGGCAGTTACTCCAGTGGCAGGAGTCCTGAACTTCGGCGGTCAGACCCTTTGATGACTCAAAAAAATAAGATACCGGATCAATTTCTTCTAAAAGGCCAATGGTTTGAGTACTACGAAGTAGCTCATATACAATATTCACCAATTCGAAATGATTCGATTGGAAATATTGGCGCTACTGTTGCTTCCATCGAAACAATTCTTCCGCTACCGTTTCTTCTGTTAGAATTGTCTTGGAATCTGTCAACACTCATTCGTTGAGGATAATTAGAAGCGACAAAATACTACATTTCGACCAGTTGACCATGGAAGAAACTTCTGCTGTAAAATCAAAGTAGAAATTGCCCTGAATCTGAACCCCTTTCTCAAGTCAAAAACCTTCTGCGGCATGGAATGTCCCAAATCTAGTATCCAAAACTTGTATTTCTTACTGAAATCAGATTTGCGTCTGATTGATCCAGAATCCAGTCAACGAACTCTTACTGCTATGCCTTTGGTCGGTTTCTTTCAGCTCCTAAATCAATTGGATTTTGTCCGAACGTAGGTCCAAGTTAAGACTCCAAATTTGCCAGGTTTGTTAACTTGCATAATTTTGTTCCGGAGCATGTATTTCATGGTCTCCTGTACATTACCATGGTCAGCGGCCATGTTTTCATCATACTGACGTACAGATCCTTACAGTACCGATCAACTTGCATTGGACTGCTAAACGTTTCGTAGTACAAAGTCGCCATGAAGTTTTTTACCTTAATATTTGAAATCATAGAACAGGAAGATCAACAACAGAAAAAACAAAATGGCCGCCACTTCTACCCTTTTCTCTTGCAAGCCATTATTTTCAAAAGAAGCTTTATAGAAGCTGTACAGAACCTTAACACAAACATCAATGTTGCAACCTTTCAACATGTAGGACAAAAGTTGGTGAATTCTTCTAGAATTAATATTTCCTTATCATAGACACGAACCTTTCTTGTTTCCCTCTTCCTCTCTTTGTTTTATATATCACGGAATTTTGAAGAATTCTCAAAGACTTGAATTCGTAGTCATCACCTCAAGTGAAGACTTTTCTCAAGTGTATGCTTGAGGAGGCAACACGAACTATTCATTGTCGAAATTATGAGGGTATGCTCAAGCATTTACTTAAAGATCACCTCAATAGCTTTCATTTTGTCTATGAACACAGATTTTGACTGAGCAAATGCTTAAGATTTTTCTCAATTTTCGGAAGTTGAGAAAATTCTCGACTTGAGTAGCGACTTAGAATTCCGCACTAGAAACAAGAGCCAGTGCCTCAAACCAGTACACCGATTAATTCTGAAGAACCTTTCACAGAGATAAGCATCACTTCTTAACCCTTTAATCCAATTATATTGAACAAAAATTCAGTTTAAAATCATAATTCTGACATTTCAAAGCAGAAATTCTATATAAAAAAAAAAAAAAATTCTTGAAGGGTCTTAAACTAAGCCATACACAAAGTAAGTCATAGTTTTTGTTTGAGTCCCAAATAATCTTCTTCTCTGTTAGGTACTCTTTACTTCTTTTCCGCTTACAGTTAGTTATCTTTCTATTCTAAACCATCACTCCAAGGGACTCAAAGATGAAAAGACAAAAGAAAAGTAACATTAAAAAAAAGAAAGAAAAAAAAAATAGAAAAAAAAAATACTTATAAATCCTCTCAAATGCAATACATCAAAGTCCATCTATCCTTGCGAAATTGACCGACTGGGAATTTCATGATGAACATACCCAAGTGAAAACTGAACCCCTTTTCACAAAACGTCCAAAGTAAAAAAAAAATAAAATAAAATCTAAAAAAAAAAAAAAAAATACAACAAAACTGAACTCTAGGACATGAGAGAAGAAAAAAAGGACGAACTCGAAAATCAAATGCAGTCCTTGGACAAAGGCTAACAAATAAAAAAAGAAGAAGAAGAAAATACAAAAAAAAAATATAAAACATCAAGAAGAAAGGGGAAACAAAATAAAACAAGACTCCAAGTGAACGAGTTGACAGCTGACGTAACTTGTCATAGTCAAGAAGAATCCTTACGGTTACCTAAGGGACAAACCTACCAACCATCTACCACCCCATCACCTATCCAACTACCCAGCGACTGACCGTGTCACCATCACCTTCATCTCGTTTTCTCTCTTCACTGTACTACTTATAGAAATATATGTAGAAGGTATATACACCTCTATTGTATATGTATTATATTTGCGCTCCTTCAGATCCTTCAATCAACCAGAAGGACAAAAAAAATAAGCAAAAAAAAAATTCATTTCTTCTATGATGTGACCGGAAAAGGATATGTTAGTATGTATATAAATTTATGTAGGTATGTGTGTGTGTGTTTGAATGTGAATGTTATGTCCACTGTTAATGCTAAGATGGGTGATGGGATGGTGGGTGTGAGGTGCACTCAGGAGTATGATTACCGATTGACAATAGCAAAAAAGGACACATTTATATATGTTTTATAAATTCGTCTTTGTAGTTGAATAGTGAATGTATAAGAAAATCAATCCTTTAACTCAAAAAATCTTATATTTTGAAGGATGAGAACACTTTTCAGCTGGTGGTCCTTTTCATGGATGGATTAAGTCATACATGGGCCCGAAGATGTCACTTTTCGTGTTACCTAATTTTTTGAAATTGAAAAACGAAGTTAGAGGTCCCAAAAATCTCTTTAAACTGAAATTTCATTTTTTTAGGAATAATAATTGTAAAGCAGTCAAAGCATCATTTTGTTGCCAGAAGAATAACCTTTCAGCTGATCTCTAAACAGAGTCCTTACGTTAGAATCGGTATTTGTTTAAAATTTAGGGGTCCATTTAAACGTAAATATGATGTTCTCGATTGAAATTCGTAAGTTGAGACCCCTTAAGTTCATTCAAGCTTAAATTGTATTTAATTGACAATTTTTGAATCATAAATCAAATAGCTAATCAAGTAAAAAAGTTGTGCGGCTATAAAAAATCCACTTTCTTATTTCATCTTTATCGATTTTGAGGCCTGAGACCCAAGAAAAAAAACTTAAATTTGGTATTTAGTGCTGACATTAAAATATTCTCAAATGAGTACAAATTTGCCATCTTTAATGGGTCAATATGAATTTTTTTTCATAGAGTTAGATTTTTGAGACCCCAAAATTTGTCTTTAACTTCAAATTGTAATTCATTCAAATGATAATAATTTATGTAAATATTTAACCGGATCAATTTGCTTATGAAGAGTTCCCTTTCTAATTTCATTCTCATTGGAAATGAAACCTGAGACCCCAAAAAAAAAAAATATCCAACTAAATATTTTATGTTAAACAACTAAGTATTTACCAATCATATGAAATCTACCATTTTATATTGGTCAATATGAATTACTTTTCGAAGAATTAAATATTTGAGACCCCAAATTCTCTTTTTCATAAAACCTCCAGACCCTCAAAATATCAACTATAAATGCTTTTGAATAATTTTAAAGAAGTTATCTGGTTCTCTGCATATTAAGTTATTTTTCAATAATTATGTTGCCATTTTGAGACCCTAAAACTCACCAATCTCAAATTTCCCTATATTCATTGAATTTTTCTGAATTCATTTTAAAAATCTGCCATTTTGGTTTCGCTTTTCTAAGTTTTCTCATCAGATTCAATCTCTAAGACCCCAAAGGACCTCTTTATGTTTTTTTTTTCAAATTTTATCACATTTTCCAAAAGTTGAAAAATAAACTTAATCCAGCCTTGAAAACTCTTCTGAAACTTCTGTTCCTCGTCACAATGATTGAAAATATTTTCCATCATTTTGTACAAATAAAAAAAAATAAAATATGTCCTCATTCCTCGTAGCTCAAACATTTTTCTTTTGAAAGAAAAAAAAAATAAATCAAACTACATCTCATCTTCTATTGATATAAAACTGAAAAAAAAAGAAGAAGAGAAAAAAAAATGAATTATGAAAAATTGAAGGATCACCGGGAGGATTGAGCTTGTGATTTGATTGAAGGATGAAATTAGCTGTTTGACAGTTTCGATTGAACGGAAGGAAGAATGATAGATATATGGAAAAAGGGGGGGGGAGGGAGGGGGATGATGTGTCGTCCATCAGAAAAAAGAGGAAAAATAAATTGAAAGGACAACTAACATCGAATATATTTGTGTTGTCCCATCTGGTGGTCATCATTAAAGAAGTTGCATTCAATTCACGAACCAAAGGATATACTCTATAGTTGGGGGGGCACAAGGACGAGTGAGGATATAATTGTCACCCAGGCAATTGCTACCAAGTCATTACGAGTCCTATATACTCGTATACACGATAAAGTTTTGTTGTTCAGCTTGCGGGTATAATGATGAGCAGGAGATGTGATGGGGTAGTTTTTTTTTTAGGATATACAAATATATATAAAATATAAAGGATAAAAAGGACTAAGAGTCCTGGCACTGGCCCCATGTCAATTGATGCGAAGTTGGCAAAGAACACGACGACGACGACAACGTGAAGACTTTGACGATGATGACGAGAACAATAACGAAGGGCTACAAAAGATAGATGTTTTGCACACACTATATAATATAGAAAAGGATATACCAACACACATACATTTTACAATGAGCTCAAAAAGGACACAACCAAATCAACAAAAAATAAAAAAAAAAAGAAAATCGATAAGAAAATTTAATTAAGTCTCAACCCGGACATCATTGTTGATGTCTACTGTGACAACAATGGCCATCTAGGATAGATGCGATGAACTTCCTCCACCACACTACACCACACCACACCTCACCTCAACTCAAAGAACATCCTTATTGAAGAAAAAAAAAAAAAGATGGACAGATGACGAAGAATTAAATGGATCTCCTCAACGAAGAACAAAGACGCAATCCATCAGGAGGAGAGTGTTGAGTTTATTTCGAATGGCGAATGTGTTTGAGTTGGTCTTGGTAGTTTGGTTGTCTACTTTTGTTTTTTTTTTTTTATTTTATTTCCTCATTATCCTTTATTTTAAATGTATATTCGACAACGTTTCTACTCTTGATTCCGGGAGAAAGGTCCTGAACCTGATATTGAGTTTGCAAAAGGTCACATTGCTCTGCTCTACGTAACCACAACTTTTTGGTCATCAGCAGTACCAGTAGTATGAACGGATAAAAATATATCTAAATAGTCGAGTCTGGTTGCAAGTTCGACAGGACGATGCTTATTTTTTTGCTTTTCTTCATCTCATATAAAACTCAAAATCTGCTGACGAAGGATCAAATGAGAATTATATTTCTAGACAGACCCACCACATTCGTTCGTACGTACGGTACATCCAACTCTCACTTACTTTCAGGTTTTTTGCGAATAATTGATGAGTCCTTTGGTGATTGTTGTTGTTGTTGTTGTCACTGTTTGAAGGATAAAAAAGGATAATAGACTAGGTGGTGAAAAGGTGATGGTCTACTGGGGTTACCCCCACAAAAAAAAATAGAAGAAAAAAAAAAAACAAACAACAACCAGACATTAAGAACGACCACTTGGATATTGGATACTCTCCTTGGAAAAAAAGCTGGTTGGTACTCGTACACAGGAAGGGACTAATGATGGGTCAGGAAATCCTTGTGACACCGAAGAAGAAAAAGGAAAAAAAAAACAAACAAACCAAGGTACCAGTTGTATCAGGGAAGGAGGGACAGAAAAAATATATATCGAATGTGAAAGCAAACGTGATGCGGATCAAAATCGGGATGAACAGTAGATTTGGTTTTGATTTGATTGACAAGCAATGGACGATGAAAAGAGGATTTACGAGGACATGCAAGAATTTTTTTTTTTTATTTTCTTTTGGGATAAAACTTGATGATGCGACAGAAAATAAATCAGGTTTGTATTAATTTGAGAACTATAAGGATGTCAAATTGATGGGAGATGGCATAAGCTTTGAGAGGTGATGGTTTTGACACTAGTCCTTACCCCTCCCCCCCCCCTAGTTAGATTAATATTTCATTGATGTCCTGGATGAGAGGTTCAAAGTAGAGAATTGTGTTGATGTTGCTTCTGATAGAATAATACGTTCTTAAGAATCACTCTTCTGTTTTGTTGTTGAAAAAAAACGCTTTTCCCACAAAAATCGTTTTTTTTTTTTGAAAAAGAAAGAAATTTTTTTGTCATAGTGGTACCTCACAATTACAAAAAAAATACGTTTTTTGAACATGACAAGTTTTGCCAAAATTCCGAACTCACTTTTTTTTTTATTTATCTTAGAAAAACGCTTTTCACGTTAAAAAATCGTTTTTATGGACAAAGAAAGAAGAATTCTAAAAATAATGTGCTGTATTTAATATTGTCACAGCATTGTACAAGTGATCCCTCAGTTATCACAAAAATAGTTTTTTGTAGATGTCGGAACTTTGGAAATCTGTATTAATTTTCTATTCTCAAAGTGGCGCAGGTAAAACCAAATTTAATAAGACAAATCCAATACATAAAATTATAAAAGGGGAATATTTTTTTCGAAAATCGTTTTTGTATAGGAAAAATCGTTTTTTTTTTTTGTGTTAGAGTTAGAGCTCCAATTATCTTTTATTTATTTTTCTCTGGAATAGAAACCCCCAGTAGGTATAATAAAAACAATGCAAAAATATCTGTGGTTAAAAATAACAAGCAAAGTGTGTTTCTAAAAATAGTTTAAAAATCGTTTTTTGAACATGAAAAGTCGTTTATACAATATCTAAGATTTTTGATGTTAAACATTTTGAAAATTAAAAAAAAAAGCTAGCTAAACAAAATAGTTTACAAAAATCGTTTTTTGATTACGAAAACTCGTTTTTATAGATAACTTACCTCTGCAAATCTACTCTTATTTAATGGGTATGTACATACAAAGTGACGCAAGAAAAAAAAACCCATAACAATGGGAACAAAACTAGGTAAAGCGGTTATGTATAAAACGTTGGAAAAATCGTTTTTAGGAATAAAATGTCGATTTTTTCCAAGAAACTACTAAATAAGTATTTTGATGCTTCTATAAATTTTGCAGGTACCCACTTAAAAAACATGGTAATCCTCGTTCTTAGCTGCATGCGCCAGCCGGCATTCTTAGTTTCGTTGTGGGTGCCTAGTGGAACTCAGCACACCAACGGTGGCCTCTTTTTGATGGCTTGTTGACAATGTCTCCACAAAATAGGTCAGCAACAAATTAACTGTCTCTTCCGATTTAAGCTTTTAGACATCTGCATCTGCTCGTCGTTGGGGCGTCAAAAACTTCCACATCTGTACAGAGGACACTTCGCGAGTAGTGGTCCGATTCAATGTTTGCTGTCTAGAACGCAACGTTCGGACATCCAAGATACTAGGAGAATTTCTAGCATCAATCGCGATGTGATTAATTTGGTAAACGGGTTTTTGATCATAGAACCGCCAAGTCCCCTTGTGTACATTGAGGTGTGGGAACTGTGCTTGCTTGCTGCTTAGGTCCCTTCCGCAAAATCAACAATTCTTAGATCGTTATTGGACATTTCGGCATGCAGGCAGTGTTTTCCAATCATAGAACTACATACCTCGTCCTCATTAAATCTGGCAGAAGAGAGAGTAGGGCATGTACAAAGAAGATGTCAAATTGTTTCTTCTTCTTATTCTTCTTCGACTAAACAACTCCTGCAGAAATCGTTTGATAGTAAACCGAGCCGTACCCCGTGTCTATCTATAAGACAGTGTTCAGTTATGATACCAATTACGGAGCTGATTTGAGATCTACTGAGGGACAGAAGCCAATTTGACCGTTACAAAACTAGTTTGGGCCAGATTCGTTTGGTCGCTATACAAGTGTTAAGCCATATTGTAGTTGATTGTTTCAAAGCGATTCGTTTTAGCAGCAGTTTACTTGTATCTATGGGAATACCTATATTTGCCTTGTTGAGCAGGATAGAAATTTCGGCTCCAATTCTGGCGAGTATGATTTTCGTGATAAGCAGTAGGTACTCTTCGATGTTTTGTTGATTCCTCGTAGCAGGCAGTACCAATTTCTCCAAATACCTGTCTACTTTAACCAGTATCAAAATACAATGTTACCATAAAATCGAAAATAGCAACAAAATTGAAAATATTTTTTTCAAATAATATTTCATTATGATTTTTTCTGTAAATCAAAAAAACCTCTCCTATATCATTGCCACATCTCAACGATTTATTCTACAAAGTGTATACGCTGCTGTGGTGGTGATCAATCTAAAAAAGTTGACAAATCCTTGTACATCTTCCAACAAACTCATCTAACGCTTGAGCAAGACTGTTGCCAAAGCGTTTCAGTACGTATGTAGAATATTATAGCCCCCAGAAGGCTTAGTATATACAACAAGCAGCTCCATCAGTCAGACAACTCAGTCATCTGTCAACTGTCACTGAACTGTCATATTATATGAAAGAGAAAGATCCAACTAGCTATATCCAAATTCAAACCAGAAGCCCGAAGAGGCTGCTTACAGAAGACTCGGAGACATCATTCATTCACATTCAAGGAACACAGACGGCGACGCGACGCAACCGACGGACGGACTCACATCATCGCTCTCGCAGTTTGCAGAAGATTCTATTTCGGACTTGGGCGGGTGATGAATGTCTTTCGGCATTCACACTGGTCGACGAAGACGACGGCAGCGTGTCTATTTTCGGTCTGCATCATCATGCGTGTGCTCTATGGGTCTTCCGTACTCTTAATGAAGACTCTTCGTGCCTATAAGGCAACGACGACGACGCACCAGATAGCCCTCTAGTGTGTTTATTCTGAAGGCAGATGATATAGTCTCACCATCATACTCTGAATAAAAGTGAATGACGAACTGCTGACAGGTGGCGACATCTAATTGGTCGTATGTGCGGTTTGGTTATGCCCAACGATCATGACAACCATAAGACGATACAAACAATAAAAACAACAACAACAACAAGTCTTCTTGTTGGGGACATTGGACGTATTCGGAACGACAGCACATCGCTTCTTGACACTTTTTTGACGAAGAAGAAGAGACCACAACAGCTCATAATCATCATAATTTGGGCTGTCGCTTATTAAGAAAGATCATTTCTGACGATATTGCTTGCTTGTAAGCGTTAGCACAGCACAGCACAGAACACCGACCGATGCGATGCCAAGAAAAGTGGAAAATATTTTCGTTGCGATCTGCTGGTGATGTCAAACGTGTTGAACATGTCAAGCACTTGTTTTAATGATTTGTTGGAATGTGACAACTTTATGTTTATACGAATTTTATAATATTTAGTTTTTTTTTTTTGTGTCCTTTTATCAAAATATATTTTTGTTGATTTTCACACCGCCATGTAGTGGTATGAAAATCGAAAAAGGGATTTGAATACCAAATCACGTTGATAGAGACAAAGGAATTTGAAGGCATCGAGGTGATATAACCTCTAAAAAATATTTTGTTTCATTATAGCGGTTGAAACAAATTATATTTTTATGTGAAACTACTCTTTCGTGATAAAATTTTCCTAAAATTTCAAAAAAAAATATAGGTTTTTTGTATTTTTAACCATGCATGACGAAATTTTGTTGGCAAACCTCAGAATCAGATTCAGGACCCCCAAAAACATAAAAATTTTTTCAAAGTTTTTGTTTTTGCTCCGAAAAAGACTGAGTTTTGAGTAATTGGATGTTTGAAACAAAATATACTTTTTGCATTAAAATATAGTTTATCTACGATCTGGAAGCCATGAACTGTCTGATTTCATTGACAGCATAAAGCAGCCATCTTAAGCTAATGTCATTCGACTTCTTCCCGATCCCCGTCTTCCATTAAAACTTACAGACTCTTAAAACCATTGATGCACTCGTCTTTCTATTGATCGTCCAAAAAAAAACGTTTGACAAAGACGCCACAGACACAGACGTTTCAGCCAGCCAATCTGAATCAATGACACTATATTTGATGGGCATCACTTTCAGTAGTATCCATTTTTACGTTTTTGGTTTTACCATTATAAGTACTTTTATTCACTTCACATTTAGGTACATTTTTAAATATCCCACCAACTACTTAATTCAAAGTGTTAAAAAATTGACAAAAAAAGTTAGTTATTGCAATAACGTCCAGCAATAAGTAAATTGATTGAAAACTGGGACACTGTGGCGTATGAGTAACATTTTCTCCCTTAAAAAAAATTAGAATATAATTTTGACTTATTCGAGTTTTCTCGAAAACGGCTCTAACGATTTTGATTAAACTTTTTGATATGATTTCTTCTATGAAGATAAATTAAAAAATTTTTTTTTTTTGAAAAATCGTACAGGCCTTAAAAAAAAAACAATTTTTGTAATAAAAAAATATTCAAATGAATTTTCAAAAAAAAAAAGTTGGTATGCCATTTTTAATAAATTATTTTTCAACATCTAAAAACTAAATTTTGAAAAAAATAATTGACCCATAATCGTAAAAAAAATATCAAAAGCTAAAATTTTTAATCTAAGTTAATACATAATAGCCTTCGACTACATGAGCAAGTCCGGGCGATCCAGTCGTGAAATTTTGTAAAACTTATTATAGTACTAAATTTTTAAAACTTGACCAACAAATAATACCCCGCACCTCTCAGTCTGAAACTTTTTTAAATTTTATTGCCTATCAAAATTCTTTATTCAAATTAAAGTTCTCAGAATTTTGAAGCAAGAAAATTTGATAGATTTGTTACTGTAATTTAAGACAGTAAGTCTTCATACACGACAGGAAAAAAAGGGTTTTGTACAAACACCTAATAAGTGGCGATTGATTTCTCAAAAACACTTCGGTTTTCCAAACTAGACTTCCCTAGTACACACAGTGAAAAAAAACCCTTCATTTTTCTTTATTTGTTTTAATTTGAGTCCCGCAAAATCGATTCACTTGTCCATCATGTGTCTCATCTCCCATTCAATCGAATTTAAAAACCCGAACATAATGAAGTCAGAGAATCAAACTAAGAGTTAAGGAAGGATAAAAAACTAAGCAACAGAAAATCCTGAACAAAACTAAAAGGACAAAACCAAAGAAACTATACACAACTTAAAAATCCAATCTCAAATCCGAGAGAAGAAAGATACAAGAAAAAAAATAAATAAAACTTCAAACTCTCTTTTTCGTTACCCAGAACAACCCAGGCAACAATAGTTGATTTCTTTTTTTCTTCCAAACGCGAGATGGAACAGAATAAAATTGTAAAACAAAAGTGGAGACAAATTTAAAGTTTCCCGTCTTGTAAGCAGAGTGCGGGGAGTGCTAGAGTCCTGTGGGTATGCAGAAACTTTTTTTTTTACCCTACTCCCGCGCCGCCGCTAGCTTGGTCCTTTAACACACTCCTAGCAGTCATCTCAAGCCCATCACTCGATGTCATCTATTCGAGAAAGTTCAGTCTTCGTCGTTGTCGTTGGTCGTAGATGATATGGCGGGTAGCGGGTGGCGTCTATATCCTTCGTCGTCGTCGTCGCCATCGTCGTTCGTCTGGCGCAACATTTTCTGCAACTCATTTACTGCTATCTGTCCATCATTCTGTCTGTCAATTTGTCTTCCACTAGAGAGTATCTGTCCATCACTTGTTTCTGCTGTTCCTATGCAAGCAGCAGCAGCAGCAGCAGTAGCAGCCTCCCCTGACATTTGAAGAACAAGAAAACCAAGACGGAAGGGCGATATCGAAGAACGACCAAAAGAATGGGTTATAGAGGCAACAATAGAGAAAGAGTAAGAAAGCCCACATTTTGGTGAAGGATTATATCCAAGAGGGATTCCAAGAGAGAGAGAGTGTGAGATGGCATCAGGATGGAAAGTTAAACTGCATGCGAAGCTTCCAATTCGTCGTCCTGTATGACAAGTCAGAGTAAAGTAGTTAACACGTCTTGTCCTTGTTCGGGACATTTGAGTATAGTTTTTCTCTTTTGTTCTGATGAGCAGTCTTGTATTTTTTTTTACAAATTTCTTTTTTTTTTAAAGTCAGGAATTGTACACTAAGGAGCTGTTTGAAGGATACAACTTTTTTAATGACAAGCAAGAAGAAGAAGAAAAAGAAGAACTTTTTGACGAACAAAAGAGGTGAACTGAACACAATTCAAATGACACAAAAGAACGAAGGCAATTAGAAGGAGGGTATCGCATCACTGCATCATCGTCATCATCATCATCTTCATGATTGGGAAGAATGAGCTTTATGCGGATAGATGGGGGGTAGGGCGGTCGAATAGTCTGTGTAGTCTTATCTCCGGACAAGGAAATCATTTTATTAGTTTTACATTCTATAGGTGGGGAGGGTTGTTGAAACTAATATCATGTATGGAACAACGGATATAGGTGTTTTGGGAATTTCTTGTAATAAAGAAAATTTAGAGTACAATGACCCTTTAGAGGGAATCTATACAAAGTTTGAATCTCCAAGCAGACCTATAAAGATTAAAAACTGTTGAACATTTCAACTGTTTTGAAGATGACAGCCTAATATCAAGCTGGGATTTTTTGTCCTTTTCAATAGTGGATTATTTCGAACAATTTCCAACAGTTTTAGGCCCGTGAAATATTTATCCTAATTACACTGAAGAAAATTTAAGTAAAAAGTTGTTAGAGTATAATCCTATCATCCAGAGTGTATCTGATTATCTGTTAGGCATAGGAAAAATATTCACTTACCGCAAAGAAAGTTTTATAATTGTGTGATTTACAAGTTTTACCGTGACATTTTTTCCATAACTTTAACACCCAACCGAGTTATTATGGAAAATGCATTTTTTTAACGTTTCTGACTCAAATTGGCGAATCAAGCGGCCATTGCACTCTCCTCATCAAAAATAAGGTTACAAATTTAAATAAGTGTCAAAAAGATTCGTTTGGCAATTAAAAAAAAAAAATCCATCAATATGGTAACCCTGTTTGAACGAAAAAAAACTTACATCTTTTTGTCCATTATAACATTTTAGTTCATTGATAAAAGGGATTAATTATGGCAAAAAAAATCTAAAAATATGCTAAAAATAATAAAACAAAAATAGACAGCATGAAGCTGAGAATGTGGTAACCCTGTTCAAGCAAAAAAAAAAAAACACTCAAATAATACAAATAAAATAGTATCAATTTTGGTAGGATAAAAATGCTAAAATGTACATTAGATCTTAGCTAAAACTCTCTTCTATTTAAGAAATGATGGTAGCCATCCCCAAAAAGTGAATAAGTATACATGGCAACCCTTATTTAATACAGAAATCTTTCAACAGATTGGGGGAAAGAGGATGGGTGGGCGAAAAAGTGGTGTGGGAGTGGAAAATCGTGTTTCCTACGATTTCTATCAAAAGTATAGACCTGCTATCGAAAAAGTTGAATTCAAAAAATACTTACTTACTAACTTAAGGTATCGCTAACAATCCAGGATGGATTACGGCCTCAACCAACATGCCTCTCCAGCCAGCTCTGTCCTTAGCTAGACGCCTCCAGTTACACACCCCAAGTTGGTTGAGGTCGTTCTCCACTTGTGTGCGCTATCTGTTACGCTGCTTCCCCTGTTGCGTACACCATCAGGGTTGGATGCGAAGACTCGTCGGACTGGTGCGTTAATGTCCATACGCTCCACGTGCCATCTCAGCCATCTCAGATGCTGTATTTTCAGCTTCTTAACCAGGTCAACGTCGCTGTACGGCCCGTAAAGCTCTTCGTTGAATCTTCTTCTCCATACTCCTTCAATACACACAGGACCAAAAATCACTGGAAGAATCTTTCTCTTAAAGCAACCAAGCAAATTTTCATCCGAATCTTTTAACGCCCATGCTTCTACCCCATACAGCAGGACCGGGATGATTAAGGTCTTGTATAGCGTTTCCTTGGTTCTATGAGAGAGAGCTTTACTACTCAGCCCGAAAAAAACAGCGATTGGCAAGAGTAATTCTCTGTTTGATCTCTGAACTGATGTCTTTGTTTGAGTTTATAGTGAATCCCAGGTAGACTAACTCCTTGACTGCTTAGAAGTAATAACTCCCTACCAACTAAAAAAAAAACAAATATTTAAAAATTTTACAAAATCCAAAATGTTTTCGTCAACTTTTTCGAATGAAAATTATATTCGTCAAAAAGACATGGATTAATATTTTGCTACAAAAATGCGGTTAAAAATATTCAGGTTTATCAGTTTTAATTTAATTACTTTTTTGATACTACTACTTAGTTCCTCAGACCTTAAAAAGTCCGTTGTGAACCCCTTAAGGGCATAGGGCCCCCACTACTCCTACGCGCCATCGTGTACGGTTTCTGGAAATATAGCGTAGTTCTCTCCAACTCTTCCCCAGCTGTGCAGATTCACTTTCGACTGTCCTGCGCCATGTGCTTCTCAGCCGACCCAACCCTCTACCTGCCTGTGTGAGTGGGTTCCATTGCATCGCTTGGCCAGCAATGCAATCGTTGCCTTTTCGAAGCGTATGACCAATCCACTGCCACTTACGTCTGCAAATAGTACTGTCAATGGATTCTTGACCCGTTCTTCTATGAAGTTCTTTATTAGAAAAACGGTTAGGCTAGAAAATCCTTAAGATGTTTCGTAGACTAATATTCACGAACGATTGCAGCTTGCTTGTGACAGTTGTTAAGATTTTCCAAGTGCTGCACCCATACAGAAGCACGGATTCAACATTGGAGCGGAACAGTCTCAGCTTGGTCTTTAAGCTTATAGCGTTGTTTCTCCATATTTTGGACAGCATTCCGAAAGCAGCCTTTGCCTTCTTGATACGGCTGTCGACATCTTGTTCAGTTCCGCCTTTGGTAGAGACAAGACTCCCAAGATATTGAAAGTCTTCTAATTTCTCTACCGGTTGTCCAGAAATATTGACTTGAACGGATGAGTTATTTCCGAGGCTGATCATTTTTGTTTTTGCGTGTTAATTTTCAGCCCCACGATTTCTACTTCCCCCTCCACCCTTGTTCTCATTTGATGGAGATCCATGATTCTATGAGAGAGTAAGCATACGTCCTCCGCGTAGTCCAGATGTTTTAGTTGGAATGTCAGACTCCACAACTTCCGTTTAACAGGGCTGCACGCAGCACATCACTTATCACTAACAACTAACAGGAAAAGTACTGGCGACAGTATGCAACCCTGTCTGACTCCACAATGGACTTCGAATTCATCCGACAATCCATCGTAGGTTGCTTTAATAATAGCGATTAACTAATCTGGAACGCCTCTCCTGCGTAAGGCAATCCAAATAAATTCTCTGTTAACACTATCAAAGGCTTTTTCAAAATCAATGAACAGCAGGTGAAGTGGTAATCGATATTCGACGCACTGTTCAATAATGATCAGCAAGGTGTTAATGTCGTCCAACACAGGATGAACCAGTGCGGAAACCTGCTTGTTCGGCGTTGAGTGTGTCTTCTAGATGTTCCTTTATTCGCTCAATATAATTTTTGCTGCTATCTAGGCAACCGCAGGCAGAACGCAAACTCCTCTCCAGTTTTTACACTGCATCAAATCTCCTTTCTTCGGGAGATTGACGATCATTCCCTTTTTCCACTCCTCCGGGAAGCACTCAGAGTTCCAGGCTGTCGTTATGAGTGGATGCAGTAGCTCACTCGATGTCGTTGGTGCTGCTTGTAAGAATTCTGCAGGAATACCGTCAAGTCCTACCGCCTTGTTGTTCTTCAGTGTTTTAATTGCGGCAATTATCTCTTCTTTACTGGGAGGTGTGGTGGGGATTCGGGCATTTGTTGCTCCGGACGGGTCATTAGGTATTGGTTCGGTCCCTAGCTATACCTATTTCGACATATTTAGCCAAAACGTTATTTCAAAAACTATTCTTTTCACGTTAACAAGCTGACTCTACTCTGTCTCTACTCTGCTTTAAACCAATAGGTATGTCCTTGAACAAAAAAATTAGACTACGATTGTGTTTTTCCCTAAATGCTGCTAAAAAAAGCTTTAATTGTTGGTGTTTGGATGGAATATTTATACAAAATTTAAATTACTTTCCCGGAATTATCCCTTTAAAGTTAAGTTTTTGTATTTTTCTCATATATTTTTTGTATCTGCTGTAAATGTATTTTTTTTGTTAAAATGTAAGAATGTGTCATTACCATTTGTAGAGATATCCCTTTAAGCAAAATATTCAATAACACACATCAAATTCTCATCTCCTCACAAATACACCCACACACACTCACACACACTCACACACACTAACAGATACCATTTCATCAAAAAAAAAGAAAACTTCATTGAACATCAAAACACAACTTAAAAAAAAAAACTAAAAATAAAACTCACAAAAAGCAGACTTATCCATATGACCTGGATTCAAGATAGTTTTCAATTCTTTATTCCCTTCCACCGCGCGCCTCCATCACCGTCGCTGCCGCCGCCATAGCATTGCTGCTGATACAGCAACGCAAACATTCATCCATCGATCGAGTTTATAACCATATCCGCCTGTCCGTCTGACTGACGTCCATCGTAATCACAAATGGAGTTCTCAAAAGAAAAGTTCACTTCCTTATGTGAAATATTTGCCCTCTAGCCAGATGCACCATCATATCCACCCAACACCCAACACCCCCCCTAAAAGAAACCCATTCTCAACCGACCATCATTCCATTCACATTGAAAACTAACAACATCCAGTGGCAGTTTCGCTTCCTGAATGATGGAACCAGACCCAGCAGGACGCTATAAGAGCACAAGATGATGAAGAAGAAGAAGAAAAGCAGAGAAAAGTTGATGTCACATCCAATTTCAATCGATCTCGTGAAAGCTTTAAAACGTCCACCATTGGGGACAGTCTACTGACAGCATTTCAGTTGGCGTCACACACATACAACAGCAAAGGACAACTCCTGGGTACTCCACCTCCGCTATACAGTCCTTTAAGATCCATCCATCTATCCAAATGCAACTTTGGCGCGCAAGGATGAAGCTGCCGACCATCATAAGAAGAAAAATATAACCTCCCACCTCATCCGTCGTCGTCTTTTACGTGTCGTCGCGTCCGTCGTCCGTCGTTGTGTAAGAAAGGATATATACGAGTACAGACGAAGACGTCCAACAATCACGATGCAAAAAGACTATGAAAAGAGTTCGATGGGTTATGGCCTTGCATAACCAGGCATCACCGAAAAAACCCCCAACCCCCCCCCCCCCCTCCGCATTTCTACCGAATAACGACAACTTCGACGACGACAACGGACGAAAACGACGATGGGGGAGGAAACCATCATCAATATAAACCACCAGACCAAACCAACCAACCAACGTTGCAAAGTCCCAAAGAAAAGGTAAGAAAACTCGAACAACTTTTAATCCTCAATGCAAAATGTCAAAATATCCATATAGTATTGAAGATGGCGATGTAAAGGACGACAACGACGACAACGACGACGACGACGAGGACAACGACAACGATGAAGATGAAGATGAAGATGAAAGAAAACTACAAGACCCCAAACCATCCAGATAGTCAACCTATTTAGCCATCAAGCAGTCAGCAATTGCATCCCCTTTGGACAAAAGATGAAGCCAGCTTCGGGTATGAACTGCGTTGGACCAGAGACGAAAAGATGACATGGCCAGATGAAGACGATGATGGGGTAGATGTGTGATGGTGGCTCAAAAGAACTTTCGACCATGATGGCAGCAAAATCGAAATACACGAGTTTAAAAGAGTATCTGATGTGGGCCAAAGAGGGTTGTAATTTCTGATGTTTTGGCCTGATTAGGTCTAGGGCGGAATTGTTGAGTTTAAAAAAGGCTAAAAAGGATACTTCTATGGACAAAATTATTAAAAATGACTTTGTTTTCCAATTTTGATTTATTTTTTTTATTATTTGGATTTTTTTAGGGGTCTTAATTTTTTTTTTTTAAATCAAAAATCTCAATTTAAAAAAGAGGAAATATATATTTTTGGCGCTACTAGCTCATACATTCCGCATTCCTGTATGCGTTTTGAGAGGAATGAAAGAGACCCACAATTTTTTCCGAGTCCGAAGGTCTAAGAAAAATTTACCTTTCAAAGCAAGACTTCTCTTAGAGGTCTAAAAAATCCTCGCAAATGGCAGTAGGTTCTTCTGACAAAAAAAAAAAAAACCATCTGCACAGCTGGGACCTCAATTTATTTTTTTCTCAAAATTTTATTCAAGTAGGTAATCGGAAATGACCCAAAAAGATTTGCGCCTAACTTTTTTTTTTACTACCAATATTTTGTAGGACCACAATTTTTGTTTTTGAATACTGTTCAACTGGGGTCTAAATTTTATTGAACTCCAATGTAGGATTTTGTATCACATAAAATCCAATAAAACTTTTGTGTGACAAAAATCAGTTAATAGTTCTCTAATTGCAATTTTTAAATTTGGACCCCCACTCACACCGACTTTTAAAATCAACTGGTCAAAACTGAACCAGTGATCAAAAATAACTTTAAAAATTTTTGTAATCTTAATCTATTCTATTTCTTTCAAAACTACAAAAATGTACAACAATTTTGGATGTTTGAATTTTGTTTGGCTGGGTCTTAATTTTACTAAGCTGCAATTTTAATTTTTTTTTTAATTTGTTCAGAACTGAATCCAATAAAACTTTTGTATAAAAAAAAATCTTTAGTTCTCTAATTGCTGTTTTTTTTCAAATTTAGGACCTTATCCACAAGATCAAAATCTTAGTTCTGCAAAAAATGCTTGTAGTAATGAAAATATGGTCAAATCAATTTTTTATATCAATTATTTTGATATTTAAATTTTGTTCGATTAGGGTCTTAATTTAAAAAACAAAAAAATCCGATTAAATTTTTCTGTTTTGTTTCGGTCAAGCCTGATCCAAATAACTTGTGTTACAAATTACAAAAATGAGCTTTTATTTCAAAAGATTGAACTTTTGGTAAGCCAACCGTTTGGAATTTTGAGTTCTCCTTTTGTGTGGTCTTAGACTGTAATTTGTGCAAAATTTCATTCTGTTCAGAACTCTTTCTAGAAAAACTTTAAATTTAAAAACGCTTCACTTTTAAAATGGCTTTTTAAAAAAATTAAGACCCCATCTGACAAATTTTGGAATACAAAAATGTTTGTAGTTTCAAAAATCAATTAACGATAATT
This sequence comes from Meliscaeva auricollis, assembly GCA_948107695.1. NCBI lineage: Eukaryota > Metazoa > Arthropoda > Insecta > Diptera > Syrphidae > Meliscaeva > Meliscaeva auricollis. The sequence goes on along the minus strand of OX403619.1, from coordinate 46,403,590 downwards.
TCAAATTCAAAATTATGTAGTTTTGGAATCCGAAAAAAAATCATAGTTAAATTCAGCTTAAATTCAGAAAACGACTTTCAAAATTGTGTGATTCAAAATTTCTTTTCAAACTATCTCAGTTAAACCATTTTTTTTTTTAATTTAAGGAATAATTTTTTTTGGAATGAAAAATTTAAAGAATAGAAAAATTATGACCCCAATTTCGGTGCCAAATATTCTTGAATTGATTTTTCCAAAAAAATGTGCCTAAAATAATTTGTTTTTAAAATACTGCAAATTCAAATCTTTGAATTTTTGAACTTATTTTTAAAAAATTGGAGAAAAATAATCTAACTGCATTTTGGGGTCATTATTCTACTCATTTGAAGTATGATTTTCCAAATTAAGTTTTGTTTTTGGAAAATTCTGTTAAATACAAATATTTAACTTTTTTTTTCAAAATAAGAGCGAATAAGAATTTAATGGGGTCTTAATTTTAATATTCTTAACTTAAAACAAAAAGCCTCATTCTGATCAAAACTTTGAGCGTATTTTTTTTTCCTAAAAATTAACCAACTGGTTTTTGGTTCTTAGAATTCAGAAATCCGGTTGTAGGACCTTTAATTTTTTTTATTTCCCAATTCTAGTTTTAAAAATTCTTTGAACCAAAACTTATTATTTGGGGTCAAAAACCATTAAAATTCGAACATTGCTAAGAGCTTTTTGAGGTCATCAAACTTAAATTTAGGATTTTAAACTAATTTTTGAGATTTGAAATTTAAAAACTCATCAGTTTAGGTACTTCAAATTTTGGGTTCTAAGACTCCCAGATCTTTGAGTTCTAAAATTATAAAAAGTTCGAAGTTTTAAAGTAAAAAAATACTTGAAAATCGTAGACGTCAATGAAATCTTTTTTTTTCCCAAAGATATCACCTTAAGACCGCTCTTGTCCATGTCCATGACAGTAGATACCGACCCCATATGTAATTTGAAGATATTTTCATCAGAATGCACCCACCTCCCCCTCCTCCTCTACCCTCCTTGAAACACACCAAGCGTTTGTCCATAAAATTCATCTCCTTAAGGATTTCATTCACATCAAGTTTTCGTTTTTTTCCTTCCTCGTAAAGCTTGATTTTTTTTTTGTTTTTCCTCAGTTTTGTTCGTCCTTTTTGCAATTTTTGTTCTTTTTTCTTTTGCTTCTTTTTTTCTAACACTCGTGTATCTTTGAATATAAAAGTTCTCTGTTGCTCACCCATCAAATTCAGGAGCCAGAACTTTGACTGAAACTTCAATAATGGACGTGGACGAGTGGGCGACGACGACGACGACGAGGAGTGATTGTGATTGTGTTTTTGGGATATTTATGGGTGGAATGCAGGACGATATGGAATGGGGATGTGCATCTCAGCTTAATCTGCTGCCCATTGGAGATTTCTCGACGGATAGACGACGACGGCTACGATAACGACAAGGACGTAGACGAAGACGAAGACGACAACGACGAAGACAAGAATGTCAACGGCAATGTCATCGAAGATGATGCTTTTTCTTCATCTATCTCTCTTTCTCTCTCTCTCTCTCTGTCTTCTTTCTTGATCCAGCTTCTTCCTTATAATGAAGATGATGAAAATGAAGTTGTTGGCGATACACATAACCATTCATCTCGTTGTTCCTTATGCCCATTCCAAGTGCAATTTCAAACTTGTGTGATGATGATTCCCTTGCGAAAATACAATTTTCCAGAAATGTCATTCATCTTTCAATTTTCTTCTCGTTGTTTTTGCGCGAATGAATGACTTGAGAGGATGCTTGTGTTCGATTCAATACCATCGATTGACGAGAGCGTCCTATATACTCTCTCGTCTTATTTCATTTCGAAAGAGCAAAATGCTGCCGCCAATGCTGCACCGCTTGGTTATTTCTTTAATTCTTATTCTGAGGCTTCTTCGTTCTATCATTTGACACTTTTCCAATCATTTTCTCAACACAAAAAAAAAACTTCATCCTCTCTCTCCCATCTTTTTAAGCATGGAACTTTCAACTTTTCCAAACCGCAGTTTTTTGTACTTTTATTTTTTTTTGTGTGAAAAATAAAATGGGGGTTGTAATACCCCCCACCCATTTACTCTTGTTTGGAGGTCAGAAGATGTGCTGCAGAAGTTGACGACAACATCGAAGAATGAAACGTTGCAATGGAAGAAGACAAAGAAAGGCGTCCGTTGAAATGAAGAAAAAAAAGAAGAAAACAAAAAAAAAAAATCAGGAAGACAATTTCAGAAATTGATGACGAAAGTGTGGGAGTTTAAGCAAGTGTACGAGGCAAACGAAGATTCTAGACATCTTGATTTTATTTTTTACGCGTTTTTTGTCTTCATGTCGCCAAAAGTACATACAGTGGAACTTTTAGGAAGAATTATTTCCCTGAACCCAAAGGCACTCATAAAAACTGACTAAGACCATTATCAGTATTCATTTGCCAGGTTCTCATTCCGCATCTTCTTTTTTGAAAATGTAAACACATTCTGTTGTAAAATTTCGAAATTTTTAGTTCTTCTTCTTCACTTTCTTCTTCTTTTCCATTTGTGGAAGGTATTTGCTCAAGTCTCATTTGTTGGGAGGTAAGAAGAAACGATCTTCAATTGGAATTCTTTGAACATGAATTTTGAAGAACGAACGAAAATGCGTAAAACGCGTGTAATACGCCAATAAAACGCCCGTAATATGCCCGTAAAACGCGCGTAAAATGCCCGTAATATGACCGTAAAACGCGCGTAAACGCGCCACTGTACAAAAAAATCTTCGACGTTGGGGTTCCGGGCTTCTTACAATACCTTTCCCATCCTTCCGCATCGATATTTATACGATTGTGTGGAATTACTTGGTTTCTTGTCGCGGTAGGCGCTGCTGCAATGCTGTGTGGCACTCTCTGCAACTCATCTTCATTTCAATTCATTTCACTTCAAGGAAGTGACAGAGAAAACTTCAAGATTGAAGTTAAAAAAAAAAAGAAAGAAAGAACAAAAAAACAAAAACAGAAACTTGGAATGACGAGAGGTGTTACGTGTGTAGGCTGACTGAGAAAAATAAAACTTTGAAATTAAGACATCAGTGATGTTTTTTTTTTTCATGTTACTGACAGTTAAAATTGGTTTGGGTGCTAATAGCGGGATTGGAAATTATCAAACAAAAAAATGTGTCTCGCTGAGAAGGAATTTTGAGTTCTAATAGCTTTAAGCTTCTAGGGGGGTTGGGTATATCCCGACCCAAGACAACTCGACTTCGGTGTGAAGTTGAGATATTTTTGGGGGAACAACCCAAATGCTTGGGTTGGGTGTGTTCAAAGTTTTATCTGCCGTAATTCTTAATTTAAGATCTCCTGAGTCGAGTTGTCGTGAGTCAGGCTATCTTGACTCGCTTCTAGGGACAAGCTTCGGAAACGCACGAATTGACTGATTTCGAACCCGGCAAACGGAAATTAGGAAATAGTCTTTTAATCTGCAGGTTAGAGGTAAGGAATGGTAGAGTGGATGTACTGCTGGATTACTAATTTAGAGGTGTGGGTTCGAGTCCCACTCCAAGCGGTTACCCTACCCGTTCGACTTTATGAGATAATAACCATTTTTATCTTCATTCTCTGTACACAGCGAAGATCTCTCGTAACTTTCTATTATTTCTAACTAGTTTTGCAAGTTGCATTTAGAAGACCTGAAGTCTTACAGGCTTTTATAATTAAGACTATAGTTCTTATAGAATGTTAGGCCCCTCCCTTATACAGTAGTCCCCCTTAAGAACCTATTTTTTTCCTAGTCAGTCCCCTTCATCATTGACTTAAAGATTCTCTAATCTGATGTCAACTCAAAAAACTCACAGCGAGAGTTTAAAAAAGACCAACAAAATTGAAGTCAACAAGGAATTAACTTTTGTATTGTTAAAGAATCTTGAAAATTTGTAATACGACTTCCGTTTTCTAATGAGCTGGATCAACTATTACGTGCGGTGTGTAACATTCCATTTTTCTCGTCATCACATCTCTTTCTTAGTGGTCTTTCTTGTCTGATGTCGTTTACGGTAACAGAGCGCAGGGATTGCACCAACAAAGTGCCCATGGTCTGTCTGTCTGAGGCTGCATATTTACATTCCATATGGTGGAGTTATAGAATACCATAGCAGCCTCTAACCGGAAGGTGGCAAATGAACTAAAACAACAACAAAAAAACGCTATAGACGACCGAACGCGACCAAGGGAACCGATAAAAAAGGACAAAGACGACGACAACGTTGACGATGACGATGCCATTATTGTTGAATTGTCGCCTTCTTGCATTGTGTGTCTGTGTATGTGTGTGTGTTTGTTATCTTGGGGTTTTAATTAAACAATTTAACCGCTAAGAGGCGCTGGTTGTTCGCGTTACATATCGCTTGATGTTTGATGCTCTTATGGTGATGACAGTATAGGCAGGCGGTATCACATCTCAACGACTTCGAGGGATATCGTCACTTTATTATTTTCTTCATTTTTTTAGTTGCCATAGACACCGTTTTTAGAGTCGATGTTGACTTGGCAGTGTCGGTATCGTAAATTGTTTGTTTCTTTTTTTTTAATGTATTTTGAAAAGAATGGAATTTTATGTCAGAGTTGAACTTTAAAAAAAATTCTTTTACTTCTCAAGGTTAAAAAAAAAAAAATTTAAAGGATTTACAATGAGCTTACCATGTTGTTAGTTAAAGATTCTTACCCGGAAAGAAATTTAAAAAAATAATGTATTAATAAATAATATGTACTTACATTAGGGGGGGCTCAAGACCCTAAAATCATGTTATTTTTGAGGTGATTTCATAATAATGCACATGATTAACTGAAACTTTTTCCTAAATCTTAGAGATTTAGAGGAAGCTCAGATATACGAGCTTCCCCCTTCCCCCCCCCCTCCTCCAACATTTTTTCTGGATACACCACTGAGAACGGGTGCCATTTAGATCCGGAAAATGAATAATGTAGAAAAAGTTTCAGAACGAATAAAAAAAAGTTTAAGAGGGTTCACAAGGTTCACTTGAAAATTTTTAATAGGTCTTAAGGTTAATATGGGCAATTTTATTTAAAATACAGGATACAGCTAATTTTTTTTGCTTTTTTTAAATTTTTTTTATAATTTTTTTTTTACCAAAATATGACGTATTCATGACCCAATTTTCACTCACTCAGGTCCTTGTTCAATAGAAAAATGGAAATTCTCTCTCTGTAATTAGATGATATTTGTGGCGTTGCATGAGTGTCCCACAGTTACCGGTATGGAAATTTTGGTTCTGGGCCCGAAAATTTCTGTACCACTTGATGGCGTTTGCATTGAGAGTGTAATTCGTAGATTCTTCTACCTACTCTGCCTTGCTACTAAACTTTGTTTGGAAGTTTTTCTCGAAATTGTATTTCTTGATCATGCAATCTCTAGGTATGTCAAGAAGGTTTGTAATTGTGGAGTTGGAAAGTGCGTCTCTCTCTCTGAGGCCAATACATTTACCAGTCCCAATTCCCTCCTTGGTGAACCTTATAATTGATCCTTTAGCTGCAATTTCTATGACTTCGTGTAGTAGTGTCATGTGGAGAACGACCTCCATTACAGCTGTAAGACAAGTTCTCATTGCACCAGTGATGCAAACACAGGCTAGCCTTTGAACTTTGTTTAGTACCTTCTTTGTCGTAACTAGCTCGGTTCTTTTGTGCCACGCAACCGCACCATCATGATTTGCTGGCCAATCGTCTGCATATCATCAATGCTTTTGTGGCTTTCCCGACTGTTATTTTTAAGTGCTTATTCCAGAGGAGTTTGCTATCCCGAAGGCGGTTATAATTATGTCATCAGCAAAGCCGATACATCTAATGCCGAGGCATGTAAGACGTTCTAATACTTTATCAACTACAAGACTCCACAGTAAGGGTGATAGTACCCCTCCTTGTGGACAACCTATTCTTGTGATGATTTTCTGTAATTGCCTCTGCTGTACGCGTACCAAGCATTTAACCAATCCATCTGGTAATGGTGGTGGGAACACACTTCCTCACAATGGCCCTAGTAACGAATTCATGAGAGGTGGTGTCGAAGATTCCCTCTATATTTAAGAAAGCACAAAGTGCGGTTTCTTTTGCATTTCACGAAATGACTAAGAAAATTTGTCTCTTCGCTTCATCAGATAAGCCTTCTTACAAAAATGCCAGTTTTAAAATGTTTTGTTTTTTTTACAGGTTGGTTAATACTTTATTACTTTATTAAAAAGCTATTCTTGGAATATGAATGAAGTGCATTTCATCTATCAAAATCGGTTTCAATCATTTACAAAATTCACTTTTGGCACAAAGATATTGCAAAGTGAAATTAATGATTTGTCCAAAAATACGCTGCATAATCCAAAATATGTACATTTTTGGGTCAAAACGTTTATGTAGAACAAATGTAGACAAAATTATCAAATTCATGTCTTGACCAAGTTTTGTACGACTTCTGGATTCTTCACAAAAAAGTGTTCAGAAATTCCATAAAAATCAGTCCTTTTAAAAATCACAAAATATGCTTTTTTTGGGTTTCCTCTGATCACTGCCTTCTTTACACCACAAATAACTTGTCCAGTATCAAGAGTACTTAAAGAAATTCTCTTCTGTTCTCTTATTAGAGTTTTTTTGCAGTGTACATCCCAAAAAGTACGGAATTTTGAAATTGGAGGTGATTTTTTTTTTAATAACGGTTTAAAATGTGACTTTAGATTGAATAAATCTAGTTTCAGGTCTTAGCCTGCGTTATTCAAAGATATGGGGTGGCAACCCTAGCATATTTTGTTTGTTTAATTTTGTTCAGAGAGAATTTTGTTTGATATTTTTCTAACCATTAACTCGTAGAGAAGTAGGTAGCCCTTTTCGTAATGGTATGTGTTATGGACGATGACGTATTTTGGGGAGGGGGGGCTCAGGGGCTCAGCCCTCCCGCCAAGTCCCTAAAATCATGGAGATTTTAAGGTGTTTTCATCTAATGCACATGATTAACTGAGACTTTTTTTGTAAATCGTAGAGATTTAGAGGGAGCTCAGATACTCCAGCCCCTCTCCCAATTTTTTTCTGGATACGCCACTGGTTTTGGACTATTATGCCGAAGGTCTGGGTTCATGTCCCAGCCTAAGCTACCTTGTTTTATTCGTAGGTTCTGACCTTTGCGAGGAATTGAAAATCCTTCAAGAGTACTTTTGTCATTAAAAGTCGTTCGAACTCGACTTACACCCTGTAGGTAAATATGGCAAATCCTTAGTATGAGTTCCTAGGCTTTATTTCAGCAAGAAAAAAATTAACAGACAAGTTGGGGTAGTGGGGATTATTATTGAAAGCATTCAATTGATAGAGCTAGGAGCCATTCTAAGACCCTTTTTGTTGCAGATTCAAAACTTTATTACTCCTTTCTCTGTTAAAATAAAAATAAGAAGTAAAATATCTTTTTATCAGTGAGTAATTTTACTCTTGACACATTTTTGTACAAAAAAATCACACAATCGACACAAGAAGATAAAAAAAAATGGATACGTTTGACTCAAAACAATTTTCTTTTGCCGATATAATGTCCATCCATGTCCACATCATGCAAAATGCTCGTAAATAAACATTCCGACAGCAAATCCAACAACAACAAAATGCGTCTCCCGTATGCACTATTTTTTCCACAAAACAAATAACCCTATATAGCTGGATAAAAACTATATAAGACGACATGGACGAACAACGACAACGATGAGATGAGAGACCACCCTCTTCTTAGCCAATCTGGGCCAACTACTTTGCTCCAGCACCTTTGTCTAAATTCTAATCACTTTTTCTACACTTAGAAGAAAAGTTTGATAATTTTTAAGAAATGAATTATTGATCAAAATTTCCCAATTGGTCAAAGAATTGTAACCAAAGTCTGTGAACTCCGATAACAGACTTATTTAATTTGTTGAGGCCGAAGGTTTCTTGAGTCGCATGGTAGCCTAGGTTATCCTAAAGAAGGTGGCTCAGAAAATTTGCGTTTTTTTTTACATCAACAGCCAACCACCGTACACAAAATTGTCCTACTAAACAGCTGATTTATCAAAATCATAATTTTTTTTCTTCTCATAATTCACATCATGTACTGACATATCTTTATTTTCTCGAAGGACATTCTCTGAGCCAGTCGATGAATAAATTCAATAATAACTTCATCACTCTTGTTTTGTTTTTTCTATTTTCTTATAATTCACACCTTGTTGGAACTAAAGTATCTTTATTTTCTCTAAGTGCATTCTCTGGAGAGTCGTTGAATAAAAAACTTTTTTGATCGTTGTAATTTTTTGACATGCTCCGCGGCGGTGATGGCGGGCGATGGCTGGCAAGATCCTCATTCTCTGGATTTTGCATGGGAAAAGATACGAGATACTCGTAGTTTGAAGTAGTTTCACAGTGTGTTGGAGTGCTGCTACGTGACGGTCGGTGGTGGCGGGTGGTGGTCTCTCTCTTATATGCGGCAGTTACCTGTTCGCGTTAATTAACGATCCCTCAACTGATCGAATAAATTAACCGCAATGTCATGCCATACCATCATCGTCCGTGCGTCGCGGTCGGTCGTCGGGAGGTGAAACGTAGCCATATTTTATAGTGAAGGTATCCCTGCCTGAGCGTGAGACAGATACCTTTTTGCCAAGAAGTCTTAGCATATTCTGCGGAAAATGCTCATGCGCCGATTAAAACTAGGACAAGTGACCCCGAGGGTAACTGGTCTTCCCCTACCCCCCCCCCTCATACACCATCTTTATAGAGACTGCGGCACCTCCTGTGTTTGAAAAGTGTCTGATGATCATAAATTTTGCGTGCACTATTGGCATTCGACTGATTGGATAAGATTTGCGATCATTCACCATTCGTCTCCTTCCGTCCACCATTTTGTGTCAAGTCAAGGAAAGAAGAAACAAAAAAAATCCAAACTCAAGTAAAGCGAAACCCACAACGACATTCAAACGATATGATGACGACGACGACGCGACCGATGCGACGTCGCAGAAATGTGTTATCGCAGGGAATTTCGACATGCAACATTGCGAGAGCCTCCTCAGGATCCAAAATCTGAGATCTTTAGGCCCCTGTGGAATGGGACTGTGCCACAGCCACAGCATCAATGGTGGTGGTTTGGTGTGTTGCAAGCTTGTTTCACCACTCGAATTCAATTCAAATTTACGAGAGTGATCATGTGAGCTGGCCAAAGTGAGATGGGCGCCCCTTTATTTGACACATTCTCGCGGTTGTGCATTGATGGTGTTCGTCCATTCGTCGTCGTTGTCGTAGTCTTACTCGTAGTCTTTGGTCGTCTGTAGTTGTTGCATTGGGGTTCGTAGGCGGGAGACGAAGAAGGCCAACTCTTAAAGACGTCAACCGATGCTTCAATGCTTTCGAAAGCATTATCATCGTCAGATGTCGCTCACTAATTGATTTTTCTTGTCGCCTGTGATGTTGGATTTGTTTTTTTTTTTCGTTTGATACTCGCGGGGGAACTCAAGACTACTTCGGGACCACGACAACGATGTCAAGCTCTTATAAGCGCGCTCCATCATTTCGGATATATGTATAAGGCCAAAATGTAGATATATATGAGGTGAGAGAATCAATTTTAAGAAAACGACGACGACGACGTTGACGATGTCTGTGCGAAACAGCTAAGTTGTTTATGATATTGAGGAGCTGTTTGCAGTTTGTTATAGCAACATGGGTCATCACCCATGACAGCGTTTGGGATTACATTTTTTTTTTTTATTGAAAGGGGGAGTTGAAAGTTGTTAGATTTTTGAACACTTTGGAGGAACGTGATGAAATGTGCTTGGATGGTTGAAATTTCTTGAGGAATGGTAGGTCAACTAGAATGGGTCACAACTCCTTGATATAAATTAGAAAAGGATTATTTTTTTGAAAAATATGGAGAAAAATACCTATTTTTTTTCTGGTTTTACTAAAATGTCTTATTAATAATCCAACACTATTTTTACAGCGCTCTTTTACCAATAAACTAACAGTATATCCCAGGCCTTTGAGACCCTAAGTACATTTTCTGATTTTCCGCTGAATTATTTCTTATTTCGTGAGACCAAATAATACAACATTTTTTGAACCTCAATTAAAGCAAATTTTACTAAAATAAAATTTAATAAAAGTGACTTTTACTATTATCCTTGTTTAGTTTTTGGCGAATTTATCCTCGACGACCTTAGTTACGATCACAATTATGCCATTTGTTCAAAAAGTTATAAAATTTGTAAACAATTCAGCCGAAAACCATTTTTAAAGACTTTACATTTTTCCAAACATAGCGATTTAAAGAAACATTTTTATGTTTGAATTTCAAATTCAGAATTTTTAGCTAAAATTTTGTTTTTCTCTGAGAATTTTGACATTATCTATTTATTTTCTTCAGTAAACATCCTCTTTTTTTTTGTATTCCAAAAGACTTTGGAGTAATTTGAAATGAGTCACACTGATTTTAGAAACTTCCGTCATCTTGTGATCAAACAAGCTTATCTTAGAAGTGATTTTTCTTTTATATTTTACAATTGCTAATGTCAATGAATATAGTGAACTGATAAGGTAGGTCCCATGCCTTGCAACTATCTGTGATTTCGCATATCCTAGAGCATGCTAAAAGTCTGCTAGGAGTATTTTATGCTCAATAGTGGGCGGTGGAGTCGTTATCAACCTGGAACATTTAAAAATAAAGAGTGCAACAAATTATTTGTTGGCATTAGTGGTTAAACCAACAAATGATTTATCAGAAAATCGGAAAAAAAATGTCTTCTTCAAAATATGTGGGTCCCAGACGATTTACTTGTCACTTTGTAAGCCCAAACAGACACATGCAAATTTAAAGAGTGCAAAAAATTAATTAAAAAAAACGTCTGGAGTTATTCTCCAAAAAACGCCACATACCAAGTTTGAAGTAAATCGATCCATCCGTTTGGTCTGTGGTCTCTGATACATACAGACAGACAGACAGACAGACAGACAGACAGAAAGACAAACAGACAGACAGACAGACAGGATTGTCGGACCCACTTTTTTCTCATTCTTTATCATCGTAATGTCATGTTTGATTGTTATCTCAACTTTTTTTTTTTGTACGAATGCATAACTAGAAAATTATTACTCAAAGTTGCAAGTCGCAATAAATACAAATAAATCAAATTGTCATGTAAAACGGGCGCAGTGAATTCAATTAGTTATGCAACAAAGTTGCAATTTTACCGCCTTGATCTTTACTGGGTGCCTATATTCTGCCCAGTGCCCATATCTATTAAATGTATACTCTGGCTAAATAAAATAACCCGTTGAAAAGTGCAACATATGTCACTCCACTGGTGTCCCATCTATTTAAAACCGAATAAGATACATAATGACTTTGAAGAAAAAATCCACTTTATTTGAATACACCATGTAACATGTAAATTATGGGAAAAAATAGACCTCAACTTGAAAGTATATACGTAGTATAATCAAAAGCAAAAGCCAACCCCACCTAGCGATAGAGGTATGCAGATATACTCGTATACCTTAGAGACTATGCCAAACGACAACGACATTTCTCATGTGTCACCTGTAGCATAGTGGCATTCATCATTTGTAATCTCAGCCATATGCAGTTCACCCTGACGTTTTATGTTGTGTTTTTGTTGTTGATGATGATGATGATGATGATGATGATGATGGTGACGATGATGGAGAGGTGATGTTGTTGCAACTATATAGAAGGTGTACAGTATTCCTTTCCTACTGGTGTTGTTGTCTATATATTTTATACAACTACTACAAATTTGCAGTCCATCATTCGTCACAATCCATCTCGCAAAAACCTCCCAAAGCTTTCCATCAAAAACCCACTTTTAGTACCGCATCACATCTCAAACTACAGTAAAATCTCTCTATTCCAGATAGTCGATATTTTATTTAAAATCGACTTGAAATTAAATTGAAATCGATTTAAAACTATTTTTCGATAGGTGGAAGATTTGCAATTCTAATGTGTCTTCTTGGGAAGTTGAGGTCCTACATTTTGGAAAAAACTAATACCTACTACCGCCCTCTAGGAATTGAAATCAATATTGCTGAGGTGCACATCACTTTCTCAAAAGAATATATAAAAAACAATCATAGTTTACAAAAGTCTTTAAAAAAATCGTAAAGACCTCAGAAAAGGCCTTCGAAAATTAACAAGGCCACATAGAAATGAACAGGAACCCATGACATCTTCAAACCAATGATCCAATTTATCTGTCAAAGTAGTCGATATTTTTTTCTTTGTGTCCGAATAAGCGAGCTTCTACTGTACACTAGGTAAAGTGAAGGATATTTAAAATTTATCACCGGACTTACTATTATTTATGATTTGTGAGATATTTCGTCATATATCAAAGTCAATGGGGTGACATAAACTATCGATGGTTATCGATAATTTATACGTCAAACATATTCCAAAGGTATAGATAGATAATAATAATAACGATGACGATCTAAGGTAAAACAAAATCTCAAGTTCGCAAACATATCCATATGGGTATAAGTAAGGTACTGGATAGGAGGTATACCCCATCTAGTCTCAATTTTATTATCCTGTGTCCTTTTCAGAAAAAATAAAAAAAAAAAAAAAACAAGTGCACCGGAACATGTATTGTTGTTGATGAAGATGAGAATGAAGTTAGCTACACAACAAGTTGATTGTGTAATTGGATATCTTCTATGCAAGAAGCATAATAAACTGGCAAATCCTTGAAGTAAAACTAGTGATTAGGTAAGTTCATATTTTACTCAGAAAATTAATAATTGAAACAACGAAATTTTGACAACGAAAGTACCAATTTAAGGGAAATTTTGAGGTGTTAAAAAAAGTACCTAGGTACTAAATTGATAAACTATCAAAAATAATAGATATACTTTATTCAAAGTTAAGAGAGTCTAAGGAACATTGAATAATCCTTTTTCAAAAGAACTTACATTTCTTACAAATGTCCCGAAAAAACAAAAATATTCTTAATTAAAGGAATTCCTTGCATTTTTAATTTTTTAACAAATGTGATATTTTTTTTTAAATTTCCCCTAATTAAAAAAATCATTGTGTTTTCCTTAGGAATAAAATTCTTTCGACAGGAAAGACTGTCTACTTCTTAAAATTATCCCAGAAATAACCTGACCTTGGGGAAATTTGTTTGAGCAGATTGCAACTTATATTTTTTAAGAGATAAATTTCCCTTTATTGTAAAAAAGAATTGTTTTTTCCTTTGAAATACAATTTCTTTCGACAAAACAGATTTTCTGTCTCGTAAAAATGTCACAAAAATGGTCTAAATTTAGGGAAATTTCTTAAGCAGATTGCAATTCACATTTTTAAAAAGATGCATTTTCCATTTTTAGTCAAAAAAATTTTTATTTCTTTAGAAATAAAATTTCCCTCAATAGGGAATTTTGTTTTGCTTATTACAAATTTCGATATGAGTACTTTAGAAGAAGACACTTAAATAAACCTACTATGCTATTTCTCGAAGTTTCAGATGATATAGCCTTTAGACTACTTAATCCTGATCCAATGTAACCAAAATCTCATTCTGTGCATTCTGTGAATTTAAATGCGTCTGGTTAAGTGTGGTGACAGTTAAATTGTCTGTGGCCCCCATATTTTTGGGGTGTTTGAGTTTGGATGCGTCCGGTTGATTGTGACAACTTTTTTTTTTATAACAAGGCGATTTTTCACTATTTTTTGACTCATTATTTTACATGTTATGCAGGATCTTCAGGACAAGTTAAGGATTCGTACAAAAATGTCTGTCAATTTTTCCACGTGTCACTTGGAAAAACAGAATTTTCTCAAAACAGGCTCGTAATTTTGTAAAAAAATATATTTTTACTGAGCCGTTTTTCTTTTTTCTGATTTTCTCGTAAGTGACTTCACGGGCTTGTTGTTAAAAGTTTTTAAATTATTTCATATTAAAATTTAAAAAAAATTTTTTTTTTAAATTTTCAAAAAAAGTTTAAATTTTTTTCAAAACGTGTTTTTGATTTTTACTTGCTAGAGAATGAGCAAAAAGTGGGTCTGAGTGGGTCTGAATTTTTCAATGAATAACGAATATTATTATTGCTTTGGGTTACAAGATCCAGCCGTGCATTTTGCAAATTTTATATAGAAAAGGTTTTTTTTTTTAAAACGACTCTAACGATTTTCAATTTATTTTTCAAAAAGTAAATCTTTCTTATCAGAATCAAATGGCATACCTAGTTTGGAGCTCAAAACAATTAAAGAAGTTAGTTTAAGTCAGTTAAGTAATGAAATTTCAGTTTTCTTAACATTTTTTTATAAAACTATTTATTTTCAAAAACTTTATTATAAGAAGCTTTAACGTCCACAGCAACTTTGACCCTAAGAGATAGTACGTGCAATCCAGTCGTGAATTTTATTTTGGTTGGTAAAACCTGTTACTTACTTACTTACTTAGGTCCTCAGACCTTAAAAAAGTCCGTTGTGATCCCCTTAAGGGGCATAGGGCCTCCACTATCCTACGCGCCATCGTGTACGGTTTCTGGAAATAACGTAGTTCTCTCTAACTCTTCCCCACCTGTTCAGATTCACTTTCGACTGTCCTGCGCCATGTGCTTCTCGGCCGACCCGACCCTCTACCTGCCTATGTGAGTTCGTTCCATTGCATCGCTTGGACAGCAATGCAATCGTTGCCTTTTCGAAGCGTATGACCAATCTACTGCCACTTACGTCTGCGAATAATATTGTCAATGGATTCTTGACCCGTTCTTCATTAGAAATACGGTTGGGCCAAAAAATCCTTAAGATGTTTCGTAGACACCTATTCACGAACGATTGCAGCTTGCTTTTGACAGTTTCTAAGATTTCCAAAGTGCTGCACCCATACAGAAGCACGGATTCAACATTTGAGCGGAACAGTCTAAGCTTGGTCTTTAAGCTTATAGCGTTGTTTCTCCATATTTTGGACAGCATTCCGAAAGCAGCCTTTGCTTTGTTGATACGAGTGTCGACATCTTTTTCGGTTCCGCCTTTGGTAGAGACAAAACTTCCATGATAATGAAAGTCTTCTACTTTCTCTACCGGTTGTCCAGAAATATTGACTTGAACGGATGAGTTACTTCCGAGGCTGATAATTTTTGTTTTTGCCGTGTTAATTTTCAGCCCCACGATTTCTCCTTCTCCCTCGACCCTTGTTATCATTTGATGGAGATCCATGATCCTATGAGAGAGTAAGCATACGTCATCCGCGTAGTCCAGATGTTTTAGTTGGAATGTCAGACTCCACCATTTCCGTTTAACAGGGCTGCATGCAACACATCACTCATCACTAACAAAAAAAAAGTATTGGCGACAGTATGCAACCCTGTCTGACTCCACAATGGACTTTGAATTCATCCGACAACCTTCCTCTGTGTATTAACGGTACCTGCCATAGAACCTATTTTTTGTTAATCTGATTTTCTCCTTCAACACTCAATCAATTTCAACCATTTTTTTTTACATGAATGCTCGTAAGTTGCCGTAATAATATTGAGTAAAAATTTTAGACATATTTTTTGGGTTTAAAAAAAAAAATTGAATTTTTTTTTTGCAAAATAATTAAGTACCTACTTGCAAAATTTTATATAGAAAAAATGGCTCCAAAGATTTTCAATTTTTTTTTTTTTCTAAAGATTAATCATTTTAGAAGAAATCAAATTGCATACTCCGTTTTGATGTTAAATTCATTTAAAAAGCTGTTTTAGTCATTTAAAAATCGAATTTTATGCCTTTTTACTTATTTCTTTTTTCTAAAACTGCATTTATAAATTTTTAATTAATATGTGACCCAGTCGTGCATTTTTCTTATAACAAATTTGTATTCCTTCTTAATGTAAACTTTAATATAGTTTCTCATAAGTTCTATCTTAAAAGAAACATTTTTTTTCTCCAAGCAATATCTGAGTCATATTTCCATCTAAACATAAAATCTTCTTCATAATATTATGTCAAAACCATATAAAAAAAAATTGATTTTGACATACATAATCTATAAATAAATACCTAGATGTCAACTGGAATTATATCATCTGAAAATAGTTATTTTGGGATATACACCATGTCCTTGGAAGATATTATGTAAAAACATTTATAAAATCCTTTGAAAAATTGTCATTGTCAGAATAAGGCATCTGTATTTGAAACAAACAGAATTCTTTCTCCTCCAAAAAATTAGATATATTTTTTTTTTTTTTTTTTACATTTGAGATCCTAAAAAAGAAACACATTTCAATTGATAACTCTCTCATATCCTTCAAATAAAAAAAAAATGTCCTTTTTACTAATATATGTAATGGTATGCTCATAGATTTATATAAATGGAAACCATCATTGAATCCAAATCACGTTCTCGTTAACTGAAATAGAAAAAAAAAAAAAACAAACAAAAACAACAAAAAATAAAACTCAAAATGACGAAATCTCTTATGGCATACACATACACACTCTTGTAGTCGTTTATGATGTTAGAAGCATACATTCACTCTAATAATTCCTTCACACTAAATATGGCGGTCACAGAAAACATCAAAACGTACAACAACAGAAAAAAAAAAAAACTCTCTTATTCGGTCCCATAACGCATCCATAAAATGAAATGATTTCCGCTGGGATCTGCCATTGCATTTCGCCATAGGATAGCAAAATTTAGTTCGTCATTTTGACAGGCTGGTAGCCATTAGCACGTGCACGCATTAACTTTCACACACAAAAATATACCAAAATACGACCTAAAGCAACTTCTCATACTCCTCATACTGCTGCTCTGAGAATTCTTCTGCCACTTTCTTCTTTCTCTGCGATGTGATGCCAGTTGTTTGAGAGAAAATATCCTTTTTTCCTGTTTTTTTTTTTTTTTTGGTAAATTAAATGCTTTCCATGTGCGAGAAGCAAAGCAGCAAACGAAGAAGGAATCAACAACGTATTCGATGTTATGCCCCACAAGCCAAAAACAGCAAATCACAGAGGGTGGATAAAAATCAAGCACTCTCTCTCTCTAGTGGTCCCCCCCCCCTAGAATCTCCATCCCCCAGTAAAAGTGCATGAGTTAAGAGTATGGTACGTGAGTCCTAGCGGAACAGATGTGTGAGTGGGTATCCTTTTTTGGAGAAAAGCTTTCGTCATAATTCCTCATTGTTTACGATTGTGATTTCGGTTGTGCCATCGGTCCGTCATAAAAAGGAATTTCTTCTCTCATTCCAAGGATATATATGCGGGAGAGCATGTGGAGTGGGGTGAAGTCGAAGTGTATACAAAACATTGGGATTCCTTTTTTTGTTTTTTTTTTTTGATTTTTTTTCCGGGTGAGAAAAATATCGACTTGAAGTTGGAAGGATGTGCATTTGCTCAGGTGGAAGGAAGGATTCAGGGAAAAACAACTGCTGCTGCTGCTGCTGGAGCTATTTGAAGCATGTTTATTATCCTCCTCGTTTTTGTCTTCTTTTTTTTTTTTTTTTGCTTTTGTGAAATGTCGATGTATAGTCGTGTATCTATAGTCACTCGAAAGAAAAACCAAAATAAGAAGAACAAAAAAAAAACGAATAACCATCAAAGACAATAGAAGAGCAAAATATATTTTATATTTTTGGTATTTTTCTCTTCTAGCTTCGCATCAAAAAGGATGTGATGTAAATGCAAAATTTGTGATTGTTCCTTCTTCCTTAGTGCGAGATATGCATGTGGTGCGACGATGAGGGGAAGGTAGATTTTAAATTATAATTTTATTTTTTTTGGCCAAAAATTGGAATCACAGGAGGTTTTTGTTTTTTTTTTTTTTTTTTTCTTCTATGGCCAAAACGTGTCTTTGGGACTTGATTTGCATAAATTCCTACATTACCAAGTGTGTTACCCATCATACTCAGTTTTTGAAGATTTAATAAGATAATTTAGAATTTTGTACCAAATTTTGAAGGAAAAAAAAAAACTATTTAAGGAATTTGAATGTGATGGGGAACAATTATTAAAATGTTTAAAATTTAACAGGACTTAATTGTTTTGGTCCTTGGTTTGATTTGATGTCTCTAAGGCCTTGACAACTTCGTCATATAATTTATCAGTTCAAAGGAAATAAATAGGGAGCCAGTGACATTTAAAGTTAGGACATTTGATTAGGCTAGCTCTTTGAATTTTTTTTAAGTTTTTATCGTCCTGGGCATTAATGTTCGATTCTTACAGGCCCCAGTGGTGAGTGTAGAGGGACCCCAAAGGAACAAAAACATAATCGAGTGAAGTTACATCATTTTTTAATCTAATTGCTTCAGCGAATAATAATGCAAATCTGCCAACCTTTATCCAGTGCGTGTCTAAGGACCCCCAAAGGGGTAGAAATAAAAATTAAAATTAAATGAACATATTTGATATTGATAACGATTAGTTTTAGCGTTTATTACTCTCTCAAACCATCAGAGTAAAAATTCCGTACCGTACCTACTGGTTGGACGATGACCCCCCTCTAAAACTTCACATTTGTATAAGAAAAGAGGGCTGCAAATTTTACAAACCACTTATATTTTCTTCAATATGAACACCCACACCTAGACCTTAGGATAACCTCTAGAAATTAGACGCATCCTATATCATTTAGGCCCCTCCCCCCTCAAATTCGATATTTGCTGTCTACATTCCTATTTACTAGAAATTGTATGAAACTTTCAAGAAAACAAAAAAATTTCCCTGACAGAACAAAAAGAATTTCCGTTTGCTGTTCAATTTTTCAACTTCGATATAGTTTGCAGAAAATTCTTAAACTTGTTTGGGTAAAACACTGTCAACACTGTCTATTTGTGGTCTACATTCCTTCTTACTATAAATTGTATGAATCTGCCAAGAAAACAAAAACATTCACTCAGAGAATAAATCGTTTTCGGCAAACGAAAAGGAATATCCGTTTGCTGTTTAGTTTTTCAACTTCGATATATGTAGTTTGCAGCAAATTCTTAAACTTGTTTGGGTAAAACACTTTATGCAAATGGCAAAAAAAAACATTTTCAGTGAAACACCAGTGATTGAAGCAGTGAACTCTCACTTACAAAGTGAGGTTCTTGTCATTCCGCGACAAAGGGGATAGTTTATGATGCAAATGAATAATCTGAGGTTCACATTGAGAGAACGAATCGTTTGCATCAAACGACTTTTCGTTTGCTGATCAATTTTTTTTTTTTTTATTTCGACTTCTTAAATATGTTTGGGTTAAACACTAGCTATTGCGCTTCGCATAGATAACTTTTGTTTAGCGTAGAATGCATAAAATTTACAAGCATGGAGTCAATTATTAGGAAAACAAAATCTACAACCATTTGCTGCAAGTGAATTATTTTAAAATTACACCAAAAGTGAAGTGAAGCATCAAACAACTTTCTGGAAAGGTTCTTTGCAAACTTTTCATTTGTTTGCTGCAAACTATTATAGTAATTGTATTTACTTTCAAGCAAATAATGATTTTGAAACATTATTTCTCTGAGTGCTGAGGTCAAAAACTCCAATTTGTTTGTTGCATGTTTTAGAATTTGTGAAAGAATAGTGGGCATACTGAAATTTGTTGATAAACCCCATAAATTTTGTCTAGTTTGGCTGTACAATTCTTTTAATTCGTTGACACCTGCTCAAAGTTTTCTTGGCCTTAAATAATTATATTTTTCTGCATTTTCTTAATCGCTTCAACACAAAAGACGACAGACCTCAATTTATCAATTGCCATAAAAATGTCTCTTTTCAAAATATCCTGATAAAGAAAATCATTTCCTGTTAGCGGTAGCCATTTTGAAAAATTGAAATATTTCCATTGACGAGACATGAAAAAAGTCATACAAATTATAAAAACCGTTTGAAACCAAGTGTTTACAATTAGTTAAACAAAATTACGATGTGACACTTAATTTTTATTAACTTGACACAATTTCCCCTGCCTGTCGGTGTTGGCTGCAGGGGGTCTCCAGACTCCTCATATATGTATACGCACATCAATCTATCGAAACGCCAAAACGATCTGCGTATCAAAATGATATGTGAGGAAATATCATGCGCCCGAAGATGACCGACGAAGCCGACGACGATCGACAATGATGGCTAGTTGACAGTGGGACAATATGTGGGTAATAGTTGGAATAATTTCAAAAAGTTTTTCTTTCTGTTAAATATTTTCAACAACACCTTGATGTACACAGGTTCAAGATTATGACTCTAAGTTTTATCCTAAACTGCATGAAAATGTGTCAAAAAGTGGTCATAGAGTGTGATGGGTGACAACTTTGACGTTTTATAAAATTTTATAAATAAAATAGGCTCCGTATTCGGTGTCACAGTTAACTGTCACATGCAAAAAAGGAATTTGCAAAATCTTAGGAAACAAAACACCGATTTTATCGAGAAATGATAAAGGAAGAAAATGGAACATTTGAATTATTCCAATTATTTCCACTATTCTGTCCCACTGTTCCCAACTGCCGTGCACCGTCACAATCACATTTTAGCTGCTTCTTGCCATTTGCCCGTTTGTTCGCCTTGCTTTGCCTCCAATTGCCATGCAGTGAAATTCTTGACTTCCAATAAATAACTGTAAATTGCGAAAGTACATTTAATCGTTTTGCATAAATTTGCGATCTCGAGAAAGTCACACATCGCATCGTGCGCGCGCGATAGGCAGTTTACAAGAAATTATTGAATGCGACCGAAAGTCGATGAAAATGATGCCCCTCGGAGAAACAAAACGACCGAAAACGAACGGGGTGATGCTCTGATGGTAGCTCCACCTATCGTCGTTGGAATGCAACAACAACAACAACAAAATATCATCACATTATGGCACCAGATTTCCGTTCATGTTAGAAACTCATAATTTTTCGGGCGTGCAGCCTCCGCCACTACCAATACGACTACGAAAGTAACGTAAAACGCTCGTTTGGAAATAATGTATCTTTCGGATGTGGAATTTGTTGTTGGAATTCGACGACTAGAACGACGACGATGAGGAATCTGTTTGTATACATCTGTCTGTCAGTCAATCTCGACGCAGAAAGTAGAGGTACAGTTGGTCGCTTCAGCTATATAGGCGTCGGCGTCGTCATCTTCATCGTCGTTGTATGGTTATTGCTGGAAGCTGGTTTGATGTGGGACTGTGTGTCTGCAAATATCTTTAAAATTATTGCATAGAAAGATGTAGAGATGCATTTTTTTTTTTGCTGTGGCGTGTTGAGAAAAATATTTTTATTTTATTATTTACACTAAGTTCCGACAGTTGCGTCGACAGACGATAGACATCGATTGTAATAATTTTCAAAAATTGCAATTGCAAGTTTTTTTTTGTATGGAATTAAAATGAAATGAGTTTCTTCATAGAATTCGAACAGTGGGGTCTAATGCGTATTGTTTTGAAAAAAAAAGAAAATATTGGAGAATTAATTTACAGAAATGTTTGAAGGGTAGCTAGTTCTCCGTAAACGACCCTTTAAACAGGAAAATATAAAAACTACAAAAATTAAGGAGTTCTCTTTTATGGGTCGTTTAAGATTTGGTAGTGTATAACTTCTTTTTTTAAAAAAAGCTTCAACTGTCAAATTTGGTGGGTTATTAAAAAAAAGGTTGAAAACTTAACCCTTAGCAACTTGCTAAAAATTACGGTTAGAAAAACTTCTTGAAATTTTTCGAAACATTTCAATTTTCAAAAATCATTTTATTCCAACTTTAAAATTATTTTGTTCCACTGTGTACATCACAAAAGGTGGTTAGGTGGACGATAAATTTATATACAGACATACACTTAATAATTGAAAAGGAAACACCGATCTCCTTGGGAATGTGCTCCATAAATTGTGTGCTTGTACAACATTGATGGCTGGCGGCGGCGGCGGCGGCGCTAGTAGTTATGAGGTGAGAAAATGTACTCGAGAAGTCACAGGAGCCATGTCAATCCGGCAAAAGGATGTTTATGAGTGCAAAGTGATAGGACAGGAATTTTATTTCATTGCTGGATGATGAGGCGCCTCCATACTGCACCGCCGCCACTGTTTCCATGAAGTGTTTTAAGATTTTATACAAAAAGGGGGAATATATATTAATTGGTGTCAGCAGACAGGCTGGTCTGGAAAATGGTCACAGACTTACACATTTTCATTTGGCATGAGGATCCCAATCATCACGCTTGCTTATTTAGTGGAAAGGAAAAAGCGTAGGATGAGTAGGTTTACAAGAAGGAGATGGACAGAATACCGATATTCAAAATCCCAAAAAACTGATATCCCGAATACCCAAAATCCAGAAAAATCACAAAAATTTAAGTTCTGAAAAGCCAAAATCCAAAAAACCCAAAACTCCATAACGAAAATTGTTCATTTTATAGGTATAATTTTTCGTGATTTCCTGATATTTTTTTCTCGTGATTTTCGGTTTTTTGGGATTTTGGTTTTGCGGGATTTCGAGTTTTTGGGATTTTGACCTCAACCTTTTACAAATATACCCAAGAAATCATTCCGGGAACGCTTCCATAACACTTAAATCAATTTAATTTAGCTACCTGTAGTCTAAGCATATTGAAGGCAAAATTTTCTCCAAGACTTCTCAAGTGCCTCACAAAAAAACTTAGAAGATTCTTAATTTCTATCAATTTTTTATTCATTTAACGTGCAGATGGCGTTATAAATGGTCTTTCCGGAATATCATGCAATTGGTTTATCGTTCCATACATAATTCTCTGCACGAATAATATTAATTTAAGGGGTAATTGAATTTCAATTTGATATAATAAGGAGCGTACATCAATTAAGCGTCTTTCCGGGAACGCCTGTTTTGGGATGAATAAAGATTAAAATGAAAATAACGTGGCAATGTAGTGATGTTAAATCGAGGCCACTACAACAAAACCTCAAAAATATTTCGTTTGATTTTATTAGCAAGAAAATAAACGATAAAAATGATCAAAACGTCATTTCCGGGAACGCTTTAAGGCTTAAATCTGTGTCCGAAAGCGACCAACACTGGCTATTTTAATATCAACAATCTTTTTGTCACCCGGTACAAATCTAAGCTCTCAAACAAATAAACAAAACCAAACAAACAAATTTCTAAAATTTTTGAAACCTCATTAAACCCTTTTCCACAATCGAAACCAATGTTTTTGTCACAATTATCATCATCAACAACTCAAACATGCAACTTCACCAGAAACAACAAGAATTATGAATCACTTAATCCTGCATTCATTCACTTCAATTCACATTCATCTGCCATGTTTGGCCGTTCGCGGCCAATCACATTCTCATCCATCAAATAATAAAACAGAGAAAGAGAGAAAGAAGTACACAAACAGTCAGCATAAGGACATTTTTAAAACACCAAAATGAACTGTTGACATCCACCAAAACAGAACACACGACCATTTATGCATAAAACTACACACATATGTGTCGACTACACTCTAACTGTCTCATGATCAGTCGCAATAAATTACTTAACCATCCTAAACTGAAGAACCAACAAAGTCCAGGACGATGACGACGAGTGACGACCAACGACCAACAACCAACGACAACGAAGACCAAGGACCATAATTTTAGGACCAGGACAACAAAGTGCACTAAATTTCTCTGCCTTCAGATTAATTTGAAGCCAAGAGTGTTGTATGGCATCATCATCATCATCATGGTCGTCATCATGTCCAGTTTCAAAACCTTAGTCCAGGATAAATGTGCCACCAACAAAATAGTGGATAAAGTGACGAAAAAAAAACTGAAAACAACAACAAAGTTTACGATTAAGGGCAGCAAAGTAGAAACAAAACAAAAAAAAAATGCAAATGTCACAAGGAAAATGCACACATATTGAAAAAAGGACCAAAGAAGGTTCGAACGGCTTCAGACGATTGATATGTTGAGACTTTTTTTTCTGCAGATAGAATTTGAATGGATTGAGGGCTTGTACACATCAATTTTTTTCCAATTGTTTGACTTTTTCCATAGGAAGACATTTTTTATGAGGTGTTAACTTAAATTTTTGGGTAGCCATATTGTTGGCAATTACAAACAGTTGGTTTAGTGATGATGATTTCCTGGGAAGTAGCGGCGTCGCGGGAGTGTAATTGAGCGCCGCTTTGGGTCCCTGCTCGGGCGCCAATTTGTGATGCTTTTTTTTTATCGAGGCTGAGGTAGACTCGTGGGTGTCCAGGGTCAATTCCAAAGAAAGCAAATAAAACTTGGGTGAAAAGAACCAAACTCCGAAGAACAACCGAAGAGAATGAGCGGTGAGCGGTCTCCGGTTGACAAACTCCTGTCTGTGGAACTCCTATGTGAAGATTAACCACATAATTATCGTGTAGAAGCGTTCCTGTCTCTAGCAAAAAACTAGAGAATGAGCGGTAGCGGATCTCAGGAAAGAGCGGCACTGTTCACAATACACTTAGAAGAAGTGGGTCGTGAAATGAACCAAGCAGATGCTAAAGGTGGTCTACTTCTGTCTCCAGCAGCATCTAGAGAATAAGCGGTGAACGGTATCCGGTTGATGGCTCCTGTCTGAGGGACGCTTAGAATAAGGGCACCCACAGAAGTATCGGTTGGACACGGTCCTGCCTCTAGCGAAAGACTAGAGAATAAACGGTGAGCGGTTTCCGGTTGCCGACTCCTGTCTGAGGTACGCTTAGAAGAAGGGCACCCACTGAAGTATCGGTTGGACATGGTCCTGCCTCTAACGAAAGACTAGAGAATAAACGGTGAGCGGTTTCCGGTTGACGACTCCTGTCTGAGGTACGCTTAGAAGAAGGGCACTCACAGAAGTATTGGTTATACATGGTCCCTCCTCTAGCGAAAGACTAGAGAATAAACGGTGACCGGTCTCCGGTTGACGGCTCCTTTCTGTGGTACTCTTAGAAGAGGGGCACCCACAGAATTATCGGTCAGAATCGGTGCAGCAAAATGAAGGTCAAGGAGAAGCCTTGTCTTGTCGAAGATACACTTAAAAGAAGTGGATCTCAGACAAAAAAATGTAGGCCCAAAAATTTGCCAGTTAACGAAGCTCCTTCCTAGTACACTATCCTGAAATATCATTGAATGAATCAAAAAAAGACAAAAAAAATCAAACAGTTTTTTGCTTGTTCTCAAATATCTTCTAACATCCTTAACCGATATGAGTTCAACTAAATCCATTGCATTCAGTATTTTGAGGAGAATGTTTAAGGATATTCTTTTTTTAATTCTACTTTACTTTTTTTTATATCCTTTTATTACATTTAGGGAAAATAAAGCGAATTAAAGAAATCAATGAATCCTTTTTTTGTAGGCAAATGATAAATTCGGTGCGGGATAAGATAAGTGAACTTCCATGTGAACCTCTTTACCATGCATTTTTAACCTCCTTACAAAAGTCCTGTAACTCTGCCAAGAACTAGGATAAAGAGCTTAATGGACATCAAGAATTTCTATCGTTTCTGACGAACTATATACCCTGGCAATTCCTTGAAGCAATCTTCCTACTCATTTTGAGAAACAACCGTATAGCCAGAGTATTTTACACCACACATTTCTCTCTCGTTTCCTATTGAATCTAATCTCTTCTTCTCCTTCTTCCTCCACTCTTCCCTCTTTTTCCTACCAACATTTCTGTTGTCCTAGCTTCTTTGATTTTGAATTGTATCCGTTAAGTTTGCATCCTTTGACATTATGCTGCTGTCTTAACATATCCTCTATGTCACACAAACACACACACACACACACACACACATGCATAAACATTTAAATATTCTACATAATGATATGTGTTTGTCGTACATGTGATCCTGGCTAGAAAAGAGAAGAAGCTGATTTAGATTTATCGTACAACACATAAATCGAGAAGCGAGAGAAAGTCTTTTCTAGGCCATATGAGGAAAATTAAACCAAAAGTGTGTCCTTAGACAGAGCATATAGCTTCTTCATATGTTTTTTTTTTTTTGATTTTTCTGATTTTTTTTTTGTTTTTATTCCCTCTCTTTGATTCTCTCTCTCTTTTTTATCTATTTACGAAGACTTGTCGTTTATATGTGACTATTCTTCTGACCCCTAAATCAACGTTTTGTGTCTGCCTTAAACATGCTTTTGTTATTTGTTATCCTTGTTGTGCAGTTGCGAGAATCAAAGAGTGAATGAAGGACGACATTTTTTGGCTAAAAGACTGTCCGACCTTACGAGATATTGTACACACACACACACACACACATATTATAGAATATTTATATTTATGTTAAAATATATCCTTAAACATGAAATTCCTTAATTTTTAGTAGTTTTGGGTAGAGAGTTATCTTGGTATATCTTTCTTCCCCTTGACAACTTCTTCAATCTCTCCCCCCCCCCCCTCCCCACCAACTCACATACACTCAATAAAGACACATGGTTTTCGGTTTCCTGAGAGAACTGTGCTTTATGTGTCGTCTTTGTGTCTTCTGTGCAAAACAATCGCATTTGAATTTTATTGCTTCGCCTGTCAATGGGCATCTTCAACTTTTCCAATTGTAGGACATGACAACATACACACACACACTCAGACTATATCTTAAGTATGCACAGGCACACATCACATAGTAGTATAGTAGTACAAGGACAATGGTGGTTCTTGGCTATGCTAATTCGAATTTTGTTTGGCCATCTTGAAGTTGAAAGTGGAAATCGATTTGACACTTGTCTCGTTGTGGAGGATTTTTTTCATTCATTTGTTGTATCTACCAGAAGCCGATTAAGGAAGTGTGTGTGTGTGTTTGTCTGTTATTTTTTTTTTTTTTTTTTAGACTTGACAGATATTTTGATAGTCTTCTTATTTTATACACTTGGCAGTTCTAGCTTCATTTTTTTTTCTTTGTGATTTATTTGACAGCATGCAAATGTAGTTTTTAATTTCTATGGAAATCATATATTGCATTGATTTTCTTTTATGTCAGTTCTTGGTTGTGACGCATAGGACCTCCTGTAATAGATTAGTTTACATTCTTGTACTGGCTCTACAATAAAGATTTCTTCCTGGAATAGATTATGGAAGCCTAATCTAAGTGGTCTTCAATTTTGTTTCAAAAAGAAATTGTTGAACGGTGACAGAAACATTCTCTTTTATAATTTAAAGTGAGCCGGTCACTGTGGCGTATGAGTAACATTTTTTTAAATTTATTGGTTGGTAAATATTTTCCCATCGGTCAGCTATGTCCATCAAGTTAGCTGAGCAAAATGGGCAAAACGTGTTATTTTTATTGCATCTCAGGTGCCCAAAAACTAAATTAAGTGCTCCAGTACTTTTGGTAAAAATTAATGTTCTGCTAACTTGATTTAAAGTTAGCAGAGAAATTACCAAAAATGCGACGTTTAATTAAAAAATTGAACTTGGTCTTTAAATTAGGTGCTAATTAAGTTAGCAGAAAATAAATTTTTACCAAAACTTACTTAATTAGCACCTAATTAGAACTAAGAAAACGCAATCAAAAAAACCATGTTCTGCCCACTTTGCTCTGCTATCTTGGTGGACATAGTTCAGCTTTGATAAACATTGAGCGACCTGTCTCTTGGTGTAGTTGCCGAGTGTTTTTAAGAGAAAATTTTTGTGCCAAACTTACCCAATAGTTCAACATACTGCAAAAAGAAGTCAGCCCTACAACGAAATGCAGCTACACCTGATCCAATCTACTACCGCATTACCGGAAAAAAAACATCAGAAACGGACAACATTCCCAAATAAATCCTGAAGAAATATCTCTTAATTTTAAAAACCCTTCTCCATCCTTATTAACAAAAAGTAGGGGGGGGAGGGGAAACACTACAAATGGTTGCTTTACCGAAGAAATGCTATAAATTCAAGTGTGTGAAGTTAGCCCAGGTTGTTTCCGGTTTATGCTGGAATGTTCCAAATTTGTTTCGAAAAAAATTCAAAACTGAGGGCTTAAGACACTAAAATCCGTTTTTGATCTAGCTCTCTTTTTTCAAAATGTTTCAAAATATTTTTCAGGTTGCAAAAGTTGTTCCTAAGAATGTTCCAATTTTTTTGGACCTCCAACTTGAATATTTCGAAAGTTTTGGTTCAAAAATCAAAATTTTACTTCTTTGGAATCTTAAAAACATTTCGATTCCGTTGATTTTGGAGTTGACAAAATTTTTAGATTTTGGATAAGTGCAAAAGGGGGCCGATCTCAACTAGTTTTTGAAACCAAACTTGGAAATAGGTACGTTTTTGAAAAGTTAAAGGTCAAGTTTTAAAGTTAGAGGTCAACAAATTTGCAACAGCTTTTTCTACCTGGAACAACTTTCCAAATTAAGGGGGCTGGGGTGTTAGATCAAAAACGGATTTTCGGGTCTAAAACCCCCTCAGTTTTGAATATTTTTCGAAAAATATTTGGAGCATTCTGGAACAATTTTGAAAAACAACAATTTCAAAAAAAAGGGAAGCTAAATTCACACACTCGATAAATTCCATTTATCTGGATAGTGACCAATCTCTTCAGAGGACTCATTCCACGAAAACTTGGAAAGTGTTTTAACGTTATCAACAGAATCATTTTACCCTTCACGCGCTACTGTAGTTTCAGAAATATGTTATTTATCACAAGTTATAGGTATATCTTAATCTTGATCTGGATGGTCAATAGCCAAGCCATTGGAGCTGAAGCCGAAGCTGCTAGGTATACTAAACCATATAATAAGACGAATTTTAACCTTCTATATCTGGACGACTTGAATAAATGAATGACGGATCACTAAAAACCATTATCTGCTGCTCTCTAAGAGTAGATGACCACGATGGATAAATATGTTCGGTACATCAAGGTTAACTCAGACATATTCCAATTAATTTGTTTCAAGCGTCAATCGTCCAGAAATTACTAGAAGTGATATGAATTTTCTCAGAACGTTACCAGGTTCATTAGAATGTTCTATTTTAGGAGCGCTCATTTTACTCTTTTTAACCAATTATTCCAACTGAAGCCAACTTTAATATTAAATATTTTTTATAAATATACACATATTTTTAGGTTATTTTTACCCAAAACGAACAAAAAAAAATTATTTTACAAAAATTGAATTTACTACCTGTTTGATAAAGGGGGTTGAAGCATGCGAATAACTGTCGCACTGGTATACGAGACGACGAGTATAGCAGGACAGGTATTATACACATAAATCGGAAGCCAACTTACAAGTGCAATTGGCACGAACTTATGGATACTGCGGGATGGATATAAGCTGCAAGAGCCCTGGGCTGTGTTGCAACGTGGCGGAGTACAGAGTACCAAGAGGGGAATGGTATATATTGCCAGTGAGTCATTGCTGCTGAATGCAACGTTTGATGGCAAAATGTCAGTGTAAAATTTTATTACGTTATGAGAACTTAATTTATGGCCAAACAATTTTTTATTCTTGTTATAAAACTATACTCACATCCCGGGAGCCACCAAAAAAAAAAGGACACACGGACGAAAAGGGGATTTACTTCAGGTGCCTATTTACAAGGGGGTAGATTGAATAGGGCGCTTTTTCATAGAGAAATACAATTTCAATGCAAATCTGAAAGGCAAGAGTTTGGTAATTCTACATAGTATTTACGAATCGCGCAAATCGGGTAAACAAATTTCAACTAATTCCAGGAAGACCCTTGAATAAATGGCCAGAGAGAAGAAGTATAGACGAGAAGAATTCAGAGAAAAGGGACATAAGTCCACTGGTACTCGAAACCGTAATATTCTCAATCGCGCCAAACGCGTAATCCACTTTTAGTGGTTCTAAGTAGTATTTCACATTGGAGATTAAAGTATAAGATTATAAAAATAAAAATTCTCCCTGAAAGGATCATCGCAACCAACAGAAGGACCAAGTCTTTCTCGAGGTACCAGTCTGTAATTTCTCCCAATCGCGTAATCCACTTTTAGTGGTTCTTTTAGTGGATAAAACTAAAAGAATATAAGAAAAGAAAATTCTTCTTGAAAGGATCAGCGCAACCGACAAAAGGACCAAGTCTTTCTTGAGGTACCAGTGTGTAATTTCTCCCAATCGCGCCAATCGCGTAATCCACTTTTAGTGGTTCTTTTAATGGATAAAACTATAAGATTATAAGAAAAGAAAATTCTTCTTGAAAGGATCAGCGCAACCGACAGAAGGACCAAGTCTTTCCAAGGTGCCCGTCTGTAATTTCTCCCAATCGCGCCAATCGCGTAATCCACTTTTAGTGGTTCTTTTAGCCGATGAAACTATAACATTATAAGAAAAAAAAAATTCTTCTTCAAAGGATCAGGGCAACCGACAGAAGGACCAAGTCTTTCTAAGGTGCCAGTCTGTAATTTCTCCCAATCGCGCCAATCGCGTAATCCACTTTTAGTGGTTCTTTTAGCCGATAAAAGTATAAGATTATAAGAAAAGAAATTTCTTCTTGAAAGGATCATCGCAACCAACAGAAGGACCAAGTCTTTCTTGAGGTACCAGTCTGTAATTTCTCCCAATCGCGCAAATCGCGTAATCCACTTTTAATTTTTCTTTTAGTGGATAAAACTATAAGATTATAAGAAAAGAAAATTCTTCTTGAAAGGATCAGCGCAACCGACAGAAGGACCAAGTCTTTCTGAGGTGCCAGTCTGTAATTTCTCCCAATCGCGCCAATCGCGAAAACTTGTTTCAGCGCTGTAAGGTTCCACTGTACTTGAGTAGAGACCAGGGTGTAAAAGAATTGTAGGAAATGAAACAAGAAAGAGAGATAATGTACTTGTAGTTTTCTCAATCGCGCAAATCGCGTAATTCATTTCTTAACCGTATTTCGCCTTCTTTGAAGATTAAAATTTAAGAAAATCAGAAAGAAATGACCCTAGTCCTTCTTGAGTAAATTTATCGCGTTTTCCGATTTCAAACTGAGGAAAAAAGCAGATAGAAGAAAAAATTGCATGTTCTGGTGTCACAATTGCATGTCAACATTTACGTCAATCTTTAGTGTTGCCTTATTGACTAATCCGCCCCCTGATTACTGCTGTCTAGCCTATGACTGCTTACACCATACCAATATTGGGGATGGAATCGCTATATGAAGCATGAGGCAGAGGGTTTCGCCTGCAATTGCCACCCGAAATGACGACGGTAGTTGAATAAAAGATACCGCTCGATGGATTTATGGATATTTTCGTTATTATATATAACTCGATATTTTATTTTCATGTTTTTTGTCTCTGGGTCGTTCTCTTTCTCTCGTCAAATTGCTGAAACAAGAAATTGGGTAAGAGAAGGGCGATGACTTGGCATAGGGTAGAGAAGGGAGGATTGTTATTTGCAACAAATTATTGTTATTGCGTTCCAGTTTTGGCCATCGCCCTTAGTTGGGTACAATTCGGGATGGAAAGAAGAAAACTATACCTACTGCAAAGTGCATTGCATAGCAGCTTATATTTATATCTATAAAGGTGATAAAGGGGTGCAACTTGTGTATATTTACCTGAGGCATGGGCAGTGCAGCGTTGGCCGCCCCGCCACAGAGAATGATAGAGAGAGGGAGGAAAAGAGAAGAGTGAAGAGTGAAGAGACGATATAAAACGGAAGGGCTGACATTGTTTTAACGGTTTGTCGTGTACGTGTAGAGTAATATATCATATACATCCGCATTGTCATAGAAATTTATTTCAACGACTGACGGCACGACGATTTTCTGCCACACATGTTTACGACCAGAGGCATTGAGAACACGTTTTTGATGGAAATGTGTCATAAATTAGATTGAAGTTGACTGATAGTCGTTGAGTGTATATAGAGTTTGGTATTTCGGTCGGACATTGTGCAAGCGGGTGAAGGAATATTTTTACTGGGAACAATATTGAGGGAATTCAAAATTGGCTCCTTAATGCAAAGGGTGAACGGACAATGAAATAGGGGAGTTATATTGTAGAATAATAATTTAGAATTATGACAGTTAATTGACGACATTGAGAATTGGGATTTGTGATTGAAATACCAAAGAAAGGTTCTCGGAAATAGGTAATTTTTTACGGTTGATATACATTTGAAACTTTTCAAAAATCAGTAGAACCACAGAACAAAGTGGGCGGTAGTGTTTGGAGCATTTAATGGGTATCTTAAATCAAAAATTGAATTTATGTTGATCGGAAACCGTATTTCTGATATTCGGTAACACTTCTAAAAGTCAATGCTTAACTTCAAATCGATACCTAATAACTTCTTATTGATTTCAAGGCAACATCTTCATGTTTTAGCGAAGAGTATGGAAAAATTCATAGTTTTGGCAATAAAGGCGTAAATGCCAAGGACACAGGTTGGCTTAGGGTTGACTTTTCGTCAGTAAACTTCTTTCACTAAATTAACAGTCAATATTATAGTACTAACTGCTAACTGCATTTTTTTGCAATCAAAGTGTTTTCGCTGGTTAAAAGACTTGCAGTACCAAAAAGAGTGAAGTTCTAACAACTCTACTAAGTGGAACAACGAATTAGATTGTTTGGCAAATTTACATATCATAAGCAGAGCAATGAAGATGCGTGAGCACAACTGAATCGCACAAAAGGGACACACATTTTGAGACCCCGCAAAGCGGATAACCTTAACAGTACTGTTAGTTCAGAAATAAAAGGTCTTCCTAAGGACTGCTGCCTGCTGACTGCTTAAAGTGTTTATTTCATGTTCTAATATGAGGACATATTTAAGACTAAAGGTTTACCCTAAATTGGAGTGTTATTAATTTTTTTGTTTTAAGGGGTTTCTTCGGGGATTTCTATGACACTTGGCAGGATGCTTGGTATTGCCCTTATTAATCGCTAAACATATGCTTTCTGGGAAGGGAGAAACCTAATTCTTCTTGGGATATTTCTACCTACTATTTAAGTCGAGTGGCAGCAATGGAAGGATGGTGGTGACCTTAAACCACTATAGTCACCCAGGGTCAGTGTTAATATGTACTGCTTTGTCATTAGTGAACAATATCTTCTTTCTGAATTTTAAAAGCAGACATATTTCTTTTTGTTTTTCATTTTGTTGAATGGTCATCTTTCTCATGAGTTGATTAGGGTGGTTAGTCATTTTTCCAACAAGCTTCTTCATGTAGTGTTTCTTCCACTATCAGTTAAAGACGAGTCTTCTGCAGATCTTAAGTACCTTTACTTCAAAAAGTTGGACTCCTTATGGTGTATTTTGAGAGTTACTGGGGAAAGCTGATGGCTGGTCTAAGGATCAAATTGATGAGTTTAGTTGGCTGCATTAGTTCAGTTCTCCTTTTCATCAAGCTCTGCACGCTATAAAACACCAAGTTGGATATCTTCAGCACATTCTCCGAGTATCTGGTTGATTATCAGTAGCTCGTTAAAGTTGATGCCCCAGGACCTGACGTTCTGTTTGACTGATAGTTCCATCTGGTACTCTCAGAGTTATGTTTCTTCAGTTCCCATCTGAACTGTTTTTCCTGTTCTTCCTGTTCGTCTCCTGCGCACCAGTTCATATTTGGATGAGTTTATTCGTTTGCCTTTTTTGTTGAAGAACTCGAACAGTTTACATATAAGAGCCTTTCTTCTATGAAACAGCTATTCTAATGCGTAACGATATGATGGAATTATTTGATTGAAAAAAAAGCCTTGTATGCTAAATTTATTGGAAAAGAGTTCAATACACATGCCGTAGACTGGTAGAATGTTTTCTCGACGTCAACAAAGCAAGTGACGCCCGGATGGCTTGGCCGAACTGCATACTTGGCCTGATTTTGTTACCGGAACAAGACTTCTTGGCCTACCTGACAAGGGCAACTGGTCTGTAGTTGAAGATCGTGTAAATTCGATCTTTCTTGGGAATCTCCACGATTCTTGCAGTTTTCAATTTTTGCGGGAATTAGCTGCCGTTTATGCTAATGGTTAATGCGCAAAATTACTGTCTGCAGAAGACATTTAAGAAGAAATTGTATTCTTCATATCATAGCATATCGTTTCTGAGGTGCTCGGGATTTTGGCAATTCACTAGATCACTTACAAAATTGTTGTCGCTGATTGTTGTAATATCCATTTTAGGCAGCAATGTCCGTGAAATGGTTGCTTTTACTTTACATAAAAACACAGGATCTCTAGATTGCTTCGGCGTGGAAGAGATGCTTCTGTGATTGTCCCATGCTGTTGTTGTTTCTTTATTGTTATTTGCAATCACTTCTGGTTTCATTCCAAAAATCAGTTGATACTATCAACTTGATAGCCTTGAAGGAATTAGGTCATGGTTTCATTCACTGCAGTCTCTTTTGGAATCATTGTTTGTTGTTGTGGTGTTGAGTGGACTGTAGTATGGACTGATGGAACTTGATACTTTGCTAGACTGTTTCATGTTCGAAGACGCGTTGATTTTAGCTAAGCCAGCTATCGCCTTGACTTCGTTCTTGAAGGTAGTAATCCTATTCATTCAGAGGTGATGTCTCCCAATACAACAATTGAAGATGTGTTGATATCAGCTTTTCGCTATTTGATGTTTTTAAGAACGTAGAGTTCACTTTGGCTTTCTCTAATAGTAGTATGATATTTAAAGAAAACGCTGATGCCTATTTAACTGGAGGTGGTTTCTTACAATTCTGCATACAAGCACCGGTATATTTCCGTTTCCATTGAAGTTCAGTCCAACCCAATGGCCAACTGGCCTTGTATTAATTCAATATCAATCTCGTAAAAATTAAAAGTGAAGCATCTTCATTTCATAGCCAAGAAATGTGAGGGAACGTTATTTTATTAATCTTTCCTTGACTTAGTTCAGTTCTCTTAGAGGGCTTACTACAAACTTGCCCCAACCATCGTGATGGTAACAAAATCTACCAGAAAACTATTTCGGTGACCTGAATGATTACTGGAATACTTGGCCACTCAGTTCATATTGAACTTCTAAAGACTTATTAAAGTAAAACCCCTTAAGGTGGGTCTGACAGTTAATCAATAAAATTATATCGATATAAGAGTGTAATTGCAATAAAATTAACCCTTCTTTGTTGGTTTACTTCATTTATTCTTCACAAACGACATTTTATTTTATCTACCTATTTTATGCCCCCTCTCGCATTAAATGTTGTATTAACTTGTGCTGGTGACATGTCAAATGTTTTCGACATTTACCAACTAAAATGCCTCTGGATACAAACAAGACCATCACTTTTTTTTGCATACGTCACTGACTTGTCCTTCAAAGTAGAAGTCTCCCTCAAAGTAAAATTAACAACAACAACAAAAATACACAAATAATCTGAAAATGAACGCACCTCTTTTGGAGAATTATAATTGTTAACCCTTCAGACTGCGTTCCCCTTTTTTGCTTACCATAAACATAAAATAAAAAAATTACAACAACAACAGAAGGATATTTTATTAAATCCTTTGTGACGAATAAATGTCCTCTCTCTCGTGTATTCTCTGTCTTTACAATAATAATAATAATGATTGTGTGTGTGTCTCTTTTAATCCCTTGTCGACTGTCAGTGACATTGATATAACTTTGATAAGCAAGCCATCCTAATCAGATTCAATAAAATTCTGTTTTAAGAAAATATTTGTTGTCGTCATCGTCGTCATCAAGCACAACAAAGTCAACGTCATCAACAAAATTGTTGGCCCTAACACGTGATGTGCAGATAATTTCATAGAAAATTACATCAAGGCCGATTTTAATCTGTGCTAATCTGTTTGAAGGATATTATATTCTTCGTTGCATAATTATCAAGGTTTTGAAGGGTTAACAACAAAATCAGTATTTATAATTATACTTTACGCACCAGAATAAATTCGTATAGTTTTGGAATGGGTTTTATTTTTTTTAAACTAAGGTAAACCCGTGAGAATCTAAGGCACAGTTAAGCTTGGGAAAGTGAATTCTACTCAGTGAATCTGGAAGAAGCGGTGGAATGGCCAACAATCTCGGAAAGAACAGGGAAAACTTGAAAGAAGCCAGTGATTCGAACACTCAAATTCTTGGAGTGAACAAGGAAAATTCGGGAGGAGCTCAATAGCTTCTTCTTCTCATCGATATGAGAAAAAATGCAATCTCGGAGTGAGGAGGGAAAACTAGGAAGGAACGATGAAAAGGCCTACAATCTTAGAAAGAGTAGTACAGGGGGAACTTGATAGAAGCCAGTGATCCGAAGACTGACAATTTTTAAGTGCACAGGGAAGAAGCGAACTAAGAAGAAGTAATAAGAAGGCCCACAATCTCAGAAAGATAGGGACAACTTGAAAGAATGGAGAATAGTCTCAAAAGAAGCAGAAAGAAAGGAGCTTATGATTGGTAGGCTCAGAATTACCAGGAAAAGCTCAGAAGGACCTGGTGTCGAGTAGACCAACAATCTCAGCTAAACAGGGAAAACTCGGAAGGGCCAATGATCGGAAGGTCTTTAATCTCAAAGTGAGCAGAGATAACTTGAAAGAAGCTAGTACTCGGAAGACCCACAGTCTCAGAGTGAGCAGGGAGAACTTGCTACAAATTAGTGATAGGAAAGCTAACAATCTCAGAAGCCCATAATTTCAGAGTTAGAAAAGATAACTCAGAAGGAGCCACTCAATTTAGGAGTAAGCAGTAAAAACAAGGGTTTAAAATCGCACGGTGAACAGGGAGAATTCAGAAGGAGCTAGTGATCGAAAAGCGTATAACAATCGTAAATCCAACAATCTAAGACTCAGCACAGAAAGAATGGAACGAGTGATCGGAAGGCTCACAATTTTTGAGTGCATGCTCCGCTCATTCTCATAATCAAAAAGGGTTAGTGATTGG
Organism: Meliscaeva auricollis; assembly: GCA_948107695.1. Lineage (NCBI taxonomy): Eukaryota > Metazoa > Arthropoda > Insecta > Diptera > Syrphidae > Meliscaeva > Meliscaeva auricollis. The sequence continues at coordinate 46,366,824 of OX403619.1, read as the reverse complement.
CAGGCCCACAATCTAAAGAGTGAATACAAAAACCTTAGAAGAAGCTATGATAGAAGGCCCGCATTCTCAGATTGAGAGGGAAGAATTCGGAAGAAGCTAGTGACCCGAAGGCTCAATCCCAGAGTGAATAAAATGAACTTAAAAGAAGCTACTGATTGGATGATTAACAATGTCAGAGTGAGCAGGGAAAATATAGAAAGGTCACAAGGAAAGCCGAAAATCTGAAATATCGGATAAGTAAAAGTAAACAGGTAGAACTTGGAAGATGCTACTGACCGAAAAGTCTTCAATCTTAGAGTGCATATAGTGAAGACTCGGAAGGAACTGGTGAATGAAAGTAAGGGTGAAGAAAGGAAGGAAGGCGTTGGAAGGATATAGTGAAATAGGGCCAAAATATGAAAGTGCGAAGAATAAACTCAAGAGAAATTAATAATTTCAGGCCCTACAATCTCAAAGTAAGCAGAAAAAACTCAGAAGGAGAAATAAAAGATAATTTTTTTCTAGGAAAAGTATGTAATGTCCAAAAAAAATGTTTAGAACTAAGCTATTATATCATTAGAAAAGATAAATATTAGGCATATGCATAAATTTCTTTATAGATTTGTATAAATAAAAAGACTCCACACGTTTTCTACTCACGACTTATCTTATTATCAAGAGACGCAATCTTCCTACTCAATCCACATTCAAGATTTTCCCTATTAGACCTCACCCACTACTATCACCAACACACTGCACATTCCCCAGCTTAACAACTTAAGTGTCAGCTACCAGCCAGCCAGTGATGCAAAACAAAAAACAAATTCGTGTTGCTGGCAACAGGTGGAAATGGAAAAACTAAATTTCCCTCGAAGATTTGCACTTCTTGCGGGGCACTATGCTAACACTATCCTACCACCACCACCATTACCATCAGGTTAACATGTGCCTATTGACGCCTTCAACTATAGACTCTTAGATGTTGCATAAGCTGCTAATCTCATGGGGAAAATCTTTAAGCTTCTTGAATTTTTCGATCTTTCTTTTGCTGTTTTAACTGTTGAAAAAAGGGGTTTACGTGGTAACAGTCTCCGACGGTAATTATAAACCTTTTTTTTTTTTTGTTTGTAGACAAGACTTTCGCTTTTATTCGATCTAAAAGTTCTTATTGGTGTCATCGAATAGTTGACGAATAGTTAAAATTGACATTTGCAAAAATTTTCACTAAAACAATCTCAAAACCGCAACAACACACCTATTTTTTTTCTCAACAAATATACATAATTCATGAATAATGATAATGTAGTGTCAAGACAACTTGAAAAAAATTCTTACAATTAGCAAGGAATTTCTCTCCTTCTGCAAGCCATGCTATCAGGTTGGTTGATGTGATATTTCATCGACAAGGGTGACATTCATAAATCAAAAAAAAAAAAAATAATGTCTTTGCTCTTTGTTCGACTGACTAATGAACTGTAATATGGGAGAAGTCAAACTTGAAAACAGAGAACAGACAAAAAAAAAGTCTGCTTTAATCGACATCAACCCATCCCATCTTGACAACATTACACTTCGTCGAAATTCTGTCGAAAAATTTTAAATTTTTGTTTGTAATTTTTTGACCGCCAAAACAGTGGGGGATTTGATAATTTTTAGGGCCCGAAATTTTTTTTAAGCTTTTTTTTATTAAATTTCTTTTCGTATAGGTAAAAGGTCAAAATCTCGGTTTTCCAAAATATTACTTTAAATTTCTGTCAAAATTTAAGAACCTCATACCCAAAAAGTCTACATTATTTAGAATTATGTATTAGATTCTGTTGCTTTAAAAATTTTGAACAAAACTAAGTTGTTCAGAATTTTCGAATAGGTACCTTTAAAACTTTAGAGTTCAGAATGAAAGTGGTATTCGAATTCGCAAGGAAACAATTTAGAATACCCTGAAAATTTTATGTACCCTACAAGTTTTCAAAATTAAAATTTGGAATCAATAAAATTATTTTCACTCAAAAGTCAAAATTTTGCAAAATTTAAGGTAAACAGCATTTTGGGAATTAAATATTGGCCCAAAACATCAAATCATTTATCATAATTCTGAACAATTTTGGACAGAATTTTAATTTCAGAAAATCAAATTATCAACCAAAATTTTTAATAATCTGATCCAATATAATTTTGGAAATTACATTTTGCTTCAATACAAACTCTAAGCAATATCATAGCAATACCATCTTGGAAATAAAATAGTCTCCAATTTTAGGTCAACAGCATTTTCAAGACTGGACTACATATCATTTGGAAACTCGAATTTTCAAGTATGGATTTTTGTTAAGTGGATTGGTTTTTAGTTAATTAAATTAACAATTCAAATTCTGCCCAATTTCAGATCATTTGAATTTTTGACCATTTGAATTTTGGACCATTTAAATTTTCTTAAATTACATATTTTGTTTCAGCAGACTATTTTATTTATGAATCAAAATTTTGAATACTATCCCAGAAAATTAAGTTATCAATCAGAATTCTGAATTTTAGAAAGTAAATTTTGGTTTCAAAAAGTTAAATTATTATCAATCACAATTCTGATCAATTTTTTACCAAAATTATTTTAGGAACTGAATTTTTGCTTCTAAAATGAACATTACCAAAAATACAAATAAAATATTTTGTACCAATTTTTAAAATTCAGAATTTTTTTTAAGATTATTTTGTCGCAAAAGTAAGTTTGGGAAATTTTGGATAAAAAAAATTACATTCAAGAACTAAAAGAAGTATATTTTGTTGGTGTCAAAAATTTGGATCAAAAAATTTTGTTACTTTTTTTATAAATTAAAATTTTTTTCATAAAAAAAAACACAAAACAACATCGGTTCATCAGAATTCATTGGCAAACAATGTCCTTTTTTCACATTTTGTCTATCGCCTTATTCCATTATCTTAACTAAATTCGCTCCTGGGATTAAAGGTCTTCATGGAAATGAAATTAAATGATTCAACGAATAAATTAATTAATCAATTATATGGGTTCGCTCATTTTTTGTTTGTATCTCAGTCTCGGTTTTGCCAAAACAGCTTTGTTCTTTGTTTTAAGATTTCGAAAAAAAAAATTGGGTGTTGATGGATACGAAACTATCAACGGGGGTAATAATTGTTATTTTGTGACAGAAAAAATATATATTCTGGTATTTTGTCTTTTTTTTTGGGTGATTTTAATCGAATTTGACATTGAATGAAATTCTCGTGAACTCTATACACTAAACTGAATGCAAATAAACTATTTAAGTTATGAGATGTGTTTTTTTAATGGACAACATACATTCGTATATAAATTAACGGATAACATTATGTGTCCGTGCTGAAATGAAAGGATTAATTTGGCGACAAAGTTTAAGCTTGTATAGCATTGTGTATTCTACATAAATGCGGTTGTGAATAATATTCGTAAACCAGCAGGGGGCAGCTGATGATATGTGTATGTTGACCATCTGCATCGGTGTGTTGTTTATCAAAATGTTTGACCAGAATTTATGGTTATTGCTTAAGTAGCCTTTTTTTAGGGTTTCTTTAAGTTCCAAAGTTAGTAAGTTTTTTTTTTTTGAATTTAGTAAGATTGAGTTATTTCTACAAGTTATGGGTCTGAAATAATGAAGGTTAACATAGGCGCCTATGTTAACCTTCATCGTTTCAGACCAATAAAATGATTTAACCAAAAATGTTGAAATGTTATCAAAAATAGTTCTAAGAATTTTGTTTTTATTAAAATGAGTTATTGTTAGGATTAAGTTGAAAAATGGCAGTTTAGGCCAGCATATCTTGAGTTACAGTCAATTTATTTACCAGAGTCCTAAAGCTAGGATCGGAAGTGGTAAATATGTTGCAGATAGCAGACAGCCCCCAAGATTCCTGAGAGTTGAATTATTTCCATCATTATCGAACTTTTAGAAAGTTTGAGGGCAGTCCGCAACCAAATTAACGCTCAATTAGGCACAAAACTTTACGAACCACTTGTACCGGTCCTAGTTTAAGGACTGTTTGAAGAAATCAGTAAGAAGTCCGCGTTTTACTTTAAAAAAGCTGCCAAAGATTTTTTGAGACAGTGTCAATTTATTATTATTGACCCTATCGTTTGCAGCTTTGAGGAAATGTTTGGCGGAATTCCGTTCCTTTCTTGTACCAGTTTCCAAAGCCACCACGATGTAATGTGCCTCCGTTCAAGGGATGAACCGTTATAGCAACTGGTATCTCGCGAATAACACAAAAAATGTTGACTTCTAAAGCGTCGATCGAAGCTGGCTTATTCCTGAAGACCTGACTGAGACTAAAAAGTGTACATATCCGCAAAGGTGTGATATCGCACAATTTAAACGACCAATTTACCGTGCTCTACAAAATTATTTCTCAACAAGTCCATTGTTCCTTCTTGTTGAAGCCATCAGCTTACCGAGAACACAAGACGGCACTACAAACCACAGGCACTATAAACTACAGCCTAACAAACAGCAGCGCATGGAAAAAGAAAATTTTAAAAAATTGCCCTTGTAAGGGCATAAATGTTTTTTCAAAGAGATACAAACTTAACTTTACTTGATTCTTAGCTCCTGATAACAGTCATCCAGTCCTGTCTAAATTTATTAAAAAAAAAAAAAGAATCGCAAAAGTATCAAAAAGTATTAGATTTGGTAAACAAACAAGAGAAGGCAACACTGATTTTGTACATATTTTTATTTATTTTATGAAACAACTGCAGAAAAAGTAAAAGAAATTTCACTCAGCATGGTGTGTAAAAATAAAGAAATGAGTACAAACAAGAAAGTTTTTTTTTTTTAACGATACCTATTTTCAAAACAAAGCAAACATACAAAATTCCCAGCAAATCACCAGGCAATCATGTTTTAGAAGCAGGTGCTTATAATTGTGCGACTACAACAAAAAAATTTCTTTCCTTACTTCTTCTTTTCTTTTTGTTTTGTTTGTGAAAGGCAAAAACAACCGCACTTTGAAGGAGAAGTTAGAATAAACTGAGCTATGATGGTATGCATACACTCTGAAACTAAAAACATGAGAACAAGAAAAACTAAATTCTGTCTTTGTTTTCTTTTTTCTTCCTTTTCACCATTTCGCTTTTTTGTCATTTTTCAAACTAGCAAACAAATTTGCATACAAAATTCATGGTGATTCATCAGGCGATCATGCTCACAAGCAGGACATTTTGTTTTTTTAATTTACCAGCTTTTTTTCCTTTCTCTTTTTTCTTTTCTTTTTTTTCTCCACTATTTTCTATTTTTTTTTTGTTGTCATGATCGATTAAAATTGACAAGCGAAATTCAACTGATCTACCAGGCAAGCATGCAGAAGCAGCAGGTAAGGTAGAGAAAAAATTCTCGAGTGTTGTTTTTGACTCTTTCTCAAAATACACTCCTTCACACACAAAAAAAAAAAACCTCTTGTTAAGCTCCGCCTACTAATAACGTTACATTTGATCTTGCTCTCTTTGTTTTCATCTTTTCAATTTTACACTCAGAAAAATAACGCAAAAAAAAATATTTCTACATAATAAATTGAGTTTAGCCGAGCACTCATGTATGTGAACGGCTGATAAAAAAGTTTCTTTCTTGCAATAACCTATTTTTTGCCCCATTTACACTCGCAAATGGTGATCAAGACATGGAATTTATTGTTCGGGCACACATATGCGTAGAAGTAGAAGTAATTCAGATATTCATGTTTTCAGCCATTATTATTTTTGTATTTTTGTCTTACGTCCTCATAAGAAGCTGTGCCATCCCTGTTGATTTTTTTGGCATGTTTGGCTGCGACCATAAGAATGAATGGAGAAAATAAACTCAGCACACTATTGTCGATCTACTTTATGCATTTCACACCAAACCAACCAAACCAAGCGTCTTTGTTCTTTCATTTGTTAGCGAAAATGTGACAGAAATGGTAGATTTTTAGGAGAAAGGAGAACACATTCTCACCGGTGGTGTCGTCGCACCATTCTAGCAAAGTTCATACATTCTTGCACAGTCCACACTCTTTAGGCTAACATGGTTCATTTCTCTTTTCTTTTTTCGTTTCTCTATTTCTTATTTTCTTTTTTTTTATTGTTGCTCCATTTTAAGCTATGTCCAGACGAGCAATCATGCATGTTTGCAAGTGTGAACATCTGAAAAAAAAGTATGTTTTTGTAAGTAAGCTTATTATTTGTTTCATTTAGTTGTTCAATCGCAAATTGGAATGAATAAGGCAGCAAAATTTAGTTTTTGTCTGCACCTACCTATTTGTATACATGTGCGCTGAAAGTATTGAGATTTTTATGTTTTCGGCCATTGTTTTATCCTACGTCCTCATAAGAAATTGTGCCATCTCTGTTGCCATTTGGTTTGGAAATTATGATTTTTTCCCACACAAGTAGACTGAGAAGTTAGAAAGAATGCAGAAAATAAATTTTGTTATGAATGGTGTGACCGATGAGAATGTGGTTCTCCTTTCCCCAAAAGATCTGCCTGACATATTTTCGCCATCAAATAAAAGAGAAGTTACTGTTGAAATTGCAAAATGATCGACGATAGTCTGCAAAATTTCTTTCTCCATTCTTTCTTACTTCTCTCTACTTGTTTTTAATAAAAATATGGCGGCAGCAAAACATGACGAAAAAATCAACAGGGATGGCACAGCTTCTTATGAGGACGTAAAACAAAAATAGTAATGGCCGAAAATATAAAAATCTCAATTACTTCTACGCATATGTATAGACGAACAATAAATGACATGCCTTGATCGCCATTTGCAGGTGTAAATAGGGCAAAAAAAAAAAATAGGTTACTGCAAGAGAAAAACGTTTTTATCAGCCGTCCACATACATGATTGCTCGTCTAAACTCAGTTCATTATGTAGAAATATTTTTTTTGCGTTATTTTTCTGAGTGTGAAATGGAAAAGATGAAAACAAAGAGAGTAAGATCAAATGTAACGTTATTAGTAGGCGGAGCTTAACAAGAGGTTTTTTTTGTATGTGAATGAGTGTATTTTGAGAAAGAGTCAAAATCCATACTCGAGAATTTTTGTCTCTACCTTACCTGTGGAGAAAAAAAAGAAAAGAAAAAAGAGAAGAAAAAAGAGAAGAAAAAAGAGAAAAAAAGAAGAAAAAAAAGCTGGTAGAATAAAAAAAAATGCCCTGCTTGTGAACATGATCGCCTGGTGAATCGCCATGAATTTTGTATGCAAATTTGTTTGCTAGTTTGAAAAATGACAAAAAAACGAAATATGGTGGAAAGAAAGAAAAAAGAAAAGAAAGAGAGATTTTGGTTTTTCTTGTTCTCATGTTTTAAGTTGCAGAGTATGCATACCAGCTCAGTGTATTATATTCTCCTTCAAAGTACGGTTGTGTTTGACTTTCACAATCAAAACAAAAAGAAAAGAAGAAGTAAAGAAAGAAACATTTTTGTTTTAGTCGCACAATTACAAGCACCTGCTTCTAAAACATGATCGCCTGGTGCTTTGTTGAGAATTTTGTATGGAAAGAATAGAAATTTGAAAAGAAAACAAAGAAAGTAGAGAGCAAAGATCCATGTGGCTGGTATATTAATAAAATGAATGATGTGTCGTGCTAGTTAACATGTTCTCCTGGTAGTTCGTCGAGAATTTGGTATAAATACTTTTTGTTCCACAAAATTTGTACAAAGGTTCAGAAAAGAACTTAAAGTGTTTGTTTATTTTTTTCCCTTCTTCTTTTTCGTTCTCTTTTTTCTTGCCTCTGTATTTTAGCTCCTTTTAAAAAAAATCACATCATATACAAAATTCTCGATGCTCCACCAGGCGACCATGTAGAACAAGCAGCATTAGTTTAGCATTCATTGCCCAGCTGATTTAATTTTCTTACTCCTCTTTCGAGTATAAGTTGGTAGAACTGCAACGAGAATAATAAAGTGGGGGAAAGAACAGTGCCGTCTTCTCATTCTAATGTACCAAACTCTAACAATACCTTTCAATAGATTTCTTTTCTTGATTTCATTGCTCTATACTGAACTTTCCTGCTGGGATGGAATCGGCTAAGGTGATTGTTGATTGTCGTCACATTTGTGAAAATCAAAAGTGATCAAATGAAATTTTCGGTCTGCCAACATTATCAATACTTTCCAAAAAAAATAAAGTTTTCTTCGAAAACTGAGTGCACATCAACGTAACCTCCCATAGAATTGATTTTTTTAATTTTTGACTTTCTTACTTATGACTTATCCGATTTTGTTAAATATTCTTTAAAAAAGTATTTTTCGAAATCATATTTTTTTTTTTTAAAATTCAATGTCTCAAAAAAATCTAATTTCAAAAACTCAAAATCGTTGTTCCCAATAAAATTTGTATCAATATTTTTTCTAGAAAATTATCTATCTATAATATCAATCTTAAGAAACTTCTCATCCATCTCTTCGGCTTCACCATAACCTTACTAAGCAAATTTATTAAATCTTCTCTCTAATGGTCTTCTCTTCAAAGTCCAATCCGACCATTCAAAACATTCATCTAAAAATGAAAAATAAAAATAAGAAAAAATACATCCAATTCGCCTTTGGAATCCAGTAACTTTTGAATGCATCATAAAATTTTAGAGTTTCTCAAAAACGAACATCATCGCCTTGCCATTCGTTTCGTCGTCGTCATCTTCATCGTCGTCGGTCGTCATCCTCGTTTTCGTTTCCTTCGCGATCCAAGAAGATTTTCTTATTTTTCGTTTTTTTTTTTTTATTATTCTTCCTTTTGGGAATAAAATCATTTTGACTTCCAAATCGCGTCGGTCGTTTTCCAATTCCGATTCAATCCGCACACAGCATCTTTCTTGTGTTAGTATGTGTGTGTTTTTGTGTGTTTATGTAGCAATCCCTCAATTTGGTGGCTAAACTGACTTCAAGTTTCCTTTCCCAAGCTACTTTGATATGCTTTGGGTTCTCCACTTCACTCCACTCTACCCACTGCCATACACTTGGTCCTTATATTGTCTATCTCGCTCTTGCCCCCCCCCCCACATCCTTCATGAGGATATAAAATTTTATTTGACGACCGACGCTATTTTGTATCGATTTCCCACAATTTTGGACGATGGATGAAAATTCCTTTGAACATTAAGTCTGACTTATGACTGAAGCTAGAACGAGGATCTTAAGAAAAATATCCTTGTGCCTCCCTTCCCTCCCAAAAGAACTCACAGAAAAATAATAATAATAATAATAAAATAAAATTGTGTTTACGTATCGTCGTCGTCGTCGTCGTCGTCGTTCTCCTCGGAATATATTTTATACAATGAGCCAACTTAGGGCGGAATGATGGTGGGTCCATGCAGGATGATTGCGGGGGCTGGATCTGGATGAATGAATGTCCTAAAGTTTTGGAGCAAAGAAATTGCAGCACAGCATTCGAATGTCCTCGTTATGTGGGGGTCATAAACCACAGTGTCGTGTCGGTCGCTATGTCGCTCTTATTATTATATTTGGCAGTGTGGCACTGCTGCTGGTTGCTTTGTGAGAAAGCCTTGACGCTATAGCTGATGCTTAACGCTTAATGCTGTCGTCTTCGTTTTGGGAGTTTATGTTGTTTAAGTTTCATATTTTCAGTTTTGCAGCAGTTTGGTGGTATGTATGAGTGAGGGGAAACATTAGGAGAGTGATGAGAGGTGTGTGCTCAGTTTTTTTCTTCAAATTGCACTTGAAGATTGAAGCATGCATGATGGGGAGGTGATGGAGGAAAACTGTTAAGTTATTGGATTGTTTTTCTCAAAAGCAGAGTAGTAAATGAAAAGTAAAGAAGACTTTGAATGTTTTAGATGAGAAAAAAACTAAGTTTTTGAATGGGGCACTTAAAAAACTCGAAATAGGATTTTTATTCGAAGAATACTTATGAGTATAATGTTATGAACTTGATCAAGAAAATTTAGACTTGGAGCCCACAGCAATTTTTGGGTGTGAGATTAGTCGAGTAAATGTGTGCACTATGGCGTATACGTACTTTTTTCTAAAAATTTCATTTTTTATTTGATAGTGTCGTCCTTTCTCCATGATGAAGTTTCCCACTGTTTCAAAAAAATTACTGTCCTAAGACCGCAAAGTTTGCAATATCAACGAAGGCCTGAGGCATGTCATGGGAAAGCATGGCGTTGGCGATTGCAACGACAATAGCGAACGTTTCGCGGTTTTGGGCAACCGTCTTGTAATTGGTGGCGCCATGTTTGAACACAAGGCGTGCCACAAAATAAGCTGGGTGTCCAACGATAGGCAAGCAACCTTCAACCAAATTGACCACTTTGCGATCAGCCGACGTTTTAGAAGTAGCCTCCTGGAAGTCAGGAACAGAAGAGGGGCAGAAATGGGAATGGTCCGGTACCACCATCTGCAGTTCGGAGATATCAAGCAAACACTTGAATGCCCAGGTTCAATACCGACAGGCTATAAAAGACCCCGTAGTTCGCCAACAACTAGGGGACCATCTTTCAGAATTACTGAGAACATTCAGCAGCAGTGAACCTACCTCCATCGAAGACCAATGGTGTGCTGTTAAAAATGTGTTCATAACCGGTAAAAGAACAGTCGGTCGGGCGAAAGGAAGAAATAGTGCTTGGCTATTCGCAGAAACCTGGGAAAAGATCGACGAAAGAAAACAACTTCTAGCTCGCATCGCAGCTACTCAAGCAGCTAGAGTCTACGCATCGCATGAAGATGAGAGAAGTTAACCGTAGCGTGAGACGTGTCAAGCGAAACTACATCAACGCATTAGCTGAAGAAGCAGAAGAGGCCGCAAATCAGTGTGACAGCAGAACTGTTTATAGAATCACCAACTAGCTTACTGGAGTACAATGCTCCAAACAACACCTAGTGAAAGATGTAGATGGTTCCCTGCTCCATTCGGATGAGGACCAGCTCAGAAGGTTGAAGGAACACTTCGCTTCGGTATTAAACCTTGTTTTTGCCAGCGATGCGCATCCAATACCTGATGACCCGTCCAAAGCAACAAATGACCGAATCCGCACCACACCTCCCAGTAGAGAAGAGATCATTGCCGCAATTAAAACAATGAAGAACAACAAGGCTGTAGGGCTAGGCGGTATTCCTGCAGAGGTCTTACAAGCAGCATTAACGACATCAAGTGGACTACTGCATCCACTCATAGAGAGAGCCTCGAACTCTAAATGCTTCTCAGAGAAGTGGAAAAAGGGAATGATCGTCAAGAAAGGAGATTTGATGCAGTGGTCTAAACTGTTGGATAAACAATAAAGGTCAGAAGATGGCACTTACTAGTGCTAGTTCTTAATTTTTAATAGTTTTCCTTAAAGCCTATTATCGGTTTTCAAGTTCCTAGACCAAATTTTTCATTTAAATGTTCCACCAAAACCTGTTAAAAGTCATCAGTTCTATCTCTTCATTCCTTAATTTCTTCCTGCCGCTTACTCATAACTCTCTGAATGCTCCAAGAAATTCCATAAAACCAACAAATTATTGTATACCGTTCATCTGGATCCTTATGAGGAGCTTTCCAAACAATCTGATATTCTTCTAGTCTGCTTACCGTTACACAACCCGTAGATATACAATCTAGCCAACAATATCAAATTAAAGCAATTACCATTATGTCCATGCGTTCTAGTAAACAAGACATTAGGATCTTTCTCAGAGCCATCAAGTCCGACCTCTCTTCTGCTTCTTCTACGGCCACCAAAAATGTGTCCAACGGATGCAACAACAAGATCACTTAAAATAGATGACAACTACGTACGACCGAAGAAGACGACGAGTAACCAACCAAGATGGCGCGATGGAGATGGCGACGATTCATTACACACACCGCATGTAGCACCACAAATAAAAAGTGTCAAATAGCATCGACCTCGAATGGTCAGGTTGCTATCTTTGGAATTGGCCATCACCGTTGGTTGTTTGCAAAGACTACAGCCAGCAGAAAAGTCATGGTTCCCAATACAACAACAACAACAAAAAAAAACTAAAAGAAACTCACAAAGAAGTGTGTAAGCAGCATGGATCATGTTAGAAGGAAAAATCTCATGATGTAAGGATGCCCCAAGTAGAAGTTGCATCTACAAACGACAACGACCAAGCTAAGGAATATTATTTGAACTCTCTTTATTTTTTCTGCGCAAAAAAAACGCTATTTTCATTCTGATTGTATGCCAGAAGTATGTGTGTGTGAGTGGATGGCTTGAAGTCTGACTTAAAAAGGAAATTGTGTTAAACTTCATTCAAACTGAAGCGGTACATAGATTCCTTGTTGCTACCATAAATCGGGTATGTTGCCACATTGTGTGTTGTGTTGTCTTGTGTTGTGTCGCATCGTCTGTCGTTGTTGTTGTTGTCGTATAGTCTTCGTGGAGGCAGCATATAATATCTTTCAAACACAACACTAACAAGACATTGAGTGTTTTTTGTTGTTGGCATTTCTTTCAGGATCATTGGGTATCATGATCACTTTTTTTCTTCGGTTTTCTTTTTGTTTTGGTTTGTTTTCAAGAATTGAAAATATTGACTTTGAACAAGAACTTGATCATCAACCAACCACTACATTGCTGGTTGGTTTTAAGTAGGCCTTGACTTTAAATGGAATGGAAGAGAATGTTCTATTCATCGATAAAATGTCAATGATTTGTATCACCACAAAAATAAGGCAGGAACAGGAGGTGGTCGCTATGTGTTGTTGGTGTGAATGAAGATTGAAGCTTATGTTTTGAATAATTTGAAGATGTGTAATTTTTTTAGACAGATTCTTATGAGAACCAAAAACTCTAAAAAATATTTGTTAGTTCCCGAAAATATTTGTAATGTAAAACCGTTCAATAAAACCAGCACCACGAATAGACTCTAAGATGCTGAATTGTAGGCTAAGCCTAGACTAGCAACACACAACGCTGGTTTAAATATAAAATCTTTATAAGTCAATGCTGGAAGTAGTATATTGGTGACAACTAGAGGGTTAACTATTAACTCTATGCAAGAGGGCAGCAAAAGCTACACGCTGGTGTTTCTCAAAGGGGCCCTATTCAAAGACAACGTAATCTAGGTAACGCTCAATCACTCCCACCGACCTGCTATCCGGAAGATCTAACAAACCATTGTATTACCAATGAAAACCCAAGTTACGATGAGTATAGATAGCAAACCTATACCGACATGAAACACTATTAGATCAATTCAAGTTTTAGAAATCTGAGAGATTTACAGAATCTTAGTAATTCGATTGATTTTGTATCGTTAAATTTACGAAAGTTAAGGCCCCACGTTGGGCGCCATTTGTAACTTGTACGAAACTTCTAGCTCACATTGATCTCCATTTGTAATGGGAACTTTTACCAATCATCCGTTCTTATTAGAACTTTATCTTCGGCTCTGCCTCTCTTCTTCGATGACGACTTCTTTTGTTATTTCTCTGAAAAAAGTTTGCCTTTTCGTACGGCGCAGTCAATTATTCTCTACCAGAAAGTGCGACTACTTCTCCTGGTCTTGACGGCGAAAACAATTCCATAAGACAAATCTTCTTTCAAAATCGTTATCAGTGTTAAAAGTTCTAAAAATTAATTAGATTACATTTTGTGGGACTTAAACTTTTCCTACCTACAATTTTCTACCGAACGGCTAGTTGAGATGCATTTTTCGAGACAAGCCTTCAAGTACTCTTGGAGGTTTTGTCAATTCCTAGCAAGCAGCAGTAGGTAACACTGAAAACAGAAATCAAATTGCCGTAGGTTGGGAATCGAACCCACAGACTTCCATATCTCGCAAACCATTATGCACAGGGGTAATTACAATGGGTTCTTTGTTGTGCTAATTACCAATCGATTGCACTTATGTCCTTTTTTTCGAGATACTAGAATAGCTGATAAATTACACTAGTCGACAAAAAAAAAATAAAAATTGTACTCTAGATGCGGCTATATTTTTCGTTTAGATTTCAGCCCTCTAAACTCGAAAATCGCATCCAAACACGATTTTAGTATTTTGCAGTAATGCATGGGTGAATCCCTTTGCAGTAAGAACTTGTCAAAGGCTTGGGGAACATCTGAAAATAAAACCGGACATAGTTTTTCTTCTTTTCTAATTGCCTAAAGTTTTTTGTCCAAAGGACAAATGTTTTTTTATTCAATTTCAAAAAAACAGTAGTTGGCAACCATATAATGTGTTATTTTCATCTGACAGTTCGGAATCATCATTAAAATAGTTTTTTTTTTTTTTTGCTTTATGTGGGATTTTTTTAAGCAGAATTGAATAAAATCTAATTTTGCAAAGAAAAAAAAATCCTTTTGGCAAGCATTTGGTCACATAAAAAAGTCTCAGTGGCGTGTTTCTTCTCAAATCGTGTTGAATTTAAAATTTTGATGGATATAAGTACAACTTTACATGCCCCAAGCTCATCTATCAGACATTTGGTCCTTTAAAATCAGACATGTCATTTAATTTTTCATACAAACCTAATATGGCGCCTCATGAGTTTGTTTAGTGATGGTTTCCTTGCTTATCCTTATTAAGGATACAAAATAGTGTCAAAATTTGTATTACTCTTCAAGGACTGTTTTGTATCTTTTAAAGTTACCCAAGAGCATTACAATATTTCAACAAGTGCTATGGCACCAAAGGACAGCTTGAAGCAGCTTTTCAATTTACATCAAATTTTCAACAAAAAGCTGTCAGATATTTGAAAATTTTAAAAGAAAAAAATCTCATCACAAAGTCAACTTTCCATTCGCAATATTTATATACTCAACAGAATTTCCTTGAGTTTTTTTTTTCAATCTTCCTTCCATTTTTTTTTTTTTTTTTGTTTCTGGAACATTTCATATTTATCCTTTGGGCATTAATTACACTTTGTGTCTGTTCATCCTATCAACTCATCTCTTTATTTCTCTGATTGTGTGTGTGTGTGTGAACTTTTCATCATCATCAAAGTTTATAGTCTCTTTAAAAATAAAAAAAAAAAAAATGAAAGAAAAAATTAAACTTGTCCATTTGTCAGCTGTCATCCTCAATTTGACAGACAAGTCCAATGGCGATGTCAATTTTCAAAAAATTCGTCCTTGTTGTCTTCAAATGTCTTCAAAATGTACCAACAACAAAAAAATCCTACATACTCGCCAAGGGTGAAATATAAATAAAATAAACTTAAAAGGAACAATAAACTGACATTAGTTGGAGAGAGGTGGAGTGGGAGGGGGGAGGTATAAGATGGATAGAAAGGTCCAGGTGGCTGGTAGAGTTTTCGTCAAAAAATTTCTCCCCAAACTATGATAAAAAATTATGTCCGTTTCAAATTTCAATTTTCGTCCTTTTTCGCTTTCGCCTTTTCTCTATGAGAATTTTTTCTTTTTTTTTTCATTCTGTGTGCTTCATCCCAAGGAAACACAGTGACAGGACACTAAAAGAGGAAGAAATTATAAAGTGTCACTAGGGATGATAAGTGGGACGAAAAAACGACCAAAATCCTCACTCTCTCAAACACATATACTCTCTTTCTACTCACATCCTTGTGGACACATGAAAGTTGAAAAAAAAAAAAATTATTTGACAACTCACAAGGACAACAGTGTAAAAATATATCAAAAAAGGACTAAAGGACAAACAAATATATAAAAAAAAAAAAAAACACACAAAAAAAAAACGAAAGATGTGGCAAAAATAAAATATGTGCACATCAAACGGACAGGACGGACGGACAAACCATCGTCGTCGTAGTCTTCGTCGTCATCATCATTGCATTGTTGTTGTTGTTTTTGTTGGACTCTGGGCCACCATTACGACAACGACAACTCACTCGTTCAGGACTAAAGTTTTAAGTTTAATTCTTGAACGTTCAACTTACTCTCAAAGGACATCACATGAAATACAGGACGAAGGACCATTCATTTTAAGTTTTGTTGTCCTTTTTTGTTTTTTTTTTTTTCTTCTTCACGTTATTGTTGCTTTGGTGTTTTCCTTAAATTGTTCTTCACTTCTGATGGATATAAAGGGAACAGTAAAAATATTTTAAAGAATTAACAAAAAAAAAAAAAAATAAAATAAAATAAGTTGATGAAGTAGTAGGCGGAAGGATAATAGAAAGGATATAGTTGACTTTGCAATGTGTAAGCAAATAAAATTAAAAAAAAAAATACCATACAAAAAAAATTTGTATAATAATCCTTTGGCGGTTTAATATTTTTTATAAATATATACTTGACAGTGGCGTGTCGATGTCCTTTTGGTCCTTTGAGAGGGTATATAAAGACTTCCTCTTTAATTATGGTACTCGGTTTTATTATTTTGGATGAGCTGAGCATAAATGCTAACCAAACAGTCAAAATTTCATATCTGAAGTTTACAAGGACATGAGAATCCTTAATTTTTTTTGCAACAAGGACCTTAATTTTTTGACTCCTAGCATCATTTTCCTTAGTGAAGGTAGCCATTTCAGTGTGTTTTCATATACAAACATCTGTAATAAGCTTAAAACTCGATAGTGTTACACTTGTGTCAGAAGTGGGATCTACCAAATAAGAGTTTTTCACTGTTCGTCTATTAATTTCAAGTAATTCTCACATTAAATATTTTCACCATTTGTTATAATAAAAAGTGTGTCATCATTTCTTTATCCATACATTCGGTAATGAGTTTAAACTCAAAATTCTTACAATTGTGTCAGAAGTGGGATCTACTTAAGTTAATCACTGTTCGTCTGTACACTTGAAGTCTTTTTACTTCAAATATTTTCTCAATTTATTATTTACATTAAAATGTCATCATTTTCTTATCCATACATTCGTAAATGAGTTAAAAACTCATAATTATTCTTATATTGGTCTCAGAAGTGGGATCTACCAAATACCAGTTCATCACTGTACTGCTGCTAACTTGAAGTCTTCCTAATCCAAACGTTTCCTCAATTTATTTTTGTTTCTTCAAACTTCAGTATGTCATCATTTCCTTATCCATAATTTCAATAATTAGTTCAAAAATCAGAATTCCTATACTGTTGTCAGAAGTGGGATCTACCAAATAAGAGTTTTTCACTGTTTGACGGCAAAATATGTGATGTTGATCCTGGAATGGTTTTTAAACACATATTTTTTTTTTTTTTGGAAAGTAGCTCAAGTTGATGTCAAGCTAAAAATGTGACAGGACACAGGACATACAATATTTATTAAAAACATTTTTAAATATAAAGTCGAGGTATTTTTTTTTTTATCATACCCATCCATGTGTCTGTCCATCACACACAACTCACCTTGTTTCGTTTGATTGAAAATTTTTTGACAGATTTAAGCTGACCAGGGCGAAGTGAAAAGCGTGAGGCATCAGAAGGATGTTAAGGTTGGCACAGGACGACGACACCTGATTCCTTATAATACTTCCGCTGCTGCTGTGATATACTTACTTTTTTTTTTTGTAAAGGACACACAAATATTATATAGAGAGATGCCATCCATATTATAAACCTATACCAAACAGATTGAATATAATATATGTATTTCATAGTGAACTCAACTTTATACTTATATAGCCCCAGTAGAAGTAGTATGTAGTAGGTAGAAAGATATAAGTATACCTTAGTTGGGTTGTAATCCTCAGAGACATGCCACAACATAATATTCCCTTTCATATCAAGGATGTGGCCATCGGCTTGGACAGCTTGTCGATCTTTATTATGAAAGTTCAGAGCTAAGAGCTTGAGTTTCGAGGAGGTGTGCGGTTTATACAACTGGTATACTTGGTGGTGGGCGAAACTGTGGACATGTGGTTTTGTGGTTTTTTCTTCCTAAAACAAACTTTCTCTTTTTCTCTATGCGATGATGATGATGGCAGGTTTTTTTTTTCTTTTTTTTTTTTTTTTGTGTTGTCTTTTTTTTTTTTTTTGTTTTTACTTTAAATTGTAACAAAAATGCTTTCAGGATTGAAAATAATAAAAAAAAAAAAAAAATAAAACATAACAAGAGACAGGTTTATTTTCACAATTTTAATGGACAAACATTTTTTTTCTTTTCTTTTCTTTTCAGATACTACGTATATGGTTTTTGATCGAAGGACAACAAGGTAAAACTATTAAATTTGACAGAAATGATTATTTTCTTAAGGAATCTAAACTGTTTTCGATGGAAGTGAAGTGACTTTAGTCGAAGTTTTTTTTGTTTTTTTTTTTTTTAATCAATTTTTATTTTAGGGTTGCCATGTTTCAAAGTGAAAAAAAATTATATTAAAATCGTAAGAAATTCGTTTAACGATATTTTCTATATTATATTGTTTCCTCAAAAAACTATATACACAAATTTGCTAACAACATGTTGCTATTGTATAGATTCCCACATGCAACAAATTTATTTCATTACTATGGTTGATAAAGGGTACTTGCTGAGGTCTCTTCTAATAAACACCCAATCTAATGAAAAGACGGAAGAAGAAATTTTAACACAATTGGCCCTTGGATACAAATGATTATAAAGATTTAAGCAACACAAAAGTTGCTAGAATTCCAGGCCAGACAACAAGTCACTTCTTTTCGGCTATAAAATTTTATAAATAAGCAACAAATGTTACGACAACAATTAGCCATTTAGGCTTATTTAAAGGATATTATAAAAACACAAAAAACTAGCAGCTTAATGTTGCGGCAACAAATTGCCATTTATGTTCTGATAGTGAATTCTAAGGATAATAAAGTGTTGGCATAGAGTATAGCCAATTAAGTCATGATAAGGAATTATTTAGAAAAAAAACATTTCAAAGCATACGAAACAAAAATTCACTAAGCAAAACATGTTGCAGCAACATTTTAAAATTTGGACCTTGATTGAGAGTTTTTTAGGATTAAGCAATTTAAAGCAACGAAATTTGAGAGAACTTTAGAAAATACATTCGAGGTTTATTCATTTTTTTGTTAAAGGAAATGAGCGTCTAGCTAGATAGTGTATTGGCTTTGGGAACATTCCTTAAAGAGTTAGTTTAAATCAAGTAACTGAAAGCAACAATAGTTGCAAGAACTCAATGAGACAGACTTTAGGTTTGACCTTATTTTAAAAGAAGTAAAAATAAGTAAAAATCTTAACTCTTAAGGGAAAATTTGTTACAGCAACATGAATCTTTGAAGTGTGATTGTGAAATTAAAAGTCCAGCAACAAAACAATTGCGGTTTGTTGCATTATTTTAGAAAAAGTTTCAATAATTTATGACAGCAAATTGTCATTTGGGGCCTTCTGTTTAGATATAAGACTTAGGGCAATCAAATGAGGTGGAAAATTGTTGAGAAATAATGTTGGAACAACTCCAAATAACAAATTGTTCCCACGCGGTTCCCACGCTTTTTCCTCGTAAGCTCCAGCGCGACTCCCACCCGGCATTTAAACCAATAGAATTTTCAGTACTCTAGGGGCATATGTTGATTTGTGACATTCATTTAAAGGGACAACCTGTTAAATTGTTTCGGCTCCATCTCTCGGCTTCTTAGCGACTACCTCGCAGCTGCTACTCCAGCTCGGCTCTCTCGTGGTTTGGGGCACTCACAATAAACAAAATGTGAAGCAACAAACTACTGATTCGCTTTAGCGGCTCCTATCACGCAACTTCTTAGCGGCTCCCTCGCAGCTCCAGCGTGGTTCCCTCGCGGTCCGTAAATCAACAGAATTTTCAGCATTCTAGGAAAACATGTTGGTTTGGGACACTCATTTAAATGGGGCAATCAACAAATTGTTATGGTAACAAACTACTATTGCTCTTTCACTGAGATTATGTGTGAGGTTCAATAAACTCAAGGCAGTTAATGTTGCAGCAACTTCAAGTAACAAATTGCTGCTTGGGCCTTAATTTTTTAAGATGGAAGCAACTGATGGTATGTACATAGCGGCTCCCTCGTGGCTTTCTTCTAGGGCTCGCAGCTGCATCTCGGTTCAAATGCGTCTTCAACATGGGCCCCTCGCGGCTACCTTGCGTCTGTCAAAGCAACAGAACCACTTATTGGTTTGGGACACTCACGCAACAAAATGTTGCGGTAACAAATTAATATGTCGGTTTAACGGCTTCAGTGCGGCTCCATCACCACTCCCTCTCTAATCCCTCAAGGCTGCATCTCGGTTCCAGTGCGGCTTCAGCATGCGCCCCTTGCGGCTACTTTGCGGTGCGGTTCTCAAAGCAACAGAGTCTGCAGCAATTTAGGGACACATGGTGGCTGGGGGCGTTCATTCAAAGGGCAACCATAAAATGAATGACATAATTCAACAAATTTTGCTGTAACTCCAACTAACAAATCGCTGTTTGGGCCTTAATTTTTTTTAAGATGGAAGCAACTAGATGGAAGGAAGCGGCTCCCTCGTGCTTCCTGCTAGAGCTCGCGGCTGCATCTCGGTTCCAGTGTGGCTTCAGTATGGGTCCCTCGCGGCTACCTTACGGTTCTCAAAGCAACAGACGTTTCAACTCTTTAACTGGAGATTACTTGTGACATTGAATGACCTCAAGGCAACAAATGTTGCAGCAACTTCAAACATTAAATTGCTGTTTGGGCCTTAATTTTTACCTTAAAGGTTAATAAAACGTCAGCTTCAAACCTGATTTTTTTTTTGTATTCTTTTGCCTTTTTTCATAAGAATTGAACTAACGAATTGTCCTCCTTGAACTACAGTCTTTAGTTTATATAAAAACACCCTATATCGACTATTTTGTTGCTTAATTTCTTTTCCATCTTAAATTTTAATGACACACTATACAATTTTCTTTTGTTTTACGTCAAAAAAAAAAAATAAGAATACAAAATTCTTTCGTTCCCAAAATGTCGCCACAATGACCTCGTCGGTCGTCGTGAATTGTCATTATGTCAGTCCTTGTTCGCTGGAGTAGCAGTATAACTTTATAATCCTCGATGACAGGTAAAAAGAATAAATAGCTAGCCTAGGTTATATGACATCAAAAACAAAAAAAAAAAAATGAATAAAAGAATCAAACAAAACAAAACTGCTCGATTGGGATGATTGCCAACAAAAATTATAAATTTTTTTGTTTTACTCAAAACAATGAACACAATCATTCGGAGTGGAGTTTGCTTCAGCCTGAGGAAAGCTTATTTGTTTTAAGAAGAAGATGAGGGCAAAATATCATACTAGGTTATTGGGTATAAAATTTTCTTGAAAAATTAAAGTGAATTCTGACAGATGTCAAAATATTTCATTTTGGCCACTGAAAAATATAAAAAAATGTCTTCTTCCAAATTTCTGCGATTCCGCGACATGTTTTTCTTCTAGAATCGATAACGCCAACTCCTCCCTAATCCAATATCATAAAAAAATAAAAACAACACAAGACAACGCGGCGACAGAAAACTTGACCCCAAGGATTAAGCTCATTTACTGACACACACGCGGGTATCTTTCATCATGCAATTCCTCGCTCTCTCTCTCTCTGTAAGACGAATCCATTTTGCCTCGATGTTGCCAATATGTTACTCATGTCAAATTGTAGACATCCGTCGACGGACAGCGGCGACGTCTCTAAGCGAAGTCCCTTCGAAGCTTTTGGTCCTTATTTATTATTATATTTCATGTTGACAAGAAATAAATCAACTTACACCCACTAACCAGTACTACTACTACTACTACTGCTGCTGGGCTACTTCTGCTTCTGTTTCTGTTTCTATTGCTGCACCCAGTCTCACGTCATCAAGGTCCATCGATAAAGAAACTCCCCCCCTTCCCCTTAGCAACCCCATCGAAGCCCCAAACTATACATGAGTTTCTGAGAATTCTTCGAAACAAACTACTAACTGTGTGTGCTTCGCTGCTCATTTTCGCAGAACATTTTCCATTACATGATTTGTTTTCTTTGTTGTTTCACATTCTAACCCTTGGAATTCGTCAAAACTATTTGACAGCTTTGACGATGACAACGATATCTCTCACACACACACACACAGGCAACCTATCCCCAACACTATCCAATACTTTCTTCAATCCATCCATCGACGAACCGAAACAGAAATTGATTGACATTTGTCATAAGTTACGTGACAGGACTTAATGATGTCGTTTTATCAGTTTCGACTGAACTGAATTTATTGCTGTGATATAAAAGAAAGATAGCATAGTGCGGGTATATTAGTGTGGGTCGAATTGGGGGTAGGTATTGAAGTTTTGTCGTCGTATAGTCGGTCGTTTCCAGAATTGAAAGAAGCACACAAAAGTTCATAAGGTGCGTCAATCCATCTGTCCGTCCGGTCCCGTCCATTTGTTCGTCGACCGTTAGAATGTGTTATCAGGCCACAAGGATCAAACCCCAGCTGACAAAAAGGGTTATTTTCTATTTTAGGTATACCAAGTTAGCAACACACACACAGTATTAGGTGTATGCATGGTATGGTGGTTTTAAGGTGATTAATGGCATGCGGTGAAAAGCAAAATACAAAAGTTCAGACGGAAGGTGTAGCCGGGATTTTTTGTTTTTCTATATATGCGGTGAATAGAAATTAATTCCGACATCAAGGGAAGTAATAATGAACTTGAGATAATAACTCACCTGACGGACGGGGCCATGCCATACTCGTATACATATTTATTAATTTCTATTTTTCTGCTCTAAATAATCTCATCCGGGAGGAAGAGGGGGGGGGGCCGGAATATAGAATTAATCAACTTGCATTTGATTTAAATAAAAAAAAGGAAAAAAAAGTGGAATATAGGTTACCTAGAAATAGGAAAATCTAATTTATAGGGTGACTTGCAGAAATAAGTTGAAGTTACTATTGCTTTGCATTTGTATTTGTAGGTTTTTTTGTATTGTTTTGTTTGTGCTCTAAGTTTCAGGATTGGTCAATACTTGAACTAGGACCTCTTGGGCTTAGGCATTGAGCGAAACGCTAAATTCTTTCTACTAAAGAGATCCTACTCAAAATAACGTCTAATCACCCATTGGTGCGATTCTGGGTAAAAAATTGAACGGGGTCTCAACATTATATGAATAGTTAAATTCTTCTAATTGAACGGCTCTCACCCAAAATCTCTGATCATGTGGAGGACTTTGTTGTGATCTGCAATAAGAAATTTACCTGGAATCTCAACAGGAGCAGTTAAATTTCTTCTATCGAAGGGTCCCAACGCAAAATCTCAGATCACGATAAGAAATTGAACTGAGAAAGAGTTTAATTTCTTTTATCGAAGGGTCCCAACTCAAAATCTCGGATCACGTGAGGTGTGATCACTTTGGTGTGATCCTTAGTGAGAAATTAGTATGGGGTCTTAAAATAAAAGAAAAGCTTAACCAAGTCCGTATTAATAGAATAAAATGTAGGCTACTGAGGTAAGTTTCCGGGAAATGCTTAGACATTCCCTATTAATCTCGATGATGAATATGCTTAAGCGGCCAAAAGACCTCTCAAGCGTACACTTGAGTAACGACTATGAATAGCGGTGTTAAACTGTTTTACCTTGCTGCGATCTTAGATAAGAAATTTAAATGGGGTCCTTACACTAAAACAAAGCCAAATCATCTGTTTACTCTACAAGGAAGGAATTTTCTGGCAAGTCTAGAAGAAGATACCTTTATAGGAGATATATTCAAGAAATCAAGTCCCAATATAGATCCCTGAACTGCTCCGGAGGTGATTTCCTTCCTTCGCGGGCCATAGAGCTGTCTCGTAGATCAGCTCTAAATCTTTGGGTTAGTCTTCCACCATTCGCAAAAGGTAATTTGGAATCTTGAAATTTGTCACTTCAACTAACTAAGTTTAAGGCATTTCTGACACCAAGAGTTGCCTTTTTGCTAGCAATACGATCTTCCTTGAGGGTGGTATAAAATATTTCCTCAATTGCTCCGATCCTAGAGTAGCCTTATCTGAAACCAGACTGACTTTCCGACAAATCTGCGGATTTTTAAACTGCAACGATAGTCGTGGTTTCAAAATCTTCACTCCAGGAGTTTCCAGCATTGTCTACAGCATACATATGAGGTCTGTACGTAGATTGTGACTTCGGATCTTCTTTTCCTTTGCTGATGGAACTCCGCTCGATCAATCTCTGTTGGCCCATTGTGCCTTCTTCTTCTCCTTGCGCCTGAGTTGAGGGAACTTTCTACGAAGTTTAACTATATCATCTGCCCACCAGGACACTGAATCTCTTTTTCTGTCAGACATTCGCATCACAGGAGAGTCGTATAAGTTGCTACGTGGCTACAGCTCTATTTTTTGTAGTTCCCTCCACCAGAAGAACAGCGGCTTCATTTTCTTCTATCGTAGGAAGATGATAGAAGAGCTTCATTGAGTCAATTCACGTTCCACTTCAGAGTTTGTGGTTGGTTGCAAATTGGTGATCACTTTCCAAAACGAAGATCAATGCCTGTTTAGTACATAGTGACTCTCCAGTTCTTAATTCCTGCGTATTTGTTACGTTAAGATCCCGTCACGCCATCATCTCGAGTATTAGTCTTCATCATCGTGAGCCTGTAATTGGCATTCCCCATTCCTGGCCTCTGGCATTAAAGTCTCCAGCTACCAGGACCTACCCTCAAATTTCTCCCGAAAAAATTATACAAATCTTCGAGCTTTTGCCGGAACTTGTTGATCCTGTTATTTTAGGCTCCTTTGGACGTTCTCTAGGAGTATTTTGGCATGAACTCGGCACGTGTTCAATAGAGGTTGGTGGATTTGCGAGTTCCGCGCATAAATAGAACTTTGGTGAATTTTCATTTTATTCAGATGTTGCTAAGACATTTCTCAAAAATGTTGCCGAAATTGGTTCAGTGGTGTGTATTTGACCCTGACGCTTAAGTGTTTTCATATAAAGGTATTTAAAATGTTGCATATCTTCCAAAAAAGTTTGAAAATGTTGCTAGATGTTGCTAAGATAAAAATTTGTATGAAAGGTTTTGCGGTACTTCTGACTTTTGAGTAGTTTTCCTTGAAGTTTTCACTTTTTTCTTTTGAAATGTTGCTAATGTATTTTTCAATAATGTTGCTACATTATTGAATGAATCTAAAATATTGCCTGACTTTAAAAATTTTAAAAATCAATCGGCAACATTTAACGTCCATGAATCATCAAGCACTCTGTGAGCAGTATGGTTTGGTTATCTCATATTTTTTTTTTTTAATAAATAAATAAATGTCACGAGTCACGACCCTTTTTTTTTGTCGAGATCACTCTCTGCCACTATAAGATGTGAAATCAGATGGAAACATGTTTCAATAAATAAAATTGAAAATTGTACGAGACAACTGATACGGTAATTTATTTCCATTCAATTGATGTCGCGAAGGATATATACGAATATGACTGCGCGCCCAAACATAAAATGGTGGCATGATGGCGATGCGACGCGACGGAAGCGTCAATGGCAAGAGAGTAGTAGTAGTCGCTGGTTCAGAAAAATACAAAAATAAAAAAAAAAAAAAATTACACTAAAGGTGGTTATAAGGTGATGCTCTTGAAGCCTGTCGCTATAATGTTGATGGTGTCAGTGTCGTTGTCGGTGTCGGTGTCGTTTTTACTGTCGGATGTGTCGATGACGACAGAGACAAAGTCAAAAGCCCACCATCATATTTCCGCCATCATGCCCCATAATGATAGCGGCGCACTCTGTTACCATTAACAGAAATTATTATCATTCAATTCATCGACGACTACGACTACGACGCTGATGATTATGACGACGACGATGCCATATCGACAGCAAATGAACGACTCAACTGACTTTGTGTTCATTGGAAGCAAAGTCTACCTATAGTATAGTGTGTCCTGATTTCATGGAGAGCGGTGGTGGTGGTGTTTGGTGGCAGTGGTCATAAACGATAACTTACGTTGATTTTATGTTAATGTAGGTGTCAATTTCCATGGCATTTTGCGGTTCGTTTTTTGTCTTAATTTGAACAAATCGCGAAATAATAAAGTTTTATCGGTTTCATATTGATGATTGTGAGTGTGGAACCAATGGCCATCACAATTTCACAAACACACCCACAGTTTGTATGTAAGTTGATCGTTTTTTTTTTGTCTTTGATGGAAAAGATATTCAATAATAATAATAATTCTATTTTTAGTTGATTCTTTATGTGAAAGGGAGGGCTAAACTTAACTGAGACGAGACATTTACTTCAAATTTTTAACTGGTGCAACATTATGATGCATTTGGGTTGCTAGCGATTTCATATCACAGCCCAACTTGTAAATAGAAGCCTTGAATTTATACAAGTTTTGTTGCTTTGAGTTGTTTTGAACAGTTGATTCACAATCAGCGCCTAAATGCCAATATGTTCCCATTATATGCTGCATTAATTTTGTTGCATTTTGTTGCAGCAACTTGTTGCGGGCTCTTTTTGCTTACGTTTTAAGGGACCAAGGCCCAGATCTCAATTTGTTGCCTTGAGTTGTTTTTATTTTAGAAATATTTTGAATTTTGTTGCAGCAACTTGTTGTGAGCTTAAGGCATTTGCCTAAATTTTAAGAGACCAAGGCCAAGGCCTTAATTTGTTGCCTAGAGTTGCTTCTACTTTATAAATAGTTTATATTTTGTTGCAGCAACTTGTAGCAGTCTTTATTTTCTAACTTTCGAGACCAAGGCCCCATTCTGAATTCGTTGCCTTCCGTTGTTTCCACTTAATACCCATATGTATAGAAATATTTTACATTTTGTAAACTTGTTGCGGGCTCTATTTGCTTACCTTTTAGGGAATCAATGCCTAGATCTCAATTTGTGTTCTTGATTTGTTTCTTCTTTATAAATAGTTTGCATTTTGTTGCAGCAACTTGTTGCGGGCTTTAGGCATCTGCTTAACTTTTAAGAGACCAAGGCCCAGACCTCAATTTATTTCCTTGAGTTGCTTTAACTTCATAAATATTTTGCATTTTGTTGCAGCAATATGTTTTGGGTATTATTTTTCTACCTTTTAGGAAACTAGGGCCCAGATCTCAATTTAATGGATTTGTTTTTGGAATTGTTTCTACATTCTTTTTATGTAAATATTTTTCATATTGTTGCGGCAACTTGTTGCGGGCTATTTGTTTACCTTTTAAGAAATCAAGGCCCTTATCTTAATTTGCTGCCTTTTTAAGGTGTTATGGTGCTCCAATAGGGGTCTTAATCTTCCATCAGTCACCAAACATCAAAGAATTTTGTTTGAAACCTCCAATGTTCCTAGACCAAACCAACCCCAACTTTAATATTGCTCTCCTTTCTACGTATTTCGCCTAAGAACAAATTGCTCCTTAATCGACATGTTTATTTTTGAATTCACAACAACGCCATTCAAAAAGGACAATTTAATGCAACATTAACGATTATACACAAAAGTATATCCTTTTTTCTTAGATGCGCTCTTAACGCATATGTGTGTGTGTGTGTGTGTGTGTGCTTAGAAGGTTGAGGGCGATATATTTATCCATCAAATGAATTTTTATTGTCAACCATAAATACTTTCATGTTTTTATAGCATACAAACCAAAAAACAAAAAAAAAGGACCAAAAGGACATAATAATACTCATTTGATTGCAATTACTTTATTTTTATTTTATTTTCGGCATATATTCCTAATATAAACAGAGATGGGAGCATAAAAGTATAGTAACTAGTTGAACATTGTCACGCTAAGTGCGTTCATGCGTGCATGTAGTCGAGTTATAATAAGCAAAAAAGGATATGGCATCTCCTCATTTTATATTATTTCGTTTTCTTAATGTGCGTGTGCGTGCATATAGACATTGACCTTTATTATGTTTTTGTGTTGTGTTTTTGCTTTTAAGATAATATTGTTGACCCTTATGGCAGTTGGCATGGTCAATAAAAATCAATGATTTGGAGATGAAACGACGGATGGTACTTTAAGTGGATTGCAACGATTTTAAAAGGATACAATTTTTTTTTTTATTTTTATTTGCGTTGGTGTTTATGCTGTCTAACAAGAAAAGGATAACATTAGATTTTGTTTTTAATTCTGTAAAAACAATGTCCTTAAAAGATTACAAATTTGAAACTCCCAAACCAAGAGGCTCTCCATCAAGAGGCCTCACAAAAACTCCTTCATGACGTCATCAAATTCAATTTTCATCCCACTCATTTTATAAGAATGCCACTCAAATAAAACAAACAAGGACATGCCCCGTGCAATTTAAATGCATTAAACTTTGTCCTGACGATGCACATTCGCATGTTGTCCACCTTCGTATCCGATAAGATATATTTTTAGAAAAGGAGACTGACAAGAATCACAATGACGCAAAACACAAAAAAAAAAAACTAACACAAAACAAAAACGACATAAATCTTTTCCTTGCCTTCCATACACTATATCTCAACTCTAGAAGAGTGCTGCTGCTGTTAGTAATGTGGGAATAAAAGTCAACTGCAGTCACTGCATCAAAACAGATGGAAAAGGATGCGCGTTAGCTGTTACTCCTTGAGGATGATTGAATCATCTCGACTTTATAATACAATTTTCTTTTTAGTCTTTCATCAGAAGAATAAAAAAAGTTGTATGATGTGTTGTCCTTTTCTCTTTTTGGGGGGGCAAGATAGGAAGAAAAAACTTTGCAACACCATTTTGCTTCAAGGAAGTTATTTCGTTGGTACAAAAAAGGACACTGTGGATATTTTTTCTGTCCTTTTTCGTTTTGAATATAAGAACCTTGTCCAGTTTTTCGATCTAAGAACCTTAAAACTGAACTTATTATTTGTCACTGATCGACGCCACTGATTTTATTTATAGAAAAAATTATAATGAATAATCTGACCCTCCTTTCTAGTTGCGATTCAGCATCTTAGTTAAATTACTGCATGGAAAAAAAGAATATGGACTTTTAGAGTAGATATGTAGGTGGGGATGGAGGTTTTAAGAGCAACTCAGAAAGCCCAAATAACAGTGGTTACTGCTGTTTTGATACGAAGACTTTTGTCACCTAATTTTTTTGTGGAATAGTTAAATATATGTAGTTCTGACAAAGACAACAACTTATATCAATGATATGTGGGATATTTCAAAAACAAAACAGTCCTAGGTCTACCCTGGTTAGCAGCCTACTTGCGACTTTCAAATGAATGGTATTTTTAGTAGCAGCAGGTATACTAGGAGAATAGGAATCGCCTCAATACAGAAACTGTCTGCGTGGTACCAATTTATCTTTCATAAGACACCAATTTATATGTCTATAACCTTATGGGCTTACTCACATCATGTGGGTTGCTTAACCTACAACATACACGTATCTTAGCATTAAAATGTATTGAGTATAAGAGTCGTATAAGACTTTAAAATAAAAAAATAATTAGGTTTTTTTGTTTGAAAATCTTGAATTTATTTCTTAAAAGAAACCCTTGTTTAAGTGAGTATTTTTATAATCTTATTCCTGCGCGAGGATTAAGCTATTCTATTCGTATAAGAGATTTATGTTTTAATTTACAAACCAGGTTCTCAATTGAGCTAAATAAATCAAGTGGCGACCGTCGAATTACTAAGCTTATTAAATTAAATTAAATAAATTGATGTCAAATAAAAAATAAGTTGGTACTTAAAATAAAAGTAAACTTTTGCCATTTTTAAAATGAGAACATCTACGTGGTAACCCTGTTGGAACCAAAAAAAAGCATCACTTATGCATCATCATTTTTTGGATTATTAAAAGACGAAAATATTATTATCGTCAAACAAAAGTCCAAAATATAGAAAAAAATAAAGTTAAAACTTTAAAGCTCAGAGTATGGTAACCCTGTTTAATTGAAAAAATAGTATATATTTTGATGGAGTTAATGGATACAAATTTAAGCCTGAATTTTTCTATCGATAAAATGTGGGGTGTCAATTCCACAATTGGTAAAAGTATGCGGTAACCCTATTTGAATGCAAATATACACTAAAAACACTAAGTTTTAGGTCAAAATGCACCATATTTGGAATAAAAACTATAAACATACCAAATTTTAGAATGGACTCTCTTTTTTCGTTAGAAAAATTTGTGTTTTTATTGCTTCTTGCATCCAAATAGGGTTGCCGTACACTTTTACCCATTTTAAGCTAAATTTGTTGTACATTTAAGCCATTATTAACTCCACCATGATTTATACTATTTTGTTTAAATACGAATTATTTGAGTTTTTGTTCAATTGAACAGGGTTACCACATTCTTAGCTTTACAGTCTTAACATTATTTTTTTGAATTTTTTACATATTTTTGAACTTTGTTTATCCATATTTATATTTTCGGTTTTTAATGAACCAAAAAGTTATGATGCACAGAGTAATGTAGCTTTTTTTCGTTCAAACAGGGTTGCCACGGTTGTTTTTATCCATATAAGTTGATTAGAATACTTATAGAAGGTTCATTTTCTTCTTAAAACAAAGTCTTATACAACTCTTAAAACTCGATTTTTACACTGGAAAATTTTATTTTAAGACATTTCTTATAAGAGTTGTATAAGACTTTGATTTAATGCCAAAAATTCTAAAAATATTATTAAGTTTTACTAACTAATTATGTGGTGAAAGCAAACATAACATAAGATTCGTATAAGAGTTGTATAAGACTAAAAACTTTAATCTTCTTGTGTTCTTCTAATGATATTTTTCTTCATAGGAAATTAAGACCCTTTCTGTTATAAAATTATAAATTTGTATGTAAGAATTTCTGTTGTATAAGACTCTAACGTAAAGAAGTTGTATAAGACTTTTGAAAATTCCCAATACCATTAATCAATAATATCTAATTTTTGTATTTCTCTTTTTGTTCGTATGAAAAAATAAAACTAAAACTTCATTTTCTCAATGGGTGTATCGATATAAGAACAGTATAAGAGTTATTATAAGAGTTCTACGACCGAAATACGAAATAAAAACAAAAATTATCCAACATTTTATCGAAAATTGTTCAATGATTTTTATCGACAAATTGCTCACCTTGCCCCCAACACTAAATGAGCAAAACAAAAAAAAAAAAGATGAAATTCGCAAACGATCGAAATTAACTGTCAAATTGATCGACATTCACCGTTTCGTTTTTTTTTTGTATTTCGTGGTTTGGTTGATTCAAACAACACTTTGTTGCTGCTACAACCACGCCATCTAAATAAAAAAAAATCCCACTGATTTGTGCAGCACTTCAAGTGCGCGCACTGCACGATCAAAACAGAGGAGTAGCCCAGGAATACCGCTGTACCATGCCGTGTCGCCCCATGCTGCGCCCGCCGCACCTCGCCTCGCCACTGTATCAAGGCTGAAGTTGAAGCTGAAAATTTGTGGCAGCATGAAAACATGTATACAATTGTAGGTATACAGATGCACATTGAAAAGACTCAACAACGCTCAAGTTGGGCCTCCATAAATAACTCATAAATAATCTGAAAGGCAATTAACTTTGGATATCAATTAATCAATCAGTGAGAGCGACCGAGAGAGTCGTCGATCAGTGTGAGAGGAACTCTGTGGCAGCCATTTGGAACATGGCCTCGAAATCCGAATTCGAATCCGCATCCGAGTACCGCCAAGAGTGTACCAACAAACACGCCAAGCGTATATACACAAAACAAAGACGGACACGGTCCGGACAGACGACGACAACGGATGGACGGACGGAACGCATTCACAGAAACCACACAGACAGATGGACCAACGATTGGCCAGCAACGAGCGTGTACACAACACAGTGGCGTGGCAAAGCGTCCAGCACTCTCTTTCTCTCTCGCCCAGCTGTCATGGGATAGCAATAGTAGGTATAGTGATGGGAATGCAACTGGAGATGGGAAAGGAAAAACGCCATCATTCTGAATTGAGTGAAAAATTACCACCATATACTGATCGACGCTGAAGAACCAACGCCAGTTTCATTTGAACCTCCATTTCCCTGCGCAATGCCACACAGCACCAAGTCGCTGTATATTCTCAGCAGAAGGACAGCAGATGGATCGCTTGGAATCAGTTTTCTCTTAGCGTTCAAATGAGGCTTTTTTTTTGCGTTTACGCTGCTGCCATGGATGCTAAGCTGATGGCCTCGTGAAGCAAGAGGAATTCAGAGGAAATGCCTGCCCATAACTTATTCCGCCATCATATAGAGAGAAAGACAAGAGAGAAAGAGAGGAGGTCAGCCAGCGCAGTGATGCTGGACAGACGGACAGACAGCAACAAGCGAGCATTCGCTAAAATGATGGAATTATGCACTCAGATACTGGATACTGAAGATACCTGTTGTATACCCTCCTTTAGCTTTGGGTGTAGATTGGGCCAACATGATGATCATGATGATGATGCTGAAGATCATGATGACGATGATGATGAGGTTTGTTGCAAGAATGAAGGAAATTGCATTCTTGTTTTTTTTTTTTTTTGAAGAGGGTTGTGCAACACGCTCATTGTTGGCTCTTGCATTGCACTATAGGATTCACATGACTGATGGACGACGATTAACGTGTTCAATTTACCAACAAAGTGGGTATTTACACTACGGGTCATGAGATTGGTACAGAATTTCCATTTCAATTACAAATGTTTACAGCTGGAAGAACAAAGCAATAATTATTTAAAAAATAAGTACTAATGCGGGGGGATTTTTTACTTTTAATTTGGGATATTTTTGAACAACTTTTGGGAAATTTGTTTTTATTCACAGATTTTATTGTTATGAATTTTTAGTGGTAGACGTAAAATTGGAACTCTTAAAACAATTAGATAAACTTCAAATCTCTTGAAGAAAACAATTAATTGGGGTAAAATTCATAAAACTGGTGATTTAGTGATTCAAAACAATAATAGATCTATTTGCAGTCTTGCAGCAAGAAGCTTCTGAGCATTTTCCAAAATGTTTGTCTGTGAAGTAGGTAGTTTAAATTTCCTCCGTAGTTGGGTATTCCGTAAAGAAGATTTAAGGAAGATGCTGGACACAGCTCAATAGGCGGCCATTTTTCTTACGAAAAATTCTCAAAAACTGTTAATAATCTGGTGACTCAGAGTTTTCTACACATATTACAAGAACATGGATCATGGATATGCACGCATAACACACAAGAAAAAGATGGATCCATGGCAGGCCTCTTGAAGAAGAATTGTGAGCGAGAGATTGAGAAAAACTCTAAGGAAATGAGTGAAATAAATCTCCTTCTCGAGAGCTCTGATGGTTTTATTTTTTTTTTTCCTTTTTTTATCTCCTGAATGCATTTGCAGTTCTTGATGATCCTTTACAAATCCTCTTCCCTGCCCTTGCCAACAACAAAATGCAACAGGCGTTATCTTCTCTCCTATATACTTTTCCTATACGTATGGGCTTTATTTAATATTCGTAATAATTTAAAAAAAAAGGCCCAATGGAAAGGAAGTGATGTATTAAATGTGTGCAATTTTTCTTATTATTCTTTAGAATTAAGTTGGTTAATCATTTTTTTTTTTATGCTGTAGTGTGTGCATCATACTTGGTGGTTGCGTAAAAGTGAAGTGAAACGAAGGGAACAAAAGGTGATTGAATGATTCAATTAAATATTTCTCGATTTCATTTCGTTTTTTTTTTTGAACAAAAGGAAAGAAAAATGAACGATATGTAAAACTTATTGGTCACAGTTACGGTTATAAATTTCTTCCGGTAGGTACTTAACGGACACAGAAAAATTACGAGTCCATAATAATCAATTATTGTGTCTTAATAAGGCTTAGTGAATTTTGAAGTACATTTTTTTTTGAGTACCTATTAAGATTGCTGAAGAACTGCACGTTAAAAACTATACGGAGGGTCCTGAAATTTGTATTGGGAACAGTTCAGTTATCACGGTCGAATTCAGCAAATAACGGACTAAACAAATAAACAAACAAAAAAAAACGTATATACCTGAGAAATCTCCGAATAATCTGAGAAGCCACAGATGAGTTCAGCGATTTACAGCGAATCACACAAAGATCAGGCAAGTATCTTACAACAGAATTGACCGAATCACTAACAGATGAGTCTTGCAAAATTGCTTCCGAACGATAGGACAAGTCAGGAACGAATTCATCAAATCGCTCATAGCCGAATCCGATGTATCATGAATGAATCAAACAATCACGAATTATTTGAAAAGTCACGTAAGAATTTTTTTACAAGATACGGCGAATTACGGAACATTCAGGAAATAACGAACAAATCCAGCATATAAGTCACGGATAAATCACGAACTAACTTTGAAGTTCCGCTAAACTCCGACAAATCACAGACAAATTACGTCAAAATTAAGCAAATCAGCCACAAATGAGAATCAAAAATTGGATAACGAACGATAGGAACTCATCAAAAAAATTTAGAAAATTACGTTCCAATTTGGCTAAAAATGCTGAAAAGGCTGACGAATCACCTGTAAATACCAGTATCCAGTAAATTACGGACGCATCAGGCAAAAATCTAGTTTTTACAGAAAATCTGGAGAATTGTGAATACATTTTTAAGTTAACCACAAATTTTACTGATCGTTCATGAATGAAATTAATAACTCAGATATCGATTCGGTAAATCATCACGGAGGAAATGGAACTGGTAAATCATTCACCAAAAAAAACCTTACCACCACGTACAAAACCAACAAATCAAAGTTGAGTTAGTAAATTTTCGGTCCATCACTGATGAATTTTGCTATAGTGGCCAATCAGGCATAACGACAGAATCAGCAAATCACGGAGGAATGCAACAGGTTCCGGTAACCAGGCGGTGGTTTCGGATGGCACCAAAAGATATCCAATCGTGTTTATAATGTCATTTTCTATCATCCAATTTGTGTTTCAGATGGTTTTGTGCTTATTTATGTCAAAAATAAAATAAAATAAAGTTAACATAAAATGAAAAAAAATTGTCTTATACAACTCTTATACTCACTCTTATATTTGTATTTGTAGACATAGAGGCTTGAGCAGGAAGATAAGTGTCAATATCTCCTAATTAATACTAAATAAAAAGAAAATTGTCAAATAACAGAAGACAGTTAGCCATAAGTCTTCGAAACTCTTATACGACATGAGACTTATAATAAGTATACCTAACTAAAATATTTTATGAAAAATTCAATTTAAAACTTCTGAGTTATTCCAAAAAAATTGCTATACGTTAGCTAAATTTGTATTATAAAATTAAAAATAGTCTTATACTACTCTTATACTGGTCGTATTTCCATGCAATTCAATATTTTTCCTGGTTTTTTGTACAAAAACCTTATGATGTTACATTTTAATAGCAAATCCACTCCTAAATTAACCTAACTAATTCCAAAAAGGACCTGCTAACCACTAAAAAACTATCCAAACCGTGAATATGTATATTCAGCTTGGGATTTCTCATCTATAGTAGTGTTATTTCATCTTGTCCAGAAATTTATTGAATTGCCTTCCTCATTTTCAATTTTGATGACATATTCAATATATCGGAAAAAAAAACATAATCAAATGAAAAAAAAAAAAAAAAAAAAATTGCTCCTGACATTTCGCTAATGACTGATTTGATTTGTGTCCATTATTTTGCCATTAAAATTTGCCGCCGATAACTTTTGTCCATAAATTCACGTATACTTCACGTATGTATAAATAGTGTTTGACAAGAGGTTGGGGTTTTGTTTTTGCGGGCTCTCTGATATGAGTATGTAAGTTTATATCTGCAATGGGTAATTGTTTCCATTATAATATTTTCTCGACATTTTTATTTATTTTTTTTTTGTTTCGTTTCCATCCCCTGATCAAATCATCTGATTGGGCTTTAAGGGAATTATTATGAGCTGAGAGCTGCGATACCTATACTAACTAACTATGGCTGGTTTGGAACGTTTTATGATGGTTGGCTTAACATTAATGGCATTTCATCATTTGTGTACCTATATTATACCTATACCAACTGCATGACCCTGTTCCCCCGGTTACCCGTCTTCTACACATTACTCCCGATTTCTATCATTTATTTATTAATATTCGAAAAATTAATTAAACATTTCCTGGACCGGCTAGTGACACGCTCATTGAGGCTGCATTTGAATTATGTCAACTTTTACTTCATTATACGAAACAGAGACGATGATGATGACGAGGACCAACGTACTGACCTGACCGGACGGTCGAAGGACGGCAGGACGTGGCATTTATACAAAAAGCAGAAAATGTCAAATTGAGAGAAATTACTTGTATGTAAGGGTAAAAGGATCAAAAAATAAAAATATCCTCTGAAATTGATTCCTTATAAGCCAGACGTGTAGAAGTGATGCACGCAGTCATACAGTCAGTGAGTCAGTGAGTGAGTGGTGGTTCAATGGACTTTGTGGCTAGAAAGTTCAATCGAACTCACATCATACAGGATAGGAATAGTGATGTAGACTCTGGCCATGTCATGCTCAGCACAATCACATATAACAGGAACATCAAAAAGATGGATGTACCCTTTCTCTAGCTTGACTGGCAGACAAGACAAATATCGAATCCAACCGAGAAGAAGGATGTTAAAGGATCATCATCATCATCAGCATCAGCATCAGCATCATCATCATTCTCCCCCCAAAACAACCCAAATGCCATTTAAATACTCTCAAACATACTTCTAAACAACCAACATCCATCCAGTAAAGAGGAAGAAGAAGATGAAGAAGCGAGTAGGTATCTCTTAAACCTCTCTCACTCTCTTTGGTATCTCCATATCGTACACTTACTTACTGACTGACATGTCCATGTCCAAGTCTTGATACTGACTACTGGAGGACTACTGAAGAAAGATATAAACAACATCCATCCTTGCAAGAAGAGTAAAAGCTTGAATTACAAACCGTTTTACGATTGATGAGTAGATTCCTAACGTCCCTTGTTCGGACATTGGGGCATGCCATTCAAATCAACATTACTTCTTTCTAATGGAAGGGTACAGAAATCTATAATGTAGGTGGTGGGAGGTCTCGAGGTCGAAGTGATGTTGTTCCAAATTCTTGCTTTTATCCATTTTTTTTTTTTTGAAATTTCAAGTTTTAAGAAAATGCAGATGTTTTCATGATGAAAAGAAAAAGATACGATGAATACCATCAGTTCTTAAAATTATATGAAAAAAATATTCTTAGCATACCAATGCAGCTTTTAGGGGGTTTAGGGAAGCAGAAGCCATCTCATCAAATGGAAAGGGGATCAAATTTGCCTGAACTGATGGACTGGACATGAACAATCTGTTTGAAACTTATTACTTCTGATGGAAGGAGTTTTCAATTCTTATGACTGTGAGTGAGTGTAGAATACAAATAGTCAAATTATATTGAAAGGCAATAAGGGTTGCCAGGTAGAGCCAATGTCAAAAAAAAAATTATTAAGGAAGATCTCCAAAACGCTAGAAGACTCCATCTAGTAAAAGATTCAGAATCTTAAGGTTCAGCGAAATTCGATGAATCGAGTTAACTTAAAACCCCAGCCCTCAACACTGTACTACTCTATTCCTGAAAGGAACTTGATAGCGAAGGAGGTGTTGGCTGCTTCTTACCAAAATTGCACCTTATAACCAGATTTCGTGGGAGCCTCTAAGAGACGGGACCCTGAAGGCAAGGTTTCGGAATTGAGTACGTTGCGTCACTATTTAAACAGTGTTACGTTCCAATAAATACATCGGAGTTTAACGCACAGGAGACTTTTTAACGCCGGTAGGGTGGCGCTTACAAAAATACGCCACACTTAAACGTAATAATGGTTATAGGAGATTTGAATGACAAAGTGTAGGCAGTAACATCGATGGGCAAAGGCATGGATTTGGCATTATAAACGACGTGACGTGACGACTGTCCAGTCTTTTAATTGGTGGTAACATGTTTGAACACAAGACGTTCCACAACATCAGCTAGGTGTTTACAGAAAAGGGAAGCAGCCACTAACAAAACTACTTTTCAATCAGCAAACGGACGTTTAAGAAGTATTACCCTAGACGTCAGAAATAGAATCGAAGGGGATTGGAAGTGATCCGGAAGGCCGGAACCACTATCTAGTAGTAGTTTCCGTAAAATTAAGCACCGCTGCAGTTTGAAGATCCCAAGCAAACACCCAAATGCCTAGGTTTAATACTGATACTGGTCCCTATCTTCTTTCCCAAAGACTGACAACAATCAATAGCTCTGAACCTATCTCTATCAAAAACCAATGGTGTGCTGTGAAAAATATTTTAATAACTGGTACTGAAAGAATACTCGGGTACAAGAATGAAACAATATTTTGCAGTCCGCAGAAACCTGGGCAAATATCGACGAAAGAAAAGCTCTTAAAGCTTACATCGCTGCTACTTGAGCAATAAAGAGAAACCAGCTAGAGTCTACGTATCGCATTAGGGTGAGAGAAGTTAACCGCGTGACAGGCGTAACCGCATCAACGCATTATAGAAGCATAAGAGGCCGCAAATCGGTGTGACAGAAGAAAAAAGATGGAAAGATGGAAACATTTCTATGCTCCATTCATGTGAGAACCGTGTGCTTGCCAACGATGTGCACCCACTAGCACCTGTTGATTCCATACCTACCAGTCGCGATGAGATCATTCCTGTGATTACAGCACTGAACAACACTCAGACAGGAGGACTTTCCCCGCTGTGCTCCTGCAATAAGCTTCAAAAGCATTGAGCGAGCTATTGCATCTACCTATAGAGACAGCATAGAATTCCAATTGCTTCCTCTTGAATTGTACAAAAAGGGAATGATCTTCAGGCTCCTGAAGAAGGTTGAGTTGATGCAGCCTGAAACTGGAAAGTCATTGGCGCGGTGTTAGTTGCCGATTTTTTTTAGCGGTATTACGAGCACTTTATTGCGGCTTTTTACACTCTTTTTTTCGTGTTGTTTTAAGCTTTTTACCTCTTATGCTATTTTCCGCTGGTTGGTATGAATAAAAATGAGCACCTACTCAAATTTCTGGAGCAGGTGCTCCATTAAGAATGAATAAAATTCCTGAAAACATAAATTTTCATGAGCACCTCCTCACATTATTACGCTGAGTACTTACTCTGAGCACGTGCTCCGTTTTATTCATATCACACCCCCAAACCTGGTGTTATTAAAAACGAGATATTGGGTGCTATGAATAAAACAGAGTACTCGCTCAGAATAGGTACTCAGCATAAAAAAGCGAGAAGGTATATGTTCAAATGGAGTACCTGCTCCAAAAATCTGAGTAGGTGCTCATTTTTATTCATATCATCCTTTGTATCAATCATTTTCACTCTGGCAACTCTAACTAAAAAACCAGATAAAACAAAGACCTTAAAGATTTTTCATACCATTGCAAAAACTCTCTCCATCCTATCTTCTCCTTCCAAATGTTTGAAGAAAATCTCAAGTCATTTTGCATATACTATACCTACTCTCGTTTTCGATATATTCTTTGAGTTTTCCATTTCAAAAACATCCATGGTAATAATTTCTAAAGATATCACCAAGCAACATGATGGTAGCTTAATAGTGTCATGTCAGGACACACCATCCAAATCTACCCAACCTCTTCGAAGATGCTAAAAGAGAATCCTTTTTTGGCTTTGATGGTATTGGATATTTGGTATGAGTATAAGAGTCTATAGAGGTACACTAAACGATTATTAGAAAGTGTACAACGTCGTCGTCGTCTCGTCGTCATTCCTTTAAATGATTTCGAAAACCCAGTTAAGAAAGTCAATGCAATGTTTTTAAGGCATGCATCAGGATTTTATATAGTACAGAGCACGAAGAGGATATTCCTAAGTGATGGCGATAAAGAAGGAAGAAAATGTGCATGTTCGTAGGTTCTTGGTCTTTCTCTCAAACGACCACAACATAATATACTGACATATACGGACGCACATACACCTTAACATCTTGTGTCTCTCAAAAAAAAAAAAACTTTTATAGTGTCTCCTAAGTGACATGACAAAAGACAGATGGACAGTGAACCCAGACAGACTGACAGTTAGACATAAACGGGTTGGGCGAGTAGAGGTATACCTACACTACACTCATGATGGTAGACGGACTTTGGCCTAAAGATTGACAACCAGAGTAATATAAATGCAGGACGAGGCAGGACATCCCTGGTTATAAGAAGCATCAGCTCTCTCTCTCTCTTCGCAAGCCCACATATACTATACTCTTCTATATGAACATTAGAAAACCCTGTCCGAGGATTTATTGGATTCAGAAGGTTTTTGTAGACAGAAAATATTTCCCACACACATTTATCCACAGTCTACGACACATCACACATCTATACCCACACAAAAACGCATCCAAAAAGGATATATAAGTTGTAGTTGTCGTCATGATGAGAGCATGAGAGCCAGCTAATGCATTTCACTTTATATTGCAGTCTTGTCAAGAAAACCCAGAAAATAAAGAAAATACTCCAACCCAGGCGTTATGGTAGTCCCCCCGCAGCAGTCTCTTCGAAAAAAGGACACAATAAAGTCCTTGAAAAAGAAAATGATAAAGAAGAAGAAAATGAATATCTTCCAAGACTTTGAAAGGTGGATGGATTGTGGTTGAGAGCAAGAGTCCATCAAATCCATAGTTACGTGTCAATCAAATGGTTTTGTAGAATTAAGTTTTGTGAATTTGAAAGGACACAAGGGATAATGGCACGAGGTTTGAGGTTTAAAGAAGAAGAAGAAGAAGAAGAATTTAAATGAAAGCTTGTGATGTAATTTATTTGGTGAAAATTGAAGAAAACTCTCTAAAGAT
This sequence comes from Meliscaeva auricollis, assembly GCA_948107695.1. NCBI lineage: Eukaryota > Metazoa > Arthropoda > Insecta > Diptera > Syrphidae > Meliscaeva > Meliscaeva auricollis. Next base: position 46,326,238 of record OX403619.1, on the reverse strand, counting down.
TGGAATTCCTAGGGTTTTTTTTTAATTGATTTTTTTGTTTGCAAAGAATCAAAGCTTTTTATAGATAAGAAATGACATAATTTAATGAAAAAGGATGTATACGTCCTTTAATTTTTGTCTTTAAAATATTTTGTGGTAAGAATTAATAGAAATCACTTACCATTATTATTTGAGTTTGTCCAACGAAATGATGGTTTTGGTTGCTGCTTCGAACGCATAATCTTTCATTTGGTTTTTTGTTTTTGTTGGACTTAGCGAATGGCTCATGTAGAGGCTCATTTATCCATACAATTATTGGCACTTAAAAAATTATGCAAATTTTTAATTTTTGAAGTGATTTTTATGATGGATTTTTTTTCACTGAAGATGTTACTGATAGTTCTGAAAAAAAAAAAAATAAATAAAAATGAAGATCAATTTTTAAGGACATGATTTTATATTTATAACTGTCGGATTTGGGCTTAACATCACAAAAACTGTTAATAGGGATATCTGTGCATATAACCTATAGTTCTTCGAATTTTTAACACACAAAACAATAAAAAATGGCGTGTTTCCTTTCCTAGTTCGTCTAATAGTCTTAACAGTTTCTTTCCCCAGCATGATCAAATTGATGCCAAAAACAAACAAGTGGTATGTTCCCAAAACGCCAAATATCAGGGTCACCAAATGAACAGAAGTAAACTTTGGTGTATAAAACAATAATTGTACTCAGCTCACTTGAGATCACTGTTTCCCTTCGATCTTCAATTATCAACCCATGTGCCGGAAGCAGATAACATCGGTACAGAAACGTGGTGCTCTACTCTGAATATCAATGCGTACCGCACGGTGTCTAAACCAGCTGTTCTGTTAGTTGCGGTTGTGACACCAATAGACCTCCTGGCAGCACAACGAAAATACGCCACGGAAAGAAAGTTTAAATTGTATTGGCAGCAGCGATATCAAAAGCACAACCGCTTACACAATGGAAGTAGTAGGAACGGTGGGAGTCTGAAAGCAGAGGGCCGGATGGAGAAATAAGAAACTATGCTAAATGAACTATTACGTCACCCAATTCCTCACTGGACGAGGTTGTTTCAATGCCTTACTCCAAAAAATATAAAAATCAGGAAGACCCTCCTGCCAGTATGGAAATGGAACACACCGTCTTCGAATGCAGTAAATGGGATCGCCATCCCAGGATTTAAATAGAAGCACCGGATCAACTAGACTGGATAACATCATCCAGAAGACCCAGATCTTGAGAACAAAAAAACGAGAGGAGCCGGTTTCAGAAAAAATCGAACCCGCCAAGACAATTATGCCCCTAGAAGTGTAGTCCTGAGGGCGAAGATAATCGAAACAATTTGTATGGGTTTGGCGGATATTCCAAGTTAAAAACCCCAAGGAGAGCCCGGCACACCATTTCAGTAACCACTCGGTTACTATTCGGTAATTTTTCAGTCACATTTCTGTTACCACTTCAGATAAAATAGGTTCAGTACCTCTTCTGTAATTATTCGATCAGTTTTCTAGGAACAACTCCTTTGCCAATCGGTCGTCATTCCAATCAACACTCCAGTAATAAGGCAGTCCCCACTCGATTACCACTCCAACCATCACTTGGTCACTATTCGATCACAGATAGGTCACCACTAATCTTGGTCACAACTCTGTCACGAGTATTGTTGTATTGGTCACTATCCGGTCACCTTTCAAATCAACATCCCGGAATATATTTCTGTAAATACTAAAACGCTTCTATGTGGTATTTCAGAAGCCATTTCAGTGACCACTTCGTCAATAATTAGTCACCATTTTGTGACCACTTTACTTACAGTTCTCACTCTGTCACGACTTTAGGAACACGACACGGTTGTCACTCCAATCCATCACCATTCGATGTTCATTCCCAAACACAATTAGTAACAACACAATTACTACTAGGTCACCAATCAATCATAAATCAGTAACCACTTAGTTACCACCAAATTTGGTCACTACTTGGCCACCATTCGATCAATACACGGTCCTCACTCGGGCGCCACTACAGTATACTTTGCATACTTTGATGTATAAAATTTCATTTAGCTGTCAAACTAATTTTAATGCGTAGAGATCGAAATTGCTGTTTCCTTTAAGTCACCAGTCGGTCACCTTTTGGTCACAGCTTATTCCTCACTCCAGTCATCACTGGGTCACCATTTTTGTAAAACATTCAGTCACCACTCTGTCATAAGTTAGTCATAACTCTGTCACTAATTCAGTAAGTTACCTTTTGGTTACTATTCGGTTACTATAGGGTTGCCAACATGTCACCGCAATTGTGGTTATATATTTTTATCATTTTCCAATTCTTTTGTAATCTACTTCAGAAACAACAAAAATAAAACACATAAAAACATGAATTCATTAAAAAACTATCTGTAAAAAAAAAAAAAAAATCCTTCACTTAGCCATCATTTCAATTAAATTAACTTTAACTGATTACCGAACAAAACCATTTGACAATCATTTCATTTCATTTAATAGACAGACTGCATTCACATTTATGATACACATGATAATTCCGATTGATTATAATAATCATACACAATATGTTGCCCAACACACACCAAACACACCCGGCATCTCATCATTATTTAAAAAAAAAAAAAAATAATAATCAAAAAAAAATGACAAAAAAAAATTAATGACAAAATTCCATTTGCTATAAAACATAAATTCAAATGAGGGATCCGACGAACAAAACACAAAAAAAAAAAAACTTATTGTAGATTGATTTGATTTTGAGGCCGTGTGACAAATTTTTTAAATTTAATTTTCATTTTCATATCAAAATCAAAAAAAAAAAAAAAAAAATCACAATAATGTTCCACATACGCCATCAGTTTTTTGTTGGTCATCCTAAGGAGGGTGGGTCTATAGAGGATGGATATATAGTATAGAAGATGGGTAAGTAAGCACTTTGAATCTCATCACGCCAAGGCTGTCATACTCTAGCTTGTCCCGGACTCAAACTTACTTGAGAAAGAGAGTACACAAACGAATTCTGATTTCCCCATGGGGTTGGTTTGGTTTGAGTTGAGTGAGACATGTTTATGTTCCACGAAGGACCAATACTTAAGGCTACAAAAAAAAAAAAAAAAAACTCACAAAAAAGATACAAAATGTATCTCTATCTATACTATATGTACTGTTTCATATCTACATAAAAGTTGATGTCCAAAATGAAGCTGAGTGCAAAAGAGTGATGAAAAAAAAACGAAAAAAATAGAGCAATAACGAAAAATTATGATAATAAGACACAATACCCCCCCCCTCCCCCTAACCACCCACCGATTAAGGCGAATAGCGCGGCAATAAATAATACAAGAGGAGTGGGTGAAAGGCGAAAAATACACAAAAGTGGATGTATATGGGTTCCAGGAAAAGGACGACAACGACGACGATGATGATGACGATGACTGTGACGACGACAACGACGTAAACGACAACGTAAAAAACACTGTTTAATAGGAGTAATTAAATTTTCTAACAAACATGACGAGATAATGGACTCGAGCCATTAGACTGACCCAACGTCGTCGTTGTTGTAGCCGCCGCCGCCGCCGTCGTCGCTGTCGTCGCCGTGATGCTCGTCATTGGTTAAAAGTGGGAGTAAATGAGAAAGGAGAAAGTTGAAGAGGGCTGAGTGATGATGGTAGTATGGCAAGGTCCTGATCCTTGGCGGGAAATAAAAACTTTCAAAAACTCAGTTAAAACAATGAATAGAAGTTGCGGGGCAAGTATAAGATTACGCAAGGGAATAATGAAAGAAGGGTTGGGGATGAAAAGTTAAAGATTGATTGATCGGCCATATTGATTTTGAAAAAAAAAGCATTAACTTCTTCAAGTTGATTGATTCAATAATGTTCACGGATATCTAGTATTTCAATTGTCAAATGGTTCCAAGACCTACCATAAAGGAAAGTACCTTTAACTCGGTTCGCAATTTATTTCATCTTATAGACGGAAGGACAGCGACGAAAATTCAAGGCCAGTTGATACATCCGCTATGAATTGATATTTGAATTGACATTTAATTGGCCATGATGGTTCGGACTCCCTTGTCGTCTTGAGACTTGTCGATTTTTTTTCTAGAGAAGCAGTGTTCTAGTAGTTAGTATACTCATGGCGTAATGGTAAGTGTGATGGACTATCACGCCAGAGGTATGGGTTCAAGCCCAGCCAGGACCGTATTGTTTTTTCAGGGGTACTTACTTTCCCTTTTGATAAATGACAAGCCTCCATGAGTACTCGTATTATGAAAAACTACTTCTCGCCGTAAGCGATTCGAATTTGGCTGAAAATTGTAGGTCCTTCCATTTCTGCAGGCAGATGGCAGAAACGGTTGAAAGTGACAGACGACGTTGATTTACTTCACTTATTAAATGTTGATTATGTGTTATAGCATCTCACATTCTTCTAGGAAAAACTAACTTAGACGTTAAGTTTAACTATTCTCCTTATCGTCCATAAAGAAGTACTGGTAAGAAAAGGGTATTTGTTGAACTAGCCGTTTTATCTTCCGAACAAGGAGTCTTGAGTTCATTTTTTCCCAAGCAAAGTAGTAGGGGTTGTTTTCGTCGGTTTTCCACTAAGTATTCGATAATATTCAAGGAAAGTGAACTCCTTGAATAAATTCCAAATTCAGTGATACACATTCTTAGGTGATGAGCAGTTTTGTCATCATTTGTTTGGATACCTAAAGTTCCGCTTGTGTTATTCAATCAATGCTATTGACTTGAATACATTACAAAGGGGGCAACTGATGATGTTAATGTCATCCAAGTTTTTGAAGATTCTTTTGTGTTAAGTGCTGTGCAGCTGAACAAGATTGAAGATATCAAAAGGTGCACTATACCTTCCCTAAACCCCTAAAATTTTTGGTATTTTCGGAAGATTGGTTGGTTATTTCGTGCATGTAGGTACCCTTCCAGTACTTCACCACCTTCATGCTTAAAGAACTCCGCAAGAAATCATCGGAGTCTATAGCTTTGTTGTTGTTTTTTTTTTTTGTGAACAATAAAATAACCCCTGTGTACTATTTCTTGCGCTTCGGTGAGTAGGTTACCTTCGTTACTTTAAAAATACTTTTAAATCTGTTCAAGAAGATTTCTTCAGGGTCTCCTTGAACTGAGAGTCTACTAACGCTTGTTTCTGATCGATCTTCTTTCTGCTAATCTACTGCCTAGATCCTAGACCTAGATTTTAATACTTTTTCCTTTTCCATTCGTGACATTATTTTACGCTGTATTATTTTCTGTCATATTTTTGCAGAATGCGCATTCATCATTATTTTGGGTTCCTTTTATGAGGTGGCTGTTTGTAGTCCTAAGTTGTTATCTTTGCAAAGTAAATGAAAGAATGAAGAGTTTTTGACTCAAGCCACTAACTTTTGAGGTAGCTGCCTGGAAAACTGCTTACAAACATAAGTATGAGAAGTCACACCTAGCTGGTTGCAAGCTGCGATTTGAGGTAGCCGCTGTTATCAATTTACTGTGACCACAAAAAAATCATCTTTGATGGCTTCAGCCGCTGAGTATTTATCAGCAATTGACAAAGTAGCATGTTTTACTTTTGGTTGACAAGTAGCATGAACTTTTCAGCAGCTGCTAACAGCTAAGTGTGACCCGTACTCAAAACAAATAATAGACTTATTCTAATAGTAGGTACCAAATGTGATTGTGAGAAAGTTTCTCTCTTATTAAACCAATTGGAGGCTTTAATACATCAATGGGTACTGTAAATGTCAATCTTCGTTAGTTCTCGAGTAGAATTTTGACGCCTCCTTCGGGTAGGCTTCGAAGAAATACTTCTTTCATTGAGTCAGGCTGTGGACAGTAAATTGGTGCCGATTACATCAGGTAGGCAATCGGTTATTAGGTAGAAGTCCAAGTCACTGTCGTAATTTCTTCATTTTTTCCTACTTGATCATAATCCTCCTGAACCGTAGAAATAACAACTTTTTACTGCGGAGGTCTTTGTCTAAGTCCAGCTAATATCAACTGGTTGGGGATTTGCCTCTTGCGATGAATTGACAAAGTGTATAGGGCCCAACCCATCTACCCATTGCGTCCCTTCCGTCACGAATCCGTTGTCGATGAAGTTGAGAGTTTGGCTTCTTTTTCCGTCGCGTCCATTCGATCCGTCACGTCAGTTATGGGTCGCTTTTCATAAGAACGTGTGTATTTTATCGATCTGTCAGCTGAATACGCTAACGTAACACACTCGACTGCTTTTAAGGGTTGGTTTTATTAGCCCTTTGGACTTGGCAGACGATTTCGGATCCATCCAGTTCTTACCGCACATACAAATAGTTGAGAGTGTAGGTCACTAAGCTGGGTTTTCCGTGAGCTTGACATAGTTTTTAATGAACCTCCGAATTTTGAAATTAGGAGTAAGTTGGGCACCTAGAGGATTGTTTCGATTCGTCCCCGTACAAAGACTTTCGAAACTCGAACACTTTTAAACTTTTCCAGAAAGAGTTCTGATCGGAACACAACGATAAAGACTTAAAAAATCGAACATTCTTTTGCAGTTACTCTTTATTAACTAAATATCAGTTGAAGCCTACTTTACCAAATGCGTGTACCCAACCAATAACTCCCAGAAAGTTGGTAGCAAACTATCATTATCGTTAACACAGATTTACAGATGCAAAAAAAACTTTGCATACAACTTTGCAAATCAAAGAAAATTGTTTACCAGAATTAAAGAAATTATTCAATACACACTCGTACAGCTTGACATGGCGACATAAATTTATATCTCAAGCAACAAAACTCTAACAACAAGGAGAGGCTTTAATCACATTTCTATATAATATACGCGATGCGGTTTTCTGGCGGATGACAAATTTATGAAGCCTATGGGATGTCTGTACATGGCGCATTCGTGTCAAACTTGAAATTGATGTTGGATTCGGTTGCAACTACATAGAAACAGCACAGAAACAACAACAAAATCAATACAATCTCGTTTTATTATACTGATGCGAGATGTATCTCGTCTGTTTGCTATGTTTGAGCTGTGAGAGATTGGTCAAGGAGAAAGAACTGTCTTGAAATTGTTGCTTCTTGCTAGAAATACAACAACCATCCGAAACCGAACGACTATTATGGACGGGACGATGAAGCTTGCGGCCTATGTTTAGCCATCTATACTACATCAACATCACACAACAACTAGCAAGCGTGAAGATATCAACCATCAGTGGTTAGTTGCAACGGCCGGTCAGCAGCAGCAAGCCTCACTTTTTAAACGCATTTGTGTGCGACTAAAAATTATCTTTCAGATGCTTGGCTTGTTCAGTAGGCAACATGCAATGCTCGATGTATGGCTAAGATAGATTTTTTTTTTTTTTTTTTGTGTTTCATTGCAAGTTGCAAGTATTTTTAATTGAAATTAGCAAATAACCGTCAATTTATGATCACAGTTAGAGATAAGTAATATGCACAGGAATTCCAATTAAATTGATGATTAAATTTTTGAAATGATTTTGTCTTGTTGTTGTTGTTGTTTTTTGTGAGAGGAATTTTTCATCTGTCAGTTGCTTGAACTGAGCTGACTACGATTTCATTGTTTGCCATTAGTCAAAATTTTTGCAGTAAGTTATGTAGTTTTAGAAATTTTTCTTAGGCAGGTTTCATGTAATGGAAAATATGTAATACTTCAGCACAAAGTTCTCAAGTTGTGATTTGCTTTGATAGTAAGATCAATCTCGTTGGTTTTGAGCAAATTGTTAATAAGAAAAAAATACGTATACTCCAATTAAAGGTCTTCTACTCATGTAAAGCTGATTTTCGTTGGTTTCTTCTAATGGGGTCTCATACTATCTGATCTGAATTTTCTGCATGAGATTATTACGTCCAATTGGGATCAGATTTCCTTGGTTGCATCAGCAGTGCCTTTGGTGTACCTACTAATAATCTGTCCGCTGTCACTTTGTTTAGAATTTAATGTTTTTTTTTATAATTTGTTTTCTCTGACCTGATTTATGGCTCTGTGCAGGCGAGGTTAGTTTTCGGGGGCAAGATCCCTTACATTCCGGCAAGCTGACTGCAGTGCCTCACAAGCAGGCTGCTTTCTTTCCCGCTACTCTACCTTGTCCTTATTGCTACCGAACCCAACTTACCAACACCTTCTCCGATCGTCTTGCCCGGAAGAACAACTACGCGTTTACTACGTCCCAAATTGTTCACATCACTCAGCCACTACCTGCATAGCTCTGGGTGTAAAAGAATGCTGACCAAGTGGGCACCAAGTGGTGTCCGTAGTGCGTTACTTTTACCGTTAAATATTCTCGTCACATGTCTACCGGTACAAAATGGACAGAACATCACTAAAAAAGTAAACCCTCAAAACAAACCGGTCGGAAGGTAGTGATTTAGGCCCCATTTTGAGATTCCTTGGTTCTTTTTAAGAGGGGGCTTTACTGCTTAAATGCCTTTTTTAGCTCGAAGAAATAACGAGGGACTTTGATATAATTTTTCAATGTGATAGTACTCCATTCTGTGCTGAATTCCTTGATAGAACTTTCGATTACTATTTCTGTTATAATAGCTACTTTTCAGTAGACTCGACCGAAGGAACGCTTTTCTCCTTTTTTATTCTGTTGGTGTTTCTTTCTTGCCCTAGCCCTTTCAGCAGTTTTGGCACTAGTTTGCAGCATCCATTCATAGGCCTCCATCTTCGTATCTCATTCTTTACTGCATGCGCCTTTACTGCTATATTTTTATCAAACCAAACCACCTGGTGTTGTTTAAATGCTCTTCTTCTCGAGGCCAAGTAAAACCATGATGTAATACTTGGGGAATCTATCATACCTTGCACAGTGTGCTTGTTGAGTCTTCATTGGTATGCTTTATTAGTTGCTACCGAATATTGTAATCTATTGACCAGCAGTGAAAATGCCTAGGAGATCAGAAATTACTTGTAACACATCAGGCAAAGGTTCTATTAGATCAAAAGGTTACCAGTAATAACCCTTGTGGCATCACTGATACTTTCTATAGTGCCACCGGGAATATCGGTCCCTTATACAGCAAGAGTAGATCTACGGTGCGCTGAAGAACATGCTTCTTCAGTTAGATTTAACTTCTTCGTAACTCCTTCTCTAGTTTCGGAAGTAAATGCATCAATTTTTCGAAGTTATAGCTATACAATCGTAAGAAAGCTTAAACTCCTTGAAATTTGAAGAAAAAGTTTACAATATTAAATGACCTTCAAAACATCTGTCAACGAAGAAGCAAAGCACAGATCTTCACATTGTTTCACCAAATGACACATATTTATTTAAATTTGTATTTATAAAGAGACTTCTAATGTAAAAAAGCAATTAATTGTAACACTTTCCCTCCTTCACAGACGAAATGAAAATAAATTAATCAACAACCGCATATGTGTGTATGATCCAACACAATAAAACTAATAATAATAATAATATGACGATTTATGAGTTTTTCAAGATCTCGACTGTCATCGCCAATAGACATCTCCTAAGTGAAAATGATCTCACAATCTACTGCCAAACGAAGCCAAGCCAAGCCAAGTCAAGCCAGGCCAGGCCAAATATTCAAATTCCATTCTATTTTCGCTTTATTGCTCACAAATCATAATCTAAATTAATTTTCCTCACAGTTTTTCCCAATGACATCGTCAATCATTCATTCATTTCATTTTTGTTTCTTGCTCTTCTCTTCTCTTTTCTTTTTTTTCAATTTTTATTTATGAATTTTAATTTTCCAACATTGATTGCAAACGTCAACTTCCACATCCTCCATGCAAATTCATTAGAGATATCATCAGTAGCAGTGCTCTCTTTCACTCTCTCTCTTTCTTGTTATGTTTGGGTAGGGAACTACTATTGATGGCTTCTATGTATTTAAAACTGCTGTGCTGCTGCTGGCGCTGACTGCTGCTCGATCTATGCGGTTGCAGCAACGTTTTTTTTTGTTTTACTAGTAACGACCAACGACGATCGATGTAGGCAAAAATATTTGCGTCCGCCAATTTGCCGCCAAACTGCGCAATCTGCAAGCACACAACCCTGCACACCCCGCCATTGCATTTGCTAGCCCAGGGATGTGACAGCATTGCCTCATGAGAAAAATGACTCAATCATTTAGCAAAAACACACTGCGAGTGTCTCTCTAGCTTGGTGTCGTTGTCTATAAGTCGTCGTTGTCGTCGTCGTCGTCGTCTGTCAGGTTGACATTTCGCCTTGCCAGGGAGCGTGTTGTAAATTTGTGTGCAACAGCGAACAGCATTCACCTGCGGGTAATTAATTTCATTCGAAAGATTATTGACGGTGAACGAAAAACCGCACTCTCGCTCAGTCTGGTCGGTCGTTCGTCGCTGTCGAAGTCGTCGTTGGTTACCTACGGTCGGGGAGCGGACTGCATATTGACGCCACCATCCCGCACTCTTGTGGCTGGTCGGTCGGTCGGTCGCTGTGCGCCTTACAACGCTCGATTATGACATGTGGTTTTTATTTATTTGGTTGTTATTTTATTTAATTCGCGTCCCGAAAAACAACTTCCACCAACTTAACCCCTTGGTTCGATCATCATCATCGTCCCCACCCACATGCGGGACTGGGTATGGGTAAAACATGCTTGAGATGAATTGCTTTGGCGTTGTGGCAGCTTTATGACATTTTGTGAAAAATAATCATCGCCAACAGCGAGACTACGACAATGACTATGATGAAGTCGATGGCAGTGCAACCACATCCAAGTTTTTATTAGCAGTCAGCAGCTTCCCCCGCTGCTGCTTGCTTCTTTTTCTTCTTCTTCTTAAATCATTCAATCAATCACAGAAGAGTGCATCTATATTTGGAAAATGCACATTGAAAATTATATATTTGCGCGGTGATGCTTCCCAAGGAGACTTCAGATATTGATTGGGTTTCTATTTGAAATGTGATGAGTCAGTTTGGCTATATGGCGGTATACTACACACAAAAAATGTCAGATTCATTGATTTTTTTTTTTGATAAATTAGCAAGAATGAAGGCGAAAGGATGGCTACTACCACCTTGTAGGGGTATAATGGGTTAATTTTTCAAATTACATGTCTAAAACCAACAGCTATTGTAAGACCTGGCTTCTGGATCGAACCGGCATAGAAGAATTTTGACTAAAAATCATAAAAGATTTTTGACTAAACTACTAAACTGATGCCCAAAACCAAACTTAAGATGTAGATATCTCCGGAACCAAGCTTCAAAAACAGTTCTAAGTTCAAGCTGTGAATTTTGAATGAAGATCCGTTTCTAGATTTCAACAAACTTGAAATATATTTCTTCTTAAGAAAAAAACGAGCTGAGCTTTCCCTTTCATATGCCATTTCTTTCCTCTATCGCTTGCTAATTCAACCGACAGAAGCACTTTCAATCTAAACATAAAAATGGGGGATCTAATCATCTCCAAACCCTCAATAGGGATACCCCATACCGTTCCCGAGGTGATTATAGCGATTTCTACCATGAAACGTTGAGCTATGAAATCGCGGAAATGGTTTCTGCAGAAGGATAGCGATAGATCGAAGTAGAGTAGACTACTTTGGCACTTTGGGGCTACTAATTTCAATGAAGTATTGTTACCAACAAGACATTTCAGAAAGATGAGACTGTAGCGGTGGTACAAAGGTACTGGTTGCTAGTCAGGTTGATTTAGTTGCTGTATGGTCTTCAGTATGGGCTACTATGACGTAACCACTACATGGGCCTATAAGGAGCGGTTTCTCAAGCCAATCGTCCTTGTAGTCATTACACGAACTGCCCCTTTATGTTGGGAGTTCTTTTTACTTTGCAAAATCTCAAACGTAAGAGTAAAAAACATGAACCTTACCACAATCGGATGAAAGCCTGTTAGATAGACAAAGAAACCCAGCAGGTTTTTACCCGATCTTTGCAAAGATTCATGCCTTTGTGTCGAGTAGAGGAGATGATTAACTGACTAAGTTTATGGGCCTTATAGTGAAAAGCCGAATGTACAACCCTTAAGACGGATAGGACACATGAAGCGTATGTATATTGACTCACTAGCCCGAGAAGTCTTCTTCGTATCCAACCCTTATGAAGAAGGTGACAGAAGAAGCACTCATTTTAGGTGGTGCGCACAAGTGGAGACCGATTCCAAACAACTTAGTGTGAGTTACTGGTTTTTCGACTTTGCCAACAAAAATCTTTGGAAATCGTGTGGAAAATTTTTCATCGAACTACGAAAATAGTATTACATCACAGTTATAAGATCACAAACAAAATATTTTGTGTATTTTTCCAATCAAACAATTTCACAAAAAAACTATCCTCAAAAAAAGTCATCTTGAAAATTTCTCCAAAAGCCATCGCTTTTTACACTTATTAAGGGATACCGGGTGATTTTCCAAAAAAAAGTCCCCAAGAATCCGAGGTGAGCTCTAGCGGCAGCTTGGAGAAACAAGCAGTTAAGGTAAACATTTGTTTTTGTTTCGGTTTTTCACTTTATCTTGAAAACGGCTTCTCGTATCAAAAAAGTTTGTTCTACAAAAATAAGCCTTATTAAATTTTATGAAAAAAAGATCGTACACATTATTTCGTACCTGCAACTAATTACAAAAAAAGCGGCAGTGAAGAAAAACATGCGGCCGATATGAAGCGGGTCTATCCTGATCTTCACTGTTTGGAGTTAACTAAGAGTCTGGTTCTCCAGGATGGGAGTTGTGGGTCCAGGTAAAAAAACTTCTTCCGAAACAATAACAAAGCCTCTTAAACGAATGAACTCAATTTTGACAAAGCCAGTAAACGAATCAAGGAAAATGAATTTCGGATATGTACGTGGAATTTACAGTCTTATACAGACCACGTGCTGTCGAACAATTATTGGAGAACCTGGATAGGCTTCAAAGGATAAAATCGTAAGACATCTACCATGCAAAGTCTTTCATGGATCATGGGGTTTGGTAAAACCACTTAGACTGCGTATAAGCTGAACAATTTCAAAAATTCCATTTTTTTCGGCATTTACCCAACTTCGACATCAATTTAAAGTATATGTTTCGAAAACAACACGCTATTTTAAAATTTTCATCTAAAATAATGTTTATTTCCAAACCAAACGAGATATTTTTTTATAAAAATCGGTTGAAAAGTAGTTACTTTTTCACTACAAGGTCTGCTTTAGATAGAAATCGTTAAAAAAAACTACTATTTTCGGTTGGTTGGCAATTTATTTTTCCCTTTTAATACACCATTTTTTCATAATTTTCACCACAGTTCATATCCTGCTAATAATTTATATATTTTTGATAAAATGACTGGCCTTGGTCTATCTGCTTAGTCGGATTACCAAAATAGTTTTGCCTTACAGTGAATCTCCAAAAAAATGCAGATGTTTTTTTTTTATCGCCTTTCAACCAAAAATCATTGTGGAGCAGACTGCTTTTGTCCTTAAAAGAAGGATTGACTGAATTTCGACTAAGTTTCTTCAATTATGATGAAATATGTATAAGTTGGAATGTTCGGAACCGAGTTCTTTAAAATAGTTTTAGTTTAAAGTTACTATTCTGAGAACGAAGAGACCATTTAAATGATACTATTTTTAGTTTGTTAATCTACGCCAAGTCCTTAAAAATTTTTCGTATGAAAAATCATCTTAATTTTTCTTCTGTATCGAATCCTTGACATTTCAATCATTTCTTTTTTTTTTGACATAACTTTTACCTACACAAAAAAAATAAATATATCTCCTTTGAGAGCCATCTGTCAATGTGTGTCTGAAAAATTGAGCATTTCGTCCGTTTGCAATTTGTCTGCAAAAACTAAAAAACCCCAGCTCCTGGCGGATAGACACATATCAAACATGTGAATCTGAAAAAATCAAAAACGTAGCAATTTCTCATCTTAAAAAGAATTCTCACCACATATCGCCACGCCATGATTTTTATTTATCCTTTTTTTTATATATTTTTTTTTTGATCCTCCACCACACACACACACACACACATATGCATAACATTGTGTTCTTGAAAACATCAAAATTTATTGATGTTAGCATATTCATCATCGCTGGCGATGGATGCCAAGAACTTGGCCATCGCCATAACACCAACCCCGACAGTATTGAAAAATCCTTTCATCAAAAATCCTAAGACGAAAAAGAAGAAGAAGAAGAAGAAGATGTGAATCCAAATAGATTACCTATCCATATCCTTGGCAAGAGTCAGAATCTAGAGGCAACATCAGGATTTTTATATGTAGTATGTCCAGGATGCACATCCAGGTTCCATCATCATCATCAGCACAATCATCTTTTCAAAAATATACGCCAAGTATAGTGTAGGAGATAAAAACAGATATATTTTTGAGTGATATCCAAGGAGACGTCCATTGCATGAGAGTTACCATAATATTAGTTGAGGCAACATATCAATATGCTTTGCTCCTTTCGAACGAAGAAACGGAACGACCAACCGACTGACGACGACGACAACAACGACGTTCGACAGATTGAAGCCATGAGACGAACCTGATGTGTTTTTCTTACAGCTTGACTAAAGGTCATATTGGAGAGAGTGGGAACTGGGAATAGTTTCGTTTTTCGTCTTAGCGAGGCAAGTGAGTGAAATATCCTTGCTAGAAGGATATTCTTGCACAGCACACATATCCAATCCATCCATTCATCCATCCATCTATCTCCACCACCTTGGAATCATTGAGGAGATATTTCATAAAACACGTATGACGTTCGACGAGGCAAGCAAGCAAGGTCCTTGCCGCGCTGTTATACTCCTTCTACTGCTACTGCTGCTTGGTCCTTTCTTGCATAAAGGATTTCATGTCTTCGTTTGATGGTGATGGCAATATGGGTGTTGCGCGCTGCTGCCGATTCAATACCACCTTCTTCGTCTTCGTCGTCGTTCGTCGTCGTCATCATCGTCATCGTATAGTCGGCGTCTATACTCTTATAAAGGTCGTTTGGTCCTATGTGCGCCCATTTTGCACCTTATTTATGGATTGTATTTATCATTTTTGAAATATTGATAGGATATAAATCGTGAAAATATGTCTGTACGTGTGAATGTGTGTTTGTGTCTGACTGGCATTGCCAGGTTCGACCATCATCGCCATTCTTCGCTATATCGTCCCCAGTCCAGTTTTAGTTTTAGCCCAGCAAATAGAGTTTTCAAAACCAGCCGGAAGGAATGCATGAGGCTAAGATGGATTGCAAAAGATGGTCTTTGTCGTCGTCGTCGTCGTCGATGATGATGATGGCAGGCGTAGCCGTGTCGTCGGAAGCAGTAGAATCGCTTCCAAGAAGAAACACTAAAGCAGCAACATATTATACTTGTTCGTATATGAAAGAGTTGCACTTTATAGATTAAATGGAAAAGGGGTAGTAGCGAGGCTTTTTTTTTGTTGGCAGATGACGAATTGAAGATTATGACAGAAGAGGTGGAAAGAGAAACGATGATGATTATGATGGCAAGGCCTTAAAAAAAAAAGAAGGAATACATCTTCTTGCACATATTCTGTACAGTTTCCGGCCGGCAAAGACGAATTTCAACGTTTTTTTTTTATTTTTTTTAATTTCAATTTTGAAGATTACACTGAGAAAAAATTATGTTTGATCGTAGATTTCTGCGGAACCAACCTTTGGAATTAGTTTTGTTTTGGGTAACGGAATACAGTCCCAGTAGACCTTTCTATTGATGTACTGGATCATTTATTTATTTTAAGGTTTTTAAAACCGAACGGGTTTGAAATGCTCTCCTGCTGCGAAGATTTCATGGCTTCAAGTTAAAACCGAGGGCCTGAAGAACAAAATTGAAGGTGCAACACCCCTAAAATTGGCGTAAAAAAAATCTCTTGCTTACCATCTCAACATCCAGGTCTTTGACTATTAATTCGCCGCTTGGACTATTAATTCAATGATGCCAAGTCTAAGTTTTTGCTCAAATGATGGAAGCATGACCATTGGTGCATGGCTCAGCATGGCAATGGCTTCGTATGCCTGTAATGGCCTGTAAATTCGCACGGAAGAAGATTAAACTTTGATATTTGTACTTCTTAAGAGGTTTTTCAGCATTCGCTAATAACTTTCAGATAGGGTTACCGTTTACTTATACCCATTTTGGAGTTGTCACCCTACATTTTTTAGATAGAGGAGAATTCAGTTTAAAATTTGATGTACATTTTAGCAATTAACTCCACCAAAATGTATACTACTATGTTAAAATAAGAATTATCTGAATGTGTTTTTCAGTTGAACAGGGTTACCACATTCTGAGCTTTACAGTCGTAACTTTCTTTCTTGAATTTTTTTCATATTTTAAAATTCTGTTTGGCAATAATAATAATTTCGTTTTTCAATAAACCAAGAAGTTATGATGCATAACGTGATGTATGTTTTTTTCCGTCAAACAGGGTTGCCACGTAGAGGTACGAACTTATATTTCATTTGACACCAATTTAAATCTCTAACCTTATCTGCGATGTAATCCGAGGACTATAAAGTTGATCCCGATAGAGGTAGCCAATCGAACTAATAAGGCTGCAGAAGGTTATTTTACAGTGGCGTCGTATGGGTATGTAAGTGGCAGATTTATTGTCAATCAAATGACAAAAGAGAATTGATAAGATGGCATTATTAGAAACAAGTGAAATAGAAAATTTATAAAAAGAACCACAGAAGAATGACAGTTTTGGACTGTAAACAAAAACCCTCAAATTACAAACTCAACTAGAGAAAAATAAAATGTGATCTATCAAGATGAAATTATGTAATTTATGTTTTGACAGATTCATGACAGTGGGGGTTATTCCAAATAACTGTCAGAGCATGCATAATTTCATCGTAACTCTTATTTCTAATAAAAATTGTCTATTATAATGTATATTACCTCCCTTCGAATTTTCCAAAAAAATCAATGCCAGAAGAAATTTAGCAAATTTCGGGAAAATATACCGCCAGGGATTTCTGAGAAGTAACAAAAAATTGTCAGGTAATATAATAGTAAAAAAAATCCAAGCTTATCCATTGAAAAGTGGATTTCGTTAAAAAACAGTTAAACGAATATGAAACAAACAAGAAAGCTAAATGCCTTAGCTGTGATGCTCACTAAAAAATCTAGAAAAAACCTTAAATCCCAAAAACGTAAACTTAGAAAGTCTAACATTCTTAAATCCCTAAAAATAAAACCCAAAAGTACATAAACATAACATCTTGAAAATCGAAACTCTATGAGAAGACCAAAATGACCCAAATCAAATATATAAAACATCTAAAATCCCAAAATATTTAGTCAGAAACTTGAAAATCCCTTAAACTAAAATAGCAACCTATCTTAAACATACAAAACTACATGTTCCAATACTTAAAACACCCAAAATCCCGAAAACCGGCAATATCCCATAAAAACCAATGTCCCCTTAGACTAAAAATTGTAAAACTTTTTAAAGACTTTTCAAACTGGTTATCAGTTTTTGGCTGTATTAAATGGTTTCCACATTTTTATTGCGGCATTTTGTTTTTACGGGATTATGGGGTTCCGGTATTTTGAGCGTTCTGAATTCTGAGTGTTCAGGGAGGTTAAGTGAACTGATTTAAATTTTTTTAAGGTTTATGGGTTTCAAAGTTTTTATTACCTCGTATTTAAGGGTTTTGGGATTTTTTATTTTCTTAATTTAAGTTCTTGGGATTATTAATTTTTTGGGGATTTTTTGTTTTATAGATTTTAATCTTGGCAAGTTTACTACACGAAGAATTATTCAAGAACATAAAAATTTGTGTCTTTTTTCGGAGTGTAAATTTTATTGAATTCACGAGATATTCGGTCAACGGTCAACAGGATTATGGGTTTTCTAGATTTTTATCTTGGCAAGTTTACTAGGCGAAGAAAAAGTCATAATGTCTGCAGGTAGATGCCCTAAATCTACAAAACCTGAAATCCTAAACCATACGTCTAAAAAGTCTTAAATCCCTTATACTAAAGAGCCTACAGCCCAAAATCCCTTATTAATTGCATTTCAAATTTATTGCATATTGGCTTTTAGGGTTTTTGAAGCTTTTTTCTTTTTAGATATTGTTTTCATGGCATTTTGGAGATTTGGAGGGTTATTGAAGTTCAGGATTATGTAGTGCTTCGGGATTTTGAAGGTATCTGGGCTTGCTCATTTGGCTTCTTTTAATATTTTGGCTTTCTTGATATTGATTTCGTAACGTTTTGGAGTTTCGAGATTTTTGTTTGGATTTTGAACTTTCTGGGATTAAAATTTTTGGGATTTTAGTTCGATATAAATTGAGTGACTATTTTGACCATAGTAAAGGAATATTACGGGTGTCTTTTCCAAATATGCCTTTAAGTTATTGTTGTCCCAGGTGAATCCGGTGAATTAGGTTATTCAAAAACATATTTTCAAGAAAAGAAATTTGTCTGAACAATCAACACTTTTTCTCAGTGTACAACTAGTTCTTCTTCATTTTTGGCAAATTTATTTCTATTGAATTATTTGAATGTGTGTCTGTGTGTGTGTGTGTGTGTGTGTTTGCTCACAAAGAGACTAGAAAGACATACATATTTTTGAGAAATTTATCAAATTCTGATGCAGGCGGTGAACGAAAGGATGATGTTTCATAATTCGGGTTGAATCGAATTATAGACATGTGCATGGAAGTGATTTATCATTTATATGTACGTTGAGTATAAAATATAGAACAGGAGGCGATTTGACATTGAGTTTTTCTTTTTTCTCTTTTGTTTTCTATTTCTAATCAATTTTTTGTCAATATATCAGGAATTTGAAGATAAATCAAATATGAGAGCTTCCTACCTTCATTTCATATAGAAAAAGTGCATTGAGGGCATTAAAAGTCTTAAATCCCGGTGATTTATTCGGTTTAATTTAGGAGTAAACCAAAAGTGTTATCGTCTTATGTTTAAATACTTAAATTACCAAGTTAAAATCGTAAGTTTTTCTAAATGTCCTATCTTAGGGCCTCTAGACCCAACTTTTAAAACACCATAACACCTGTAAAGCTCTAGAAGAATAACTTTCATCGCACTTTGACACAAATTCCATTAATCATAGTTTCAGTAAGAAATTATGCTCAACGCAGTCCCCAACTTCCATACTTTGTAAGGTCCTAAATTTGTAAAAAAAATGTTCTCAGACCTTCCTTCTCGACAAGAAATCGAAAAACTCCAAGACAAGTTAAGTAATTTTCCAGAACCACCATTTAAAATACTACAAGTCTTCCCGTTTAGCCCTAATATGCATTTAACTTACAAAATCAGAAGTGGGATAACACTTTTATTTCTTTCAATTCCCATAGCCACTTATTTTATCATTCTGAAAGCTCTTCCAATTCTAACTCCTCTTCAATCACGAAACACAAAAAAAAAAAAAATTATTCAAACCAAATAATGCCTACCAACAACAACAGAGTTATGCTATCACCATTTGGCATCGAATCTATCATCATTGCGATTCAAGCGTAAATTACAAATCCATTCATGCGTCTAATGGCGAACATCCGGATATTATGTCATCGTTATCATCCATGTCACTACGAGAGAGATTGTCTGATGGTTTGCTTCATACACATAGAAGCCGTTATTTCTCTGGTCGCTGTTGTTGTTGTTGCTGTTGCTGCTGATGTTTTTGTTGTTGTTGTTTCCACCTATCCCGCATTTTGATGGACAATAATGTATGTTTGTCACATACTCCTTTCTCCTATATATATCGGGACTACATGGACAGATTGACAAAACTAAACGCACCCCTATTATATCCTTCCTTCCTAAATAGAGCGAAAGCTTAAAACAAACAAACACACACACACACACACCAACACATTTATTAGATAAACACAGACATTCCGCCAGCTATACGCCGCGCTGGCCGAACTGCCCGCCATTGCTGACTGAGTTGACTTTGTTCAAACATTTATTTATATTTTTGAATAATTATAATTTCCTCTGACATGACATCAGCAGAAAAGGACTCATTGTGACACACGCACGTATCCATCCACCAGCTAGATAGATAGGAATCCTTTTTGTGTTTCCAACACAATGACCATCATCATCATCAAACCAAGGTTGTTGGGTTGCTACCCACCCGCTTTATGATTGACAGGAGATCATTGTTGGGATGGACATTTAGAATGGCCGATCGATAAGTGCATATTACACGCCAGGACACACATCACAGGACACAATATAAGGATAACCAGAACAACAGACACACACATGAAACACATCACATCACTTTAGGTTCGTTTTACAGACAAATGTCACACGGTAGATGATGCTGATGATGATGATGGGCCATGATGGAGTTGTGATGATGAGATGAGAATTCTGTGTGCTGATTATGACGAGGACATTTCTCGATTATAAATCCTTGAGGTGGCTGGTATGGTTGGTTAGGTTAGGTGATGTATGATGGGCAACAATCCATCATTTCACAGTAAAACACATCAAACATTGATGTTGGATTAGATGTGACAATTGGTCTTCTAGGTATAGAATGGCAGTCGAAGCAGTAGTTAAACTTCTTCTGTGTGGGTATGTATATCTGTGTGTGTTTGAATTGTGTATTATGTTTGAATTTGAGTTTTGTATTAATATTTGTTTGTGTGAATGAAATTTAAGTCCATGGTTCCAGTTTTATGTCAGTTTGAATGATTGCCAGAGGCGAACGAGCTGACATATTTCTTGTATTTTATGCCAAATGATTAATAGTCATCATATGCAGTGGCAGTTGTGTTAATGATTGTGATGATGATGATTTAAAGGATTGAGAACGTATTGTATTTTATGCTCACACTCATACACACACATACTAATACACATTTACAATATAAATGACAACGATGATTAGTGGAATTGGGTTAATGGTGATGATTGTGTGATGTGATATGGGGTCGGGTCAAGGGTGTCTTCTGTTAATTTTAGTTATGAGATAGCATAACATTTTTATATTGTACGCATACGACCCCCAGTAAAAATTGAAAATGACCATATTGACGTTTAAAAGTCAGATTTGACAAAAATAAATCGATTCACAAATGGAAAGTTGGAATGAGCGTTCGGGGGACAAAATCGGAACTGGTCTTCTAAGACGATCATTTTGAACTTTTCTTATGTCTAATGTTGTCAGTCCCAGTCGAAATTTTGATGCTCTACTTTCAATTTTTAGTTAGTCAGTTTAGTGCGTCAGAAAAACACAAAATTCTCCCGAAAAATAGCAGCGATTTATAAAAAAATTGCAGGTAAGTTCAGGCAGACAATACAGTGCCAAGAAAAACAAGTTGGCCCTTCGCAGGCAGGCACTTGGTAAATTTCTGGAACATGACTCTTCGTTCGTACAAAATTCAACTCGACCCAGAAACTGAAGGGAACCAACCATCGAGACACATTTCTATTCCCTGAATATGTTATTCTTGAGCAATTGAATGCGAATCACAATTTGAGAAATAAATAATGGTCTTTGGTACGTAAACAAGCTTAATTTCGATGGTCCAAGGGTAGTTATGGACATTCAATGCGACACAAGCGTCCACAGTGTCTTAAAATCCACCTTTGGATACCAATTCCTACTCTCATCTTCCCATGGTGAGCACGAGTGACTATAGTACCTGCCTCAAATAAAATGGGGCCCAGCACTTGTTGAAGATTGTTGGGAGAAGAAAACGAGAGAGGGTGGAAGAGTGCGACTACTAAGGCACTTTTCCTTTCATGAAGGCATCATGCTGCGGAGGAATTCCCCAGACGGAGTTAACAGTGGCGTCTATTATTTCAGTAAAGCTAAACTATATAGTGAACTGCTCTTAAGGGCATCTACGAAATATTCATGAGCTCCTCGAGAGCACCGAAGTATGACCTGAAGACCATTTTTGGTAACTTTAACGACGTCTTCGTCTTTTTTTTTTTAAGAAGGATATATTTGGTTTGACGGTTGGATGAAACAGCATGACGAAACTTCCGAAAATGGGCACAGGCTGAACGAATTCACGGGGGGTGAATTATCACCGAAGCAAGCACTCGGTTCCCTTACCTCAATGTACGAAAAGAGACTTGAAGGTCTTGTGATTTAAAAAACCGAGAACCGAGTTTGTCACATTGCGATAGGCACCACTTATACTTTTATTATCGTGGATGACCGATCGTTCCGAGAGCCAAATACCAAACTTTTGCCACTACTTGGCAGTGTCTGCAGTATTGAAGCTGATATCTTCTATGACCCCATAGCACCGAAGAGATGCTATACAAAAATTGATATCACGAAGCTTAAATCGCAATAGGCCGGCTAATCTTAATGAAGAAAGGTTAAATCGTATTAGGCTACTGGTGCGAACTTACCAGCCAAGTTGGTCATAGCAGCAGGAGACTCTGTCTGTCGCAGGCATGAACTTGAAAAATGTTGCTTTGGAAATTGGATCTTCTTCTGTAAATTGAAGAAAATCATTCTTTGGTCAATTGATACTAAATTTCAGCACAAGGTTCATTCTTGGATGAAGTGGTAAGTTTTAACTCAGTTGGGTGTTTGGAACTTCACCAGCAGCGAAGACCACAAATAGTTCCAACAAAGACAGCGCTTTGAGTCTCAAAGCTGTACAGAAGCAAAAATAAATATCTTCTAAGGATTTTCGGTCTTGTTTAATTGACATGTTAAACAACTTGGGCATAGAAGAAACAACAAAATACTAGCAACTCACGGATTAAAAGTTTGGGACATGATGACGAAGGCTTGATAAACTCGATAATTATCTTCGTACGCCATAGGGTGGTTGCTATACATTGGACATACTGCAACTCAATAATCCTACAAACTAACATAATTTCAATACAATATTCCTAGACTATATGCAGGTATGCTGGAATACCTTCTGTTTAATGGAATTGACAATGTCAGGATGCACCAAGCACTAGTAAATATAAATTATATTTCCTCCAGCTTGTTGGTTTTCTTGCATAATCTTCCACAACTCTCAAACAAAGAGACAAAAAAAAAACTAAAAGAAATAAAAATAACCCTGCCATTCAATAGAATCCACTTTTCAACCATAAATGATAATCCCATCTTCCACTAGAAAAAAAAACACTCATTCCCATCTTCACATCATTCATCAAGAATTCATTTGACCATCAGCTACCGCACCGCTTAAAACCAACAAAACCATCATCCTTCTGCTTCACATCACATCACATCCCATCCTCCCGGTTGCTAGCTGTCACTTGATGTATTCTTCTTTCATATTGAGGGTGGACATTGAGTTCTTCAATTCCATTTGATCGATCCTTCATATTTCATCTGCTGCCAGTCATCATATAGTTTTGTCTTTTGTCATTCAATAGAGCTTTTCCTCTACGACGACGACGATGGACTCGTCTTTGTTGCTCTTCATCATCTTTTTGTCCTTGGGAAATCATCTTGTCATTCAGCGAGGACCAAAGCAAAACAAGAAAGAAAAAAAACTATAAACTCCTCCAACTGTTATCTGTCGTTGCAAGAGCTTCATTTTCATCATTCTGTCCATTTTCTTCATCGACAAAAAAAAATGAAGACCAAAAAAAAAACTGAGATGAGCTGCTGAGCTGAGAAAGTATGTGACGACGACGTAGATTGATTGAAAACAAGAACAGTGCTGAAAAGATGATGAATATCCTTAGAAAAAGGACATCGACAAAAAGACTTCGACGACCAACGACTACGACGACGACGATGCCAATGGCCATAAGATGAAGAAGATGTCGACGACTACTGGAACGACTGGGACGACGACGATGCAATGCACAATGACCTCATATCTTGGCCATCAATCACGCGTCACTTCATCAAATTGGAATTCACATCGTTCGGAACCTCTAACCCACACCCTCTGCTAATCCTTCAACAGAAAAATAATAAAACTGATATGGCTTGGGAGTTGGACGTTAATAATCTGAAGATTTATGAAGAAATCCATTTTCGTTTCGCGAAATCGACAATCTTTTAAACTTTTTCTTTTTGATGTCTCATAAACATGTCAATTTTGACAGAATAACGATGATCCAAGTGACTTTTACTGACCTTTAACCCATCATATGCAACCTCGTTAAACACTCGTTAAATCAAAAATCAAATGAGCCTTTAATAGTTTAAAAAAAAACCTTAAGTCTGCTGAAATGTTTGTTTATCTCAAGGCAAGGATACAATTTGTTTGATTTGATTTTTGTTCACAAGGAAGTAAGTGCTAGTTTTTGGAAGAAACAGTATGTTTGGCAAGTGAAATATTCAATTTAAAAAACTTTACTATTGTAGTTCGGAAGGTTTTCCGGAACCACTTGATAATGTGTAATTAGACTGCTTCGCGCCGAAGAAAGCTTAAGGGACCAACCCAGAGAATACGTCACGTGCGTTACATCGACGTTTTCAACTGACAGATCGATAAAATACATCACACGTTCTTATCAGAAGCGACCCATCAGCTACAGATCGAACGGACGCAACGGAAAAAGTAGCTGCATGCGTGTTGAATTTGAACAGCTCAGTAACAGCTGCTGTTAAAATGACCTTGATACGTCTCAATGCTTCCGGACTTGATTTCTGCGGTTTTATGCATTTATAGGTCTTCTCAAGCAACCAAGTTCTAAATTAGTTGTATTGCTCCAGATTCCCTATTTTTACGTGAAATGATTGTTGATGTTAGAAGAAGGCGTGAATAAGTTCTTTTTCGGAAAATAGTGGGCCCTGGCACTTAGTTGACACCGGTTATTCACAATATAGAGGAATAATTCACGCTTCGATACTTGAGTGACTTCGGCTTTGGTGGATTCACCCGTAGGTTGCAGTTTTCGAGTTGATCAAGGAATTTTCTGTGGAAGAAAGAAAGGACAGATGTGAAACCACTTCCAATTCAGGTAGTTCAAGTCGTCACAGTTTATATATAAGGTCTTCTTCTTCGACTTTTATCGACGAGCAGAGGGCATCCAACGGTGACACGATGCACGGCTGATGCCATGTAAGATTACAATTTCAGCCACATGTATAGAGTCGTTTCAAGTGTCCTTCTCAGTAGCACTACATGTCAGGTATTTTCTTATCAGTATTTCTTAATCTTCCTAAGACTTCTTTAATTTTACTGAAAATGTTGTTAAGTAAAGATATCAACCTGTTATTAAAAATGAAATTTAAAGTGTATTTCTTCAGCAGATTCCTATAAACTTTGTGGTAGGTATTTCACATCTGGTGGAAGTAGCTGTATCAGTTGTTAATGCAGTTCTGCATGATTATTTTAGGCGTAGCAAGTAGGATACTCCAGATCTTCATTCGGTTTAGCTGAGTTCTCTGTCTTTGATCAGGCGATGATTTCTGTAATTTTTCTGGGTTGTCCATTGGATCGCTTGAAGTACTGGTGTCATCAAATCGCACTCCTTCCATATTAGGTTGCAAGGTTTGTTTGGTAGATGACTTGACTTCATACAAAAAAAAAAAAACAGTGCCTATAAAAGTTTCCTCCGAAGTTGTTGGCAAAAGCTTCCAGTCTGGTCGCCTGGTATTATTTGGGGTTTTTTTGAAAGTCTGCTCCTAATTTGATCAGCCTTTCTGCAAGTCTTTCGAAACCCTTGTAGTCTTAGTGTCTGAAGCGTATTCGCCCAGTAGAAGACCTAAAATGCAAGTCTTTTGCATACTCTCGCTCCTATTCAGCATCGATGGGTCAAATATAGCTGGTATCATTCGCTGATAGGTCTCTACGGCCTACCAGCTTATTTAAATTTGGTTACAAAATGTAAGTAGTAAATCTTTCATTCTTTTGTAAGAGAGGTCGCTAGCTTAGGTCGTCTTGGAACGGAGACCAAATGCTAGGACAGACAAGGATAGGCTTGGAAGATTGCATAGGAAAACCCAGAGTGTATCGACAACGACAGTTTCCTTGCATGAAACCCGACCAGTGACCTAGGCTTATAGCCTGTGTTAGGTTGGATCCCGCCTACCAAGACCAAACAATAACCTGACATAAAATATAAGCCTAGGCCCTAAACTATTGACTCATAACGCACAAAGGTTTAAGACCTTCCAACCACCTAAACACCTTTCCAGCCTTGGGGAACCTACTTTCACTCCCTTCTGTAATTTCACAGCTTCAGAGTCCATTCTCTTCAGTCTACCCTTCGCACTTAAAATATTTTTATTTCAAGATTGCTCATCGAGATGACGTTTATGGACAACAAAAACCAAACAAAAAATGTATTTATTTTATATTTTTTTTTTCGTTTCTTTGTGAAATTTCATATCATTTCTCTCTTTTGATGCTGACTTGTTCGCTTAGGTCATAAAAAATGAGAATTCAGCTTGTTCTTTCAAACTGACAGGCATAGCCTCATCAATGTCAATCAAAAATTGCTCCTCTCTCTCTCTGACAGTAAAGCTGGCGCTGGCTATATTATGCTGAGTCAGAAAAATTCGTTATAAAAATTCAAAAGCTCTCTATTCGACCTTCCTTTTACAAAAAAAAAAAAAAAATAACAAAAAAAAAAAAAACTTGCTCACTTTGCTGTCAGTTGCAGGACGTCGACGTGTGACACATTCTTGGAAGGAAGTAGTTATGTTCTGTTGCTGTTGCTGTACTGCTGCTGCTTCTGACGTCAGTCAAATAATGTTCCTACGTATGTTTGTCATTATATTGCCAAGAAAAAAAAAACGCTTCCAATTGGTACGTGCAAGTACTTTTTTTTTCCTCAGTAAAATTTACTTAAAAGTACTCACAGACACGAGGACATGGAAAAAGAGAAAAAAAAATTGTAGAAAAAGAGAGCAATGGAGGAAAAAAATGACTGACACTGACGACGATGCAGTTGACATTGACAATTTCAAATGCACTTTTATACCCACACTAACGCATCACACACACACACATAAATAGGAGACACATGGTAGGTATAGGTTGGATTGGGGTAGGTAGGTACTTTCAAATGTCGGAAAACTATTGAATGAGAGTGACTGAAATGTCAGACTGCCTGAGACATTGAAATTCAACTGACAGGTGACATGAAGACTGCTGTCGGAGAAGAATAAAAAAGAAAAAAAAAAAAACTTAAAAGAAAGACGGCAGCACTGTTCGAAAGATATTGCATTTTGGGGGTAAGAATTTATGCTGTTCCTTCCTTCCTTCCTATCCGGTGACACAATGACTAGTATAGGTATGACGATAAGGGGTGGATGGGATGGGGTGTGTGGGGGGGGGGGGAATGTGCGGTTAAAATAGATAAAGTTCGCACAGTTATTCTAAGGTAACATTTGAAATTGCATTTTCTCTTCTGTCTCACAAAAGAAAGAGAGAGACAAACTAGAAAAAAAAACCAACTGAATCGTCTGATGAGTGAAGGTTTTGACTTGGAAAGGCCATGGGGGTTAATTGATATTGAAAGTTCCTCTTTTTGAAGGATGAAGACTGACATTTGAAAAGCTCGAGTAATGAATTAATTGTTTTGGACAGTTTTCTCCCCACAATTGGTTGTATTGGATATCGAACAATATTTTTCTGATTGATGTCTTTTGTTTCATGTTTAACTATTTTTGTTTTTAAAGAGGGGGATGATGACCGAGTTTTGGTAGGTATGGTAAGGGGACATGGCGTGGTTTTCAGTTACTGATGGTAACCGATATTTCTGTTTTTTTTATAGGAACTGTGACTTGAAAACTTGTCTTCATTTCTTCAATTTCTGTAACCATTTTGAACTAAGTCCTGCTAGTGCCCAGGCTTAAAGAAAAAAATATAAGTGAGCTGGATGAAGGTACAAGAAAAAATGAAGACTATTGTAATCTAGACGTAGACCTTGGGGCTGTTTTATACATACGCAGTTTGGATTTCAATCATCTCATCAGGTCAAGTCAAATAAGAGGTCCCCAAAATTACGACAGATATTAGAATGTACCTATATTATTCCCTACTCTGACACAAGGCCCCTTATGTGACCCAGTGGTGCCTAGAAGGGGTTTAAAAAATTCTTGCGATTTCTCGATAGAGGTCTTCAGTTTAGATTTGTGAGGGAGTGTGTACAATTTACTAGACGACTCTCATGAGATGACCTCCGATAGTATGTAGATTGAAGAAAGAAGACTAGAAGTAGTTTGAAGATAGAGGATTGGACTGAAAACTGGTGTAGTTACCACGAAACTCCCACACCTCAATCAATTTTATTTTAATTGGACATATTGTGATTGACAATTCTTCAGAACATTCTGCTAATTCAACATTGTGGATATGCAGACCCTAGACGATCTTCAATGCGAAAAAACAACCAGGACCTTTGTCCGATCGAGGTTTTAAGGTGAAAAGAAGATCACAAGGTCATTGCGACGAAGATCGTATTGGAATTGCAGTTGATCAAGTGGATTTGGAAAAAGAAAATGCAATCGGTGTAACGGCTGTGGTAGCGAGACGAACTCTGCCGTCTAAAATCACTAAATAACATAAAGACTATCAAGAACTGTCAGAGTAAACAGCATTACTGCTAGTTCTCTCACTTTCACGATAGCAGTACAGTTCCTGGAACACCACAGCTTTGTGACCTACACTATCACCAGTTTCGGCAATGTTTTGAAAAATTTAAAAGACTAATATGGGACACATTAATTCTAACAAAAAGATACCCTTGAAAGCTTTGTTACCTCATCGCATAGAAGCAAATGCTAGATTCTAACGGTCACTGTTTTGATGTGGTAGATAAACACACTAACTTGATTGGTAACTAAATTAGTAGCCTTCTAAATATCGACACGGTTGAACTTAGTGCTGCTTGCCATAGTACCTAGACCTATCCCAAAGTCAATAACTCTAAGTCCATTTTAGAAACTGTTTGCGTGGAAGCTGTGTCTTCTGGGTGATACTGGAATACGAAAGAATTTTCTTTTAGAGTTTTAGGGAGGAATTCATAGTCATCACTCAAGTCGGAATCATTTGCCACTTAAGCTATTCATAATCGAGAGTGTGAAGGAATTCTTAAGGATTGACTTGAAGATTACTTCAGTAGCCTTCATTTTGTCGTTGAATACAGACTTTGATTGAGTAAATGCTTCAGATTTTTCTAAACTTAGATACGGAAGTTGAGAATTTGTTTTACTTGAGTAACGACCATGTCCTTAGCATTGATACCTCCCAGGAGAATTTTGCCAAACATTTTAGGGAAGATTCGACTTCCTCCTTTATCGAGGCGTAATGGGTCAAAATTTGGATAGTTTTTAACCTCGAAGTAAAGGTCTTTTGTAACATTTTCTAAGGCTTGGCTATGGTTTTTTCCGCCTCAGTAACAAAAAAAAATAGTATCTTCTAGAAAGTTATGTTGACTTTTCTTTAAGTGCTCTAGAAAAAAAACTCAAGTTGAAGTTATTTGATTGTTCTTAAGGTGTTCACACAATTTTAATTGATTTTTTTTCTTCATTTTAAAAGATCGTGTGATGATGACAGTAAATTTATTGGAATGTATCTGAAGCAATTGAGCTGCCGCTCGCTGCTGCTGCTGACTGTTGCATTAGTTCGACATTCAAATTAAATTGACATTTTTTCCTTTTTTTTTTTTTTTCTTTTTTTGTTGATTGTGTGTCGGCAGTGCCAGCGCAGCCGCAAACCGCCACCACTAAAGTCGTAATCAGCATGACGCTGTCCATCATGAACACACCTAGTCACGATTTGAATGTGTCGTCGAAAATTTGCTATAAAGTTGCACTGAACTTGTTACGTCCGTCGCGTCGCCGTTGCCGATTGTTGACGATGACGTTCATGGCGCAGCAGCAGCAGCGGCAACAGCAGCGATGCGATGGTGGCGTGGCAGACTGAAGGCAGTTTCAAATTTATGTTTTAAATTGAATGAGTGAGAGGAACACATTTGGTTGGTGTACGTAATGCATTTTCCGGGTTTTGGCTAAGAGGTGATAGTTTGGTAGAAGTAAAATGTTCGGAAAGTTGTTTGGAAGATTCATCTTGAAAATTGCAATAAGCCAAGATTTGTCAAAAATGTAACCTAATAATTAAAAATGAAGATTTCAAGTGATATCGGAACTGTTGTTCAATTTGTGCGGAAAGGTTCTCCTGAAACCATTAATATTGAAGATAAGAAGCATTAGAAAAAGCTTTTGGCATGTGTTTTTAATGGGAAAGATTTTTTTATCACTTTTAAAGTTTTAGTAATAATTCTACAGCTGTTGCTGAATTTCAACTGATTTGGTGATAAGAATTGAAAAACAACTTAAAATACCACATTTGAACTTGAATCACTTTAAAAATGTTGTCAAATGGTCGATAAATTACTGCATGTTGCCTCAACTATCTAATATTAATTGAAGTTAATTATCTTCACTGAAGATTGTTTGTGTTTATGCTGAGTTCTGTTGGGTATCATGACCCATATGCCCTCTGATACATTCAAAACTTTTGTAGTTGTATACCTTGGCCAAAAATTTGTATTACTTATTCATAAAGTAAGCTGTGTTAAGTAATGTTAAAGTGAAGATTACAGAGAGGATTGCTTCTATCAAAAAGTACAATCTAAAACTCAAAGTATCATGAAGGGGATATGTTGATAAGAAGATAGGTTCACGAGACCTCTCCTAATCTAAGAAAGAAATCCTACGGAAGACATTTCTTCAACGACTTCATTTTAGGCAACAGCGGCGTTCTGAATTTTTAACAGCTTTTCGAAATGGCTTAGATATTATTTAGTCTTTATCGACTAAACGATAAGGATATTAAAAATCTTCTTTGTAACCACATTCGAAAGACTTAGTAAATGGCTGAGGGAATGAACATAACCGGGTTTCTCTGGAAAAGCAGGTGCTTCTAATGAAGAACCTTTCTGCTGTCTGTATACACCGTAAAATTCCACTTTTGCGTTGAATAGGAGCATCAGTGAGTTGATGGGACTACCTGCTCCTAAGCTTGTTAAGACCCTTTGAAGAAAGAACCATCTTCTTCAGCAACTTAAACAAGTTTGACACATGCATTAGCTCTCGGACTATCAAACTTATTGTTGCATGGAACTACATGCTTCTACGGATCTAGAACATGCAATCGAAAAATGGGAAAACAAAAAATAAACACTCCCGTTAAAACATATAGGGCCGTACAAGCCTATACATTTGTGATTTGGTCGTCTTCTTCAGCTGATAATATTCTTCAATAACTTAAGAGTAAGTGTCCTCCTGAAGAAACATTTCAATAGCTTAAAAAGGTTTGAATGACATTGTATTTTTCAAAGGTTATAATACCCAGGCACTGTATGATGAGGTCTTAGGATTGTGACATTGAATTCTAAGGTCTGTCACAAATATTTTGTCTCCGATAGTGGTGGCAAGTTGAAAAACATGATTTTTCTGATCATAAATTTTGGGGTCACTACCAGTCAAACTCTTCCAGCTAGGGATCCTCTAAGCGTCTGGTTGGTTCTGTTACCAAAAACTAATTTTTTGCGCTCTTTGAACTTTGGATGCTTTTTGTTGAGTGTAAAGTCTTACAGAAATCGACGTTCTGAACAAATTTTTACGGTCCCAGACATTTTAAATGTTCCCACTGCCAGTTAGACGCATCCAAATTCATTAGTTAGAATTAATATTAGGACATTTGCTAGAGGTTTTTAATGCGTCTTGGATTCGGGAGAAAATTTAGATCTCTGGGACCCACATAATTTGTAATTATGGACTTTTTTTTTGATTTTCTGACAAACCTATAGCATTTTTTTCTGTGTTATAAATCTGCTCTGTTACCAAAAAACTATTTTTTTGCTCTTTTTGAATCTTGGATGCGTCTTGTTGGGTGCGACGACACTTAAATCGACTAGGACCCCCATACCTATATGCATTTGCTATAAGAAGATGCTGATAAATCACTTATGTGGTTACATCTCTTAAATAAAAAAAAATGTGTAGGTCTTTTGGGGGACGTCTGGCTAGGAGTGGCGGCACTGAAATCTTCTGAGTCCTCAATATTCTAACTGACAGTGTTACATGACTCAAATGTAATCAGTAGACATACTTTTCGAGTCATAAATTTATTATTAAATTACACACAGCTGTCTTTTCTAAGTTTCAAAAAGAAGAAAAAAAAATTCTAAACGACCTTTAAGTTCTTCAAAAACTCTTCCAATACCCAACTCATTTGCCTAATCATTTAAATCTTCAAAAAATTTATGTAACACAAAGTCACATAAAAAATTAAACACACAAACAAAATCCTTTAGTACCTGTCTAGTCTTCATAAGACCTTTGAAGAGTAAAAAAAAAAAAAAATTCTTCCATCTAAAAGCCCCAAGACGTTTTCTTCATAAAAACCCTCTCAATTCTTGAAAGAAGAAGACACAGTAAGCAAAAGACCTATCATCTTTTCATAAAAACGTTTAATCCCAAAGTTCATAAAACACGCACAACAATGTCGTCTATTTGGATATGTCCTTTTGGCATTTAACAAGAATATCATTCGTGGGACTCATGTCCTTGTGATGAGCATGGGAGAAATCCTTCGTATATTCTCCTAAAGTTCATAATTTTTTTTTGCAAATAAATCACATTTTTTTTTGTATTCATACTAAATGCCATAAAAGAATTCATTCAAATCTGTCAAATGGAAGTCATGTTTTCTTCTTTTTTTTTTTTCTTCAACACAGTTGGGTGCATTCAAAGTAAAAATATTCAATACGTAATATGGGCTTCTTCATTTGCCAAAACACTCAATGACAAGTTGTTGGCTTCCTTCCTTCAAACTTGCAGCTTTATAGAACTGCTATTACTGGTGTTCCGGATGTCATGTGCCCATCATCATCGATCTTCACTCAAAAACTCTCTGCTGTGGCATGAAATTCATCATCATCATCATCATCAACATCGTACAGTCATTTTTGAGCTCTGATTGACAGTTTCAAATCGTTTAATAGTCGTTTCCTTCTGTCTGTCAAAAAATTCGTTTGACATCTTTTTTTTTCTTTCTTTCTCTCTCTTTCCTGTCACTCTTCTCTCGTACTCATCTTGGTCCCATATTGTGATGTGAGGAAAGATGTTGATGATGATGATGATGTCGTCAATGGATGATTCTCTAGTTTCTGGGAAAAAAGTTCATACCATGTAAGTTGGGTATTGAGCGGGCGGGCGTACCTAACCTAAACCTATAAAGAACAGACTGGGTGTGAATCCTACAGGTAAAGCACACACCGGCCATGAGACATGATGAATTTTTTCGATTGACAGATTTGCTTGTTTTGTTTTAAATGTCACAATTCTTCGATGAATGTGAATGGAAAAAGGGTGGGGGTGTTAGACCCTCGGATACCTTAATGTCAAGTTAGCGGCAATGGCGGTGTCTGTGATATAATTTTGATGGATTAATTATCGATCAATTGTGCATAGGCATTAATGGATAGATTGATTCCAACGCCCGCAGATACAAAGCGTCAGTCGGTCGTTCGAACGATGATGATGATGATGAATGATTGAGCTTTACAACTCTGACATTGATTCAGTCGTTGCGCCATTCCGTCCATAGTGAGCTATAACCAAGCTAGAAAACACATGTTGTTTGTTCCGGGTCAACATTTTTTATGGTTCCGAAACCAAAAGGTGCACATTTTTTGTCGATATAGAGTGTAAATGTCTGGCAGTCAATCAAAAAAAAATTCAATAGATAACTGAATGGTATGGTTTTTTTTTCGCCTTCCGCCTGATGAAATTGTGACTCTTTCAGGAGAATTTAGTACTCGTGTGATAGGTGCGAGGTTTGAATTGATGAATGAGTCAATATCAATATGATTGAATAACACCGTGAGGCAGGAGGGCTTTTTGGCTATTTATATACCCTCTGGAACGTTATCAAGATTTTTTTTTTTTTTTTGATTTTTTGTTGGTCTATTCATTATTTAGGTAAATGAATCAAATGATTTGTGAAATTTTCACATTTTTCTTTGTTGTTGTTTTTGTCCGGAGTTTAGTGTGGTGAAATTGATTGATTTGGTATCTATGGAAGTCATAAAGCTTATATAAAGTGTGCGGGTGCGGGTGAGTCTACGGGTGGGCTGAATGGTTATTATTTATAGAAAATTTGTGCGCTTTAACACCGTTGATTGAATTTGTTTTGCATAATGAAATAGATTGATTATGATCGAAAGGTGGATTTGTTTATGATAATTCAGTAAAAGGGTATTTACTCGTTGAGTGACAAATATGTAGCCTATATAGCTTTAAGGTATCTATTTTGTATGTGTGTTTGTAGAGAACAAATCGATTGCGGCAAGCAACAAAAATTGCCCAAACTACTTTTTTGTTTGCTAGAGAATGTTTCGGCTTCGTTTGCAGCAAACTAGTGAATTCGTTTGTGTTAAACACTTATTGCCGACGGTTAAAAAACAACAACCAGCGACCTTTCGCTTACGAAGCGAGTATCTTTTCATTCCGCCACGGACCGTATAATTTCTGACAAACATTAATTCAATTATTAAGAAATTTGATTCATGTAGTCATAAGCTGTAAATAATTTTATATTTACATCAAAAGTGAAGTTCTTTGCACCAAACTACTTTCTTGAGAGGTTAGGTTACAGAGAAGAAGTGAAATTGTTTCTTGTTCTTCCTCGTCTTTACAGCTCCTGCAGGAATCATTTGATAGTACATCGAGTCGCGTGTCTACCTATAGACTGATTTGGGACCTATTTAGGGACAGAAAGCTATTTGACCGTTGCAAATCAAGTTTGGGCCAGATTCGTTTGGTAGCTATACAAGTAGTAGTGTTAAGCCATCTTGTATTTGATTGTTCCAAAGCGATTCGTTTCAGCAGTTGTTTAATTGTAGCTATGGGAATACCTATATTTGCCTTGTTGGTCAGGATAGGCATTTCCGTTCCAATTGTGGTGAGTTCATCGGCTTTACAATTCCCCGGAATATCCCGGTGTCCCGGCACCCAGATAAGGTGAATATCTAACTGTTTGGCCATCTCCGTCAGAGACGATCGGCAGTCTTGGGCTGTGAGGGAGTTTGAGGAGACTGATTCTTTAAGCCAAGACAAGACTTTTCTTATCTCCCGAATTTCCGCTTGGAATGCGCTACACTGATTTGTTAGGCAGAAGGAGATACTAAGTTTTAGTCTATCTGAAAACACTCCACCACCCACCACGTTTTCAGCTTTCAATCCATCCGTACAGAAATGTATCATCATCATCATCGGTTCGACAACCGGGGTCCGGTCCTGGCCTCTTTCAACAAGTCTCTCCACCTATCCCGGTCTCGAGCTGACTCCATCCAGTTGCGCACCCCAAGGCTTCGGGCGTCCTGGTCTACGCCATCTCTCCAGCGCAAGCATAGTCTACCACGCTGCCGTCTACCATAGAATGGACCACAAAAGACTTTCCGAGCAGGTTCCTCTTCGCTCATACGAGCTAGGTGCCCTGCCCACCGGAGTCTACCGAGCTTAATTTTTGTCACTATGTCTGCTTCAAGGTAGATTGCGTACAACTCATGATTGTACCGTCTCCGGAATCGTCCTTCCTCACATATGGGGCCAACAATTCTCCGTAACACTTTTCTCTCGAACGCGGAACGCGCTGCTAAGCACCCAGGTCTCGGATCCATACATGAGTACTTGCAGGACCATGGTCCTGTACAGCAGCAGTTTTGAAGTTATGGTTAGATTTCTGGATTTGAATAGCTTTGGCAGACTGTAGTAGGCTCTGTTGGATTTGAGAAGCCGCCCGCGTATTTCTTCTTCTATGTTGTTATCGGCTGCTACTGTTGACCCAAGGTATTTAAAGGATTGCACCACTTCAAATTCGTGCTCCACTACCTTGATTGTTTGACCAACTGTTCTTCTCGCATTCGACGCCACCATTTACTTTGTTTTACCTTCAATAATGTGCAGCCCCAGATTTTGTGCCGCCTGCTCGATCTGGATGAAGGAATCGTGTACAGCTTGTTCGGTTCTTCCACATTCTCACACACATTACCCTTATCTTAATTTTTAATAGAAGTTGTGCGAAATGTTCAAATTCTTCAGCAAATAGGCTATTCGTAGAACGAACAATAGGACGGCTGAAAAATGTAGAAACATTAAACTGATACTTTTGATTAAACTAGATGGCCAATCAAACGCAAGCAAAGTATATTGGCATCAACTTCAACGAGCTGCTAAGATTCAACCAGGGATGTGATAAAGAAAGCACACTTGGTACTTAATCGCGTGATGAAAAGAAGAACGAAACTGAGCCAGCATACTTGAATTTCAAGGTTCAATATGCAAGCAGCTTTTCAGACTAGTCATCGGCTTTAGCTTTTCAATGTGGTAGGTACACTATCTCAAAAACAGCCATGAAGGAGCTTTAATAGTTGTTGAAAGGAACATTTTGACAATTCTGCGGTATTTTCTTCAACCGCTAAACCATCCCAACCAATTGAGGTGACTTCTCGAGCCGAGCTACCTTTAAGCAATGGAAATCGTAGATAAGAATAATGTTCTTCACATCAGTGCCACTTGATAACCCGGAAGGGACACCCCAACGAAGAACCAAAGTTAACCTACTTTTAATAATAAAATTTTTTAAGAACCCTTTACAGAAATCGGAACTTTTTCGTTCGAAATGGCAGTATTCGTATTATTATTTTAGGCATTGATACTAATCATGTGGCAATTATTTTGAAGTATTTTGACTCTTGACTGTTATACTAAATAATTTATCAAAGATACAAGGAGGTTCTAAGGCACATTTTCATCAAAGAAAAATACTGCACTTTCTAAATGTCAAACCAACAACTAAAATCATTGTTTATTTCTTTCTAAAAATCTTTGCTCGAGAAGAACTTTACAAAAATGTATCAGCTGCATTTTTAGATCCAATATTTTAATGAGTTTGTTTTTTTTTTCCTGATTCAAAAATTTTAATGAATCAAAAATTATGTCTCAACACTATAATGATTACACAACCAAAGCACTTACAATATCCCATAAATTAAAATTGAATAAAAAGAATATTTCTTCCCCATTTGAAACTAAATTCCCTATTTTGGCGCCATCCATTACAGACATTTCTTATCGATTACTTCACTTCCTCTTTTATTTTTAATAAATTTTCATTTTTCTACAGCACCCCCTTCTAATATTCAAAAAAATGTCAAACTGATATCGTAATGTCGCACTAAACTCCAATTCTTGATGCAATCACTCTCATTTCAATCAATTAACTCAAAAAAAAACTGATAAGAACAAAATCAATCCCTCAAATGATAAGAGAGACCTCTTGTATACAATGCGTACACTGACTTACATACATGTGTTCCCACAAGTCTACAATCTGGGAACGATAGGGTTAAAATTCATCTCAATCATTTTTACAACAAAAAAACAAGAAAAATACTTGAAAGTCTATCGCAAGTGATATATTTGACATTCCGTCAATTTATCATTTCATTTTTGTTCGTAGTAAGTTTTCGGTTGTGTCCAATCGATTAAAATTGAACTACCTCAACTGGACTGGACTGGACAGTATGATATTATTTTAATGACAGCCGATTGCGGACGCCGAAATCTTATCAAGACATTTAAATTTTTTTTTTTTTTTGACATTAATCAATCAAAAGTTGTTATTATTTGAACTTTAACGAAGTTAGTAGTAGCGTAAAGCTGAAATATGACAGTTGACGTGATAATAATGATATGGATATTTTGTTTTTGTTTTCTGCTTTCAAATATGTTCGTACTATCAATAGCAGATATTTATTACTTAAACATTTTCAAGGTTTGACCTAATTTGTAGACGACGACCCAGATTTAATTTTTACACAAGTGTTTTTTGGATACAAAATATTTCTTTTTTCCATTTGGATCATATGAAAAAGTGTGGAAAGTCATTGAGAAGCATTGTGTTCTTTTACTGCAGTATTTAGCAATCTTGTCCACGGTATTTCATTAATCGCGATAGTCTGCAGTATTTTGATTAAGCTTTTGTCACTTTTCACGATTTTTTTCCGCTACTTTCCAGTATTTTCCTTGTTTTTTTTTTTGTTTTACTCTGCGGTATTTTACGCATTTTTCATATTTTTTCCATTTTATCTAACGACTCTCTACGGTTTTCTTCGTGACTTTCTTTATTTTTTTTACGGTATTTTATGTTATCTTTTCTTTTTTCCTTATGTTGCATACTATTTTTCACGATCTCTTACCAGTATTCCGAGATTTTTTACACTATATTCCGCTTTTTGTACCGCGTTTTTTTCTGCAATGCCTACCATATTTTTTCTAGGTAATTAGCGGATTGTTAAATGAATTTCCATGCTATTTTCGTAATACGACGCGCTTTTTAACGAGTGCTCGGCGTTTTTTACTGCTTTTTGCACTTTATTATGTGACTTTTCACTGTGTTCTCCATGACTTGCTTCGCTCTTTTCCAAGGTATTGTAAGTGCTAAAAAGCCTCGGTAATTGGCGTTATTTTTCCTATTTTTCCGCGGTGTTTCAATTTTTTTTTCACCCAGAATTCCGGTCTTTCTTTTCTCCCTATTCTACACAGTGACTGCGGTATTTAGCATATTTTCCCACGATTTTCTACGCATTTACTTGTTTTCCTTCATAGTGCTTAACACATTTTTCTAATGGTACCTTCTATTTATAATAATGGTTTGTTTTTTGACTTTCCATGCTATTTCTGTAGAACCTATTACGCCGTCTTTAATGAGAGATTAGTGCTTTTAACTGCTTTTTCCACTTTATTCCTTGACTTTCTTCGCATTTTTTAAGATATTTTGTTCTTTTTACCTCGGTAGTTTGAGTTATTTTACTTATTTTTCCGTGGTGTATTAACATTCTTTTACCAGTATTCTGCACTTCCTCCCCCCCCCCCCCCCCTCCTATTATTCGCATTGACTGCAGAATTTATCATATTTTTCCGCGACTTTCCACACTTTTATTTTTCTAATTGTAAGTGGTTTGTTTAAGACTTTCCATGCTGTTTTCCTCGCTATTCCGCAGTCTTCCACCAGTGTTTCGCGCTTTTCAACCCAATAGGCTTAGGTATTTCGCATATTTTGCCACTTTATTCCTTCACTTTCATCTCTTATTTCAAGGTTTTATACCCTTTCTTTCGTGATATTTAATACTTTGTTTCATAATTTCCCGTTGTGATACTATTTTCCACAATCTTTCACCAATATACGGTATACGGCCCTTTCTTCCCTGAATTTCCACACTTTATTTCGCTGTATTATACGCTTTTGTTTTGTGGTAGGTACTAAACGCTATTTACTGCCTTTCAATGCTATTTTTTTCAGTATTTTGCGGTGATGAAAGCTCTTTTTTCATGTCTTCCGCGTTATTCCACGATTCTTTCTCTGGTATTATATTATAAGTAGTCTTGTCAAATTATATTAATTTAAATTCAGTTGGCAACCATAAGGCACAAAAATAACTCATTGTTTTCATTTTTTCTATTCTTTTCAGAACTTTCCACCGATGATGGACATCCATTCGTCTAATCAGATTTTGATTTAAATAAAAGAAAACTTAATATAACTGTCAAACCTTAACATAGCTGTCAAACTCATTTGAGACAAAAAAAAAAACTACAACAAATATGTTGTATGCTATTTTTTAATGGAAATTATGTGAAACAGTTTTTTATCAACTTTGAATTGACATTTGGTTGAGCATCCTAATAATTGACAATCTAACTCACAACACAACAACTGTCAAACAAAAAGAACGCTGAATGCACTTTTTCAACAAATAATTTTGTCTAAAGATAGTCAAGTGCACTGTTATAATTAGAGTGATCGTGTCCGTGTTTGATTTGTTTCGCAATTCGTGTGTGACGAGAAAACATTAAATTTTTCTGAAAAACTCCTTATATTTGGCAAATAATTAGTTAAAAAATAATAATAACAACAGCACCGGTGTGTTAAAGTGTTAATATTTTATTCGAAAATCGATATAAAGTAGTGTTCGCGTTCGGGTTTGAGAAAGTGTTCGGGAAATGAGAGCAAAAAGTGTTTTAAAATCGAAAGTGTTTTAGTTTTAATTAAAAAAAGGCCCTACCTAGTGTTCCTTGAAAAAAAAATCTGATCATAGAAAAATCTGTCTTTTTAATTTCATAAAATTTCATTTAAAAAAAAAAAGTTTCTCATATTTATAAAGTTTTGTTTTGGTTTTTATTTTAATTCGTGTAAATGCAAAAAAAAAATCATTAATATCCTTTTTTCAGTGTTTAAATAAAAATGAAGTTTTTAAAATCCATTTTTCCTTATAAATGTGTGCTTCATGATCAGAAAAAAGTGTTGTGTTTGATTCAAGTGTTTTCAAAAAGTGTGTTCCTGTGTCATTTTTAAGAAAAAGAAGATTCAACCATTTTCAACTTTGGTAAGTTATTTTTAAAAGTTTCTATAACATTTTTATATAATATTTATATACTCTGACCATTTTTAAACAAGCAATTTATGAATGTACATATCTAATGCGCACATACACGTAAATCATCACAGATTAGTAGGTACAATCCATTGACTTATTTGATAACTAAAATGGCGTCCTCCTTGGTGTTGCAAAGTTAAGTAAATGGCCGCGTTCACATGGCAAAATTTGACAGTAAGTACTCACTTTTTTGAGGTTTTGATTGGTCATCTTGTCATCTGTCATCAAAAAGTGATATGACTTTCAATTCGGATCAATTCATGGTCTCCAAAAAGTAAATAGATACCAACTGTCATATTTAGTACTATTAACGCAAGAAATTAGACAGCTGACCACCATATATTTGCCATGCTTTTGCTTCTGCTATATTTTGCTATTCTTTTTCTTCTTCTTTAGGTCCTAAGGTCTTGTTGTGTCCATTGTGATCCCTTTAAGGGGCAATAGAACCTCCACTACTCTTACGCGCCATAGTGTTTTAGGTTTCTGGAGATATATCGCAGTACTCTCAAAACTCTTTAACAGCTGTGCAGATTCCATTTTGACTGATTTGTGCCATATGCTTCTCGACCGAACCAATCCTCTACCAGCCTGTGTGAGGGAATTCCACTACATCACTATGACAGCAATGCAATCGTCTCCTTTTCGAAGCCTTTTCGTATAGAACTGTATGGATTCTTGACACGTTCTCCTATGAAGTTCTTCGTTAGTAATCCGTTCGGGCCAATAAATCCTTCAGATGTCTCGTAGACACCTATTTACGAACGATTGCAGATTACTTGTGACAGTTGTTAAGATTTTCCAAGTGCTGCACCCATACAGAAGCACGGATTCAACATTAGAGCGGAACAGTCTCAGCTTGGTCTTTAAGCTTATAGCGTTGTTTCTCCATATTTTGGACAGCATTCCGAAAGCAGCCTTTGTCTTTTTGATACGGCTGTCGACATCTTGTTTCGTTCCGCCTTTGGTAGAGACAAAACTTCCAAGATATTGAAAGTCTTCTACTTTCTCTACCGGTTGTCCAAAAATATTGACTTGAACGGATGAGTAACTTCCGATGCTGATCATTTTCGTTTTTGCCGTGTTAATTTTCAGCCTCACGATTTCTGCTTCTCCCTCCACTTTCGTTGTCATTTGATGGAGATCCATGATCCTATGAGGGAGTAAGCATACGTCGGCGTCGTCCGCGTAGTCCAGATGTTTTAGTTGGGATGTCAGGCTCCATTGAATTCCACTATTTCCGTTTAACAGGGCTGCACGTAGCACATCACTTATCACTAACAGGAAAAGTATTGGCGACAGTATGCAACCCTGTCTGACTCCACAATGGACT
Source organism: Meliscaeva auricollis (assembly GCA_948107695.1). NCBI lineage: Eukaryota > Metazoa > Arthropoda > Insecta > Diptera > Syrphidae > Meliscaeva > Meliscaeva auricollis. The sequence continues at coordinate 46,284,492 of OX403619.1, read as the reverse complement.
TCGAATTCATCCGACAACCTTTCTCTATGTAAAACGTGACATTTGCATCCATAGCAGGTTGCTTTAATAATAGCGATTAACTTATCTGGAATGCCTCTCCTACGTAAGGCAATCCAAATAAATTTTCTGTTAACACTATCAAACGCTTTTTCAAAATCAATGAGCAGCAGGTGAAGTGGTGATCGGTATTCGACGCACTGTTCAATAATGATCCGCAAGGTGTTAATGTGGTCAACACAAGCTGAACCAGTGCGGAAACCTGCTTGTTCGAAGTCGAGTGTGTCTTCTAGATGTTCTTTAATTCGCTCTAATATAATTTTTGCTGCTATCTTGGCAACCGCAGGCAGAACGCAAATCCCTCTCCAGTTTTCAGACTGCATCAAATCTCCTTTCTTCGGGAGCTTGACGATCATTCCCGTTTCCCACTCCTCTGGGAAGCAGTCAGATTTCCAGGCTCTCCCTATAAGTGGATGCAGTAGCTCACTCGATGTCGTTCTAAGATCTAAAATGTAATTCCAGTGCGTCTAACCAAGTGAATCGCACTGTACATCTGATTGAAAAATCACGACTCATCTCTAATTCAAAGTTAGGAGTTTTGAAAAGAACTGAAATCCTTAGATTGCAATCGGCAACTTTAAGGTCAAATATCTCATCTTTCTCTAAAATAATTTTGGACATTTTTCACCCACATAAAAAGCTCAATTTTACCCTTCAATTGATACCAAAGAAGTTCAAGTTCCTAAACTCTTGGCCACTAATTTTTGTGTTTGGAACCTTATGGCTTTAAAATGCTTTTTTTTTATTCAACCAAAATTCCTTAAATTACCTCATTTAGTTTCTGTTTCTGCTCCAATGCATTAGAATCAAAATAATTCTCGTTTTGTTTTCAATTAGCCGCCTCCGTTGACTATAGTCTAGTGTAGATGATATAAATTAACATGAAGCTGTAAAATTTATCATCGAAACATTTACAAAAAAAAATAAAATATATTTATGATATCTACCTGCATGTGCCAGTACAGTACCTATACCTGCCTACATAAAAATGGATATAACTTTTTAACTAGGTGTGCGTGCATCCATCCAAATACGTAAATTTAAATGAAAAATAAATAAAATACCCACAGGTGACATTTATTAATTAAAAATACAAAATTTATTTAAATTTTAGTCAAATTGTCATCAAAGTTACCGCAGGGCGCGTATTCGTATTGAATATTGCTGATTGTTATGCATTTCAGCGGAAGTTGTTTAAATTTTTTTTTCTTTTTTTTTTGTGTAAAGCTTTGTTTTGTTTTTTTTTTTTTTTTGCATTTCCTGTTTTAGTGATTGTTTGTGTTGGTATGTGTGTGTTTAGAGGTTGTATAGGAGAGAAAATTTGATGAAGGTGTTTAAGAGGTTTGAGGTGACTGTCAGCCAGGATATATCCATGCAGCATCCCTCCTGACAGCACACGTTATAGTGCGTTAGTGACAACAAAGCAAATTATACATACGTAACTTTATTTTTTTTTATTTTTATTTTTATATTGTTGATTTATGAGCTCAGTGCGTGCATAATAGATACATACAAATGCATTCATACATAATTCAAACAGAGATACAATTTTTGTGATAAAATGAATTTTTGTTTATTTTTTTTTTTGTTTTTTGTGTTTTAGTTGGAAATTTTTGTTGTTGTTGGTGTAATGTGCAAAGATACATATGCAAATTCCCGAGCTAATCCTGTAATCAAATAAAATTTGATGTTGTATTATTTTGGGGAAAGGTTTTTTTTGTTTTTTTTGTTTTTTTTTTTTTAATTTTATTTTATTTATTTGGAAAGAGGATTTTATTTTTGAAATATAGATGATGACCAGTTGGAGTTAATTGCACCAAAAAGCAAATATTATAATTGCAAATTTAATTCCTCAAAAATGTGTGTGTAATTAATTTTTTTTTTTTTTTTTTTTTTTTTTATTCAAATGCCTTATATTTGTAAATAAATTTAATTTTTATAGTTTTTTTTTTTTTGTTTCTGTTGTTGGGCTAATATTTACATTTAAAAATGTAATTGGTCAGCAATTATTATTATTTATCCATGGTACACTTTTTAGCGTATTGAAAAGGGAAGGTTTGTTAGAAATAAAATCAATATTTCATAACAAAAAAAGTTGTGTATTTTGTATCTGGAAATGGAAATAATAGATTTATAGAAATAGGTAGGGGAGAGTGGGTACGAAAGTAGAGTGGGACGGTTGTAACACTAAGTTTTAACAAAAACCTGGGGAAATATGCGTTCATTTTTAAATGTAGATTTTTTGGCAATTTAGTCTTGAATGCACACACAAAAATTCAAATGTCAAAGTACTGAATTGTTCCACTTAAAGTTTAAAATGTAAAATTTGTATGAAAAAGTTATATTTTTTTTTGGCGAGTTTTGCAATTTATTTCTTTCAATTGTCATTGTTTTTATAAAGTGGTAGCGGTCTAACTAAAACTGATTTTTTTTCTAAACTAATGGAGTTAATCTTCCTATTATCGACTCAATAGTTTTTTTTAATCGAATCTTTTATATAAAAAAAAGGCATGTGGACGTTTGTAACATTTTTTGAATCCATACTTGTAATGAAAACTGCATCAGCAGGATCAGTGAATTTCAGCCACAAGATATATTTAACATCGATTAAACGGGTCTTAAAACTACTGTCCATAAACCAACAAAGGTCAAAACCAAAAAAAAATTCGTAGCCATTTATCGGGAAATACAAAAGGAGGACCCATCGTCAGTATTGAGGCTGCTAATAAATCAAAATGGATGCAATGGGAGTTCATTAACCTAATGGAACACCTCGTAAAACATTTCTAATTTTAGATTTGTACAATAAATGTGAAGTTAAACCAATATTTCTCGTTTATTCTATTACATTTATATGGTATTCCAAGCGATACAACGACGGGACGGACGATTGTAACATTCGACTTTCACCTCTTTGACATAGCAATGGTTTTGTAGAAAATAGAAAGTCAAAAGGCAAATTAGTACTTAACAATCGCCAAATGTCCACTCATCAATATACGCGTAGTTCTGTTTGGCTATGTATTTTGGTTTTAAAGTTATGGCACAAAATATACAAATTGTTACTTTTGTACCCCACTCTCCCCTACTAGACTGCTTCTTTTTTGTATTCTAATGGTCGGAGTGGCGGCCGTTAGTCGGATTACTTATAGCTCATAAGGATACAAACTTTAACTGGCGTCAAATGAATTATTAGATGGTAGGTACTGAAAATAAAAACACAGAGTTGCCACTTGAAGAATGGTTACATGAACGTGGCAACCCTGTTTGAACGAAAAGCAAAACTACTTCACTCTATACATTAAACCTTAGTTTATTAAAAAAAGGAAAGAGTGCTAAGCTGAAAATTTGGTTACCCTATTCTTTTTTAAATAAAAAAGTATACATTTTGTGGAGATTTCCATTAAATATTGGATTTCAAACAATAACCATCTGTCAAAATTCAATAATATCCATAAATCACAGTAAATTCTCATCTAAAAAAAAAAAACGTTGCCAATCAGCTTAAAAGCCATCCAAATGCGGTAAGCTAATCTCTCAAACCAAAGCAAGTCTAATTTACTTAAACATTTTTTTTTTTTTTTAATTAATGCAAATTTGTTTAGTTATTCTTTTTTTTATAGCATTTTTATTTTCCACTATATACTGGATTAGATAGTGTATCTTTTCCTAATTGGGAATTTTATAGAATTTGTATAGGGTTGCCATCATGATTGTTTCCTAATATATTTGAAATCTTTTAAATGTTTTTTTTCTTTTTGTCAGAAATTTCAAAATTGAGTAAAATTTTATCGAGATTTTAAAAAAAATTCTCAAATTTACTAAACTTTGTTAAAATTCAAGGAGTTTTCATTATTTTAACGAATTTCTATTCCCCAACTACATCCATTCGTATGGTTTTTTTTTTCACTATCCTCTCAAGTTGAAAATAAGCATATTAATTCAAATTGTAATTTTTTTAATCAACCTTACGTCGAAAAATATCAATCCTAGACAAAAAAATTCTAACAACCAAAATTGTAGAAAATTAAATTTTATACAATTTTTGTCACACCGATTTTTAGTAAAAACTTAATAGTGGTAGAAACACTTTCTAAAATAAGTCTTGTTCCTGAAAAATTCAAATTACGCTCGCCTTGAAAAAGTTATAAGTTTAAAAATTAATTGAATTAAATACCTACTTTCAGTTGGTATAACCATAAGTTGGCAACCCTCTAACTGTGTATCTAGTATTAAGAGAGAGATCATATACTACATCGATTCATCGATAAAGTTGATGATGTTAATCTGGCTGCCGCTTTCAGATATCTTTTTGATAATCACAAAAGTTGATGAGCTGATAGATTTTCTGGTCTTTTGTTAGCATTAAGTCAGTCAGTTTTAATGATGAACATTTTTGGAATACATTTGCATTCAAAAGATCAAATTAAATGAAGCATTCATTTATTGGTTCTCCTCCCAACTGACTGATGTTATTCAAATAAAATTATCTAATTTATATTGAAAAGGCTGAAATTGTTTGTCTCACAAAATACTTGAATTATGAATTAATTAATTTTATTTATTTTTTATTTATTAAGTCTGGATTTAATTTTTTTTTTTTGTTCTTTAAACAATATACAATCGGAATGATTGTGAATAGAAAGTGCGGGTGAATTATTTCTGTTGTTTCATCAAAAAACTTGCAATATAGTCAATTTGATTTTGATATTCGATTTGAAAAAGCGTAGGTTATTTTTTATTGTGTTTGCGATGGTTTATAGTTTTATTGATTTTAGGCAAATTTCTTAAGTTTTTTTTTTTTTAATTTAATTTATTATCCTCCTCGTTATTAGATGCTGACTATTTAAGAATGCAAATTAGTTGTTGTGGTTTTTTTTAGTTTGATAATAATTTATTGATTTAGGTTGTCATAGTATCTATAAATGAGATTGGTGTTGGATTGATTAGCTTATATTGACGTAGGTTTATCATCGAATTTTATATACATATTTATGCAGATATTTTATAATATTTTTTTTTTTATTTTTTTAGTTTTTATAGCTTTTCAACAAAAAAAAAATTCAACAATATTTTTGGTTGAAATATTATAGTTGCTGCTTGACAACTGGTCAAGGTTTTTATGTAAAAGACACACCATATATTAGACTATTTTAAAAACCTTAAATAAATCAAACAAGATTCAGTATTTTTATTGCCAAGGCATTGATATTAAGACAAGTTTGTAGATTTCACAATTTAAAATTTACGAGCACTTAAGGCTTTGAGGAATTGTTTTTTTTTAAATAGTAAAAAAAAAAAGTTTGTTAAAATTTGAAAAGATGATTGTTTATGAATTAAGCTAGCACAAAAGATACCTGCTTGGACTTTGAACTACACCTTAATAGTCCAGTAAACGAATGAGTTTTACCATACAAAATGTCCAGTAGTTCTAAATTTATTATATTTTTTTATAGAAAAACTAATTAACCTCCTACAAACATGTATTCTACACAAAAATGTACAATTTTGCATGGTTTTTCGATTATGGTTGAGGGGGCGGAGGGGCGTGGCTGTGTAGATTTGGATTCGTAATCTAACCCCCATTTTTTAAGGTCCGTTTATTGGACTAAATATAAACTTCTAAACCAATTTTAACTTTATTTAAAATGTTAATAAAAGAAGGTTTTTCGGGCTATGTAGAAACATTTTAACTATTTTTGTTTGCTTTGGTCAATTTTTAGAAAAAAAAAAAAATAGATAATATCATCTAAAACCAAAATTTCAAAACAAAATTATTTATCCGTTTTCGAAAAATCGATTTTTAAAAAACAAATTGAGAAACTTTTTTAAAAATTGTAATCGAAATCTGTTTAGTTGCTTACATGAAAATCAGAAAAAAGAAAAACGAGTCTATGAGAGGTACCGTTATTAACCAATGAAAACATATTTTTTTGATTTCAAAAGTACGATCTTTATGATTGAAATACACACAAAAAATTTAATCAAAATCGTTAGTTGTTTTCGAATAAAATAAAATTTTCCATTTTCGTCATATGGCAGGTATAGGTACCGTTAATTTTTGTCAAAAATTTCAATTTCCCCTCTGAAGACCCACTCAAAACCTTTAACTACCATGTTTGAAGAAAATCGCTTCACCGGCTTAAGTTGTAGCTTGAGATACCGACGCGACAGACAGACAGACAGCCAGAATTGCCAACCCACTATTTTTGCATTCTCTATCATCGTAAATGTCATGTTTGATTGTTATATCGAATTCAATTTTGTGTACGAATCCTAAACATGAATCCAAAAATGCTGGGTGAACTTTTGAAAACCTTCAATGCAAAAATAGTGTATTTCACTAATAACTCGGTTAAAGTTAATCTTATAAAAAAAAATCATTATGTAAGCCTTTAAGGCATTAAATTGGACAACTTTTTTGAATAATAACATTTTTTCGAAGTCTAACAGAAACCGATGAAAAAGCTTGGAACAATTTTCTGCCTCATAACAGCAAAGTCCCAAACTCTTCGTTAAGGGTTAGTGCGCCATCGCCATCTTGAAAAAAAAAATTGTAGCCATCTTGGATTATATCTTTTGGTTAAATCTTTGATCACTGTGTGATCAAAAAATGGTAAAAAAATATACGTGGACGAAGACCTATCTCTCTTTTAGTAGAGCTTGTTGCATTGACTTCAAACCGGTATGTAAAAATTTCCTAAAAACACCCTCAAAATCTGGACAAAAAACGGTTTTTTGCACCTTCATCAAATTGCAAAATCTAGCTTCGTCATTTTTTTCTAATTTTTAGATTTTTTTAATTTTTTGGAAAGAAAAAAATTAGACCTTTTCAACAATTTGTTTTGGTTAAACGACTTTTCCCATTTTTTCCTCATTTAACTCACTAAGAAGCATGATATTGATTCAAAAGAATGGAAAAGCTTAACTCGCAAAAGTTTCGGTAAAAATTAATATTTTAATGTTTTACATGCAAAAAATTACATTCGTTTGTAGAAGATTTCTAGTCAAGATACGAAAAGTTTAGGAGTAGCTGCCTACCAATGTAATTCTATTGTTTTTTTTTTAATTTTTTTTAATCAATATTAGACAGAACTAATTAAAGCAAAGGGGGCTCTTGACGCCCCATACATAATTTTGAACCCCCCTAAATATAATATATCAATTTTTCCCCCTATCTGATATCAGTATGTAATTACTGGATTGAATTTTTTTTTTTGCAAAATTAATCCACGCACTGTCAACACACAATACTTAAAAAAAAAAAAACCTATACACACCTACATGTATATTTTAAACCTATATAGCGCCTAACGACTTGACTCTCTCTCTCTATGTGGCAGCTCTCATGACCAAAAAATCGCTCGTGTGCTAACCTCATTTGACAAAACAAAGGAAATTTTCTATATTATTCAATTTTAATGCCCAACAGTTTTTCCCGCATCAAGCATGCAAATAATAATACTTTTCGTCCTTAATTTCGTTATAATCCTTTGTGATATATGTCAATTATGGAATTTGTAATGCTAAAAATAATTAATCTCACAATGGATTTAAATTGTTCAAACAAAAAAACATTCAGCCAGTGTAGTATAAATAGGTGCCAGGAACAAAAAAAAAAAAAAAAATAGATAAAAGTATACAAACCAAATTAAAAAAACAAAAAAATAATTTTTTTTTTAACATTAACACAAAAAAAAAAAAATGATTATTATAAAACCAGAGACACTAAAGTCAGTGAAGAATTTGGATACGAATGGAGCCTTGAGTCAAATAAAATACCGAATTCAGAGAAATTTGAGAACTAATTCAGAGCAAAATTTAAACAAGAACTTATAAAATTAACCACAAAAATTAAATGAAAAATATTTAAGTAAAAATTGAGTATCAAATGAAAGCAAAGTGGTAAACTTTGAAAGAAAAATCCTTCGAATTTGTCTCCGAAATCTGAAATACCATTCCGAGAAGCACTGATAAGAAGAATAACTAACAGACCAGACATCCGGACTCCCGATATCTTGAAACTACTCGATAAACACCAATGATTAAGAGGATATCTGATTCTTCACTGACCCTGGGCCCGTACACTACCTTGATAGTAGGTAGAGTTTGATCCATTTAGAAAAGCTTTTCTGAATTTGTAAGGGGGGGGGGGGGGTCCCAACAAACAGGTACCAGCCGCGCAATGATTAGTCACCGCTGAGAACAGATTGATTGCGGCAAATGAAAATATTGCCCAATAGACTTTTTCGTTTGCTGGATGATTTTGTCGGCTTCGTTTGCAGCAAATTGGTAAATTCGTTTGGATTAAGCACTTTTTGCTAACTATAAAAACAAAGTTGAGCGCAATACCTGTGATTGAATCGGCGCTGTGACCTCTCGCTTACGACTACGAGAGTATGTTGTCATTCCGCCATTGACTGATTGGCGTAGAGCGCATATAAACAAAATGAGAGAACGAATTGTTTGCGTCAAACTACATTTCGTTTGTTGGACAGTCATTTTCCAACTTTTTACTTGCTCTATACTGCAAGTATTGGTCTTATGTCAAAAAAAATTTCGATGTTTTAATCAAAACCAACATTACGATGATGGAAAGGACTAAAAAAGTGGTTTTCGTCATGCCGTCCGTCGTCGGTCTGTACGTCTGTGCGTCGGTGCGTCCATCTGTACACATTTCCAATGCCCAAACGCGTGAACGGATTGTCTTAAAATTCAGTAGTTATGATTTTATTTAATTGCGAAACTTCGTTTTTATTTTTGTTTTTGGAATATCTCATCTGGAACGAATACCTCCCATACAACATTTTTGAGATATTCGAGTTTTCTCAAAAACGACTCTAACGATTTTGATTTAACTTTTTGATTTGATTTCTTTAATGACGATAAATTTTTAGAATTTTTTTATTTTTAAAAATTGTATATGCGAAGCTTTAGTAACTTTGACCCTAAGAGTAAGTATGGTTTGCCCAATCGTGCATTTTATTTAAATACGCCCTATGCACTTTAAACCTCCATGAGAAGAGTACGATAAGTTTTATGCCGCAAAACAATAATCGTATAAGATCCCGACATACATAAATCGACCTTCCCACAGCGAGTTCAATGATTTTTATTGCAGATGACTTATTTTGACGAAATATGCTTAACGTGACAGAGTTGCCTCCCCTTATCTCTGCAGAATTCAAGGCTGCCATGTATGGAAAGAAGAATTACCGACATTTTCTTTATAACTTTTCGATTTTTCTTATAAATTATACACACAAATGTAGGTAATACGAGTATCATATGAAACACTTTAGTATAGAGGTGTCTTCACAACAATTTACAGATCATCAGATTGTCGTGATTTTTAATATCAATATTATTACAAAAAAAAAAAAATATTATAAGTTACCCCCAAGGGGCGACCTTTTAATAAATTATTCACACTTTTCAATTCATTTACCCTTATAGCTCCTTTACATTAAATTTTAAACAAAAGTCCATTTATTTAAGAAAATGATACTTTAACACTCCCAAGGGGGCGTGGCCTAGTCCTAGTTATAGTGCAAATAATTAAAGTTTAGTTATGAACACATTACTTACAGTTTTAGGTTTACTTTTTCCAAGTTACAATAATATTTTGAACGATTTTAAACATTTTTTGCCTTAATATTTTTTTCTCTTACGGCTAATTTCTTGACAAAGTTCTAAAATCAGTTTGAAACTATTATTTTTAGCTCTCAGTTTATCTTAAGAAAAAAAATAAATAAAAATGAAACAATTTGAATTCTAATTTTTCCTTAAAACTAGTTTTAAGAGCTAGAACTTTATCAAGAAATTGGCCGTAAGACCAACAGAAATGGCACAAATCTCACATTTTGTTATTTTTTTCTTTGATCCGCCATTTTGTGGCAACCATCTTAGATTTTAACTATTTTTTTTTTTATTTCCCAATGGACAAGGCTAACGTCTCTCTTTCATGTAAATTTCAATAAAATTTGCTAGAAAATCAAACAAGTTGTAAAAAAAAAGCTGGTGTCCACCTCCTAAATGGGTGTGTTGATATGTAACAGAATTTACTGATATTCCAAAAGGTTTCAAATTTCTTTCTACTAGTCCGGTAAACAATGGTTTTTACCTAAAAAAAAAATCAAACAATTTTGAAACCTGGCACACTTCCCAAGAGATAATGGTGATGGGGCTTCACGAGCTCCCAAAAATCCGACATGAGCTCTAGCGGCAGTAAGGAGAAACAAGCAGTTTTTTTTTAGTTTATCACTTTAATCTCGAAAACGGTTTTTCGAATCAAAGTTCAGAATATTGACCTGTTTTCTGCAATAAATGACTCTTCTAAAAGAGAAGTTTTCGAAAAATTAATTTTTAAACTTGAAATACCAGACCTATTACATTTTGCATGGCTGAGCTTCTGAATTTTTTCGAGCAATTTCAAAGAAAGGGCCCTTTTGAGTCACTGATGGGCCCATTGCAACCAACAAAATCAGACTCTCATCAGAAGAAATTCACCTCAAACTATGCAACCTTTCCACCACAAACCTGCCAACATAAATGAACACCCGCATCCCTTGACAAAACAAATTCGCATTACGAATTTGTAAATAGCAATTAAAATTTAAATATGTAAACTATTTTCAATCGTATGGTTTTTTTTTTTATTATTTTGTTTTTTTTTTTAATTTTTTTTTTGATATAGACATTAAGTATAAGTTTATCTACATAAATATATTATTTTAATTTTTTTTTAATATAATATATTTTGCATAGTTTATTTCGTTTGTGAATGTTAATTTATCAGTGACCACCAACACCTGAGAGCAAAAAAAAAAAACAAAAACTGAATAAATGAAATGCCACCGCATCATTGACAGGAAGTATGAGGGAGTTGATTTTTTTTATATTCTCTCTAGGCAGCCCTAAAAGAATGACAATTCAAATGTATTTTATAAAGGGGATGAAAACAAAACAAAAAAAAAAAAAATTCAACCTAATGGTCAACAATTATTTTATTGGAAAAGCCTACAAAAATAAATAAATTGGAATAGAAAATAAAAAAAAAAAAAAAAACAAATACAAATTCAATGGTAGGTATATTGCGAGATATTAATTTAGACATTGAGTGGGTTTGACTGGTATTGGTATTAGTCGGTATAAGCAGAAATAGAGATAGAGGCGCCTCACCTCTTGCCTGGTGGTTACGTATGGAAGTGATGATGGCAGTGACTGCAACGAACAATTTGGTGACAAGTGGTTAAATATTTATTTAATTTTTTTTTATTTGGATTTAGCAAAATTAAAAAAAAGAAAAAACAAAATATGTGAAATATTGCGTTTAGGAATTACACGTTTTTGCTGAAGTTTTTTAGTTTTTTAGTAATTTTAATTTTCATTTGTCATCCTATTTTCAAAAGTCATACAGTTCCTGGAATAAACAAAACAAGTTCTGCTATGAAAACAACTGATAAATCAATAAATCATTGAATAAATTATATTAAAGCTTCAACTCACGTGGCAATAGGCCTCTTGCAAATCAAAAACATATATTATCCTTCAATAAAATTTCGAAAGAAGTTTTTCATAACCAAAACTTTGCTCTTATGTCAGGCTTTCACATAAGCTCAGAAATTTCCGGAATTAACTGAATGCTATTGATAATAATTTTTATTAGTTATACGTAATTTTAGGTGATCCGAAAAATTAAGATAGACATTTCTAAACAAATTATATTTTCAAATGACATGGAACTGATTTCTTCAAGAAAATCTATCATTATCTTCTTGGAATCGAGAACAAGCATTCTAAGTAGTAGGTATACTTTTGCTAGGAAAAAAATCCGAGTCAAAATTTGGTCTTGGTATCTGATAGAATAAGATAGAGCATAAGTGCACGAGCCGAAAACCACATAGCCGCCATTTTGTTTTTAATAGTTATTTTGATTTTTGAACATAACTCGCTTGTTTTTCACCTCAGTTTAAAAAATTATATCACAAACTTGTGGAAAATTGAATTTCCTACAAAATCTGTTAAGTCTTTTTTTTCGCTAATTGCTACAGTTAAAAAGTTACAGTGCATTTTCTTAACAGAGTAGGGATTATTTTTGTTCTATTGGCTATAACTTTTTTTCTGCAACTTATATTGAACTTTTTATGTAGAAGGAAAACCCTCAAATTTATGCTTAGCATCGCAAAACACATAGAAATACCCGTAGAAAAATTATTATTTCTGAACTTTCCCTCTCTAAAAACGTTATAATTGGATTAAAGAGAGTATTTTAGAAAATAATCATAAATTTCACTTTGCCATATCTTTGCGCCGAAAACGAATTTTTTAACGATTTAAAATGATTTAGACATATGAAATGCACTTGATTCACATCCCATTAATAGTTTTGTAATAAATATATTTACCAGTAAAGAAATTCGACGTTTGACAGTTTTTGAGATGTTCGTCATATTAGCATTTCTCGAAAACATGACGTGCTAGGGTATTTCTGACTTCAGATTTGGGTTCGGCGTGCAAAAATCCTTTAAAAAATTATAGTTTGGTTTGAAGGCGATTTTCGTTGCAGACCAGTGTTATTAGTTACAGTCAATTTGTAATCAAAATAGTTCCAAGCGGGTAATTTCTGGGGTAGTTTTGATTTCTTTCATATTTTATATTTTTGAGGGTAGGTAAGTACTGAATTGGAACCTGAGGTTTGCCAACATAATTTCATGACGAAACATGGTCAAAAACGCAAAGAAACGCTAATTTTTCAAGGTTCTTGCCGTTTTTGGAATATTATATTCTCAAGGATTAGTTTTTAGGGCTTTTCAGATATCACTAGGGGTTTTGTTGTGACCATTTTTAGAAAGTTTCTAAGTTAAAAAAATATTTTCTGGGTAAAAACTAAATTTAATTCTACTTCATATGTAAAAGGTCTCAAAAATTCATAAAGTTTAAAGAGGCGTATATTTCGAAAGCTAATATGGCTGCGTAGAAAATTATATGGTCTTAATTTTTTTTAAATTCAGTTTTCTTCTATACTTTGATTGAAAGTTGCAACCAAAAAGTAATCCTTCAGGGTAAAATATCGTATTTTTTGCGTTTTTGACCTTGCTCCTTCATGAAATTTTGCTGGCAAGCCTTAGATTCGGGTTCAGCACTCACAGAAACATAATTTAAGAAAAAAAAAATATAAAAATTCTCCAAAACTTTCCTACTGGATCCAATAAAAATAGTGATAAAGCGATCAGAAATATAAAGTGAGGGGGGGGGGGGGCTATATGGGGCTGTTGTCAGTGGTTGTAGAAAATACACAATTTTTTGTTATTTATGTTTTAGAATTATTGCCTGTTAATAATTTGTGTGCTGTTAATGCTCATTTGACTGAATTAAATGATAATTCAGAAGAATTATGATTTTCTAACACATAAAATGTATGAAATTTAAGTTTATGAGGTGCTAAATCCGAATCTAAGGTCTTCCAACAAAATTTCTTGACGCTACATGGTCAAAACACACAACAAATACACGAAATTTTGAATTGGTTTCAAGTTTTTGGCGGTCTTTTCCAAAAAAATGTTTGTTTGAACAGTAAATGTAGATTAAATTAAATGATGTGAATTATATAATACAAAAGAAATAACTAATGTTGCTCACTGTTCGTGCATATATGCATTCATTGTCGTTACTAAAGTCGAAATTTTTCTCAAATCCCGTAAGCATATAAAAATCTTAGGCATTTTTTCTCAATCAAAGTCCGTATTCAAAGACAAAATGGAGGCTACTGGGGTAATATTGAAGTAAATGCTCAAGAATTTCCTCACAATCTCGATTATTGATAGTTTAAGTGGCAAAAACCGTTTTTAATTTTATAATCGACTACTGGACCTTCTTCTCAAAATTATATCAAAACATACCTCTTGTCGGTTAGTCAGACGATTACGAAATCGCCCTCTTGGTCAAATTTAAAACCGAAAAGTGTAGCACTTGATGAATTTCTCTAATTTAAATTTACTTTTTTTTTATCTCAATCTGTCGTGATGCAAAAACCATACATATTGTCAATTCAAGCGCATTAAAAATAATGTCAATTGATGCGTGTTACGTGTCCAAGTGCAGCAACAACAACAACAACAACAAAAATTATTATAAAATAGATATTTGTCCTAAAACTCCAACAATCAGCATAATAGGTTGATAGTTCAAAAAAAAAAATGCGTAAATTTTCTATTTGATTCTTTTGTTTTGTGTGATTTTTTTTTTTTTTTGTTTTTTTTGATAGTCAGTATGTATTTGTGTCGTCTGGCAACCACATAAATTCAAACCCCTCACTTCGAGTATGTCAGTCATTTGATGCGTTGCAAATCCAATACTAGAAAAAAAAGGTAACAATACCACCTATGCACATTGTTGGATTGTATTTGTTTTCTATTTGAATTTTTAACCCTTTTCTCGGTTTTTTTTTTTTTTTTTTTGTATTCTGTGAAGTTTGATGATGATTATGGTGATGATGTTGATGTGTGTCGGTAATGGATTTAGTGGTAAGCATAAAATATAACAAATATCGGATGGTACTAGAAAGGACTAAAGCAAATTAAAGCAATGGTGGCGTATTATTTGTTTAATCTGTAGGAAGACTTAAAGCTGTTCAATATTTTGAATTATTAAACAGTTTTGAACTAAAATTGTAGAAAATTTAGTAAATTTATTAACCTACTCACAAACTTAATGGTTTAACACTCGTCTTTTAAGTTAAAATTAACAAAAACTAAAGAAAGATTAGAAATTCCTTGAAATGTTTGTCTTTTTTTTTTGCTCTTCACAGTGTTGCCTAACGAAATTTTGTGGTCAAACCATAAAATTTAATTCAGTCTTCTAAAAAACATAACATACGAAAGAATTCAATAATATTCCCAACAATAATTTTTCGGCCAAAAGATAAGTTGAATAGAATAGGCAAAAATTATAGTTTAAAAAATCTTAGCGACAAAAAATTACCGACATTATAACAAAGCCAAAAATCTCTGTGAAAAAATGTATGGAAACAAGAATCTAAGTTTAAAAAATCACAATATAGAAATTCTCAGTGACAAAACCTATAAATTGAAAGAATTTATTAGTTGGTAAAAAGCAAAGCGACTAAAATTGTAGCAAAAATTTTGAGTAACAAAAAGACACACTTACCAAAATCTTTTCGACGAACCAAAAACGTGTTAAAGAAAAACACTGAAATATTACAAAACTGTGGGTGAAAAAATATCAGAGTGATAAAAATCCGACAAACAGAACTAAATTGAACAGAATCCAAGTGATAGAAATCCTGGTACTGAATGTTTTAAATATAGACTGGGACAAAAATCACTGCTAAACAAATCAAAGTGATCAAAATCACTTATACGAAATATGTAAGTTTTTGTTCAAAAGACCATTAGCAGTAATCGGCACCAAGTAGTGTAGGACTCTTACCTTTCTAAAACAACCTTGAAATCTGAACGAATCTATGAAAGATCGACAACTAATTTTTCTTTCTTAATATTTTGATTACTTTGGGGAAAGTTTAAACTTTTAATACTTTCCGTGACTTTAAGACCATTAGCTCAAGTGGCTTGGTTATTCTTAGACTCCCAACATTGCTTCTCGTATTTAATATGGACTCCATTTCAGAGTTTACATGACTGTGCTTTGATGTACTCTTTCCATTTAAGTTTTGCATCCAAAAAATTGCACTATCATCACCAAACATAGCCATAATGGCGTTATTTTCTGCTGCAATATCTCTTGTATAAAGCAAATAAAGGGTAGGTCCTAGGACACTCCCTTGTGGAACACCGTCTTCTATTTTCTTTAGTTCTGAATATTCTTGATCGTACCATACTCTTAAAAGTCGGTCTGAGATATACGATTTTAGTATTTCAAAGTACTGTCTGGGTAAATCCCTTTGCAGTTTGTACTCTAGACCCTCATGCCACACCTTATCAAATGCTTGAGCAACGTCTAAGAATATAGCCAAACATACTTGTTTCTCTTCTAGTGCTTTTTCAATTACATCCGATATTCGATGAACTTGGTCTATCGTTGAATGTTTACTTCTGAATCCAAATTGATGATTTGGAATAAGATTTCTTTCTTCTATAATTTCGCTCAATCTTTTCAGTAGCAGTATTTCAAAAACTTTTGCCATAATTAGTATAGGCTTAATGGTCTGTTCTGTAAGATGTAACTTCTGTTGGTGGCTTACCTTGCTTAAGCTGGTAATGGCTTGCAAAAATTCGCAAGATGTTTTGCTTTTTCTTTCGGGTTTCCGATCCATTTCCCGTCTTGAGATTTTTAAGGGCGGGTTTTGTAACTGCTGTCTTTTCAGTCGCTTGGCTGCTTTCCAGAGCGAATAATCGGTTGAAGCATCCGTCGTTAAGTTTTCAGGAATCTACTTAGTTTTTGAATTCGTAGATTTGTTTTTTGAATTCGTTGCTGAGACTGTCAAACGCCGTTTTATCTAGTATTCTGCCATTTTCTACGAGCTCTTTTTTTTCTCTAATATCAACTCTCTTATTTCGACAGGGTATTTTATTTCAGTTTGCCTCCTATTCGAATAAGTTGGTGTACTTTCTTCTGCAGCTTGTTGAACATCGGCAATTAATTGTTCCACTTCATGGCCAATTTTGTCTGTAAAACTTTCAAGCATTTCTTTGTATTCGCTCCAGTTCATTTTCTTATTTACAAGCTTTGGATTACTTTGGGTAACAAAAAAACAAAAAAATACTGCCAAAAAATATGGGTTACCAAGTATTAAGATTAGATTTACAAAAACATTTAGAAAATTACTGCCAAATACTTTAATAACAGTCAGTATAGGAACTAAGTATTGGAATTTTTAGCTGGTATGCCATCGGCTCCCGGGGCTTTGTTTTTCTTGAGCCGTCCTATAGCCTTCTCAACGTCTTCTATGCTTGGTGGCGGTAGAATAGGGTGTTCATCTTGAAGTAGTGCAGCCTCCACTTCTGCTGTGAGCTGACCATTTAGCCATAATCTAGGGAAAAGTATGGAATTTCAATACTCTCAATACTGCCAAGTTAATTTTGGTGTAAAAAACAAAGTAATCAGAAAAAAAAACAATAAGAAATTATATTTTGGGATTTTTTGGTCCAAAAACCAGTAGTCTCACACAAAATTCAGATAAAAATCAAGATATAAGACGGTTTTAGCGAAAAATGTTCATATTTCGGAATATGCACTCAAAACACTACGAAAAAATAATTTTTTGTAAGTTTTTTGAATAATTTCTCGTGATAAAATTTGTTGGATAACTTCAGATTCGTGCTTAACATCCCAAAAAACAAAAAACATAATGTTAGCCATTGGAAATTATTACTTTAAAACTTTCCATTTTTAAAAAAACGCTTTAATTGGACTCAAGAGAGTATTTTTGGACAATTTTTTAAATGATTTACTTAATTCACATTCCATTAATAGTTTTGTAATGAAGTAATATTTACCAGAAAAGAAATTTGACGTTAAATGTACAAAAAAAATATGTTCATATTAGCATATCTCAAAAACGTGACGTTCTAGAGTAGTTTTGACATCAGATTCAAGTTCTGCGTGCCAATATCCTTCAGAAACGTTTAAAAAGTTTAGTTTGAAGGCTATTTTCGTTGCCAACCAGTGTTATTGTTCAATTTGTTTAAGGCTGCCAAAAGTGCAATGGATGGTTTTTCAATGAAATTTTCCAACTAGGCGCCTACCTGTATTTTGTTGTTACACCACACATCTCGTACAATGACTTAATAATGATGCTTTCGAACATTTTTTTTTAAAAGTCGGTAATTCAATTGCGTGTTGTCACATAAATAAAAATATTAATTGCATTTAGTACAAAATGCATATACACACTCTGTCAGATGAGGCAATTGCTGTTTTTTTTTTTTTATTTTTGCAGTAAAAAAATATAAAAAATAAAGATAATTATCATTAACAAAATGAGCGACAGAATTGGATTCAGATTCGTCGTCCCTGAGTCACTTGTATATATTTATCCAATCCATTATATACGTACAAAAATATAAATGACGACTATATGGCGACAACGATGCCGCATATAATTTATGTCAATGTCTGACACAAACCAATCGAACGACAATGATGATGATGACGACGACGAACGCACATTTTGTTTTTTTATATTTAATCGTACCTGCTTCGGATTTAATGTGTTGTGCAATTTATATAAATATATTTATATATTTGCATCTATATTTATATAAATGGCACATCACGTGATCAAATGAATTTTATGAGATGAATTTTCAATCAAAACCAGCCCACCAAACCTGCCGCCAAAATTTGGTTTTGTATTTTCAATCGTAATATAGTACTTCCTGTACTCATATATATAAAAACAAAAAGAAAGTATTACAGGAGCGGTTTGAAAAGTGGTCGGCACGTGGAAATTTAAAGGGCGCTTTTTCATAAGGGGCCTCAAAGTTAACGTTTTAGGGCTTAGAATGCAACAAATTTGTGTTAAAAAAAAATTCAAAAGCATTTTTTTTTTTTTTTAATGTCCGGAAAATTATTTAAAGTTCAAATTTTCATTTACATTTTTAGTGATTTTATAGCAAAATTTAAAAATTACCTTAGACCCAAAGTATTTCTCAATTTTTTTTAGATCTTTGAATAATAAAATATTGATTAAAGGTGCCCCATCTCCCAACACAACCACTTCGGCAATTAAGACCGCAATTATGCATAAAGAAAATTTATGCCAAAAAAACATTGATTTCAAATGTGAAAAAAACGGCTTCTTTGAAATCAGCGGGCTCCTTATATTTTGTTTTCTATCCTTTAAAGATATTTTTTTTTTGTGAGAGAGAACAAAAGGTTTAAACATTTTAACTAAAAGTTTTGAAATTAACATCTTGCAAGATATTGTGAAATAAGGCGCCAACTACTATTATTTCGACTATGAAGAAGTCCTTAAAAACAGTTGTAGTATTCTTGTCGCAATAGCTACTGCGATGGACTATCACACCGGTTTTGTCTCTGGCGACTATTGCGAATCCTTCAAGAGTACTCGTCTGATGAAAAAGTGAGCATCTTATCCTAGTCCTTCGGACTCAACAGAAAATTGTGGGTATTCTTCATTTCTGCAAACTGACAAACACAGAAGAAAGTTTGAGAGTATCAGTCACTAGCCCTTAAGTCTTCTCCAGCTAGCGACGCAAAAAAATGTATTTTTATATAAAGACCCGAAAACTCAATGATTAAAGAAGATACAAAATAGAAGAAAGTAGTATAGGTCACAAATTCTGCCATTTTGCATCTACAGACTTATATGAGTCTGTATCTACCAAAACCTGAAGAAACTTCTGTCCTATAAATGTTTTTCATAAGCAGAAGACTATTCTAAGATTCATTTCGGTCCAGAAAAACTTAAAAGGTCTTAAAACGTAAACACAAGTTTTACGAATGATGTGTTGATTTATTACGTAAAATATACCGCCAAATCCACTCATTCTTAAAGTAGAACCGCAAACTTAAGTATTTGTGCTAACACAATTTTGGAAAAGACACAAAAGACTGGCTTCATTTCGGCCTACGCCTCATATTTTGAGAAGAAGATGATGCCAATTTATATGTCAAAACAGTGCCTGTTATCTTCACTTCAAATATGAAGAACTACATGTAATGGAAACCTCTTTCACAGCAAACACTGATTCAACCTTTCTATTCTTACAAATGTAGAGCAAATAAAATGCACGTACTTCCTCTTGGGGTCAAAGTTGCTGAGAAGCTGAATTATAAACGCGAAACTAGGTAGCTTTACTACAAGAAGGTCAGTCAGCAGAGGTACTCCACAAGGTGGAGTCCTATCCTCACTTTTATGGAACTTGGTAGTCAATGAGCTGCTAAATTTTCACTTTTTATTTACAAAGAAAATGAAAAATTGTAGAGAACCAACATAATTGCATAATTTTTACTTTTAAAATAGTTTTTTTCATTAATAAAGCAGAAAAAAATAATAAGTTTTTTTAAAATTAGGCGCTTGCTTCCCTCATTTCGTCCCTGAAAAAAAAACGTAATTTTACAGGTATGAATACTTAAAGTTACATTTTGGAATGAAAAAGTTTTTAAAAACAGGGCGCTTACCTACTCCCCTTATTTCGTTCCTGAAAAAAAATGTAAAATTTTGAGAACCCGACATTACGGATAAGTCTTTTCTTTGAAATAAAAAAAAACTCTCAGATAAAATTGAAAAAAAATGTCATATGTCATCAAAATAGAGCGCTAATTTCTTTCATTCCGTCCCTGAACTAAATGTAAAATTGTGAAATTCCAAAGGTTTTGCATTTTTTGAATAAGAAAGAACAAAAACGACAATTTGTTTCACAACAAGGCTTTAAATTCCCTGATTTCTGTCCTGCAAAAATAAAGAATTGTCAACAAAAAACTAGCAATTTGCTTAGAAGAGGGCGCCTTCCGTCGGCAAAAAAATTATATAATATGGCAAGACCTTAAAAAAAAATAAAAAAATTTACGTCTGAACAATTAAAAAAATCGTATAAAAATCACAAAAAAATATGTAAGAAACGTTAAAAATAGGGCGCTAGCCACCCTCACTTTGGCCCTGAAAAAAAAACACTAAATATATTTGAAAGCTTCATTTTATTATATAGAAGTATTTTTTTTTTTCAAATGAGCAAGAAAAAACTGTCAAATTATCATTATTTCCTTTCATTATTTCGGTACTGTTAAGTCCCAAAATATTGTTGAAAACCTAAAAACTGGAAGGGTTATTATTTTTAGAATTAAGTTTTAAAGAATCAAGTTTAAAACAAATCCAACAACATTCCTAAACAAGGCGCCTACTTAAATCAGTCGTGGAAAAAATATAGGTCATATGAACCGAAAACCCTATGAATCTTAGGTCCTCGAAATAGGTCTCCTCAACAAATGTGTAACAAAACATGTAATTTTACTCAAACATGGCGCCCTTATATCAATTTACCCCCATTCCGCTCCTGAAGAAAACTCTATAAAACTTCTCTCCAAAATCACATTTAAATAAAATCCGATGAAAAATTATTTTAATTATTTAAAATACAACCACGATGACGATATTATTGGTCCTAAATGTTCATTGTTTCTATATAGACAGTATGTATGGTTGTTTCAGACTTTTCAATAATTTTTCAGTGCGTATACGTCCTCGTATACAAAATTTACCATAAAGACAAAAACTCAGAAGCTATACCTACTATTTGTCGTTCATTGAATGAATATGGTGCGGCGTCAACAAAAATTTATGTGTCGCCTGCAATGCCACCTGTCAAATTGAAATCCCTAATTCAATTCAAGTTGAAATTCATTTGACCGACTACTATATCTACTCTGGGCGGGCGTTTCGGTTTGGCATTTATTTTCATTTCGATTTTTCGAGATACTTTTTTCCTCTAATTGACCATCACCACCACCATTCACCATCTGAACATTGAATGCCATCCCTGTGGGTTGGGTATAGTATTTTTCATTATCCTGCGTTCACTAAATGACAAATTTATTTATTTTAACATTTAAAATAAATCAACTGATATAAAAAATGTTCTCAAAAAAAAAAAAAACAATCCTGAAGCCTGATAGTGAATTGTCGGTCACGCATGATGAGATGCAATATAATATTGTCATTGTTGTTGTTGGATTTATTTTATATGTATATTGCGTAGGCAGGTAGATGTTATTTTTTTTGATTGCGTCCTGAACTGGACTATTTATTATAATGTCACGCACAAACATTATTGAGGACAGAGTGTGAAATAAGCAATTAAATTGTATTTTCTACCCACAAAATCAACGCAAAGTTATCAATTATAAAGAAATACTTGTACGAGTATGCATACGCCACGCATTATACCAAACACACAAATTTTGTGAAGGCTATCTGTTCTACGTTGTTGATTGATTAAAAAGTCACAAAATTTAATTAGACTAAAAATGTCACAATAAAAGTTTTTATTTTATTTTATTTTATAGTTTTTTTTTTTATTTTAAATAATTTATGGATAAATTATGGTATTTTTAGTAAATTATTGTTGAACATAATGATAAATGTAAAAAATTTAAAACTCATAAACTTATGCCTAATTAATCTTGAAAAAACAAAATTGTGTCTGTAAAAAGAGATTTTCATAAGATTCCACAAAAAAAAAATTATCTAGAACTTTGCAGACAGTTTGTGGTTTGAACGACCAGCAAAGACGTAAAACTTGTTCGATTAAAAAAAAACTACACTGCAATCGCTTGGCCTAGAAAAACTCTAGGGGCGGTTAGGTTTTTTTTTTTTATTTGTCTTAAGAAAAAAGTTTAGGCCAAAAGATTCAAAACCCTCCAAAAAAAGTTTTAAAAAAACTGTGGACCTTAGCCAAAACTGTAATAATAGACTGATTTTCCTTAAACTCACCACAATCGGCTAGTTTTTTTTTTAAATTTTTAGTTACGATATGGTTATTCATTCGTGGAAGAAAAATTTTTGAATTTATTTTTTTGGACCAAAAATAACGGTACCTGTCATATTTTTTTTTCAACAGTTATTAACGGTACCTGCCATAGAACCGATTTTTAAAATTTTGATTTTCTTTTTTAAAACTCACTCAATTTTAACGATTTTTTTATTAAAAGCTTTTAAGTTGCTTCAGCAACAAAATTTTCAAAAATTGGATTTTTGCATTTTTTTTAAAAAATTGAATTTTTTTTTTGAAAAATCGTTTTTTTTCGAAAACTACCTACTCAATATTTTTTTTTTAAGTTTGATTTTTAGATTTTAATAAATAGTATCTTAAAAATTGCATACCAATTTTTTTTTCAGCCCTTTCAAAATTTTATACAGAAAAAAATGTTGTTTTTTTTAACGCTTCTAACGATTTTCAATTTTTTTTTTCCATAAATTTATTTTTTTAAGGTCAAATTCATTTAAGAAGCTATTTTAGTTATTTGAAAATTGAATATTATGCTTTTTTAATTTTTTTTTTCTAAAACTGCATTTACCAAACTTTAATTAAAAAGGATTGTCAAATATCAACAACTATCCTTTCATCATGGCGGCAGCGCAGTAATTACCCACATGGAATCAACGATGGCGTCTATACAGTTTCAATATGGGCTATTACGGTACATTCGCAGCATTGGCCGATAAAAGGGGCAAATCGATAGAATCCGTGGCACGTTTTTCTGCTAAGCGACTCTTAAGACGACAAAAGTAGCTGAACTTTTAACTTCACTCTTGGAGCTAACTAAGACTCTGATCCTTTAGGATGGGGGTTGTGCGTTTGGTTACTTGACTTACCCTGGAAAGACAACTTGTTCCGAAACTAAAACAAGCCTCTGATACGGATGATCTCAATGTTGAAGAATTCAATAAACGAAACAAGACAACGATTTTCGGATTTTTACGTGCTACGTACTGTCCTCATACAGGCCACAGCTATCTAGGAGGTGCGATGGAATGGAAAGGGCATGTCAAGATGAAACATCTACTATGGGAAGTTCTTCAAGGAGCAGGGCAAGAAGTCTTTGGATTTAATGCAGTAAGCGAGAATCTGGTCATTCCGCATCCGCATCAAGGCCCTATTTTAGAACGTGACGCTGATCTGTTCTCACGCTCCCCACGAAGAGAGGGATGACCCAATTAACAACAAGTCTTGGGACCTTCTTGAGCCAACACACGATCAGTGCCCTAAGTAAAAGTTCAAGATTATTCTTGGAGACTTGGCATGCCGAAACTTCCAGTAACAAACTCGGATGATAGAATTCACGGATGAACGAAATGTCATCAAACACCCAATTCGCACACCACGTCAACCAAATTGATTGCACCGATATTGACGCAAGGCATGCTTCTAGTATCTTGGATATCCAAACGTTCCAGGGAGCAAACAGTAACTTGGACTACTACTTGGTAATGGTCCGCTACTGATGTGCTGGGTTGCACTAGGTGAATACAGCTAAGCTCCTGGTTTGATAAAGAATGCCGGCTGGCCCATGCAGCTAAGAGCGGGGACTACCAGAAAGTGCTGCAAACAAGAACTAGAGCCGCTGAGAGAGCAGTCAGAGAGCTCTACGGGGGAAAAAAAAGAGTGAAGCGTTAAGTAAATCTATTGAGGGCTGTATCGGAAGGTGGAATCATACCAAAGCGTAAGAAGATATCCAAGGCTACCAGGCTAGAATGAAAAGGGGTATATGGTAGTAGATATAGAGGCAGTGCTGAGAATCTGGAAGGAACATTTTCCAAACTGCCAAATGGCGAAAATAGTGACCATTCCGTTGTTATTTCATTTAATTTGTACTACGATGGCCAACAATTCCATCCAACAGACCTAGATAAAGTTGGCTTAGCGATTGCCAAACTTAAATTTTATAAGGATACTGATGCGGATGGCTTAGCAGCCGAATTTTTTAGAGCAGGAGACTGGAACACGCGCCAGCCCGACTTGTCTTCTAATCCAACCCTGATGGTGTACGCAACACAGAAAGGCAACGTAACAGGTGCCAAACACGAGTGAAGGATGACTTCAACCAACTTGGCATGAGTAACATGGAGACGGCTTGCTAGGGACAGAGCTGGCTTTAGAGGCTTGTTTTTGAAGCCGTAGTATATTCTGGATTTTAAGCACCATCTGAAATAATAGGAAAGTCAGATGACATCCCCACATCAGCAGTTTAAGAGCAATTTCGAAAGAATTATCGGAAAGAAACCAACAATCTTGAAAATTATTATCAGAAGCAATATTGAAGCAACATCAATAACAAAAAATAAATTGGAAGCGTTTTAAATTAACTTTTTCTTTAGTAGACCTTGCAACCAACCAGAAATAATTCTCTGTGATCTCAAACCGAAAAATTCAGTTGGACCTAATAGAAGTTTTATGCTTCATCAACCACACACAACCATTTTATAACAACTCCATCGACGAAAGCGACTTTCTCTTGCAGTGGATCGTGACAATTCTAAAAAAAAATCCGAAGAACATGATTTCTAAGTTCAGGACTTTACTCCCTATCAACAGGCCTAACCCGCCAGTAATAAATTTCGTTCGCAGACTTCTTCGTATATCTTGGGCATTTTGATGCCCAATTCACCCAAGATTAAAAGCTATTTGGACCCACCTTCATCTAAAGGGTTTTCCAATAAGAGGTGTTATTTTGATATTCATGAATGAAATAAACGATCGGATGTTTATTTCATTATAAAGAGGAAGGTATGCCGTTAATAATGGAACACAACATCAGCCAAATGGCCGCCAAGACCACGCTTACAGGACCATATCCTTTTCATGAAATTTTCCATAACCAAATCGCAAAGTGGCTGCCCTATGTCCTCGATAGCCTCACGAATTTCATCTTTGAGGTCTTGAATCGACGCTGGGCTGTTGGCGTAGACCTTATCTTTCACGTGGCCCCAAAGGAAGAAGTCGCAAGGTGTTAAATCACAAGATCTCGGTGGCCAATTGTGATCACCTCTTCGAGAGATAACACGGTCCGGAAACTTTTCCCGTAAAAGATCGATGGTTTCATTGCTTGTGTGGCACGTAGCGCCGTTTTGTTGAAAGTAGACGTTGTCCAGATCAATACCATCCAATTCAGGCCATAAAAAATCATTAATCATCGCTCGATAGCGCAATCTATTGACCGTAACTGTTGCTCCAGCCTCATTTTCGAAAAAGTAAGGTCCAATGACCCCGCGGGACCATAAACCACACCAAACAGTCACGCGTTGAGGATGGAGAGGCTTTTCAACAATAACTCTTGGGTTTTCCGAGCCCCAGATGTGACAGTTTTGCTTGTTGACGTAGCCTCCGAGGTGGAAATGGGCCTCATCAGTCAAGATGATTTTTCGATGAAATTCCGGTTCATTTTCATGCATTTCAAGGACCCAATCAGCAAAGACACGGCGTTGTTGATGATCAGCCGGCTTGAGTTCTTGTGTTAACTGAACTTTATAAGCCTTAAGACCCAAGTCTTTATGCAAAATACGGTGTAATGACGTTTGTGGAATGCCTAATTCCAAAGAACGACGAGGAATGGACAAACCTGGGTTTTCTTCAACACTTTGGGCTACAACAGCAATATTCTCAGTTGTTCTTGAGCGACGTGCACGGGTTTTATTCTTCACATCACTAACTTGTCCCAACAGCTCGAATTTGTCCACCAATTTCTGTATTGCGGTCCGACAAGGTGCTTCACGACGACCCAAAAATGTTTTAGTTTTACGAACCGTCTCTGCCAAATTTTCACCATTTTTATAGTGAATTTTAATAATTTCAATGCATTGTTGAAGCGTGTATCGTTCCATTTTTATTAATAGCGTAGTTTCTACTTGTCAAATGTCAAAAAATGACAGCTACCGAAAAAGTGGGCTATTCAAAATAACACCTCTTATTGGAAAACTCTTTGCAACAAAATGAAATTTAATAATCTTGGGTCTTATTGTCTTTACTGACAATTCTGTCTTTTACCTTACATCAGCATAACCATTAAAATAGCTGTCCGGCAAATCAAAATTCATACTCCTTAACTCTTCAAGGCTCTACAATAAATGCGGTGTATCAGAATCAACACATACAAATCCGAACTTATCTGTCCAGTTAAAGTAAAACCTCTATACGTCTACTTAAAGAAACAGTTCCACAGCACTTAAATGTAGAAACATTTTATGTATTTAAACTTCTTAAACTGATCTACAATACCTACTTCTATAACACAGCCGAAGGAAGTAGGTATATTTACCTTCAGATTCTCTTAACGAGTTCTTAAGATCTAACCTGTCATGGTATGTTCTCAGAAAAGCCATATGGACTTTCTATCAAAAGCTGGACTTAAAAAAAACAAATAAAGACTTGATCTACAACCAACTTTGGAGAGCAGTCATAACAAAACTGTCATAATAAAACTGGCGGACTATAGTTACCTACTTTGACCGGAAGCTACTGAGCCCCTACAACAAGCGAATATAATTCTTTTGAACGAGTTGGTACCCTTTACTTTCGACAAAGACCTAAGTAAGCACCTACAAAGAACCGAATCTAGATTTTGGGGGTGTTACGGAATTTGTACATACCGTTTTGTAATCAGTGCAGCAAGCCCTTCAAAACATGGTAGGTCTTCGGTCGCTTATATTTTTTGTACCCTTTTATTGTGGCGCAGTGTTATCAATCCCAATCTAATTTACCACTGAGCGACCGCAATGTTTTATTATTTCAAATAACAAACTTAAAGTCTTCTAGCTCACTAGAAGGACTATAAGAATCTTAGAACCTACCTAGGTTAGCGGAAAAAAATATTCAAAAACCCCTTGAATCCCATATTTGTTATCTTAAATTTTAAATTGTGTAACTTTAACCTATAAAAAGTCGTTATACCTGTTTAGGTAAAAAATTCAGTTACTGACTTTAAATTATTAAACATAAAAGAACTCACCTCTTTAAAGCTAGAAAAAATTCCTTCCTATCGCAATCGCATTTCCCAAATTATCCTTCATTAAAAAGCCGTCGTGTTAACACTTTTTTCCTATGAACACACACAAATCACTTGAGAGTCCACACACCAAAAAAAAACATCCGAAAACAAAAAAAACATAACATATGGGGGGAGCTGGAGCAACATGGTTGTGATAAAACAACAAAAGCAAAACAAACCAAAAAAAAAGAAAAAAACCACCATTGAAGAACCGACCGAAACTTTTCCCGCCAAAAATTTACACACACATACACACACTCTCTCACATGAAAAAGCAATAAAAATTAAAAAAAAAAAAAAAACCAAGATTCAAACCGGCCTAACCTCACGCACTTGAGTAAAATTTCTGCACACGAAATTCCCTTTTATGTCGGCAAGAGAGCAGAAGAGGGAGAGCGGGGAAGAGGGTGGGGGGGGATGTTGAAGATAAACAACCTTTTTCACATTAAAACCAAAAAAAAAAAAACAAAATACGGCACCACTACCACCCTCAGTAATAAAGCATTGCCACATTTGACTGCAAACAAAAAAGAAGGGATGAGGGTTGACAATAGTCATAGACTGAAGACTGAACAACAACAACAACAACAATTTCAATTTCTTTCAAACACAAAAAAAGCCGGTAAGCGCAAACTTCCGTTTTGCGTTTTTCTTTTTCTCTTTAGTTCTTCTTTTGTTTTTTTTTGTTTTATTTGTTGCCTCTTGTAAATTAACACTTTCCTCGACTGCTACTCTTTTTTTTTTGTTGAGGGTGGGTGTGAAGAGGAGGAAGGTGAATTGTAATTCAAATTTACCTTCACTTTATGTGAAAGGGATGGGCTGAGGCTAAGAAATAAATTTCGAGAAAAATTCAAATTCAAAGTGGGTGGCAGTGGGTTGTGTTGCGTATGAAACCATCCTCTCGCTCTTTTCTCTCTCTCTCGTTTTTTTTTTTTTTTTTGCAAACCAAACCATACTCTCTTTTGCTGGTTAACAGTTTTTTTTTTTGCTGTCAATCAACAAAATACAGAAACAGAAGAACAACTGTCATAAGCTCCATTTCCATAAGATCTCACTCGCTCACACACAGACTTCCCCTCTTCAAAACTTCAAACTTTTTTTTTTGCATTTTTCTTTGTTTACCCACCAACACACGCATTTGTTTTTTTTTTGTATTTCACTTTTTTGCTCTCTTTCTCTTAATAAAGCCCCCCACTTAAACTTACACTCGTTTCGTTATACTTTTAGCCTCGGCGCGCCGCGTCAGGCCATACTAGCACGAGGGAATCACACCGAATCGGGATACCGTTCCGAATGCATTTTGGGTGCAGTTGTTGGGGCCGGGGGGGGGAACACAAATAGCAACCAAAAAAAAAACTAATCGAACGAAAGAGCGAATCGGCAATAATATATAATTTTTTTATATTTCACGGAAGAACTTTTGACACAATGCTGTGCAAGGAGCTAACGAGGCTTTAGCGACGAGCGACGAGCGACACACCAGACAACGATGGGGAACAAAATCCGTTTTGGGGTTTCGTTTGACACGCTACGGGACTGGACCTATAGACACAGAACAGAACCTGAACCTGAACCCCAATGTGCAATATAGATTCACATTGATACACAAAGTACAAGAAATAACGGTGACGTAGTCTTAATCATTGCAGTTCTCTCTTTCAATGTGGAGCTCTTTGGAACAAGTTTTTTTTTTTTTTGTTTTTTTTTTTTGCAAGAATTTTGGAGAATTTGCTTGGCTACAAACATGCACACTGATGTGTGAGTGTTGATTGATGCACTTTTGGATGCCGCTGATTTGCAGCCAGGCAAACATGAAATGCAATAAAGTTGTAGTAGTTTAACACTCACACTAAGAACGAGGGTAGAAATGCAAGAGTATTGGAATATCATTGTGTGAGTGAGTGTGTTTTGAAGAGAGTTAGTTTTTGTGTGTGTGTGTAGATTTTTGTTTCTCTTTATTTCACCTGCTTTGCATATTTTGATTCTCTTTGGGGAAATGAAATGGAATGAAATCCACCTGTAACAGGGGAATTCAATGGAAATGGGTTTTCAGTTTGAAAGAGATTTTATATTTTTATTTTTTTCCAATTGGGAATGTGCTCTTTGTAATTATTTTGTTTGTGGATTTTTTTTTCCCTTGGATTTCCCATAAGGAATAAAATTTGAAAAATAATTTCAAATTATTTCAGTTAGTTGTCGCTCTAATAAGATTTTTTTTTTGTTTCCTCAAAAGTTGGACAAATCAAAAACTGATAAAATATTACATTGCACGCAATTTTTATTTTTTTTTATTTTTGTAGATTTTGTTTGCATTTTTTTACTCTATAAAAAATTGCCTTCGAATTTGTTGAGAAGCTTGTTAGTTTCTTCTTTGTTTTGTTTAGAAGAAAAGTAGGTATTCGGGATTCGATGCAAGTATCAGTATTCTTTTTGTTTTTGAGATATTTTCGACTAAACACAGTATTGAGCAGTTTTTAGAGTTTTTTTTTTGCAGTTTTTTCACTTGAAAAAAAAACTGTGAGTTGTTTTTTTTTTTAGAAACTCTTCAATTCTTAATTTTGAAAATGTGTCTGAAAAAAATAAACCAGAGTCGAATTAGTTTGGAATGTTTGTGAAAAAACATTTTTTAATTATTTTGTTTGCAGTTTTTTTCTACCATTTTTAAATAGTTTAAAAAAATAATAGAATTTTCTTGTTGATCCTTAAAATTTGTAAATTTTAAGAAATAAAAAAAATCTTAAAATTAAAAATTTCAACATTTTCAGCATTTTCAACTACCGACGCGACGGCAATTCTTTCGCTCTCTTATTTTCTAGAATATTGACTCAAAAAATTGTAAAACTTTGATCATGATAGGTACTTGCCATGCTTAAGGTACTTTTTTTGATAAAAATAATTTTCAAAGTGTACGTTTAGAAAAATGAATTTAATTTTTTTTTAATTTTACGGTTCTCTGCACTTTTTCTGTTTTAAATGTTCAATACTTTTATAAAGTTAAAGTAAAATTTTAAAAATGAAATGTTGAAAAAGATTTAAAAAAAAAAAAATACCTAATACGGACCTCGGAATGACTAATCCCACCTCAAGTTTTTGAGATTTTTCAATGTTGCCAGTTGAACTATCTCATTTTTTGGTTACGTACGTTGAATATCTTTACCGCTAAATATTGTTTTGCAAAACAACTAAAAGGATCTGAAGAAATTTTATATTCATAAATCGTTTGGCATCTTTTTGAAATGCATTTTCCTCTCAAAGGTATTGGAAATTTAAAGAATGATGGGAAATTTTTTGTGAATTATGGGTGTGACAGTAACAAAAATTAGAAATCAATATGCTAAAAGAGTGTCATTAGAATTTTTGTCTTGAAACTTGAAAATTGACTTTTTTAACAGAATGAAATTTGAATCGAAAACTTTTAATTTTTAGGCATTTTGAAAATTAAAAACAAAAAATGGAAATAAGATTGGAAAATCGAGGAAAAAACGTAAAAATTCATTAACAAAGTGTGGAATTGCATAGAAAAATATGTTCGAATTAGCAAATAAATTTGTAGACCATCGTATTTAAAAATTCTTTCACAGAAAGAATTGCTTTTTGAATCTGCTTTTTTTACGCGACTTTCTAAGCTTTTCTGTGCAATATTCTGCGATGGCCAACGCTTGTTTTTGTTGTATTGCACTGTATTACACTTGTTTCTGTTTAATTTTACTTATTTTTTTAGTGCCTCTGTTTAACCCACATCAAAGAAAATTCTATTCGTTATTTTTTTGATTTAATTTATTGACGGTAAAACTAACGTCTGGGATGCAACAATTCATTGAAAATTTACAACATGCCCTTATTTCATTGAAAATTTACCAATTTGAAAACTTTAAACACGCTTTTCTGGCAAAATCGATTAAAACATTTTTTATTAAAAATAAACAATAGACTCTGATCTTTGTTGCCCGTTAAAAATCTTCGTTAACATTTTTGGACTCTGGTTGTTTTTAACTATGTTTTTGTTGGAGACTGTTTGACACATATGGACTTCTTTTTGGCTCTGTTAATTTTTTCTAATTTCATTCTTTTTCGATGTGATTCGTATTTAAGAGGCATATAAGATGGCACAATAATCTCATTGATCGTTCTTTCCCGTGCCCTTCAAAATAGTTTGAAGTTTCTTTGAGGCTTGAGCAGGCTACATACGGTTATCCATGCGAGTATCATGAACAACGCAAGAGACCGATGAATAAAAATGACGCAGAGGAAAGTGTGGAAAATCAATGAATAAACGTAAAGTAATGAAAAAAGTGTGGAATGCCTTAGAAGAAAATGTATATTGCGTCATGCATAAAAGCTTTGAATATCAAAGAAAAAAGCTTGGTGTTTAAATATTCTCTAAGTCATCAGTATTCCGCGACTTTCCACGCATTTTTCTGTGATTTTTTTCGATTTTGTACAATTTTTCCCCAGAAACTATAAGTATTTTTTTTCAAGACCTCCTCTGCTGTTTTTTTTGACGGTAATTCGCACTTATTTACCACAGTAGTCCGTAGTATTTCTTGTTTTTTTCACTGCTTTTCACAATTTTAACCGTGATTTTCCACGCGTTTCTGTTTGACATTCTTCGCTTTTCTACGCCACATATTTCCGTGGTACTAAGCGCCCTTTTCATGACCTTTCTTTCTATTCTCCGAGGTATTCTACAATCTTTCACCAGTATTTCGCGTTTTTTTTCACAGTATTCCGTGATTTTTGGTAGTCCGCGCGATTTCGCACATTTTTCCGGTACTTTCAATACTGTCTCTTTCCAGGACTATCTACGATTTTGTTTTTTTGCGCTGTGCTTTAAGTTTTTCCCACGCTGATCAATCGTCATGCTTGTCTCAACAGCTAGCTGAACGGTGTGCAATGAAAGGGCTTAATTAAATTTTAAAGTTTCAAGGACACAACGTTATTTGCTGGCCATACCGTGTTCTGTTTATATCATGTATTAGAGATGTCGATGTATAGCTACTGTATTTTTGTTTTTTTTTTTTGATTTTGAAATTTAAAAATTTAACATTTAAATATGAAGGTTACTCATTATAATCTCAAAAATACATCCAGCATATATAAAATTGCAGTTGAAAATGAAAGAAAACTTTCTCAATATAACAAATAGTTTTGGATCGGTTCGCGTTTTCCAAAATGCAAAATTTCGTGAGGAGGGTGTCGTCCCGAAAACATTACTTAATCTTTATAATACCCTACTTTCAGATATGAAAAAATCAGCCTTCTTGTATTTTGTTCTAGAAAAAAAAAATTGGGGACTTTTTAATAACTTTCCTGGTGTTTTAAAAGAGAATGTCAAGTCTTCTACGGAGGGTGAACCGAAAGTATTTGGTATCAACTGAAGGGAAAAATTGAGCTTGTTATGTTTCTGAAATATTTTTTTAACTAATGTAACAGCCCAAAACTTTGATTTCCGATACAGAATTTAGAGCTCCAAGACGTTTTCTATGAGCCAACTGACCGCAAGACCTAATCAACGAATGCAAGAAATCGATTTCTCACGTTAAAAAGTTACCACTGCCACTATCTTAAAAAGGGTTTTACTAATATTCATCTATAGTTGCACTGAAAATACATAATCATATCAGACTAACAATTTTTTTTTGTGGTACTAGATAATTGAGGTCTCACAGCTGTAACGGACGAATTAACTGGCTTAGATTCATTTTATTGATTCCATTTGGCACCTAATTGCAGAATTCTTTTGAAACTTTCAATGATTTTTTTTTCAAAACGTTGATTTAACATCGTTTTCCGAAACATTGACAACGACTGCACTGATATTTCAAATACTGTGCTTTAGGTACACCATTTTTATCTTGATCGTCACAAAAGAGCCAATCAGAGGGCCGTATTCATAGATGTTGTCTACGCCGTTAATAAGAAAGACTCGGGTTTATCCTATGTTATTTGCATTTGATAAACCGAAGTCCTTCTTAGTACCGGCTAACATCTATGAATTAAGCCCATTGTTTTTAGTCAAAAGAATATTTTTGTACACACAAACATGGAATACAAAATGTAAACAATTTTTAATTATGAAGAAATGAAATCGTAGTTAAATCGAGATCTAACGAGCTAGAACCCAAATATCGAGGGGTTCTAACTCAAACAAAGTTCTAAATTTGCGTTCTAGCGTTAGAACTTGTTGAAGAAATAAAAATGAAACAATTTGAGTTTTAACTTTTACTTAAACCGAGTTTTTAGAGCTAGAACTTTGACAAGAAATTTGCTGTTAGTTTATGTTGCAAATATGGCCTTAAATTCTAAAATAAATGACGTAGAAAAGTTATATTTGGTATTAAATGAAAGTTACTTTTATTACTGTCTTTAAAAAAAATGTCAAAAGTATTACTTTATAGTTTTATTTTGTATTAGGATATCTTATCCTACACATTCTTAGCATCTTTGGACTATAAGAGGTCTAAATTTCGTACCTAAATTTAATTTGTATAAAAAAAAATTGTCTAATTTAATTTGTTTAAAACTTAAAACTTTGCATTTATTTCAATTGCATAAAGTTAAAATATTTTTAATCATTATTTTACTCTTTTTCAGGTTTTCGAATACTCAAATTGGTAAGTGAATCAATTTTCAACTTTAAAAAATTCTTTTTCTAAATAATGTTTATTTATTTCTTTTACCTGTTATTTATATTAAAAATTGAAATATTTAAATTTAAAAGACAATTGATTTCCAAAATTTTGTACTCAATTTTATTTTCTAGACATTAAGTTGAATATTTAATAAATTCTCAGTCTGTCCTTTACAAATATTCATCCAAAAAAAAAACTCATAAGCCATAAATCTGCCCACATATAGTAGAAAAGTAAAACAATTTCTGTTATGTGTTTTCTTCATTTGAATCCCCTTCAATTATCTTTTGGTCATTTGACCACAGAAAAAATAAAAATAGAGAACAAAATATGTTCCACAAGGATAAAAACTCTGAATGATTCATTCCTCACAATACTATCCCACAACCATCAAACTTCCATCAACTCTCTGTCTATTTTCTATCGTCTATCGTCCAATGTCCTTCATGCTTCAAGCTAAACTATACCTTCTGCTCAATTACCAAACATATATATGAGCACCATACACATCGAAAAAAAAATAAAAAAACAAACCAACTTTAAGGTATAAAAGGACATTCGAAAAATAGAAAAGAGGATCATAAATTTAACAGTTAACATCAAAATATGACAAACAAACCAGGATGTGGATATGATATCCATACAAAAAACCAACAACAACAAAAAACAAAAAAAGCTTGGTACCTACTGTTTTGTCTAAATAAAAATAAGATAAAAAAAATATTCACTAAACTAACCACAAAGCTAATAACAAAGATGTTATCCTGTCATATGTCCTTTTATTTTTCTGTCTGTTTTTTTTTTTAGAATTTTATTTACAATTTTCTCTTGACGAAGTGTGTCCTCTATTCTAAAATCAACTCTCGAACCCTAGAGTACCAAGGGTACCTATACTCGAGTTCATGGATTTAGAACAGTGGTGCCCAATAAATGACATGCGGGCCAATATTTTTAAAAATTTCTAAATGCAATCAAAATTAAGGACCTAATCAATATTAGTTTAAGCTGCTCTCTCTCTCTCCTCTTTTCTTATAAGGACCAAGTCTTAAAGGTCCTTCTTTATGCGAATAGAAAAAGGTTGGTCGCCTCTGATCTAAACAGGATTTTTATGTTTCAAAAAAACGAGACAGGAACCATATTTTGTTGTGCTGATTGAGAAGAAGTGTTGGTTTGCATATTTTTATTTCTTGATGCTCGAAATCACTGTGTGTGGAGACTGCGGAGGACTAAGACTCACTCAGACATGAATAAAAATTTTGAATTATTTACGACGCTACCCCCCCCCCCCCCCTCCAAAAAAAAACAAAATTGTATCCAAAACGAAGCAGAAACGAGAAATAATTCACAAAAAGGACAATGCGCCTCGCCTCAACTCATATAAATGTTCATACAGAAACTTCCAATTCAAAAAAAGGATATTTATGCTCCCTAAGCCATGATGGGCTAGAATGATGTGTGACGGATTTGGGGGCAGGGAAGAGGGCATAACAGAACGTGATTGTTACAAATTTTTTTTTTTGCTAGTGAAAGTGCCAAAAGTTATGATAACGCGAGACGTATTCCAACCATCATGATTGTGCTCGCAGGACTACCAAATAACCAACGACAACGAAGACTTTCGAATGCCATCATATCCATCCTTCAAAATGGATCTGACTTCCAGAGCGGTAGGTACTAGGTACACCACTAGGACTACACTCACTCTTCCACTCTGCGGATGGAACTGTGCATTCAGTCAGTGGATTTGGATTGAATTGTTTACGCGATAGTGGGACCGATGCAAAATGCTACTCGTCCTTTTTCGAATGATGGATTCCTCTGCACACACCACACACCAGCAGCCAGCGCACCAACAACTGTATATACGGTTTATGGTGTTGGTACGTGTCCAGCAACATGCATCTGATGAATAAATGGACTGCGAGGATATACGACCGGATATGATGGTAATTTAAGTCATGATGTTCACTTCACTGTGTGTCGCCAGCGACACTTTTCCTGCCGCGCGCATACACACACAGTCACATGATGATGATGATGATGATGATGATGCAAAGTGGACAACCACCCCAGGTTGAATATGGAGTTTTTGCATTGCAAAGAAGGACATCATACTCTGAAATGTCAAACAACAAAAAAAATTGAAACAAGGATTCGACTATTTGACGATGAATTTTTGCACCGCATTGCATGGGTGCGCGCATTACACCATCACGTCTCGTCCTGATCCGCAACAACTATTTGCTCCTCCACCGCACTCTTTTGCAGACTCTGGAAGCAGTTTATTAGTCCTTTGATGGATGACAATGAATATGGGCACTTATCCGTTAGATATGATGTTGATGTTGCTGTGCTATATTGCCGGCACGGTACGACTGCATGGCTGGACGCTCTCAGGATTGGACACATTTAATGGCCATTTAACCGAATGATTAACGATCAGTAGCGTTTCAGTGTGATGAAGGAGGGGGTGGGCTACTGTTGGGGGCTGGTTTGGTGGGGGGGGGGGGGGGAATGTTGTGCAACGGAAGAACGAAAGGCGGAATGGGTGGACAACGATTGTTTTTCATTACAGTGGTAGTTGTAGTTACACAACGGGTAATGTTTGCAAAGGATGTTTTTATTGCCCTCCATCACATGGTGGTAAAGTTTATGATGTGTCAGCGAATGTAAAGAATGACTTTTTTTTATGTACATATATGGGGGAGTAGGTACCGTTGGTCGGCCGGCCGGCCGCCGAGAGATGATTGGTATTGGCTGGAGGTGATATGGGAAGAGAAGCAATATTATGGGATGGAGTGGAATAATCTGCTGATGTCGAAATTTCTGCATCAATATTTAATTTTGTTGACTAAATCAAAATTCTGAGCAACAAAATATTGAATTTTGAAATTATGTGCGTTTGAAAATTTGGCTGACAATAATTTGTAGTAACACTTTCCTTTACAGCCAGTAAATCGAACGAAGTAAAATTTCTTTGAGTTTTCCGCATTTTGAGTTTTCGGGATAAATGGATTTTCCACATTAATTTTTTTTTTTTAACCTAAGGTAACCCATTATTAGGTGCTTTTTTGTAAGTGTCATCATCAGCATCGGCTCGACAACCGGGGTCCGGTCCTGGGCTCTTTCAACAAGTCTCTCCACCTATCCCGGTCTCGAGCCGAGGCCATCCAGTTGCGCACCCCAAGGCTTCGGACGCCATCTCTCCAGCGCAAGCATAGTCTACCACGCTGCCGTCTACCATAGAATGTACCACAAAAGACTTTCCGAGCAGGTTCCTGTTCGCTCATACGAGCTAGGTGCCCTGCCCACCGGAGTCTACCGAGCTTAATTTTTGTCACTATGTCTGCTTCAAGGTAGATTGCGTACAACTCATGATTGTACCGTCTCCGGAATCATCCTTCCTCAACAATTCTCCGTAAGACTTTTCTCTCGAACGCGGCTAAGAGGTCACAGTGCCTTTTGCTAAGCACCCAAGTCTCGGATCCATACATGAGTACTGGCAGGACCATGGTCCTGTACAGCAGCAGTTTTGAAGTTATGGTTAGATTTCTGGATTTGAATAGCTTTGACAGACTGTTGTAGGCTCTGTTGGATTTGAGAAGCCGCCCGCGTATTTCTTCTTCTATGTTGTTATCGGCTGCTACTGTTGACCCAAGGTATTTAAAGGATTGCACCACTTCAAATTCGTGCTGCGCTACTTTGATTGTTTGACCAACTGTTCTTCTCGCATTCGACGCCACCATGTACTTTGTTTTACCTTCACTAATGTGTAGCCCCAGATTTTGTGCCGCCTGCTCGATCTGGATGAAGGAATCGTGTACAGCTTGTTCGGTTCTTCCGATGCTGTCGATGTCGTCTGCGTAAGCCAGTATCTGGCTGGACCTGTTGACGATGGTCCCTCTTGCTGCCGTGCCAGAGTCACAGATTGCTTTCTCCAACGTCAGGTTGAAGAGGAGGCAGGCCAAACCATCCCCTTGTCGGAGACCATTAAAGATGTTGATTGGTCTGGATAGCAATCCGGCTATTTTAACTTGGCTTGTAACGTTGGTCATGGTCAACCTACATAGTCGTGTCAATTTATTTGGGATGCCGAATTCTCTCATGGCTTTGTAAAGTTCTACCCTGGCTATGCTATCATAGGCGGCTTTAAAGTCTATAAACAGATGGCATGTTGGGATGTTAAGTTCTAGACATTTTTCCATCGCCTGCCTAAGGGTAAAAATCTGATCAGTTGTTGATTTGCCTTTTTACACTTTTACTGTAGCAAATTTTGTTTTTGATGTCTGGTAGATTTTTCTATTAAATGCCTATTTTAGAAGTTATAAGATAAGAACTGAAAAAAAAGTGTAGAAATTTCGAGGTTTTGGGTTCACCATACAGTTAGCACAGTTTTTTCGAAGCTGCAATCTTGGTCGTACACTGCTGGCATATCTGCTAACAACATCCCAAAAAATCAACCTGGCTAAGTGTCAAGAAAACTAATCAGTTTTTATTCGATTAGAAAAAAGCTCAAATTTCGGTTCCTATTTCCAATTTCATGGCAAAATTATTATTTTATCACAAACATCTTCTTTGGTATTGCTTAAAGGGAACAAATGATTAAGATTTTGTTGTAGTTAATTTAATAAGCTTTCGTTTTGTGGAAATTTATTTTGCCTCCATACGATTAGTTCCCAAAATAATTATCGAAACACGAAAAAAAAGTACCTTTTCTCGACCCTGTCATCTCAAACATATTTCGTTTCAATATGCAATTCAATTTGACATTAGCCAACCTAATTGCAAAGCCCAAGTAACAATTAAGCTTGTATAAGACAAGCTATAGTTTGCATAAAGTAAATTTAAATCTGAGCAATGCAAGTTATCCATTTTGAAGTAAAAAGAGGCTATTCTAAGGCCTTCTA
Organism: Meliscaeva auricollis; assembly: GCA_948107695.1. Taxonomy (NCBI): domain Eukaryota; kingdom Metazoa; phylum Arthropoda; class Insecta; order Diptera; family Syrphidae; genus Meliscaeva; species Meliscaeva auricollis. Next base: position 46,245,410 of record OX403619.1, on the reverse strand, counting down.
GAAGAGTTCCTAGGAAGCCTTGCATATTGTAGATAAGAACCTGTTTTAAGAGGTGTATCATTGACATTAACCATTATTTCCGTATTTTTCTTAGAGAAGCTATAGCTTGGTTCAATCAGCTATCGCATAACACAACGTCTGCTAACAAGTGATTCATTTTTTTCCACCACTCAATAATATAGAGTTTGGTCTAATGGTTGAATGCTTGGTTGGTAATCGTAGATGCCTGAGATGGAATCCCAGCCGGGCCATTGAGGTAAAGTTAGTTCTTCTTCAAATTGAATAAAATTCTTATCATTTCAGAATAATAATAAAAGCAGTGAAAGACACATAATAGACAAAAATGTAGTAACAAAAAATAAATAAAATATTTTAACTCACAAATTCAAATAAGGCCTTATCAGCACATCATGCGAAAGTTATTACTTCCATAGCGAAGCTGTGCTTACTCTTACAACAGCAATAGCCTCGTTCAGCGAACTATGATTTCTATAAGGAGGCCTTTATATGACCTTTCGAAGCTTTTTGTTACAGGCTATTGACTTGTAAAAGAAGGTATTAAGAACCTTCGCAAATGTGCGCCAAAAAGATTTGCATAAGACCTATTCTTGTTCTAAATTGTTACTTTGGATGGTAACCGTTTTTACTTTAACATTGAAATTAGCTTTTTACGCTTCCAAGGTGCACTCAATATTTTTTCAATACTCTCAAAGTCAAAATTTCAAAATGAAACATGTTAATATTGGTTATTTTTATATCTTGAAAGTTTTTGTTTGAAAGTTGTGTGCCTTGCCTGTAAAATCTGATCAAGATCTCGTTATTTTCAGTCTTTCGAAAACTAAAAGACTTTTTCGCATCTGGTTTTTAATATTGGACTAAAAATTGATAGAAACCTTTAAAACTTAAAATAAAATAAGGTAAAAGATTATGTTTTTGTAAATAATAGTTTAAACCGAAAAAAAAACTAATATTTTTTACCAAATGCAAAGTTTGAAACAGACCTGGTTGGTGTAATTTATTTTACAAAATTTTAACAATTTTTTTTGGATAAAAAAATGTTAGCTTACAAAAATCTTATTGTTAAGCTTAAAAAAAAAATCCGATAAGAACGAAAACTTTTAACTGACAACTGTTTAAGGGTTTTTTGAATACAAACATTAGAAAACAAAAATTCATCAAAATCAGAGCGGTTTTGCCCAGTTCCGAGATAATTTGCTTTAGTTACTCCACTAATAGGTTTCTGGCTCTAAGATAAGCAATTGGATTTTTGTCTTTGTATTAATGCTGTCTTAAAGAATATTTTGCAAGGACGAAACCATAGAATATAGCTTATATTGTAAAAACAATAACCCCTTCAAGGCTAAAAATGATATTTACTGGAAGCAGCGTAAAAAAATCGCGGTTTTTTGCATTCTAAGCAATATTGCGTTTGATTGATTGATTTCGAAAAATGGGATTTAACATTGACCGGATTTGACGAAAGGTCTCATTCCTAAAGGACAAAGTTACTGGACTAATAATGTTCACCATAAATTAAAAAAAGTATCAGTTCAAACATAATCGTATCAGCAAATGGCTCTTTAAATTCCCGTCGTGTCGTTAAATAAGTAGGTGGTAGACAAATTAGCCTGATGGGTTATGCACTTGACTGGTATCTAGAGCGACCCTAGTTTAAATTCCGGTGGATGCAATTGTTTTTTTCTTTTAAATTGAGGTTCAAGAGGTTTTTTTAAGGGTAAACAAGAACTTTACTGCGTTCAACATTTGATTTTAAAAATGAACGTCTTGGAATCTAGAACATTTCGAAGAATAGTTACGTCAAAGTGGTTTCTTTTAAAATTATCTACGTTATTTGTTCCTGAGTGTACGCAATGAAATTTTGTTTTTTGAGACTAATCGCTATATCTACCTACGTTTTCTTTATATGCAATTAAATTTCATTTGCGCACGTATAAAATATTCTGATTACCAAACTCTTTCGATACGTCATAAATTAAATAACCCTGATGCAAGCAGACATAAGTACAAACTAATTTAAATATTTAAATAATTTAAATAGATATAATTATTTTTCGTACAAAAATGTATACCATTAAAGCAATTTTATATAATAATTTCTGAATAATTTACAAATCCATCTGCATTTATTAAACCAATTTGCAATTTTCAATTAAAACAACAACACAATTAAATAAGTACTAAAATAAAATAAAAAATAAAAAAATAAAACGAAAACATTTCAAATTCATCCTGTCACTTTGCACATATATTATTGTCATCGTTCTCCACCTCATCCTGTAATATTCTAAACAAACCACAAATTGCTGTATGTGTGAAATTAAAAAAAATACAAAATACAAAATACAAAAAAAAAAAAAATAAAACAAAACAAAAATTTAGCTAAAGCGCTCGCTATATGTGCTCTGAATGCTCTCATCTAAATCAGAAATGTGAAATCAAACAAACCCCTTTCCATTTCCATTCAACCGGAACCCACCATCACCCACCACCAATACCACCATCGCATCGTAGTCGTCGCATCATCATCATCAGCAGTTACGTTGTTTCCGCTTTACCACAATATTTGATATGTCTGTCGGTTGTTTTGGACCCAGGATGCTCTGCTCAGCTAATACTTTGGCATTGGATTTGTGTTTTTTTTTTCTTCTTCTTCTTCATTCCAGGATTTTTATACAGTTTTTTTTTTTTTTTTTATTCTGCTGTTCGATGCATGTACAGGATGAGAGTATGAATACATATTAACCGCCTCTGCGAGTGGTGGGTGATTGATTAAAAGTTGAAAGCATGACAACGCATTTGATTTATTAGTCCCAAAACTGTGTTTTTCAAACTTCAACATTCAAAATATTCTCAAAAAAAAAAAAATTAGAGAGTGAGAGAGAGTTCCGAGAGGGGGGCAGGCATAGGAAGAAGAAGGAGGAATACAAAAAAAAAAAAAAAAAACTCAACAAGAATCAGAATGGAAAGGAAAAAAATTAAAAATTAAACGAACATGTACCGCTATCTCACGCCATTTGTGAACGGTGGCGGCGGGTGGCGCGCGAGCTAGCGGATGTTGGCAGAGTGTTGGCAGCAATGGCAAACTTTTAGGTTATGTTATGTGCTGTCGTTTTGAAGGGATCTCTGAATCTGGATTTGGATATGGGATTCACTTGGATGTGGCAGCAGACGCAGATAAACTTTACGTATGCTTCTGTTTTTTTTTTTTTGTTCTTTTTTTGTTTGCATCCTGATGATGATGATGATGATGACGATGATGCTCGCCAGGAATATATCTCTCACAATCATAGGGATACACTTTCATACATGGAAAAAACAAACAAAAAAACATATTCCGTTATACTTTGGTTTTTGTGACAATTCATTCCATTGGTGGCGACATTTTTCGATTTGTAATTAGAAGCAAATAATCTCACTCTCACTCTCAGAGAGGCGTGAGGCGCGTCATCCAGCCATATAAATATGGATGGAGCTGGAGAGATGCTTGAAAATTCGCATATAAAATACACTAGATACCAAGTGACATCCGAACTCGACTCCATAATACACAAAAGTTTGAATCTACTGCAGAAGCCAATGTTATGTAGAAGATATTGGAGTAGGAGCAACATAGACCAGAAGCGACAATATACAGAAAAAAAAGCGGCAGAAGCAGCAGCAAACACATCAGTGACGCTATATACTGATGATGAGGATAGCCAAAGTGCTAACAGATAAAATATTCAAACCAACATAACAGTGGCGAACAGTGAAATTTTTTGACAAGCAATCGGGACAGTATAGCAGAACTGAGCCAGACAATTGGAATTATGTATTATTATTATGTGAACTGTCATAATTGTGACACTTTAGCTGAATATAGTCTGTGGGGATGGTGTTGCATTTTTCGGTCTGATTTTTAAGAAAAATGAGAAAAAAAACTTTATCGATTGTAAGAAATTTACTTCCAAAAAGGTTCAATTCATTGCATTCGAAATAGGAATTCAAATGACATCCTAAAGGCACTAACCATTATGTCAAGGGATACTCCCTAATAGTATCCCTTGACGTAATGGTTAGTGCGATGGACTGTTACGGTGGAGGTCTAAGTTTGATTCCCAGCCTGTGCCACCTTGTTTTTTTTCAGGGGTACTGTCTCTTGAAAAGAATTAACAAAACCTCAAAGAGTACTGCCTGTCACGAAAAGTGCATCATCTCAACTAGATGTTTGGAACATCCAAACAATTTTAGGTTCCCTCCATTCTGCTGCACGCACACAGAAATTGGCTGAGATAATCAGTCATTAGGCTGTTGTTGTTTTTCGTGAGTTAGTAGTCGTGTCAGCAATTCTTTCGATTTATTTTTAACAACGAAAAAGTCTTTCCACGAAAGGACTTCTAACAGATAAGACGGTAACTGAAAAATTCTCTTTATATAGTGTCGTTAGTATCAGTCAGGCTCAGTATCAGTGTATACCTTCCATGGGTTGTACTTCATTGTATTCAGACGAAGCACATCTTGTTTAGATTTCAAGTTTAATCTTCTGATAATTATTGTCCGATAACGGAAAGTGTGTGTGTAGACGAACGTCCGAAGCAATCACCCGAATATTTTTGAACCGATATCGGCCGATAATTCAGTTCCTGTGTACGCAAACCGTTTGCCAACCGAAGATGCACTTCAAACTTCATTACAGTATACCTGTCTAGGCGATAGTCCTGATATCTTCATCCATAGCTTGGCTACAACTCAGTTGTGATCTGTTTCGGTGTTGGCTCTTCAGAACGATCGATCATTATTTGCTGTCAATCTGGTTGCTGGTTGAATAGTACGGTGATCTTCATACTTGTGAATGTTGACAAACGGGAATGGCTTACTTGCTAGGAAGTAGCATTGCTTCGGTCCTCAGTAATTTCGATTAGCCTGAGTCCGTTGTCTGAAGTCATCTTGTGCAGGCCGTAATTTATGTAGTACCTTTTTAGCTTTCTTTTGACTTTTCAGTAGTATAGGGTCTTTGTTAGATAATTAGCTGTTCGTGGTCTATTAAGTGACTTATAATTCCACAAGCCGATTCGAAGACCGTTATCCTTATTTTGTTTGCAGAATTCGCCATCAGTAAATGCGTTCACCTCCAATGCTTGTCGTCATGCTTATACTTGTTCATGATCCGGGACTGGAAGTTATTCCAATGGTAGGTCGGACGTCCACATCCTTTTTATTAACCCCAAGTACGAGATGCTTGAAACTTTGAAGATTGTTGAAGAAATATCTGTCAGAACATAATGATCTTCTATTTTAGATGAAGTAAACGGATCTACATTATAGCAAGTGTAGAGCCATGAATTTTTGTGCTCTTAAAGGGCGTATTCCTTTCCTTTACCCTTCCAAAGTAGGTATCTTCACTCTATTAAGCCCAGCCCGTTGGCGCATTTGACTCTCTGGAACGTTTGGAAGACGAGTTTGATATTGCGGTGAAGTGGTTCGTAAATTTGTCTATCTTGTGAAGTGACTAAAGGCCTCAATAGAATTCAAGAAAGCAGGGATAGAACAACCATGAACAGCTAAATAACTCACGTGTTCTTCTAGGCACATCTCCTATTTACCAATGGATTCCACAAATACAGCAAACACTAGCATCATTTAGTTGATGGGGCCACCTTTTTTTAAGATTGATAAAAACCTCAGGAGGTTTTTATCAATCTTAAAAAAAGGTGGCCCCATCAACTAAATGATGCTAGTGTTTGCTGTATTTGTGGAATCCATTGGTAAATAGGAGATGTGCCTAGAAGAACACGTGAGTTATTTAGCTGTTCATGGTTGTTCTATCCCTGCTTTCTTGAATTCTATTCTATGCTTTCTGACTGTCGTTAATGAGTCAATTTCCGACATATTTGACACCTGATACAGATTAAGTACTTTCAAGCAATTTGGTAGTATTAAAAAGTTTCAACAGCCTTCTGGATCAAATGTCAGAAATCTCCTCTAAGTTGGTGAAGAAAAGTATTCCAAGTCATTTGTTTTTGTTTGTTCAGTTACTGGAGAAATTATTAAGAACATCCCAGTTGACTTTGTCGTATTCCTAAACTGGATTGTTTTTCCACAAAATGTAAATTGAAGTAAATTTTCAAATTTGGCTCAATTTTGAGTGATTTTACACTACGATTCTTCATGCATAAAGTTTTAACTCCAAAAATACAAAAACTATTAGTCACTTATCAGAATCACATAGCCTACCAATACTAAACATGTCATGATTCACTAAAAACCTACTTCACCAAATGATCGTTCACAGAAAATCCAAACAAAAATTCATTTAAATTGACCGCAAAAAGTCAAAAAATCCTTCAAATCATCTTGATTGCATTTATGTTAACTAAAGCGTGAAAAATCAAAACAAACTTGGTTTTTGTTTTTTTTTTTTCATAAAATTAACATTATAAATGTACAACAAAAATTTTGTAATTTCTTTAAGGTTTTACTTCATTAAAATCATAATATTACGTCTCTTGCAATAAATGCTACTGCTGCCACCACGCCTCTTTATCTTCTATACCACCCACTTCTAGTGAATACACACAAAATAAAACAACAACAAACAAAAATATCAATTTGTGTCCGCATTATGTCTTCCTCATTCGCAATGAATTACACTTACAAAACACAATTTGACAATAAATATGAAGGAAAAGATATATTCTACTATGTGGGAAAAGAACACTGAGAGGAAGTTCTATAATATTTCAATTTTCAAAGCAAAAGCTATATTTATGCCAAGAATTGTTACAGACATTCACTTGACTTCCAAAACTAAGGAGCCAATAGTTAATATGAATAAAATCGAGCATATACTCAGAGCACTTCCTCAATAATTTTTCTTACACATGCTCTATTCTTCTTGAAAGGATTTTGCACTTGCTGTCAAATTCCAAAAAAAGAATGTTAGTAAAGCGAATTTAAATCGAGCTTTTGCTCAGAGCACTTTCTCAATATTTTGCTTTTAGGGTGAGATCGTCTGTCTTAATCACAGGACGTCTAGTTTAGGAACAGATGCTCTGTTTCTGCTTAAAAAAATCATACTAATTTGGACCGCAAGTTACACGAATAAAAATGAGTTTTTGCTCAGAGCCACTGCATTTTCCAGAGTATTTCGTGTTTCCTTAGTATTTCGCTTTTCAGACTAGAAGCTTTATTTCTTCCAAGAATCGTTACTGACATTCACTTACCTTTCAAACCTAAGAAGCAAGTGGTTAATATAAATACAATGGAAGATATACTCAGAGCACTTCCTCGATATATTTCTTTAACAAATACTCTATTTCCTACTCACTTGCTTTCTATCCCAAAAAAGAATGTAAGCAAAACGAATTTAAATCGAGCTTTTGCTCGGAGCACTTTCTCAATATTTAGCTTTTCAAGAGACATCGTCTGTCTTAATAACATGACTTCTCGTTTAGGATCAGATGCTCTGTTTCTACTTAAAAAATCATATACTTACTTGGATTGCAAGTTACAACGAAAAAATGAGTTTTTTGTCAGAGCCATTTCTCAATATTTTGTTTTTTTTTTTTGTTCAGAGAAGATGATGTGTCTTCTAAGAAATGTCTGACTTACCTGCCTCTTTTATAAAATGAAACAGCACATTATCTGAATAAAAACGAGCATGTGCTCAGAGCATCTCCTCGGATAGTTAGATTTTCGAAGTGAGTGCTTCATTTGGTATAAACCAAAACTTTAAAACAACATTTTCAACATAGACTTCTTCAAACTTTTGAAGGTATTGAGGACTTACTCTGAGCAAATGCTTTATTTTCACCTATTAGTACCTTCTACTACATTAAAGTTTAAGTCTTTATGCCACTCCAAATATTTTTCTATCAGTGTATCCACATACTGTCGCATTAATAACAAATTGAAAATTAGTTGAGGTCGCAGCGGTGGTGGTGGGAGTGTGAAACGAGAGAGAGAGAAAGAGAGATTTGGGGGGAGCCTCATCTTATATCTTATATAGACTCGACAATCCCAGATAGACAACCGATGTGAACCTATATATGAAATGTTGAGTGAGCCCATAGTGCGCGCACTTACATAAGTGCAAAATGTATCTGCAGTCGTCGGATCTGTGAGGAGAACAATTAATCTCTAATTATCCTCGAACAGCTGTCATAACCAATTATTAGAGCGAACTTATTATGAAAAAAAAAAAAAACAACAACTAAGACGAAGACACCCCAGTCAGTATTATACCAGCCACTCCGATGCGATGATCACGACGACCGACGACGACGACGACGGCGACCGTTGTTGAAGCTGAAGCATGAAACTGATCATGATGATGATTGCGTCTGGACGACAATAACGACAACAACGACCACGTTGATGATGATGATCATCATCATCAGAATCTTCATGGCAAGTGCCAGGCGACGAAGACGACGACTGCGAGCTGAGAACGAGCTATGGATGTTGGGCATTCATCATGCGACCAACAGCAGCAGCAACAGCAGTATGGTGCAGTTTTGATGCTGCACTGATGCACGCTGGCTGGCTGTTGATGTTGCTGTTGCTGCCTGCGCTCGCTCTTCATTGTGGGCCTCGACCTCATCATAATTTCAAATGACAGGATTATGACAAGATGCGGATCGTGATAGGTTTTTGTAATTCGTATTCAGTTTTTGGTCGTCATTTATTTTTTTTTGATTTTTTTTTTCATATAAATAGTGAGTCGTTTGGTGGTTTGTATAGTGGTGCTAAACAGAGCATGGAAGTTTTATATGATCGACGACAGTAGGAATTGAAAGAAACATATAAGCGTCAAAATGTATTCTCAATAGTTACAGTTCTATTAATGTTTCGCTGAATTCGTATGAACTAAGCACATCACATTAAACACAGGTATAAAATGAAGAAACCTTTAACTAATAATTACCAGTAAATTAGCAGACGTAATTATAAAACCTCACTTTGAATATTATGAAGCCAAATTTAGGAATTAATTCGCTAGCTTTATATGAACTTAGCGAGAAACTAAAAAGAAAATACATAAGAAACAAATATTTCTGTGATAAATTAGCAGCCCATTATATATTTTCAGTTTAAAAAGTCTAAAACCAAATTTTTGAGGAGCTTCGCTAATTTCATATAAACTAAGCGAAGAATCACACAAATAAATAGATAAAGCAGCGAACTCAAAACTCTCACTACTTATTAACACGAAAAAGCCAGTTAATATAAATTTGACTCCAAAAGGGCGGAAGCGAATTTTAAAACATTCTTTGTTGACTTTATATGAACTTGGCGATTGAGTGTCGTTAACTTCCGATGAAGTCAGCGAAAATCAAAAGGAAGGAAATTATTGTAAAATTAGTTTTCCCTCGTCAAAAAGCCTGAATCCAATTTTAAGAAATACTTCGCTAACTTCATATCAACTTAGCGAATCAATCAAAAAAATAAAAAATAGAAAAGTAGCTATAAAACAAAAATTGTTACAATAAATAAGCAGGCAGTTATGATTTTCAATTCAAAAAGTCTGATGCCAATTTTTTTGAGAATCTTCACTATCTTCATAAAAACTTAGCGAATAACCCTAAAAAATTACTAAAAAAGCAACTAAATCCAAACTCCCTTAACTTATTAGCAACAAATTAGTAGCCAATTATTATAAATCTCACTGACTTCAAATGAACTGAGCGAATAACCCAAAAAAGGAACAAATTATATGCAACAATAATTTCTGTCATAAAATAACCCACCTATTATAAGTCTTGGTACCGATTTCCGGTTAATACTTCATTTTTGTTGATTAACTTCTGTAATTTCGTATAACCTTAGCGGAGAGCCTAAATGAAAGCAATTACATTACAAACGCCTATTTTAGAAGGTGTTTCGCCGACTTCATATAAACTTAGTGAATCATTCAAAATAAAAACTAAAGGAAACGAAAATTTCTTTAACTTATTCAATGAAAAATTATGGACCATTCTTTTGATTAACCTGAGAACAATAAGGGGGGATGATACACTATTTTTGGAGGTGCTTCACTTCCCTAATTTTATATGAAGTCAGCGAAGAACTTGAAGGAAGAAAATTAATATATAAAACTAGCAGCCAATTGTAAATATCATTTCGAAAAGTCTAAAGCAAATTTTTCAGCAGTTTCGCTAACTTCATATGAACTAAGCGAAACATGTTTAAAAAAAATCAATGAAATTTAAAACTCCCGAAATTTATTAACAGTCAATTTTAAAACTCACTTCACTAGGCATGCAGTCAACCTTTCAGATGGGGGTTGGGGGGTTGGATGGGGGTCCGCAAACTTCATTATGAACTTAGGCCCCTTAGCACCTTGCCATACCCTTTTGTCCAACTTTCAAAAATGTTACAAAAAAATGTATGAGAAGAGCGAGAGGAAGGGGAAGCGGGAAAGGGCAAAAAGGAAGTTGAAAGTAGGGGGCCTAAGACCTTCAATATGTATATTCAACCGGAATCATTCCTAGCATGGTTTTGAAATGCGTCTCAGCACATGCATAGCATATGTTATGTATGTTTTTGGCGAGGTTAAGTTTCGGGGCAAGATCCCCCCCATTCCGGCGAGCTAACTGCCGAGCATCGTAAGCAGGCCGCGTCCTCCGGATCTTAACATTCCACCCTACCTTACCCTCTTCCTGTCCCACTATCCTACCTTATCCTTTTTCCTACCTTACCCACTATACCGACACTTCCTCCGCTCCTCTTGCCTGCAACAAAATAGTGAACTTGCATTTTGAGCGTTCCATTTTTCTATTCACCTACTATATTATTGAGAAAGAGGGGGGGGGGGGGGGGGGGTTTGGTGTAGGTTGACTTATGTTATTTTATATTCTTTGTCACGTTAAAAATTAACGAAGAATTGGCTATAAAACGTTTGAAAAAAAATAGTTTTTCGTAGAACATGTTGGGGAAGGGGTTGTATATGTCGCCAAGGGTTACTCAAAATCTCATTTTATAAAGCCATATGCTAGTCATGTGCTAATATTGTGTCTATTCTATCTTACATATTATAAAGATATATTATTCTAAAATTTTACTCCTAGCTATTGAAAACTTATTGATATTGGGAGGGTTTGAGACCCCTTTTATCTAATTTTGCTCAAAAAACTTATCTTGAAATGAATTAATCATCACATTTTTTATAGGAAGTAGTCACTAAATTATGAGTCATACTTAAAGATTGCGAAACCTTAAAATTAGCAATAAACATTTTTTTAATAAGGGGAGGGGCCATGTTCTTTAAAGATTTCTATCCTTGCTTGCTACAATTATTTTTCTTGCAAATTAAAATTTAACTTACAACTTTGGGTGGTAAAAACTACAAATTAAAAAAAAATCAGTGGGGTTTTTTTGTAAAACCCCTTCTCCTCACCCCTTTCCCCCCTTCAGATAGAAAAATGGCTTGTGAGTACAAAAAAGAAACAGATTCAACAGATCGTTGAAGATATTCTGACACTTGCACAACATACTGTTGCTGTCACATAATTATTCGTTTTCAAAGTTCCCCCCACCCTTCCCGCCTTTTGATCATATTTTTTTCTCTGAGTGATAAAAAAAAAAAAGTTTTTGCCCGCGCATTTACACGAAAATGCATTTTGTCACTTTGTTGTGGCAAAACGTGGTGATCATTCTTGGATTGCCTTCCAGTCGGTCGCATTGCCATGATAGTTGTTGCTTGCCAAACCAATTACGAGAATGGTGAGATATTCTTTAATGGAATTTCTCTACTAGAAGAATCCATAACAACACGCACTATATGAGGATGACGAAGACGACCGACACGATTCCAGAACACCACCATCGTCATCGTCATCATCAGCATCATCATGATCCACATCATCTGCCATTGAGTCCAATAAATCTTTCGGCCATAAATCCATCCGATGTCAGAATGTATCTGAAGAATACAAATTAAAAACCGTGAAGGGAGCAGCAAATAAACACTTGATGGAGGCACCGATCTCGCCTGCTTCTGGATGCTTGATGATGATAATGATGATGATGATGATGATGATGATGATGCTGATGCCATATAGTGTAGGGGAAAAGAGATATGAGATGATGTTGGCGAGGAATCGTATAAGTTTGGAGGTAGAGAGTTACCCCTTCTGGAGGTCTGGATGATGTGATGGGGTTTTATTTTTTTTTTTTTTCTGGTGGATATGATGATGACAATATGTGGAGCTCGCGATTTGTATCTGTTTGTTGTGAGTGTTTGATTGGAGTCTCTCTCTGCGTTTTTTTTGTGTTGCCTGGCTAGCTTCTTTGAGAGGGAATATTTTTCTTGTCGTTTAGTATTATAATTTTTTTTTTCTTATTTTTTTTTTGTATTTTTGATTTGAAGAAAATTTATTGCCCATCAGTAATCAAGTCCATTAAATTCTCATTTTGTTTTCCTCATTCTATATTTGTGTGTGAGTGTACCTACTGAGTAGGATGCTTATAATCGGGGGGAGGTTGTTGTGTATGAGTGTATAGAGTCCTGTTGTATTTAATATAGCCTGGCACAGACGGTCGGTCGGTGGGAGACTGCTGTAATCATTCATTTTTGTCTCAATCGGTTTCTGCGAGGGATATTGAAGTGAAAAGGGGTTGGGTTGTGATAACTGGCAGGGGGTGGATTCGGTTTTTATTTGTTTATTGCCCTCAAGTTTTGTATGAAATTAACTTTGTTTTTATTTTTTTTGGTTTTACTTGGGTCTTGAAATACACAAGACAATAATATTAAGAACTCTGCGCGAAAGAGAACTGAAATTGGGAGGTGGGAGATTATTTTGAAGATGTTTTTCATTACAATATTTGTTACCCATATTAAAAAAAAACTCTTTATATTTATTCAAATTGAATGTTTGGATACAAATTTTAATTTTATTTTTGTTACCAAGTCGATAATAATGTTTAATAAACATTTAATACAATTTTTAAAGTGTAATCAAAGTCTTTTAAAATTTGGCCTCAATGAAAAATCAAAACTAATTTAAAAAAAAAAAAAACAAATTGGCCTATTAAAAACCGACATAAGCTAATTCTCATCTTTAGGCTTGTTTGATTTCTTTTTCTTCAAAAAGAATTTTAACCATTTTTACGAAAAAGAAGTTTTAGCAAAAAGCTTTATTTAAAAGAAGAAAGAAGAAAGATTTTTTCTGATTTATATTTTTTCCATTACTAGGCAAGTTTTGAAAAATTTAACTCTCCCATTAATTAATAAAATATTTGTCACAAAAAAAGAAAATTATTTACAAAAAACAAAAATCTAATTTTTAATATAATTCCATTTATCTCTAAAATCTAAAGTGGGTAAACATTTGTGGGTCGAAAAAATCTTTTATCGCCACCTAACCCCAGACTTTGGGGGTGCTACGAAATTTTCTGCTAACCGTTTTGTAATCAGTGCAACAAGTTCTACAAAACGTACTAAGTCTCCAACCGCATGTATTTTGTTGCCCTGTTTTGGTCAACGATAAAAAAACTAACCTTACAAATTTATCCTTAAAAATTATAAACAACACAAAAAGTTACGCATACGCCACAGTGACCAGCGGGGTGGAGCGTTTTTGGAGCTTTCTTTTAAATTAGTGCTTGCATTCATGGCATATTGGCGCTCTGGACTATTTTGTATCCCTTTTTTGTATTCGAATGAGTAAAAATATATGAAAGCTATCGAAAGCAGGTTTTTTACGAAAAGTAACATAATTATTCCTCCTTGGCTGCATGTGTCTAGCGGCACTTCCCATCGAACTAGAGGTTTCGCATTGGTGGTCTTCTGAAACCAAGCATATCAGAGGTGGCACTTCTAGTGTCAAAGAAAAGTGATCAATAATGCTATGCAAATATGGCTTGTTTACTATTATCTAAGTAAATCCACTTTTTTTTTTAAATTTTTTTAACTAAAGTTAGTCAACAATAACCAAAAAGAGTTATTAATTCATGCAGTAGTAACTAAAAACCTACAGCCATGGCCAAAAGTATTAGGCAGAGCCTTTATTTTTCGCTCTTTTTTCTAAAACATTAAAATTTTTTTTTTTAATTTTAAAACGGAACATTCGAAAGTACCCAACAACATCAAAAGAGATGCTCAAAAAGGTTTAACAACAAGAATAGGACAAAATAAGTTCAGATGAGTGCCGTAAGCTGGTTAGGTCTATGCCTAAAAGGATAGCAGCTGTCATAAAAATGAAGAGTGGCAACACTAAATACTAATTTTTCTTTAATAAAAAAAGACTTCCAACATTTCTGCATTCTTTGTTTTTTTTTTAAATTTTCATCGTTATAAAAATATAACAACTTTATGAGGGTGCCTAATACATTTGGCCAAGACTGTTTATTTTCATTCAGGAAAAAAAGGCTACATAAAATGTAGATTACTTATGCTAAATTTTAACATGTTTCGTTATATTTGTATTCACATTGACGTAAAGTTTTTGATGTTAAAAATTCCGTGTTCTGCCTCAAATATTGTTAAGGTTTTACAATAATTAAAATTATTATTTTTTTAATTTTACGTCGTTTTTTTTTCTCAGTGTAATAACTTTTCAATTCCTTAACTATTTTTAATTTCTGTTTTTAGCAAGAGAAATAGTTTTACTCTTTATTTTTACCTTTTTTTTTGCATCAAAGTAATTTAATTTAAGCATAGAAATGCTAATTAAATACTTTTTTTGGCGCTTAAAACAATTTTTGTATTGTTATTTTGATTTGTCTCACTGTTCGCCTTAAGCTATCTCAGTGATGCCACCATTCGCAAACAGTGAAGTAGTTTTATTATTTTCAAAGTTTCAGTTTATTTTAGTGCTCTAATGGTTTGTTTTTCGCTAAAATTTCTTTTGCAATATTAAAGTAAAATATCCCTATAATGTACACAAAGTTTAGTTAAAATAGGTTGGAAACATTCTGAGATTTACCAATTTGAAAGAAGAGTGTCGCACTGTTTACACAACTACATTACTTCTTGTTCCTTTTAAGGACTTGTACATGTTCAGTTTATGTAAAAATGAAAATTTTATGCACTGCCAATTTGATTATATCGAATCTCCAACTAGATAAGAGGTGAATACCAAAATGTATTTATAAATTTTAAGTAGGGGAAAGCGGGGCTTAAAGTATTAGGGGTAAGAAGTAACAGCTAAAAAAAACAGGGTTCCTTTAAGAATTATCAGTTGCGTGGAAGAGGGTAATTTTCGTTTTTTTTAGCTACCTACGTGTCTACTTCAATTGCAGATTGGATGTCAGCGAAGGCAGTTCTGCGGTAGGTTGCAAAAAAATCTAGTTGTGTAACTTTTTTCTATTTTTCTCAATCAGATCTACTAAAAAAACATTCTGTTTTTTCACCTTTAATCCTCTCAATATCACAAAGATAATTATGATTATTGTATACCAATAGATAGAAATTCCTAGAATCGAAAATCACAAGATTTCAAAATTTGTTTCGATACCTACATAATAAGATCTTTAAAAATCAATATCCCAAAAAAAAAAGTCTCCAAAAAATAGTCATAAATTAAAATTTACAAACAAAATTTAAATCCCATTAAAAATTTTAATCCCAATTTTTGAATATCCCAAAATTGTAATTTATCCGAATGGCTGTTAGTACTATACTCGCTTTAATATGCATTCAACTCAATAAAATTTGACAAATTGAAAATCATAAAAATTCTATTTATTATACGCGGGATGTTAGATATAATTGAAATCCCCGAATTTTTAAAATCCCAAAAGCTATGAAGCCAAATAGGAAACAGCTCCTTGTTGTATTTATATTCTATAAGAATGAAAATATCACAATAAAATTGAAAAAAAAAAATCTAAATCCCTAAATCCCCCGTAAGAAAAATAAGCTGGGATTTTAGAAAACAATGAACGATTTTGTTTTGCTGGTGGTTTTAGTGAAATATTTACTTATATCATTTAAAAACCTCCAAATCTTGCCCAAATTAATTTATTAATTTAACAAACCAAATACATTTTTTGGGGCTTGCATTACACTCCACCTCTTAACCCCTTCTTTAACTCATACCTCTATAACCCATAGCCTGGCGCTAATTGTAAGTCCCTCCTTATTAAATTTAACGATTTCAAAACATGTGCTCACCGACTTGCTATTCCGCGATTTCTCCCTACGACACGACACACACCAACCAGAACATTGTTGAACCTCTCCACCCGCGTTCATTATGTACATATAAGTAAGAGAGTGTTGATACCGCACAATAATTCGCCTTTATAGAGTGTTTTCGGTAATAAAAATCTTTTTATTATTATGAAAATGGTCATAAAACTTTTGACTTTATTGAACCAAAAGGCAGCGCTCAATGGTTAACCATGATTGTGGGCTATAAATAGAGAGAAAAAAAAATAAAAACTGCTTGAAGAGAGTGAGCGGTCCTCACTTTAGGTAGGTACTATTATGCACAATCAAAAACTAAATACAAAAACAAACAGACCTAACGATCCGACAAATTACAACTACAAGCAATAAAAAAACGAAAAAAAAAAAAATACAAAGAAAAAACCAGAAGTCTCGAAAGACGTCTAAAAATAGAGGTACCTACTCTACTCTGAGCTACCTCTACAACACTCATCATCATGAATGACATGTATATGGGGACATCATGAGGGTTGACAACAAATTCAGTCTTTAATTCCTTTCCTTCAGTCATTAGTCAAAAGCATAAAAATCTCTTCTCGGGCGTTGAGAAGAAGGTTTTTGTTTTTTCTTCTCTTAATGGCCCCCCCAAAAAAATTCCATTTGGTGTCATTAAAATGACGTTGCTTCACAGGTCTTATGGCGAATGGATTTGTAGAATGTATCTCAAAGATATTGTATCTTTTAAGAATTTTTAAATAATAAAACAAAATATTGTTTTTTTGGTAAATCAACAATCAAATAAATTGTACAAGACAGCGCCAATGGTGGTGGTGTGGGACACTCTCACTCTATTTTGTGGGCCAAAAATTTTGTTGCCACACATCATACCTATTAAAAAATGTTGGGCACCGACCTATTCATCATGCAGTGGAGTGTTAAAAACATTAAAATAAAATAAACTATAAACAAAGTGATTTGTTAAAAACAAATTAACACGATGGCGCGCAAAAGTTTAATTGTCTGTAATTTACTGGCAACTATATGAGGTGAGAGTTGCGAGAGGAATCGAGGAACGAAGAACGAAGAGAATACCGCCAGAGGGCGGCAGAGGCGACAGTGCGATGCTGTGGGCTGCGTTTGTGTGTATATTTTATTTTAATGCAGCAGAAAACTTTGAATTCTTTATGAGGCATAAGTAAGTGGGAAATTTATTGCACATTTAAGCCGATATATTGTTTTTGGTTGCAGTTTTATTGCATTTTTTTCTCATTTTTTTCTCATTTTTAATGAATTATCGATTTGCAATGATTCTGAAAACAAAAAACCGCTTTGGATGAGACATGTTCTCGAGGTCTACAGTAGCCTTCTAGGGAATTCTAATAGGTCTTCTTCCATGGGAAGCCTCAGTCATTCCAAACTTGTTTCTTTGATCACCCAGCCAGGAAGCACCTTGGAATACGATGTCATAATTAATTATCTGCAACCTTGACATTCATCAAGCAATTTATCGATGCACAAAACTAATAACTTGTTTCTCAAGTCTCGCATCATCACAATCAATCTCCATCATCCATCAAGCATCCATCCTAGATACAGATTGTGATCGAAGGAAATCTTCTTTTACACAGAAAAGGAATCACATCAATCAATTTAATATATTTTTTTTTTTTAATACCAAATCAATGCGAAGACCAAAAGCCACCTCAGATTCCAATTCAACTTCACTTACGCACCATCAACTTCTGAAACAGTCCACCATACCATCACAGAGAGTCTTAAGTCAACAAAATGTTGATATATAATCGATTGGACAAGTTTAGCAGAAAAATTAAATTTCAAATAATGATTGATCCCAAAAGAGGAACTGCCGCCGCGCCGCCCGGACGCTGCCGTTGACCGCTTATGATGTGCATTTTAAGAAATAATCAGAAGAAAAACCTGAAAACTGCGGATTTAAATTACTTTAACTTACCAATAACAACTGATGCGACCTTGGGGCTCTAGAAAAGATCCCTCTGCATCACATCAGAACTGTTGCGCTTGATTGATCGGGGTCCACATATACAAATACCAACGAGAAGAGTATACAAATTGCAACCTCGAAAATGACACTTGTCCAGTTTTTTTTTTTAATAATAATTTTTGTTTAAATCTGATTGATGGGGATCCCAAAATATGAAGGATTTGCAAGGATTTTTAAGTCTAACTGACCCAATGCGGATTATAATCATACTAATCGGATATAAAAGCCCAAAGGAGCCTTCTCTGCTATCAAAGTTGTTAGTTGTGTATCAAAGAGACGAGAGGGCTAGTGTCAGTTTTTTTTTTATTTTTGATGAACTGAAAGAGTTACATTTGATGAGGGGAATTTCACCAAAGAAGGCAAGTTGGAGATAGAAGTATTGGAAAGGTTTTGACCGAAATTTTTTGTTACACATCCGTTGTGCTTATTGAACCTATTCATGCTGTAGCCATCGGATACCAGTCTTATGTTTCTCCAACAGGACTTCACATGCTGAATTTATTACTTCAAAAATTGACCGACAGAAATCCGCTACTAGCTACAGGATTGATTTCGCAGGAAACAGACACTATAGCTCGGATAAGGACTGATCAAGGGATCAAACGTTAACGTCTTTTGACCATGTTCCGATATTAATTGGTTAATGGTATTTCCTGCGGCACTTCCCGGAAAAAGAAGACCCTCTGATCAGAGAGTGAGTTTATGCGATAAAATTTGAAATTTAAGGCCTAAATGAAGTACAAACGTTTGGACCACACGCAATAGAAATCGCCAAATTTTTACGGTCCTGTTATTGAAAGGCACCTGGAAGCTTTCGGAATCAACTGTTGCTTACTTTAATTGTGCTGAATAGCCTAATTTTGTTCAAGACTCGAGGTGATTGGATCTGGAAAGTCAAGTTTCAGACTATATTAGGACATGACTCTCCAATTTACAGTGTAACGCTTTAATGGCGGCGTGGTGCACGGATGGGTGCCGCTTTCATTTAGCCGGTTGCTGCTTAAATAACAAAACACCAGGCATCATAAGGTTAGCAAAATCAACGAAGGGTCAGGAATGCTCTTGCAGTGGTGAACGTTTCGTTTATTTTGTTAACAATAACTATCTAGTTATTGGTAGTACAATGCTTGAAATCAAGACGCTTCATAAAGTTAGCTGCGTGTCGACTAAAAGGCATGCAGTCCTTAACCAAAAACACTACTTAGCGACCAGCGTACAAACGTTTTAGACGAAGTCTTCTGCATAAGAGCTCGTAAATATTTTCCCTGGTGCCAAACATATAATTGTGGGACTTACATTCATTCAATCTGGGTCAAACAATAAAATTTAGGAATGGGAGTGAACCCTGGAATTTTAGAAATGCCACTTAGAGCCATCAGGTGAGGGCAAGTTAGTGACAACCACTTTCCCATACTTGCAGGCACCTGTAGTCTCCTGGACACCAAGAACATAAGAAAAGCGGATATCGAAGTGCCCCGGAACCACCGTTTAATTGTAGTATCCTTAAGACAACACACAGATCCATGTCAGAGGGCCAAAGCCAACACCAGAATGCCAAAAATCCCTCAATGCGCCTACACTTTTTACTGTGAGGAAAAAATTGGTCACGCTAAGGGAAAACAATAGTTTGCGAAGTAACTTGTTCAACCAAAGATCGACTAAAGAAAAACCCTTAAAGCTCGCATCACAGGTACTCAAACAGCAAAGAGCAAAGAGTAAGAATCTATTTGCATGAAATTGGGACAAGTAAACCGCGGTGTGTGACCGACAAGTTACATCAATTCATTAGCAGAAGAGGCTGCAGACCGGTTCTTCAGTAGAACTGTTAATGGAAAGTGAAATATTTAGATGATTATCTGCTCCATTGGAACGAGGACCAGCTTAGAAATAGAAAGAACACATCACTTCGTCTTCGTTTTAAGTCGTTTAAAATTAATGATACGTCTTTAGTAGTGCGTAAGATCGTACCACCTACCAAAGAAGAATATATGACATAAGGGTAGGACTTGACGATATTTCCTCACAGAGCTCTTACAAGAAGTAGAAGAAGAAGAAGAAGAACACTTTAGATGAAGATATTCTCCGAACAATTATATTTCCGCACAGAATTTCCCTGTTTCGACCTTGCTTATCAAAATTGAGCAGTGCGTCAAATAATCAACTGCTAAAAAGTCATTTGACAGTGCCAACAGAGAATTTTGTTGGCTTGTCTTACCCAAAAGTCGCATTTCAAATGAATAACTCGCTATTATTAAAACAACTTGAGATGGATTGAAATCTGTTCTGTATAAAAGAAGAATGAGTTTGAAGTCTAATGTGGAGTCCGACAAGGCTGCATACGATCACCTGTATTTTGTTAATATTAGTAACTGATAGGAAAGTAAAGGAATAAAGTGGAATAAGCGGAAGATGTTGTATATTTACATGATAATAGTTCATGGTCTTCATTGAAGGAGAGGGAAGCCGACATCATAGGGCTGAAGATTATTATGACAACAACGGAAATAATCAGCCTCGAATGCAATTGGTAGGGAAATTGGCGAAAGTGAAACATCCATAACCGTATTTGAAAGGCTCTCAGCAATTGTCCACCCCTATCCTAATGAAGACACCAGGTCTAGGGTGACGATCTTAAAAACCTTTTCAAAAACAAATCTAAAGATCTAATAAGTTTCCTAAATAAAATTGAATGACTCAAACATTAACGGCAATAAGGAAATAAGGCCATAAGCGAATGATATACAGGAAGATATATATATATATATATATATAGATATATATGAGAAGAGCCTTGAAACGCTTCGGAGCTTCTACTGGACGAATTAGCTTCAGGCCCTGAAGATGCTGAATAGGAACCCGAGATTAAACCATTGACATGTCCCTTAGGCGATGAAAAAAATTCAACATCTCTGCATGGTAACGATAGTAATAGGTAGTAGGCTTAGGAGCTTTAAATCAAGTTAAGACAATGAGGCTATAAGCGAGTGATATTCACAATAATAGTGTTGAGTAAAAGACTTGCACATCGGGTTTTCTGCCGAAATGAACTTGTTTTAAGCTGTGTAGTGCTGAAAGCGAGCTCAAACTTAAGTTACCAAGATGTCAACTAGATGGCTGTTATCATATGCGTGGGTTCACTTTTAGCCACACTAGTATATAAATGCTATCAGTTTCGGACATAACAGCTTTTAAATCAAACAGAGGCAATTGGGACTTAGGCGAGTATATCTCACGGAAAACTTTTTGAGCAAGAAACTTGCACTTAGGGTTCTCTGTTAGACACACTCTGTTTCAGGCTCTGAGTTGCTGAATGGTAGTTGGAACCCAAGATAGAAGCCATCTGAATGACAGCTCGTTACGCGACAACGACGACAGCTCTACTAGGAGATGTGTAAACATTTACCAACTTTCCTGTCACTATATAAGCCAACTTACTACCATGCAGGTTACTGCCAGGTTAGGTTTAGATAAACAGTCTTTTACGATCCCACTGATCAATTACCACACAGTTTTGATCTTCCTTAGTTGTTTTTCTTTTTTACCTAAATTTTAGAATTTCTTGCAAAACTCATGTTCCTATAGCTCAAATGAAGATACTTGCTTACCACATCGAACCGCCCCTGATCTTTCTCAGTCAGAACAACACGTTATCATTCTTCAAACAATTTTGGTATCAAGACTTATGCTATCAAAATTGCTTTAAATGGCGCTAATTGGGCTATCTGAGCACATGTTCTACAAGCTGTAATTTCTACCTACTTACCAACTTACCCGCAGGTCTTTGTTTCTAGGCACACTAGTAGCTCATTTGCTCTCGATTTTCAAGAGATGGGGGATTGGATGTTGCCTTGCGGCACACCTCTACTAACAGAGGTTTTTGTAAGTAAGCTGTGTTGCAATGTAAAGTGACAGTTCACAAGATCCGCACCATCTTTACAAGAAAATAAAAATAATCTATTGCAAGCATAATGGAATGATTAGAGACGGTCCAACCGAATAAGAAGCCTTATAGAAAGTCTATAGAAGTGACAAATAACGAAATTCACACCTTCTTCAAAAAAATAATCTATTGCAAGCTTAATAGAATTAATATAGAAGTCCAAACCGAATTAGAAGCCTTATAGAACGTCTATGGAAGTGAAATTCTATAATTTTGGCTGTATTTCTGTTATTTGGAACTTCTAACTCTTTTTCGTTAAAATTATGGTGAATTTCACCTTTATTCAGTAGTGTGGCAATGTCGGCTTCACCTTATACAGTAAACGTCACTTGTCACGAATGTATCAATGTCAAAATCAAACTGAGGCAGCATCCTCATCATCATCTTCATCATTGCGCTGCCGCGCGCCGCCCGCCGCCACTACCGCAGATCAGTTAAAGCAACAATCGCAAGCAGGCCGCCAAAAAAACTTGTGTGATGATGATGAGAGATTTGTTCGGCCATCCAACATCAGAATTTCGCATTTTCATTAGCAAGCAGTTATATTATGAGAAGCAGCAGCATTATTCGGACGAGCATTATACATATCCTGATGTGCTCCCCAAAGTCTCGCTTCTTATAGACTTTTAATCCAATTTTGAGTTTAGTGTCAGTTGGAGTGGAACACATCATTGCGGCACAAAAAGGGAATTAAATGATGGATCAGAGCAGAAAAAAAAATAAATACAATCTTTTCGAGGCTCGAGGGAGAGAAAAAAAAAAGAACAGAAAAGCTCCACCTTCCGTTGTTGTGTTGAGATAACACAAAAAAAAACTAAAGAAGAAGAAGCCGACGTCATTTGATATCAGAGAGACAAGTAAATGAAGTGATCCTGACAGATTTGCTGTTTGGATCAAATTATTATACCATCAACTTTTATACATATACCTGAGCGCAACTTGGGAGATGGTGTTCTCTCTTCTTTGAACAAAAACGCATCATCAGTTGGATGGATGTGGAAGATGTTGGATGGTGAGCGAGGTACCCGATTGAGTTGACTCTTGGTAGCTTTAATCAGTTTTTTTTTTGTTTTTTTTTTTCGGTTTGTTAGTGGAGCCCTTTCAGCTCAAAGGTGATGGATTCAGTAGAAGTATTTTGCCTGTCCAGGGTAATTATTAAGAATTTATAGGGTAAATTCTTCAATGTTTGGCTTTTTTTTTACTTAAGAAAATTCTGGTTAAAACTTCTTCTGAATTATATATAAAAATGGCGTGTCATTGGAGAATTTCTAATTAGAGACTTTTTTAAGCAGAAGTTTTATGACTTTTAATTCTTGTTAAAGTAAAAATTTGCCTGTTATTTGTTTACAATGACAGTTTTTTCTTTAAGTTGAAGAGTTCTTAATATTTTGTTTTTGTTTTAAACATTTGTTAGTGGTGGCATTATTGCTCACCACAAGAAAACAACAAAAATAATTTAAAAATATATGCCTAAGAGAGTTGACCAAACATTGATAAATTTACCCTATAATTCTGAAACCCACTGCCCATTTAAGATTTCTGCTGTACATTCTGTTGTTTTTTTTTTTAACTAAATACGCGTAACCGATGAGTGTCGATGTCAATCACATGGAATCAACTGCAACTGCTTGGCTGAGTGACAGCTTGAAAACGACTTATGATTGGCATCATCGTTTCAGTGTCAAAAAAGAATTTTTAATTCCATTTGAAGAGTCTATAACAGAGATAGAGAAGAGAGAGAAAGAGAGAATGAAGTTAATTTAAGACTTTTAGGAGTAAAAGAATTTGAAGGTTTGATGCCTTTTTTTTCTTAAAACACGTTTTTGTGGGTCAAGTGTTTTAAAATATCATGGTTTTCCAATTTTGGACCATGAAACAAAAAAAAAAACTTTTGTCAAGGTATGTTGTGCCAAAAGAAAGGAATTTCAAGACTAAAAATCACAACTTTTGTTTTTTTTTTTTCCTTCTAATGATAAAATGCATTCAACCAACAAAAACAAACAAACAAGAAAAAAAACACCCTCTTCAACCAACACCTTACACTTTCTTGTGAACCCCGTATGGAACTATAAAAGTGTTTTATGGACCTCGAGACAAGGACAAGAAATAATGGCGGCTAACGACGAAGATTTAAGGGTTCTTGCCACCCTCCCTCCCTCTCCTTCCTTCTTTCCCCCAGCTAGTGTAGGTAGATGTAAGCACATGGAGGGTATAAAAAAAGGGTTTTTTTTATTTTCAAGTGCAACTCATTGGCTCCATTCACAGGAAAAAGACGACGCAAGACGAATTCCTTGCGGCGCGGTATTAAAAAAAAAAAAAACAAAAAAAATATGCGGAAGGTGGTTTGAGGTATATCAACCCATTTACCCTACCCACCCGCATATATAAACATCATTTACCCCCGCAGATCGTTTTGCAACAGCAGCAAGCACCAGAAGCACAAGCAACGGCATCTTTTCCCTCTCTAAGATGTTGAAACGGCAAGTGACAGAAGGCAAGGTTGCCAACTTGGTTCTATTTCTTTAGGACTTGGAAGGCTTTTTTTAAAGGAAATCAAATTTTAACGTGTTTTGAAGATTGCGACTGCAGTTTTTTTTTTACATCTTCACTTAAGGCCTTTAGAAAAATTTGTTCAAGAAGAGATAAGCCTTGACAAACAGACTCATAAGAATCGCTTTATACGACTCTTCGTTCTTGTAGATGTAGCCAAACAGTTGATGAAGATCAACGATATCTAATTCGCCAAGTGCAGTGGGAGCTGAAAAAGCGGAAGTTTGGAAGAAGCTTTGTGATCAAAATGGAATTTGGGTCAGACAGAAGTCATAAATGATTCGTCATTGTGTGTAAGGGCCAAATTGAAGAACATCGCACGAAAGGAAGCTAATAACTAAGGAAACACTATAGAAACTTCTCTAGAAGATGTATATTATTTGCCCGAAGGAGTCAAGTCCACCTTGAAATGAAGGCCATCTGTATTTCGACAGTAAGAAGACACAACCTGCATCACAACACTTCTGAAAATTGACTTATATTTACCGACTTTGCAGCAGTGGTGCGTAACATCATCATATCAAGCTCTTGATTTCCGGACAATTCTCACAAAGGGCCTTGGTTCATCCAGAATTGTGCATGTCCAGACGTTACGAGGATCCACTATGGACTCAGATGAGCTGGAAGTAACTAGAGTTCAGATGCAAAAAAGAATATTGAAGATTGGATATTGTTAGCAAATTCAACGTCGGGAAACATTATGGTATCGCTAGAGTCTTCCACAATTTTTCTGTCCGCATCGCCCTCAATCTCTCGGAAAAATCAACACAAACAACATGAAGGGACTAGGATCGAGGGTATCCAAGGCATCATGGTGAAAATGGGATATTAAAACAAAAATTTTACGCTAGCAAACTTTTGTAGAAAGAGTCTTTGCTGACCGCGCGGCCCTCAAACTCTCAGAAAGAACAAGAGGCACAGTCCCAAGCTCAAAAGACCATCAGTGGAATCATTTCCAATAGCAACGAAAAGTTTCTACACTGACGTGCTAGGTTTTACAAGGCAAAACCCCTGGTTCCATGAAAAGTGCTGATGGGAGCATGCACCGAAGAAAAAGACCTAAGAGCCAATGCTACAGGTAGGGACAAGTATTGGTAATAGAACAGCCCGAGAACGATATGTTTTAAAAAGAAGAGAGGATCACCGACTCCTAGAAGGAAATAAAGTACACATGCAAGCGGTGTAGTCTACTTAAGATTGGTAGAGCGAAAGTAAAGTTCTATCAAAAGATGACAAAATCTACTTAAGGATTTAAGGATTACCCGATGTAGAAAAGGCTGCTGTTGCAAGTTGGTCTGCCGACTGAACCTGTTTAAAATATTAAGAAGCTATTCGGTCATTTGTACAATTTGATCAGCAGAATCGCTTATGTTTATAACATTGACTCTCCGCTATGATATGCTATCATAGCTAGGAGATGCCCAAGACTATCGACATTGCAAATCATGACGTTAGGCAATTCTTACTTCGAGGTAGTCGGGAGTTAGTTTACCTGGTGGCAACTATTACTTCATAAATTGGCAAGAGTGGAGAGATCGGGCTAAGAAGAAATTTAAGCAGTTAAGGTCTCTCTCAACGAACCAAGGAAATATTATCAATTGACGGTCCAGATTGTATTGATACAAAATGGAAGGTGAAGACCACAGACAAGCCTTACAGTCCTTACACCTTCGGTACGTTAGGTTAGTGGGTTGGAAGTTAATGGTGTTAACGTCGCATTAAAATTAATGTAGATCCATTGTGATACCCTGGGGACGAGGCAAACGCGCAATTTACGAGTAGGGGCATGGTTCTGGGTGCTTTTCAAGGGCTCTTCTAGAGGTATCTTCACTCTACCTACGAAGTTCGTATAGAAACGTGTGGCTCTATCAACGGCTG
The DNA here is from genome assembly GCA_948107695.1 of Meliscaeva auricollis. NCBI lineage: Eukaryota > Metazoa > Arthropoda > Insecta > Diptera > Syrphidae > Meliscaeva > Meliscaeva auricollis. The sequence continues at coordinate 46,218,905 of OX403619.1, read as the reverse complement.
GTAGATGAATTCGATAGAATTTAAGTGATTGAAGGTGCCCATCTGAGGAAAAGGGAGTCCAATTAATTCACCGATGCTGGGGTTTGGCTTAGGCATGACATCCGTTGAGGCGATGATTAAGGCTACATCGTAGAATCTTGCGAGTGCATCAGCATTTTCATTACATGAAACAGCATTGGTATCAGAAATGAAACAGAACTTTATTTATTTTGTACTTTGTACAAAGAATCCTTAGCTCTTCGTCTTGGTGACAGCAAGCTACAAGTCTTCAAATCAGAACCCGACCAGGAAGATCTCATTTTAGGTGGATGGCGCATGAAAATACAAAACTGCTCCAGCTCGAAAAACTTGATGTGTCTATCATAAGGAAGATAGCTAAAAACCGTTCAACCAAGAGAGTTAAAAATGTATAAATTCAAATGAAGATTTCTTCAAAGATTCACCCATTCACCAAATTTCATGCAAGTGGCAACCATAACAAAGGGCTGCAAACACTGCAGAAGAGTATGTTGGGGTGGTGGTTGTGTGATGATGGTTGTTAGAGAGGTAGAGTTATAAAAATAGAAGGGGCGAGGGAGTTTCAGAAAATCGCGCCATATATTTTCGTCGGTCTGACATTAACTGCTATCACGGAGAGTCCTATGGACGATTTATTGACAATGCTGAAATGTGCAATTGGCGGGTGGAAGAAGAGATTAGAATTTTGTTTTTTTCTACTTCTTTTAATTTTTTCTTCTTCTTCTTCTTCGTTTTGTGATGATGTGCGCTCTCGCTTGTTTTTTTTTGTTCCCAAACACAAACCCCTGTGGGGTTTTATAGTATAAAAATCGTCTTGATGATTCATGTGCGTCTTGCCATTCCAGAGCGAGTGAAAATATTGTATTTTTCCACCCCCATGGGTAGTATGGTACCCTTACCTCTCTCTACACATAATACCAACAACAACAACAACAACAACAACAAAACCATCAAAATAGGTATATCAACGATATGCCCATGGCATATTTTAATTGCCTAATTTTGTGGATTGAACGGTACCGTGGCGGTATAAATATAATACCCAATTCTGGTGACGATGGTGACATACTCTCTTTTTGTTTCTCTCTCTCTCTCTTTCTCTCTCAAACTTATAAGGAAAGGAAGAAAACGGGAACCAATTTTAAGTCTTTTGTTGTTGTTGCTTTTGTATTTATGTGCTAAATGAAAATCTTCATCTGTCTTTGCGTTTGAATTTATTGAGATGGATAAGTTAATGTTTTGGAAGAAAATTAATGAAAATGGTTCGAAGCAAGAGCAAGAGAAAGCAGTGCTACCAAGCCAACGACTGATGCCGCCGCCGCCCGCCGGCGGAATGGGTGATTTGAGATTTGATTTTTATGGCGAATGGAGTGTGCCGAATGGAGAAATGACAGTATGCCTTTTTTTTCTTTCAAAAGGAAAAACCTAAATAAATACGAGTTGATTAAGGAGCACGAAGTCCTTTAAAAGTAAATTAAGATTAGGCATTAAATCGTAGCGAAAACAAAAACTGGAAAGATTTGGATGATATGGTTGCATTAGGCAGTCCTGAAAAAAATAATACCAAGATGTGAAATGTTTAGGAACCCATTGTAAAGGGTAGTACCCTTTACTGTGATGGACTGTCACGCCCGGGAGGTCTGGGTTCGGTTCCCAGTGATGGACTGTCACACCGGGAGGTCTGGAATCGATTTGCAGAGATGGTCTATCACGCCGGGAGGACTGGGTTCGATTCCCAGTGATGGATTGTCACGCCCGGAAGGTCTGTGTCCGATTCCCAGCGATTGTCTATCACGCCGGAAGGTCTGGGTTTGATTTCCGGCAATAGACTCACATGCCAGGAGGTCTGGTTTCGATTCCCAGAGGTGTGGGTTTGATTACCAGCGATGGACTATCACATCGGGAGGTCTGTGTGGGTTCGATTCCCAACTTATGCCATTTTTTTTCGGGGTACTGCCTTTTGTGAAGAATTAACAAAACCTCCAAGTGTACTGCTTGTCAAGAAAAGTGCATTAAGCTCAGCAAGCCATTTTGAACCGTAAGAACATTGTAGGTCCCCTTCATTTCGCACACAGGGGGTGGTTGAGAGTGTCAGTCCCTAGGCTTTTAGGTCTTCATGAGCTAGTCGTGCCACAAAATTTATTTTTCTATTCGAAGCAGAAATATTTGTTAGAAATTAAAGATCCACTCCCACAAGAAGCATCTGTTTTCGAAATTCCAACTCAAAAACGTAAATACCTCCTTCTTCATCACAAATTACAGGTATGATTGTGACTTCCAACCGTAGGTTACCTGGAGAATATCTCATTTTGAAGCACATACCTCATCTGGGAATGTACATATGCCAAGTTGATGGGCAATGCTTCTTCTTTTCTACTGCTGCTTCCACAAATGAGAGCTGATTCGAGAATCATAATAACAAAAAAAAAAAAAAAATGAAAACGAAGAACCCCATTCAGTTTTTGGCCAATCCCACTGTGCCATCGCTCGTACATACCTAAGATAGACAGATAGAGATATACTCTTCATCCTCCTCGGGGGCACTTCAAAAGTACCTATGCTTCATATATAGCAGCCTCGATTCGACCATCAGTTCTTTGCTTCTTTTCCATATACAAAAAAAAAAATGTGGAACACCCCTCCTAGCAGCAGCAGCAGCTCTGCTGGATGATTGATTGCTCATCATTTTTCATTCTTAATGAAAATGCACCCTGCTGGGCAATCACATGTATATTCTTCCTCGCACTCTTGATGGTAGGTATAGTGGTATTGGTGGTGGCTGATGCTGGTTTTGGCTGCTTCTATCTGGGTCTGGAATTTGTCGGTTCGTCCCAAGTGTTGGTGATATGGAGTCTCTCTATACACTGGGTTTGCCTTGTTTTTTTTGCTATTTCATACATATAGGATTGCTTGCTTTAGGCATCAGAGGTTGGTTCATCGGAATGGATTCATCATCTCTCTTATATGGGGGTTCCAGTAGAGCAACCTGGCCCGGGGTTGGTTGTATGATGGTGGGCCGGGTGAGTTCTCGTCTTGGTCACACATAAACACAACCAAAACGGAACATTACAGAATGGCTGTGCGCGCTTTATGTACCTCTTCTTGTTGTACACCTCTATAATCCTCATATAGCTGATGGCTGAAGCTGGAAAAGAAGATTCTGCTGAAGAGTTATGTTTGCCAGAGTGATATTTCATTAAGGGGGTGTTACTAGAAAGATGTTTTGTTTTGTTTTGTTTTTTTTTTTCTTTTTTTTTTGAGGCCAAAAGTTGTGTTTTTCTTTTGCAAATGTTCAAGCAGCAGATCTTTCTCTTACAAGAGTATGGAAAGAATAACAATCTCAAGTAAGTTACACCCAAACATCATCATTAATCATTTGTCTTGTTGTTTGGGTTTTGTTTTTTGAGTCCTTTTTTTCGTATAAGAATCGAGAGGTGGTTCTTGTGCCGCGAAAAAATACTCTTTTTTTTTTTTTTGTATTCTTCCTTTTGCAAGAATAAATAAAGTTAGATGATGAATTTAATGGTTTTTGTAATTATCGCACATCAGGATGACAGAAGGAATGTATACTTTACTTCAGAAACAAAGAAAGTTAGGAAATTATTGATTTTAATTAAAACTAGAGGCTCCATTCTTCTTGCCTGCTTATAGTTTTAGGCTATTAGAGATCGTCCGTTTGCTTCTTATGTTTAAAAAGGGAACTTTTAAGTTCATGTTTCAAGGCCGTTTTGTTTTATTTCGCTTAAAGTTTTAGAGAGTATCGTCATCGTGATGCAGTTTTTGAACGCTCATTCAGTTTTGAATCCATAAGCTCCTCCGACAGTTCGATAAGCTTGTCGCTTCTGAATAAATTATTTATTGTAACTTGCTAGGTCTGCCACGTCTAGTAACTTGTAAAATACAGCCAGTGGCTAGAGATTTGTTTGACGTGAAATAGTATAAAAGGATACCATTTGGTCAAATATATTGACTTAACCTTGGGTGAGGTTGTAGTCAAGTATCATTACCAGTTTAATAGAATTCGAATTCAACGTGACTTTTAATGAAAATATCAAAACACATTCTTATTTTAAATATCAAACGTAGATGGTTCCCTGCTTCATTCGGATGAGGACCAGCTCAGAAGGTGGAAGGAACACTACGCTTCGGTATTAAACCGTGTGTTCGATAGCGATGGCTGCTATCTGGGCAACCGCAGGCAGAACGCAAATCCCTCTCCAGTTTTTTGTTTGTCACGTCTCACGCTACGGTAAACACCTCTCATCTTCATGCGATACGTGGATTCTAGCTCGTTTCTCTTTGCTGCTTGAGTAGCTGCGATGCGAGCTTGCAGTTGTTTTCTTTCGTCGATCTTTTCCCAGGTTTCTGCGGATAGCCAAGCACTATTTCTTCCTTGTGCCCGACCGACTATTCTTTCATTACCGGTTATGGAGACATTTTTCACAGCACACCATTGGTCTTCGATGGAGGTAGGTTCACTGCTGCTGATTGTTCTCAGTCCTTGAGAAAGATGGTCAACTTTTTGTTGGCGAACTACGGGTCCCTTAGTCTGTCGGTATTAAACCTGGGCATTCGAGTGTTTTCTTGGGATCTCCGAACTGCAGCTGTGCGCAGTCTTACGAGAGCTACCATCAGATGGTGGTCCCGGGCCAATCCCATGTCTGCCCCTCTCCTGTTCCTGACGTCCAGGAGACTACTTCTAAAACGTCGGCTGATCGCGAAGTGGTCAATTTGGTTGGAGGTTGCCAGCCTATCGTTGGACACCCAGCTTATTTTGTGGCACGTCTTGTGTTCAAACATGGTACCACCAATTACAAGACGGTTGACATCTAGCAGAAATCCGCGAAACGTTCGCCGTTGTCGTTGCAATCGCCAACGCCATGTTTTCCCATGACATGCCTCAGTCCTTCGTTGTTATTGCCAACTTTGGCATTCAGATCTCCCATAACCATTATGATGTCTCCGCGAGGTGTATTTTTGTAAGCAGCACTCAGCTGGTTATAAAACCAGTCCTTTACTTCAGGAAGTGAGGTATTTGTTTTGGCGTAACACTGTATGATGGTGACGCGACGTACTCAAGTCCGAAACCCTGCCTTAAGTATCCTGTCTCCTAGAGGCTCCCATGAAATCAGGCTATTGTGCGCAGTTTTAGTAAGTACCAGCCCAACACCTGATTCCCGGACACTTCCGGGCTCTTTTTCAGAGTAGAATAGTACAGTGTTACGGTTTGGGGATTTATATTTGCCCGAGCCCAACCATACCGAACTTCGCTTAGTCCTAAGATATCCAATTCGTATCGCATGAACTCTCCTTCAAGTTGGAGGAATCCGGAATTTTGGGGCCCTTCTTTACCACTGTCGAGAAGGGTACATACATTCCAGAAAACAATCTTTGTCCGGTTACAATAGCCAAAAGTCGTCCTTATCCTAGGCGTAGTGTCGGTTTCGTTAGCGGGATTTGCTTCAGTTACGAAGAGTGCTAACCTCCGTAATCTATCCTAAAAAGCTAGGAACTTTTGTATTATAGTGTTCTTAGTTTCTTTCGTTCAACACTCGCGCTTATAAGTTTAGCAAGTCAAGTCCGGTTGGACGAGACCAGTATCCGGTGGTTACCACGAGGAGGTAAAATAAGCACAATTGATGTGTAGAAAAAGTTGCGGATCACATGGAGCCACCAAGTTGGCCCGGTCAGTGCCTACCCAATCTCTACACACCCAACCACTATCGATTGGACACATCCATTAATGACTTAAAAACTGAATTACTGAAACAAAAAAAAAGAAAAATCTTACATTATGTACTTGGAGGTCAAAACAATTATTTCAAATCACGCCTACGTCTTTTAACTCAGATAGAACCTTCAAACTTTAAAATATAAAAAAAAAACACACACAAACATTAACCCCAATATTTTGAAACTACTACTTTCTTGACTACTGCGCATATTTTTGATTGGCTTACAGACTTGCTGAATGATGGAAGCTATGCTCAGCTTAAAAATATAATTAATTACAACTTTCAACGGTATTATTATTCAAAAGTTGACAGTGATCTATGGAATCATTTGATTGTGTGCGTGTATAATTTATTAATTAACTATAAAGTCTGTAGTTTTAATCAAATCTAAGAGAAAGATAGATAAAATGATTTAAAAAAAAAAATACAAACACACCACACACACACACACACAGACATTTAACAGATTTATTGAAGACCATTTTGTGATGGAAGAGACTTGCTTTGAGCTATTGAAAATACGTTGCCTTTGTGATCAAATGATCGAATCTTAAATAAATCACAATGATTAATAGCAAGGAAAGCTAAAGATCTAAGTGAATTTCTTAATAGATTTTTTTGTTTTGTTTGAGTCTGTAAGGAATTTCCATAAAGAAAAGAATTATACGTTGATTAACGATATTTATTAATTTAGAAAATCTTCATACCCGAAAGACAATAATTTAGGATTTAAAATAAAAAGTGACATATTCTTGCGGATTTAATTTATCACTCACTCACTAATCTGATCATCATTTGTATGATCAAAATAAAGAGGTTTTCAATTCTTGAAATTAGAAGTTTGTTTTACGATTTGGTTGTTTCAAAGTGATGTGATCAAAAAAAAACAGCTTTTTTTTTAAATTAGTACAAAAATTTGAAACAAATTTTTGTATTTTTGATGAATTTATAAAAAAAAAAATTCCTTTCTATATAAACTTTACATTCAAATATGCAAATTGGACCGCCCAACAAATTGCCAAATGAATATAATCGATTTCTATGGTAATTTTATTGCTTTGGTGATTTCTAAAAAAAAAAAAAAACAAAAATCAACAACAAAAAAAATGTCAAACAAAATTATTCATTCAAATCGAAACCGTAACCAGATTTTTGATCTTTGAGCTATATCCGATGATAGATCTTAATAGATCCACTGAATATTAAGATAAAAGTCCAATAGTCTACCACAGACTTACCCATACAAAAAAATACAAAAAAAAAAATAACCTAACCGTGGGTTTGTTATGTGAATGATAAATTGGTGATATTTTTTTTAGTCAGAAAAGGTAGAAAAAAAAAAGACAGAAGAAAAATGTCAACTCGAACCGTTTATTGTTGTGTTCTCGGCTCAAATTGAGTTTTTGAATAAATTTTCTACCTCATATTCCATTCGATGAAATGTTTAATAAAAAATTAAATGAGTTGAGATGAAAAATCTCCAAGTTTTGTTAATGGCCCCCTAATTGGGTCTTTTGCGTGCGAATAAATGATTGACCCGAAATCTCATTTTTGATAGCAGTTAGCAGTTGTTGTAGGTAGGTAAGGTATAGTAGGTAGAGTGATGGTAGCTGTAAGGTTTTTGTCAACAATTTATTTCGGTTTTGTTTCGTTTTTTCATTTGTGTGGTATTTTGTGATAAATAGTAGATATTGTTTTGTTAAGCTAGTTTTTTTTTTGTTCAGTTTCTTGTTTTTTTTTTTTTGGAAATATAAGATTTAAATCCTAATTTATTGAAGATGATCATCAAAAGCTTCCTCTGCTTTTGTATCTGTGTCAAATGACAAGAGTTTTAAAGATTTTGGTTTTTTTTTTTTGTTGATTACTAACGATTTAACATTAATTTGATTATTTTTTTTTTTTTTATTGTATTCTTAAGAAAAAGACTTGTTGATAGCTTTTGGGCTTGTCAAAGTCTATGAAGATTAATGCTGACTATCATGAGATGGTATCTTAGGCACAAAGAAGGTTTTAAAATACATTTCTATTGCTTTTAAATAAAGTTTAATAAATAGATTAGATAGGGGAAGGTTTTCAAGTAAGAATAGTAGGAAAACTGCTAAAATTGTCGCACAAAACGGAGCAAATATAAGAAATTCATGAATCATTATTATCATCAAGTTGACGAAAATTCCAAAAATACTAAGAATCAAATCGACCTTTTAAGCTACTTTTTACAGACAGTTGTTAATTGCTACTTGTGGAACCTCTTTCTCATCACACCAATGCAGCTGGATAAACTATGGACCCCTAAAATTGCAGCAAACGAAATATTGCCCAAACGAATTTTTAGTTTGCTGGACAATTCTTCGACTTCGTTTGCAGCAAAATGGTAAATTCGTTTGGGTTAAACACTTTCTGCGAACGATAAAACCTGTGATTGAACCGGTGCCGCGCCTTCTCGCTTACGAAGCGAGTATCTGATCATTCCGCTACGGACTGTACAATTAATGGATGCCGTAGAAAGCATACAAACAAAACAATAGAATGAATCATTTGCGTCAAACGACTTTTCGTTTGTTAGATAGTAATTTTTCGAACACAATTTTGTTTGCAGCAAACTTTTAAATTCATTTCGGTGAAACAATTTATGCGAAGGAATAACTAAAAAAAAAATTCAGCATAACACCGGCGATTTTACCTGCAACTTCTCGGTTACGAACCAATGCTGTTGCCCAATGCGCCACGAACTAGATAAATTTTGTGTAGCATAAAGAATGCACATGAACACCACAAACATAGAATCAATCATTAAGAAAATTTATTTCCTGCAGTCATTTGTTGAAAACGAATTGTATATTTCCACAAGTAGTGAAGTTCTTTGCAAGAAACAACTTTCTGGAAAGGTTCTTCGCAAACACTATTCATTCGTTTGCTGCAAACAAAAGAATTTTTCTTCAAACGAATGGGTTGTTTTGCATCATGTTTACGTAAATAGTATTACAATTTGGGTCAAATGCAATACAGTTGCTACGAATGGAAAACTTTTGCGGGGATTGTAAAGGGTGATTTTTTAAGAGGTTTAGAACTTTAAAAAAAAAAACACAAAAAATTCAAAAAAATTAATGAAATATTTATTTGAATCGATAGTTTGAACCTTGCAATTTAATGTTTAAAGATAATTTCATGTAAATGTTGACCGCGGCTGCGTCTCAGGTAGCCCATCCGCTGAGTCCAATTTTGGCATACTCTTTCACACATATCGGCCGGTATCTCACGAATGAATGCATAGATGTTGGCTTCCAGTGCGTCAATGGAAACGGGCTTGTCCCTATAGACATTAGCCTTGACATACCCCCACAAAAATAATCTAATGGTGTCAAATCGCACGATCTAGGCGGCCAATTGACCGGCCCGAAACGTGAAATTAACCAAAAATGAGCCTCATCGCTGAACACAATTTTTCGATAAAAAAGCGGATCCTCGGCCAGCTTTCCAAGAGCCCATTCACCAAAAATTCGGCGTTGTGGTAGGTTGGCTGGCTTTAGTTCTTGCACCAGCTGTATCTTAAAATGCTTAACGCCCAAATCCTTCCGCAAAATTTTCCACGTAGTGCTGAAACAAAGGCCTAACTGCTGGGAACGGCGCCGAATCGACATTTCGCGGTCTTCTGTCACACTATCTGATACGGCCGCAATATTTTCTTCACTACGCACAGTACGTAAACGTGTTGGTGGTTTAATGTCCAACAAAGTGAATTTGGCGCGAAATTTATTCACAATCTTCCGAATAGACTGCTCAGAAGGTCGAGAATGCCGACCATAAAATGGAAGCAGCGCGCGATGAACATTTCGAACCGAGCACGAATTTTGATAGTAAAACTCAATAATTTGCAAGCGCTGTTCATTTGTAAGACGATCCATGGTTAAATTGCAAACCAAACTGAAGCTGTTTGACAGTGACACAAGGTACTAAACACACGTCAGCTGTCAAAACCAGTGTTGCCAAAACCAAACAAGCTAAAAAATCACCCGTTATTAACTTTCCAGCAAATGATTTTCATTTAATTCAAAGGATAAACGATAGCAAACATATTATTTCTCTGAGTGCAGCAGCTTGCGAAACACTTTACGTGGCTATTTTTACCAGTATATTAGACAGTTTATTCGAAAAAAGTACTTTAAAAGACCAAATGCGACGCATTTATGACTTCTTATTGATGTCAATTGCTTTCAATTCTTCTAGCCCTTGTAATTTGGTACTCAGAAGCATTTTGTTGTTCTTTAAATACCAATTTCCTACACCAAAAAAATAAAATAAAATACCTGTATGCCTGGTTTTCCTATTATATAACTCAATCTTTCACAAAATCTCCATTGCACGCTGTCCTGAAATCAAATTAAAAATTTCCTCTGCCTAGAGCGAAAATCAAATCGAATTATATTTAAAACACCCTCCGCTACCATGCACCGTTCTCCTTGTTGTCCTTGATGATGATGCCACTCAAAATACTGGAAAACCAAAAAGGTCATCAACTACTATAAAGCTTTTAAGTCGCCAAAGTATTTATAGCCCCAAGGATGATAAGACAAATCATAGCTTCTGCATCAGGAAATGTGTCACACACATCAAAGGCTCAACGAAATTCCAATCTACACCACAGTCCCTACCCCTACACCACAAACATGTTTTCAGCAATAAAACTATACCTTTTGTTTATAAATTCTTCCCTCTGGTTATCATACCGCGTTTAACCCAAGAATATCAAGTTCAAACGATTGGAAAAATATTGTTATTTTTTTTTGCATTCTTGTCGTGTTCAGTATTCAAATCGAGTTCGAAAAATTAGAAAATATAAGGGAGAGACAGGACTTACTCACCCCTTTTCTTTTTTGTTGATAGAAAATATGCTTGCCAAATTATGCTTGGGGCAAAAATTAACCCTCTAATCGAAGTTGAAGAAGAATGAAACGCACGCGGTCGTTCCTCTTGGCTTATTCCTCCTGAATCCTGGATGATGGTGTGTCTCATCCTGGGCTGTGTGTGTGTGTGTGTGTGTGTGTGTGTGTCGTAACCTCTTGTCTCATGTAAAAAAGGGAAATTTTAAGGTCTACCTATTATATAGGTGACCCCGCTTCGAACCAATCACCAGTTTCCACCTCAAACACCCACCATTTCCACCATCACCACCATTACCACCACATCATCAGAGAAACATCGGGAATGTTTGACGATGGTTTTTCCATCATGTCCTGAACATTCTCATCGCTTTGCTTCGGCAACTACGAGTAAGTAAGGTACAGCGAAAACCAAGTGAACTGCAAACACAAAGGGGTGGAGAGGAGTTTTCATTTACACGCTGCGGCAAACTTCAAGTTAATCAATCTTTCTTTCAACCCTTTTCCGGTCGGGCGGGCGACCGACGCGAAGAGCGACGCGACGCGGCATTTCGTATTGAATCGCTGGTATATATTTTGTTTACGGTGGTGGTGTGGGAGGAATGGGAGGAGGTGAGTTTTCAGATATACGTGAGTGAATATAGAGTTTCTGAGTCCTCAGGCAGGTGATTTCAGTTTCGCGTATGCGCCGATTCAGGATCAGATATTTGAAAATTTTATATAAATTTTTTTTTGTTTTTTGAATTTTTCCTCTGTGAGTGGCGGGCATCAAGTTTCACTGCAAAAAAAAATACCTTTGATCTCATATCCGTTTGGTTGGAGTTGGAAAAACTGAATAATAAAAAAAAAACACACACCTTTATATTAATCGACCTATCAAAATGCGAAAAGGCGCAGAAAAATTTTGTCTGCAACAAACATTCGAATGACTTTTCATCAAAACAATTCATTGGGGTTTATTTTTTTCATTTTGAATATGCAGATAGGTGTGAGCTGGGGTATGTATATTGTGGGAAGGGGTTCATTCCGAATAAATGATAAAGGGATAATTTTGCTTAAGGCTGTTTTTTACTGCCTACTACCCATAAAAAAAATACAAAGCGAGGACAAACAGTCGTTTCTATTTAAAATAATGGACTTTTAGCATTTTTCACGGTGCTTACAACACAAAATATGATACAAGTTAATTAATATGATTTTTTTTTTAAGATTTTTGAAACAAAAATAAATGTCCAATAGTTTGAAGAATTTTCGAACGATTCGCTAAAAAAAAATAAAGAACAAGTTTTCATAAATTTTTCAAAATTTTTCAGGAATTAGTTTTTAAAAAAACATTGCACTTTTATTTTGAAAAAAAAAAACAAAAACATTTTGTCTCATGATTCTATTTTCAAATAAAAATAAATTGCACGACTGGGTCGCACGTATTTGCTCTTTTAGATAAAGATACTATTTATGCTAAGCTTTTTTAATTAAAAATTTGTAAATGCAGTTTTAGAAAAAAAAAAATTAAAAAAGGATAAAATTCAATTTTCAAATGACTAAAACAGCTTCTTAAATGAATTTAACCTCAAAACAAAGTATGCAATTTGATTTCTTCTATAATGATACATTTTTAGAAAAAAATTTTTGAAAATCGTTAGAGCCATTTTTTTAAAAAAACTATTTTTTCCATATAAAATTTTGCAAGGACTTTTATAAAAAAAAAATTGGTACGCCATTTTTAAGATATTATTTATCAACATCTAAAAATTAAATTTTGAAAAAAAATATTGAGTAGTTTTTTAAAAAGGATTTTTCAAAAAAAAAATTACATTTTTTTTTTAATCCAAAAAAATAATTTTCGAAATTTTTTTTATTATATATTATTACGGCACCTTAAAAGCATCTATATAAAAAAAATGGTTGAAATTGATTGAGTCATGAAGGAGAAAATCAGAATTTAAAAAAACGGTTCTATGGCAGGTACCGGTTTTTGAAAAAAAAAATGGTTCTCATTTAAAGATAGACCTTACTTAAAGAAATGACCATGATTTTTTTAATCAAAATCGTAGGCACCGTTTTTGAGAAAAATGAGTTTTTCTAAAACCGTTATATGACAGGTACCGTTATTTGGGGTCCAAAAAAAAAAATTCAAAAAAACCTCTGGGGATATTCTCTAAAAAACGCCACATACCAAGTTTGAAGTAAATCGACCCATCCGTTTAGGCTGTGGTCTCTGATACATACAGACAGACAGACTTTAGGAATGTGATTTATTTCTGCGTGTCAATCTTAAATGGCGTTTTGCAGGTTGATTCATTTATTTAAAAAAAGTGGATTTTTGAAAATAAAGTAAAGCTTAAATTTGTAAATTTTGAAGTTGGAGTTTCCATTTGAATATGTGAATATCATTTACTGCTCAGAGTTTTGGCCAAAAGGAGTGAAAATTCGCCCATTTAAGTTTATACCAAAAAAACGAAGGTCTAAGCCGACAGACATTGCCAAAAAACGACAGAACTCCTCTGACAACCCCGGAAAAAGCAGCATCTGCTGCTACGATAAATTGTCTTGATGTTTCTGCTTATGGTCTTTATGGGGATGTTGTTGCTATTGCCCCAATTAAGGATTTGTCTAATTTTAATGTTGCTGAATTCGTTGCTGCTGATGATGTTGCTGCTGCTGAAGTTGTGGTTGCTGATGATGTTGCTGCTGCTGAAGTTGTTGTTGCTGCTGATGTTGTTGATTTGGATGTGCCTTCTTTAAACGTTGATGGATTCGTTGCTGCTGATGTTGTTGTTGTTGAAGTTGATTGTGCTGATGATATTGCTGCTGTTGTTGCTGATTTTCATAAAGTTGCTGATGCCGACTATATCAATGTTAACTATGATATTAGAAGCTCAATCTACTATCAAAATTCTGGAGGTCTACGGACAAAAACAATAGATTTCCTTCCAATGCAGTAGCTGACTGTTCGTACGTAGTCATTGCTCTAACGCAAACTTGGTTGTGTGATAATATACACCACATCTGAACTCTTTGATGACAGCTATATCGTCTAAAGAAAATATCGCTGTCCTATTCAGACTGGTCTAACAAGAGGATGCGGTGTTGTCAGCATATTTTGTCCATTGAATCTAAAATAAAAAATAACCCGAAGGCTTTTTGGATCTTTCTGATTACAAAAAGAAAATCTATAGGTATTCCTCTTTCTATGAACTCAAACCATTCCATCTGACAAAATTCCCGCAATTTTTGTTAAGAACTGCAGATACAATTTATTGATCCCGTTTCATAACCTCTCTCTGTCAAAAGGTTTGTTTTTGGTTTGTTGGAAGTACTCTTTTGTAACTCCAATTCACAAGGCAGGTCTTAGAACCTGACAAGATATTGAAAACAATAGTCCTATAGTGAAATTACAAAATATTTGAAGCGATTGTCAAGCGAAAACTCTACTCTATCACTTTTTCATGTATTTCTGAGGATCAGCATGGGTTTGTAAGTGGAAGTCCCACTACAACAAATTTGGCCATTTTCACCAACTTTTGTCTAAATAGTGTGGAACAACACTTTCAGGTTGATGCTATCTACACAGATTTTGCAAAAGCCTTCGATCGTGTTCAGTTTCAAATTTTAGAGTGTAAGTTATTAAGCTTAGGTCTTCACTCTGCATTACTTGGCTGAATAATGAGTTATTTAACAAACCGTAAACAGTATGTCAAATTAGGATCATATCTTTCGAAACCTATTTATAATTATTCGGGAGTTCCACAAGGTAGCCATCTAGGTCCTCTTTTTTTCCTATTTTTTTATAAACGATTTACCGGATTTCATTGTACACTCAAGTGGATTACTTTTTGCTGATGATTTGAAGATATATAGGCAAATTAAAGCTTTGTCGGATTGTACCAAACTTTAGCTTGATATTGATAGACTTACAAATTGGTGTGATATAAATTGTCTGCATCTTAATATTCGTAAATGTTCTGTTATGACATTTACTCGTTCTAGAAACCCAATTATTTTTCAATATCAAATCTCTCAGTGTGAGCTTACTCAAATTACGATGCATAAGGATTTGAGAGTTGTTTTCGATTCTCAATTAAGTTTTGCCTTGCATATGGATTTTTTAATCTCGAAAGCAAATGCTATGCTTGGTTTTCTTTTTTAGAAACTCAAAAGAATTTTATGATCCTTATACCTTGAATTGTCTGTTCGTCTCCTTGGTTCGTTCAAATCTTGAATATGGATGCTTAATATGGTCTTCCTACTATAACAATGGAATAAATCGGATTAAAAGAATAAAAAATAGGTTCACTAGATTTGCTCTTCGCAAAATTTATTTGCATGTGAACATGCCAACTTATAACATTAGATGCCAATTAATCGAATTAAAACAACTTCTTTGCAGAAGCGTTAATTATTTGGCAATGTTTGCTAGGGATATTATTTGTAGCCACATTGATAGCCCTAAGTTACTATCGTTATTAAATTTGTACGCTCCAGTGCGTTTTCTACGACCTAGAGAGATTTCTTTGAGCCAATTTCCCATAAATCTTCATATTAATAAACGCATTTTAGTGAGTGTATAACGGTATGTAATTCTTATTATTATGTGTCTGAACGCGAAAATCTTACTTAAAAAAATTAGACCTACTTATCTAAAGGATTTTGGCCCGCCCGAACTCGAATCAGAAGTCAAAACTACTCTAGCATCGTGTCACGTTTTACGAGATGTTGTATTATAAACATGTCAAAAACCCGATTTTTTGTTACATTTATGGTCGAATTTTTTAACTGGTAAATAATTTTTTATAAAAATATTAATGAAAGTTTTGAAGTATAATAACTTTCAATGACTAACTTTATGCTTTTGGGGTGCGGAATAGGTGTCTGAAACTATCCAACAAAATTAACAAAAACATGAAAAATAATCGAATACTTCAAAATATTGATTTTGGTGAGAAATTTCACTAAATAGGGGTTATTTTTGCTGTTGATATCCCAAAAACTACGGAGTTTCGAAAATTATAGTGATTTTTTTAAAATAAAGGTTTAAAATTTGAGTAGGTACACATTTATAAAAATATATAATTATTACGTGAACTAAATACTCCAAATTTGAGTTGAATCGAATCGGCTTAACAGTTTAAAATTTTTACTAGGTCAGACGAATCTAAGATTGCTATTTTCTAAACCTTAAAACCTTATTTAGATTTAGAAAAGTTCAGTCTTATATAATTTCATTACAGATTCCATCGTAATCGAAAATGTTAAACGAATACCGAAAATTTTAATCACAAAATCCATTCGTAGGGGAAACTAATGCTCCAAGTTTTTAAAATTTTGTATCAGTTAATCTGAATAAAACGAAAATGCGTCGCCATTTTCTTCGAGAAATTGATCTTGTCGTAGACTTATAGAAAACCTCGTGTTTCTATAAAAAAAAAAAACTATGAATTTAACAAAAATATTGGGTTCAAATATTTTATTTA
Source organism: Meliscaeva auricollis (assembly GCA_948107695.1). NCBI lineage: Eukaryota > Metazoa > Arthropoda > Insecta > Diptera > Syrphidae > Meliscaeva > Meliscaeva auricollis. The sequence goes on along the minus strand of OX403619.1, from coordinate 46,202,801 downwards.
TTCATTCATTTTCCTTATTCTTGCATGTCCCTTACTTTGACGGATCCATTGTTGCGGAATCAAAAAAAATTAATCTCTAAAATTGTAGCTTATTAAATGCTTATTTGTTGTGCAAACCAAAAACTCTTTAGCTCGCAACTTTCCACTAAAAAAAGGTATGAACTCTGAAGTTGGCGGCCAAATTTATAGATTTTTAAATGTTTTAAAGTTGCATAAACTTCGCTACAATAGATTTTTAGTTATTAAAAATTCCGCTAAAAAAAAAAACAAAAGTTAACGAACAAAAGTAAGAAACATATCATTTTTTAATGTCTAAAATTGTAGAGTTTTAAATGCTAATTTGAGTCATTTTTATAGGTCATTTACTATTTCAATTTTCAGTTTTAAGACAAGAGACCTGAAACCAATGGAGAAAATGTGAACAAATTACATTTTTTAATTTCTTTTTTGCCATTAAATTTAGCTTTTCAAACTAAAATTTGTTGCGTAAACCTTAATTTTGTAGTTTAAGTGATTTTTGAAATATATTTGCGCAAAAACTTGCATATTTCAAAAAGTGCTGAGATAAAATTTGTTTAATTCCGCCACAAAGTGTCTGCCAGTGTAAGCGACGTTTTTTTTATCGGGAAACGTAGCTGAATAATCCAATCGGAGGTTTTCAATTGTATGGAACTTGTGAAAGGCCTGAATATGTTTTTTACTTTACTGCAGTTTCCATTCAAATCATTTCTTATTCTATCATGGCTGTTTAAATCAAAACCAGAGAGTCTTTTAGATCTTCCCTCCTTTTAGGTGACTGAAATTCTATAGTGGTCCTAAATCACTAAATCAATAAAATTTGAACAAGCAATTCCTAGCTTATTTAGCGAGGGCTATGAGTTTTTACTAAATGTTAATTTTTTGTTAGCCCTTCAAAATGAGGTTATGTATTGTTCTAAGTCCTTTTTAGTAGTCCTAGTTAGTAGAACAAAAAATCAAGATTGTATTACACACAATTTGAGCGTTATTCAAGATTGCATTTATCTTCCTGCACCGAAGTATTGTTTCATTGTAAAAATTATGTCACCTTAAGCCTCATAAATCCTTCAACTGCAGCATAATGACTCAAATAAAATCTTTTGTTAAACAAAAAAAAAAAAAATACGAAAATCCTTTGCAACACGAAATATTCACTTTGTGCTTCTGTTTCATTCTTTTTCAAAAAAGAAAAGAAGAACAAAACATTTAAAGGAATTATGCGTGTCCATCCATATCCCATTATGCATTATTTTCAAGGATTCAATTCATTTACCATATCTATCGTATTTTGAACTAGAAAAGGAGGTCCTCCTGTGGTTTTTCATACATAATACTAAACGAAAAAGGAACAAAATCCTTGACAAACAATATTCACACAAAAAAAAAAAAAACAAAAAGAAAGTGAAATTTTCACTTCGACAAGGAAGTAGAATATAAAATAGAGGTACCAGTATAAGATTTTAAATTTCAACAAAAATATCTTCTTTTGTTTAAAGTTGAAATTGTCATCGGTCGGGCATACAGTTTACGGCAGTAAATCATCATTCACTTTTAAGAACAGACTTTTCGAAATCCTCGAACGAAACGAAATGAAAAAAAAAGAAAAAAATCCTTTTGTGTATTGGAAATTCATTGCCAAAATGTTGTCGTGGATTATGCAAATTTTCAAAAGTCTCCTATAGTGTCGCCGTGTCCTTTCTGTGATGTGTTTTGTTTTGCTGAACAAAAGACATTTGAATGTTTTTAGACATTCCTTTGTTGAGCAATATAAACATTTCCGAATGAAGAATGCCTAAATTTTTAAATGCAATTTGTATTGCTTCTATTTTTAAAGGTCAAAAATTGGACTGTTTTGAATGGACAAAGTGATGTATTGTCTAAGGAGAAATCAGGTCACTTTGACGTAATAAAGAAAAAAAAAGGTTGATGGCGGGTGTGTGTAGGATTCACTTAAACATATTGTAGGAGTCTGTTTTCACGGGAAATTTGTCACAATCAAAAGGTGACATGACATTCTTTCCAAATTCAAAACAAGGAAGTGATAGATTGGTGAAAGTTTAGGAGAGGCAAATCGAATTCAGTGAAAAATCAAAGGTTCGAACAACATGAACTCTGAATCCACTTGAAGGAATTGTTTTTCAGAATGCTGAATCAGTGACTTAAGAATCCTTGTTAAATCTTATTACAATTTGAATTTGAGTTAAGGTACACTGACAGAAAAAATCGATTGCGGCAAACGGAAAATTTGCCCAAACGGCTTTTTTGTTTGCTTGTCAATTTGTTGACCTCTTCTTAAGCGTTACACTTGTGATTGAACCGGCTGCGCGGCGCGCGGTGAGCTCTCGCTTACAAAGCGTGTATTTCTTCATTCCGCTACGAACAGTTTAATTTGTGTTTGGCGTAGAATTCATATAAAAAAATGAGAAAACGATTCGTAAGCGTCAAACGACTTTTCGTTTGTTGGATAGTATTTTTTTCACTTCATCTTTGTTTGCAGCAAACTCTTAAATTCGTTTCGGTAAAACAATTTATGCTAACGACTATACATGTATGAAAAAAAAAAGTTAAGCGTAACACCGGTGATTGAACCTGTGGCCTCTTGATTTCGAAAAAAAAGGCTATTACATAGCTATTGCGCCAAGATCTAGATAACTTTCGTGTAGCATAAAATGCATACGAAAACCACAAACATATAGGCAATTATTAAGAAAATTTGTTTCCTACAGTCATTTGTTGTAATTGAATTGTACATTTCCACCAATAGTAAAGTTCTTTGCAACAAACTACTTTCTGGGTAGGTTCTTCACAAATTATTCATTCATTTGCTGCAATAAGTTCATTCACCAGTATTCAAAGCTTTTTACCGTGCTAGTTCGTGGTATTTCGCATATTCTGCCGTGAAGTTTCATGCTTTTTCCGCGACTTTCCATGCTATATAAAGAGATAAATAAACTAAACTATATATTTTTAACGTTTTGCTTTGTGACTTTTTCACTTTTTTTCGCGGCATTTAAGTCTTTTTCCGGTGGTATTTAGCACTTTTGTCATGACGGTTTTTTTGCTATTCTCTGCGGTATTCCGTGATTTTACATCTGTATGACTCATATTTTTTAGCGACTTTTCACACTCTCTTCGTGACTTCATGCTTTTCTCTGTGAGTAGTATTTACCAATTTTATCCGCGGTAGTAAGCGCTTTTTTTTCATAGCTTCTGATTCTGTATTTTGCAATCATTCCCGTCGGGTTTAAAATTTCTTTCACCACTTTACCAGTTTTCCGCGTCTTATCTACGTGATTCAGCGATTTTTGCCGCTCATTTTATTTCCACGACTTTTCAGGCTTTTGTCTATGACTTTCTTCGCTTTTATTTGCGATATTTCTCCGTGTTATTACACACCTTTTTTGTGACCAATCTTGCTATTCTCCAAAGTATTTAACGATCTTCCACCAGTATTCCGCCATTTTTTCCATGGTATTCTGCGCTTTTTAACGCAACTTTTCTGTGAAGTTCTTTTTTTATTGCGCTATATTTTACGCTTTTCTCGCGTTAAAAAGCTCTTTTCTCATGATCTTCTTTGCGGTATTTTGCGATCTTCAACGGGTATCATTTTAAATCGGATTCAAATGAAATAAATATTCGAAAACTCGAAACCAAAATCAACAACTTGCTCAATTGTATGCAATGAAAAGACTTTGCAACTCAATTAACTCTCAAAGTATAATACACACAACGCCATCTGCCAGCATTTACCATCAACCCAGCATTCCATTTCAGATGTTGTTTTTTTGTGATATTTTTCTTTTTTTTTCAATAAATGGGAAAACTGTTCGAGAAAGAAACATGTAAGATCGTGAAAAAGCGTTTTTTTCTGTGATTTTGTTTATTTTTTCTTCCCATGCGGTATTTCGTGACTATTCACGTGCTGGTCAAAAGTTCTTCCAACACTTCAGCACTATTTCGCACTATTTGCGTGCATATTTTTCCACAAATTTTTAGACTTTTTTCCTTGACTTTTTGCTTTTCTCCTTGATATTTTACGCTTTTTCTCATGGTATTAAATGCCTTTTTCGTAACCTATCTGCGCTATTCTCCGAGGTTTTCAACAATCTTCCAACTGTATTCCGCGATTTTTTATATGGTACACATGATTTTTTCCAAGGACCATGAAGTTTTAATAGTTATTCTGTTATTCCTAAGGAAGACGAATCCAACTAATCAGAGCTTGTTAAAATCGGACCAGTAGTTCGACTTTGTTTTATAGATATAATAATAATAGAAGATAGAAGAAAGAAGAAGAAGAAGAAGAAGAAGAAGAAGAAGAAGAAGAAGAAGAAGAAGAAGAAGAAGAAGAAGAAGAAGAAGAAGAAGAAGAAGAAGAAGAAGAAGAAGAAGAAGAAGAAGAAGAAGAAGAAGAAGAAGAAGAAGAAGAAGAAGAAGAAGAAGAAGAAGAAGAAGAAGAAGAAGAAGAAGAAGAAGAAGAAGAAGAAGAAGAAGAAGAAGAAGAAGAAGAAGAAGAAGAAGAAGAAGAAGAAGAAGAAGAAGAAGAAGAAGAAGAAGAAGAAGAAGAAGAAGAAGAAGAAGAAGAAGAAGAAGAAGAAGAAGAAGAAGAAGAAGAAGAAGAAGAAGAAGAAGAAGAAGAAGAAGAAGAAGAAGAAGAAGCAGAAGAAGCAGAAGCAGCAGAAGAAGCAGAAGAAGCAGAAGAAGAAGAAGAAGAAGAAGAAGAAGATAGAAGAAAGAAACCTGTCTAAAATCATTTTTTTGATCCTTCCATTTTTTCCACTAGGTAGTGTATTGTTGGGCTTAAAAAGGTGTTTCTCAAGTTTCTCTCTACTGAAAGCAAAAAATTCCGACCTAAATGCAATAAATGAAACTTCTACTATACCTAAATACAAACTCAAGAACCATTCTGATTCTGATTTAAGGCTCTTCATTCTAGACGAACTCATGTAAATGAAGTTCAAACTCAAAAAAAAAAGAAAGAACCCAAAATGTTTGTATCAATGAATCACTCTCATCACCATTTGTTTAATATAACTCATGTCACCAAAAATGAAATAATATTCATCTTTAAAACAGAAACAACAACAACAACAAAAAAATACCCCCTGAGTCAGAACTGTGCGTTTTCAACCTTGACAATAAATTAAAAACTAAATTCCAAACAAATATGTCAATGAATCAGCCGTCAAGTTTATATTATATCTGATGGTTTTCTCAGAGATTCATTAATTTTAAAAAAAAAACGAAACCCACTTAAATGCAACCAACCAACCCTCTAATTGAGGCAGATGAAATAAATCCGTTGCATCTTTGTTTTTGTTTTTTTTTTTTGAATTATTTTATCTTTGAATTATGACAGCGCGCGGTTCTTGTAACATTATATACTTTAATATTGGGGTTAAGGGTACATATGCACACCAAACAGAACTCAACTTTAATGCATTTAACAAACAAAAAGAAACTATTGTTGGACGACCGACGCGACGACGACGCACGGACAAACGGGGATGGATGCCCGCCTTTAAATAGCACAACGAGACCATATCATCAAGATGCTACAATTCACTCTCTTTTCTTCCATTCTCTCCAAGATTTATAATAATAAATTCAAAAAGAACACAAAAACTATAATAGAAAGTCCTTAGCACTGCACAAGCAGTATTATAGCATATAGACTATAGAGTATAGAGTAGAGAGGAAAGAAAAGAAATGGATTTTTGACAGATTTATGACTATCGGAGCCGTCTTAATTTTTTGAATTATAGCCATCGAAATAGACGAAACGAAAAAAAAAATCCTGAAATGCTTTCGTTGCGCCTTGACTTGACTTGCCTTTTCTTTTATTCCATTTTTGTTTCTTTCTTTTAGAAACATCATCCATCGTCCGTCCGTCGCGTCGCGTCTTCGTTGTCGTCTGTTCCGGCGTATTCTGAGATTCCGCCTAGCAAACGGACGGATGTACTTAAGTATAGTATACCCAGCCATTGTAGATATTCCACATTTTCCAAACCACTTTTCTACGTCAAAAACTCCTGCTGGTTCGAGAGATTTTTTTTCCATACACTCGTATAATAGTGCTACCGACATACTCTCTTGTAAAACTATACTATATACTCGGTGGTTCGGGTTCGTTGCTGCACTCTTCCATTCAAGTTGTCAGAATCCATTCTTTTAATAAATCACAGTGTGTGGTATACTCTGGGTACTTAGTGTAGTTATATAGGATTGAACTGGTTTTGGGACGGGAACTGGAACACTGGGGACCAAAACCATATTCTACCATGTTATTGAAGGCAATAAACAAAATATCCTTGCACTCATACAAAGCGCTAGTAGAGCCTTCTCATGAACATGAATCCACTTAACGCGCCGCAAAAATTGCGGTTAGACCTCAATTAGGGATCCCACAACATTGAGTTTGCATTTTTGGTATGAGTGTGTGAGTTCGCGCGGAAATGCCATATTCCCCCCAAACCAAAGTGTATAGGTTTTTTTTTTTTGAATATTAGATCCACTTTCGCGAGGTAAAGCTGAAAAAGCGAATCACATGTCGCCCATTTTGGGATGATAATTGGCCAGTAATTGTCAGGAATTATTGGAACCGATGTAAGGGTTTGAATATAAGCGGAAGCGCGTATAGAACAACAAAAAAAAATAGAAAAATTTAACAACAAGGACGACGAAGTACATACTATAGAGCTTTCATGGAGTTTACCAGTGAAAACGACCAGTATTTTGTCGTTTTAGAATTTTGTTCCACAATGGCACATGAGATGTAGTTTAAAGGGTTTTTTTCGCAGCGAAAAATCAGGCCTCCCTTACACTTAAAAAAAAAAGTTCGACCAGCCAGTGTGACACTTTCGTGTGGGCAATCCTTAACGCAGCGGAAAGTTGCGAAGAAATACGTGAAAAGTCTAGGACATATATGAGAAATACCGCGTAATATCACAAAAAAAAGAGCTGCGGAATAAAACGCTAAAAGTTGATGAAAAAAAGTTACATATCGTGGATTACGGTTGAGGGTAAGAAAGCGCAAAACACATCTTTAAATATAAATCGCCGCGAAATACTGGTGGAAGATCGCGAACTACTATGGAGAATAGAATGGCAAGTCATGAAACACGATTAAAAAACTGCTGAAAAAAGCGAAGAGAATCACGGAGAAAGGCAAAAGGCATGAAAAGTTGCGGAAAAATAAAAGAACCCGTTGAATAACGTGAAAATCGCGAAATACTGATGAAAGATTGAAGGATAACAAGGAAAATACCATAAAATCATGAAAAAAGGTATTAGAACCTCGGAGAAAGAGCGTAAAACACCTCCCAAAAAAGAGAAGAAAGTCATGGGAAAAAAAGCGTTTAAATTCGAGAAAAAATATGCAAACTACCGCCAAAAAAAATTCAAACTACACGGAATACCAAGAAAACAAAGAATGTAATTCTAGTAAGGAATATCGCAGAATACCGCTAAGAACAGTACAGAAAGTCACAGAAAAAGCCATAAGAATTTTCGCGTAGAAAGCCATCGAAAGTTCAGGAATAAAGCGTGAAAATTTGCGGAAAAATATGCGAAAAATAATGGAAGAATTTAAAAAAATGACAACCAGAATTCAATTTCCACGTATCTGGTTCCATTCAGTTCGGTCTGTTGTTTGTTCTTACATACTGATTCAGGTCGGTAACGTGAAGTTAAGCGGAGCCGACTACGGTGTATTTTTTTGTTAGAAAATAGAACAACAATTTAATACTTCTTCTTCTTCTCCATTATCGACGATAGCCATGATCTCGGATGGGGTCACAACTCTCCCACTCTACTGCTTCACACTACGGCTCCGCATGTGGGGTTCGCCGGGTTGACCTCAGGAAACGTCGGCAGGCTTCTCGATTTTGAATTGTTCCATGTCTAAGGCCAACTGAATGCAGTTGTCGTTGCATTTGTCTTCTCCATGAGTTCTTGGGCCTGCCTCTTCTTCGCGATTGCATTGGAACGTCGTAAGCGATCGCCTTTTGAACTGGGTTCTCAGGGTTTCGTCTTTGTACATGACAGTACCAGCTTAAACGGTCATGCTGTATTTTATCCAAGATGGTGTTTTTGACGTGAAGGCTTCCTCGGATTTTCTTGCTTCTGATTCGATCAAGCTTTGTTACTCCTGCTGTCATACGAAGCATCTTCATCTCAGCTGCTGTCAGCTTATTCTCATACGTTCTGTACATTGTCCAACATTGTGAACCGTATGTAAGTGCTGGGCGAACAACTGCAGTATAGAGCTTTCCTTTCAGTTTAGGGGGCATTTTTCGGTCACAGAAGATGGCAGAGTTTTCGCGCCACTTCATCCACCCTACACTTATTCGGTGGTTGATGTCGTCATCACAAGAAGCTTGGTTGTTGATCATAGATCCAAGATATTTGAACTTTTCGCACTTGGGAAGTGTTGTTCCATTCAGGTAAATGTCCGGAATAGGGCCGTCTGGGTCAGAAAATGGACAGCAGAGATATTCTGTCTTTTTCGCGCTTATCCGGTACCCACTTCCCTCCAGAACATCCACCCACACATCAAGTGCTCGTTGCAAGGATGTTGGATCTTCACTTATGATGGCTCCATCATCAGCAAAGAATAACTGATTCACTTTCGGATCCGTCACTTTTCCTTCAAGCAGAAAGTCAAGGACTGTGATAAAGAGCAAAGGACTCAGGACGCTTCCCTGGTGCACACCGACTTTGATTGGGAACTCTTCGGTGACTCCTGCGGGGCATTTTACCTTCGTTTTTACTTCCTCGTACATGTCCATGATCATCCGCACGTAGGTTTCCGGAACCCCTCGCTGTCTCAAGGACACCCATATCAGATCTCGTGGTTGTCTATCGAATGCCTTTTCGAAATCAACTAGCACAATATGCAAATCCCTTGAGGAATCACGGTGTTTTTCCATTCGGATTCTTAAACTCTGTATGGCATCTGTGGTTGATTTACCCGAGACAAACCCGCACTGGTCATCAGACAGCCGTATTATTTTTCGCAGTCGGCCGTCCAAAATCCGCTCTACAATCTTCATGGTGTGTGACATCAGCTTAATCGATCGGTAGTTATCACAGTTTCGTGTGTCCCCCTTTCCTTTGTAGATTGGGAGAAGGAAACTTTCCCTCCACTGATTTGGCATTTGGTCACCGCTTATGAGTTTGGAGATGAGAATCGTAAGCCATTTACACCCAATGTCTCCCATCTTCTTCCAGAACTCAGAGGGTATTTCGTCTGGACCAATCGCCTTTCCTTTCTTGGAGTTTTTCACCGCCACGCTAACTTCTTCGACTGTAAGGTCGGGTACTTCTTCTAAATTAGGTTCGGCTGTTGGAAAGTATATCCTGGGAAATTGTTCATTTAGGAGTTCGTCACAATACTGTCGCCACCTGTGAAGAATTTTGTCGTCATTTACAAGTAGTAGGCCTTGAGCATCGTTAATGAACTTTGGTGAGCGAATTTCCTGGGCATTCCTTCTCCTTTGTGCGGCAATTTTGAAGATGGCTGCACCCTTGTTCAGCTTAGCATGTCGCAGTTCCTGGAGAGCCTGGTTGGCATCAGCAGCTGGATCAGATATTTCCCCAAGCTCGCGATACATGCTTTCCGTACTCTCTGCTTTATGCTGGGCACATTTCTTCTTGGCTTCCTTCTTGTATCGCTTGTAGTCCACTTCGAGTCGTGCTTTCTCATCTCTATTATGAGAGGGGCATTTGGACCAAGCTTGGAAAGCGGTCTTTTTCCTTGATATCACTGCCTTGACTTCATCGCTCCACCACCATGTTTCTTTTTCCCTTTGGTAGTTTCCTTTTGATGTTCCTAGCAGTGACCTCGCCTTCGACAAGCAAGTTCGTTGCAGAGAGTCCCACATATTTTGTACTCTGCACTCTTCGTTTTGTAGTCTGCTGATGGTTTCGCACAGATAATTTCTCATAACAGAGATGAATGCATTGCCTTTTCCTTTGTCCAGGTTGTACCACTTGATTCCTCCGGTAGCCTCTCTTTGTTTGTTTGCCGTCTTCGTCTCCATAAAAAATTCTGTCAGTAGGAGACGGTGTTGCTGGGCGCTCGCTTCTCCCAATATCACTTTGCAGTCTTTCACTAGCGGCTTCATGGAACTAGATACCAGATGATAGTCGATCTGTGTTTCATTTCCACCGCTGCTATAGGTGATAAGGTGTCGGCTTTGTTTAATGAACATGGTATTCAACACTATAAGACCATGTGACCTGCACATGCTTAGAATTTCTTCACCAGGAGGGTTTCTAGTTCCGAATCCAAGGCCACCATGGCAGTCCTCATAGTCTTCGTTGCCGTTCCCTACATGTCCATTTAAATCTCCACCCACAAACAAAAGCTCTTCCTTTGGGATGTCTTTAATGAGGTTGTGGAAGTCTAGCCAGAATGCATCTTTTTCCACCTGCTCACATCCAATTTGGGGAGCATATGCACTGACTATATTCCACACCTTTCCTTCCATCACCAGTTTTAGAGACATCAATCGGTCACTGGACTTCGAAATAGCCAAAACGTTTCCAAGAAGCTTTTCCGCAAGGATGACACCGATTCCGTTTCTACCTTGCTCTGTTCCGTAGTAGAACATCTTGTATTGCTTTGTCTTGACGTCTAAGAAGCGGGCTCTGTTTCCAGTGTTTCGCCACTTGGTTTCTTGGACGCACAAGATGTCCACTCGCCTCCTCTTCATCACCTCTTCTAATTCACAGCTTCGGCCGTTCATACTACCCACGTTCCAACTCGCGACTCTTAATTTTCTTCTCACCTCGTGCATTACTTTGCTAGCCCCCGGAATCCGTATAGCTCTGACCCGATTATTACTAATCGGTCCAGGATCAGTACTGTGCGTAGCATCTGTACTGCCTGGCGGGGTAGTGCCGCTCGTATTAGCAAGATTGTCCATAATGCTCGAAATTTTCCGAAAATTTCGCGAAACGTTATCGCATATTTTGTCGACACTGGCATGCTCCTATTTGTGTAATTTGATCGTCTTTTACTACGCCGGTGATCTCCAGTCGCCTAACCCAAGGAATTGCATGCACGCTTAATGGAAAGCTCTTAGATGTTGGTGTGTGTCGCTAGGCTCACCTTGATGTTATTTTGCCTAGATGTGATTTGCACCTTATAGACCTGTGCTCTGAATATGTCGGAGTAGCTCATATAAGGGGGGTTCACCAAGTAATTCGACCTAACTGGAACTGCTGACGCTACCGTTGATTCTATAAATGAATTCTTCCGCTACCGTCAATTGTTGGGAGTGCCTTGAGAACAACAATTTAATACAATGCGGTTAAAACGAAACCTTTATTCTTTTTCAAAACTTCTGTGCGAAAGTTTTAATATTAAAACTTAATTTACTCAAAGCGATAAAAAAGGTTCCTATTTGCCACAGATTATTTGCTTTGGGTCCCACAAATTATATTTGTTTGGCAACTAAAGTTAATTTATTTTTTGGGGCCCTGCGATAGCATCATAGCCAGGGTAGAACTTCACAAAGCCATGAGAGAATTCGGCATCCCAAATAAATTGACACGACTATGTAGGTTGACCATGACCAACGTAACAAGCCAAGTTTAAATAGCCGGATTGCTATCCACACCAATCAACATCTTTAATGGACTCCGACAAGTGGATGGTTTTGCCTGCCTCCTCTTCAACCTGGCGTTGGAGAAAGCAATCCGTGACTCTGGCACGGCAACAAGAGGGACCATCGTCAACAGGTCCAGCCAGATACTGGCTTACGCAGACGACATCGACATCATCGGAAGAACCGAACAGCTGTACACGATTCTTTCATCCAGATCGAGCAGGCGGCACAAAATCTGGGGCTGCACATTAGTGAAGGTAAAACAAAGTACATGGTGGCGTCGAATGCGAGAAGAACAGTTGGTCAAACAATCAAAGTAGCGCAGCACGAATTTGAAGTGGTGCAATCCTTTAAATACCTTGGGTCAACAGTAGCAGCCGATAACAATATAGAAGAAGAAATACGCGGGCGGCTTCTCAAATCCAACAGAGCCTGCTACAGTCTGTCAAAGCTATTCAAATCCAGAAATCTAACCATAACTTCAAAACTGCTGCTGTACAGGACCATGGTCCTGCCAGTACTCATATCTGGATCCGAGACTTGGGTGCTTAGCAAAAGGCACTGTGACCTCTTAGCCGCGTTCGAGAGAAAAGTTTTACGGAGAATTGTTGGCCCCATATGTGAGGAAGGACGATTCCGGAGACGGTACAATCATGAGTTGTACGCAATCTACCTTGAAGCAGGCATAGTGACAAAAATTAAGCTCGGTAGACTCCGGTTGGCAGGGCACCTAGCTCGTATGATCGAAGAGGAACCTACTCGGTAAGTCTTTTGTGGTACATTCTATGGTAGACGGCATCGTGGTAGACCATGCTTGCGCTGGAGAGATGGCCTCCGAAGCCTTGGGGTGCGCAACTGGATGGCGTCGGCTCTAAACCTTGATAGGTGGAGAGACTTGTTGAAAGAGGCCAGGACCGGACCCCGGTTGTCTAGCCGATGATGATGAAATGGAAGAAGTCACAGAAAAATGTCTGCCTAACCTATTACAGTTACGTCAATAATATATTTTATTTGCTTGGGGCCCCTAAATAAATATTTGTATGCCATGTACTCACTCTAGTTATTTTCTTTGGGGCCCCTAGAAGAAATTTTAATAGACTGTTTTTTTACTAGCCGTGCAAATTAAATATCTGTTTGGCTTCAAAAATTCTTCCGAAAAGCCATGTTTGTTTGGAACTTTCACAGAACAGTCTTATTTATTTTTCTGGGGGCCCGTAATGGTAGCAAATGTAAATCTATTTTATTTTTCTATGCGGTTTCTGATATCAACAGGGACCCTACTGGAGCCCTTTAAGACGGTCGGGGGCCCCGGGGCAGAGCTCCAGTTGCCCCAATGGTAAGTACGTCCCTGGTAACGACTATAAATTTAACCCTTAATCTTAACTTTATTTTCAAACTTGTAATTTTTTTTCTAATATCCTTTTTTGAATAGCAAACTTAAAAAATTTCTCTAAGTGTACCAATATATATTTTTATTTCACACCAAAAGCTAAGCGCGAATAATTCTGTTCTTAATGAATCATAAATTAGTGAAAAACAAGTGCATTTTAGAGCATTTAGAGAGAAGAGGATTTTTATACTAACCTACAACTAACTCTATTGGCGTGGATCTATAAAACTGGTGTAGGTATAAGTAAAATGCTTTTATAGAATAATATTTTGGAGATTAATTTGGAATTTTGTGCAATTTTGCATATTTTATAGTTAATTTGTTGTTGCATATACATTTTGATTTTGTGTATATTAACTCTTTTTGGTTTTTTTTTTTTTTACAAATTTGTAACACAAAATTGGTAATAAGTGGGTCTATTAAGGGGAAATGTTTTTAATGGAATCCAAAAATATAGCTGATTATTGGAAATTATAGTTTATAATCATGTTGACCCTTTTTTTTCAAGTGAATGGATCATCGTTTGTTACTGATACCAAATTAGGCTGAATTTGAAAATTGGGTTGAAGTTTTAAGGAAGAGTTTCTGATTATAAAAAATAAGAACTTCAAAAACAAAATTGTTCTCATTTAATGCACAAACACAAATTTATTTAATTCAATAAAATAACAATAAATAATGAGAGTAAGATGGGCTGTAAAAATAAGTGTCACTTCTTTGTTGAAATACTTTATGACTGTCACTTAAAAAAAAATACCTCCAGTTCCGAAGAAGAAGAAAAAACACATTTAATAACCACTTTGATTAAGTCAATCAGGGTTAAGTTGATACATAAATTCAAAATAAAGTCAAAAATACATTTTTAAAAACCAAAAAAAAACGAAAAAGAAGAAAACGATGAAAAAAATAAAACCCATCACATCAAAAAATCATCTCGCTCTCAACCCTGAAGACTATAAAATAATATTTTATATAATTATTTCCTTTTTTCTGATTGGATATCATTTAAGTTTTTTTTTTTTTTTTTCTGTTTTAGTCTGTTTTATTGCCTTTTGTCTTAAGTATTGGTAATAATTTCGATTGATTTATATTGGAGGTCATCAACGATTAATATCGTGTATTAAATTGTATGGAGAGTCGGTCCATAATGTGTGTGTGTTGCTTTGCTGTCGTTGACTTTGTACAAGCAGACTCCTCTCTGATCTTCCCTTACTACCGGTTCGGTTGGTGGTTCATATGAATGAATGATGCCGATTGACTTAAACTAGCTAGACAGAGAGAGTGTTTATTATATCCAGATCCAGAGCCATATTGAAATATTGAAATATTTGTCATTTTAATCAAAATTATTATCGAACAACGCTGTTCGGCTCAGTGTGGTATCAAAACATGGATTCAGAGAATTACAGTGGGGCCAATGAAATCAATAAGGGGACAATTGACAAACTGTGGGTATGTCTGTAGGATTTTAAGATTGGTTTCTTTACAAAAAACATTTTATGAAAACAGGTTCCACAAGATCCATATTGCATTTGGCCATGAAGGAATTGGGCTAGAAATTTAATATGAAATTTTTTGAGAAGGTGTGAAGTAGCCCTTTATTTTCGTACCATTTTTTATCGCTATGTGACAATTTTTAAGATTTCTTCTGAAACTGTTAAAGTGCATTTCAAGGTCAAAACTTGAAGCAACAAATTTAAAATTACCGATGTTAAAAAATTTGCACCAAATTAGTGAAATTCCTGCATAGTGTTAATTTTCGAAATTTTTAGTTTTTGAGAGTTGGGATGTTAACTTCACGTGGAGTTAGCACTGCTATGGTCTTGAGGAGTAAGGAAAAAGTGGGGGAAATGAGGTTATGCGCGAGCAAAAAATTAGCAAACAAATTTGTTCATACTTATATGTTTTGAAATTTCGATTTTTAAGTGTGGTTGTGCCTTAGCTTAGAGAAATACGTTCCACAAGATCCACAATGTGTTTTGGCCATGAAGGAGTCGAGCTAAAAGTTTGACGTTCACATTTTTTTAGAAGTCGTGAAGAAGCCCTTAAATTTGAAAGGGTAACTGTGGGGGAAACAAATGGATGAATGGGATTATGCAAGAGCAACAAATTAGCAACAATTTCTTACATACTTGGATTTTTGAAATTTTAAGTTTTGAGTGTGATTATGCCTTCAGAGATAGCTGAGAAAAATACTTTCCACAAAATCCACAATGCATTTTGGCCATGAAGGAATTGGGCTAAGAAACTAACGTTTCTTATGGGGTAGCCCATACTTTCCAGGGATGCCTGACCACAAGATCCACAATACGTTTTTGTCATGAAGGAGTTGAACTAAAAATTTTACGGGCACTTTTTTGAGAAGGTGTGTGGTAGCTCTTTTATTTGGTATCAATCTTTTGACTTTGTCATTGTCATTTTTCAGTGACTTGAATTTTTTTTTCAAGGTCAAAACGTGGAGCAAAAATTTGAGATTGTATTAAAAACTAGCAACAAATTAGCGAAAATTTCTCTAAGCTTCCGTTTTTTGAAATTTTATGTTTTAGAGGATGCTGGTTCTAACTTCACAAGAAGTTATAGCACCTGCCATGATCTTGAGGGCTACAGGTGGGAGGAACAAATAGGGAAAATGGGGTTCAGCACGAGCAACAAATTAGTAAAAAATTCCTTCATACTTACATTTTTGAAATTTAAAGTCTTAAATGTGGTTGGGCTGCCTTTAGAGATAGCTGAACAAAATACGTTCCACAAAATCCACAATGCGTTTTGGTCATGAAGGATCTGGGCTAAAAAATCGATGTGCACATTTTTGAGAAGGTCTGTAGTAATCCTTTTAATTTGGTATCAATTTTTTTCACTACGTCATCATTTTTGAGTAACTTAGGTATTTTTTTTTTTTTATTAAACTGTTTAAGTGAATTTTAAGGTCAAAACGTGGAGTAAGAAAAATTGGGATTGTGTTTAAAAAAAATAGCAAAAACTACCTGCAGAGTTGTGTTTTTGAATTTTTGATTTTGAAAAGTAGCGTTGCTAACTTCACATGAAGCGGTCAGTGGTTTGGGAAATCCAGCCACAAATTAGCAACAAATTCTTACAAAACTTAAATTTTTTGAGTTCTCTTTTGCCGTTTCTAACTTCACGCAACTTGAAGAAACATATCATAAGTTTTAAGTTTTAAAACCCCTTAAATTCAAATTTAACCCCACTGTATTGAACAACAATGCGGGGACGGGCTGTCATCAATCGAATGATTTGTTTTTCTTAATTTATGTTTCATTAATAATCGGATAAATTTATTATATAGCTTTCTGTGTGTTTCGGTCGTTTTTGTATAAAGAAACACAGACGCCAACGTCTCGAAGAAAAATAAAAAAAAAACAACCAAATCAAAAATATAAAGAAAAAAAAAAACTACAAACAAACTGAGTTATATACTTAAATTAAAACATGAAACCCCCGCGTCTAAGCTGGTTTTTGTTTTATTTTTTTTTTTGTATTTTGTTTGAATAAATATTTTTTAGTTGTGAACATTTTAAATGGATTTTTGTGTCACTGATTTTTGATTTGATATTCATTAAGATTGCCATATGATTGATGCTTTGACTTTTTAAATTAATTAACAAAAAAAAAAAAAAAATAATAAAAATGAAACAAAATGGACAAATCGCTTGATTTCTGGAATACAACGTCAATGACAAGTAAAAATAAATTAAGATGGCCGTAGCGGCGTTGATAATTTGTGGTTATTTGTTACAAGAAAGAGATTCTGGATCCCAAAGGAAATCATCATCAACCACAAATCATATTGGCTGAAGTGTTTCTGCATCAGGATTTGCTTCTTTGCTGGAATTGGAGAATATCTCTGATATATTCATAAAGGAGTCTCTTCTTTCTCTGCTTTGGGATGGGACTGAGACGGGATGATGATGATTTCATGCAGCGTGATATATTGTATCTGAGAAGTTGATGATGTTTCAGAAGGTTCTTCTTCGGGGTCTCTAATAAAAGTTTCTCTCATCGTGTTATTAATTCTTCTTGTTTCTTA
The DNA here is from genome assembly GCA_948107695.1 of Meliscaeva auricollis. Lineage (NCBI taxonomy): Eukaryota > Metazoa > Arthropoda > Insecta > Diptera > Syrphidae > Meliscaeva > Meliscaeva auricollis. The sequence continues at coordinate 46,185,733 of OX403619.1, read as the reverse complement.
TAAAATTTTTATTTTTGCTTTTTTGTTAATTTTGCAAAAATTGATGTGAAATGTTATAAGAAATCGGGTTCTTTTTTTTCTGGGATATAATATTCGTATATATATTCTCTGTCCCAGTCTGATCGGCATATAATTCATTTGAATTAATTACCTTTGGGCGGTGTTCCAGGCGAAGGGTCAGTAAATTGTTCGTATTTCTTGACACATTCTGACATCAATCTATTGACTCATTTGAGTTTGGCTTTTTTTTTGTTTTGTGTTTTGTTCATTTACTTTTGTTATTTCGATTTATTTCGGACAGAAATTTATGGTTTTCCATGAGTAACAAATCAAAATAAATTTTTATTTGAAATATATTTGTGGTGAGTAGAGAGTATAGTTTGTGTAAGAGAGAGAGAGGGAGACAAAATGATGGGGTTAGAGGATGATGTGAAATTAACATTTTGCCATTGAAAAGTTTTTGTATTTTTTTTGGTTGATTTGAAGATATGGATATTTGATATTGAAAGATTTTTTATCGACCACATGATGTGACCCCCAATGGGTTTTAATTGTCTTTTTCTGTTGATTATGAATAAATTTTCCCCTTTTTTTGTTAATTAGGTAGCAGTTTCTTTATTTCTTTTTATGATTTCTTACAGCCTGAAAAGTGCGTTTACCTCCTTTTTTTGCGGAAGAAATTTTTATCTGCAAAATAACTTAAATATTTCAAAATGTTCGTTGAGACTCCAGCCTTCGGACTCTAGCGGGGTCTTCTTCCTGAAACAATTTTTTCAATCAATTGTTCAATTGTGTTCAAAATCTATCGAAATTAAAGCTGGGGACTATGGACATCCGATTTTTCCGAGACTTGGGATACCAGATGGCCTGGGACGAACCCACTAAACCGGACTTTGCTTGGCAGCTAAAAAATGGTGTTGAAGATTCTAAAAAATGGACATGAACATTTCTTTGCACGACAAGGAATATCCCAGGAAGATACTTACAAAATGATGGATAAAAGGAAGCAGGCACGTGAAAAACGGACTCTTCCATATCGAAGACCAGGGTGGAAGAAATGGTAGCTAAAGAACTCCTCCCGCAAAGACTAAAAGCCAAAAAGCCCGGGGTCATAGAAACTGTCCAAACGAAACCTGGTACTGAGGATTCTAGAATATGGTACTGAAGATTTCTTTGCACGACAAGGAATATCCCAGGAAGATACTTACAAAATGATGGATAAAAGAAAGCAGGCAGGTGAAAACGGACTGTTCAATACCGAAGACCAGGGTAGAAGAAATAGTAGCTAAAGAACTCCTCCCGCAAAGACTAAAAGCCAAAAAGCCCAGGGTCACAGAAAGTGTCTAAACGGAACCTGGAACAGTTAAGACAAGAGCCAAAGCATTTAGTTTTATAAATGAATCCCTTAGGCTTAAGGTTTCGGATCTATAAATGATTTTCCTCTTCTTTCTTAGTACTCGTAGGTTACACGGGAAGAAGCCGAGAAACGTCACTGGAGTGGAGGCATCCTCTGCATAACTGGCTGACGTTTAGACAAATGATGCACCCCGTAAAGCTACAAATTAAAAGGAGCTCCAACATTGGAAGAGTACCTAAGATAAAATTCGGTGCCATGCCAGCCATGTCTTTGGTGAAGACTCAGCATAAACTTCTAACTAAGGCATTAAACCATAGAAAAACTACGGATGTTCTGCTTCCAACACCAACTACACTAAATTCTATCAACTCAATTGACCCTAAGACAATCTTCCTCTCCACACCTTCCGAAAATGAAAAAGAATGAAGAGATGGATGACATGGACCTTGAATTGAGTCAATACATTTCAAACATGCTTCCCACTGAAGAACACCATCTCTGCTGCTAGACGGGGCTCAAATTCTTCAAAAGCAATAAATTTAATTTGGAATGGAATCCAAGTTATACTGTTCCATGAGAGCTTTTAAACAAGTAAAAAATCACATAAAATGTATTTACATGAATTTATGACAAGGCATTTGGTGCCGATGCAGATGTAAGCTACCATCAGCGAGTTACTTTCCAGGTGAAGAAACTAATATTCCTCTGTTGGAAGAACAAAAACTGTTGTAGAACTCATTGACTGTAGAACCTGGACCATATCCTGATGTCCGTTATGGATTTGCGGTTTAACCAACAAACTTCTTCAGCCAGTTCTATATTCCTAGTAAGCTGCTAACAGTTTTGCATCCCAATGTGTTCTTCTTCTCCTGCGCCTTTGAGTCGAAAACTTTCCGGCCAACGGCATTGTTAATCATTTGCTGTACATGATCCAGTTTTTGCATCTTTAGTCGCCTGAATGTATTGATGGCCAGTCGGTATAGTGTGGGAGCAATAAAATCACTCGAAGAATTTTTCTTTCAAAACAGATAAAGCGTTCCTCATCCACTTTTGACAGAGTCCATGCTTCACAACCATTAAACAGTACTAAGATCATAAGTATTCTGTACAGGGACAGTAATTTCGGTGCTCGAGGGAGGCTTTTGCTACTCAATTGCTTTATTATAGCACAAAGAAGCAGCGATTGGTACAAAAATTCTTCTTCTGATTTTAAAACTGATAGTTTTAGGCCCAGCCTAGGTAGACAAGTGTTATTGTTTCAAACGTAAATTACCCCTTGGCGTAAGTATTTATTTACTTTTTCTATCTATTATTCACGTTGATGTTCTGCCCAAGAGGTCTTGACCTCGTTGGCCGTATAATACTTTGTCTCCACTTCCGCTGCTAAAAATACTAAACCGCCACAAACTCCAATATGTGTTCTTCCGAATTTCTCCAATATGTCAGCATAACATGTAACTAATTAATAACACTTTTTAAAGATTGTGGCTCTGATTTGGAGTAAAGGTGAACAGTGGTTCGAAATTTATAAAAAGCAGCTAAAAACTACAAAATCTGAAGACGTCCAAAGAGTAATTTCCTCCCATTTCCGGGAGCATTCTAAATGGCGATTGTGTTTTTTTCAGAATTATGTGTTTTTTCACCATTTGTCCATAAAACATTTAGTCACGCCTACTTATTGGGGGCGTTTTTTGACTTAAGTAGTGTTTTTTAGATCAATTTTTGAGAAAACGTCTACTATTAAGTCCATAATTCATTGTTAACCCAATTTACTCTGCAAAATTTCGCTACAACTACATTTTCAGGGTTGTTTTAGGCTTAAAAAAGTTTTGATCAGTTTTTGGAATAAACAAAAATAGTCAAAAATTGTGAGTCATCTAATTTTTCTTTACTAAATTTAGAAGAATCAATTTCTCCTTTCTGATTCTTCAATTAAACAAATCTCCAAAAGTGCAATTCAATTAAACATCTCTTCCTGGCAACCCTAATCATCTTCATAATAAAATGGAAGAAATACTTGAATCAAATGAATAGCAGATAGTATAGGTATGTTTTGTATGATGCACACTCCGTTTCAACGTCAAAGTCTGGAGAAGGAAAAAAAATGAAAATAAAAAAAGATGGCTAAGCCAGAAGCCTGTTCATCATCATCCTCGATCCCTCTCTGGCCTTAATGATCTTCATAAAAACAAAATAAAATATAAAATTTCAAAAAATCAAAAAAAAAAAACACCAAATGGATATAAAATAAGTAACGCCAACCAAAGGAGATGGAGAGTTTCTTCTGGAGGATGCCAGTTGCGGCCGCCGCCACCGCCTTTACGAGAGAGTAACTTACCATCATCGCAGGCACTTCCAGTTTTTTTTTTTCCTCCATCATTGGTTTAGGTTATATATGAAATCCATACCAAGTTAAACTCAAGACCAACTACTATACGGTATGGAAGACCAAAAGACTGACGACAGAGACCAAACGATGAAGACGACGACGATGACGACGGAAAAAACGACCAAAACGACCACAACTGACGATATAAGGTACACTGAAACTCCACTGAATTTTTATGCAATCATTATTTTATTACCTTCGGTTAAAGGTGATCTGGCGCGATCTCACTTGATTATTGCTGTTTCCGAACCATTCGGGGCGCTGATGATTGCTCAGCTCGACGCGTCCGCATCCCGATTGGAGGTATAGGTTATAGTTTGTCTTTGTGGTGGGCACGAGGAGGGCTGCTATTGAGATACATGTATCCTCATTCACTGTCAGGTAACTTGTTCCATTTGCACGGCTATAAATATCGTCATCATTTTTTTTTTTTTTTTTTTTTTTGGCTTCTTTTCTTCATTTTCTGAAGAGTTGTAGTTGTATTTGTATCTTTTTTTTTTTTTTTTGATTCTTATGTTGGATGGATGAGTATCAGGATTTGGAAAAAAAAAATCCTCGTCCAGCTTCGTGTCGTACCCAAGTCAACGTCAATGATTTCTGGTTGCGCGGACGGTCATGATGAGATTGGGAGTTGTTGAGGTTTTTTTGAAGGGAAAACAAAAAAAAAAAGTATCTTTTTTCCTCAAAGGATGTATCTTTTTGAATTTTTTGTTGTTTGTTTTAGTTTTTTTTTAGAGGATCAGAGTTGATTGGTGGAAATGATTGGAAAATATTTGCACTGTTTATTTTATATTTTTTTTTTGCAGGGATATTTCTGCCATACATTAAGCATAGATACTCCTTACATAGATACAATTGGGAATTTCTTTAGTTTTATAGTTATTTTTATCATTTTTTTTGTTAAATTTTATATATTTTTTTAGTTTAAAGAAATATTTTATGGTGGAAATTAAATTGATATAAGAATATGTGTTTGCACGGAATGTGGATATTGGTATGTTGGACTGTAGAGAAAAAGAACGAGTATCTTATGGATTTGAAAATGAAGGGATTTTTCTTTGATATGCATTCGGAGTGTTATTTGAAGTTGAGCGGGATTCTTTAGTTTTTTTTATTATACTGTCGTTCATATCATGAAAAGTATATTGGATTTTATGTGTATGTGAGTGAAGGAATGATCGAGATTTCTTGTAGATTGTTGTTGTTTTTGTTGTTAGTATTGAGAATAAAAAGAATTCTGTTCATGTCGATGGTGCATGCGGTTGTGGTTGAATTGAAACCAAATGGACAGGTTATTTGTGTGTGACATGTAAAGTTAATTAATTAAATGCGAAATGCGGCTTAAAGTTGATAATTATGTTAAGTGCGAATGGATTTGATTGCATATTTTTTTCACATTTTGCACGAGACGAAGGAAAGCAGTTTTGAATGGAAGATCTAAGGATTGTTTCGGAACAATAAATATTTATTTTTGAAGTTATCTATAGTCTGCAAAATAGATATCCTGCGATCTTTAATAGCTTTGGTACAATTTATTATTAAGTGTCACATTCCGTCATGTGTCACGCCCAATTTATGCAAACAACGATTGGGTTATTAACAAAACTTTTATATAATGTGTTTTCTAATAACACTAGTCTACAACGAAAATCGCCTTTGAAACGAAAATTTAAAAACTCGCTTTCGGCCCAAAGATATTGGCAAAGTCAAATTAATGATTTGTCCAAAATAATCTCTTTATTCAAATTGAAGCGTTTTTAGAGATGGAAAGTTCTGAAGTAATAATTTACTTCAGAATGGCCGACGCCATCCAGTTGCGCACCCCAAGACTCCGGGCGTCCTGGTCTACGTCATCTCTCCAGCGCAAGCATGGTCTACCACGCTGCCGTCTACCATAGAATGTACCACAAAAGACTTTCCGAGCAGGTTCCTCTTCGCTCATACGAGCTAGGTGCCCTGCCCACCGGAGTCTACCGAGCTTAATTTTTGTCACTATGTCTGCTTCAAGGTAGATTGCGAACAACTCATGATTGTACCGTCTCCGGAATCGTCCTTCCTCACATATGGGGCCAACAATTCTCCGTAAGACTTTTCTCTCGAACGCGGCTAAGAGGTCACAGTGCCTTTTGCTAAGCACCCAAGTCTCGGATCCATACATGAGTACTGGCAGGACCATGGTCCTGTACAGCAGCAGTTTTGAAGTTATGGTTAGATTTATGGATTTGAATAGCTTTGACAGACTGTAGAAATTCCATACTATCCTTAAAATTAGAGTTTTTTTTTGCAGTGTACATCCCAAAAACTAGGGAATTTTTAATTTTTTTGAATTTTTCTTAAACCAGTTTAAAATGTGAAATTTTGTTTCGGGTCTTAGCTTATGCTATGTGGAATGAGGTGTCAAAATTTAAGCCGAATCGGTTCAGTAGTTTTGAATATATAGCAGGTCAACCGAATCTAAGAGAGCTCTTTTCTACAAAACAATCATATTTTTTTTAAAAATCCATAAATCCAAATATGTATGTACGTGCTCCCTCAAATGTAAGTCAACCAATTATCAAGATATTCTAAAGTTAACTTTATCTAAATGTAGTTAATCTTAAAGTTAGGTTAAAAATTGAAATTAACTAAACAACTAGCTGTCCCCTATTTTTCGGAACGACTAGTACCTAAGCATTTACTTACAATTACCAAGTTCACAAATTCACGGCTGGCTTTTTTCAGGGTTGGAGCGAAACTAAAAAGGTAGGGGAGAGTGGGTACGAAAGTAACGTGGAACGGTTGTAACATTGAGTTTTAACAAAAACCTGGGAACGTATGCGTACATTTTTAAATGAAGAATTCTTCGCAATTTAGTCGTGAATGCACCCACAAAAATTCAAATGTCAAAGTACTGAATTGTGCCACATAAAGTTCAAAATGTAAAATTTGTATGAAAAAGTTATATTTTTTTTTGGCGAGTTCTGCAATTTATTTTTGTCAAACAGTTATTTTTTAATAAAGTGGTAGCGGTCTAACTAAAGTTGATTTTGTTCTTAATTTAATGGAGTTAATCTTCCTATTATCGACTCAATAGTTATTTTTCAATCGAATCTTTTTTATATAAACAAGGGATGTGGACGTTTGTTACGAAAACTACATCAGCAGGATCAGTGAATTTCAGTCACAAGATAATATATTTAACATCGATTAAACGGGTCTTACAACTACAACAACGGGTCTTACAAAATCAGTTCAAAAATCGTAAAAAAAAACAATTCGAAGAGATTACAAAAGGAGGATCCATCGTCTGTATTGAAGCTGCTAATAAATCAAAATGGATGCAATCGGAGTTCATTAACCTAATGGAACACCTAGTAAAACATTTTTAATTTTGAATTTGTACAATAAATGTGAAGTTAAACCAATATTTTTAGTTTATTCTATTACATTTATTTGGTATTCCAAGCGATACAACGACGGGAAGGACGATTGTAACATTCGACTTTCACCTCTTTGGCATAGCAATGGTTTTGTAGAAAATAGAAAGTCAAAAGGCAAATTAGTATTTAACAATCGCCAAATGTCCACTCATTAATATACGCGTTTTTTTTGTTTGGTTATGTATTTTAGTTTTAAAGTTATGGCACAAAATATACAAATTATTACTTTTGTACCCACTCTCCCCTACATTATACAATAAAAACGATAATAATATTATATTTTCGTTATTTAAAACCAACGAAACAATATAATTGTAAATAAGTATCTACCTCCCTAGCCTACATGAACAATCAACCACCTGGCAAACAAAAATTCCCTAGCAAAAATAATTTTTTTATGGGTGGTAGCACTTACAATAAAAACAAAAAAAAAAAATATCAACGAAAAAATATCATGATCACCCTGTCATCTAATTTGTGTAACAACAATTCACCATGAATTCATCGTACACCACAACCACATATCTTTTCAAACAGCAAACCCAATCCACCCACAAAGAAACAAAAGAAAGTTCACTTCATACCTACACTTAAACATTTCGTATAATACCTATTTGCCCAAGTTCCGCCATTTTTTTTTTTTTAATGTCACTTCAACATAGACAAACACATCAATCATCAATAAATCATCCCACGATTCACGTGATCTGAATGAACTCAAACTACAAGAAAGTAGTGATGCTTTTCAAGTTCAACGAGTTAAGTGAATTTTTCTTATTCGATTTGCTCTTCGCGATCTTGTGACGTGTGTATTAATTTTCTAATTTAATTTCATAAAATTGTGTGGTAAAATTATAAATTAATTATTTTTTAATTTGTGCAGATAATTTTTCGAAACGAAAATTTAATTTTTCTTGGCTAAAAAGTGCAGTTTTCAACAAAATAAATAAAATTCGGTTGTGATTTGGCTTTTTTTTTTCGTATATATTTTTTTCGTGTTGCAACGTGTTTTTCGTGTGTCGTGGCGGTCGGCTTAGTTTCAGTGGTATAAATTCGCCGTTAGACAAATGTCGTTTAATTTATAATTGAATGTTAATTGTTTTGTTTAGAAAATATTGAAAGTACGACCCACATAATTTGTGTTTTTTTTTTCTTCTTCTAAATCACAGTGTTGTCCTAAAAGTTAAAAAAATCATAGAAGAATTATTTATAATTTTGGTTTTATTGAAGAAAATCAATTAAGTGTTTTTTTATTGTGTTTTATGGCAAAATTGTCAATATCCTCATTAAAGTTTAAAGGATTCATTCTCCAGAGTCTATAATTTATTGTGCTATTGTGAATAAAAAAGAAAAACAAATTACATTCGTGTTGTGAGTGAGTAAAAGTGCGTGTTTTTTTGGCGAAGAAGATAAAAGCATTTACAAATATCAATAAAAATAACTTCAAAACATTGGTAAGCTATTTTTTTAAATGTTTTTTACTTACTTCCCGTCTGTGTACCAATAAAATCCAATCCAACTTCTAATCCACAAATGCATCCAACCACAGTAGGGTGTTGGTTTTTTGTACTATATGCGAAAAATTGGGATTGCGATGACTGGAGAATGGCCTGGCCGTTGTTCCGGTCATACGAAATGTAACTGCTTTGCGAAAATAAAGTTTTTATGTACTTTTGTCCTTCATACACTTACTTACTTACTTGGGTCCTGAGACCTTGAAGAACCCGTTGTGATCCCCTTAAGGGACATAGGGCATCCACTATACCTATGTGCCATCGTGTATTTTTTCTTTAAATATAACGTAGTTCTCTCCAACTCTTCCCCAGCTGTGCAGATTCACTTCCGACTGTCCTGCGCCATGTGCTTCTCGGCCGACCCGACCCTCTACCTGCCTGTGTGAGTGGGTTCCATTGCATCGCTTGGCCAGCAATGCAATCGTTGCCTATTCGAAGCGTATGGCCAATCCACTGCCACTTATGTCTGCGAATAGTACTGTCTATGGATTCTTGACCCGTTCTTCATTAGAAATACGGTTGGGCCAAAAAATCCTTAAGATCTTTCGAAGACACCTATTCACGAACGATTGCAGCTTGCTTGGGACAGTTGCTAAGATTTTTCAAGTGCTGCACCCATACAGAAGCACGGATTCAACATTGGAGCGGCACAGTCTCAGCTTTGTCTTTAAGCTTATAGCCTTGTTTCTCCATATTTTGGACAGCATTCCGAAAGCAGCCTTTGCTTTTTTGATACGACTGTCGACATCTTGTTCCGTTCCGCCTTTGGTAGAGACAAAACTCCCAAGATATTGACAGTCTACTACTTTCTCTACCGGTTGTCCAGAAATATTGACTTGAACGGATGAGTTAGTTCCTAGGCTGATCATTTTTGTTTTTGCCGTATTAATTTTCAGCCGCACGATTTCTGCTTCTCCCTCCACCCTTGTTGTCATTTGATGGAGATCCATGATCCTATGAGAGAGTAAGCATACGTCGTCCGCGTAGTCCAGATGTTTTAGTTGGGATGTCAGGCTCCATTGAATTCCACTATTTCCGTTTAACTGGGCAGCATATCACTTATCAAAAACAGGAAAAGTATTGGTGATAGTATGCAACCCTGTCTGACTCCACATTGGACTTCGAATTCATCCGACAACCTTCCTCTATGTAAAACGTGACATTTGCATCCATCGTAGGTTGCTTTAATAATGGCGATTAACTTATCTGGAATACCTCTCCTGCGTAAGGCAATCCAAATAAATTCTCTGTTAACACTATCAAACGCTTTTTTAAAATCAATGAACAGCAGGTGAAGTGGTGATCGATATTCGACGCGCTGTTCAATATTGGTCCGCATGGTGTTAATGTGGTCAACACAAGATGAACCAGTGCGGAAACCTGCTTGTTCGGCGTCGAGTGTGTCTTCTAGATGTTCCTTTATTCGGTCTTATATAATTTTTGCTGCTATCTTGGCAACCGCAGGCAGAACGCAAATCCCTCTCCAGTTTTCAGACTGCATCAAATCTCCTTTTTTCGGGAGCTTGAAGATCATTCCCCTTTTCCACTCCTCCGGGAAGCACTCAGAGTTCCAGGCTCTCGTTATGATTGGATGCAGTAGCTCACTCGATGTCGTTGGTGCTGCTTGTAAGAGCTCTGCAGGAATACCGTCAAGTCCTACCGCCTTGTTGTTCTTCAGTGTTTTAATTGCGTCAATTATCTCTTCTCTTCTGGGAGGTGTGGTGCGGATTCGGGCACTTGATGCTTCAGCCGGGTCATCAGGTATTGGATGTGCATCGCTGGCGAACACACAGTTTAATACCGAAGCGAAGTGTTCCTTCCACCTTCTGAGCTGGTCCTCAACCGAATAGAGCAGGAAACCATCTATATCTTTCAGCTATTTATTGTCCTATTCGAAACTAAGCTTAAAAATGCCTCTTTTGTTTTGTTGTTTTTTTCTCGCTTTGTCAAAAATAATTTATGTTTGCTTTTAAATGCTAATTGTGACGTTTGCAGTACCAAAATTTGAATCATATATTTTTTTTCAGTTCTTATGTTTTATGCAATTTTACCTTACAATTGAGTTGAATTCGTTTAATTTTGATGTCTGAAAATGATGTGTTTTTCTAATTTGTTTTTGATTTTGCGTAAAAACTGTAGAAAACACAGCTTTATTATTTTTTTTTTGTATGACCACTTGGCACCATTCTATAATATTAGATAGCTTTAGGACTCAAGGCGTCAAAAGACCGCAATCAATTGATTATGCAGTCAATTCAGTCGCAGTTAATTAATTATCTTTAATTTTAACTGTAAGTTTAAAATATGCAGTCAGTACTAAAATACTGACTGTTTAGCTAACGAAAGCAGTTAACTGACTAAAAGTGAATTAACTGCAATAATTTTTCACTAATTTTACTGTTTTAATTGAAGACAGTTGCGTGACTAAAACCAGTCAAAAAGTAGGCTACTGCAGTTAAAAAACTTTTGTATGAATAACTGATTTCATTAACTTTACAGTCAGTATTTTATTACCTACTGACTGTCTGCTGTAGTTTTACAGTCAAAGTAGCTTTGCAAATTAAGCCTTTTTTAATCTCAGTTAAAAGTAGGTTACTGCAGTTAAAAAAAACTATTATTAAAGTAATTGCTTTCAGCCTGTAAACTGCAGTATTTTAGTACCTACTGACTGTCCGCTGTAGTTTTACAGTCAAAGTTTTCTTGTAAGTTAAAAGACATAAGAAATTAAGGCTTTTTAGTCAATTAACTGCAGTACCGAAAAGACTGCAGTTTTTTCAACTCCTTTAGGATCTTATGTGTTATTTTGTTTAAGTTTTAAAAAAACACTGTCCGTCATTCACCCCTGATCTCACCTAAATAAATAGGAAGTGAAATTGGATCTGTCAACTACCTCATCGAGACATTCATATTTTTAATTTCCAGTAAAAAAAATTAAAAATTATCAAACCCACATCAAAAAAATTAAAAAAAAAAAACCTCTAAAAGATATAAAAAAAAAATTGTATCTCAAAGATAAAAATCTCTTTTAATTCATGTTCAAGCCGCTGTTATGCTGTCTGCCATGGCAATTATGACGGAAAAATGAATTTCATTATGATTGCTTGGTTTGTTGTCGATTTATTGACTCATATTCACCTGGCATGTGGTAGGCAACAGTGCATTTTTTGTAGGTACATTTTCAACCTTTTATGACTGAGTCTGAGCCAGAGGTGGTGTGCGATGCATTTATTTTTGTTATAACGAGAATCTAGGTATGCCCGTTTGTCGTCTTTCGTGTTTATGGTTGGTTATCGGTCTTAACTTGTTTTTTTTGACTTTGTGTAAATTAATGGTTACCGTTGTGTCTATTTTCTGTGTTTTTTTGTTTTCCTATACTCGTATGTGTTGAAGAAAAGTATATTAAAAACGAATGGCGGACATCGAAAAGTGATCAAACAAAACGTGATCCTTGATTGGTTGACCACCATTCTGTCATTGGTTGTTGAATTATGTGCGCACACCGCACCGGCATGGCAATGGAAAAGTTAAAAATATAGTGAATGGATGATGGCTGTGGTAGGATTTTGTGACTTGACTACCTGTGGTTCTTAATTTAGGTGATTATGTTGAACCTTTGTATCTACTAATCTTTCAAAGCGAGAAAGTTAGGAAATAATAATTGTGAAGATATCAAATTGAAGGTGAGAATAGAAATTGGTAGGCACTGGCACTTAGCCGTCCTAGTTTTTTTTTTTTTTATTTGATTTCTTGATGAAAGAGGGCACCGAAAAGAGTGGAAATGACCTACATTCCATAGAAATGCCTTAATTCGAACTGACCATTTACCCATTTAGGCAAAAATAGTTTATTCCCAGTATTGAGTCCTTTTCATATTCAGCCCTATTCTAAACAAATAATTCCGGGGAAATGTTTTTGGGAGAAAGGCTTCGTATCGAAGAGTCACTAGCAATTTCACTTCCTTTTCACTTTAACGTCATTCTAAACAGAAGAGGAACGAATTATAAGCGAAAACGGAATAAAATTCTGGGAATAAATCCATTAGGAGTCCTCCTCCCGGAAAAGGGCTTAAGATTTTTTTCCTTGGCTTAAAATTTTTAGCTTGAATTAGAGTTTTCGAAAACAATTACGAAATGATTGAAGTCGAACTTAGCCTTAATCATTCATATTAATTAAAAGCATCACTTATGTTTTGTATTTGTTTACTATTTTTACAGAATGATACCAACTTTAGACTGCTATCAGCTTCAGCTGCAACGCAAATAACATATGCCGTACCTGTATGGATGGAGAAATACGGATATATGTTTATGACAAAGGTGAGTCCTTATTTTTAGTATTTCAATTGGCAATGAATATTAGGTACTACCATTATTACCTTGTCTCTGACATTAAACTAAATGACCATTGAAACATCAATTTCAGTTTTAATAATTTATCTGTTATCACTATAGAGAAGTCCAAGCGTTGACCCAGTTTGAACTATCCCCTAATGTCGAACTCACTCGATATGCTTATTTTTTTTACCATAATGACCAAAACACCATTCAAACTCTTTAATTTTCTGACCCATGAAAGGTTGTTTTCATTACTGTCTCTGACTTTAATTTTTTTGTAGGACCCATTAAGGGAAAGATAAGTTTTTTTTTTCAAAAACAGCCCAACAATTTTGACTAAAATTTTTGTAACTTCAGTTATTAGTAAGGTGTAACTACTGAAATGAAAGAAATGTTTGTAAAAACTCTAATAATTGTTCCTCCCATCATCATCATCGGCTCGACAACCGGGGTCCGGTGCTGGCCTCTTTTAACAAGTCTCTCCACCTATCCCGGTCTCGAGCCGACGCCATCCAGTTGCGCACCCCAAGGCTTCGAGCGTCCTGGTCTACGCCATCTCTCCAGCGCAACCATGGTCTACCACGCTGCCGTCTACCATAGACTTTCCGAGCAGGTTCCTCTTCGCTCATACGAGCTAGGTGCCCTGCCCACCGGAGTCTACCGAGCTTAATTTTTGTCACTTTGTCTGCTTGAAGGTAGATTGCGTACAACTCATGATTGTACCGTCTCCGGAATCGTCCTTCCTCACATATGGGGCCAACAATTCTCCGTAAGATATTTCTCTCGAACGCGGCTAAGAGGTCACAGTGCCTTTTGCTAAGCACCCAAGTCTCGGATCCATACATGAGTACTGGCAGGACCATGGTCCTGTATAGCAGCAGTTTTGAAGTTATGGTTAGATTTCTGGATTCGAAGAGCTTTGACAGACTGTAGTAGGCTCTGTTGGATTTGAGAAGCCGCCCGCGTATTTCTTCTTCTATGTTGTTATCGGCTGCTGCTGTCGACCCAAGGTATTTAAAGGATTGCACCACTTCAAATTCGTGCTCCGCTACCTTGATTGTTTGACCAACTGTTCTTCTCACATTCGACGCCACCATGTACTTTGTTTTACCTTCACTAATGTGCAGCCCCAGATTTTGTGCCGCCTGCTCGATCTAGATGAAGGAATCGTGTACAGCTTTTTCGGTTCTTCCGATGATGTCGATGTCGTCTCCGTACCGTTTTTTTTTTTTTTCATTTTTGTCTTAGGTACTCTTAAACGACTAAACCAACTTTGATAATTTTGGAATGGTTCTCTGCAGGCCTCATCAATTCTCAGGCAGTTTCCGTAATGGCAGGGTGCGTTGCTTGATATGCCGATCTTATCTGGAGAAAGGTGATGAAATATCCATGTCCGGGTTAAGTAGTATTTAGGCCCACCGTGTTTCCGTCGCATTTGCAATCCATACCAAGCCGTCCGGCGTCCTCTGCTTTCAGAGCTTCACCGCCTTTACCACTTCTGCCTTGTTGTATCCTGTGTTTCCCCTCTGCGGCTCCTACTTGCACTCCGATTTTCGCCTTTTTGTCTTACAAGATCGATAGAAATCACTCTGGCGATACCAAGAACAGTTGATTCCAACACTGTTCAGTAGGAGCTGATGGTTAAGCGTAGAGCTCCGTGACTCTGCAGTGCTGCCATCTCCTTCCAGTATTTTTCTTGTCGCAATGTGTCTGTCCAAATCTCACATCCATAAAGGAGAATATGGTGTGTTGTTGACATTAGCAGTCTTCTTTTAATTTACTTTGGACCATCAACATTGGCCATCAATCAGCGCAGTGACGTTGTAACTTTGGAGGTTCGTTCCGCAGCATTCTTTATCTGTTGCTTAAAAGTGAGTTTAGTGTTGAAGGCTAATCCTGGATACTTCACTGATACTTTTTATGACTTCGGACCCCCATCACTTATAGGACGATAATTGTAAGTGTTCCCTTTTAAGTGAGGAAGACTATATGCGTTTTTTCTGTGGGTGGACGAAAAGCGTGCTCGTCATCCCCCAATTAACACATCGCATAGCCTGGTTTAGATTAATTTCTGATCTCTCGGTGTTATTTGCTGCAATGTCATCTGCATTCCCTACATCCTACAAAAAAGGAATCTTCTGGCATGTCTAAGCAGAGGGTACTATCTAATTAGGAGTAATTCCAAAAATTAAGTCCCAAAATCGATCCTTACCCTACTCCGGAGCTGATTTCCTTCCTTCGTGGATCATCTGCGATTTCTAAGATCAGGATTCGATATTTGAGGTAGTATTTCACCATTCGCAGAGCGTTGAAACTTTGTTCAAGCACAGATAGCATGTGACTGCACTTAGTTGAGCCCTTTCGCCCAGGCCAAATGCCTGGAGAAATTTGTATTTTCATTTTCAACAGAAGTGCGGGTCAAGTTCGGGCCACCTATAGTAATTTTCCATTGAATCTGTGGCAAGGGTCACGTCCGGAATAGTTCCTTTTGCAGCCAGGTTCCCTGAAAATGGGTATGTTTCCTACATTTTCTACGTATAAGCTATTAAAAGCATTGGCCTCTGGCGTTTAAGTAACCGGCAACCCTATCGATCTCTCAATAAATCCTCAACACCTTTTAGCTTTTGTCGGAACTCGTCAATCCTATGGTTTCGGCTGAGATAGATACTGTCAACTGTAGGTAAGTCGCTCCTCATTCGTCCATGTAAAGCTTCTTTCTGTTTCTTTGACGAATATATTTCTTTTCTTCTTGTTGGATTGATGTATTGTTTCCTGAAGATGATTAGTATATCTACTCGCAATTTGCCATTAAGTTTTAACAGAACGTTGTCGGCTGTTAGGCTCCTGTGGACATTCGCTTGGGGTTTTTTTTTCTTTTTTAGAAATTCTTCTTCGCATTTGTAAGTGCTTGTCTGAGCGCTTGAACGCTGCACAATACACATGTTCCATTGAGGGCTTGCAAGGACCGCGCATAAAGAGTTCCCGTACCCCAAGCACTTGAAACAATGTAAGACCGCTGCGCTATTCTGTGTCGAATACGGCACCGAACCCATCCTATTTTTCTGATAAATATTTTCAGCAGCTCGTGGACGGCTCGGGCATTTAGTTTAACTAAAGCCATCTTCATAGAGCTTCCGTTCTTGCCTGATGTGATTCTATCCATGATGCCAACAGAGAGTCTATTTTTTTACAGCTTCTTGATCAACTGACAGCAGTGAAGGAACCTGTTGTCAGTTCATCAAAATCTCTGATATCTCCATCTCAAGCTCTATTTTCCGTTCAATGCTCTTGACCGTTGCCTTATCTCCTAGAATTTCTTTAAAAGATGTAAAAAGAAGCATCGAAGCATTTAAGAAATTGTCTATCACCGATCAAAAATCATCTTGTAGCCGATTCCACTTCCACCCCAAGCTTATGATCTTGTTTATCAACGTGATTTTATCAGGTATGTATGTAGTGCCTACTATCTACCCAATACATGCTTATAAATTGACACTCAGGTTGTCAACATTTTTTCTCAATTAAATAAAGGGTTTTCCAATAAGAGGTGTTATTTTGATATTTTGTTATTTGACATTTTTGGAGATAAATGATCGGATGTTTATTTCATTATAAAGAGGAAGGTATGCCGTTAATAATGGAACACAACATCAGCCAAATGGCCGCCAAGACCACGCTTACAGGACCATATCCTTTTCATGAAATTTTCCATAACCAAATCGCAAAGTGGCTGCCCTATGTCCTCGATAGCCTCACGAATTTCATCTTTGAGGTCTTGAATCGACGCTGGGCTGTTGGCGTAGACCTTATCTTTCACGTGGCCCCAAAGGAAGAAGTCGCAAGGTGTTAAATCACAAGATCTCGGTGGCCAATTGTGATCACCTCTTCGAGAGATAACACGGTCCGGAAACTTTTCCCGTAAGAGATCGATGGTTTCATTGCTTGTGTGGTACGTAGCGCCGTCTTGTTGAAAGTAAACGTTGTCCAGATCAATACCATCCAATCATTTATTATCTCTCGATAGCGCAATCCATTGACCGTAACTGTTGCTCCAGCCTCATTTTCGAAACAGTAAGGTCCAATGACCCCGCGGGACCATAAACCGCACCAAACAGTCATGCGTTGAGGATGGAGAGGCTTTTCAACAATAACTCTTGGGTTTTCCGAGCCCCAGATGCGACAGTTTTGCTTGTTGACGTAGCCTCCGAAGTGGAAATGGGCCTCATCAGTCAAGATGATTTTTCGATGAAATTCCGGTTCATTTTCATGCATTTCAAGGACCCAATCAGCAAAGATACGACGTTGTTGATGATCAGCCGGCTTGAGTTCTTGTGTTAACTGAACTTTATAAGCCTTAAGACCCAAGTCTTTATGCAAAATACGGTGTAATGACGTTTGTGGAATGCTTAATTCCAAAGAACGACGAGGAATGGACAAACCTGGGTTTTCTTCAACACTTTGGGCTACAACAGCAATATTCTCAGTTGTTCTTGAGCGACGTGCACGGGTTTTATTCTTCACATCACTAACTTGTCCCAACAGCTCGAATTTGTCCACCAATTTCTGTATTGCGGTCCGACAAGGTGCTTCACGACGACCCAAAAATGTTTTAGTTTTACGAACCGTCTCTGCCAAATTTTCACCATTTTTATAGTGAATTTTAATAATTTCAATGCGTTGTTGAAGCGTGTATCGTTCCATTTTTATTAATAGCGTAGTTTCTACTTGTCAAATGACAGCTTCAAAAGTGACAGCTACCGAAATAGCGCGCTATTCAAAATAACACCTCTTATTGGAAAACCCTTTACAAGCAAAAAATACCTACTTGCCGTACAAAATTATGGAACATATTAAATTTCTATTATTGAAGCGTGAAAACACTAAAAATCATTAAAAAAAAAAAAGCCTAGCCCAGCTTGACACGCAATCACAACCAAAAAGCGATAAATTTAATTTTGATTTCTGATTAAAAACAAAAAAGACACAACCAAATAAAATCCATAAAAAA
Organism: Meliscaeva auricollis; assembly: GCA_948107695.1. Taxonomy (NCBI): domain Eukaryota; kingdom Metazoa; phylum Arthropoda; class Insecta; order Diptera; family Syrphidae; genus Meliscaeva; species Meliscaeva auricollis. The sequence continues at coordinate 46,167,712 of OX403619.1, read as the reverse complement.
AAAACAAAAAACGAAACATAATTTCCAGAAATATCATAGAAATACCTCGACGTCGTCGTCGTCGACTGTAGTGTGTCTACTTATATGCAAATAGTTTATGCAATAAAAAGATCGTAAATTTAATTGATTTTAAATATACATATTATTTCTCCCATAGGGTTTATATATTATTTTTGTATTTAAACATTAAATTGTTTATACCAATATTCTACCAACAAATACCAATATATACTCGTGTTTTAACGGTTATATGGGTTTAAAATAAAAATACAACAAAAAATAAAATCTATTTCTATTCTATAGTTTTTTTGGTTTATTATAAATCCAATTAAGCAGCTGATTAAATTAAATTAAAAGTAATAAAAATAAAAATGGGAAAAGAATATGAAATGTTAAATTCCTCATCATCAGCATTAAGGAATAAATATTGTTTGTTTCTTTCTTTATATTTCTCCACACAAATAAGTCGTTTGGTTTGGTTTTCAATTTGATGGGACCCATAAAGATGTCAAGACTAATTCAAAATATTATTCAAAAAAAAAAAAAAATTAAAACGTTGATCATAAAATCGAAAGTCAAAACAGATAAATTATGCAAATTTCGACAGCCGTTGCCAGTTTGACAGAAAACGAATAAACTTTAAATCAGTCAGAAAAAAAAAATTATGTTGAAGATGATCAAGGTTATGGGTTTTCGTTGAGGTTTTGATTGAGGCTGATAAATTTTTGAGGAAATTAATAGACTTTTTCACACAACCAACCTATTGGGACATGTTTATGGCTCACTGCCATCAGCCCTTGGGTCCAAGAGAACCTTGTAGGTATAGAAATGCAAAAATTTTAGTTCAGAAACCTTGATTTCTCTTCACTTTTTTGGGAGTTTTGGCCATAGAAGATTAATTTTTGAAACTACACTAAACTAAATTGTTTCCGAAAAACATCTTTCTTTCTTTATCATTTTTTTGCACCAGTATTTTTTTGTTCTGTAGAAACTTTTGGAACTTTTCAATAGAAGCTACTGACGGATGAACAAATTTTGGTAACCTAAATTAGCAAATTAAATTTTTGACTGTCCCGCTACACAAATAAGCTTTTAAGAGTTATTTTTCACAAAAAATACAGGTTCTAAGTTTACCATGGCTTGGATTCGAGAGTTTTTCTATACACCCTGGAATGCAAACGTATTGGTTGTCTTGAAGGCCTCTTACTCTGAGGCCATTTACTGAAAGTTCATGGATCATACCAATGACGCGACGTCTATGCCTTTCTCACTTATGAAGACTTTTAGATTATCTGATGCACATTTCTAGTGCTTCAAATTAATCTTAATAAACTTCAGCGCTGCTGGAAGATCCCACTCTATCAAGGTCCGACAAATCTCGTCGGAAACCCCGACCTCCTTCATGTCAAAATCGGGTGTGAGGGTGTGACTTTTTCATCAAGGTTTACGGAATCTATCCCTTGATTTTGCAGGATCTTTGTTTTGATATTTCTCCTTCCCAAAACTAAGCTTGTGACCTTCTGTTGCGTTTTACTAAGGCCCCGGATCTACTCATTGATCCTCAGAACAATTGAAATGCTGTTCTTCTGTGGTTCTTCTACAGTTCTTTTGCGGATTCAGTTTTTAGAGGCCACCGAGAAGTTCCTCCCCCGATGGCTTAATGCTCATGAGGTAACCAAATACTAGGCTTCGCTTGCCTAGTAACCTCTCTAGCAGAGATTAGTTTAAGCCTCAAGTCTTCCCAGGCTGATCTTAGCAATGCACTAATTAAGGAAATTCTCGTCTTCACATTTTATCATCCTGAGTATCTCGGTAGATTCGAAAAAAGGGTAAGGACCTCCGCTTGTGTACCAATAGTGTTAAAAAAAAACACCTCTTCGATTGGGTTCCACACAGAAAGCATAGCTCTGCTGTTTGTGAAGAACTCATGATAACCGCTAGCTGGAAGTCGTGCCTGACGAGTTTACTTTAAGTTTTTGGTTGCACTGCCCCTAAAAAGTGAGCCTTTGTTTCCTTTTTTTAAGATCCCCAATCTTTTAAGAAAGCAAAATTGACTCATCCTGCAACCTAATGCGCTTAAAAGCCTCTTTTTTCTGTTGTACTCGTCGACAATCTTCTAATATTTAATTCTATCGGCAATGTTTCTCTTATGAACCTTTCCAGCTTCCAAATTCTTGGCAATCTTGTCAATGTAGAAAGCTTATCATAACAAGAACCAGCGCAGAGCTTCAAAATACATAAAATAAAACAACTTGTATGGAAATTTACCCTTCGTTCATTTATAGTTCACACTCACTTATTGTAAACACTTTCTGAGGATGCTAATAGATCGACCAAAATCATTTTAACCAAGACTTAACTAGAGAAAACCTTAAAAACCAAAACCATCAGCTGAATTTTAAAACAGAAATCGAAACCAAAATACTGCGACCATCTACAAGTTCTCCCGATATTCATATATAACGACTTCTGAGCCTTTAATAAGGTAACTCTGTGCTTATAACATTAAAGTCTGTAGATAGGGTGGTTGTAAGTCATTGCTAATTATTGGTAGCGCTGTTGATAAGATGGTTTGGTTGGAAAACTGATAAAATAGGACCATAAAGACCCCTTGCGGTGGTAAGTTGCACCTTACGACGCTGACGTAGCACAACATCTGTCTGCTGAACACACTCACAAACTATTTCACTGTCAGCCCTTCATTTATATCTAAACTAAACGCATTTGTATAAACATTTACACTTTATTTTTTTTATAGTTCACATCCACTTATAGAAAACTTTTCTTAGAAGGTTATTCGACAGAGAAAAAATATTTTTACTGAATTTAAATCAAGGAGAGCCTTATAAACATAAAAACTGATGGAAATTTGAAGTTTAATTCTAGCTTTTGACCCTATATTTTTCTATACTTACCTGAAACAAAATGAAAAAAAAAACGAATTTCTCGATAATAACACTGATCTGCAACGAAAATCACCTTCAAACCAAACTGTCCTTTTATTAAGGCAGGCTGAACCCGAATATGAAGTCAAAACTACTCTAGCACGACACGTTTTCGAGATAATGCTTAATATGAACATGTTAAACACTCGTCTTTTTTGGTACATTTAACGTCGAATTTCTTTACTAGTAAATACCTACTTTATTACAAAACTATTAATGGAATGAAATTAGCGCTATTCTTCTGTCCAAATCATTTAAAATCATGTAAAAAATCGCTTTCCACGTTTGTTGTATATGACTTCTGGATTCTTCTCAAAAAAATGTTAAAAAATCCATAAAAATCTGTCCTTTTGAAAAGCACAAAATATCGTACTTAATTGGTTTTCCTCTAATTACTTTATTTTCTTTACACCATAATCAACTTGGCCAGTATCCTGAGTATAGAAATTCCGTACTATCCTCTAAATAAGAGATTATTATGCAGTGTACATCCCAAAAACTACGAAATTTTGAAATTTATGGTGTTTTTTTTTTAAATAACGGTCTAAAATGTGACTATACATTGATGAATAAAAACAAATTCAGTTTAAAATCTTAGCTTATGCTATTTGGAATAAGTCTTCAAAGTTTTAGCCGAATCGGCCCAATAGTTTTAAAGATATACTAGATCAACCGAATCTAAGAGACCTGTTTTCAACATAAAAAATGGCTTTAAAATAAATGTACGTGATAGAATTTTTCTGATTCAGAAAAGTCCAATCTTAATTCTTAAAAAATTTCAAAAAAATTATATGAAGGACAAAAAAAAAACTTAAGATGATTCTCATCTTAAATGTTTGAAAGGCCAGTTTCCTTGGCCTAAATACCTCCATGTCACTTTCTAGCAACATTTCACTTTTTGTCTTTAAACATTTCCCGAAAATCCACTTTCCTCTGTGGCTACTTTTCCTCATAATCAGCTCTATACCTTCCCTCCCATATCCGCATCTATAATATCTATAAAAAAACTAAAAACTGTCCATTTCACCATACCAATCAAAACCTCATTTTCTTTGCAATGTTTTGTTTTGCTTTGTTTTAACATTCTACCTACTATTGTAGGTGTGCTTCAATATACCATACGAATATGCCACCACTTTGCATTGTATCTGTCATTTAAATGCTTCAACGAATAAAACACAAACCTTTCAACACAACAATCCGGCAACACTCTTGAATAATACTCCTGAACTGGACATGTAGCGTATATACCGCAATGTGCAACAATTGTCATCAAAAGTTTATCGTGTCCCGAATAAAATTAACAAAAAAAAAAACTGAAAAGGTAACAAAAAATGCTTACTTACTCTCCGTATACAATAGCCACACCAGAGTAGTAGATCCATTCACTAGGACCTCTGGTGTGCGCATTGTCACCGTCACCGTCACCGTCACCGTCACCGTCTCCATCGTCGTCGTTGTAGTTTCGTCGGTGTTCATATAGTCTGTAGTCGTAATCATAGTCATATAGTCGAATAGTCGATGTCGCAGTCAATGTCGTATCTGCATTCGCATATTCGCGTATACAATGTTTAATTCACATCTGACTTTTCACATTATTATTTATAGAAGTGCGACTTATCTATGACACATTTTGTAATTCCATCGCGCGCGTTAACGCGGACATGAGAGGACACCTTGCACCACACGTTTTCTCGGATCTCGGTTGCGCGAGGTATATGTCCCGTGTCCCATGTCCCATGTCCCGTTCCGTTTGTATTTCGTATAGTCCAATTGTATATCTTTGTGCGACATTACGGATACCTCAAGTTGACTTTTTTTGTTTCTCCTTTTCTCTCTCTCTCTCTTTCTCTCACTCTTTGTGGGTTCTGGTATTGGGTAAGTATAGATGTGGCACAAAAGACAAAAGCCCCAACGACGACATCGACATTTGTGACACCGACAACAACCGACGACGACGACGACGACGATTACAGACAACGTAGACGACGACGACAACGTGAGACGTAAAGTGAATACCAAATGTGCACCTTACTGCACAAGCAACTTACCACTGTTCCTGTGGATACCCCAACCACCTCGCTCTCTTGTCCTGGGTGCCTATATGCTAGCCTGGCCTGACCATGCTCTCGATTTTGAATAATGGTCCCAGCGAACGAATATAAAAACATTTTGTGCAGTTGGCCAATTTAATTGACACCATGACGACGGACGGGGCGCGATCCACCATCTATAAGCCATAGTCATCCGCCAAAACCACCCACATTCAATCTGTGGGCTGTGTGATGCATATTTCTGCTGCTTCTAGGTATCTACTGCTGCAACTTGACTGCCACTCTTTGAGATCTCTCCGGAGAAATGTCAAATGGTGGCGGTTGGTGCTGGGAGCGCAGCACAGCGGCCGGTGGAAGACACATTGGACTGACGGACAATAGTAGGGCAGAGGGTCGGTCGTTCCGGAACAAGGGGCATCATAATACACACTGTTGCAGCAGCAGGGCTTTTTCAATGGACCGAATGTCAATCGCTATACATTTTCTGGTGGGATAATAGTGTCATACTTTTAGCTGCTCATTGTATTAGATTTTTTTTTTTTTTTTTTCTTTCTTTTTTCACTCACTCATTCATTTCATCTCGCTCTGGTATTGAACTCGTAGAAGTTTATCTGTTGCACTTGTTGCAGAATTTATGAATGTGATTTTCTATGCGGTGGAATATTATTCTTTGCAATAGCTCCGTTTACCACCATCCGATGTACTCTTGTACTATGACATGGAGAAGAACTTGATGTTTCACCAGCGAAGAAGATGGGGAAATGAACAAAAAATACTAGAAATTTGTGTAACGTCCCACAGGCTAATGTCCGGTATTTGCAAACTATGCAAAATCTTGCAAAATTCTTGCGAAAAAAAGAGTTTAATCTATTCTTTCGAATTAAAAAACTAGTCAATTTTTTTTCCATTTCTCAAAATTTCATTGCTTTGCACTCTTTGCATTTAAATTAAGTTTTCGCAAATGTATTTTGCAAAAAGCATCCCTCTCTTATCGTCTTGCATAACAAAAACTAAGCAATATCATGATTTCCCTTTTTTGCAAAAATGTCAGGTACCTCGATTTTCGCTTCTGCATTCAGAAAGTTTTTAAATGTAAAAACAACAAAATCTTACTAATTCGCAGAAATTTACACCAACAGCTTTTATTTAATCGTCCAAATTACTGTTTCGCATTTCAACTTTGCATTTCGCGAATATTGTACCATCAAAATTTGGGAAACGTCGCACAAGTTAATGCTTGGCATTTGAATTTTGCAAAATCTTGCAAATTTCATGCAAACAAAAATCATTAAAACTATCCTTTCGCATTAAAAAAAAACTAGTAAATTTTTTCCCGCTTATGCATTTATCAAAATTTCATTACTTTGCATTATTTGCATTTGAATAAACTTTTCGCAAATGTATTTTGCAAAAAGATGCTCTCCATAATTGTTATTTTTATCGTCTCGCATTAAAAAAACTAAGCGGTTTTATAATTTCACTTTCTTTGTTTCAAAGATATTTTTGCCAGGTGACTTAAGTTTCGATTTAAACCAAAAACAAAAAAAAAACAAAATCTTAAAAATTCGCAAAAATCTACACCTTAGTTTTACAACTTTTGTATATTTCGTCGTTTCGCATTATAATAACCGACCGAATTACTGTTCCGCACTTGAACTTTGCATGTATATCATACCATCGAAATTTGTGAAATGTCACACAAAGTAATGTCTGACATTTAAATTTTGCAAAATCTTGCAAAATTATTGCGAAAAAACATAAAACTATCCTTTCGCATTAAAAAAAACTACTAATTTGTTTCCCTGCTTATGCATTTATCAAAATTTCATTGCTTTGCATTATTTGCGTAGAAATTAAGTTTTCGCAAATGTATTTTGTTAAAAGTGCAATTCAATAAAATTTTTATTTCTAAAGTCTCGTATTAATTCAATATTTTTATTGTCTCAAAAATATGTTTGCAAACAAGTAGGTACCTGGATTATTATTCCTGGCATTCAGAAAGTGACTTCGCATCAAGTATTTTGCATTTTGTGCAAAAAATACCTACTTATCTCGCATTTGATGCTTGCACATATAAATGTTTCTAAGATTTCGCAACAACAAATCTTTCTAAAATCAAATTAAAAGGACATTACATTGCATTTTGCAAATATCATACCATGGAAAAGTGATTGGATTTTGAAAACCCTTTTATTTTTTTGCAACCAAAAAAACTTTATTTTCTTAGTATTTCAATGTTTCGCAGTTTTGCATTATTGACTATTAAATTAAGCCTATGCAAAAGTATTTAGCAAAAAGCGTCAATTCATAATTTTTAATTCTAATGACTCACATTAATGAAATGACGCAACTTCATAACTTCAAATTTTGTTTTGTCTCAAAAATATTTTTGCAAATATGTAACTAAGTTCCCTGGTTTTTGCTCCTGTATTCAGAAACTGCTTAGGTTTTGCAAAAATCTTTAAGAAAAAAATTAAAATTTTGCAAATTCGAAGAAATTCACACCTGAGCTTGCAACTTTTGTATGTTTCGTCGATTCGCATTATCATAATCGTTCAAATTATTATTTCGCAGTTCAAATTTGCATTTTGCAAACATCATACCATCGAGGTCTGTTGTCTCGCGTTAATAAAATCTTGAAAATAATTGTCTCGCAGTTAGAATAATTGGCTTAATATGGCAAACTCATAACTTAGATTTTCACTTGCTTGTATTAATGAAATGAATAAAATGAAATGAAATAACTTCACCCGAATGCGAAACAATGTTTCGCATTGACAACAAATATTGCAGCATTTTGCAGTAAAACTTATTTCCTTACTTATCGTATTCATAATTCATAATCATTTGGAAACTTGGACCATATTATAAATTTTCTCTCGTATTGGCTAGATTGAATAAATTTGCAAAACGCATTAAATATGTGGAATTTGCATTATTTCGCAAAAAAAAAATTATCTTGCGACGCATTAACCGTCTCACAATACACAATATATGTATTTGCATTGCTGTTTTTAAGCATATATCCTTTAAATAAAGTGTGTAGCATTTGAAACTTTGCTTCAGACCACCTCGCATCCCGTATTTTGCATTTTTTGTGCAACAATCTACATATCTCGCGCTCTATGTTTGCACATATAAATATATTATAAGCTCTGCAATACAAAATTTGGCTTAAATAAAATTATAAGAAGAGGCAATACACACGAACTTTGCAATCAATGCGAAGTTGCAAAGCAATTTTTTTTTTTTAATTTTATAATTGCGAAGCATTGCAAACGATTTTTATAAAAGCTTTCTCTTCTTCTATTTTTAAATTGTCGAGGATAAAAAAAACTTCTATAAAGAAGGCGAGCATTTTGGAATAAAAGAGTTTGAAATACATGATTGAGCAAAATTTGCGAATCTGCGAAATTATTAAAAAGTATTTTTTCGCATTTTTACTTTTGATCAGGGGTTCTAGAACTATAAAAATCTGCAATCAGTGCATCTTGTGATATTCACCTCTTAACTATTGAACCCCAAGAAGGAAAAAAAAATCGAAACGATAAAAAAAAAAAATAATAATTCTTCAGGCAATAGATGCAAAAGTATCTCAAACTTGTATATTTACTCTTGGATTGCCTTTTGCAAGTACCTATTCTTGCCTACCTACAACTGGTAGCAAAAGCCGCACACAATATTTAACTATCACCGTCGGAGTCGTCGGTCGTCGTCAATTGGATTGCATGTGATTGTAGTGTGCAGTAGGTTGGTAGGTATATGAAGCAAGTGTATATAAACTTGCAACCTCAGACGCACGGTGGTGTTCCAAGAAATATACCGTCGTCCATATAATATCTTTCATATAAAAAAGAAAAGAAAAGAAAAAAATAAAAACTTGACTTCTGAATCGGGAGGCGGGAATGGGGCGCGATGTCATTTGTTGTGCCACCGAGAGAGTGGTTTTGTACCTGATGTGGTAGCAGTTTAAGTTTCAACAGCGAGTGCGTTGCGTATATGTTGCAATTGTTTGTTCGTTCAAATGGGCATGTGTCATGCAAATTAAACGCACATGTCAAATGCATTTAAGAAGTGAGGTTCTATTTTTTTTCTGTATTTTTTTTTGTATTTTTCTTCTTATTTTTATTCCCTGCTGTTCCTCTATGGATAAAAAAAAGCACACAACGTCAGGATAGTTTTGATTTTGTCGTTTTAGTTTTTTTTTTGTGGGTAAGGGAAGTATTTTTCTTGTCTAAATTTGAAACCGCAAAACAAAAAAAAAACAACATAAAAGTGAGTTATATTAATTTTGACATGTTACACCGGTAGGTGGTGTGAGAACGCATGCAGGTTGCTAAATGTTTCGCATATATGAGCTTTGCACGCACTTTTTTAACTTTACCTGATGTGTGTGCAATGGAAATTTGAGGAATCATAAAGTGTAATTGGTAGTGCGTGCGTTTTTTTCTGGAAAAAAAATATTTAAATATTAAAAAATCAACACTTTTCATTTACAAAAACCTAATCGACAATAATGATGATAGAAACTTTACGTGTGTTTGAAGTTTGTTAAATTTTTGATGAAGCAAAAAAACTTTTCGTGCGAAGGAATCATAATCTGATTTTATTCAATATTTCCCTGGATTTCTCCACTCCTTAGGCGCTTGATGTCTCAATTTTGTATATTAAGGGTCAGTTTTCAGTTCTGAGTTACCTCTGAGTTAAAACAGAGTTAAACTATACAAACCTGTTAAACTCGGATTAAAATATGGTGCAGTAGTTAAATAGAGAATAAGTGGGTGAGTTAACTTGAAGTTAGATAGTTTTTCAAATAAATTTAACCCCCAAATAATTTGAGCACTCAGTTTTAAATTGATGCAAAATTAACTCGCAAAATTTAAGTTAACTCCTGTTTAACTCGGGTTAACTTATTTTTAACGCAATGAAAAACTAAGTCAGAAATGCCAAAGTATTATCGAATGTAGTTGAATGTAAGATAAGAATTCAGGATGAAGATTCAGGATGAAGGAGTATTTCCTGTCAATATTTAGCTCGTTTTATCGTCTTTCAGTCAGTTACAGTCTTTCAGCAAACAAAACGATAGATCCCCTAGAGGCAGTTTATAAACTTTCCTATCAACAGAAGCGTCTTTTTAAGTTATATTATAAACTGCAAACCAAAATATGTTATGAGTCTTAGTTAAAGAAATATCAGCGTCTAAACATTGCATTTCTTGGGCTGCATTATTTGAAAGAAAAAAGAACGCGGATCATTGGCGGAATACCGTGGAAAATAGCACGGGAAGTCGTAAAAAAGGGTTTAGTACGAGCGGAAAAAATCATATAATCCCGCGGAAAAAATGTAAAAAGTCGCGAAAAAAGCATTAAAGGCCGCGTTAAAAATAGAAGAAAACGTGGAAAGTGGCGCAATAAAACGTAAAAAGTCACGGAAAATATTTGCGAATTATACCGTGGAAAGAAACACGGAATACTGATGAAATATCGTGAATTATTGCGGGAAATATTTAGCATGGGAAGATATGAAAAGCACTTAGTATTGCGAGAAAAAAACGTAAAATACCGTGGAAAATAGTAAAGAAACTCACCTTGAAAAGCGTATTATGTAACGAAGTTAAGTTGAAATATATCCGAAATACTGGCGGAATACCGTGGAAAATAGCATGGGCAGTAAAAAAAAATTGGTTGTTCATTAGCTATTGTAATTGTGTTTCAGACACGAAATTTTAGTACAAAATTAATATCACTGTGCAGGGAAGGACAACGTCTGCCGAAACAGCTAGTTAAAAATAAATGTTAGTAACCAAATTCTATTAGGTACTCATAAGACAAGGACTTGGGTAAAACTTCTAGAAATTCTAAGGCACCACCACTACCTATGTACTTTAAAAGTCATTTAGTAAAAAAATTGTAGATCCCCCTAATTCAGTTTAAAAACTTCGACATCAACAGAAGCGTCTTGTTGAAATTTCGTCAAGGAAATATCAGCGTCTAAGGATTTCCTTGGGCTGATTTTTTTTAGAAATCTTGTCGATTTCTGTCAAACTTACTGTGAAAAAGGTTAAAATCCCTACCTTCACACGGTCATGGCTCACTATTTGCCTTTTCGCATTACCAAGGACAATCAACAAGTACAAAAAATGACTTCTTACAAAGTATAGTCTCTCAAATCGACCACCATGTTGCACAATGCTCTGCATTTCATACCGTTTAACCTGTCAATTATGTCACATTCTCTGTCAATTGGACTCCAATTGCAAGAAGAAAAAAAAATACTAAACATACCTATAAACTTAGAACCGTAACACAAGTGTCACACATCGCACACCAAATGTGTCATTCATTCAATGGCGGCAAAAAGGAAAAACGAAACAAAAAAAAAAAAAAACAGAATGCAAAACTATAAATCCAAACTAACCGTTAATTTACTGTCATTTCATCGCTAAAAAGTCAGCATAGAGTTGGAATATGCCAATGTGTGTGTGTTTGCAAGAGTCTAAAGTGTTGTTCGAAGTTAAACCAAACCTATCAAATAATTGACAGCGAAAACGGACCAACAGGTGCCATAATTGTAACACACCTCTGACAGTTGACAATATTGACATGAATGTCAAACTGGAAAACCTACCAAGCAACACAACGCTGAAGAATGAAATCGAAGAAAATTACTTTAATTACGTTTTTTTTCTTCTATATTTTTCTATTTGATTGGGTGTCTCTGTCTTGTCTTGGGTAAGGCTGTGTAGATTTTTATATTCAAGTGCCACAGTTTATGTGTGCATCAGACATCTTTGGGTTGCTAGCTTGCTTGCTTGCTTGCAACATACGAATCATTGTTTTGGCATCAACTTTGCTATTTATTTTCCAATTCTTTTTTTTTGCATTTGCAAAAATGGAAAAAAGATAAATCTTGTATGCATGGAGATTTCGATTGATATGCCCTCCGGCGGAAAAGGAAACAACTACTAACTCCCGATTTTATTTTATTCGATTGCATACGATTGTTGTTATTTTTTGTGTTCCTTCTGTTTTTATAGTTTAGTAATGTTGCTGGCTGGTTGCACCATTTGCTGCGCGGTGCCGAAACATAAAGACACACTCATACACCCGATACAGACTTAGAGGCAAAAATATGTTTGTATGTCTTTATGCTTTGGATGCAGTTTGGTGTGGTCTCTTATTAGCCAGCAAGAATGTTTTGGCCGAAAGCACATTTGCGCCTTTTGTTGGTTAACAGGTGAAGCTATACTATATTTGTTGCAACGAAAACATTGGTAAGTGCTAATTTTTTTGCTTGTTTGTCGATTGGTAGTTGCGGAGTTTTTTTGTTAATAGTCAAGTTGTACCCGGTCACCTTAAGGTGGTAAGAGGCTTTAAATACAACATGATTTTTAGACTCTTGTTGCACAGAAGCTAATAGTGATCACTAATTGGTATCTAAAAGTTCAATATCTAGTTTCTTTTTGGATAATTAGGATTTAGCGAGAAAAAAATATTTTTTTGTTTGTGAAGCAGCAGACTTTGCAGAACTGCTGAAATTTGGCGAAATGTTCCTTTCAGTGCTTAACTCTATTAGGCAGGAGAGAGCCAATAGTTTTAAAATTTCCAAAATAATCTATTAATTACGAGAGTAACCTGTGATTTCCGATAATTGTCCGAGGCCCCTTTAAAGTAATCACAAATTTTGACCACTACCTGTTGTGATTTACTGGAATAGTTGGTGTAATTTGCGATTTTCTAAGTAACCTGCTTTTTTGTCCCGATAGGCTAACTATTAAGTGGCAGAACCTACCTGAGCAAGCTATTGTTAATAAATTTAATAATTTGCATTTGAATTAGTGACTTGTTAGGATAATCACTAATTTTGTACACTCAGTGTGATTTAATGGAGGTTTTTGTGACTTGCTGAGTAAATCTATGATTTGCTAGAGTAAGCTAGATAGACAACTCCAAGATTTTTTGGTTTTATCAGTGACTTGCTGACAAAGTTTGCAACAAACCAGTAATGTAATGGAATATCAGTGACTTACTATAGTAGCCATAGTCTTGTCATAAAAAGGGCTTCTCATTTAACTGTTCGGACTCGGCAGAAAGTTGTAGGTTCTCTCTGTTTCTGCCGAATAAATATATAAGTAGAAACAGGAATACCTGATAGTGTCAGTTAATGACGGCCTTTTTTTCGAAACTTATAACTTACTGTATTGGTACACACAACTTCTTGGAAGAAATAGCTCACAGCGATCAATTGGTGTTTTCAGCAATTACACTGTAGGTGTACCTATGTTTGTTTGACAGGAATGGTGGGAACCTACAATTTTCAGCCTAGCTGGAACGGCTAAGATGAGGAGAAGAGACCTCTGACGTACTTAAAGTCTTGGATTCCTTATCAATTCCTCGCTAAAGACAAATTAGTTTAATAATGCGACAAATTTCACTAGCTGATCACCTATTCCTTAGACTTTATCTCAGCCATGTATTTTAAATAAGAGGTCAAGCACCCATTATTGCCCATGTTGCAAAATTGATTACAAGTATGTTGAGCCATAGTCCTAACTGTTCGTTAAGCAGCTAGAGACTTTTTCATCCCTAATTTTTGACACCTAGCACCGAAGAACTTAGTGACCGTGTTTCAATGTTCTTCTCCAACGTTCTTGTTCAACTTCTAAAAAACTACCACAACCATCACGAACTTTCAAAAGGGGCCAACCACAAATAAGTAGATAGAGTGGACTGAAGTCCATGTTCTTCCTATCATGCGAAGGATAGTATATCTGATGATAATCTCGGGACACTTCGCCGTTAACCATGGAGCTACACGAATATGTAACCACAATAAAAATTACATTTGAACATAGGACACTTTGGTTACCATGGATATCGCCCATAGTACGCCAGCCAAGTACCCTTTCAAAGACGACTTTAAAAGTATGCCAGCCCTACCACCCATGTATGCAATAGTATACTGATGCCGACACCCTACATCAATTTCTTCGTATGAGGCTTTTTGTTAACCAATGGTTTCTCGAAACCTGTAACAAACTTACGGGTGATAGCCATGGAGAACCGAGTCTGGCATACCACATCAATTTCATTTCCATCTTTGATCAAAGTGGTTTAGTTAGATAGTTCTTAATGTCTCTGACGGAGTAAGTACTTCAGGTCATCCTGATGTGAATCTCCCGATCCGAGCAATCCAGCACTTCTTCTTTCTCAACTTTTAGTTGTTACGAATGGGATTAACACCTTGACACTTTAATACCTCCCTAAGGACTATTAGCTAGTGTTCTTATGAACAGGGCAAAACTCCACCAAATAACCAACTTGACCTCTAAGCCAAGATACGGCGGTATTTTGCTGGGAGCTTGCAAGAGACGGATGATGATGTGCCACGGAGGATATACGCACGTGGACAGGGACACTCCAAACTACATGTGTCACAGTCCATCCTTTGCTACCTGAGCAGAAAACCGCAATTAAGTCGGTTCTTTTGCGACTTAGACAAACTTTCTGAAGTATCAGTCCATAAAGACTATTCAAATCATCTTCTTCTCTTAATGCTTGATTACCCGTAGGTTACCATCACTGATAATAATAAGACTTGCATTAGAATGTCTTGGTTTTTCATGTGTCGCCAATACCTTTAGACCACTGTTTTAGCTTGGTTTGTATAAGCATAGTCGAAAACTCGAACCAAGAACCTACCGGAAGTTCTGTTCAACTTCTACACAACATCATGATTAAAGAATATCAGTCAAGTTTGAGAGATTATTTGTCGATGTAAGCCTTGCGGGTTCTAAATTATGTTCGCCTAAAAAGTGAAGCTTATCACTTATCATAAACCAGATAGAAGTCCGAGTAAAATACGCACATTTAGACGAATTATCGTAGTTCAATCGTTGACATATAGTAGACGTTCAAGACTTTTTTCTCTGTTTTCGTAGAGATGAGCTATCGATCATTCAGCACAACATTTGAATTGCGTCATAGCCAGTCACAGTCTAATACAATAGTTTACTTAAATTATAAGGTTATAGTTTTTCCAACACTGACAAGAGGTCTAATAATTACCATTTGAAATGGCTGTATAACTTGAGTTTCCCCCTTCAGCCCCAACAATTCAGGAGATTGACATTGACTTGAAAAAGAGGAATGATGAGTGATTTTACTGAGGTAACCCGTGATTCTAAGGGGGCCGTGATTAAATCACACCCATTCGTTGTTTTACTGGGACTATCGCTGATTTTTGTGCAGCAATCCTTCATTTAGCCGGGTTAACCCGTTTTTTACGGGAAAATCGTGACTTTACAGATATCCGTAATCTCATAAGGCCAAGACGTGATTTTATCAATGCGAGACATGATTTTTGCACTCAAACCCATATTTTTGTTTGGAACATTAGATAAACCGGGATAATCTGGGATTTAACCAAGGCGGCTAGTGTTTTTACTATAAAGCTATCCAATTTTTTTGCGGAGGAAACCCGTGATTCGTGGGTTTTTCAGGACGAACCGTGGATTACGAGAACGATATGTAATTAAACCGAGGCAGTTGGTGATTTACCATACCGATCTCTCATTTGACCTGGGCAAATAGTGATTTTAGCGGAGGAACTCATTGCACCAGTCTGCAATAAAAACCGCCTTCAAACCAAACTATACTTTTCTAAAGTATTTTGGCACGCGGAACCTAAATCTGAAACTCCAAACTTTATTCAGCACGTTACGTTTTCGAGATATGGTAATATGAACATGTCAAAAACCCTTTTTTCTTTACTGATGAATACTTTATTACACAACCATTAATGGGATGTGAATGAAGTGCATTTCATTTAAATTGTATAAAATTATCTAAAAAAAAATTAAAAATTCGCTCAAAGATATTGCATAATGAAATTTATAATTTGTTCGAAACAGTCTCTTTAGTTCTATTAAATCGTTTTTAGATGTGAAAAGTCCGAAGTAATAATTATTTTCAATGACTAACTTTATGTTTTATTCGGAATTCTGAGCACGAATGTGAAGTTATCCACCAAAATTTATCACTGAAAACATGAGAAATCATTCAAAAACTTACAAACAATTGTTTCAATTCTTTTATTGTGCAAAATCTAAAATATGAACCTTTTTTACTAAAACCGTTTATGTAGAACCAATGTAAATGAAATTACCAAATTTACATGTCTTGACGCATAAAAATCAGTCATTTCGAAAAGCACTTGTGTCTTTATAAAAAAAATCACTTGTAGGGCCGTTAGCCGGTTAGGTATAATTGCGTCAAACATTTAAAATTTCTGGATCAACTTGCGAGGTTCGAGGCAAATTACCGCCGATTACTGGTATTGGAAATATCTACAGAAATGTAGGTACAGAAAAAATGTACAGAAACGCTCACAACTATTAAGCATCAAATTAGATTTTATCCACTCTGCAGTAATCTCTCTCCATATACCTAATTTCCAAAACAACAACAACAAAACCTGATCTGACACATTTCATACAAAATGTATATGTATTGTTGTTTGTTCTTTATTACGTAGAAAAACGTAAACCTCTTTTCGATTGATTTATGATGGCTTCATTCAATGATATGCGGGATAAAAATATATTTCCATGAAATCAAAACCATCACGCACAACACAGCACACACACACACACACACACACACACACACACATGTATGGTAGAATTTCACTCATCAATATAACAGGCCATATGGAATTATAATACATTTCTCATCGGGTTTTTCCTTTTCATTTTAATAATTTATTGATGTCAACCTTGTTGTATAATAAACCCAAATTCAGGGTGAAAGTACGAACAGAAAAAAAAAACCAGACAGGACTAAAACCCAAAAATCCACAAACTCAGCAAAACCAGCATCAAAATCCTGAATCTCTCACTCTTCGAAATCTAAAAACACACTAAACTGAAATCCTC
This sequence comes from Meliscaeva auricollis, assembly GCA_948107695.1. Taxonomy (NCBI): domain Eukaryota; kingdom Metazoa; phylum Arthropoda; class Insecta; order Diptera; family Syrphidae; genus Meliscaeva; species Meliscaeva auricollis. The sequence goes on along the minus strand of OX403619.1, from coordinate 46,150,778 downwards.
TCTATAGAGATAAAAAAAAAAAAAAAAAATGTTGTGTAAATGTGTGCGAGGAGGAAAATCAATGCGTGTGTCTCCCAATGCGCATCTAAAACATTTAATCCCTTACGCACTATACTATGTCCTGTCAAAAAAGAAAAGCAAAATAGAAAAAAAAAAAAAACTAATATCTAATACAGCAGGGTTGATTTTCCAATTACTGTATATCATCGTACATCACACAGCATCACACAGCAGTGCCCCGCAACAACAACAACTATAAAAAGGACGACGACGACTACGACGACGAAGAGAGTGAAAGCAAAAGCACTACTCTGTGCGACAGGATTTTTATGATATCTATGTCCAATCTGATGATTTATTTACGAATATCGAAACGGACATGTTCTTCTTCTTCTTCTCTGAAATACATTCATGTATAGGCTTGGTTTAGTATAGGTACATAATATAGTTTTCTATTTATATACAAGTTCGTCCTTTTTCCATTTTCTTTTTTGAGTGATTTATTCCTGTCAAGAAAATACACCAGAAATAAGGGATGATATCATTCTCCCGGCTCAACGCACTAACATTTTATTTTATTTTTTTTTTTTGAAAAAGGACCCTTCTTGCTTTTTTTTGTTGTATGTCCTTTAGGTTAGGATTTTCTATTGTAAAAGTGTGTGTGTGTGCTTTCTTCAAATCAATCTCCTTGTCTCTTCTTCGTCCATCTCAATTTTCATGTTATTTTGATTGGATTTCGAACATACACCGACACACACACACACACACAAATACACTTTAAAAGGGAGGTTAAATTTGTATGTGACATGTCACAGGATAATGGCGTAATGGCGATGGATTGCTGCCTACCATTTCAATCTTCTTCATTCGGCTTGTCGGGACTCCTTCATTCCATACCATCAGTGGCAAGGATATACCAGCTATAGAATATAGAGAATATAGTGACTCTTTGACATTAACAAAAGGCTCTGATGGTCATAGATCATTCTTAATATGCGTGAGGACATTCAATTCGAATGGGAAAGAGATTTTGTATATATATATATTTATTTTTTTTATTATTATTATATTCACGTTGGTTGGCTTGGTGAGATGCCTGATGATGGTAGATGGTGGTGGTGGTTTTTGGTCTGTTTTTTGGCAGTCGAATGATTTAAGAGGAGACCAAAAAACCAATGATTCTTAGATTATACCTTTTACAAAACTGCTCCTATTCTAGTGGATAAATAAAGTAGTTTTACTATTCGGGGTCTTAGAGAATTATTATAATGTCAATGTGTATCTATCAAAATGGCGCGCATATAGGATTTGTCATTTATTTTTTTCGGTTTTTATTAATGCCTCGCATAATAATTTCAGACTGGAATTTGATATCCGGTTTTGATAACACCAGAGATGCTTTTGTTTGTGTGATGATACCTATAAATAGATATTTTCTCATTTCTCTGGCGCACAAATGTCAATTGGTGAAAGAATTATGATCCCTAAAAGCAGATTATCCTTGATTTATGTTGACGTTTAATTCTTTTATTAAAATGAAACAAAATATTACACAAAATTTTGTTATAAGGTTAAAATCAATTTGGATTTATTTAGGTATGTTGATTTTTGTAATTAGAAAAGTTCAGTTTTTGAACGTTTCTTTAATTTTCTAACTAACTCTATTTGCTTCAAATCAAAATGAAATGGTGAATATTGTTACACGATCGCTTATCAAATTATTAAGTTACTGGGATCGCAACTTGACCAGCAAGTCTTTATATTTTTAGTATTTTAATAGCAGTTTTCTTCACTATATGATGTCAACTTGCCGCTAACTTCCAAGTTGAACTCTAGAGTTGATACAAACCTTACTGTTGAATGACAAGTTGAATTTTGTTTTTCTTCAATATTTCAAATCTTAACTCGAGAGTTGAAATTTGAAATAATGCAAGATTTTGTAGAAATCGCAAGGGATTCGTGCCCCAATTGTTCTTGGAAATTTGGCTATATTATGAAATTCTCTTGCTGCTTGTAACCGTTCTTTTGGTGTTTCAAGCATGCAAATAAACTAGGTTAGCAATGGTATTTGACATTAGTTTCACGATGCACTCTTTAAATACTTAAGCCAATAGAATCAGCAACTGAATTGATCCGAGTGCATATAATACCTCAGCACAATCAATAATTGAGTAATTGGACGTAATTCGTGAATTTATTCACTTGGAAATACCGAAATCGGTAGAAAAAACTAAATTCTTCGACCCTGACTCGTGGACACAATTTGTATTGTCTTCTTGCAATCGCCAACAATTCTTCGTATTCTTCATCTTCGCTTCAAGAAGCAAATGATGGATGATTTTCCAAATAATAGTTTTCTTGGAACATTTTATTTTAAAAATATTGTTTATTTACACCGAAACTGAGAATAAATTTTGACAGAAGATACCAAAATGTATTACAACTTTGAATTTGACAGGAAACTCTAAATTTTTCTCCCTCAACTTCTACTATTTTCGGAAGTTGACAAAAAAAACAGAAGATGATCAACTCCAGATTTGAGAAGCAATAGTTGAAACTGTGAACTTTGAGTAAAGAATAACTAAATCACAAGTTGAGAATAAAAATCCTCAACTTGAGATCAAGTTGTAGTGAAGAACATTCCTCTAAATGTGCTCTTGGATACACAGTATTTTTTGGATTTTTTTTTCCATTGGAACGCAGTTTGAATTTCTTCGAAACATGAGTAGTGAGGCACATACAGTTTTCTATGAGAGAATCACGCAAATGACCAAGAAAAAAAGTGTTTTGTCGCGGAAAAAGTATGAAAAGTCATGGAAGAAACGTGAAAAGTCAGGGAAAAAGTGTGAAACAACTCAAAAAGATACATTTGAGTACGTGAATAAATGCTTAGTTATCGCGGAAAAAATCATTGTGTTTAAAAGTTGTATCACCAGTATTCCGCGTTTTTTTTCCCCTGGTATTTCACATATTTTTCCTTGACTCCTTATCCTTTTTCAACACTTTTCTATGTGACTTTCTCCGTTTTTCTCCGCGGTATTTTACGCTTTTTCTCGTAGTAGGTAGGTACTATGCGCTATTTTTTACTATCCCTTTATTTCTGTTTTCTACTGTACTCCGCAATCTTTTAACAGTATTCCGCGTTTTTCTAAGGTATTCCGCGCTTTTTACAGCGGTAGTATTTTGTTTTTTTTTCAAAACCGGTGTTCATTTAAATCGAATTCAAATGAAATAACTACTAAAAACTCGAAAAAAAATTATGAAATATTGTCATACTCGTCTCAACAGCTATCTAAATGAAAGGCAATGAAAGGACTTCGCAAATAAATCAACTCTCATAGGATAATACACAAGACATCATTATAATCGGTACAGCAGTTCTTGAGTTGTAAATAGTGTAACTAACCCGACTTTGTTTAGATAAAAAAATATTTATTGCCAAATTAAACGAGGTATTTTTTTTTATGAAAAATGTCGCAGAAAAATGTTTAAACAATTTCAACTCCAATACAAAAGTTTGAAATTTTAAAAAATCACCCTAAACCCGATTGGAAATATAAGCTTCTCAGTTTCAAATCTATCGCTCGATATTTTTTTCTAAAGACCATTTTTTATTAATGAAAAACTTTATAACCCAGGAAGAACCTCCAAAAATAAGGCCAATCTGTCAAAAAATTCCATTTGAAGGCGGAAGTCCAAGGACAGATTGCGCGTCAAAATTTATTCAGGGTCAAATGTCAAAAATGTTTGCATATAATTTTGTAACGATAAAAAATATTTGCGGCCTTTTTCTTTTAGGTTCATTTTGTAGATAATAATATTTCCCGAACGAAATGTCAAAGTCATGACAAGTTTTTCGCTACTATTTTTTTTTTTCTGAACTATTTCCAAACCAAACGAGATATTTTTCATAACATTCGGTTAAAAATTGTCGTGAAAAATTTTTTTAACGATTTAAATTCGAACATTTAGGTACCGCTACCCAAACTACGTGTTTTTAACATGTTTAAAAAAAAGTCTAAATGTCTTCTTTCCAAAATATTAAAAGAATCCAAAATTGGTTCAAATTTGACGAAGCTAAATTTTTTTCAATGACTTAAGGTTGAGAACCCCGTTTTTTGCCCCTAACTTTAGATTTTGGGGGTGTTACGAAATGTTTCAATACCATTTTGTAATCAGTGAAACCAGCTCTACAAAATGTTATAGGTCTCCGACCGCTTATATTTTGTGTGTCACACAGTGTAATCAATTTTCTGCTAAGTCAAAAAAGTAGTGCACTTTTATAATGTCTCCTGCACTTTCACTAAGCTATAACTTTGCATAAAAGCCTTAATAAAACGCAACTGTGGCTGTTCACACCATTTTTACAATTTTTTTTTTTAATTTTGTGATATTGCCAGGCTGGGAAAATGATAGAATTTCGGGAACGAATGCAAAGCGATTTTTACTTCAGACTTGTTTTCAACTTAAGACCAACAAGCTTCAAAAATAGTGTAGACCTATGAAATCTCCATGTCAAATCCAGAAATGAGGCTTTAATTTTCGAACAAACTAACCTTAGTTTTATTGAAAAAATTCAATAATATAAAACCACGGGAAAGACGTTTAATTTAATGAATTTCAAGTCATGTCGATAAGATTTTGATAATCTTCAGTTTCTAGTAAAGACTTGTGTACATAAGTAGGCACCAATTATGGGGCAAACCAATGTTTCTTGTTAAATAAAGTTAAAAAGCCAAACAAGGTGTTAATTGTATCTATAAGCTTCTAAACCATCTTATCAACAAATAGGTTCCACAATTAAAATTCAAATTAAGTACCTACCAAAACTAGGTAATCCAACTAAAGAAACAACATTCCAACTTATCTATTTCAAATTCCATCATAGCAAATAACTACATGTACCTACTTGACTACCATAAAGCACAAATTTATATTCCATCCATAAAAAAAAATACTTAGATTCCTACACAGTGAACAAATAAGTTCGTTCCGACAAACAAAAAATATGTTATGCATGATTAATCACATGCAAATAGGCGGCAACCTCAACAACTGTGTATACCGCACATGTTTACAAGAGAGTCTTATGAAACAATCAACAAAACCAGCCAAAACGCCATTGGATACAAATGTAAATACAAAAAAAAAAAATCAAAAGGCGGCTGTAATAAAGCTGCAACAAGTCTTATACTATCTCTTTACCAACTACCTAGATACTTTCAGTCTCGTGCTTAATCCAACATCAACATCTCCTATGTGTTGTTAACTTTTCATATATTGTACCTACTTCACCCTCACCCACAGCCCCCACAATGTCTTTATAGTTGTAGCCGCGAATGCCTGGCAAATATTTAATTTCCTCGAATATAAACAAAACTGATCGCATTTAATTAGCAAATCGTATAATTTTAATTAACTGGTTCAACATATAAAGCCATAAAGCTACACACCGTTGTTTCACAATCATCGATTGTAGTACCTTATGTGTATCCGGAAGATACAAAAAATGTATCTACACTAGGAGCGTCAAACAGAAAAACAAAAATAAGGCATTTTTTTTGCTTCACCAAAAAGAAATAAAATTATTTTCCAAAATCTAAATAAATCGTGTGAGGAAAAAGTAAATTCCAAAAGTATCTGGCAGATATTTTAGATACACTACACATTCATCGAACAAAACATGAAGAAGAAGAAGAAGAAAATGAAAAAATGACAAGCAAATTTGATTGGTTCGAACAGTTAATTTGAAAATTTATGCGCATTAAGGCAAACGACGAAGTTGATTTGTTTGGTCTACCGTGTCTACTCAATTATTGGTTTGATCGCTTTCAAAAAGGCTCCACATATCAGTTCTGTCTAACAGACAGACACACACACACACACACATGCCAAAACCCAAACACGCTTTTAATTCTCATACTCTTTCTCTCACTTCACAACTATTAAAAACTTTTTTTCTGTATCTATACACAGTCTACACTATACTAGGTACGAAATAAGAAATAATCAATGATTAAACGCCCCAATGCATTGCAAACGCCCCCCAAATTACGTGTTCGGTAGAACTTCAAACAGCTACCGCCAATACAATGGGGCATTTTATCATAAAAAACTGGTAAATTTCTTGATTAATGATTCTTTGTTTGTGATTTTTCTTTCCACAAAATAGCCTCTAGAACTCAGTTCAAGCGAAAATTAAATTTTCATACAAAATCGATGGCGTAAAAAATTTACAATCCACAGCTTCAATTTCAAGTTAAAATTTCTTCATTAGCAAATGTCAAGTTCTTTCATGCTACCTTGACATTTTTTACTTGCAGATGCATACTCAGAAGTTAGTAAAATAGCCATATAAAGACTTTTCCTAGTTGTGGAACGTATTCATTGTTCATTTCACGAAATGTGAGTACCAGGCTTTAAATGTAAGGAATTGCCTTTTAAAAAATATTGGAATGTATTGATTTTGTATGCCACAAGCACTTATCATGAAAATTAAACACCTTTCACAATCTTCCATTATAGAGAAAAAATGTGGAAATATGTAGAAACTTTGTATATTCCACAGTTTGTACATATTTTCATATTTTTCTTCGTTGTGAAATGTTGTGGAACGTGTTGAGTTTTCCCATGGGTGCATACTTCACAATTTCTACATATTTTCCACATTTTTCTTCGTTGTGGAAGATTTGTGGAACGTGTTTAACTTTCCCACGTGTGTATATTCCACAGTTTCTACTTATTTTCACATTTTTCTTCGTTGTGGAAAATTGTGGAACGTGTTGAGTTTTCCCACGGGTGTATATTCCACAGTTTCTACATATTACCACATTTTTTCCACATTTTTCTTCGTTGTGGAAGATTTGTGGAACGTGTTTAACTTTCCCACGTGTGTATATTCCATAGTTTCTACTTATTTTCACATTTTTCTTCGTTGTGGAAGATTGTGGAACGTGTTAAATTTTCCCACGTGTGTATATTCCACAGTTTCTACTTATTTTAACGTTTTTCTGCGTTGTGGAATATTGTGGAATGTGTTTAATTTTCATAATAAATACTCATGTGGCATAGAATTTTTCTTAGTTACATTTTGTTTTAATTTTTAATTTTCCTTTCCACTTGCAAATCTTATTCATCTTTGCAACATTTTATGTTAATGTTCCATATAAAATAGTTAAAAGTCCCACTGTTTGACATGCAGCCGTAAACGCGACGAGTTTGACGTTGTCGACAATCGGGCAGCTCGTATTATTTGGGTGTCGCGCCAAAATTTTAAATTTCTATCTAATGAATCGATTTGTATCTTATTTTGTTTTTTTTTTTTTTTTTAAATTTATTTTCGTTGTTATGGTTTTTTGCTGCTATCAGATAGATGAGAGCGTTTACATTACGAATTCCCGATAAAAAAAAAAAAAAAAAAAAAACAATCTATATCGAAATATCAATAAGATACTTTATTTAGTATAAAAAATTTCTTTGATCAAAGAGAAATATACCTTCCTAGGATTTTTTTTTTGTGTTTCTGGTTTTTATAATTATGATGATTTTATATCATCAAGTTTATTGAACAAACCTCAGAGAGATCAATCGAAATTTGACAGAGTTATTTTGTATTTAGTTTATATGAGTTATTATTTGTTTCGTATTACCTTACTCGTAGTTTATAAAATAAATCGCATATATCTGGTATATCTATTATTAGAAAGCTTTTGAAGTTGGTTTTAATGCTGAATGTTAGTGTTTATTGAATTGTTGATAAGATGTTTAATAACTCAAATTTGGGAAATGTACGAGAAAAGTTTCTTTTTTTTAGGTTGGAATCTTCAAAAAAAAAAAGGAAATAATAATTTTTCGCAATATTGCTTAATCCATTTACGACTAACGTTACGAAAACCATAAGTCGTACGTGTGAACGTCTGCAACTTATGTATAGGTTAAGTACTGGGTAATAAATTTTAGCAAACTAAATAGAGATTTTGAAAACGTAGATTACCCAGTTAGCAGTGACTGCCAATTATGGTAACATTTTTTTTTCAGTTTTTCTAAGATTGACAAAAAATTGTCAAACTTATGTTTAATATTGTTTACTTAAAAGTTCTAAATGTTTCTTGTGTAAAATTGGTTCTGATTTTGAAAAAAATACTGACGGTAAAAGAAAGAATAGTCCTTTTCAGAAAAAAGTGAACAAAAATTAGGTTAAAAAATTTAAACAAAACAGGAAAAATTCATTAAGGAAAACGTCAAAATAAATCAGTATTATGACTGGAATGATTTGGTTATTTTTAAAAATATTTCGTATGCAGTCCAGTATTTTTAACACAAGTTTTAGAAAACTTTGCCTGTTGCCACAGCCACAATTCTTAGTTATAGTTTCACGGAAACGCCTCTTAAGTGGTGATTTTGTCGAAAATTGCTCCAGTAATTACATTGAGAACAAAATTTAGGAATTTATTGGTTTTCTTGGTTTCTCGGTAATTTGATCAAAGGATTTTTATCAAATTTTGAGGTTTGATTTTCTAGTCTTGCAAAAATTCGTTTGCGGTCACGTCCATTTCTCTTATTTGCATTTATTCGTTTGTTTCTCGGATAGGTATGACTAGTCTCGAAAGTGCTTCCTTGGAAAGTTATTAGTCTATTTTAATTATAAATTATTAATATTTTAGTAGTTCCAAACTTTTCGGTATCCTTGTCAGATTTTTGTTTCTATCAAAAAGTGTAATTTTGTTTGGGTAATTATCAACTTTTACGAAAACTTTTGAAAATAAGGATACTTCCGTTCTTTCGTTCTTCAAATTTCAAAAATAATTGAACATTTGTGGTACTGCCATTTAAAAGTCACATGTTTGGTGAGTTTTTTTATATGAAAGTACACTGAGAGAACAAATCGATTGCGTCAAACAACTTTTCATTTGTTGGAAAGTAATTTTTCGACTTCAACTTCGTTTGCAGCAAACTTTTAAATTCGTTTCGATGAAACAATGTATGCCAATAAATAAATAAAAACAAAAAAAAAAGTTCAGCGTAACACCGGCGATTGAACCTGTGGCTTCTCGAACTACTAGATAACTTTCGTGTAGCATAGAATGAATGTGAACACCACAAACGTAGAGTCAATTTATTAAGGATTTTTTTTTTGCTGCAGCCATTTGCTGTTAATGAATTTTATATTTTCACCAAAAGTGAAGATATTTGCATCAAACTACTTTTTGGAGAGGTTTTTTGCAAACAATTCATTCGTTTTCTGTAAACAATAGAATTTTCTAGCGCAGGTAAACGAAAAGTTGTTAAGATGTGAGCAATCGCGTTTACCGCAATTAACTCATAAAAGGAGCTCCAAACGAATGGATTGTTTTGTATAATGTTTGCTGTAGTAATAGAATTACAATTTGGATCAAATGTAATATACAGTTGCTTCGATTGAAAAAAAACTTTTGCAGGGATTATGTTAACTTTCCAGCAAATGATTTTCATTTGATTCAAAGTATATTCATTACCCGCAAACGAAAACCAAAATATTATTTCTCAGAGTGTATTGCAGTTAGTTAATCTTAGTTTTTAGCAAATCCTAAACTTACCGAGTTTAAATATTTTCAATTGTCTTACAATTTTTAACAACAACGGCACACAAAGAGGAAAATTTCTCGCAATCGCGTTATAAACGAATTTGTGACAATCGCTTTACTTTGCCTTTATAAGGTACGATGTCTTCGGAAAAGTAAAATAGAACATTTAAATGCAAAAAAAACTCTAAAATTGATGTTGTCATGAAAAGTCAAGTGGCGTTTTCTGACTTGGTTCAAACTTAAATTCAATTCTAGTTATGGCACTTTCATAACTAAAATGTAGAACATTTTATCAGTTGTTTACGTCTAAATCGCAGATCGGTGGAAATAATTTAGGTTTAACTTAATGATTCTTCCATTTTATTTATGAACATAATACCATTGGTCATGGCCGTAGTAAGGACTGTGCTTATATCTGTAGATACTTCCGTAAATGACTCAATGTCTTAAGCCTTTTGGTTGATTACGAAAATGTTTTAAAAACAGAAATTTCTTTCGCTATGCAACTGTTGGTTGCTGAAATTTATATTTAAAATAGCTTTAGAAACTGCAACTGCATTCAACATTTTTTTTTTCTGAAACATTCTTCAATTTCGAAATTTAGCATAGTCATTTATTTCGAAAAATGATATTGTTTCAAAGCATGATTTTGTTTCAAAGCATGTAGTCTCATTATCAAATTCATTCATCATCCAATACTTTGCAACCAATTTTTGTTTCACATCAGAAATGCTCTTAAACTTGAATTTTGAAAGGTTTATAATTTACCTCCATTCAGCTGTTTCTTCAATAATTCTAAAATAAAAGGTGTGTCATAAAAATATGCACTCAAAAGCTAATAAATTCATTTACTTTCTCATATAGGTAAGATCGTAAAAATAAAGTGATTTCCAATCCTACAGACATATTTTTTCCAATTTGATTTTGATTTTAATTTCCTTCAAACCAAAACAAAATAAAAAAAAAAAAATAACCAATACCCTCCTTCACATATCAAAAAAAAAAAAGAAAGTCCTTTGCGCGCTAAATACCTAAAGAAATTAAGAACTTTCGTTCATAAAATCAAAGAAGCAAACTATGGCATGTTTTAAGTCAAAAACGTCTTATTCGATATCAAAAATCCATAAAATATACATTACACTCTCGAAAAACGCACTAAACACATCATCATAAAAACCCGAAATTCACGGTGTGTGAAAGAGGGTAAAAATGTGAGACAAGAGTGCGGAGAGAGGCTTTTTATAAAAATGTTTGTAAGTGAGTTTTTGAGGTATTTTGCTGAATTGTTTTTTTTTTTTCTTGTTCTTGTTTGTCGTCTCGTCGACTTGGTCGTCGTCGTCGTCGTCGATCGATGATGATACTATACACGCACACGTAATAAAACAATGTCACGCACTTTAAAAATGTCAAAAACTGAGTGATTTACAACCAACAGACGGACATTTTTAGAAAGGAGTTTCTACGTGTGTGTGTGTGTGCGTTTGAGTATTATATTCATATCTGTCTCCGAGTTTAGTATATTATATCTTTTGCAGATGATGAAGGAGAATTTTCTGTTGTCTTTTATCTTTTTTTTTTTGTTTTCCTGTTTGACTGCTGTTTGACGTTTGAAATTTTATAAAAATTTTCATGCACTTTCTTTTTCTCAGCACGAAAATAGATCAAAAAAAAGAAAAATTATATATTTTCAAAATGTCTCCAAGTTGAAGGCATATTGTTGTAGTTGTTGTTGTTGAAAGGTCCTTTTATAGATATTCACAGTTGACATTACATCACGTTTTTAAAAAGGATCACACAGTGCGGAACATGTGTGTTTTGCTTTGAGTTTCTATGGATTGCATCACAAATGTATCTAGTTTGAGTTTTGAGAGGAAATTTACCTACCTAAGGGTTCCTTAATTTCTTTTCGTCATTATTCAGCGAAAAAATGTCGTAAATTTTGTCCTTTTGAAGATGAATTATGAAAAAAAGTCCTTGAATTTAACTGCTGTTCGTTGTTATACTCGTAGGACATGCTTTGAGTTTTTTTTTTTTTTTGTGAAATTATGAAAATGTGTCAGTTTTATCAGAGAGGCAAAAAAAGGGACAATAATTATTGAGAGTCATAAAATTGGGCGTAAGGATGCAAGAAACAATAATTTAATGGACCGCATCGGCCAACATCCTGCCATTTTTAATATAATGGTAATAATTTATTTATTAATTTATGTCCCGTAGAGTTTAAAATATTTCAATGTTTCTGCGCATAAATGGATTCTAGGAAGACCTTGTAAAATTTTATTACTCGTGTTATTGTATACTTTGATGGAAAACCCATACCTACTTATTTGGAAAGGCGCAGTTCATTGAACAGAAAATTGTTAGTATCTATATTAGTTAGGTTGATAAGCTTAATAGGTAGAAAGTTGAATGGTAGTTAATATTGCAATTTAAACCTACAGCGATTTCCTATTTTTTTTTAATTGAACGACGAATTCGTGTCAAATTTTTGAAACGCTTATTGGTTCAACCATGTAAATTGAGTATATATTACGTATTTCCCTATTCTAATGGCAACATTTTAAGACTATAAACTTGAAAATCGGTTGCATAGTTTTTCAGTTGCAAGCATTTCAATGGAGCAAGGTAAAAAAAAAAACATTAAATTTGAAATTGTCTACGTTAAAAATTGTTAAAGTAGCTTTTATTTTACATGGAAAAGCTAAATAATCAGCAAAATATATATTAAGCATTTTATTATTTTAAATTGAACGACAAATTCGTTTCACCATTTTGAAACGCTTATTGGTTTAACTATGTAAAATTAGTATATAGCACGTATTTCCCTATTCTAATGGCAATATTTTAAGACTATAAACTTGAAAATCGGTTGCATAGTTTTTCAGTTGCAAGCACTTTAATGCAACAAGGTCAAGAAAACGTTAATTTTGAAATTTTCTAATTAAAAAAAAAAAATGGTAAAAGATAATTTTTATTTACATGGGCTAACTAAATGATCAGCGCATGACAACAAAATACATATTTAGCACTTTATTATTATTTTTAATTGAACGACAAATTCGTTTTACATTTTTAAACGCTTATATGTTTAACCATGTAAAATTAGTATTAATCACGTAATTTACTATTTTAATGGTAATATTTTAAGACTATAAACTTGAAAATTGGTTGCATAGTTTTTTAGTTGCAAGCTCTTCAATGTCAAGACAAAGTTCATTTTGAAAATTTCTAAATTAAAGAATTGTAAAAGAAAATTTAATTATTTAATTTGCAATACTTTACTCCCGGAGAATCAATGTGATTCACAGGGTTCGCATTATTCACATTCAAAGCAATTATGAACTTGCCGGATGAACTATATTATCACTATGAGGAACTACCTTACCATTTCAACCCACACACTTTCTCACTTGCGAGTTCTACAGTAGAAAGTATGGCTGAAATACTTGCGAGTCCCGCTGCCACGCATTCGTCGGATTCTGTAACAGAGGTGAATATCAAGCATTTTATTATTTTTAATTGAACGACAAATTCGTTTCATCTTCTCCGCTTATTGGTTTAACTATCTAAAATAAGTGTACCTATATCACGTAATTCACTATTCTAATGGCAATATTTAAAGACTATAAACTTGTAAATTATTTGCATAGTTTTTTAGTTGCAAGCGTTTCAATGCAGCTAAGTCAGAAAAACGTTCATTTTGAAATTTTCTAAGTTAAAAAAATGGTTAAAGAAAATTTTTGTTTTACATGGGCTAGCCAAATTATCAACACATAACGAAAAAAATAAAATATCCTACCTACACACAGTTAACGTGTGTTGTTGTGGCAGTATCCTTGAAGAGGTTAAGGACTTGAATTATAGGGAAAAAAAATATCAATTGCTTTAAATTAATCATTTCATTAAAAAGGTAGTTCTCCTAAAATGATATAATAAAGCAGGATTTGTAGTTATTCATGCATCCTTATCAACCTCTCAAACAAAGAAGGACTTTTTAAGTCTGTCAAATTGAGATATCCTTTCAAAAACAAAAAAAAACTAACAAAATTGGATAGAAATTCCACTTGTTTCCATTTCGAAAAAAATAAAGATAAGGAAGACAACTTAAAAAAAAAAACCGACAAAAACAAAATGCTTAATGCTCAGAAAGAGTCAGAGTGACAGGCTAATTTTTCAAGACGTAATTATTTTCTCTTCCCTTATACCTACCTACATTATTTCGCTTAGAGAGTTTATGGAGTTAATTTCCCTTGCATCATCATCATCATCAGTGCAGTGCATCCAGAGATAGATCTTTAGACTCCTTACCACGTCTGTTATCCTATTCGTCGTCGTCTCTGGGAACAAAAAAAAAAAAAAATAAGAAAAACCAAAAAAAGTTATAGAAAAAAAAAACCCTCTACAGAAAGAAATTGAGATATCGCGCTATAGTCAAATGCACAGCACATCCATGAGAACGATGCGGTGCATCTTCATTTGATTGGGTCACAAGATTAATTGCCCGAGGAAATTGTTAATTAAATTATCAGTCCCGACAGACAGTCGGCGGGTGAAATAACAACAAAAACAACAACAAGCATCCCAACAACAACAACAACAACCACTATATACGATTGCCAGCCAGCCCCGACAGACAGAACAGACAAAACTCAGACAAAAAAGTATCTTTTACATACGAAAAAGAACAGAACATCAGACGAAAAATAAAAACCCACAAGAAGATATACTTGACGCACTTCTCTGCATCTCTCCGGGATCTATGTTATGTGTGTGGATCCTCTATACAAATGCATCGTCGTCGTCGTATCTTCTTTTTTGATCCCTTTGCTGCTAATGGGCCAAATCATTTGCTTAAGATGTCAAGTGGATTTGAATTTTCCACAATTTTCTTTGCTTCTTTTTGTTGTTGTTGTTAATTTCTCTGCCACTTGTTTCTTCGTTCTGCAAGTAAAATTAAATAGATTTCCGCCATTTTGTCTGCAACGGAACTCGGGTGGTTCGACCCACAATGGATGATGGTGACGCGAGAGCATACCTCTTTACCGATACCGATATACCGAAGCCAAAGCCAAAAAAGGAATAAAAAACAACAACAACACATCCTCATTTTTGTATACGTCAAGTCAACCATTCACATCCCTTTCTTCCTTTTTTTCTTTTGTGCTCCTGTGGTGCTACTATAGTATTGTTGTTGCTGCTGTTGCTGATGACTATACTTTTTGTTGATTTTGCTTTGGCTCAGAGTTCTCTCTCTTTGTCGTCGTTGTTGCTCCTTTTTTGCGCTTCCCAAATGCCATCACAAAACTGTCAGAATAAAATCCATCAAAAAGGAAGCGAGGTGGTTGGTGCACTTACTAAACTACACACACACACACAGCACACATATACAAACGAAAGAATCACAAATACAAACTCAATGAAAAGGAAGAAGATGAGCGAAATAAAAAGAAGACGTAGGGCAAAAAGCAGTTCCACCCCTTTCCATTGTTCTGCTCGTCAACGCAAAAGAGTTGAGTTGACTGCCATTGGAATCTCTCTGTGGAAGTGCTCCTCTTGTTGGCTCTGGCACACTGGCTCTTTTTTTGTTTTTTTTTGTTTTTGGTTGCACAACAGCACAGCTCCTGCTGCTATGAGATGCTTCTGCTACTGATGTTGGCGGTAAAACGATGTTGACTGGTGTGTTGGGTTTTTGGAGAGTCATGCTATAGTGTGCTATGTTGACATGTCATTGTGATATAGGGAACGCAAGGTTCGTTCCATCAAGGTTTACTCCTCCCTTTCAGGCTGGTGGGACTGCTTCCATTATAATAATGGTGCAAGGATGATATGATGGACAAAGGGTTTTGCTTCTGCAATTTTTTGAGAGTGTAGGTACCTATACTGATTTTGTACTGAAGTAGCAGTTGATAGGTTCTTAGGGATTGCCATTACAGTGTAAATATCCTTTTTTGTATTAAAAAAATTATTTTTTAACAATTTATTTTAATTTTCTGAAATTCAAATATGTAATAACAGTAAAAAGGCAAATTTTCCATAAAATAAGAAAAGTACAGATAAAATAATAAAAATTTCACAAGCAACCAAAGCCTAGTAGTTTACTCTCTCGACCATTTCTTGTGTGCGTGTTAAATTAGCAGTGGGGACCTACAATTTTCTGCTGGTTCCGAACGGCTAGTTTTGAGATGCACTTTTCGTGACAAGCAGTACTTTTGAAATTTTTCTCAATTCCTCGCAAGAATCGGTACCTACCCCTAAAAAAAATAATCAAGGTGAAAGGGAATTGAACCCAAACCTCCGCTCTGGCAAACCATCCGCTAACGAAACCGACACTACCCCTCCGATAATGACTGGTCAAACGTTGACCGTTTTTGTAAATTGTACTCGGATAAAGATTTGTTTCTGGAATCGCGATAACCTTCTCGACAACTGCAGAGAAGGGCTAAAAAACGCCACATTCCTTCGACTTGAACGCGAGCTTATACGATATAAATTGGACACCTTGGGATCAAGGGAACCTCGATGGTTTTCCTAGAGAAAATATAAATCCTCAACCCGTAACAATGTACTACTCTAGAAATGAACATAGAAGTGTCCGAGAATCAAGTGTTGGCCTACTATTTACCAAAACGGTACTCAATAACCGTATTCAATAGAAGCCCCTAGAAGACTGGTTACTGTAGGCAAGGTTTCGGACTAGAATACGACGCATCACCAAGAAAGCAAGAAACCTCAACCGAAATAGACCACTTTGCACTAAACCGACGTTTTTGAAGAAGTCTGCTAGAAGTCAGGAACATATAAGAGGAGCAGATATGGCGATGGCCTGTAACCACCATCTGATGGTAGCTTCAGTGAAGTTACGCACAGCTGCATTTCAGGGATCCAAAGCAAACAACCGAATGCTCAGGTTTAATACCGACAGGCTAAGGGATCCGTCAGTGACGCCAAAAACTAGTGGACCATCTTTCCCAAGGACTGAGAACAATCAGCAGCACTGAACCTCTACCTCCATCAAAAACCAATGATGTGGAAAATGTTTTCATAACCGGTGCTGAAAGAATAAATAATCGGTTAGGCACAAAGAAGACACAGTGCTTGACTGTAATTGACTGAAATTTCACATAGCAGCTACTCGATCAAATACAAATTAGCTAAAGTCTTCGTATGGCAGTAAGAGGAGAGAAAGTTTACCGTACCATGCGACGATGTGACAAGCGTAAGAAGTTGAAGCTGAAGAAGTAGCAGAGGCCGCAAATCGGTGCTATAGCAGAACTGTTCAATGTTCGTAGCACCATTCAGAAGCTCACAGCTGTACAAAGCTCTAAAGACATCCGGTAAAATATGTAGATGATTCGCTCCTTCGTTTGGAAGAAACACTTTGTTTCGATCTTATGTTCGCCAGAGATTAGCACCTGATATCTGATAACTCGCCTGAAGCAACAAATGCCCGGATACGCACCGTAGGTACCCTCCAGAAGATATCATTGCTGCAATTAAAACACTGAAGAACAACAAGGCCGTAGAATTCGACGGTCTTACAAGCAACGCCCAACGACATCCAGTTAGCTACTGCATCCACTCATTTCGGGCGCTTGGAAGTCCGAATGCTTTCTCGAGGTGTGGAAAAAAGGAACGACCGTGAGATCCCGAAAATAGGAGATTTGATGCAGTGTGAAAACTGGATAGGGATTTGCGTTCTGCCGAGGAAGGAAAGTTAATGACACAAATAGTTCATTTTAAGCAACATCCTGTGCTAGTGATTTCAAATTTATATGATTCCATCACCAAGAAGAACCCAGATTAAGTCTAATCAATGATACACATTAATCACAATCAAAAATTCCACACTCGCCCAAAATCCTAAGATTCTTTTCGTTAAAAAGCAAAACACCATCGAAGACGATACAGTCTCCTAACCCAATCAATGTCAGTTAAAAATAAAATCTCCAAAGAATTCTACATTATCTTGGAAGCAGAACCAAAAAAAAAAAAAATGATATCGCAAGCCCTTCAATATCTTTCTGCAGAAATCCAATTCCATCAGACCCATATAGTGGTGGTATGGTCACATTTAAAGTAGAGAGAGATTCCTTTTCGTCGTCGCTAAATCCTTGCGATGGGTTTTAAAAAAAATTCACAATGTCGTCCATCAGCAGACACAATAGCGACAGTATAGCACGATTTTTCGGCATCGTCCTTTTGTGTGCGGTGCAGTACCTTTATGGCAGCTTTAACGTACAACGAGTCACACATGTGGCCTCTATATGGACGTTTTTTTTTTTTTTTGTTATGCTCCTGGTGATCGACGAAGAATGAAACGATATCCCCGCCGCAGTTGTCTTCGTTATCTCGTATATATTTTTGTTCCTTTGTGATTTCCAACAACAACAACAACAACAATAATGGTTTTGAATGAGCCGATGAAATGTAACGAAACGAAATGAACGCGTCCAGCCAGGAGTAAGGTGCATAACTCACAGAACAGAACATCGACGTTGTCGTCGACGAGCAACCGCAAAGACGCGGTGCGGCATAATTTATTGAAAGAGATCCCTAAAGTCTGAAGCGATTGTTTCTCGATGATGATGGAACAGGTAGTATAAGGTCTTCTCCCACACTCTTCGTCCTCATCACATCTCACCCACACTCATTGCTGTGAGGCTGTTGTGGATCGACCTCGCTTTTTTGCTACTTATTACTGTCAATGCCATGTGAGATGGTCGTTTTTATGTTTTTTCTTGTGTCCAGTTTCCAGTGGGAATTATTATCACCACCAAAGTATCCGTGTGTCTCCTTGGAGTGTCTTTTTTAATAAGATGCGCATTCTCCAAAGATCAAAACAAAACAGAATAAAACCCCACAACAACAACAACAAAAACGCATCCGAATGTTTAATTAAGTGATGATTACTATCTCGGTGCGACTCTTGGACTTGGTCTTGGTCTTATACGACTGCGAATGTGAATGCGAGAATGTGCTATGCTGTATGCGAGATTGTCTGGTGTTTGCTTCTGTTGGGGAAGTGTGCAATTAATTCGCAAGATTCGCCACTGGAAATCAATTTTCATCCCAATTTTCGTTGTTAAAAGTTAAATTCCAATTGCTACTGCATCCCCATCAGAGAGAGACTGAATTTGATATCAATTGCGGGCGATCTTACGCACGACGAATAAATAACGACGACGACGACGGATAGACAATGAAAGATGGAGACCCAATGGACGACACTTGGACTGGAAATGGTTTTTCGATTGACCGTTTTAGCTTTGCACCAACACAAACTGATAAAAATACCCTTGAATTTATCATTTTCCGCATTTTTGTTGTTTCGCAAATTCTTAGCAGAACTTCGCAAATTACAGAATTTACAACATGGCGGTTTCGCAAAAGCCTCCTTCAACATAGGTCAACATCGGATACATATTATAATATTGTAAACGACTTAGCTCATCGTTAAAATTAATTTCGCAAATCTTTTGCAAAATTCGCAGAACAATAATTTCAACCTATGATTGTTTTATATGTACCAGGTTTTTAAAATTAATATTAGAAGCGCACATTTCTTATTTTGTGAAGCATATTTCGCTCAGCATTTCGAAAATTTCTAAAAAGTATTATTTTGCAAAATATTATTCGCAGTTTGCTTAGCTTAAAGCAGACTTTTAATGAGTGATTTGTAGATACTTAACACTGTTTGTTGCTAAGAAAAACTTGCTTGGAAAATTTTTAATAAGCAATATTTCGCAAAATATTAATTTTGCAATTTGATAAGTTCTTGTAAAAAATTTAGAACACTCAAATTTCTTTTCGCAAATCATATTTTGCATCAATCAAGATGAATAATAAACTTTGCATAGCAAAAAAACTGACTTTTAGTGAGTGATTTGGGGATACCTTTGTATGTTTTCGCAACACCTAAGTAATTTCGTAAATTCTTAGTAGATTTTATTAAAGTTATAATTTAGGAAAGTGATTATCCATATAAAATAAATATTAGGATTTTTTGTGTTCCAGTTTTGTAATCAAAATTAATTTCGCAAATCTTTTTCAGTATTCGCAAAGTAAATATTTTGATGTATGATAGTTTCGCAAAAGTCTTTCAATACTTTTTTACCAGATTTTTTTGCAAACGCAAAAATGTTTGTACTCCTGCAGTTGCAATTTTGCATTTTTTTCCAATCGATTTTATCTATTACATATCAATTTGTTAATTTAGCAATAGTCTCCCTATGGTGGTCTTCTTAACTTATGTCTACGTAAAATTCTAATTTGTCTATCGAATTTCGCATTTACCAATTAAAAAAATCTTTAATAATAGGGATTTCGCAAATTGTTTAGTGAGTCTGGGATGGTTCATTAAACGCATGTCTTCCGCAATATATGATAAAAAAAATGTTCCTTAATAAAAACATAAAAATCCCTGATTAGTAAGTACAAATATTTTTTTTGCGCAAATGTTACAATTATGTTGCGCATTTCTCTTGCATTTGAACTTTTTGTCCTGTTATTTATCTGCATTGCTTTTGGTGTAATTTGCAAACTCAGCGTTATAGAATTTGGCCTAATTTTCCACAAGATAATGATTTCGTTGCGCAATGTATTTAGGAAAAGGTTACCTCTTCGCATCATAGTGCAAAATGTAGCTTGATGTTGAAAATTTTCTCCACATGGCGCTTGTGATCCTTAAATCAAATTCGTTCAGTTAATGTTATTCCCAATTCCTTTTTATATTTGTTTCGCAATAGTTTTGCAAAACTTTGCGATTTGATACTTTTGCAATTGTTATTTTCGCACTCAAACATCAGGTTTGTATGTGGTATTTTGGTGCTAAAAATAATTTCGCAAATATCTTTTCGCATTTTTTCAAATAATTTTTTTTTCGTCTTCGAAAACTAACTTCACAAATTATTATGACTAAAGTATATCTCCTAATCTATCAAAACAAACCAGATTTGGCTTGCAAAATTCCTTCACAAATGTGATTCGAGCTTTTGTTTTAGCTCATCAGTATCACCTCATCATTTCGCAAGAAATTTGCAAAATATTTCTTCTTAGTTTGAGAATACAACTTGAAATGAGAAACCTTTTTCAATTCGCAAAGAAAATAATTTCTATGTGAGCTACAAAAATTATATCAAAGATTTTTAGCATTTTTCTCCTAATGCTGAAGCTTTTTAAGAGTCTACTCAAAAGTATTTGAAAATACGTGAATAAGAGTTCCGTCCATTTTCATTTCGCATTCCACGTTATGAACATAAACTCATCACTTCGCAGATATTGCAAAATAAAATATATTTCGCAAAGTATTACATTTCTTGATGCGACACTTTCGTTTGTCAGTTATTTTCAATTTTAATGCACTCATAATGGCGTTTCGCAGAGTTATACGTTCTGCGAAACGTTAGAAAAATGTTTCCTAGCAAAATGCATTTTACAGATTTGTGGTAAATGATGCAAAGTAATAACCGCACATCAATATATTATTTTAGAATAGCTTCCCTTCACTTAAACAATAGATTTATGGGTGATCGTGTTTAAAATAGTTCTTTTACTTTGTTTTCGCAATACCTTACTTCGCATTTATTGACTTGAATTGCGTTTGCCCAAAGTTACTTTACATACTTGATTTCTCATTAATATTTTTAACACCGATAAGAACTTTTTGTCCAATTCCAGTTCGCAAATTCGATTTAATATCTCAATTTGCGAAATGATCATATTTTCGCAAAAATCAGAACAAAAGTTGCAAATGAGTTAAGTGCTTAGGACATTAACTTGCAATTTGTCAATCTTTTACTAGAAACAAAGCATATTTATTATTAAGGTGAAATTTGCAACTTTGCAAAGTTTTTTTACGAAACTTAAGCAACTTATAAAACTTCCAGCATCGAAAATTTTCTGCTAAGAAAAATCACATTGACATAATCTCCTCCCTTTTCTTGATTAGCCATTGTCTTCAATCAAGATCCAGGATAGGCCCCCTCTTTTTCTCTTGTTGTTGTTTGCAAAAGAGTCTGAAGCCCCACCAATTCCCCACAATATTTATAAAATCGATAAACCAATGCTAAATTGAGAAAGTCAACCAACAAGCAATATCGATGGATGCTTTGTTCGTCTCATTGATGATCCATTTTTTTTTGTTGTTTTTCTTGCAAAACTTCAATTTCTTATACCGCGAATGATATGGCGCATCCATATCCCCGCCATATTGTAAAATAAATTCTTCCAACTTTATCTGTGTAAAATCAACTTTTATATAGTTGCGATGTGGTTATGGATGCATCAGATGAAGAAGAGAAGACAAGCATTTCAAAAATATACGCGATGACAAAAAATTAGCATTGAAACTACCAGGATATGCATGGAATAGTGCACCGGAAAGTGCAAAAGTGCAATTGCAGCTATTCCTCTGGTATAAACATAAACTTATAGATATTCCATAGATATACAAAAAAGATGCAAACAAAAAATACCATACAACTGGCTTATTGCATCTTTGGCTTATAGAAGGACATTCCTTGTTTTCATGGCTATTTTCTTGTTGTTTTTTGTTTTTTTTTTTTTGTTTTATTATTTTTGTTCTCATCTTGCATTGTCTTGGCCTTGCATTGACAATAATTTTCATTGGCAAGCAGCAGCAGCAAGTATCTATAAGATTGTTTTTTTTTTTTTTCTTGCAAACTTCAAACCAACAAGTCAGGCAATAGATATACAACAATGTACAGCTTAGATACTTTATGTGAGCGCGTGCTTTGCTGATTGCGAATCGATGATATTTCTGGGGTCTCTAGGATGCGCGCGAAAGGAGCTGGATTTTATTTTATTGTCTCCATAGATGGAAGAAGAGAGAGGTTTTTCAAAATATACTCATGACTTAGTCGTATCGAGTTATGAGAGGGCCTGGATGCAGTTGAAAGTTTTCAAAATACAAAATCTTTAAATTCTTTAAAATATCATTTGTGTATTGAAAATTACTGCAAATTTAGAACTTTGGTTATCAAAATACTGTAAATTCATAATGATGCCTTCCAAAACGCTCTACGTCGATACTTCTCTATCCCTCTATTAGCCACACATTTTTCATTTTAAAAATGTGGGCTTTATTTTAATTTTGTATTTCAAAACACAAGACTTAAAAATGCAGTATTTCACTCACCGATATACTGTACTTTCAAAAATTACCGTATCAATATTTTTCAATTCATTAATTCTGCGTTCCAAAATTCAATGGAAATTAAATTCTTTCGGTTCAAAATACTGCAAATCCAGGTGTTGGAACAAAATACTGCAATTCTATTACTTTGGTCATCACTGACAAGTCAAGTTCTCAAATTTCTTAAGGCTTTGTCTATATAAGTCTGTTCTGTTTGTGTGAAAATACTGCAAATGCAGTTTTATTTTATTTTATCCGACAATTTATAATTGTTTCTTACTACGTAGACAAATATAAGTCCAAAAATATTTGTTGGATGATTATTTTGTATTTCCAAAAATACTGTGAATCCAGGATACTGCTTATCAATATTATACGAATTTATAGCTTTGCTGCAGAAGTTCTATAATTACAAAATTCTGTGTTCCGAAATGTGTTAGGTAGGTCCGAATAACTGTTTTTCAAAATACTGTAAATGCAAAATCCTGACTCATAAATATACTGTTAGTTTTAAAATTGGATTGCATTTCAAAAATCGACAGAAATTCAATTTCTTTTTCAAAATACTGCAAATGCAGAATGTACTGAGAATCTCTTATATAAAATCCTGGAAGTTAAAGTTCTGTGTTGTTTTGATGGACATTGGAATCTCGATATTATTCTTCACAAAACCTCAAATACTGGTCTGTGATTTAATCGTGAGCTAGTAAATTCAAGATTTCTCCAGTCAAACTACAACTGTAAAATCTGGAGTAGAATTCCAAGATAGTGAAAAAAACTATTTACAAATTTTGTGATTTTGTGATTGTGCTTAAAATGGGATGTGTCTTAAATTTTGTATATCAAAATACTGTAAATGCAGGATTTTGACAATCAAAAATACTGCTTATATTTGTATTTTAAAATTCTGTTATTAAATAATTCCGTGTTTTAAGATTCAAAAGAGATGATTTTTTTAATTTAAAATACTGTAAGCCCGAAAAATACTGCAAATTTATTAATTTGCACTTTAAGACTTTGAAAGCAAAAATTCGGTGCTGTGTTGGTAGACTGTAAAGTCTTGATATTTTATTTCAAAGCAATGCAAACTCAAATATTTGATTATCGATTGCCAAAAATCAGTAAATTCAATATCCATCTTGTTGAATTACTGGAAATTCATAAGTAGACTTACTAAAAATGCTGTCAATATTAATTTAAAAAATAGGCTTGTAATCCAAATTGTATTTGAATTGTGTATTTAAAAATACTGTAAATGCGGGATTCTGCTTTTTAAAATTACTGTACATTCACAAGTATCATTTCAAAATCTTGTTTGTATTCGAAAAAATCTGTAATTCAATAAGTCACTAATGTGATGTCCGTTGAATTCTCTCAGAAAAAAAATACTGCAAATGCAAGATTCTGCTTAGCGAAATACTGAAAGTTCATAAATATAATTCCAAAACTCTAAAAGTATATAATTCCGTGTTTAAAAACTCGGCGGGAATTCAATTCCGTTTTGCAAAATACTGTAAATGTTAAAAGTAGATAGTAAATGCAGTAAATTTAGAAAATTTAGCAAGTTTATTATTCTATATTCTCAAATTTAGCCGAAATGTTGTCGAAATTTTGTGTTGTGTTGGTGGATGAAAGATTATTAATATTTTATTTCAAAAGAATGCAAATTAAGGTCTCTGATTTATCATCTGAGAAAACCAGTTAGTCTAGGATTATTTTACTGGAATTGCTGTAAATTCAAAAGAAGCATTTCCAAGGATTCTATAAATATTTAAGAATTGTTTAATTCAGTAAATATTTGCTCCGAATAGGTGGTGTCTTAGATTTTGCATTTCAAAATACTATTTACTGTAAGTGCAGAATTCTGCTTTTAAATTACTTACTGTAAATTCACAAATGTCATTTTTAAAATTTTGTTACTATATAAAAATTCTGCAATTCAATAAATCTGTGCTTGAAAATTTGCTGTGTGTTGAATTCTCAATTTAAAAAATACTGCAAGTGGAGAATTCTTCTCATCGAAATACTGTAACTTCATTAATTGCATTTCGAAAACTCTAAAAGTGTATAATTCTGTATTGCAAAACTTGGTATAAATTTAATCCGGTTTTTCAAAATACTGTAAATCCAGGAAGTGGATAGTAAGTAAATACTGTAAATCTAGGAATTAATTATTTTACACTCGAAAACTCTGATGTAATCCAAAATTTTGTGTTGTGTTGATATTTTCTTTCAAAAAATGCAAATTCAAGTACCCAATTATCAACTGAGAGAACCATTAAATTAAGTATTATTTTTCTGGAATTACTGTAAGTTTATAAGAAGCATTTAAAAAAATACTGCAAACATTCAAAAATTGTGTAATTCCATAAATTTGTGCTCCGAAGAGGTTGTGTCTTGGATTTTTCCATTTCAAAATACTGTAAATGCAGTATTCTGTTCTTCAAATTACTGTTAATTGATGCACCAAATTAAAATAGGCGCGTGTTGCAAGTTTAGGCATAAAATACCTCCCTGGCATATTCATACTATATACTTTTCATTCTCAAAAACTGTACACGAAAATGAACAAATTGTAATAGATACATTTTATTCGATTGTCCTCGTTGTTGTTTTCACTGCGGGATTACCAAGAGAATGGCGCTTTTCACGATTTTTCTCTCTTTTCTTCTCTCTCTACTTGCTCGGTCGCTTAATTTGTTAAATTCGATGAAACATTCAAAAAAGAAACAAAGCGTTTTTGTTTTTTGTATCTTTTACACACATTTAGGAGGACACAAACTATAGAATTAGGTAGCAGCAATAATAGATACCTAAATATGGACAGACGGACAGAAAGACGATGACTTCGACGACTGCGACTCTGCTGCTGCGAGGACTCCAAACAAGAAGCTAGAGCATAGTGGAATTCCATCCATGCATCATCATCGAGGCATTTTTGCTAAAGCAGAAGAAGATATTTTCTTGTTTGTTGTTGTTGTTGTTGTTGTTGTAGAAGTTGTCGATTGGTCGGTCGCACTGCTATGGTCGCGAACCTGTATCAGTTTTCGTGGACCTAGTCACGATTTGGTAATATGTTCTGCCCTGGTACTACCAATATACCAGGGCTATTTATGGCCAAGATTCAGTTTGAGGATAATGGAGCACCAGCACCAGCACCAGCACCAGCCAATTCAGAGGGGAGGGGTAAAAAGTGCATAGGAAAAAATATCTTTAACTGGGTAGAATATAGAGATGGGAGGTGGTGCTGTTGGTGGTGGCTCCCGAAATGAATTCACAGCCACCGCCACTACCGGCCGTGCCGCCATCGTTGCCGCTGAACACCACAATCGATTACAAATTAAATGATGCTGGTTGCGCTTCGAAGGATACTCTTCACTATACCTAATATTGCTGCTGCTGCTGCTGCTGTTGGATTTCCTTCGATTCGTTACTGTTGTTGTTTTTGTTGTTGCTGTAAACCAGCAGCGGTATCTATTATAGTTGCGCTACACTAAACTGTGTTTTGTGCTGGGTAATTTACTTTTGGTCATTTTTGTTTTTTTTTTCTTTTTGTTTTTAGTTTAGTTTCTCGATATTGTATGGTTTTTTAGGAGAAGATACAAATTTTTGTGGATTTTTCGGTTTCGGTAGCTTCTGGGTAGCCGTGGGTGAAGTCGTGATCGAAGCATTTTTAAGTTTTAAGTTACGAGTTATTCGATTATTTAGTTTTTGTTTTTTTTTTTTTTTCATTTTAGTATTCTTGTACGAGTATATCGAATGAATGAGATGACGATAAAAAATTGGTTTATTATTTGATTTTCGTTTTGTAAATGAATTTAGTGGTTTTTGGGGTTCAAAACGTGGAAATTGAAAAACAAAAGACTTTGATGAAGAAGCTTAATAAAAAGGCTTTAAATAATTTAACTAATTGAACTTTCTAAATCCAAATAGAGTTTTCAGTCAAATTCGCTTCTGATGTTTAGTGTTTTTCAGACTGATTCCTAGAAGTAACAAATTCTGTTTTCTTCAATTCGAATTAATGTGAAAGATTTCGGTTGGTACACACATGTTTTGATTACAGTCAAACATAACGACCTTTACAAGTATATTCAATGGAAATACCCTTTGCCAAAATAAAGCTTACTAGCTATGCAAATGATGATAGTAAACAATAAAACGTCTGGTAATACTAAAAACCCGTTGAAGCTTTATAATCGGAGATCAGATTTCTATAAAAAGATCAGTTTATACTGCAAATGAAATTGTAGACTTTTACGGAAGAAGAACGCAGTATCTTCATTTTTTCATCAAAAGCTCTGAATATTGTAAACATTTCTGAAGTAAGTTTTTTTTGAAGTAATTGTACCAATTAGAGTTTGATATTCATCAATTGGGTTCCCCAGTTGTTAAAGCATTGGCAAACTACCAGATAGATACTTCGTACTTAATAAAGAAATAAAATAAGATGCAGAAAAACGCTTAAATCATCATATGAACAAGATGAATGAACCCTGCATAGACCAGGAAAAATAGGAAATTTAGTATAGGAAAATGTAGGTATAGCTGATTAGGTACATTCAGTAAACTATTTGGAATCAATATTTATTTGATTCGAGATTAAAAAAAAATCACAAGAGATCATAAGAATATCTAAGAGTAAAGGGAGCCAGCCAATAAGTGATCAGACTCACTTCCCCTACGAGGTCCTTAGCGGATTCAACTACTCGACTACGAGCCTTCGGAATGAACACTACTTTATGTTCTCTTAGGGCTAAGTACCTTAACATTAGGGTGATTCAAAAAAATCTTTTCTTCCGACATGCCGCGCCGACCGTGACACCAACCTCAAACGTTTGGTTGAGGCTAAAAAATACGCCTGGCAAGGAATCAGCTCTTACAATTAATGTTTAGTACTCGCGCAATGCACTTGAAATAATTTGAGGCAGAGCACGAATTGGACTTTCTTAAATGTGGACTAAAATTTTAACTGTGACTGATTTTATTTTAATTGAAAAATTGAATAAATTAATGTAATATGACACAATTTTATTGTCACAAATCTGATATAATGACCGACTAAAAGAGATTTTAAAAAAGTTTTTAAAGAGTAGGCCTCCAAAAAAATTACCTATAGAACTATTCTAGAACTTTTAAAATCCTTAAAAAAACAGTATCAACAACTTTACTTTAAAACTTACCGGTCGTGAGTTACAGCATTTATAGTAAAACAAAACAAAAATCCCAATGCAATTTGTATGGAAAAACGAAAAGTGCATTGCAAGCGTACTAAACAATAATTTTAAGAGCTAATTTTTTGCAAGGCTCATTTTTAAGCCTACACAAAACGTTTGAGGTTGGTACCCGGAGTATTTTTTTTTTTTAATCACCCTAGTTGGTATACATGATTCAAAGATAGACAGATTTTGAAATTATTTTCTATGGAACTGATTTATCTTGCAGTTCTTGAAGCAAATATTCTAGCATTCGGCTGAAACATTGTTCGTAAAATCAAACTTTTTTGATTTTTGGTGTCGGTGCCTCGATGGGTGTCACTTGTATGGTAGAATGCCTCTCCGGTGTTATTACAAGCGAGCACAAGTGTCGTGTGTATGGGCCTCTTAAGACGAAAGTCCTTCTATTTATTTCCTTGTGACGGAACTTACATGCTCTATAGCGTAGCGATCAACCGTATGCTAAGATTTATGGGCGGTTTAGAGATTTCTATCTTCGTGTCCTATCTTTAGTGACTCTATCCAAAATTTACACGTCAAGCATTTATTGAAACAAAGATTGCAGCATACCTGCGATTGCCGCTTGGTGTTTCGCTGATATCATCAGGCTCAAATAAAATTTGCTTACCCTTATTGATCAATTTTTTGATTTTCTATTTTGTTGCTGAACCATGCAGTTAGCAGCACAGCTCTTTCGAAGCTGCAACTTGGTCGTATACTGCTGGCATATTTCCACTGCTGTAAACATGTCAAAAAATCAGTAATCTTCAATTTTTTGCGACCTAGAATGTCTTGTATTACTGGCCCAATTTTTCTTGTTTTAAATTGATTGAAGTTTTCAAGTTTTTGATTTTCGTTTTTTCGAAATAGAAAAAAAGACTCACCCAAAGTCAGCATTCTGTCTAATAAATCTTTAGAAACACAGTCTCATTATCAGATATTTTATCTTTTATTTATCTGGTATGTTGAGCTTGAATCCTAAGTTAGAAATATTCAATCAAGTCACGTTTTTTGAGATATTTCCGTTTGAAAACTAAATAATCGTTTTCTTAGAGGTTATGTTATAACGCAAGGTTTGGTTTGTTACAACTTCCAACACAACTATTTTTCAAAGAAAAATACTGTCCCATATGTTTAAATCATTCTTCTATCTTCTTTCTTTTAGCAGAAATCTTATGCTGAAGTCTATGTGTTTTTCATAATACGTCATACATTTAATGGCCAACCAAAAGAGAATGTTTTATTTTGTTCCAAGTTTTGAAACATTTTTGGTGACCTATGTCATCTGAAAGGTCTCAAAGAGCGTAACTTTTTCTTGTATTGACATAAGTCAGTACTAATACCTATCTAGTAGAGGAAAAGTGTTTTTCATACTAAGATCTGTCATCGATTTATATGGTGAAATGAATTATTTGCATCTATCATTCAAACAACTATAAAACTTGTCTTGTACGAGATATAGACTTATGCTCGCGAAAAAAAAATAAACTCTTTGAGACTTTTCATATGAAACTTAACAATTGGGAGAAAATAGTATACTCGCTTCTAATTGGCCATTAAACGCATGACGCAATATCTAATCGTAATATCTTCTAAACATCTCCTCTTGATCAGCGTATGGATGTACCGCATTGCTTGTTTTATTATTTTACTGAACGCAGAAGCAGAAACTCAAAAGCTTAAGTATTTTAAAAATCTGTCACTTTAACTATGACCACTTTGATATTTGTTACATTTTACCTTCGCCAAAAATCAAATTTGAATAAGCAAAGACTTATTGGTATGTTTTTTTGGAAATTCATACGTTAAAAACGATGTTGATGTCAAAGATTTTTTTTTTTGCTGAAAATCGAAATCTTAAAATTAAAAACAAAAAGACTTGCGTTTTAGTAAATTTTCATTTTATTTATATTTTGCGGCATTTCTTTTTATTACTGCACTATTCGATGTAAAATGTATTTCTGAAAATATTTAGAAAATAGTCTTTGGCTCAGTGAAATAAAACAAAATAATAAAATTCACCAAAGTGAAATTCGGTGCATTCATTTTTTCCATGCATTGTTGTAAAAAAAATAATTTTGAAACACCCTTTTCGTTTTTTAGAAGTATAAAAATATTTTTTTTTTTTTTTAATTGTAAGTAAGTAATCAAAATCAACATTACGATAATGGAGAAGTCCAAAAAAGTGGTTTTCGTCATGCCGTCCGTCGTTCTGTGCATCCATCTGTCCATTTCTACACATTTCCACTGCCTAAACACTTGCACGGATTTTACCCAAATTTGGTACAGATGATTTCAACAATATTTTTAAGTTATTCGAGTTTTCTCGAAAAACTTTTAATCTTTTTGCTGTGATTTCGTCTATAAAAATAAAATTTTAGAATAATTTTTTTTTTTGAAAAATTGTTCGAGTCGTTAAAAAAAAAATAAAAAACAATTTTTTTTTCATAAACATTTTTCGAACGATTTACCAATTTTTACTTGGCAAGTTTGGGATTCGTAAAAAAAATCGAACTCGAGATAACAATCAGACATGGCATTACTATGATAAAAATTCCAAAAAATGGGTCCCGCAATTCTATTTGCCCGTCTGTCTGTCTATACCTCGAGCTACAGCCTAAACCGCTAAACCGATTTTCTTGAAACTTGGTGGTTAAGGGTCTTTGTTGATTCCGTAGAGATTTTGATTTAAATTGTTTGGATCTGCCTTTGTTATTACGGTCATACTTTTGAAATAAATGCAATTATTGTTAAAATACTACTAACGGTACCTCCCATAAAATCGTTTTTTTTTTTCATTTTTGACTTTCTCTAAAACGACTCTACCAATTTTGATTAATTTTTTTTATACTGAAGCTTCTTATTAATTAAAATTATTTGATATCAAAATTTTCAAAAATTTTTTGGTGTTAGATGTGTAATAAAATTATCTTTAAACAAGGTTTGAGAATTTTTATAGTTTCCAACATATTTCGAAATTGAAAAAGAAATCCATTTTTAGTTTTGAGCCTATTATATCTTCTACTTCCTACTTCCATCGAATTTCCGAAGAAGATAGTCTAACAACACATCAATAGGAAGGTCTCTTCATTCTCTATTAACTACTGAAAACCAAAAATGATTCCTTCGTCTGATTACCGGGTTCGGATTCTAAACACACCAAGTATTTTTATTGATTGTCTTTTCAACTACTAAAATGCTGCTAAAAAAACTTTACATGAATTATTTCTGCAACTTAATCCTGACTAAACATTTCTACAACTGTTGGTTGTTGAGTTTTTGAATACCAAACCTAAATTTTTTTTATTTTAGTAATACCACCCCTAAATTCCTCCCCTCCCATAGAATAGTTTTGTTTTTTTTTTGAGTGAATTTTCAGTTTATATCTCTTTAATGAAACATTTGGAGCCCTTATAAGGGCTGAGGCTGCATCATGGTGTTTGTTTCTTCTTCAGCAGCCGAAGTTGACGTAATTTTTGTTGATTGTTTATCTAAGAATCCATAGTTCCACCCATTCGTCAGACCCATTGGTCCAGGAATTCAACGATTCAGCGTGGCTTGAAGTTCTCATCAAAAAGAATTTTGTGAAAGTAATTTTTTTCGGTTGTGTTGGGTTGTGTTTTTTTTTCTTCTAAGTTCCAGTTCATAGTAAATTGTTTTGTAAGGATTTGCTTGCATCTCAATGTCAGGCGAATGTCTAGGAAGATTCCTGAAAAGAAAAGTAAAGAAAAAATAGATTTTTAGATTTTTTCTTTAAGGGAATTTTTGAGAAAAAAAATTGGTAACAAAAATATGTAAAAACTGTAAATTTGAGTTTGTGCCTTACCTCATTGAATTTGTTCCCATTTGGCAAAGTTGTTTAAAACTCTCTCCTCCTCTGCTCCTCAAATCAGCCCGGTCGCTTTCGTCGTGCCAAGTCGTTTGGCGGCATCACCACCTGTTGATCGATGATGCTTCTACGATGACGAAGGCGATAGCGATGATTAATATTATGATGCCCGGCTGCCAATCCGGCGACCGCATTACACCGATTACTGGCCCGTTCCGTAGCATCTGTAGACTCTGGCAACGAGTCTTTACTGCGGTCGCCGTTATGGCGACCGGATTCCAAAGCTAAACTTATCGACCGTAGCGATGTCGACGTTATTGATGGTTTGATTGGTTTGTCGAAATTTTATGCGGTTTTCTCTTTTTGATCGCAGAATTGTCGGAGGGCGGCCAAAGAGTTTGAAGCCGCCGGCAAAGATTCCTCGGATTTGACAATTGATTGTTGTTGTTGCTGTTGTTGTTGTTGTTGGTGTTGGGATCGACTACTTCCGACACTGCTCAACGAATCAAACATTGAGGATAGAGCGTTTAAGCTGTCGCTGGGGTATTTCTTCTCACCATCGGCGCCAAAGGACTTATGGCTAGAAGCTGGTGATTTTGGTGTTCCAGACCGATTGCTTTCTGGACTAGCAGCTGCCTTAGGACTGGCTTCGTGATTTCTATCGGTTGTCGACAGATTAAGCTCCCCATTGGGGGTCGAAGCTTGTGATGGAATTTTGGGCTTCTCTTCGTGTCTCTCTTCTTCTTCGGAGTTCTCCTTCTCTTCAGGTTCTTCTTTTTTGATTGGAAGATTTGGCTCCAGCTTTTCGGGAGTTTCTGATCGTGCTTTGATTTTGGGAACTTCATGGTTGTCGGCACTGCATTCACTGGCGCTGCGTTCACTGCTGGTATAGCGAGCGTAGTGATGATAGTAAGGATCTTGAATGTCCATCAGGGGTTTGTTGTAGTCGACAGTCTCATCGATTCCCAAGCGTTTCAGAATACTTGAAGCAACTGGTGATGTATTCTTGTTGGCTGCATTGACTGGTTGCGGGGCATTATTATGGCGAGTGGGAGTATCGAAACTCGTAGTGAACATCTGTTCGATTGCACTAAGGACCGATGAAGAACCCGGCTTTGCTGTACCGTTCTTCACCTCTTGCTCGGGGGACTTCTTCAGCATAATTGGTGACTTATTAATCTCCTCGGGGGCAACTTCGGCCTTAACCCCACAAATGTACTGTCGCATGCGCTCGGCAAACATCGCAGCTTCCATTTTTTCGTTCCGGTTCATCTTGGCCTCCATGGCATCGACTGCATCAGCATGAGCTGCAGCGGCTCCTTTCATTTCAAGTAGTTTCCGAACTGGCAGAGACTTTTCACGCTTCTTCTGAACTTGACGCTTGCGTCCTGCAGCTCCACCACCAGCCATAGATTGCATTAGTGGCTCAGCGTAGTGATTGTTTTTGGCCATATGATTGCTGAGGTCACCCAACGATGAGAATGCCTTGTCGCAGACTTTGCAGGTCAATACCGCACTCAAAGTTCTACTTTCTTCGGAACTCATGGCGTCTTTTCCATCACCTCCCATGTTATTTCCCGACGACTTCATTGAGATGGTTTGCTCCTGAGACAAAATGTTGGTGTAATGCTGAGTCTCCTGCATGTGTTTGGTCATCTCGCCTAGCGATCGGAAGCTCTCTCCACATCGCATACACTTGAGGATCTGCATAGCCTGCTCGACGCCTTTACCCAGCCAGACATTCTGCCCTCGGACGAGTTTTCTTGGCAACGGAGTGTTGGGGTCCCGGTTTGACGGGTAGTTGTTGTAGTTCGACTTGGATTGCATTGGTTGTTGCGAGGAAGGCTTCCGCATTTGCTGATGATTCTGCATCTGGGGCTGTTGCGGTGGCCGTTCGGTATTTGGCAGATTGCTGAACGGTGGAACATTGACTCCACAGTGCTTGCTGTCCTTCATGTGAGTTGTTAGGGCCTCAAGAGTAGCGAAGCTTTGTTTGCACCAAACACAACGGAACACACTACTTGCAACACCTTTATTCTGCCAGTGCGATTGCCATATATTATGTCGACCCTTGGAGGCCATTACACCTTCTCCCGAGGGAATGGGAGCAGCTGCTGGTGGAGCCGGTGGCACTGGAGTCTGCTGGCGGGGTGACTTCTCTTTCCTCGGTCCCTTCACCAAATCGGTCATCTTCTCCAAACAACTTGTTGGATCAATGACCAAATCATTCTTACCATTCCATCCACCCGACGGGAATGGACCGTTTTGGAATATATTTGCCGCTGCAACAGCTGCAAGGTATGGATTTACGGTTGGCATTAGTGGAGCTGTTGCTGCCGCAACTGGTGCTGGTGGTGTTGTTGGCGGTGGAGTGCCTTTGTACAACTTTTTGGTTTGATGTGCAATCTGAGCGGGTGATTCATCTTCATCGGCACTTCGTTTACGTGAACTTGTCGACAAATCAAGTGGATTACCATCTTCTTGGATATCTTCCATTTCTTCGGCATCTTCCACTTCATCTTCGTCATCATCCGACGAAGATCGCTTGAAATTTGTTCGAAAGTCCAAAGCTTCCGATTTGATGCTGGACGCAGTTGGTGATGCTTGTGGTGGCAGCTTAAAGTGTGGATCAGCAGTTGCTGCTGGTGGAATTGGCATTGGCATTCGTCCACCACCAAGTGGAAATTGGGCGTATTGTTGAGCTGCAGCTGCAACCATATGCAGGTATGCCTCCATGGACGGTGGCTGCTGATGTTGATGCTGCTGCTGCTGATGATGGTGATGTTGCTGTTGCTGTTGCTGGTGCTGGTGGTGTTGGTGTTGGTGTTGTTGTTGCTGTTGTTGTTGGTGTTGGTGTTGCAGGTGATGATGGTGGTGGGATGAGGAATTGCTATTTGGCGAGGGTGGAATCATTGTTGGAAATGCAGAGTTTGGAGAAATTGGATGCATATTGGAGGCATTGCCACTGGCACTGCCATTTTCTGCTGATGATGTTGAATCGTGCGATGGACAACGTTCACTGGAATTTGCCGATTCAGTTGATCGTGGACGTTGATTTGGAAGAGCACTGAAAATAGTCAAAAAAGAAAAATTAATTTAGATAGCTGCTAGTTTGAAAATGTGAAGGAAAAACAATTTTGGAAGCCTAAGTAAGGCATTGATTGAAAGCTGTTCTAGTTTAAAATAAGATATCTTCTCTCGTGAAATGAAATGTGAATATGTTCCACAATAATGTGTAATTTAAGATACCGTTTGTAATATTGAAATGTAATGTGAAAACGATTGTGGAACGTATTCATTTAAATCCTAACCTACAGGAACTATTGTTTTTGGGGAAATATTCTAAGTTCCAGTAAAAGAAATTGCGTCGGAATCAACTAAAAAAGTGCGAGAATTGAATATTTGCCAATAAATTTGTTTTGTTCCAAAATCCAAGATGTGGAATCTAAATTACCTACATTAAATTCATGCCAGTTTTGTACTTAGCTAAAATAGTCTCAGTTTTTTTCCTGAACTTATCTGTTTCGAACTCGAAAATAAAAGTTTATTTTAATTTTAAAGGAAAATTGTAGAAATATCTGTGGAACGTAATCTTTCACTTGAAGTTGTTATGATTCGAAGGTCCAGATGTCGAATTCTAAGTACTGGCGTGTAACATTCAGCTTCTTTTTTAAAAATTTTGAAAATATTTGTGGAACGTATGCTCCACTTATGTGTAAGTTTGTTTTATGTCGAAGTTTAATATGTGGATTCTAATTATATCACAGTGATAGTTTTGTGCTGAATGCTTCTCCCACAGCCTATTATTTAACTATGAAGAAATCCTTTGGAAAATAAGTGCGGAACATAGTTTATTTTATGTCTTTTATATTTTTTGCTAATTTATAAAATGAAGTCACTAAGTTTTCTTTAGAAAATTCTTATTTTCAGCCACTTAATGAACTGTTCTCTAATAAGTTTGAAACAAATTGTGGAACGTATTCTCAAAATCTAGTTTATTATGTTTCGAAGGCCAAACAATGAAGTCAATTTGAGGTAATTATGCACAAAGTAATGTATTTAAGCCTTTGATCAAGCCTATTTCTTTGAAATAAGGAAAATGAATGTGGAACGTACTTTTTTTAGAAGTTTAAGATGTGAAATCTATACTGAAATTAGGTACAAAAAAATATATTTTGCCTCTTATCTATGAAAATAGTTGTGGAACGTATTCTTAGAGTTTGGTTTATTTTTTTTTCGAAGTATAAGATGCCCGATACAGAAAAAGTAATCTCATCAGCTCCTAAGTTCTTATTTTGTGGGAAAATATATTTGTGGAACGTATTCTTTAAATGTCGTTTATATCGTTTTCTTATTGACGAAGTGGGATCTATTTTTTTTTATCACCAAAGAACATGTTTGCCCATTTTTTTCCTTCAACTGAGAAAAAAATATGAACAATTATTGTGGAACGTATTTTAAAGAAGGCGTTTGCTACACTAAATGAGCTGCAATCGTACCATTTAGCTTTCATTGCCCTATACAATGATGTATGTCCATCAAAGGCAATCACTTTTGAGGTCACTCCCCTCTCAAATGTTTGATCTTGTTTCGTGTTTTTTTTTTTCTGTTTCGAATTTACGTGTCCTTTTGAGTAAAATAAAATCCCACTCACTTTAAGTTAAAAATAAACAACCTCAACCCGTTTTTTTCTGTATAGAAACAATAATGTTAACGTCATATTTATACTTCAACACCATTTCCTTTGATCGCACACAATTAGTCACGATTAACTCCTCCGCTAATTTATCCCCTCGAAAGCCCCCATTTTTTATACATATACTGGGCACATCACTCAGTTTTATAGCGCCAATCTGAATGCAACCCTATCCCACTCACTCCAATTTACATACAACCATTATTTTTTTTTTTTTCTTTTCTATCTAAAGTATTATTTTCATGTTTTTTTTTTATAGATACTTTCAAGTTTGTACTAAGTTAGTTTGACTTAATGACAATTGAAACGTCAATCATGAGTACATTCTATTCAACAACAAAAAATAAAAACAAAAAAAAACAACAACAATTACCATAATAAACTTAAAGTATCTAATAATTACTATAAAAGATACTGCCATCACATATGCATACATTCTCATTTACATTGACATTATGTATCTGTACCTTCAACGTTAATAATAAAAAAAAAAGAATGTATCTTAAAAGTTCATTGGAATCCATAGCTTGATTGATATCGAAGCAGTTATTGTTAATTTAACGTGATTTTGTAAAAAAAAAAAATATCCATCAGATACATTCTGTGAGGGGAATGTTGGAAGTTCAAAAATGGAATGCATCACGATCATTTGTGTGCGATCAATTGAAAAAGATACATAAATGGCATGGATTGTTTTTCTTTTTTTGTATTATTATTTTATTTGTGGAATCAGCAGTCAGATATTCACACAAAATGAATCTCGAGAATTTTAAATAACAATTTGTATTTGTTTTTTTTTTTTTGCTTTTTTTTGTTTTAGTTTGTTCAAAAGCCACATAATTGCGTCGACATTAATATAATTTATGAAAATTTATGGATTTTTTTGTTCTTCTATTTTATTCATTTGACTAGGCATGAGATTATCGTCTTTTGTGTATGCTTTTGTGGCAAGATAATGACTGTATTAGCGATTATTAGGTTTTTGTTTTAACAAAGATTTGCATACATTTAGAAAAGTATTCCAATATTTAATAATTTTATTAAAAGAATTCAATTAGGTTTGTTAAAAAGTAAATTGATTGTTTGGGTCATTGTGGTATTTGCCGACGGTAAAATGAAAACACCAAAAATAGCGATTTAACTTTTTTTTGACAAAAAATACTTTTGTTTCAAGATGATTTTTATGAAAAATTATTTTCTTTATGTTTTGGTTCTAATTCTGTTCTAATTCTGATAAAATCTTCTACATTTTGTCAGCAATTTGTTGCTATCTTGAGTTTATCCGCAAGTGAAGAAACTTTTTTTGAGACTTAATTTTTAATTGCTTGCTTGCTTCTGCAAGAAGACGTTGCTGTCTGAAAGTTTTTTGATGGCGGGTTCTAGCACTGTTTCCTGCTATCAGAGGCTGCACCTTGTACATCAAGGAAGGAAAGGCCAAGATTAAGACTGTGAAGCATAAATTAATGTAGATTGCAGTATTTTGTGAAACACAACCTAATTAGAAGAAGTGGTCGGTGCTGTTACTTAAATTATCTAGAGCCTGATAAAGGCTACTAAGGCACATTAAATAATACAAAATTTACTGCTTTTAATCAGTCAAAAAGTACTGCAGTTAATCAACTTTTTTGTCAATTATTTGCTTTCATTAACTGTACAGTCAGTATTTTAGTTCTTACTGCTAACTGCTTATATTGTAGTTAAAGTGTTTAGTAGCAGTACTTATTTGCAGTTAAAATTAAAGTCAATTAACTACTACTGAATTGACTGCAGTTCTTAACAGCTCTGATAGTGTCACACTTAAAGTTAGCTATCTTTCAATAAACCAATAGAAGATCGCTTAAAAGGATACACCACGAAAAGGAAGACTTTTGCATCTTCAAATGTCTTGTAATCAAAAGCACCATTTTTGACTAAAAGAAGAGCGATAAGTAAAACTGACCACTTCAGGAAGATCAGCCAATACTCATAAGAAGAAGTCTCCTTGAACAGAAGAGAAAAGATGCAGAAATGGGCTCTCTACAAAAAAACCAACCAATGGCATATCTACCGCTTACCGGAAGATTACGAGAAAACTCGGTGAGTTCTTCAATTATTATTTATGCAGAAGTTGCAAAATTCGAGCGGAAGAAGCAAAACACGACACACCTTCTATGCTCATGCCCTGCTCTTTCCCAAAGACGGAAATTAGGCAGGGATTCAGAGCAATTAAATAGTTCAGAATCTGCTTCCGTCGAAAACAAATCCTATAATATACTATAGTTGGTCGCACTCGTGAACGAAAAAATCCTTGGCTTTCAGAAGAAAATCTTAAAGAACCGAAAGAAAAACCAAGAAAAAACACCCATCCATAGGAAGATGGAAGTTTAACAAAGCCTACGTCCAATGCACGTGGTAACCGTTAGTTGCAACCACATGAATGAATCAACTGAAGAAGTGAAGAAGAAGACCGGACCAAAAACAGAACGGTCTGCACAAAAACCAAAGTATTAACAGCCGGTTAATGAATCAGATAGCACCTTGCTTGATTTTTACGAAAACTGGTTCAAAAAATTGGAGACACACTTTTCTTCGGTCCAAAACTGTCCGAATTCGAGGTCAGAAATACCCAAATGCACACT
This sequence comes from Meliscaeva auricollis, assembly GCA_948107695.1. Taxonomy (NCBI): domain Eukaryota; kingdom Metazoa; phylum Arthropoda; class Insecta; order Diptera; family Syrphidae; genus Meliscaeva; species Meliscaeva auricollis. Next base: position 46,111,706 of record OX403619.1, on the reverse strand, counting down.
ATACCTCGCAGCAGAGAAGAGATTACCTCAAGGATCAAAGCTGTATTCGCTCATAGTGAGCACTGAGCTGAGAATGTTTACCGATAAGTGGACAAAGGGGATCATCGTCAAGACCCTGAAAAGAGAGATCTGAAATCACTGAAACACTAAAACACACTCAAAAGCGATTCGGGTGCGGCCTGTGATTATCAGGATATGTGACATCAAGTATATTTTTTAGAGCGAAGATAAAATCTTCTAGAAAAACACATGATGCCAAAAGTGCAGATTTGTTTTGCTGTATTGGCCCTATTAACACTTTATGGACCATTATTGCGTAGATCGTTGAATATCAATCACTTTGTCGCCTGATTTTTATTGATTTCTAAAAAGGTTTTAACTCCTACGCGTAATTATCGCGATTATCGAAGAAAGTTAGTAAAGCTAACGATGTATGTCTGTACTGTCTGTTCTGTCTGTACTGTCTGTACATCCATCAACAAAAAAGCTTAAAACAGCAGCAAAAATTGTTGAATTATAACAGTAATTACCAAAAAGAAGAAATAGAAAATGAAGAATCATCGATGCTAACCTCTATATCTTCTCGCAAATAAGGAACTAAGAAAACCCTGCATAATCATTCAAGTCCTGTAGTGTGGGACAAAGGTATTGACTGAACATTGTCAAGATCGGCAAGGTTGCTATGAGGAAAAAAATGTCTCCGAGTTCAGTAAAAATCGGTGAAGATGCGCAGAGAAAATTCTACTTCAAGCTATACGTGCTATACAGCGACATAAACGTGACTAATAAGCTGAAAATCCTTCCAATATCCTAAATTGAAAGAATATAGATATCGGCGCACCAGTCCAATGAGTCTTCGAATCTTAACCAGAAGAAGAACTTAATACAGAATTGCCTTAAAGGAGTGCAAAAGTGAAGATCACGCTTAACAAACTCTGGAGGCAGTTAGCTATACGGACCAAGCAGGGTGGAGACGTGGAAGAGTCTTGTTATTTGAAGCCGATATTCACTCTGGATTGCAAGCACCATTTTAGTTTTAGAGAGGTGTCTTCAAAAAAATGTAATTCCTCAAAAATGTCACTTCTATCCAAGTTCCCGCGATCATACAAACTAGCATGAAAAATTGCATTCATTCATAAAAATTATTCAATCAATGTTTCAAGGGGATTCTTACTAATTGACTCATGACTAAACCACTTGATGAAACATCATTTCCCCGTAATACCCTACTTCAAACCTCAAACTATTAGTAACCCGCAAACTATTAGTAACTATTTAAACATGTTTAAATAATTTTTATCAAAAATATTCGCCTTCAATTGCCATGTTACCTTATCTTAAATACAAATTCTCAAGCATTTACAAAATAATAATATCATTTGCACCTCTTTATGCAGTTAATTATATATTTGTGTTGCACTCAAAAAGCACTTTTAAAAAAAAAATCTCTAGGTATACTCAATGATCACGTCATTTTAGCTATATCAATTGCAATTCCAAAAGCAAAAAAAGCCTAATAACACGTAATTTAATAGCAGCTAGTCAGTCTATAGAGACCTGAAAAAATATGATAACAAGAAGAAGAAGAAGAAAAAAAAAACAAAACCTGTCTGAAAGGTGTAAACACGAAGAGTAAAAAACCAGACATAGTTGTAGATACTTGCAATCACACACCCTAACCATTAAAAGCGACTTGAAAGCTACTTACTCTCTAGTCTCCATACAATTTTAAATTATTGATATCAAATGGATTTTTTTTAAATATATTTTCTTAACCTGTATATGCGCCCATAATTCCTATTTACATAATAATAATCGATTTGTATGTGCTTAGTAAAATTATTGTTTAATCATTGATTTTAACAATCTATCAAGCATCAATATTATGATGGAAGGTAATCAAATCACAATCACACAACAACAACTCTACAAAGTCCCCTGAAATTGAAACCTTGTTGAGGTGGTTTTTTTTTTTTTGTTAACCATCACCGATGACTATCATTGACAAATCGAACAAAAAAAAAATTATACAAAATACAAAATTATATTACCGAAGATTAGTTGAGAAATGATCATTGGTGATACGGTGATTGATTACTGAATGATTTGAATCGGAATTAATGCATCACATTCTTCTGTCATGTTCCCAACACTCATTTTTAACCGCAATCATTGAATCTTAACCAGGTATATTAGCATTCATGTCATTATATAAGAGTTTCGGAAAGAAGATCAACGGGGTTGTTGAAACATTGTAAGATGCATTTACACGATGCGTTACATATGTTCCCACGATTAGCTACATCTTGTTAACAAGAAGATGCCAAGGCTCCTAATGTATCTTTTTATAAGACAGTATTCCACATAAGAACCATTTCGGAGTCATTAGAAAAGTGTTGGTCACTGAATTCCTGTCGATTTAAACCACCCACACAAGAAGGGTCAAGAGTGCAGGTCACTAGACTCGGCTTTTCAGCATATACAGTTGAGCAACTAATTTATATATTTATGCTTCAGGCAAACAGTTCTTACCGAAATGGACACCTCTGGGACCTATTTTAAATCCTTCTGTTGCGGAACCAAGTATCAGAAAATAGTCTTCCCACAAAGAAGTTATTTTTGTATGTCCTATCAGCCAAGAATACGCATCACCTTAGAATTGCATCCAGTTTTGAAAACACTAAAGGTTTCTGCCCATAGTTTTTGGAAATGTCAAAAACTGACGAAATGGTTTACAGAAGTCTGATTTCCATGTTCCACGTTTTGTTATAAATTAAATCATGTATAAAAGAATAACATTTTGGCTTCAGCAAACAATAATCTGAGATCAATAAGCGACTGCAGAATAACTCCACTCCACTTCAACTCAACTTGAGACAACTAAGAGCCATTTTCTTCACTACAAGTTGAACTCAAGTTGAAGATTTTTATTCTTAACTTGTGATTTTGTATTTCTTCATTCAAAGTTGACAGTTTCAACTGTCGATTCTCAACTATCCAGTTGATCAACTTTTCTTTCTCTTAACTTCCAAAAATAGTAGTATCCAGTTGATCAACTTCTGGTTCTCTTAACTTCCAAAAATAGTAGAAGTTGAGAGAGCAAATTTGAGAGATTTCTGTCAAATTCAAATTTCTAATACCTACATTTTGTTGAAAATTATCCATCGTCTGCTACTGGAAGCGAAGATAAAGAAGAAAAAAAGAAGTGTTATCAATTGAAAGAAGACAATATAAAATGTGTCCACGGATTGTGATCGAAAAAAAACTGGATAAACGTTTAGACCATAGCATATCTGCAGACCTGAAAAAAAGATATCCTTGCTGAACGTTTATACATTAGGATTGGATCCTTTCATGCGAGCAATCTATTTCCCAAATTGTTCTTGCAAGGTTAGCTTAGATAGATAGGCCCGTGGGCCTATTTTACATTGTCTTCTACCATTCAACAACAATATTCTTCTTCTTCATCTTCGTTTCCAATTTGCTTTGAATATTTTTTTTAATATTTTTAAAAGAAACCGTGTATAATTCTTATCTTGAGAAATAAATTCAAATCTAAAGTTGAAACATACGTATCTGTTAAAAATTGCACAGGGGAAAATTTTTAAAAACGCAAGTTGGCAAACTTTTATATTACAACTCCCGATTTAAAATTTAGAATAGTAAAAAATATAAAAATCAAATTACAACTTGATACTCAACTCTCGTGTTTGTGTCAACTCTAGAGTTGGCCAACTTGAGAGTTTGCGGCAAGTTGGCAAATAGTGAACAAAAATGGCTGTAAGTTAATTCAACTCAACTCGTATCAATAATCTGGATAGGCTTTTTTTAACAACTCGACTGAAGACATCGATATCGATAACATCTAAGTGCTTTGCACACTCCATACTCACTCGTCAGATTCGTTTAAGTTATAATAATACTTTCTGTAAAATGGGTTTTTCCGTATCTCCTCATTAATTGACAAACACTCAGCTCAAATCATTTCGGACCAATTTTGGACTTAATTTTCAACTCAAGATTAGAGTAGCCAAACTCAGATAAAATCGAGCAAAGCCAAGGTGTCCCAAGTTAGGCTATACGGATTTGAGTTAAGTTTAATTAAGTTGAGTTTAAATGAGTAGAAATGAGTTAAGTTGAGTTGAGTTGAGTTGAGTTGAGTTGAGTTTAATTCAGTTGATTTGAGTTGATTTAAGTTGATTTGAGTTGAGTTGAGTTGAATTGAGTTGAGTTTACTTGAGTTGAGTCGAGCTTAACCCAAATCTAGATAAAACAAAATCTTACGACAGATCTTTTTTTCTTCTATCGTCACTAAATTAATAATAAAAATAAAAGAGCCTAAAGTCCATCACGTTTCCCTTAATAGTGCACGTGTATAAGGAATTATATAATTACTAACACAAAACCAAAAACCTTATCGCTAAGACATTACAAAACAATAATAAACTCATAAAATATTTTTAAAAAAAATCAAATTTTCCTAAACTGACAAAAATACCCAAACTAAAAAATGATGAAACCAAATTAAAATTATTTTTTAACGACCGGCAGCCAATATTTGTGTCAAAATTAAGATTGACGTTTTATGTCCAACTTTATCAGCAACATGTCAGAAATATGATTATAATTTATTATTTAAACAAAAAAAAAAAATCATAAAAAATCTCTCTTAAAGTATGGAAAAAAATGTGTTATAAGTTAAAATGTAGGTATGATGGGGGCAGAAATCAATCTTGCGTACATACGAGTGTTAAGTACCAACTTATCTCTCAACATTATTCCTTGAATTGCGTTTAAAGTAATAAATTTTTAATGACATCAATCATTTTTAATGTTTTAAATAGATTTTATTTTGAGTGATGACAGTGATTTTATTATATATTGAAACTCAAAAACAATTTTTTTGTCATTTAGAAAAGAATTTGAGATGTGCGTATGCAAAATTTGACTTGTCATTGGATTTAGAAAAAAACTAATAATAATTTTAATCAAATTGCTTTGATTTCCACTATAAGTTTTCACACAATGGAAGAATTGACAACATAAATGAGAATAAAAACCAAGCCTTTTAATCTGTAACGTTTTCACTCTCTGACAGGTCATAAATATGTATATTTTGTTTTGTAATGTTAACTCTTGTTAAATGTAATGTTAAATTTGATATGCAAAACTTTTTAATGAGAAAAGCTATTAGTATCAGTCCAGTCTGCTGTTGTAGAAGTATAATCAAAGAATATCAAAGATTTATTTCCTTGAATTTCTTGATATAACTAGAACTGCGCCTAAAATAAAAATAAATTATGTCAGTATACAGTTTTATGTTGTAACTATCAACAACTTACTGTCTAATATTTATAGTACCTATTTGTAATAGAAAAATAAATAAAACTGATAAAATCAAAAGTGTTAAGTTGAATCATAGAACAAAGTTCATCGATGAAATCACTTTGAAAGTACTGGATTAAATTTATTAATTTATGTTTTAATAAATATTACATTGAAATGCTTCTTAATATCTAAATGATTCGGCAAAAATAGGACTTCGATCCTTTTGCAAGAAATGATACTATAATTTGAAATACTATAACCTAATTAGAATAGCCATCCAATGACTAATTGCATGTAAATCAGTTTATTCCATGGAATTGATGTAGTGTCTTGCCTAAATTTCCTGTTATCAATGAAAAGACAAATAAATTTTGAGTTGAAACCATTAGAAAACGTGAAATGCGATTTGAAAAAAAAAAAACATGGGAACCCATAATATTCTTACCTTCACGTTAAAATGTATTAAGCGACATTTCTGTGAGTACTTTTCTAAAGCTAAGATATCAACGGAAAAGCAAGCTCTTCATTCTTTTCTACCAAATAAATTTTCATCAGTGAATTAAAGTCTAATAGAAACTATCACCGACGAAAATTTAATACAAAAAAAAAAAAATGATAACAATTCACTATGACGACCAAGAAATGGCAAATTATCTCCCTAGTGGTACATTACATCGATGACATTTGACTCGTTATGTGAATCGCTTTCTTTAAGAGTATAAAATTAGAAGGATGCTGTCACTTGTACGTAATTTGTATATATTGTTTCGAGTGTTGAAAATGTTTTCGACAAAGCATGCCTAATACTTTTGACTTGCTAGAAAATTTTCTTCAGCAAAAACCTTTAATTTAAAAAAAAACTAAATCGATATAGTCAAACAGTATACATGGCAGCTCAAAAGACCATGAGACCAAAACCCTACAGTATGAGATAGTTAAAGCATTCAAAATGTACCTACTTTTTACTGTTTCGGTAGCCTTACCGATCTTTCTAATAAAAATTCAAATATAAGTGTTAGTGAAATTTTTTCCAGCATAAAGGCAGTGATGTCCTTATGTGTGATGTTCTTATTTCTAAATTAGCAAATAAATTCAGTTTTTCGAGAACAGCTCTCAATATTTAGCGAAATTATCTTTAAATCGAGTTCAAAGGATCGGATCAAGGTACTTCCAGTCCATATACTGTCAACTGTGGCGTTCCACAAGGGTCTGTTCTTGGACCCCTTCTATTTTCGTTATTTATAAACGATCTTCCTGAGGTCGTTCTTAATTGCCTTATACACATGTATGCGGATGATGTTTTCGTGAACTGGGTTTGACAGAAGACTGTGTTGCTCGAATTAATGAAGATCTACTTAGCATACATAACTGGACTGACTCTAATAAACTTAACTTGAATCCTTCGAAAACGTTAAGTATGGTTTGTTGTCGAGGAATAGTAAATCTTTCTGAATTCCCAAAAATAGTTTTAAATGGGCAAATAATTGAATATGTCAGCAAAGTTAAGTATCTGGGGTATCTAATTAATGATAGATTAAGTTGTTGCGATGCGATTTCTGATTCTATCAGACGAATTTATTTTGGTCTTTGCACTTTAAGGTATTCTTCTCATATGTTAAATCCTGATATGAAGAAACATCTAGTCAAAAGTTTTATCCTGCCCTTTTTTACTTTCAACTGCTCCGTTTATCCTTTTCTTGATTTCGATTGCAAACGTAAACTAAATGTTGCATTCAATGACTGTTTGCAATTTATAAACAATATCCCAAGATTTGTTAGTGTTTCTAATGTTCAGAATTCGTTGTGCGGACTAAGCCTAAAAAAGTATCTTAAGTTACGTAATGTTATTTATCTTCACAATATTATCCATAATGTCCAGAGTATCTAGGTGAAATTCTTCAATATGCCCAGTCACATAGAGGACTACGATTGATTATGCCGCGTTTTACTTATACCGTTGCTGAGCGATCTTTTTTTGTAGCTGCTATTCGAGTATGGAATTGTCTTCCTATCGACTTGCAGAGAATTATTTCTTTTTAAAAACTGACTGATCATATTTTTTTTTGGTGAATCTTCATTTTGTTTAGTTTGAATGTTATGACAGTTTTTGACGAACTTTTTTAGTCAATTCTTGAATCGAACTCGAAATCTCTTTGACATTTGCACGGAACCCAAAGGATTTGCCAATTTTTGGAAAACTGTATTTTCTTGCATACAAATCTATTTTAGGGAATTAATGTTAAAATACAGTAGGTATGCAACTTTAACTTGAACGTGACATGTTTCAGACCATTCGAAAAGAACATTAACCTCTTTTTTTTAGCACTTCTCAGTCACAACTGCAGGCGATTGTTGCTCAAATATTTTAGTTTATCGTACGTCAGTCGTTTTCCTAAGTAAAACTGTGAATAATTTTTCTAATTTTTTTTCTTAATAAATTTCAAAATGTCTTTCTTTAACAAAATCCGATAATATGTTGTATAAAAATGACCTAACAATGGAGCCTGAAATATTCTTGTTACTAACTATTGTGAACTTATTGCTAGTCCCTCTCTTATTGTAGATGGGATTAGAACCGAGTTAACTTTGAAAAATGTTTTTCAATTAGTTCAGATTCCACATTACTTAGTTAACTCGACATTTCTACTAAGTTAATTAAATCTAATTTTTAGAACAGTTAACTCAACACCAAACAGCTAAGAAAACTTGCAAAAGAAAATTTTATTTAAGGCGCAGTTTCTCAGTGCAAGATAATACTTTAACTTAGGTTAAGTTACCAAATTTAGTAAGTTAATTTTGGATAACTTCAAAAGATCTTTTTTGATATTGAATTTTTCATAAATTTGTCAAGCTGTTACGACGACGATATACTGCCTCATCATTTAACCGAGGTTAAATTTACTATGTAAGATTAACTAACTGGTAGTTAAATTAGCACTTATGATCTTGTCATATTTTATTTTTTTTTTATATACAGTTTCTTTGCAAAACGATATAAAAACTAATTAAAAATCAACTCTTTTTTCTGAAATCTCCTAAAAAAATGTCTACCTCAACAAATCATTTGTTACACCTAAATTTCCAGTTTCATCGAACTGATTCTAATTTTATAATAGAAATCTCATATTGATATTGCCTTTATTTTAACTTCCTTACCATAATTTTATATTGCATTGCAATTTCTGACATATTACAAAAAGTTATCTTCAATAAACTTTAATTCATACAAAACGGATTAAACATCAACAAAACATTAAATTTTCTACAACTCAGAAAACTAATTTCAAAGTTTTTATTGAATAATTTATTAAAATTTTCAAACTGCATAACTGTCAGGTTTTGGTAATGAGGTGCCCAGTTTCGCATAATTTTACAAAGAATAATCACCCCTATTGCCGATGTCGTTTGTACTAAAACGACAAGAAAACGACTGAATCTAGAGGCCATAATTGACGATTTAGTAAAATATTTTACAGCAAGATGGGAAGACAAATGAAAAACAAAGAGAATGCAGAAGTTAAATTTGTACTAAAACACCAATTGTCGCTTCTAGAGCGTTTAGTTTTCCCGCCGTTTTAGTACAAACGACATCGGTAATAAAGTGTGAATGATATTTTGGAAAATATTTTTTCATTTTGTGCAATAAACTTTGATATTGAAACAAGAAAATATTAAAAATTTTTGGTTCATTGCCTATCAACTGATTGTCAGATGAAGTAACTTCATCATGACAATAAATTGACAATTCAAAATCATAAATAAAATATTTACTAAATATTTAAAAAAAAATTACAAATATAAAAAAACTAAATTATCTCAACATATTTTGTTTTGTTTTAAATTAAAAATGCTTGAATTTTAACAAATATAGGTAATGAAATTCTAAAAAAAACGCGCCAATATGCGCAGTATGCCAAGTACCTATTTTCTGGATAAGATATCTATTGACTACCTTCTACAACCAGAATTAAAGAATATGTCAACAAAAGCGGCATTTTTTGTTTTTTAAATATTATAAATTAGTTAAATATTTTTAAATTTTGTTGCTTAATTTTCTAATATTTAATTAAAATGTTATTTCTTTTTGCTAGGCAAGCGTTTATTGGAATTAGACAAAGAATGCGAATCAAAGCATAACTCATTTAATTGTTTTGTTTTTTAAAAATAAATAAAAACACATAAAAAAACAAAAACAGTACAAAATTTTATAATATTTATTGTTTTTAAATTAATGTTTTGACCTAAAACACAAACGTACCTACTTCTTATATTATTAAAAACATTAAGAGACCTTATAGATGCAAAAAAACGGTTCCAAGTGAATATTTCTTAAAAATATTTGACGTAAGAGCCAACAAGTTTTGAACAAAAATTTAGCAAACACAAAACTTTTTCCCTTAACGAATAACAATCTAGTGGCAATCCGGGAATTCAGAACTTAAGTTTTCATTTCATGTTCAATCAAATTTAACTAAATGCCTATTAAAGGATCCCTTATAAGGACCTAAATGCATCTTAACCGGCACTTGTTTGTTGGAAAAAAAAATCAATTTTCATTGGCACAATTTTGAAGCTAAAAGTATAAATATAAGAATGCCTTGGGATCAACCCTAAACCTCTAATTTAGCGCAGTCAAGCACTACATTTTGAGACCGACCGGAATTTTAAAGAAAAGTGTCGAATTCGTTTATGTTCTACTCCTTGATTTGAATTTATGAATTTTTAGTTCGTTTAGAAGTGAAAAACATTAAAGATTAATTTGGTAGGTATACTTTTTTAGCACAAACAATAACTTCTTTCAATTTTAAGAGTAATTTTCTACCATTATAGCTCTTTTTCGTTCGAAAATAATTTATTTTGTTTTCATTAAATTTGTTTGTTCTTTTGTTCATGTTTTTTTTTTTTTTTTTGTATTGTTGAAGAAAGCTCAAATAAATTTTCAAAATTGTTTAATTTTTTCTAACAAAATTCTTCTCTCAACTAAATTTAACTTTTGGTGTGCCTCCTTTAAAACAAAACATAAAAAATCAAAAAAAATTGTGATCAAACTTACCCAGCATTCAATGCTTGTCTGTAGATTTCTAACATCAATGCTTCGTGTAACATTTTGAAAAATTATTTATTTATTTCAGTTAAGTTTTATCTATAAGAGTTTACCACTTAATGATTTTTTTTATCTTTTAATCACTGAATATTTTTTGTTGTTGTTGTTTCTTATATCACTATTAATTGCAGATTTTTTGAAAATATTTTTATATCTTTTTTTTTTTTTTGTTTAATTAACACTAATTCACATTATTTATTAATTATATTTAATAACACTTAATTTTTGTTTTCTTAAATATTTTTTATATTTATTATATTTCTTTTATTTAGGTAGATAATTTTTATATTTAAGTTCTTCAAAGAGAAAAAAAATATATAAACAATTTTTTGTTTTGTGTTTATCTTTTTTTTTTGTTTTGTGGGGTTTTATTGCATTTAAGATCGTATACTTTGTTTTGTTTAACTTGAAGTTAATTTTTATATTATTTTAAGGTAATTTGATTGATTTTTTATATTTTTTTAATTTTTTTTTTTATTTAAAAAGAAGGTTCGAAAAAAATATTTATTTAAAATTTACGTATACATTGGTTAAGATATTGGCTTTTTTTTTGTTTGTTTTGTGTTTATCTTTATCTTTTTTATTTTTATTTTTGTTTTTTTTTTTAATCAGTCTTGATTTCGTATATATTTATAATTTATTATTAAAATTTTTTAAGTTTTTTTTATTTTGTTTATGAAAAATTAAATTATTTCATCAACTTTTTGACTAGATATGAATTTTTTATGAGGGCGAAGATTTATTTCAATTTTTTCAAAATTCCAATTAGCATTTAGAATAATTGCAAAAAAAAAACTACGAAAAAAACCGTGAGAAAATCTTGTCAACGCCTCTTAAAGAAAAAAAAAATTACACTTAGCGGCGGCGGCCAATAATTATATTATAAGGTGATGCACAAACGAATTCTTTTTTTTTTTTTTTTCTTCTTTATAATTTTTTTTTTCTTATTGTGACGACGAACACAACATACAACGTCTCGTTTGACAGAATCCGAAAATACTGAATGAATGAATGAATTCGACTAACGAACGTACCGCGTATGTCTACGGAATGACATACAGCAGCCAGCTAAGCACAGCACACAGTTGTTGTTGTGGATACTCCAACAAAAACGTATCTTTTACACACATTGACGACACAAAAACACACAAAGATACAAAGATACAACAACAACAACAACGAAACGAACGAACGAACGAGAACGACACCACGAAAACGTAAAACCACGAATACACGAACGAACGAAGAGTGTGGCACGTCAAAAATATTCTGATTGATCCGAAGCAGCAGAAGAAGAGTCGCTGCTGCTTGTCTTGTCTTGTGTCTGTCTATCTATCTTTCTATATCTGAAAAATACTTCTATACTCTTTGAGAGTGTATCTATGAATGTGGCGCGCAGTGTGGGATTTTTGAACCAGATATTTAATTAACCCTCTTTGGTAGTTTTGTTTTCTTCTTGATTTTTTGTTGTTGTTTTTGTATCGTTTCTACACTCCGCTCCGCTCGCTCACACTGACAGTTGAATAGAATTTTGTTTTGTTGAATTGGAATTGGAATTGGAATCGCTGACGACAAAGACGAATACGAATAAAACTTTTGTGGACATGATCACTGTATAACGGTCTGTTGTTGACTGAAAAACTCTTGGTTGGTTGTGCATAGAGAATCCTTGCGGCAGCCGCAAGATGTTTGAAAACTCAACACAACTTCCAGGTTAATGGCGGTGTTTTGTGCGCCTGTGTGGGATTTCAACACATCGATACAATTTTTTTTGTTTCCAACTCAAAACTAATACATTGCGGAGGATGTGGAGGTGTGTGTGATGAACGGTTCTCTTATAAAACCGTTTCGTTTCAATTCCAATTTTTTCCTATTTGGAACATAAACAGTTGTTGCTCTTTGGATGGTCTCCCCTTTTTGATGTTTTCTGGTTGCCTTGAACCAAAAAAAAGTATCTAAAAATTTCAAAGAGTATCTATTGACTGTGAGAATTGAGATACTTTGAGAGCACAAGCAAAATAAGGAGACTGGAAAACACACATTTTTGCCATTCGAATTGGAATTGAACAGCAGCACTCTATTCTATGGCACAGCATCCAAAACGGTGGGATGATTTATGACAGTTCAAAACAATTGGCCTTCTCACTTGCACGCGTTAGCTACTGTATCTGTTGGGACGTTTCCATTGTGAAGACATGTTGTTTTTTTTTTTTTTTGTGTAAACAAACAGAAAGAGATGGCGGTGTGGAGTAGATATTTTTCCGGTTTTTTTTTTCTTTTTTTTTTCGCATTGCAATTGGAAAATAGAGGAAGTCGGGGTTGAAACATGTTTATTTTTTTTGTTGAGTTGGAAAAAAAAAATAAATTAGTGATGAACTTTATGGTGAATCAATCAAAAATTCATAATTTTTGAAATTTTTATTCAAAGTATCTAGAAAATGGAAATTTAGTTGGATACAGAGAGATTTTTCTCGCTTCTACTTGGATGTGGATGGCGTTGATGGACTTGCGGACATTGGATTTATCGGATTAACATAAATGTGCGTAATGTTTGGTGCGCGTGGACGGTTTATTTTTTTTTTTTTTGATTTATTTTTTTTCTTTGTGAGAATTTTGCTAAGATACATATTTTTCTGTGATTTTCTTGTGTTTTTTTTACATTGCTTAGCGAAAAAATAAATTTTAATACATTTTTCTTTTGAATTTTTGCGACGGTAAATGAAAAATTATTGAAAATTCCATAAAAATGTGAATATAGGTGGACGGAGCTAGTAGTAAGGTCTTTTTTCCACATTTGACAAAAACTTATGCGGTTTTGATTTCAAAATCACTTGTTTATATCCCGAACCCGAATGTAAAATTTCGTTTGCCAGCATTTTAAGTGGATTTAGTGCCAAAATTATTAACAATTTGTGAACCTTTTTGCAAAACAATCTTTCATTTTTTTGAAAATGTCGAATTTTCAAATTTTTAGATAAGTTTTCGTTATTCAGTAAAATTTTGAAAACATATTTAAAGTCTTTTGCTTTCCTCTGACAATATGTTTGTAAGTTGGTAAAGATATTTGTGTTGAAGTCTGAACAACGACGATTTCGAAAAAATGCAAACAAAATAGTATGTTCTTGTCTTAGGCAAGAACTAGGCTATTTTACGTGAGAATAACTTGAAATTTTGCAAAATCTCTGGAAATTAATTGAGTTTTCTTAAACCGAAACTAATATCCCGATTCAGGTGAGGAGATTGCATTGGCCACCCTAAAACAACAAGATTTTCTCCTTTTAAGAAATTTCTTACCAGCCCTCTGATATATTCTGGGTTATAATCGCTTTGGAATAAGCTATTTTTGAGGGACATTGGACCCCAAATTTGGAATCATATGGCTTCCAGAATTTCCCTTTACAAATGGGCAACCATTCGAGCATTTACTTGGCGTAAACCATCACTTCTTGACGGAAGAGCCACTAAAAAAACTTACGCCAATTTAATTCCATATTTTGATTGAAAGGATATGTAGGTTTCCCTTAAAACAAAAAACACAGAATACCGTGGTAAATGGCACGGGACGGAATACTGGTGAAAGATCAAGGAATTCTGTAGAAAATAAAATGGGGGAAGTTCCAAATCCGCTGAGAGAAGCAAGAGTCTCGAAAATAAAAAAAATGTGGAAAGTTGCTGAAAAAATCGTGAAAAGCTGCGGAATAAATAAGCGAAATAACGTTAATATAAGGCGCAAAGTACCATGAGAATTGCCTGAAATACGGGGCAAAGATTGCAGAATACCGCGGAAAAGCACGAGAAAAAGCGTATACTATAATGCAGAAAAAAGGGCGAAGAAATGTCGTAAGAAAATACGCGGACTAAGTACGGACGTTTTGGCAACCTCACATGTTTTTTTCTTAGTTGTTTTACACTTATTCCTCTGTAGTTTTCAGGTATTTTCATTGGCTTTCTACACTCTATTCATCGACCTTACACGTTTTTTATGCAGTATACTCCGTTTTGTTCCATATAAATCTCGCACGGACCAATGTATGTGGCCTGCCAGTCAACAGGAAAAACTTCAAGCTTATTCAAATGGAAAAACCAAACATATTGCATATCCAAAAAAAAACTATCCGACTATCATGATGATAGATAATTTATTACCAAAAACCCTTTAATAGTGGTGTTATAGTGATGAAATTTGTCAGAAATATTTAATTGGTCATCTGAACCAAGAACAAAAATAACCCATAAAAATATACTTTTACATGTGCGCTGAAACTGAAACTGAAATGATCACTAAAAACGTTCTTTAGCAACCTCGGAATGAATGCTAACTGGCAATTTTTTTTTGTCAATAACTTTGTTTTGATATTCTATAGCTTAGCTTAAAAGTTTCATAAAATCACTTATCCGCGAGTCATGATTTCGAGGAAAAGCGTAAATACAGCACCTAGAACTAGGAAAGTGTCGAAAGTCGTGGAAAGAGTGTTAAAAGTCGCGGAAAATGTACGGAATACGGCTGACTACAGCGGTAAAAACCTCGAAATACCGTGAAAAGAAAGCGTGGAGTACTAGTGAAAGATCACGGAATATCTCAAAGAGATGTCACGAAAAAGACGCTTAGTATCACGGGTAAGAGCGTAATATACCGCAAAGAAGAGCGAAATAGTCACAGAGAAGAGCGTGTAAAATCGCGATGAAAAGTGTAAAAAGCCGCGGAAAAATAAGTGGAGAAAACTGATGAAAAATCGCGAAATACCGCTGAAACATCTAAGGAGTACCTACCAAAAAGCGAAAAAGCGAAAAAAGAGAAGAGCGTAGAAAGTCACGGAAAATGCGTCAAAAGTAGTGTGGTAAAAAGCGCGGAATACACCTAATAGATTAAAGCGTGATACACTGGTGAAATAACTTTTAAACACCACTCTTTTTATCGCGATATCCAACACACAATGTTGGGTAGGACAACGTCTGCTAGGTCAGCTAGTAATATAATATTTCTGAACACACCCTATTCTAAAAAAATGTCATAGTTAATGGCATTGTTTTCCGCTTTCCGCTTTCCGCACAAAATTTATTCTAAATTTTTTTCAGTGTAAATCATGCCTCTTCTATACAAATTTGTAGGTAGAGTTTATTTACAAAATTTTAAACACTGTTGCATGAATACTTCCGTAATATTTCGAAATTTAACACTGGATCTGTAACAGCCATAGAAGTTGTTGCAATTATTTGATCCAATTTGTTTTTTTTATCTTTTTCAAATGCAACAGCTGAAAAAAAAAATAATCTAACGACCTAAAAGTCGGGCACTGTTAAAAGATAATTATTCAAAAAAAAAAAAACTATTAAACGCAAGAATCTATTGAATTCATCGAGTCTTGGCGACCGCTTTTAGTAATTAACACCTCTCAATCTGAATTCTTTTCAAATTTATTTGATTTCTTTCATTTCACTGTTCTTCTCTTATTCATTTAATTCCCTATTATATTTTTCTTTTTTGACTAACATAGCCGCACATAAAATCATTTTGACTGAATCCATGTTAAATTGATCTAAAATTTTAAACAGTGTCAAGACTTAATCATATTCCAATGCCATAATAGAAACCAGGCCCATATAAGAAATAAAACGATTGATGACCCCTCAGTTCTTAGCCATCTTTTTTACATAAAGAATAAAATGAAACTAAAAAAAAAAAAAATCGACAACCTACTTCAATCTGATAAATTCAAATAAATATCAAAGATTAATTCAAAATCTATGGAAATGTTTATAAAAGAAATGAAAGAATTTTTGTTAAACTGCCCACATAAATCTGTCAATTTTATGAAAACCAGAGAAATCAAAAATGAAGAATAAAAAACAAAAAAAAAAACACACAAAATTTTATATTCGATGGAATATCAATTTAGAAACAAAAAAAACAAAAATTCGTTTCATCTAAATTAGTCCAGTAAATCTCATAGCTGATGATGACTATTGCTTGTCTGCCGCCTAGAGACCGAAATCGAATAACGAATAACTAAGAACTTTTTATGAGCGAATGATATTACATCTTTTTGGGTTTTTTTTTTTTTGTTTCTGTTAGCTGTTCTCTTCGATTAATCAAAAATATTTCATCTTCTCAACACACAAGTTAACGCGCTTAATATTTCGTCGCTTTTGAATAAATTAGTTTCTTTTTTTTGGTTTCTTGAATAAATTAGCAAAGGTTTCGTTTTTGATTCGGTTTCTTTATCTAGATGTTTGGACTTCAGTCTTTAGGTTGTCTACCTAAAGTGTATTTAAGATATTGTCGATAACTATGATTTGGTAATGATTTTCAAGGTTTTTTCTGTCTACGCCAAAAGAGTCTTTTATTGATCTTTTCAAAATTAATCTTCATTTAGTATTCTCATTCACAAAAAAGAGACACACTTTTTGATTAACTTTGCAGAAGTACTTCAACATTTTTTAATACCTTCTTTCAGAAGTCTCAAAACTATAAAATATTTATTAATTCCTAATCGGGTTACGTTCTTTTGAAGTGTATGGAGTGGATTTATCCAATAAAAAGAAAACTCTTCTAATTATTCTGAATTACAATTATTAAAGAGACATAATATAAGAATACAATGAAAGTCAATCAATGGGGCAGGCAACATGGGTCAAGCTCACACCTTATAGGCACTGAATTACCATAGTTTCCAATGATTTCTTGACATTTAAATGGAAAAATCACGTAAATTATAGAATTACAAGTAACAAGTTCGTTCATTCGATAAAATTCAAATTCAATATATGGTTTAGAGAGGTTAGGGTACCTATTTAAGTATCTAATCGTTGTCTATGGCGGAGCAATGAAAATGGAAAATCAGGTACATAAATCAGGTGATAAAAGGTTTTTCTTTTGAAGAGCGATTTAAGATGATAACATATAGGGTTTAAGGATTTTATTTGATTCTTAGTCAATTTGTAACATAAAGAAGCTTTTAACTTTTGTTTTGTTAAAGATATCAAATAGTAGAATTTGTGACAGTAAAACTTAACCTTTTTCACCTTAGGCTATGTCTACATCGAGTATATCTAATGCAACTTTTATAGATTATAATTTAGTCAAATCAAACTTTAAAAAAATGAATTAATTCAATTAGATTTGGATAGAGATAGATATTTGTGATGTTTGTGAAAACCATGATGATAACTTTAAAATGTTTTATATTAAAATAAGTATTAAACTGACCTAAATGAATGAAAGATTTAAGGCATCCTTCATTAAATATTTGCCATCCAGCTTCTACATTGCTTGATAGTCGCAAAATTTTGTAAACCATCGTCAGAAATTTTGTAAATTAAATTGTATACAGTCAGAAAAATAATATTTTTGTTTTCGTTTGGGGCCAATGAAATTCCTTTGAATTAAATGAAAATCATTTGCTTGAAATTTAATAAAACAATCCCCACAAAAGTTTTTCACTCGTAGCAACTGTATTACATTTGATTCCAATTGCAATTCTACATGTTCTACAGCAAACATAATGCAAAAGAACCATTTCGTTCAAATTTATGAGTTGATTGAGGCAAACAAAAATGCTTCCCACATCTAAACAGCTTTTTGTTTAGTAGAAAATTCTATTGTTTGTAGCAAACGAATGGATAGTTTGCGAAGAACTTCTCCAGAAAGTAGTTTGTTGCAAAGAACTTCACTTTCGCTGTAAATATACATTTCATTTAAAGCAAATGACTGCTGGAAACCAATTTTCTTAATAATTGACTTTATGTTTGTGGTGTTTATATGCATTCTGTGATAGTTCCTGGCGCAATAGCAGCATCCTTTGTTCGAAATCCAGGGGTCACCAGGTTCAATTACTGGTGTTACACTGAACTGTTTTTTTATTTATTTTTGCGCATAAATTACTTGACCGAAACGAATTTAAGAGTTTGCTGCAAACGAAGTAGAAGTGCAAAAATTTCTATCCAACAAACGATAAACTTTTTTTTTTTAATTCTTCGCAGAAAGTGTTTAACCCAAACGAGCTTACAAATTTGCTGCAAACAAAGTCAAAAAATTGTCCACCAAGCAAAACTGTCGTTACGGGCAATTTTTTTCGTTTGCCGCAAACGATTTGTTCTTTCAGTGTTGCAATGTCACCGAAATCACATCGAAAAAGTATTGTATTTTCTTGTTTAGGGCACTTCATAAAATTATCGTTCTAGAAGTTTAACGACTGCAGGAAGTCATTGAAATAGAAAGAGGGTATGTAATAAAAGGCATCGCAAGCTTTTTTTTGTATCTGAAAAACTTGATTATTGTTAAAAAAAAAAACCTAAATATTTCACAAACAAATAAACATTTTTGACGCGTGGGCATGTCACAAACAATTATCATTGTGAGAGAGAATCACACGGAACACCGCTGAAAAAACGATTAAAGTCGCGGAACAAAATGTGGAAAGTAGAGGACAAACGTGAAAAATTGCGGAAAGTGTGGGATACCTTGGAAAATTATTTTTCGCATTTACTGTGTTAGTCCGTAGAATTTCGCATACTTTTCCGTGACTTTCCAGATTTTCTTCTTTGTTTTCTTCTGTTTTCTCCGCGGAATTTTTGACACAGTACGTTTTTTTTTTGTATTGGCCGTTTACGGTATTCCACATTTTTTCACCAGTGCTCAACGCTTTTTACCGAGAAATTCCGTGGTATTTCGTATATGTTTTCAACTTAACTCCTGGAGCTTTTTTAAGGTGAGTTTTTCACTATTTTCCTTCGTATTTTATTTTTATTCGCTATACTTAGTGCTTTTTTCATAACTTTCCATGCTATTTTGGGATATTCTACGATATACTACTGGAGAAATCCAGTATTCCACGCTTTTTTCAACGTTTTCTCGCATACAGTTTCCACGACTCTTAACGCTCTATTCCACTACTTTCCACGCTTTCTTTCTTTGTTTCTGCGATATTTTATGCTTTTTACCTAGCGGTACAATATACATTTTTCCTCTGCTATTTCCCGCGGTATTCCACGATCGTTCACCAATATTTCCTGATTTTTTCAAGATTTTTTCGCTAATTTCAAAGCGGCTTTTTGTGTCACTAAATCTATTTTTTTAATAACTTGTTACCTATGCTTTTTTCTTCGATATTCCTAGGTTTTTCCTGCGTTCTTTTTTTCACGCTCTTTTTCGCGACCTATGTTAAACGTATTTTTCCGAAGTACCTATTATATGCTTTTTCCGGTCTTACTTTTTTTGTGACTTTCCATGCTTTTTTCACTAGTATTTCGCGCCTTTTAAGACGATATTCCGTGCATGTCTTCCGTGACTTTTTACGCGTTCTTCCGCGACTTTAACCCATTTATAAGCCTTTGTTAAGCGGTATTTTACGCTATTAACCTCCTATGCTATTTTTAGCCATATAACCCGATCTTTCACCAGTATTTACCGATTTTTTTTTTCATGGTTTCGAACGCATTTTAACGCGGCTTTTCACACGTTTTTCGAATGCAGATTTTTATTATAAATTTGCATATAACTTGACAACAGCACCACCAATTCTCTAGTTTTTTTTTTTTTTTTTTGAGAAAAAGCTTGCTGCTTGAAGTTGGTCAACAATTTTATACTAAAAAAACCACTTTCTAATTTCACTACACCACTTTTGTAGTATTCTACTTGAAACTAGAGTAAACTCAAATAACTAGTATCTCGTTCTGCTCACCCACACCGCCAAGAACTCTCAAACATTCTTATAATTTATTTCTATTTGCTTTGAAAAATGTTCAATAATACCCTGAAAACAATTAAATTAAATTTTAATGAAGCCAATAACCTCCGAAAATGATTTGATGTGAACTTTGAACCTCGCACGTAACAGAGTTGTTGGCATGTATTAGTTGACTGTATTTTAAGAATCCAGAAGACCTTTTGGGCCAACAGATGACGTGTAGTCTTTAGTAATAATTTTCTTAATAATGTCTTTGGATTTAAGCACAAAGCTTCTATATTATCTTGACTTGTTTTCCGTGTTAGAAGGCATTTATTAGCATCCCTTAGGAATGAGTAGTTGATAGTATAAACTCCATTCTTGAAGGAAACAAAATTTGAAAAACCATGAGCTCATTCCGTTCAACTTTTTGAAAAAAATATAAAAAATATAAATGTCCTTAAAAAACAAAAACAAAAAAAAAACTACCTGATTATCCTTCAAATTCATTTAATTTAAAATTAGAAAAGAAAAACAAGAAAAATAATACTTTGGATTATGAAAAAACTCAAAAACATCATCATAACGAAGAAAACTTTTCATCCCTGTGTGCCAATATGCAAAACCAAAAGCCTCCCGAATGGAAATTATTAAATCTACTCTCGCAGCACACATTTCAACGAGATAATCAGTTTTCTTCTTTTTTTTTTTTTGGGGGTTTGGAAGATCATACCATCATTTTCCATATCGAATACAGGAAGCTACAAAGAAACCAAAAACAGAAGGAACAAAAAACTAGCTTAAGGCCAAAGTTAATTTAGTTCAGAGCTCTAGATGCGAAAAACCATCTCCATAAACTCCTTCATATTTATACCATCGAAATTCAGTAAGCCACCTCCAACATCATCTACTTTACCAAACACCGAATACCATATTCTACCCATACCATACCTAGTCATCAGCATCATCATCATCAGCATCATCATCTGCATTATCCGCGCGCAAGAAAGGTGCTTATTACTCCATCTTGGTTGGTCATGCCTAATTTAAGCGTCACGAGAAAACGATGCTATGTGGCGATTGTATAAACTTTATATCATAAGGAAGAAGTCTATAGACACGAAAAATTAAAAAAAAAAAGAAGAGAAGAAGTCCACACAGAAGTTTTTATCCACAAATAGAGGTCCAATATCTTGACTGCATAAATATGAGAGTTAAGAGTTTACCAGGCTGCTAGTTTCAACTGCATCAACTCACAGTAGCCGACACCAGTGCTGTCGAATAGTCATTTTTGAAAGTTCATCTTCATTCAAACACTTTTCATATGCTTCGAGCACTTTCTTACCAAGTGACATGTCGTTGAACAGGTCTTAAAGTTGGTCGGTGATTATTCTAAGCCAGACGTTGTTTTCCTTGCATAATATCTTCATTTCTAATACCACAATATGGCTTCTATCAAAAAGTTCAGGTCTTCACAATATATAGCAGGTTTGCATGGACATTACTTTTTGTACATTTGGAGTAATGCGCAACGTCTGCGATGCTCTCCAGCGCCCTCTGCTTTCTAACTCCCAGGGTTCTTTCCACTTCTCTTGTGTAAGCGCCATTTGCTTCCGTAATTGCTGCTAACCTTCCTTTCCAATTTCTGCCTCCTTATCGTAGACGTACTTCCTTTCTCCCGGCCAAAACCCTGAACCCAATTGGTATTGTTATTGAGTCCAGTGAGATTTCCGATGAGATCTTATCCTGAATGCTCTCTGAATATCTGGTGACAATCTCACCACCCTGGAGTATTTCAGTACGAGTAGGACCTTGTACAGAGGTACTCAGGGACCGTGTTTTAACGAGCTGCCCGAAGGCGCCAACCTCAAAAAGATAGACTGAACCGAAGTTCAGGATCTTTCTATCTCCCGTGCTCCCAGACAATTTATCTGTGGTCAGAATAGCCTTTATCAAGGCAGTTACACTGACAGAGCAGCTTTGCTGGCAAGTTACAGCCGAGCGCCTCACCACTTGGACTCATTTCACGGTAGGTTTACCCTCTACCCATCGTATCAGGACCGGGAAAAGCTCCGGTGAGCGCCCAGAGAAGTACAAGTACTAATCCAGTCCAATTTATTGGTCGTATTAACTATAAAATCCAGGGGCTCCTGTATCCCGTGGTTCACACTATAGTCTCTGATCGAGCTTCGCAACCGTTAAGGTTACTTCTAAATGGACATCTTTATAAGAGAATGGCATGTGTGGTTGGAAGGACTTTCCAGTTTTTATCAGTGGCCAGAGTGAGGCCATGTTCGTCTATCCAACTTTCTCATAATTTGGTTCAACTTTCGGTTGCTCTTCCAGAAATTACCGCTACGATCGATGTACCCACTTTGATACTTTCATTTCATCTTTTGTTTTACTGAACAATCACCAAATCAAAGAAAAAAACTACTCTTTTCTCGGGGCAGCTCCCTCTCTGTATTGCATAGAAATTTCTTAGTTGATTAAAAAGGAAGATATAAAAAAGTCAAAAATATGTACAAAAAAAAAAAACTACAAAAAATTAAGTTAGGATTTTAAAGTTGAAAATGTGGTTACCCTGTTTAACTGAAAAATACACTCAAATAATTTTTATTTAAACCAAATAGTATACATTTTGGTGGAGCTGAAAACTAAAAGATAGGATCAAAAAGCCTTAACTCTCTTCTATTTAAAAAAATCGGGTACCAACTCTTAAATGGTTATAAGTATACGGTAACCCTATTGAATGCAAACAAAACACCAAAAACACTAATTTTTCAGTCAAAATGTACAAAATTTCAGCTAAAAACATTCAGCTAAACATAGATTAGGCTCTTTTCTATCTAAAAAATTTCGGGTGCCACTGCCAAAATGAGTATTACTGTACGGTAACCCTATTTAAGTGCACAAAAAAAACACTGAAACACCCATTTTACTGTACAAATTTACTATATTTGACAGAGACAAAAAACTAAAAAAATACAAAATTTTATACCGAGCTCTCGTATCTAAAAAATGTCGGATGGCAACTCTAAAATGAGCATACTTACACTGCAACCTTTTGTAAATCTCTTTATATTTGTCAGAGTTAAAAGCTAAGAACGCACAAATTTTTAGCATATACCCTCTTCTTTCTTAACAAAAAGTCGGTAGAAAGTACTTAAATAGTACTATCGACAGCATTGGTGTTGACTCGTAGGACGGGAGTGCGCGATATTGTCAAATTAATAAATTGGAATTAAGTTTTTCGCGCGCCATGCCTTACCACAAGAAATGTGGGAGGTTGGTATGGAAGATGTTTAACTTTGCTCAAAGTTGGTTTGCAATATTGTGGCCGTTTCATATCAGCTTCTTGTGTTTTTTTTTTTGCCATTTTCAATTTGTAGTTCTGGTTGGTAAAAAAGTTAGGGATCCCAGATAAATAAGAGTAATATTCTTATTATCATTTTACTTCTACTTGTAGGTCCTAAATTGCCCTAAAAAAATGTCAATAATTGGAAGAAGAATGTGAGAAATTATTTTAAATTTGGAACAATTCCTTCAGTTGGTACGTCAAATATCTTTCCTTCATCAATAAAATTGTTAAAAATTTCAGTAAAGCAACTTTATCACCTTCATGCTAAATCCTTCCATTGCCAATCCATTCAATGTCTATAATTCTTTCATTATCATCAATTATTCAAAAAAAAAAAGAAAAAAAACGAAGAAAAAACGCTCTGATATATCGTAGCTCAGTTTCTCAATCAGCATGATCCAACTGTGTGTTGTGCTGCGTTGCGTTTGTAGAAAATTGGTTTTCCTCTCTCACCAATCCATCCAACCAATGATTTCAATTCAACCAAAATCCCCTCGTGGATATTATTGAGGTTAAAACGAGAGAAAACCTAGGCTCTGCATATCTGTCTTGTCGGAGCTGATAAATCTGTCATTGTACCATTTAAGACTCACCCAGAGGCGCCCTCTCGTTAGCACCCCCATCATCATCATCATCACCAAGCATCATCATTGAGTGTTCATCTTCATCCAAAAAAAAAAAAAAAGGAAGAGCGATCTCTCCTTGGCGCATTCCTAAGCACAATATTTTACGTTTTTTTTTTGTTCAAAATTTATAACAAACAACAAATCAACGATGGAAATTAAAATATTTACAAGTAGTCGTCTCCCACTACAAGATGAATTTCCATAATTTCGTATATTTGAAAATTCTTGATTTTTCCAAGAGAATTTTTTCTTCTATAAATTTCCGTAACTCACAGAGAAGAAGAGTAAGATTTTGTATAAATCGAGAAGATTTCAGAAGGCTTCTGTTTCTTCGGTGTCTTGGTACCCAAAGTGGTGGTGGCGGTCTTGGCTTGGTGTTGTTGAAGGACAGATGTTCCCACTTTGATGGCATTTCATGCGCGGGGATGCTACATATATGGAAGATGTATGCATGTATGTAGGGTATAGGAATGTGAATATATTTGTTAAGACATACCCGCGGTCTTTCATCACAATAATACTTCTTCTTTAGTGAATGGATAACATGGGAGTAAATTACTAAACGATTAGGTGAATTTCAGCAGCATAGTAGTTGATTTATTTTGTTTTTTGTAATTTTTACGGGCAATAATTTTTCAATTAATATAGCCGCTTGAGGTAAGGAGAATCTAAATTAAATTAAAACTTGTGTTACGACAAACGAACCAAGGCCTAGGGATTGACTCTTTCAGCCATTTCCTATGTCAGTTTATAGTTACCAAGAATGTAGGGGACCTAGAATTTCATGCTGTTCCGAACGGCTAGTTGTGATGCACTTTTCTTGAATTTTTTGTCAACTTTCCGCTAGAGGCAGTAATACCTCTGAAAACAAAATCAAGGTTACATAGCCTAGGAATCGAACCCAGACCTCCGGCGTGATAGTCCATCGCACTGACCATTACGGCAAGAAGTAAGGCGAAAGCTACGATCGAATTATAGTAAAAAAAAAATGAGAAAAGAGTTCTCTAAGCTTCTGAATCAAGAAAGATGTTGAATCCGTGACACTATGTAAAAAGCACTTTCCACTATCAAGAGAAAGCTGAAGGCGTCTGTATCCTGTTGATAGAGTTTTTCGAATCATGTTTAGTACTTATTTTAACAACCTTATTTAGACGTAGCCCAACGACAAATTGAAATAAAATATTGACCAGTTAGAAGTTCTTAAAAAATTGTATCGAAGTAGAAGTAGGGTATACGCA
Source organism: Meliscaeva auricollis (assembly GCA_948107695.1). Classification (NCBI taxonomy): domain Eukaryota; kingdom Metazoa; phylum Arthropoda; class Insecta; order Diptera; family Syrphidae; genus Meliscaeva; species Meliscaeva auricollis. Next base: position 46,086,384 of record OX403619.1, on the reverse strand, counting down.
GTTACGTTGTTCTAAGAAATGGCTTGATGTTCTAAGATCTAAGGTCCCTTCAAGCATATTCAAAAAATTGTTGTATTCTTCAACAATCTTTTGGTATTTTAACAAATTTTGAAACAAACTAGAATGACCTATGTCTTAACTTACTAAATTTTGGAAATTCTGTCAAGAATAAAGGAACATTTTTCGAAAATTGACAAAAAAATTTTAGATTTTTGAAATTTTCGAGATGGATTCTCTTTGGCTAAATCCTACTTTTTTAAACTAAGTAAGCAAAGAACATAGTTATTTTGAAAAGCATTGTCAAAAATTGAAAAAAAAAAAACAAAAAAATTCACTTTTAAGGTAATTATTTTCGTAAATGACAGTAATATCAGCCAGCGGGGAGTGGTCACAGAAACCAAATTAAACTTTTGCAAAAGATTTGGAGTCTCTTAACACGAATCTAGTATCAGAATTGCTCTACCACGCAAAGCTTTTGAATTTTGAACACACAAAACACTGTTTTTGTGATGTTTTGTGTAAAGAGAGCTTTAATTCTCAGAAACAAGAACATATTTTTGCCAAAACGTTGAATAAATATTCGGACTTAAAGAACATTGCATAAACCATGGTTTTGTTTCTGAAAATAAAACCTATTATTACCCAAAACATCAAAAAACAGTGTTTTTTGAAAGTTCAAAATTCGATATCTCAAAAAATTTGCATGATAGAGTTATTCTGATACTAAATTCAAATCATAAAAAATTTAAAAAAAAAAGTGTAGATCTTTTTACCATCTATAACTTTTTCATTAAATTTTTTTCGGTAGGAGGTCTACTTTTAAAAGAAATCGTAAAAAACCCGATTTTTGACAAACAACTTACTTTTTCCCCACCCAGGCGTACCCCTTTTTCCCCAATATGTTGTTGGGCCCTTTCATAATGTTTTCCTCCATCCATATGCTACTAATAATTTATTTTTTTTTTTCAAAAAAAAAAAATTATTGGCAATGGTCTATCTGCCTTTGTAGATAGTCTGCCTCTTCTTTTATCGTATCCAGGAACCCAGTACAGTGTTACCTACTTTGTTCTTTTTTCCAAGCTTACTAAGCCTATCCACGTAGTCCCTTACTAACCGGATGCTGATTGCATACGAGTTTATTACCTTTGACGGGGCATGGCTATCTCACATGATGGAAATGTTTAGGTTTTTAAAAGTTTCTTTCGAGATTTCGTCTGCAATTTTGGTTCTGGGCTTAAATATTTCTGCACAAGTCCCTTTCGACAGTTTTTGATCCATAAGTTCCAGTTCTAAGTTTTGTTTTATTGATCACAAAATATTTACAATTCGACTTAAGATAAACTTACAAAATAATGTAATACTACGAAAATGACAAAATGTAAGAATTGTTGGCACATAGAGGGCGTAACGTTATACAGTGGCTAAGGTTAAAAATAATTTTCTAATATTTTACAAGTCAAAAGGATCTTAATATTAAAAGTCGGTTGACTAGGTTCATCTCGGGGTGTTCCTTCACGGATTTCAAAAGGCCGTGATGTTTAAAGTTGATTAGGAGTGACGCTTAGCCACGATTGTGGGCTGACGCAGGGTCAGTTTAGAAGGTTATTGCTTCCTGTTGTTGATTGCTGGAACAATATACTCCTTTAGAATATCCATTTCGAACAGGTACCTTGGATCGGGAAGTCTTTGTTGAGTGGTCATTCTTCGGAGGTCAAAGTTGTGGTCCTTAAGCAACTCCATACACTTGATCTCTGATACACTTTACTATTGATTTGTAGCTTTCCAGTTGCCCGAAGAAGTTTCTGGAAGAAAGAAATGAAGTATTGTTTAGATTTTTGCTGTAGAAAAGCCTAGTACGTTGAGTTTATGAACAAATGCTTCAATCAATACGCTGTCGAACGCATTCTCGGAATCAAGAAAGCATGCGACAGTGACTTGGCGGTTGTAAAAAAAAAAACAATTTTTGCTTTTTGGAGAATATTGCGATAACATTTAGCTGATTTGGCATTCTGGTAAGTGACCCACTAGGGCTACCACGAGGCTACCTGTCCGAATTGCGCACAGTTCTTGAATATAGATTCTTATACTGTAATGCCGTATAAGGAAAATTAACATTTTCTTGCTTTATTCGCACTTTATTCCAATTTTTAGAAATTTTGAAACTTTGGATGGTAAAAATCTTTGAACATATTTCCCCAAATTCTCTCAAAAAACTCTCGGCTATAACGTAAAGTTTAAAAATCATAACCAAAGAACTGAAAAAAGTCTTAAATTTGCAAAGTTTTTCGAGTGACTCGCTTGATTTTTGAAATTGGAAAACTCATTCAAAAAAAGAATCAGAGATTTAAAGTTTGAAAAACACCTTCAAAAAGATGATAACAAAATTCTGAAACCGTACCGAACTAAGACAGTTTTTGGTTTGGTGAAATTCTCCTATTCCTAGGCTCAATTTGAGATGAAGAAATAGCAGTACCTAACCTATACATCCAACGTATATGAGATGTGATGGATTTATGAGGCATTCTACAAAAACACACAGGAGGCAATTTATATAAGCGCGCATGAGAATATGAGATTGCTAACAAAACACGCTGACGAGTTAACACACAGAGTCTCGAGTTAAAGAGATCTATATAGTATAAAGGTACAAAAGATCTATGTGAAAAAAAAAGCTATATGAGATGTTAGGTAGTACCTACTGTTTTTTCCTAACAAGCGCTATAAATATTAAGACAAACATGAAGCCTATTCATCGTCGCGTCGTCGCGTCGTCGTCGTGGGTAAATATAACAAATCGGAGTTTTTTTTTAAAACATATAAATAAATTTACAAAATATTATTTTAAATTAAATTTTCAAAAAAAAAAAAAATTATAACACACATCAAGTTTGGGTATGTTTAAGTTTAGCAGACATTATCATAGAGTGGGTGGAAATATATATTTTTTTCAATAAAATGCAATAAATCTTTGAGCGGATTTAACAAATCAATTTGTTTGGCTTTGAGAAAATATACCTTTAGATGCGAGTATAATGTATTTTTGTATTTTTATTATTATAAATACATATATGCGGCATCTGAAGTTGTTTCGGGTTGTGGGAGAATATTATAGGAATAGAAAAATGTATTTTTTGTGTTGATTTTCATTTAAATCTCTCAAAAACATACTTCTTGGTTTTTGTGTTTATTTAGTACACAATTGGACAGGTGAGGAATTAATGGAAGAAAAGTCGAAGAAAAAAAGAAAGAAAAAAGATAGATTTTGAGATGTTTAAATTTATTTCGCTGCGGTGTAGTGGCAGATAAGTAATTTTTGATTAAGTGCATATTGAAAGAGTAAATAAATATTATGCAGAATAGAATATAATAATAATAATAAAATGGTCTGTTAAATGTTCTAAATAAAAAATAAAAAAAAAGTTTTAAGGATATGGAATACTGTGGGGGAAAGATGGTCACTTATAAGGGAAAAGTATGAAAACTCACTTAAAATTTCATTTCATTTCGCTTTCCCCAATTTTAATATTTCAAATCGATGTATTTCAATTCCTATTTGGTCGTAGAGAAAGAAATACATATTCAGCTTGACATTTTCAACATTTTATTCCATGGGTCTGTCTCTGTTAAAGCCAGCATAAAAAAAATAAAGGTCAACAAAATTCCTAACATACATTTTTTCATGTTTCGACACACAAATTTTCTGAATTCTAATTGAAAAGACGAAATATTGTTCTTCACATAAAATAAAAATTTGTCGTCTAATTGGAGTTTTCTTATTTCAATATTTAGAACTTAATAAATAATTTTTAATTTTGTCCATAGATTTTCTATAGAAAATTCATGGCTTTTTTTCCAACCGATTTTAATGAAAATTGGAAGAAATTTTTAGAGGAAATCTTGGTCTTCAAAAATATACTCGTATTTAAAAATTGTATGGACACTTAATGGTTTTAATAAAAATAAAATGCACGACTGGGTCGCACGTACTTGTTCTTATAGATAAAATTACTATTTATGCTAAGCTTTTTTAATTAAAAAATTGTGAATGCAATTTTCAGAAAAAAAATTAAAAAAGCATAAAATTCGATTTTCAAATGACTAAAAGAGCTTCTTAAATGAATTTATCCTCAAAACGAAATATTCGATGTGATTTCTTCTTTAGAAAAAAAAGCCATTTAAAAAAAAAAAATATTTTTTCTTTACAAAATTTTGCAAGTACTTTTATAAAAAACAATGGGAACGCCATTTTTCAGATATTATTAATCAACATCTAAAAACTAAATTTTGAAAAAAAATATTGAGTAGTTTTGGAAAAAAATTATTTTTCAAAAAAAAAATTTCAATTTTTTGTTTTTAAATCCAAAAAAATAATTTTCGAAATTTTTTTTACTAAATATTATTGCGGCAACTTAAAATCATTCATGTAAAATGGTTGAAATTGATTGAGTCGTGAAGGAGAAAATCAGAATTTAAAAAAAACGGTTCTATGACAGGTACCGTTAGTAACGGTTTTTGAAAAAAATGGTTTCCATTTAAAGATAAACCTTATCCAAAAAATGACCATGATTTTTTTGATCAAAATCATAGGAGTTTTTCTAAAACCGGTTTATGACCAAGTTTGAAGTAAATGGACTCATTCGTTTAGGCTGTGGTCTCTGATACATACAGACAGACAGAATTGTCGGACCCACTTTTTTCTCAATGAATACTCACGTAAAATTTCATTTTATTAAAAAAAATTACTACATTAAAATTGTAGTTTTAAAAAATTACAATTTTCTTAAACACTAGAAGATATAAAATCATCCAGTTTTCAGGTTTTGAATAAGAATTAATAAAAGCAACGGGGCAAAAAACGGGGTTTTCGACTTTCATTAATTGTAAAAAATCTAGCTTCGTCAAATTTTTACCCATTTTAGATTTGTTTATTGTTTTGGAAAGTAGACACTTGGACCTTTCCAACAAAGTAAAAAAACATGTGGTGTGGTTTAATCATCTTGACTGTATAAGCTGAACAACTTTAAAATTCCATTTTTTTCGTCATTTACCCAACTTTGACACAATTTAAAGCATATGTTTTTAAGACAACGTGCTGTTTTAAAAATATATTCTAAAAAAATGTTTATTTCCAAATCAAACGAGATACTTTTTATAAAAATCGATTGAAAATTGTGTAAGAAAAAAAAAAAATTTTTACGATTTCAACCCAGATACAGAAATTGGAACAATCTAAAATGGGTAAAAAATTGGCGAAACTTAATTTTTACAAAGAATGAAAGTCGAAAAAAACGGTTGTTTGTCCCTAAATACAGATTTTGGGGGTATTACAGAGTTTTTACATACCTTTTTTGTAATCAGTGCAACAAGCACTACAAATCGTGATAGGTCTCCGCCCGCGTATATTTGTTTACCCTGTTTTAGTCACACAGTGTTATTAACAGGGGCTTTTCTTTGCATTTTATTGTTGCTTGAAACCTTGAACATTAAAATCACAAATGGGGTAATCCAAAATGTCAATATTCCAAGAAACTTTTTTGCTAAAACCAATACGAATTGAAATAGATCGATTTAAAAATTAAAGGGGTGAAATGGAGGGAGGGGGGGGAGAGGACAAGCGCTAGGGGGGGGATATGCCATTTTTGGTTTTTATGTTCAAGGCTTTAAGGAACAATAAAATGCAAAGAAAATCCTGTTATGCCTTCTAATTTGAAGTTTTTCCGAGGCGTTAGCAGTCTAAATATTAATAATTCCACAAGAAACATGGAACAATGCGGTATACCAATGAAAAAACGTGTGAAAAGGTTTGAAAATCAAGGAAAATAGTGAAAAGTCGCGAAAAAAGTGTGGAATACCTGATAACGAATCATGTCAGATCGTGGAATAAGAGTTATATTTAAAAGTTCATTCGCCAATATTCTGCGCCTTTTAACGTGCTTGTCCGCCCGTGGTATTTCGCATATTTTTCCGTGAGGTTTCAAGCTTTTTCCGTGACTTTCCATGTTACATACATAAGGAGGGAAATAAACTAAACTGTAAATTTTTAACGTTTTGCTTTGTGACTCTTTTCGCTTTTCTCTGCGTTATTTTACGCTTTTTCCGGTGGTACCTAGCATTTTAGTCATGAGTCATAACCTTTTGTTGCAATTCTCTGCGGTATTCCGTGATCTTTTATCAGTATTCCGCGCTTTTTGCCAAGGTAATCCGTACTTTTTATCACGGTTTGTCTCATATTTTTCCGCGACTTTTCACATTCTCTTCGTGACTCCAAGCTTTTCTTTGTAACTTTGTTTGTTTTTTCCACAGTAGGTATTTTACGCTTTTCCCGCCGTAGAAAGCGCTTTTTTTCATACCTTCTCATGCAGTATTTCGCGATCATTCACGTGGTGTTTAAAAAAAACTCTCCCTACTTCACCAGTATTCCGCGCTTTTGTCCACTTGATTCCGCGCTTTTAACCGTGCATATTTTTCCACAAGTTTCCAAGCTTTTCTCTGTGACTTTCTTTGCTTTTCTCAGCGATATTTTACGCTTTTTAAATCTCAAGGTACACACTGAGATCTGAGTATGCAAATTTATTAGTAAACGCATCATGATTTCAAATTCGAAAGTCTGTCAGGTTTATTTTTCAGCCTTTTGTGGTTTTCGGAGGGTTGAAAAATGCGATAATTCCAGGTCATCTGAGAAAAACAAATCAACTTCAATTAAATTTTTTTAATATTGAAACTGATGATATGTCATTTTTTCTAAGTCTGGAGACCTCAATCGTGAACATCTGATTATTAGAATTCAAGAAATAAGCTTTTTTTGGAGAGTTTTCATATTAGAAAAACAAACAAAAAATAAAACAGAAATGTCTCCAAAAATGGTTCGCTTCAAGAGCATTTTTCTTGAGTTCTATAAATCGTATCATCAAGATTGAGGTCTTCAGGCTTAGAAAAATGACAGAGCATCATTTTCAATATTAAATATTTCAATTGAAGTGTATTTGTGTTTCTGAGATGAATTGGAATAATCGCTTTTTTTTTAAACCACAGAAGGCTGAAAAATAAACCTGCCAGACTTTTGAATATGAAATCAGGACGCGTATACCTATAAAACTGCATACTCAGACTCCCAAAATTTGCTGTCGGCTCTTGGTCTAATACTTTCTTTTAGACTCAAAAGCATTTCAGAAATTGTTTATTCTTTTTAATAATCAATTTTATGTTTTTTTTTCATCCACAGCACAGCAACTATGACCATGAAAGCGGGTACAAGACACCCAGTACAGCATTTAATTTTTGTAAGGACGCATGAAGCTATGGATGTAAAGGTGAGCTAAACAAAAACATATTTTATTTAAAACTCGAAAATCTTATTTAAGTAATGAAATGTCCTCTTCTTGTTCCACCTGTATTAGTAAAAACTTCTGAATTTTTTATGAGATCAAAAGCTGCTTCTACAGCAAATCACTCTTCCTATTCAACCAATCATAAAACCATTATTTTACCTTGTCAAAGGTCCATACATGTTTTTTTTTTGTATATACACAAATCCGCCTTATTGGAAAAATATATACTCAAATGTCAACATCTAGGTTAATCACGCTCAAAATATAAACGAAAGAAAAAAAAAACAAAAAACCTAAAAGTCCATTAGTAACAATTTAACTCAAATATTTACAACTGCGCGATCATAGATCGTCATAAATAAAATGAACAACAAAAAGAAAAAGATCCACAACCTAATTCGTTTGAATGTTTTTTTTTTTTAAACTAAAAACCAATAAAATATCTCGATTTCTCCTTCAACACTACGATATGCCACAAAGTATTTTATATGATGAATCCAAAATTGTCAAAATTCTTGTTTTTTTTTTCTCGTATAGAAAAAAAATCATTTTAAAATTCATATATCCACATGAGATGACAATAAAGCATTCCTTATTTACGATCGTAATTAACTCTTAAATTTCCCCCTCACCGAATTCATCTCAAAACACTGATGTCTGACGAGATATACCCACCAACCCACTCATTGGGAGCACCACCACCTCACGAAAGCTTGTTTCGGTTCCAGTTTTTTTTTTTAATTTTGAAAATTATTACGAAAAAATTGAAATTTTTTGATTCATTTCTCATTTTGTGTTTTTGTTGATGCGACGAAGTAAAATTTAATTTAATAGACCTGCTTCGGTTCCTCATATTGTTGACTGTCAGTCTGTTTTTTTTTTTTTTTTTTTTAATAGCCCACTTGTACGACTCTCAACCGGACAGTCTATTTGGTTTTGGTTGATGACTTTGATGCCAATAAATCCAAGTCACAATAACAACAATCTCTGGTTATTGTGAATAAATTTATTAAAAAAAAAAAAACATCTTTCCTCAAAACAAGAAATCAAGTCAAACATTTTTATGAAATCAAAAAAAAAAAAAAAATTATAATGAATGCTTCGCTAGCATTGGAGCAATAAATTTTCGTCAAAAATTCGACAAAATTAGCACAGAAATGAAATAAAACTTAAAAAAAAAAACATGCATAAGGCATTTAAGAAGATGGCTTGATGATGATGGTTAAATGCCACGAATCCGTTAAAACAAACAAAAAATTTCTTATAGATAAGAAAAATAGAAAATAAATTTTGGATATTTATGAGTCTTTAAGTGATTTTTGCTTTAATAGTTTCGTTTTTGGTTGTTTCATCATCTGATGAATTCAAGAACTTGATTTTTTATGCTTTATAGCAATAAGAGATACATTTTTGAATCAATTTTATTGCGGAAGTTAAACTCACTACTGTAGAAAATTCAATAATTTTTAAAATTTTGATTTTATTCGTGGTGTACTGGAGAAATTATGAGGCTTTGTTATTTGTTTGTTTCATTTTATTGATTGAAGAAAATTCATATGAATTTATTCTCCAAATATCCAGGTTTCATTACGCCAATTACGACCACCACGCACCGTTGCAAAAGATCATTATTTTTGACTTGGCAAGATTTACTAGAAGCCTCCATTTGTTGCAGTACTCGAACATTCTATTGATCATCAATTAGAGACTTCCAGGTAACTCAGCCAAAAGATATCAAAAAGATGCAAAATATCTTCTATGTCATCTATGAACAAGACAAACAATAGAGGACTTAAGTTACAGCCTTGTGTCAATCCTATTTCTATTCGAAATTGTTCCGAAAGTTTGTTTCCATATACAATTGCAGAGGTTGTTGAATCATACAGTTGTTCTAAAATGTTTCCAAACTTTGTCGAGACTCCTTTGTTATACCTAGCTTTAAAATTAGTGCTCTTCTGTCTATGGTATCAAATGCCGCCTTAAAATCGAGAAAGAAAGCGTAAAGCTTCTTCTTGTTACCTACAAATATTTCAGCTATTTTGGTGAGTGAATAAATTTATGTCAATTGTTGAGTAATTTTCCTGAACGACAGTTTGTGATTAACTCAGCAAGTTGTTACTCTGTTACCCTTTTGTAAAGCCGTTTAGAGAGAACTTTTGTAAGGATTTTCATTGAAGAATTCAACAATGAAATGCCCCTGTAGTTAGCTGGAACTCTGTTGTCACCTTTCTTGAAAACGGGACAGGTAATAGCTTCTCTGAAAAAATCTCGTTAACAGGCGCTATCATATGCTTGGTTTAAGGCTTTGGTTAAACTTTTTTATGAAAAGGGAAGTGCTGAATTTGTAGAATTCATGGGGTTTTCCATTTGGTCCACTATTTGTACCTCTAAGCAAGAAAATAGTTCGTCTAGCTCGTTGTTCTCGATGTAGGGTCTAGCAAATTGAAAATATGAAAAATGTTACTGCGTTAGCATTCTGAAGTGTTCTACCAATTCATCTATTTCCAGTAACCCAGCAACTTGTTTATTCGGTTTGTTGTTGATAACCTGGACAGTCTTCGAGAATTCACCGGTATTTTTACAGCCTGTAAGGACTCGAATATATTTGCCTTTTATCTCTTAAAATTTGTTTGTAAGTATTATGTTTTAAAGTAAGCATTATTTGAATCTCTCCTAAAAAATCTTAACCAAGGGAATAATTTCCATCGGGTATCTCTACAATCAACGAATGATTTCCTTCGGGCATCTCTACAATTTTTTTTAAACCATTTTTTCTGATAGAATATTGTGTTATTGGTAGGTTGGCTTACATTGCAAAGGTATCGAGTTCTTATAACCATTTCGTCAAGTTCAGCCAAAATGGGTTCTTGTTCCAAGGAATTTCTTTCTTGTAGGAGAATTGCGTTATTTAGCGCTTCTGCGTATTTTTCAGCAAATGTATTTTTAAACTTGTATTTGTAACCCTAATAGGTAATTCTTCTGATGATCTTTGATTGTAAGCATTAAGTGTCATTTGTATCGGCAGATGATCAGAATGTAATGCAGATATTATTTCAAACTCATCCATTGCGTTATTCCATTCACTTGGACAACATTGCATAATCTATCAGTGAGTTGCCTTGTAGTCCTATAAATGTAATGTCATCTGATGCATCTCCGTATAGTTCCAATGCATATTATGCTAAGTCCCAAAGAATTACATAGATTTACAACTCTTCTTCATTCCCTGGTAACTACGAAACACGATCCCTTTCCCTTAGCATGTTCAAACGCCTTTTTGTGTTCTTATCTTAAGAACCTAAAATGCACTTTGTTTATTCCTGAATTTGGCCAAAATAGTGACAACATCTTCATTAGCACCAATCTGCCTCAGTCCCTGTGCGGTGATTGAACGGGCAAAGAAAAAAGTGGTTGTCGAAAATCGTTGTTTTTTTACGATTTCTATCAAAAGTAGAGCTTCTATCGAGAAATAATTGGTCCAAAAGTTTTAAATGGTAGAAAGATCTACAACTTTTTTTTTTTTAAATTTTTCTTTATTTTCTCGAAAGTATTGCGAAAAATGAAAAAAACTGTTTTTATTTCTTTTTTTTTTATCTTTTACTAAAATAGTTAGATTTTAATTTCTTTTATTCAAAACAATTTTTTCAAAAAAAAAAATATATAATTTTTTGTGTTTTTGTCGAATTTATTTTGAAAAAATTGTCTAAAAGTTGACGATTTTTTTTGGTTATTGACATTTATAAGATGATTTCCTTTTGGTTAATTCCTCTTTTTTTTTTTAATAAAGTTTAAACAAAAAAACAGTTATTCTAGAAAATATTATATATAAAAATTGAAAAAAAAAACAAAAAATTAATTTTCAAGATCGATTTTCCGTAAATGACGGTAATATTAGCCAGCCTTGAAACCATATTAATATTTTGCAAATGATTTTGGCTCTCTGAACTCGAATCTAGTATCAAAATTGCTCTATCATGTTAAGTTTTTGAGATATACATATTTGAATTTTTCAAAAACACTGTTTTTGTGATTTTTTTGGTAAAGAGAGATTTCATTTTAAGAAACAAGAACAAAATTTTCGATGCGCTTTAAACTAGTCTGAATTTTTTTAAATTGTAATCCATTATTCGGGCTTAAGAACATTGCTTTATTCTTAAAATGAAATCTCCCTTTACCAAAAATATAAATAAAAACAGTGTTTTTGGAAAATTCAAAATTCGATATCTCAAAAACTTTGCATTATAGAGCAATTCTGATACTAGATTTGAGTTAGGAGACTCAAAACCTTTTTGTGAAAAATTAATTTAGTTTCTATGGCCACTCTTGGCTGGCATTTACGGAAAAATTGACCTTGAAAATGCAATTTTTGCTTTTTTTCAATTTTAGACACAAATTTTTCCAACATAACTATGTTGTTTGCTTTCTTAGTATTAAAAAGGGGATAATCAAAAAGAATCAATCTCAAAACTTTCAACAATCAAAAATTTTTCGTCAACTTTTTTGATTGACAATAAGTCTATTTTTTCAAAACAATTTCGTCTAAATACACAAAAGATAATATTTTGCTAAACAAAAAATTGCATAAGTAAAAAATGTAAGATAAAATGAAGTTTCATCAAAATTCAACTTTTTTTGAAAAAGATAAAAATGAAAAACAAAAAAACATTTAGTTTTTGGCGTTTTTAACAATATTTTTGAGGTTATGCAGAACAATTATTTGAACAAAAGTTGTAAATCTTTTTCTACTTTAGATAGAAATTGCACGATTTTCGACGCACACCCCAATTTTTCGCCCACCCACCCGCTTTTTCCCAATCTTTTGGTGGGCAATTTATTTTTCCCCTTTTATATACCATTTTACCTAATTTTTCCTACCATCCATGTCCTTCTAATAATTGTTTTTTTTTTTTCAATAAATTATTGGCACTGGTCTATAAGGGTAACTGTAGGCCCCACCTTTGATATATACTCTGCACCTCTTATTGTTTCCCTGGACACCAACCAACGTGTCCAGGAACCCAGTACAGTGTTACTTTGTTTTTTTTTTCTGCCCAGTTTATTAAGCTTACCTGGAGTTGATTGCATAAGTACGAGTTTATTTTCTCTGACGGTGCTTGTCTATCTGACATGATTGCAATGTTTTAGGTTTTTTATAGTTTCTTTCGAAATTTCATTCTGCAATTTTGGTTCTGGGCTTAAATATTTCTGCCCCAATTCCAACGAAAGTTTTTTAAGCATAAGTTCTTGCTCTAAGTTTTGTTTTATTGAACACTTAATATTTACAATTTGACTTAAGATAAACTTACAAAATAATGTAATACTACAAAAAATGGCAACATGTTACAATTGTTGGCACATAGAGGGCGTAACGTTACACAGGGGCTTAGAGTAAAAATAATATAGTAATATTTTACATGTCAAAAGAATCTTAATATTAAAAGTCGGTCGACTAGGTTCAACGTTATCAAATGGCAGTGATATTGAAAGTTGATTAGAAGTAACGCTTAGCAGCTATAGTGGGCTGACGCAGGGTCAGCTTAGAAGGTTATTGCTTCTATCGTTGATTGCTGGAACAATTTAGTCGTTTATTGGATCGGGAAGTCTTTGTTGAGTGATCATTCTTCGGAGGTAAATGTTTTAGTCCTTGAGCAACTCCATACACTTGAGCTCTGATACACCTTAGGTTCTGTTGATTTGTAGATTCTTAGTTGCCCGAAGAATTTTCTGGAAGAAAGAAAAAAAAGCATTATTATGATTTTGGCTGAAGAGAAGTCTAGTATATTGAGTTTGTGAAGAAATGCTTAATCTAAACGCAGTTGAACGCTTCCAATCTGATGGTGTGCAATTTATTTTTCCCCTTTTGTATATCATTTTTCCTAATTTATCCTACCATCCATATCCCGCTAATAATAATTAGTCTTTTCGAATTTAAAGAGCAACAAAGAGCTAAATACTTACTTCTTAACTATCTAATCTATTTTTATAGACTCTGAAAAAATAATTTCGTTAGACCAAAAAAAACATAAATCAAGGTTTTATAACACCTAAACTTATTTCTTTGGGTGTTAAAAGTTTCACACTTGACTTGCCAGCAGCTGTATAATTTCTGTGCCAAGAAAATGAAAAAAAAAATGAAGTTCTTGTATGGAAGTGTGAGATTTTGTTTCGTTTCCAAGTACTTGTAGTTCAGCATATAGAATACATTATTAGCTTTAAGATATTTCTACTCATTTCATTTAATTTAGTTGGGAACTCCTGTCGCATTTAAATGGTAAGGCTCTCTCCCAAAGAAAAAAGGACAAGGTATAAAACTTCAATCACATCAGTTTTGATCTATGGAACAGAAGAAATGTACATTGGACGATATCGATGAGATCAACAAGCTGAAAACACAGCTGCTGTAATGCGACACGTGAAGGAAGATAACTAACACTTAATAGGTAAGTATTTGCATAAAACATCGATGGACAACGTGATGTCGGATTTTTCAGCAACACTAAGCTCCTCGACTCTGCTCAGATGTCGGCTCTTCCCGCCACACTAAGCTCGACCGTCTCTGCTCAGATGTCGGCTCTTCTCGCGGCACCTAATTCCCCAATCAGTGGTCAGATGTCGGCTCTTCCCGCACTCACTAATTTAGCTCCACTCCTTTTTCAATCCACCCTTCCGTGCACCTTGATAGCTCCACCCACTTTACCCGTAATTACGCCACCTATTTTTACTGAACCACCTTGATGGCTCCGCCCCTTTTTTCCGTAAATTTTGATCGCCCCGCCCCTTTTTTCCGTAAATTTTGATTGCCCCGCCCCTTTTTTCCGTAAATTTCGTTCGCCCCGCCCCTTTTGCCTGTTAATTTGGATCGCCCCGCCCCTTTTACAAAGTGGGAGGGGCGATCAATTTTTTTTTCGGAAAAAGGGGCGGGGCGATTAATTTTTTTGGAAAAAAGGGGCGGAGCCATCAAGATAAATTTTGATCGCCCCGCCCCTTTTTCCGAAAAAAAATTGATCGCCCCTCCCACTTTGTAAAAGGGGCGGGGCGATCCAAATTAACAGGCAAAAGGGGCGGGGCGATCGAGATTTACGGAAAAAAGGGGCGGAGCTATCAAAATTTACGGAAAAAAGGGGTGGAGCCATCAAGGTGGTTAAAAACAATGGGTGGGGTGATCAACATTTAAAGTAAAGAAAAAGGGGTGGAGCTAAATTAGTGAGTGCGGGAAGAGCCGACATCTGACTGCTGAATTTGGAATAAAGTGCGGCGGGAAGAGCCGACATCTGAGAACTCAAATAGTATCGGGAAGAGCAGAATGGGTGGAGCAGAGTGTTACCTATTGGTGGTTGTGATGCATTTGAATCCTTCCGCAGAGTAATGTGCAATTCCAACTATTCAGCTGTACAATGAGGCTTCCTTGTGTCACGTTTTCCATTAAGGTAGGATCCGAAGACTCGCCGGGCTTGTTCGTAAGTATTTCTACGCGCCACGTGTTCTAGCCAGTGGCTGTTTTTGCATCTTTTCATAAAGCCCGTAAAGTTCGTCGTTGAGTCTTCTCCTTCATTCTTCGCATATTCTATATTTTCAAAGGCAAAATTATTATTCTTCTTTTTGTTTTAATATTTCGAAGATTCACATTTTTGTGTTTAAGAAACTGCTAACTGCTTCACTAAAAAAAAAAATCCAAAAAGCTAAAAAAGTTGAAAAATTTTTAATTATTTTTTTTTTCTTACTACAGGTCGCACATGAATCAAGCCTCTTCATCAACCTAAAAGAAGAACCTTACCAGGAGAAAAGAAAACAGAACACAACAAAAGTAGAAGACAAGAACAATTCAAACAATATTTTGACCATCAATTAACTACATAAAACAAATACATGTAAAATTAAGCTCTAATATTACTTTTGTTTTTAAATAAAGTTTTCAAAAAAACTATTTATTACAAAAATTTAATAAAAGAAAAAATTTAAACACTTACTTGTTTTTACTGCTTAAAAAAATTGATAATAAAGTAAGTATTTCCTATGGCTTCAAAAATATAATATGAGTGTGTGTCAACAGAGAAAGCATCACAGTAAGAATTGGCGCGTGTCTGATAATTGGCACAAGGCGTACGGAGAAAAGGAAGATCAAATCTATTACTTTACTTACTTAAGGTGGCGCTTACAATCCAGTATGGATTACGGCCTGAACCAACATGCCCCTCCAGCCAGCTCATTCCTTAGCTAGCTGCCTCTAATTTTGCACGCCAAGTTAGATGAGGTCGTTCTCCATTGACTGAATTGTTGGCCATCATCGTCCAAATTAAATGGAATAACAGCGGAATGTTGGCTATCTTCGCAGTTCAGGAGCCTTCCTTCCAGATCTTTAGCACTGACTGTGTGTCTACTACCATAGTAACGCAGTTATTTCTTGTAGCCTTGGGTAGATCTCCTTACCCTTTGGTAGAATTTTTGAACATCCCCTCTGTCGGTACAATCCTCAATAGACTCGACCACCCGCTTCTCGTGCTCTCTCTTTGTCTTCCTGAGAAGTCAGCGTTCCTCTCTTCTTTTTTGCCCGTAGAGCTCTCGGGCTGTTCTCTCAGCGGCTCTGGTTCGTGTTTGCAGCAGTGCCTGATAGGCCTTGTTCTTAGCTGCATGCGCCAGCCGGCATTCTTCGTCAAACCAGGAGTTTGGTTGTGGTCGCCTTGTGAAATCCAGCACATCAGTGGCGGAACAACTGATGGCTTGTTGACAATATCTCCACTGTTCTTCTATGCTCGCTTTCTGCTGGTGGCTGGCTGGCAAAGAGTTTAAGAGAAACACTGTCAGCAAATGTTTTGGCGGTTTCTTCCGATTTGAGTTTCGCGACATCAAACTTTTTCACAGCATCTGCTCGGCGTTGTGGCGTCATAGATATCTGCATCCGTGCTCGAGACACTACCAAGTAGTGGTCCGAGTCAACGTTTGCTCCTCGGAACGTTCGGACATCTAAGATACTGGAAGCATATCTGGCGTCAATTGCGATGTGATTGATTTGGTTGACAGATCTCATGACCGCCAAGTCCCCTTGTGTATATTGAGGTGTGGGAATTGGGTGCTCGCAATGGTGACATTTCGCCCTTCCGCAAAGTCAATCATCCTGAGTCCGTTATTGGACGTTTCGGTATGTAGACTGTGCTTTCCAATTATCGACCTGTATATCTCCTCCTTCCCAAATCTGGCGTTGTAGTCGCCAAGAATAATCTTGAAGTCGTACTTGGGGCATTTATCGTACGTGCGCTCGAGGAGGTCGTAAAACTCGTCAATAATTGGGTCATCCTTCTGTTCGTGGGGGCTGTAAACACAGATCAGAGTCACGTTCTGAAATTTTGCCTTGATGCGGATTGTGACTAGGCGCTCGCTTACTGCGTTAAAGCCCACGACTTCTTGCCTAAGTCATCTCCTTTATTACAAAACCGCACCCAAACAGCCGCTGACTCTGCTCCTTGAAGCACTTCCCATGGTAGATGTCACACGTCCTCTCCATCCCATTGCACCTCCTGGGTAGCTGTTACGTCAGCCTTTAGCCTATCCAGGTTCTCCACTAATTGTTCGGCTGCACGTGGCCTGCATAAGGACAGTACATTCCACGTACAGATCCGAAATTCATTGTCCTTGTTTCGTTTGCTGGGTTCGTCAACATTAAGATCATCCGCATCCGAGGCAGGTTGTTGTTTCGGAACTATTTTTTTTTTCCGTGGTAGAGAAGTTACACCGACGCACAACCCCCAACCTGGAGGACCAGATTCTTAGTTAACTCAAAGAGTTGGAAGCAGGTTAAAACCGCTCCTTATCGGCCTGCGCTCCGAATATGTCGTAGTAGCCCGTACAAGGTGTTCACCAAGTAGTTCAGCCTAACTGGAACTGTAGACGCCACCGTTTATTCCATCTGGGGAATTCCTCCGCTGCCGCCTTGATGATCCTGGTCCTAAGCTCTTACAATATTCAAATCTTCAATAAAATCCTGGAAGCATTCAGAATTATTGGTCTCGAAATGTGACTTTAAAAATTAAAACATACAAAACTCATACGTAATCACATGACCCATACATTTGCATACAATGCATGCATAAGTCCCGTCATTATGTGTGAAAAATCTATTAAACCACCCCAATATATGTAGCGTGGTTAAATGTGACTTTTGGCGCTTCCACCTCTAAATGAAAACATAGAAAATTAACCAACCACCATTGCCACTAAATTTGACCTAAACTCAAAATCAGAAGAAAAAAAAAATGTATTCTACCCAAAATCCAAAAAACCATAAATTTATGAATTACAAATTCGCCAGCGTTACCTTACTGGCTAGCGGATGCGGTATACTAGTGGCCTTACCGACACAAAAAAAAAAAATCTCTCGACCACACACAAACACAACAAAACTAACAGCCGTCCAACATTCAATTTATTTGGGACAAAAATTCTCGGCGGCATAATTGTTTCAAAATATAATTATTATTAATTATTATGGACATTCGAGTGCATCAGAGTGGCATGGTGCAGGCGGCGGCCAGCGAGATAGCAGACATAATGGTGGGTGTGTCGTCGCGGTTCCTGTTTTTCAATCGCCGCCGAGCTGGTAGAAAAGTCCAACAAAAAAAATCCACCACCACTATATTGGCCCTCCATACAAATATGAGGGACAAAAAATTTGACACTAGGATACCTATACCATACCAACTATATTCTAGGATGTAGAATTATGATTATGACAAAACATGAATTTGTGGGTCCTGGCGATGAGGTTTTGTGTGTGTCTGGTTTAATCGCATAACATGTTAATGAAGTGGAAAATTTATGACCCAACTACACTATAGTATACACGCCGAAACACTGTTCCATCGATGTTATGGCAAATGCTGCTGCTGCACACACGCTTTCCATTATATCCCCAATACCTCGCGATAGACTTTTGGCGAAAATCACCTCAATTTGGGACATTGGGTACATTAAAATATTATATATGAAATAATTAAGTACCTGTAATAATTAATATTAGTTGCAAACCGAAGGAGGAGGAGGAGATG
The DNA here is from genome assembly GCA_948107695.1 of Meliscaeva auricollis. Taxonomy (NCBI): domain Eukaryota; kingdom Metazoa; phylum Arthropoda; class Insecta; order Diptera; family Syrphidae; genus Meliscaeva; species Meliscaeva auricollis. The sequence goes on along the minus strand of OX403619.1, from coordinate 46,068,017 downwards.
CGTGTAAAAAGGTGTAAGTACGGTCGGTTATTCTGATGTAACGGTATAGATAGGTTGAATAATTTTCCATCGCAATCACAAATTACAAAATGTTATAAAGGTACAAGAATGCGTAAAGTGGTAATTTCATAGAGAAATTTACTTGAATATTTGAATTTTGAAAATTTAATTTATTACTTCAAATTTAATTAAAACGGTTTGGGAGGAAAATTGCATCATAATAATATTAGACGAACAATATAGTGGATCATTTGAAATTTTCAGTGTAACAAGGTTCTTCAGTAACGTTAGGAAAAATACCCTTTTCGACAGTAACGAAGTCTATAGTCAGACAGTTTCTGATATAAAAATGAGATTTTTAATAGTACTTAATAGTCCTTACCGCATTCGTGCAGTCCTGAAGTCCTGACGAAGGGTCTTAGGACGACTTCTGCTATCAAACTTAGAGCGGATCTTGTTTTACCATGAGGGAAAGTAATGGCGGACAGTTCGAACTCGAAGTGAAGTACATTGTCCCTCTCCGAATCAAGGCACTGCCACGAAAGAATTCCCTTTGATTGAATTTTCAGTAGGTCACTGGTTTTTGTCAGGGAGGTGATCAGCAGCATAATGGATATGAGATCAAAGAAATAAATTAAATACATTTTGTGGCACGAAGAAGCACGGTCTAGTCACTGACCACTCTTAACCATTTCTTGTGCGTGGAGGTTAGCAGAAATGGAGGGAACCTACAATTTTCTGCTGGTTCCGAACGGCTGTATGAGATGCACTTTACTTGACAACCAGTAGGTACTCTTGGAGGTTTTGTTAATTACTCGCAAGAAGCAGTTGGTACCCCTGACAAAATCAAGGTGGCATAAGTTGGGAATCGAACGCAGTTCTTCGGCATGATAATTAATCGCACTAATTATTACGCCAGAGGGTACTAACTATTAGCTTATAATAAGTGCTTAGTGTGGCTCCCTTAGGTTGGGGACTGAGCGTCAGGATAGCATCTTAACTAGGGAAAATTAATGTTTTATGTCACATGAACAAGCCTCGGATAATGGATGATCCACATGTTAGTGACCCCTGCACGTGTTCTGCTGGAATTCAAACAGAACCTGTGCGGGATTCACTATAAACTCAAATTACGACATCCGTTCAGATAGATCAAACGGAGAATAACTCTTGCCAATCGCTGTTTCTTCGGGCTAGGAAGGCATTTAATTAGTAAAGCGCTCTCTCATAGAACCAAGGAAACCCTACACAAGAACTCAATCATCCCGGTCCTGCTGTTTGGAGCAGAAGCATGGGCTTTTAAGGATTTGGATGAAAATTTGTTTGGCTGCTTTGAGAGAAAGATTCTTTGAGTGAATGTTGGTTATGTTTGTATGGTCCTGAGAGTATGAAGAAGAAGATTCAACGACGAACTTTATGGGCTGTACAGAAACGTTGACCTGGTCAACAAGCTGAAAATTCAGCGGCTGAGGTGGCTTGGACACGTGGAGCGTATGGACATCAAAGCACCAGCCTGATGAATCTTCGACTCCAACCCTCACGGTATATGCAGCAGAGGAAGATAATTTAACAGGTGGTGCACATAAGTAGAGAACGACCTTAACCAACATGGCGTGAGTAATATGGAGGCATGTTGCGGATTGTAAGCGCCATCTAAAGAAAAGTAAAGTAAGTTTGTTTTATCACAGGAGGTTTAATGAAAGAAGTATTTTAAGTATGTAAGAAGTCCCTTGCCACCATTCACATCAGAATCCAATTTACGCTGTAGGCCCACGTCAGAACAGAGTAGAACGGTTTGGTTAACCATGAAAGCATTCTACACATACGATCTTCTCAAGAAGGCGTATACTAAGTGCCTGAAGAACGACATTAACATTATTCTGGTCGACTATAACGGCAAGATTGGAAAGAAGGACATCATTAATCGATGGTTGGAACTTAGCGTGTGCACGACAATCGATTGGAAAATGGGGCTTGATTGAAGGAATGTGTCCTTCTGCACATGCTTGATGAATAACTTGGTGCATGCACCCTACTAATACATTTATGAATAAATGTTAAGGTTAAAGAAATTTCGGGTTCTGAGACTGGAAAGCTTCACTTTCCTTTAATGCACCTAAAATATAAAAAGTCCTTGAAGATTTGTGTGTCATTTAAAAGTTAACATAATCCGAAGTTCGTCATGTCTCCTCCATAAGGACAAACTAGGTTAAGACAGTTTTCAATAATTTCCCCCATCCAGCTTCTGAAGAATGTAATCTTCTTAAATTGATACCAACACAGGATCATTCTTCAATTAACCCGTCCAACAACTTGCATCCCTGATTGAATTCATTCTTTTTAACATTTCAATTACACGCACACACGACAATTTGGTTACAGACCTGTCCGCAACGTGACTGACCACACCTATCACATGCGACCCGATACATCCGTTCTTTTTTTCGTTTGTTGTTCTCCTTTGTCCAAAATGCAATTTTTCCTTCTCACACAGGACGACCATGATGATGAAACGCGGGAAACCGACTCCGCAGGGAAAATGCAAATGAAAAAAAAAGAACGAACCTTCAACTGCAACAACAACAACTCAGTCATTCTCCCAATTCAATTTAATTAAAGCAATTTTCCACTTTTACCACTTTTCGTTTACACCACCAACCAGATGGAAATGGAAGCAAAAATAAAAAAAAAAATTGGAAATCATGCACTCTGCATCCTGTTGCCTGGGAAACCAAACGCATCCCTTAACTGAATGCTTTGCCAGTCCATCTTTTGGACATACTATGCCAGGCAGGACGAAGGACCTCGGTTTTTTCTGTGTGCTGCTTGCTTTTTTTTTATTTTGTATATTTTCTCTGTTTGTCGCAGCTGAATGCATTCGTGCATTCGAGGTAGTGGATAGGCTGCTTCCGAAAGGTCCTTTCATTGTAAAAATTTCAAGCCCTCAATCAAAGAGCATGGATACACAGAAGGTAAGCAACAACCAACAACAACGAAAAAGTTAAAATAAAGCAACACTTTGATCAACAAAAAACCTTGATGCTGATATGGTTGATATGCGGGTGGCATCATCAGGCAAGAGAGGTTTTCAGCCTTTTTCGTCCCTCCCCTCCTCTACCCACGATGCCCGAAGGTAATTAAGGGATACCTTCTACTAATAAAACTGGATATAGGGGTGAAAGTCATATACCTTTCCAAATCCTTGTCGGTCTAAAATTGATGAGCTCATAACGTAAACTAATCTGTAAGCTCACCCAAAAAAAGGACCTTCTGATGGTATAGGAGGGTTTTTGGCTGATGGGGCTTCATCCAAGAGGATGGTTGGGACTGTGTACTCTGATTCTAAACGGGTACAACAAAGAAAATGGCGACAACGACCGACGCCTTGGGTGGCAGCTAGAATTATGGCAGAGCTGTCGCTTTTCCACAGCACCACTGAACGGTACCCTTCAAGATAGCATCTTCTTTATGCGACTTCTTAGCATTACTCGATCTTATCGGTGATGTGATTTACTTCAATCTATTTACAGTTACTATACCATATACAGTATACCACCCAGGACCCTGGATTCAACGTTATTCTAGGATTTTTCTTTGAACTTTAGGACGAGATATTGGTTGGTAGTAGTAGACTACTTGTGTATAGAGATGTGAAAGGAACGAGAAGAAAGTTGATTCTCTCTCCGTCCGTCGCCTGCCACATCACATATAACATTCTTGGGAACTTCGAAACGGAGTTTTATTTGACAGCGAGTAATGGTAATGGACGTGATAAGTTAAAGGTTATGGGACTGCTTTTCTCTGTATTATTGTAGTAGTAGTGTGTCGGGGAAGTATAGTTTCCATTTTGGGTAAAGCCCCAGCGCCCGCACCATCAAGAAAAGTAACATTTTTGAAATGGTTGACACCTGGGATGGAATATAAGATGGTTGCTTGTTTTTTTTTTTCTTCTATTTTTGTCAAACCGGAAGAAGGTGTGGTAGAATTTATATCGGTCACTATAAAAGTAAATTGTATACATTTTTTTTTTGTTTCATTCTCTTATTTCTGCTAAAGCAATTGTTATCGTTTTGTTCTTTTGCAGAGAGAGAGATAGAGAGAGAGGGTCTAGAAAGGGAATGAATTTTGGGTTAAGGTAAATGCTGATTTTGAACAACCTGGTTCGAGAATAGGATAAATCAAATGAGATCTTAGGCATACGATGAGTCGATAAGCATCAAAATTATGTTGCAACGGTATTAGAGGTGAAGGTTTTTTTAAGGCTGATTACTGGGGTAAAGAATATTGAGGCATGGAAGTGGTAATTTTTTTTTTTGTTGCAAAATGTTTGACTTCTATAAGCAAGGTTTTGGTAGTGAAATTTGAAGATATTATCAGGAATTACTAAGAATTTTGAAGAAACATGTATACCATACAGAAATACTTATATACTTTTCGGTAAATAAGTCTCGAGGCACATGGTTTTCTCATATAGCTTTGCTTCGAAATGTCAAGAATAAAAAGATAAGTTTTACCAAAATTAATGAGAGGAAAGCATTGCGACCTTAAAATTTATATTTCGGAAATCAATACAAGTCTTAACTGGATAAAAATCAAAAATTATTAGTTTCTGGTAACTTCTGTCATACAAAAGTTCTATTTTTAAAGGATTTTTTTTTTTTTAATTTAAAGTTATTCTAAATTTTGAAAGAATGCTAGTTTTTCTTCAGAGTGAGGAGCGGTTTTAACCGGCTCCCCACTCTTGGAGTTAACTAAAAGTCTGGTCCTCCAGTTTGGAGGTTTTGCATCGGGGTAACTTCTCTACCACGGAAAAAAAAATAGTTCCGAAACAACAACATGCCTCGGATACGGATGATCTTAATGTTGACGAACCCAGCAAACGAAAAATGGACAATGAATTTCGGATCTGTACGTGGAATGTACTGTCCACATGCAGCCGAACAATAAGTGGAGAACCTGGATAGGCTAAGGGCTGACGTAACAGCTATCCAGGAGGTGCGATGGGATGGAGGCCATGCGACGGATGAAATCGTGTGACATCTACCATGGGAAGTGCTTCAAGGAGCAGGGCAGCGGCTGTTTGGGTGCGGTTTTGTAATAAAGGGGATGACTTAAGCAAGAAGTCGTGGGTTTTAACGCGGTAAGCGAGCGCCTAGTCACAATCCGCATCAAGGCCAAATTTCAGAACGTGATGCTGATCTGTGTTCACGCCCCCACCCCCTCCCCCCACGAACAGAAGGATGACCCAATTATTGACGAGTTTTATGACCTCCTCGAGCGCACATACGATAAGTGCTACGCCAAAATTATTCTTGGCGACTATACAACGCCAGATTTGGGAAGGAGGAGGTATACAGGTCGATACTTGTAAAGTCTACATACCGAAACGTCCAATAACGGACTCAGGATGATTGACTTTGCGGAAGGGCGAAATGTCACCATTGCGAGCACCCAATTCCCACACCTCAATATACGCAAGGGGACTTGGCGGTCATGAGATCTGTCAACCAAATCAATCACATCGCAATTGACGCCAGATATGCTTCCAGTATCTTAGATGTCCGAACGTTCCGAGGAGCAAACGTTGACTCAGACCACTACTTGGTAGTGTCTCGAGTACGGATGCGGATATATATGACGCCACAACGCAGAGCAGATGCTGTAAAAAAGTTTGATGTCGCGAAACTCAAATCGGAAGAAACTGCCAAAACCGTGTTTCTCTTAATCTCTTGTCCAGCAAGCCACCAGCAGCAAGCGAGCATAGAAGACCAGTGGAGACATTGTCAACAAGCCATCAGTAGTGCCGCCACTGATGTGCTGGGTTTTACAAGGCGACCACAATGAAACTCTTGGTTTGACGAAGAATGCGGGCTGGCGCATGCAGTTAAGAACGAGGCCTATCAGGCAATGCTGCAAGCAAGAATCAGAGCCAAGAAGAACGCCGACTTCTCAGGAAGAAAAAGATAGAGAGCACGATAAGCGGGTGGTCGAGTCTATTGAGGATTGTACCGGCAGAGGGGATGTCCAAAAATTCTACAAAAGGGTAAGAAAATCTACCCAAGGCTGCAAGGCCAGAACAGAAGCCTTCCGAAATGAGAGGGGGAATATGGTAGTAAGCACACAGTCAGTGCTGAGGATCTGGAAGGAACTTTTTTCTAGACTCCTGAACGACGAAGATAGCCAACATTCCGCTGTTATTCCATTCAATTTGAAAGACGATGGCCAACAATTCCGTCCACCTGACCTAGATGAAGTGCGCTTAGCGATTACCAAGCTTAAGTCGTATAAGGCTGCTGTTGCGGATGGCTTACCAGCCCATTTGTTTAAAGCAGCAGGAGATGGGTTGGTAGGGAGTTATAACTTCGAAGCAGTCAAGGATTTTGTCTACCTGAGGTCCACTATAAACTCAAACAACGACATCAGTGTAAAGATCAAACGGAGAATTACTCTTGCCAATCGCTGTTTCTTCGGGCTGAGGAGACATTTAAGTAGTAAAGCCCTCTCTCATAGAACCAAGGAAACGCTGCACAAGACCTTAATCATTCCGGTCCTGCTCTATGGGACAAAAGCATGGGCTTTAAAAGATTCGGATGAACGTTTGCTTGACTGCTTTGAGAGAAAGATTCTTCGAGTGATTTTTGGTCCGGTGTGTATCTAAGAAGTATGGACAAGAAGATTCAATAACGAGCCTTACTGTGCAGCGACGTTGATCTGGTCAAGAAGCTGAAAATACAGCGGCTGAAATGGCTGGGACCCTTGGAAATCAACGCACCGACGAGTCTTCGAATGCAACCGTGATGGTGTACGCAGCAGAGGGAAGCAGCGTAAAAGGTGGCGCACACAAGTAGACAACGACCTCAACCAACTCTTGGTGTGCGTAACTGGAGGCGGCTAGCTAAGGACAGAGCTGGCTGGAGAGGCATGTTGGTTGAAACCGTAATCTATCCTGGATTGTCAGCGCCACCTTAAGTAAAGTAAGTAAGTAACAGCGATACCGGAACTTGTCAAAAAGCTAAAAACACAGCTATTGAGATGGCTAGGTCACGTCAAGCGTATGTATACAACCAAACCCCAAAGCCAGTGGGTCATTATCATTGATACAATTTTTTACTGGGCGAACGATGACTTCTTTCAAAAAAACACCAAAAAGCCCAAAAATTTCATTAAAAATTGAAAGAAACAAAAAAAAAGAAAAAAGAAATGATTTGCATTCCACTCGAATGAAATTAAACAAATTTATGACACAAATATAATTTTCAACTTAACAACAACAAGTTTTTTAATTCATATGTCAAATGGCCAAATAATCCAAAATAACCATAAACAATGATAAATTCTTCATAAATTTTGACGACACAAATTAATTTAATGTATAAATTTTGTTTGGTTGGTTGTTTTTTCTGTGCATTTTGTCAGCGTGTGGGGATATAAAAAAAAACCAAAAAAAAAAAAAAAAATGTCATTCCCTCCACCAAATTTGATGAAATATCTCAAAAATTAGTCAACTTATCAAAATGAAGAAAAAAAAATGCACGAAAAAATGATGAAAATGATAATTTGAATCCAGAGGACACAACAAAGTGATGATGGTAGGTGATGGTGAGATGTGGAACCACACATCCAGAAGGCGGTCGGTGCTGTACGGATATGAGGAAATAAAAATGACATTTAAAGCTTTTGGCGATCTTCAACCCCAAAAACAAGACGCGATCAAGTAAATTAATTTACAAGATTGAGGACGAGGAACTCTATCAACAAAACGTGCGCTCGCTCGATTTTTGTGTTAAAAAAAAAATTGTTTTATAACCGATTGTCAGCTAAGTTGTCATCAAGGGAAAAAATACATTTTTCAAATTGACTTTTTCGAACTCACATGACGTGGTATTAAAATTTTTGTTGTCTTTCTTCATTTAAGCAGGTCATTGACTTGCTGATTGATAGTTTTATTGACATTTATAAAAAAAAAAAAAAATGTTAAAATATTAAAAATGTTAAGTGAACAATATTTTTGTTTTTTTTTTTATAATAAATTCATGTCGTTCCTTAAAAAAGAGATTGTTGGTTGGAATATTTAATCGAAGACAAATTTATGATACATGATTGAAAGCTGAATAAAACATCAAGATAGATTCTGTTTTCTTCATAAGTCCACTTACGTAAACTGGATATAATAAAAATAATAATAATAAATAAAATAAATCGATTGATTATGTTAAAATTTTGTGTAAATCAAAAATGAGTTGGTATACAAAACTTAGTAAAAATTAGAATAAAATAAAAAATTTAAAAAAAAATAAATAAAATCAAGTTGAATTCTATTTTATTGTTTGAAATTTGAGTTAGTCCATAGATAAATTTAGTTATTTGAATTATTAAAGCTTTTTTAATTGGTTGCTGATCTTTAGATTATAATCAAAGTCAATGACCATTGTTTTAGTAATTTAGTTCATGGTCATTCGTTTTTTCTATGAGTGATAGTCTGCGGTAAGTTCGATGGACTATTACGCCAGAGGTGTGGGTTCAAGTGTTAGCTTATGCAACCTTTTTGGATTGACTTGGAAGAATTGCCAAACCTCCAAAGGTACCTACTATGGTGTCATGAAAAAGTACAGCTTAACTTAGTCATTCGGACCGGAAAGAAGTTGTAGGTCCTCGCCATTCCTGCATGCTTCTACAAACGAAGGAATCGTTGAAACCATTGAAAACAAGAAGAAAATCACAAAAACTCTTAAACACGATAGAAAAAGAACACAAAATGCTGGATTGGAAAATTCCAGCAGATGGCGTTGTTTGCATTTTACTTTTAGAGTTAATTCAGTTATGCAAAGTCCCTTCGCTAGGCCCGTCCCACTAACTAAAAAATCTCTGAGAAGTTGAATCCAACAATTTTTCTTCTCACAGATCTCTGCAAAATACAGGAAACTGACAGCTGCGATTTGTTGTCGCCCTCAGCGATAAAGGACACACGCCTATTGCATAGCATTGAGCAAGTTGTTGAGAGGTGCACAACGATTTATCATCATTTTTTTGTTTCCAGTTTTCGGGAGCTATTGCATTTGAATTCGATTTAAATGAATATCGGCTAAGGATCGCTAAATACCGCATAGAAGATCATGAAAAACAGCTTACTACCGCGAGAAAAGCGTAAAATACAGCGCAAGAAACAATGAAATCTTAGAAAAAAGTGTGAAAAGTCGTGACAAAAAGTGTGAAAAGTTGCGGGAAAATATGTGAAATACCGCAGCCTACCGCGTTAAAAAATGCGAAATGTCATGGAACAAATCACGGAACAAATACTGGTGGAGGATCCAAGCATACTTCGAAGAATAACAAGGTAAGTCATGAAAAAGGCATTTAATACCACGGAAAAAAGCGTAGAATATCCCGGAGAGAAGCGAAGAAAGTCACAGAGAAAAGCCTGGAAAGTCGTGGAAATATGCATGACAAAAAGCGCGAAATACCGCATGAAAAGTTTTGAAAGAAAACGCTTACTTCAGCGGGAAAAAGCGTAAAATACTGCGGAAAAAAAACAAGCAAAGTCACATAGAAAAGCATGAAGTCACGGAAGAGAGTGTGAAAAGTATCGGAACAATATGAGACATTCTTTGATAAAAAGCGCGGAATACGCGGAACGTCACGGAAAAAGAGTGAAACTTCACGAAAGAATATGTGAAATATCACGGACTAGCATGGTAAAAAACGCAGACTACCATTGATAAAAGTACGCAATACTGGCCAATAAATTTGTAAACATCACGTTTTTTCACTATCAGAAGAAGAAGAAACATGAAAAGAATCAAATACGGTTGGAGTCACTAAAAAGTCAAAGATGGAGGATTGCCAGTCAGCGGCTGGAACCTGCTTTGTAGGAATCGTTCTTAAAAAACATCCCACTTACCCACTTACGGCTGGAGCCAGCCGTCGATTAGTCGGGAGTTGAGAATATCAAAAGTTGATTAACTTTCGACTTTTCTCAACTTTGGAATATTGAAAGTTGAGCAACTAAACTGCAAGTTAATAATAAGATTTTCTAAAGTTGCACTTAAAAATTCTCAGGTCCTGCGCAAGTGTCCAAAAGTCTCCTCAACTGTACACTTAAGAAAAATCTCGACTTAAGGGACAACCATGAATTCCGACCTTAATTTTGATGTTTGGATCATGGATTTTGTAAATGTTTTGTACTAAGAACCCATTGTTGACACAACGAAACTAAACCAAAGTCCCCTAAAACACTCCTTCTAGAGTTCGAGTTTATAATATTTAGATTTTCAGTATAAGAGTTAATTCCTTCTGAATGCTCACTTTGAGTTCAGGGCATTTCTTGACCACAAGTTCCTTCTGAGCTTGGTTTTTACATCTGGAGCATAACCAGAAAAGTTTTCCGATACGTGAGAAAACCACATAGAGGTATACAATTGTCCATGTGAGAATCATGTGCAAGTCAAGAAAAAAAAGAAAAGTCAAAAGTGGTGGAAAAAGTATTGAAACCCCCAAGGAAAACATTCACGAAATATCAAGTAAAGAAACGTGTAAGGTTAGTAAAAAAGCGCAAAGCTACAAAGTTCTTTCAGCAGTTATTTCATCCGTATTTTTTCGCTACTTTTAACGCTTTTTACTGCGATTTTTTATGCTTTTTCTGTGACTTCTTCGCATTTCTTCGCAGTATTTTACAATTTTTTCCTGCTGTACTAAGCACTTTATTGCTATTCCCGGCGGTGGGCCGTGATCTTTCACCAATAACTATTATTTAAATGAACATTTTGCCGCAAACCCACAAAAAAAAAAAAAAATTGCTGATAAGAGACTTCACTATACAAACTGTTAACCATACAATTCACATTAAAAGCTGCGAAGTAAGTCCTATTGCCACCTACAAGACCTCGTCACTAAGACACACAATTACCTAATCAGGAGTCTCTTTACTTAGTTTGTTCGTCAAGTTAACGCCTCTTGTTTTGTGTTATAAGTTGGTTGAAGATTTGAAGATTCATCACGAGTTGACTTCCACTTTTAATAAATAAATTCTTCAAACTCTTACTTCCATTAAATTCAAGCAAGCTACTACCTGGGACCTATTTATTAAACTTTTTTCTATATTATTTAATTTATTTCCCTGACATTCCGCCTTGTATGTTTTAAACACTCATCGTGATTTTACGATCTATAGCTTTTGGATCGTATAACTTTTATGTCCCGCGCCACTGCATTGCATTCTCATGTATCCATGAACGTTCTTCAGAGCTGTTAAAAAGCGCCTTCCAATAAAATTCAACTTAAGGATTTCATTCAAACAAAACAAAACAAAAAAAACAAAATCTATGCAAATAAGGCGTTTATTTAATTTATATGCGGCAGTAAAAAAAAAACTATGCCTTTTCCTTAACCTGCGGGATAAAATCGGTGTCCTATAAAAACCTCTAAAAGTTTATTTACTGAAGGAAGCGTAATCAACTGATTTTTTATGAGTGTATCTGTGCAAAAGTGCATTTTCGACTTGATTTTTTTGTTTCTTCACGGATTTTTATTGATGTTTCGATATATGAATTCAATTTAGGATGTGATGCACACAAATAAAAGAGGAGTATAAACCTGAGGTGTTTCTTTAAGTATTTTCGTTTTATTTGAAATCGTAAAAGTCCACAAAAGCGGATCTTGTCAAAATGGTTTTTGATTACTGTGCGCACCTTTTACAAGGCCTAATCCCAATATACCCTAACCAAAGTGAAGCTCTCTAATGATCCTCTTCAGTTGAATTGAAAATGAGATGAAATGAGATGAGATGAAAAAAAAAGTATCTAAAATTCCGATTATAATTTTATTATCCATTTAGAAGTTTGTTTTATTCGTGAAGTTTATTGCTTGTATTTTTTTTTTTGTTTTTTTCCTTTTCTTGTTTTGTATATGAATCGAATTCGAATATAAAAATATAATAAAGTGTGAGTGAGTTGAGTGTGTGTGTGTTTGAAGGCTTCACATTCTTAAGGTTGTGAATTTATTTGACGCAGTAGCTGGGGGCAGCAGATATATATTTATATGGCGCATTTATATACAAAGACAGAAGGGGGAAATGGTAGTAAATTTGTCTTTTTATTTGGTCGTAAAAGTTTTGTGGCATTTAAATCTTTAAGCTCTTGGGGTGGAGTAAATATTTAAATAAAATTGATTGATTGACACTGATTGTCAGATTTTTACGGCTGCCTAATGATTTTGATTTGAATAACACATTAAATTGGATAAATTAAGTGAAACCTTGGCTTATGGATAGATTTTGAAACATTAGGTAGGTATACGTGTTGCTGAGAAAATTTTAGAAAACAAATTTTTTGGAGAATATTCCAATGCACAAATTATACGCAAACTATCATTTTTAAAATGAAGACTTGTACTTGGCAACCCTATTTAATAAAGAAATTAGGTACTTTAGAACTTTATTTATCAAGAAAAAATAAACAATTTAATTGTTTTTCGTAAAGTAAGTCAGATTGTAGGGGAAAAGTGCTAACAGTGAGACAGTGCAAACAGAAGAAAATATTTAACACGTTCAGTACAAGACGTTACTCATAACAAATTGTATTAAATTCTATTGCCTTAGGGCAGAAGTCTTCAAAAAATTAAAAGTTCGAATATTTGTTAACATTTTTGTTTTGTTTTTGACAATACTGCATTCGATGGTTGAAATCTAAACAAATGTTATTCAATTGACCAACATCATCAGCAAAACTATAAAAAATAAAAAACGCAAACATTCTGAGAGAACTAATGGTTTGCGGCAAACGGAAAAACTGCCCAGCGTTTTTTCGTTTTCTGAAAATTTTGTATTAACTTAGCTTGAAAATTTTAGTTTTTGGTCATGTGATATGTGTAGGTATTGAGAGATATGAACAAATAAGCAAAAATAAATATTTTTTTTTAAAACGGAAACACTTTTTGTATTTTTTTTTTTTTTTTGATAAATAATTTTTTTTCCATATTGGGTCAATGATTTGTGTTTTTTCAAAATTTTATTTTTAGATGTTGATAAATATTAGCCATCTTCAAAATGGCATACCAATTTTTTTTTCAAATCGTTTGAAAAAATTGTTATTAAAAAAATATGTAAAAAAAAACAGCTGGATAGATTTTTTTGAAAAAATTTCAAAAAATTTATTGTTATTGAAAAAATCATATCAAAAAGTTTAATTAAAATCGTTCGAGCCGTTTTTGAAAACATTCGAATAATTCAAAAATGTTGTATGGGAGGTACTCGTTCTAGATGAGATATTCAAAAACAAAAAAAAATCAACTTTCGAAATTACGTAAAAATCATCTGTACCAAATTTGAAGAAAATCCGTCTACGCGTTTGGGCAGTGGAGAAGTGTACAGATGGACGCACAGACGTACACACGCACAGACGCACAGACCGACGGACGGTATGACGAAAAACTATTTTTTCGACTTCTCCATCATCGTAATGTTGGTTTTGATTAAAACCTGAAAAAAAAATTCTAAAAATTTATCAGTACAGAAGAAATCATTTCAAGAAGTTTAATGAAAATCGTTAGAGCCGTTTTCAACAAAACTTGAATAACTCAAAAATGTTGCATGAAAGGTAGGTATTCGTTTTAGATGCGATATTCAAAAAATAAAAAAAAAAAACTTTTGAAATTACATGAGAATCATCTCTACTAAATTTGAAGACAATATGTTCACGTGTTTGGGCAGTGGAAATGAGTACAGATGAACGCACGGACGCACAGACCGACAAACGACATGACGAAAACCACTTTTTTAGTTTAATCCATCATCGTAATGTTGATTTTGATTAAAACCTCAATTTTTTTTAAGTCAAAAATGTTTAATACCACAGAAATTATTTGTGGTACTCCCTACATACAAAAATGACATTTTAGGAAGGTTTTTTGTATGAAAAGTACAAAAAGGTTTTATTCAAAATGGCTGAATTTCGAACTACACCTAAGTTTAGCAAATTCTCAACCATTGGCGTTTACAGATTTCAATAATCTTGATTCTAACAAAAGTTATCGTGTTAACGGCGCACGCACATAAAAATGTTCCGAAAACGTATTTTCACGAGGTGTCACTATGAAATAGATTAATTCTGAAAAAAAAAAATACTTATCCTTTACCCTACGTGTACCGTGGAAAATAGAATGGGGAATCTGAATGCGAAACACTGGTGAAAGTTTGCAGAATATCACATTGAAATAGATTGAAACGTCATGAGAAAGTTACGTGAAAAGAAGTTAAACATTCGTAGATAAAAAGATCGTGGAAAAAAGCGAGAATAGTCAAATAAAATTTCTTCGATGGTGAGTGCAGTTGAAATAGCGACATAAAAAAAAAAATATTTAATACCAAAGAAGAAATGGTAGAAAACAATGAGAAAATAGCATGGGGAGTCATAAAAAAAGGACTTAGTACCACGGGGAAAAGTTACGGAGAAAAGCGTGAAGTGAAAAGTCTCGGAGAGAATGTTCGAAGTCGTGGGATAATATGCTAAATGAAACAGGTTACCGCGGTAAAAACTACGAAATACTGGTGAAAGAAATTTGAAACAAGGCACTTTCCACGTATTTTTCCGCAGTATTCGTAACAGTTATTCTGAAACTTACAGTTTTTTTTTCCTGCAGTAATCTACACTTTTTCAACGACTTATTCTCACGTTTGTTCTTTTTCTTAACAAAGTTTTTTCCGCAACTTAACAATGCTTTTCCAGATGGAAAAATCAAAGAAATTGATTATCCAAAAGCACTTGAATAAAAACATTTAAAATACTATTACTATTAAGTCAATTACTGTAATGGAAAAGTCTGGCGGATAATATAGCTTCTGTAATGGTCATTCAGTGAAATTTTACTAATGATCATTCAATTAGACACTAAATGTAAGTATAAAATAAAAATTATGGCACAGTATCGGCCCAGCTTGTTTTAAAATAATAAATTTGTTTCAATTTATTTATATTTTTCTAAAAGAAATCAAATGGAATATTTCGTATGGATCTAAAAGCATCTCAAGAAGTGTTTTTTATAGTCACTTAGCAAAATTTTGGAAGTTGTTACAATTTTTGCATAATTTAACTAAGAAAACAAATAAAATAACAAAAAAAAAAGAAATTGGTTACTCATACGCCCTAGTGACTCATTTAAAATAACTAAATTTGGTAATGTATTCTTTGCTAACACCTAACAAATTTTATAACTTCTAACTAAAATTAATCGCAATACTTCACATTTTAAAACTCAAAAATTCATGCAAAAATCTTGTTACACTTTGTAATATTTTGGGTTAAAAAAAAAAACTCATTCATCAAAGAATTTCCGCCTAAACCAAATTAAAATCCCAAACAGTCTAGCAAATTTTTTGTGAAGCTACAAATTAAATTAAAACCAAATTGCTATCAATCATGGTTCATATCAAATTGTGCTTAAAATTCGATCATTCAATCAAAAAAAAAAAAAAAACATTACATAGATTTTCAGGTTGTATGTCTTTATCTACCGCCACGACAGAAAATTAAAGCAATCCAACACTAAATTTCGATAGAAACTAAAAATTTGACTTTTCAAACTCATCTTTTGATGAATTGTCTTTCAATCGATCATTGTGATTGACAGACAAATTAATACACAAGTTTGAACATTTTAATTTTTTGTATTTTATGACAATATAAGTAGGTACTAACTGTATCAGAATTTATCGAAATTGATGAACTTTACTATCATTTTGACGCCGGGTAGAATATTTTTTGCCGCCAAAGAGAGTATAATGGAAGTACTCAGTTTAAAAGTAATTCAAATTAAGAGAAAAAACTAATGGATAACATTTCAGTATTGGCATTGATTGTTCTTGGCTACAAACTGCAACTCAATTTCTTAAAAGACCTTAAAAATTAAAACAAGTTAATTCATATTAAATGAAATATGCCCGCTGTCTTTGGTCTTTAACGCGTGTATTTATGTATTTGATCCAATGGTTGGAATGAAAATAAGCACCTACTCAAATCTTCGATTTTTGGAGCAAGTACTCAAGTTGGTATGAACAAAATTCTTGAACATATACATTTTCATGAGCAGCTACTCTAATTTTTACACTGAGTACCTACTCCGAGCACATGCTATGTATTATTCGTATAACCCAATGTGTATTATCGAACATGTATGATCAAACATGTGTGATCAAACATGTGTGATCAAACATGTGTGATCAAATATTTTTAAACAAAACATTCTGGATAGATTATGTTTGATTGAAAAAATATGTCTAATGGAACATGTATGATCGAATACAATTGAACAAGAGTAAAAGCACCTGAGTTTGATGATGGCAATTCAAAGATAAGGCACATTTAAAGTAGTTTTTAATCTCCAATTTATCTTAGGCTGAGGGTTATCCCGTTGAGACAACATCTATGAATACAACCCATTATGATACAACATATAAAGAAAAAACCGATACAAGTTCGATAGAATGAAATAATTTCACACTTCGTGAATTTAAGGATTTTACTAAGAAAAAAAAAAAAAAAAAAAAAACACATCATATGCATTAATGCCCCCTTCAAGTATTAGTTTTCAATTTGATAATAACCAAATGCCAAATGTACTCATTCTGACCCAATCTCAAGGCACATTTTGAATCCTTTCCAATTCAATCTACGATTAAATTTAATGATCCAAACAAAAATACATCGATGACGACGTGTTTCCTTCGCTTAATCAGGCCAAAGAGAACCCCCCCCCTTTACCCCTCCACAAAAAAAAATACAAAAAATGGGGAATTAATATTTATGTTATTCTCCTTCTCAAGTTGCTTTGCCTTTCCATCAGGTGTCTTGAGTTGGACGGCATTTTGAGAAAACGAGTATCAAAAGAAAAAAAAAAAATCACCCAATAAATTCAAATCACTGGAAAATCGAAAAAATGGTCCTTCGGCACGCACTTAAAAGGTGTTCCTTAGTGTTCCAAAGTATGTAACACTTTTCACACCCTTGGATTTCTTGGTTTCTTTTCATTTTCAAGTAAAAAAAAAAAAAAAATATATAAAAAGGGGACTTTCATTGAGAAAAAAATGAGCATTGGATCTCGGATGAGCTGTTTCACATCACAACCCCTTTTTATTTCCATCGATGTGTAGTTGAAGGTTGTTGTTTTTTCATATAACAACCCTCTAAATTGCAATCATGGTCAATTTGAATCCACCACTTGCTGCTTCTGCTACTTGAACTGCTCCTGATCAAAGAAACACATGTTTAAGATACAATTTTGTGTTTTTTGTTTGCCTTTATTTTCATGAACTTGGCAATTGCAGAAAGTCCTTTGTGCGTATCCTTGTTTTGACCCAGACCCTTGGTATAAAGGATTTGTATATCCTGGCATCTAGTATTAAAAAATCCTTTCAGTAAAATGCAAATAAAATCGCATGCCATCATATCCCTTTTTGCAGATCGTTAAGCAAATCCATATATACACAAATATTAGTGCGGTAGTATAAGGACGATGAGTGTGTGTGTATATCTGAAGGATGCATAAGGTTAAAATGATTATTTTATTTTCGAGACCATGACGACTCGGGGCTCCTTTCTTAATCCTCACACTTTCTCGATTGGGGGGCATTACTTTACAAGGACGAACAGGTCCTTTGCGCCTGTTAGCCATTTCATCAAATCTAATAACATCACACCCTGAAATAGTGAATGTGTTTGTGTGTGTAAATTCTAAGACTGGGGGGACAAAGATCAATTTCATTAATCCATCCAAAAGATATAGAAACGGAAAAACCAGATGGATTTGTGATGGAAAATGATTGGATTTTTTTTTTTTTTTTGAGTAAAAGTAAAAAAAATCAAGCTGATTTTCCTATTCTATGTTTTTTTTTTTTTTGTTTTTTTGGAGAATGCTAAGGAATATTGATGCCGCATTGTTGTCGATATTGAGCCTTTGGTTGTGGGTCTTTGTGTGTGTTGTAAAGTATAGTCGTTTGTAGGAATGGAGCTATAACATAAAATTTTATCATACTACAAAAGGAACGGGGGGCTATTTAGCTATACCAGAAAAGAACAACACTCGGCTAGAATGTTTGATACACAACTTTAGGCACAGTAGGGTTTTCAAAAATTACATCACAACATTGATAAAAGTCCTGCTTTTTCCCTGTTTTTTTAACATAAGAATATAAGACGTACAAAAGGCTTCTTTTTTGTTGAAAACTTTTTCTCCACTGTCACACTAAAAAAAAAATTCCTGCTCAGGAAGTTTACAGTTTTCTGCAGGAGCAAACATGAATAAAGTATTTTAGTGGTAAAAATTGCAGATTTCTTTGGTAAAATCATGAAATTCACCAGAATAGAACTCAGAGATTCTTTCGGTAAAAAAACACGAATGATTTCTGTAAATATCAATGATTGCTTTGGTAAATTTTATTGAGAACTCCAATATAATCACGAATTGAAAAAATAATATCACGGATAGCTTCTTTTGAACACGTGTTGCTTTCGTGAAAATTGTGACAAGTTATTTGATTATCTTAAAATCACGGTTAATGGTTGTAAAAATCAAACTACGAATTGCTCGGTAAAATCCTGGTTTGATTTGTTAAATTTAAGGACATTCCATTAAAAGTCAAAAACTTCTGTGACAAAAATCATGGATTATTTCGGTAAAATATTGCTTCAGTAAAAATTTTGGTTGCACTGGAAAAAAACTAAGCATTTCTAAAACAAAGAATTTCTGTGGAAAAAATCCCATAAACTTTTTGATAAAACCACGCGATTACTTCCGATAGAAACTAGAGATTTTTTAGATCTAAAAATTTACCAGTAAAAAAAATCGAGTGCTCTTCTTGTCATGGCAAAAGTCATAGATTGTTTTGTGACGAATAATTGTTACCAATAAAACTATCGGCTATTTCGTATTTCTTACAGAGCAAGTAAGAAATACGAAATAATTTAAACAAAATCGACTCCGTTCAAAATCAGGAAACTTCACTGTAAAAATTCGAGACTATTTTCGGCAAAAATTACAGAAATTTTCAGTAAAAATCACGCACTCTTCTTAAAAATTACGGATTACACCGATAAAAATGAGCTCATGAATTGCTCCAGTGCAAATCGCAAGGATAACTTCTGTTAAAAGATCAACTACTCTGGTTAGAGCTTTGAACTACGTTTCTAAAATTTTTCAGGGCTCCGGTACAAACAAGGATAATGGCAGTACAAATTGTGAATGCAACTCTTTAAACACCGATAAATTATACGGGTTGCTCAAGTTAAATCACGGATTTCACTGGTAGGTAGTAGAAAAAAACAATAGTTTATTGAGCTAAAAATTACTGAACTCCCGAGAGTGTTTTTACTGGTAAACACACTTATTTTTTCAACAAAAAATAAAGGCGGAATGTTCTGGAAATATCACGGCAAACAAACAAGTATTACTTCCATGAAATGTTTGCGATTAAGAATAAATTTTTTTCATTAAAAAATTGTAAATGCAGTTTTAGAAAAAAAAATTAAGAAAACATAAAATTCGATTTTCAAATGACTAAAACAGCTTTTTAAATGAATTTAACCTGAAAACGAAGTATGCAACCTGATTTTTTCTATAATGATGCATTTTTAGAAAAAAATTTTAAAAATCGTTAGAGCCGTTTTCTAAAAAAAAAAAACCTTTTTTTTTATATAAAATTTTGGAAGGACTTTAATAAAAGAAATTGGTACGCCATTTTTAAGATATTTTAATTAACATCTAAAAATAAAGTTTTGAAAAAAAAAAATATTGAATTGTTTCCGAAAAAATGATTTTTCAAAAAAAAAAAGTTTTAATTTTTTTTAAAACCCCAAAAAATATATTTTCGAAATTTTTTTACTGAACATTATTACGGCAACTAAATAGCTTTCATGTAAAAAAAATGCTTGAAATTGATTGAGTCATGAAGGAGCTAGTCACAATTAACAAAAAAAAAAACGCTTCTATAGCAGGTACCATTAATACAGGTTTTTGAAAAAAATGGTTTTCATTTAAAAATAGACCTTATCAAAAAAAATTATCGTGATTTTTTTAATCAAAATCGTATGAACAATTTTAGAGAATAATGAGTTTTTCTAAAAACGGTATATGACAGGTAATTCAAAAAACGTCTGGGGATAGTCTTCAAAAAACGCTGCATACCAAGTTTGGATATAAATCGACCCATCCGTTTAGGCTGTGGCTTCAGATACATACAAACAAACAGACGGACAGACAGGCAGGCACTTTTATCTCATTCTCTATCATCGTAATATCATGTTTGATTCTAGCAACGCTGGACGTTCGAAATGCCTTTAATTCGGCCAGGTGGAGCGATATACTGGATGCGCTCGAACGGAGATCCCACATTATAGCATATCTCCTGCGGATGGTGAAGGACTATCTCAGGGATCGAAAGTTGCTCTACGAGACCAGAGAGGGCCCGCGAAGGAAAGAAGTCACATCTGGCGCAGCGAAGGGATCAATCTTAGGACCAGACCTCTAGAACATCTCCTACGACGATATCCTTCGCATGGAGATGCCTGACGAACGTCTTTCTGGTCGGGTACGCTGATGACATCGCCGCGGTGATTACGGCACGAAACACCGATGACGCACAAAGAAAGCTTAACCAGGTCATGCAACGAGTAAACTCTTGGATTGAAGATCACGGACTCAGCCTGAGATAGTCCTTCTGACTGGGGAGAGGATTCCCACACAAATCGACTTCCAAATTAGGGCCAAAGGGATAAGAAGCAGCGCGGTGGCGAAGTACTTGGGATTAAGACTCGACACAAAGCTTACCTCCTGGCAATAAATAAAGGCAACAGCGGAAAGAGCCTCAAATACAACCACTTCACTGACTGACAGACTGATGGCGAACGTGGGGGGGCCAACGGCGAGTAAGGGATGGTTACTGATGGTGACAACACATTCCATCCTTCTGTACGGCAGCGAATTCTGGGCGGAAGCACTAAAGCAGTAGAAACAGATTGCGGCAGTGCAAAGATGTGGAGTTCTAAGAGTGGCCAGCTCTTACCAAACGGTGTCGGAACCAGCCGTCCTTGTAGTCGCTGGAGTTACCCCTATTGATCTCTTTACGTCCATGACAAAAAGGCGGAAATGGGAGTAAAAGCGGCATCCGAAGAGGCTAAGTAGCTGACGGAACAGAAGTGGCAAGAGCGTTGGAGCTCGGAAAGCAGAGGACGATGGACGGCGAGGCTGAGTTTTTCGTATAAAAATCAGGGATTATTTTGCTAAAAATCATGGAGTTCCTAGTTAACATCACGGATGAGACATGGGGAAAAAAAGAAATCCATAAAAATCAGAAAGCGCCCCGTTAACTACTGATTCGGTAAAAGTCACTTATTTGTACGGTAAAATTCATGCTTCTCTAAGAACTAAAAATTGCTCTAATAATATTCTTGAATACCTCCGGTAAAAATAAGGGTTTCTCGGAATAAAACACAGATAGGTCTACTGAAAATCAAGGATCACTCTGGGTAAAGCACGAACTGAACTGTCAAAATAAAAATTGCTGGGGAAAAAATACACTATTTTTAAAGGTAAAATCGCGAAAAACTTCGTAAAATTGTGTTCATTTGAAAAATCAGATTTCTATTAGAATCACTGATTGATTAGTTTGAAAGATGGATCCAATAAAAACCACCGATCATTCTTATAAAATAACACGAATGACTTCGATATAAATCAGGAATCATACCCTAAAAAAAAAGAACAGTAATTCGGATTGCTAAAGTAAATATCGTAAATTTCTTCCAGTAAAAGTAATGGATTTCTCCAGCAACCGGGAGATACTGCGATAAAATTCGAAATCGCTGAGTGATTTCTATTGATTTCTTTATTAAATGAAGCTAATCTTATTATTTTCTAATTTATAGTAATTGTAAGTAATTGTAAGACTTTTAAGCACCAATTTTCCAATATTCCGTTAAAGTTCAGTCAGTGCTTTTTCCTAGAAATATCTTTTAGTTTAGTTAGGTATTCAGTTGATTGTTCCTGGCTTAGTAAATACAAAGTCAGTGTTAACCACAACTTGTCCCACATACTGTTTTCGTTAACAAAAAAATTCCTTGCAGGCAATATTCAGTATTGATGTTTCATTCCATCATGAAATTTGAAAGCATATCGCCAAGGACTTTTTTTTTTGTGTTGAGATCGCATCACATTACAGACATCGTGTATTCAAGCTTTATCCCGCCCTTTCCTTTCTAAAGAATCCATCCATCCCAACATCCATCTGGCTTTATTTATGAAACAAGTTAAGTGCTAGAGATTTCCAAGCGCAAAAAAAAATCAACAACACACAGAAACTTACCCACCTTATCTTGAGTAATTTTTTTTTTTTTTTTGGAAAAAGTAGGAGGGGTTATTCAAGAAAAGAAAAATCAAAAATTCCAAGCACAATCGCTGGCTAATGAAATGTTTTGAGCGAAAAATGAAAATGAATAAAATTTTATTTTATTTGTCATGTCGACGGATGATAGCGATGGGGCGGTGTTGATGGTAGGTTGCGTTTGCTTTGGTTGTTTGTTAGAAAAGTTTGGTTTGCAGACCCAAGCCGCGCCGCGAGCTTTATTATGCTCATTGAATTGGTGAATGAGGGGGCCCCAATGTATAAATTGCTGGCGGAATATTGCTTCATAAAAATTTACTAGCCTGCGTGCGATACATTGTGATGGAATGTCATTCTAAACTACGACTTACAGTGGGGCAAATTTATCGAAAATTTTTGGACAAAAACAATAATTTCATTTTTTTGGATTAAAAATGTTGTGAAATACTCTTCAATAGTTTTTTTCTCTGCATAAAGCATATTTAGGTAAAAAGAAACTCGTATTTATATTTTGTTTGACAGCTGTCAAAAAAAAATTGACAGCTGTCAAAAATTTCTTCAATAAATTATAAGCAAAGGAGTATTAGAGACTAAAATCTTTTTTACATTCAAGAAGTCTAGGTCCCGACTGCACAGTCTTAAAAGGGGCTATTTTACTTGAAACGCCCACTACCACGCCCATTTTTAACGAACATATTTTGTTTGTATAAAAAACTAAGGTTTTGCCTTTGGTGACAGATTTTTTTTGATCAAATACTCTGACTAAAATTTGCAGAAATGAAATATTTTCTCGACTGTATCACCTAAACTGTTCCACTATAAGACCGTGTGATGATTTCACAAACAAACATATGGCAATCGATATGACGAAGGTTCTTCCTCTCTCTTATTTTTGATGGAATCTTAAAAAAGAACGAGGACATTTTGAGTTTTGTTTGTGAATTTGAGTAAACTAATATCAAAAAAAAAAAAAAATTACAAACTGACGAAAGATGCAAGAAAAAGAAAATATTTCCTTTCAAAATCACCACATCCTGTCATGGGGTAGAGCCATTTAACTACATACTCGTATTATTAAAAGCATTTTGGGGTAATGTTACATTTTTATCGAAAGCTGAAATTGAAGAACGTGGCATGCATTAAAGAAGTGTCTTCAAAAGAAAATCACATGTTGCAAAGTCGTTAATTTATTTTGAGGTAAAGTTGGGAAATTTGGTTCCGTGTGAACATCATGGGAGGTTAGGGGGCAGAAAATACAACTCAGACTTTAAGGTACGTAAACTGGAATCAATTTATTGAAAAGAGTTAAAGTCTAAAGACTGATGTAGAAATGTCTAACTGGATAGTGGTCCTCAAGAAACAATCACAACTCAGCAAACAGTACTAGGAAGCAATAATTATACTCAACCAGATTTGGTCGAAGTTACCATCAAGTTTTCTTCTGTCACGTTCTCCATCAGAAACGGGGTTTGTATGTAGACTCTTCAGGTTATTGCCTCGATTTGCAAACACTCGGTGTGTGCCAGCCATTTCAGCAGCTATATGTACAGGTTTTTGATAAATGCGATGCGATGTTAAGCCCATAAAGCTTCTCCATGCATCTTCTGATAGCTTTGTTCTAACGATTTACTATGGACCCAACTACCACTAAAAGCATCTGCTTCATGCAGCTAAACCGAGAGAGGGCTTTGGTAGTTTAAAATGGTTGAAGCCGCACCTGCGAAGATAGGCTACGTTAGGACCAGCTAGCACCATTTTGAAACCCTTACATAACTCTTGTGCATTAAATTTTGTATGGAGTGGTTGAAGCAGCCAAGGATTGCAAATGTATGATCAGAAGGTTCGTGGAAAACTGGAGGTCATATGCCTACCCTGGGGTCAGATATCTGGCTTGGTTTTGATTTGTAATGGAATCGTAGGAATGTTTTGTGGCAGGTTTGTTGGTTTGGTTGGAAAGTTCGAATGATTTAGCGCGGTTGTCACTGTTCCTGCAAACCTTATATAGTAAGCCGCGGCGCGCTGCCAGTATTCTTGGCGTATTCCAGTTAAAAGCTTGTGGGCTCGTCGTTCTAGAGAAAAAAATTAATAAATAAATATTGGGGACCGATTAGCTCACGAAAAACTATGGCATAGTGACTTGACGCCAGGAAAATGGAGTTACCTGGTGGTTCCTGAGATGCACTTCTCTTGGCAACCATTACTCTTGGAGGATTTGTTAATTCCTCGCAAGAAGCAGTATGTACCACTGGAAGAAATCAAGGTAGCATAGGCTGGGAATCGAACCCAGACCTCCTCCGCCATTATAGTCCATCGCACAAGCCATTACGCCAGGGGGTACTCTGCCAGAGAAAGGAGGCTTGATTAAAAAATACTGCTAAAGTATCCTACAATTTGATTGACAATTCAATAGTGTGATGAAACCCAAGCCCTTTGAGTTTGTTAGGATTAAAGACCCCAGTACTTGCCTTGATGGCCTTGATATCCTTTCTGATCTTGCTGTTCAAGACTTATTGAGAAGGTCACTGGTTAAGTCATTTTCTGCTCTGTGGAAACATGGGCTCAGATTAGCTATTAGTGTAACCAGGTGGTCGCTAACATTTCCCAAGATGAATTTCTCTCGCTTCATCAGAAATCTACAAACAAAAATCGGCTGAACTTGCTCTTAGCAGATATCACTCAAGCAGACATCCGCCGAATTTCATATTTCGTTGGCTTCTCCGTCTCATCGCAATTCCTAGATTTCCGTTAAGCCAGTCTCATGTTTGAGGAAATTCAGTTTTAGGAAGCTGGTTCGTCTAAAATGTAGGTACTTGGTGTGAGGAACCAGGTCCCTTATAAATTAAAAAAACATTGTGGCACGAAAAGCTCACGAAGAACCAAGGCCTAGTGACTGACTCTTTCAGCCATTTCCTGTGTGTGGGTAGGGAGGGGAGGGGACTTACAATTTTCTGCCAGTCCCGAATGGATAGCTGGGAAAAATTATTTGCATCTCCGGAGGAAACCGCAGCATATTTGGCAACATCGAATGTTCGTCCCACAAAATGTGGTTTGTAACGCACATACCGAGAATGGAAAGCTATTCGAATTCCTTGATGTAGGTGCCACTCATGGATATTGGCATGGGGAATTGGTTCCACTTTAACGATAGTAAGCAGCATTGCGTTTTAGAAGCATCAAATTCTACGCAATTTCTTATTCCCCACTCGACAATACTGTCGGGGTCAGAATTTAATAGGTAAGCCTACCATATTTCGCCGTTGAAGTTTCACATCCGAAGTACATGGATGTGAATCAATAAATGAATATGAAAAGCTGAGAGTAGGTACTATCATCAGGGAAACAATTCAGTGGATTAGATGTTTCAGAAAGGAGAACATTAATAAAAATGAGGAAGAGAGTCGGAGACAAGACGGAGCCCTGGGGCACACCAGCATTTATTTTTAAGGTTTCAGACTTGAGTTCATCCAATACAACTTGTATTGAACAATCCGAAAGATAATTTCTAGTCCAGTGAAGAAAGGATTCATCTAAAGAATTTTTTTTAACCACTATAACCTCATCCTTAAACGAAGAGAATCAGCTGCGCATTAATAACTGGAACACCAACCCAAAGGTGGTAAGTTTTCTTCTCAAAAAATAACATTCTCAATAAGTAGGAGTAACATGGTCCTATGCAAAATTAGGGCAATACCAGTTGATACTCACAAATGGATATCAGTGAGATACTTAGTGTAGGGCACTGATATCTCTTAGCCGAATGATACAAAAAAAAAAGTCTTCCGAAGAGTTATTAAGTTCGAACATATTTTCAACAAGAGTGCTTCCAGACATTTTATAATTTAAACGAGAATATGTCGATAATAGTTATATGTGTACCGAACTAGCGACCGGTGTGGGACACTTGGATTTTACAAGTTAAACGAGGTAAGCGATGTTTTAAAATAAATTGTATGCGTATGAAACAGCGAGATACAAAATATCACATCGATTAGCTGTCAAAATAGATGATTTGTTGAAGATCCAATCCAACGGTAATAACTTAACAATGCTGTCCTGTTACTTGTGCTTCAATTTCGTTAGTAAAACAGTTTGTTAGTTCATTAGGCAAAAAAACATAAATTTAGAACTCATATTGACAAAAAAAAGAAAAAAAATATTGACAATAATTTATCCTTTTCGGTTCAAGTTTAAACAAAGCAACATTGTATCACCATACTCCATCCAATGCACACCCTTGGATGTCATAAATTACGGTTCAACAAAAACCAATTGACTGGCATTGTCATTCGCTGCTATCATTGATACATCTTCGAGGCACACAAAGTTGCTATCCGCTGCCGGTCGCTATGGGAGGATGCCATCATCATCATAATAATTGTCATTATCACACATTTGACTGTGCGGTGTTGCCGAATTCTCTCAAACCCAAACACAAATTAATAATGATGAAGAAGTAACATCACGACCAGCAAGCAGTAACAGCAACAGCAGCCAACCTAAGACAGCATCACCTTCTATACCTTTTGTTTGTTTGGTTCTAAATAATGTGGCATTCTGCATTGCGACGCGACACGTCACGTGTAAATAAA
Source organism: Meliscaeva auricollis (assembly GCA_948107695.1). Taxonomy (NCBI): domain Eukaryota; kingdom Metazoa; phylum Arthropoda; class Insecta; order Diptera; family Syrphidae; genus Meliscaeva; species Meliscaeva auricollis. The sequence continues at coordinate 46,041,068 of OX403619.1, read as the reverse complement.
TTCGATGAATTATGAGTTTTGGATCACAAAAGATGCCAGCTCAATCTCAGGAACTGACATTTTCTTGTACCTAGGTCCCTCGTTCGTCCTCATCATGCAGCACTCTCCCACTCACTCATTTATTCCCTCAAAATCTTTATAAACATTCGAAAGATTGTTTTTGTTTTTTTTTTTTTTCTTAAATAATTTACAACCGTCATTATAAAGTTGGCCGGTTTATTGCTGTGCCCCAGAATAAATTACCCGTCAATAAAGTTGTTACTTTATAATGACATTGTGCCGCACAGGTCTGTTTGGTTGTTTGGTTCGATTTCGTTGAGAAGGAAGTTTGTCCGACTGTCGAATGGAATGAATTCTCTCGCTCTCAAAAGACCAACACAACATTTTGGTTCAGAGAAACTTTTAAGATTCATTTCGTTTCGAGGACTAGTTTGTGTGTGTTTGTGTGTGGAAGTTGAGATGCGGAGCCTTACTGGTCCTCGATGTATTTTCTTCTTTTCAAGTTGCAAGCAGCAATAATAATAATCGAAAAGTTGCAACAAAAAAAAATATACAATATTTCCATCAAAGTAACGAGCCACCACACTGCCGTTGCTGCTACTATTGCTGTTGCAAGCTGTGATCAAAAGAAGAAGAAAAAAAAGAACAGAAACCTTTCGAATTGAGTTCCTTCTGCAATGAGATTTGGGTTCATGTCGATTTGTTTTATCAGCGAAATTTTTTTTCTCGACGGATGTGGTAAATCATCGGGAGTTTGAAGGCAGTAGATAATAAAATATTTGAAAATATTGTTTAAAGTTTTTCAATGGAATCTCTTTGGTTCAACATTTTTAAGAGGCAAAATCATAAGGAAAACAAAAAGCTGCTTCATACGAGATTCTTCGGAAGAAAGGTGGCCTTTTTTTGATAAACTGTAGTGATCAACAAAGAAACCGAACTTAGAAAAAATGGTTAACTCTTTGATTATGGAGAGGAAGCTGTTGAACTTGAGCTATAAACTTTAAGCCAGATTCTAACAGCCGAATTCTTCACAAAGTGCTCTCGGTCCGGTATTAGTCCTAAGTTGGGAGTCACTTTGAGAGTAATTATACTGCGATAGATTTCAAGCTCTCTGAGAGTTGCATTATTTCTAACATTATTGAACTCTCAGGAAGCTTTGCGGGATATCTGAAGTTTATTAACTCTCACATAGACAACAAGCTTCCAGACTACTACCGGTCCCAACGTTAAGAAACTTGGAAGAAATCGGCTGGTAGTGTTAGAGGTCTCACAGGGTTCTATTTTCTATATCAGTACCCAAACGGGTGTAGTACAAAACAATAGCATTCCCCTAAATCTCAATAATTGTGATCACTCAACAATTTTTGTAAAGATGTTTGAAGGTCATAACAGTGGAAGCAGTTATTGATCGAAGAAATATTGATGACTATAATATGCTAAATAAACAGCCATACCATAGCCGAAATGACGCTGCAACTCCATTGCATCTAAGAATACTTGACCTTTGGCCCTTCTATAATCCAGACACTAGAAAAGACCTTAGGACCGGCAGAAAATTGTAGGTTACATCCATTCGTGCTAACTACGCGCTCACTGGAAATGATTGAAAGGGTCAATCACTAGGTCTTGGTTCGAAGTGAACCAGTCTTCAAAAATGTTTTTTTTTTTTTAATTGAATACAACTCGTAATTTAGAAAACTAAAATTTCTAGAAATGAACACAATATTCCGAAATTCAAATATCGCTTGCTAACTTCACTGGAGTTAGCGTGTTTGGGGTTTTTAATTTTCGGGCTTTTGGATTTTATGATTTCTGGGCTTTGTGTTTTCTAGATTTTTTTTAATTGCAATTCGGGATTTCAAATTTTAGAGGTTTATGGCTTTCCAAATTGCTGTGTGTGTTTTGAATTTTGGATTTTCGAGATTTATGGAGATTTTAGTAGTGGTATCTGAATTTGGTGCTCCCGGGACTGTGCAACATCTGGATTTTACATTTTTATAGTCTCGAAACGATGGGTTTCTGAAATTTTGGGCTTAGTAATTGTGAGATAACAGGCCTTCGGAAGGATTTTGGGTTTTCTATGAGAGTTTACGTTTTTGAAGTTATAAGTTTTCAGAACTTTGGTTTTAAGATCGTATGTTTTTCTAGTTTTATGTTTTCGGTATTTTGGAATTTTAGTATTTGACATTTTCGAGATTGTGGGTCCTTGAGTTGGATTTGAATTTTTAGATTAAGGGTTTGGATTTTTTATTTATTTTACTAGCGAGAAGTCCAAAAAGTGATTTTCGTCATACCGTCCGCCCGTGTGTTGGTCTGCGCGACTGTTCGACTGTGCGTCCATATGTTCAGACATTCACAGATTACTTTTTTGTAATTTTCAAGGTTGTTTTTTGTATATCTCGATTAGAACGAATATCTCAATTAGAACGTAGCAGTTTTGAGTTATTACATTTTTCTGCAAAAGGACTCTAACGATTTTGATTAAACTTGGTGTACGATTTTTTTAAATTTTAGATTTAGATTTTACAATTTTTGTTGTAAAATGTTAACTTACGTTATAACATCGCTTCAAAAGCCCTTTTTTTTGTGATTTTGTAAGGGGAATATCTCAAAAACTAAAACTTTCTGACTTCGGATTCGATTTCAGCACGTCGAAAACCATTAGAAACGTTTTTCAAAGTTAAGGAAACGAAAAAACGTGTTGACCAGTGTTATTTCTTTGATCTTCAAGAGCAAGTTAGTGCGATATAGTTGTGCATTTTATTTATTTCGAAAAACAAACTGATAGCCAGAATTGGAAATTTTTTACTTTTTCAAGATTTTGATGTGTAGGTATTGGGTTTTTGTAAATTTATTTTTTTATGGTCTCTAAATTCTTTTTAAAATTTTGTGTGTTTCTGGGATTGAGGGTTTCGAATGGTTTTCTATGGGGGTGAAAGTTTTTGGAACTTTGAGTCTAATAATAATTTTTATTTTGTGATTTCTGAATTTTGAGATTTCTATATTTAAAATTTTCGAGGTTTTGGGAGTTTTGGTTGAATTTGAGTTTTTTTAAGATTGAGTGTTTTTGGGATTTTAAGTTTTTTATGCCCTCGCAACTGTGCGTTTGAGAGATTTTGGGCTTCTCAGATTAAAGGCTTGGCGTCATTTTATGGTTTTGAAATTTTGATTTGTATGATTTTGTATTTCCTAGATTATGGGCCTCCAAAGGTTTGTATATTTTGGATTTTGTAGGTTTTTGTTTGCCAGATTTTGGATATGTTTGTAGCTTATGAAGTTTAGAGATTTTGGGGGTCTAAGCATTCGGATTATATGATTTTTGTTTTTAGATTTTGTGTTTCAAAATTCTGTCGGATAGCCAGAATTCGGAATTTAATTTGTTCCGAATTATGGAGTTCCTAATTTTTGGAAATATTTGTGGGATGGTTTTCTGGATAGGATTTTCTATAAGATTTACGGTTTTCGGGATTTTAGTTATCCGGAATTTGAGGTCTTAAGATTTTGGGTATTTTAACGTTGAAATTCGGGATATTTGATTTGGATTTTGAAAAAAAAACCATCAGAATATTACCAATTTTTTAAACTTTTTTAAGCAAACTCTAAAAGTCTTAGGTAGAGTCACAAAAATGATTTTTTTTTACAGAAATAAGTATGTCTGACAATCCTATATACCAAATAAAATTGATTATCCTTTCAAAATATGCGTTGATCATTCGATTGCAGTCAAAATAATTCATCGCAATATACTCGTATAGTGCAGCAACATCCTTTTTATGCCATATAAGCCATTATCCATATTCAGTTGAGTAGTCATACTGGTGCCATATTATAATATGCGGATATCATCCATTCCCAATAAATTTACACACACACATAACCTTATTCCTCACTCTTTGTCTCTGTCTCTTAATTCACTGAATCCAATCACAGTGCGACAACAATCACATAAAGCTCCAATTTCAACTGATGATTCTGCCGCCATGGCATATAGGTACTGGTACTGGTGAGTCGCCACCATTCTGTCTGTCTGTCTTTTATGCATTTTTTTTTAAATTTCTTTTTTTAAAAAGGACATTTTCATCAGAAATTTATGATCACATTTAATATCGACTGACAATTGCATCGGGGGCATAATTTTTAATGACTCCAGTGATTCCTCTGCAATTATAATTTCTCTCTTCAATGATGATGGTATAGATGGTAGGTAGGAATAATATTGGGTGGTGGGTTATGTCCTGTCATAACATAAATTCACCTTCAATCCTTTAAAAAAAAAAGCACACAAATACAATCTCATATATGCAATTGAATCTCAATCGAAAATTGTATACGTCGATCTCTCTCAATGGTAACGTCGCCGTCGCCGATGCCTGGTATATGCAACGACAGCGATTTATTCGAGGATATACTATACGACAATCAGGACATTGGACAGAGGGACTCAACAATACAAAAACTGACCATTTTCATCTATATCCTTGCATTGACTATCTCTAGACAGAGATGGAGAGAGTTCAATTCCACAACAAAAAATTGATTGCCGACTGTAATAATCGTAGTAATGAAGCCCTGCCATTGCCGACCATCGTATCATCGTATCGTCGTTGAAGTCCTAGTCGTCATCCTATGGTTGAATCCTTTTGGCAATTCACCCACACTCAATAAAACTGAGCATAGGTAAGGTCCTTTTGCCGTATAGTCATCATCATCATCATCATCATCATAGTCGTTCTCGTTGTCGATGTCGTTGCCATTGAAAGATATCACGAAATAATCATCGTTAACGCGCGTATAATGCATTAAATGTCTGGTGTCCTGTGCGATATCCTTTCTCACTCACATTAAGGCATCTCTCTATAACGTCATTGAGAATGCATCGCGTTATCGCTGACACATTTGACCCAATAAATCAAAATTCTGCACGAAAAATTATTTTTGCATTTCTCCACCATCAACCCGTATTATTGTTGTCCTTCCCCCCCAAAAAAAGACCATAGTATAGTGTTGTAAGGACGAAATGTCCTGCCTTTCACTTCACTTAATGTACGCGGATTGGATATTTCCATTCGAGAATTGTTGTCGTTGTCAATGTGAATTCTGGCAGTGCGAGGTGTAATAATTTTCCATAAAAGGACATTCGATATGCGTTCGTCTATATAAATTTTGCACGCGGATGAGTCCTGAGTCCTGCTTGGACATTGTTATAACGACTGCATCTATTCCCTCTTCATATGCATATAGTAGACACAAAAACATGCCATAAATCGATCATAAAAAGGTCTCACAAAATTTTATGAGCGAAGAAGGTGCAGTGAAATGTGATGCATTTTCGCATCCCACAAAGAGAGTCAGAGTATATCCTTCATCATCATCAGCAGAGTGTTGTAGGATATCAGCAGCATGGGTGTGCATCATGTGTATAAAAGTCGCCAGCATTCAAACACACCATCAAATGTCGAGTTAGGGATTTATGTGGACAAAAGGATGCTTAATGCTAGTCGAGCAGAGAATCATTTTATCATTTTCTAATCAAAATGAATGGTGGCAGGACTCAGAACGAGAGAGAGAGAAAGAAAGCCTATTGAATAGGATGTGATGGGGTGTCCATTGTCCGTCTTTTGATTGATTTACGATTCATCCAAGGATGAGTGTATTGCTTTATGTGTCCAGGTTCAGTCCACTGGATGACCACACTATTCAGAGAGTGTGTTTTTTTTTTATGATGATGAAAAGAAATTCTTTTACTTGAAGAGAAGGACGATTTTTTTCTATATTCCTTATTATCCTGTTTGTGACATTGAATTCATCTTGAGAGTTTTGTAGTCTCTGGGAAATATCATGTCATCATATTTTTTTTGTTTTTATTGATAGAAATTGCCTTTCAATGCCTCGATTTGCCAGCTAAGAGAGAGAGAGAGTGGTGGAATTGTGTTGATGATGAGGATGACGATGATGAGTTCCTGAGAATTCAACCAGGTGGGCTTTTATTTATTTTCTTTTTTCATCTTCTTTTACTTTTGTGAAATAAAATTGACTTTGGTTTGTCATTTCATGTATTTTTTTCTATTTTATTTTATTTCTTTTTTTTTCTATTTTAATGTCATGAAGAGAGGAAAAATCTTTGTGAAGATGAGAAATTAAAAGCTTTTTAGTGTGATGCTATAAGTGGTATCATACATATTGTTGGATAGCGGACTGGATGTGAGTGATGAAAAGGGATTGGGAAGGATTAATGGATTTAATATGCTTTATAAAATGTTGGCACATACTTACATACATACATTACATATGTGTGTGAGTTGAATGATGTTGAAGATATCAAGAAGTGTTGGGGTTTAACATACAACTTAAAGGAAGTAATGGTAAGTTTTGTTGGTTCAACGTTACACTATGAATTTAAGAAATTTCACTGAGTTTTTTGGTGAAATAAAATTCGTCTAACTATTGAATTTCAACATGTTGCAAGCTGACATGTTGCATATCAACATGTTGCAGATCAACATGTCCGTTGGATTCACGTGTACTAGCCGTATGTTGACTAGAGCGATATGTTTTATTGTTTCATCATATCTAGTGATACGTATATCCTCTAGCCTGTGTCACACTGGTAAATGTTCCTGAACGACGAAATTCTCCGTTACTACATGTCACCTAAGGATATGCTATATGTAACCTAGTTACATGTGTCTTAATTGTATTTTTGTTAGCAACATGCATCTACAAACTACATTATTTAATAGTCCCCTAGTTGTATGTCTTAATTTGTAGTGAAAAACATTACGACATGCAACTTAGTGAAATGTCCTTTAATTATATGCTATCCAGCGATAAGTTCCCTAGTCTCCTTACTGAATTCCAATAAGTCAAAAGTCCTATTGCAACATGTTTCCAAGGGACAGGTTCGTTGGCAACATTGTGATATGTCACCTAGAAACATGTATTCAAGTAATATGTTGTCGAGCTGCTTCTATTCCAGCAATATGCAAGGTACATATATCCAAGCAACATGTGTCAAAGCGCAATTCAACTAGATACACGTCCACTAGGAGCTGGTACCTTAGCTTAAAGTTCCTTAGCAATATGTTAACTATTGGTAAGACCCTATGCTACATTTTTACATAGCTGAATTTCCCTTAGCCACACGGTTATCCAAGCTACATGCCTTATGGCCCTAGAGTCCCCTCTAGAAACATGTCGTCTAGAAACATGTATCCTTAGCTTGATGGCTTCTATAGAACCACGCATCTTCTATCTTAATGTCGCTTGACAATATACCAAATAGGGACATGTCCTATACAGGTATATATGTATTGACGTATCTAGCTTTTTTGGCTGAGGGGGATTATGGCCCGAACTCTTTCGAATTTTATTTTATAAGGGTGGGTCCCCTCGTGGTATGGCAATTTCCTGCCTTTGTGACATGTGCCTTAGCGCCGTGTCCTAATTCTGTTTTTTTTTTACAATGACATGTCTCTTAGCTGGTATCCCATAGCAACATTGCTAGGCAATATCCTAATAATAGAGAACACAAGAAGACATTTTAGCTAAGAAAAATGTTGCTAAACGACACGTAAAAAGGAGCATTTGTCACTAGGGAAAATGCACCAAGAGAACACGGCTCAGTGATCTGTCTCTAAGCAACATGTAGCTAACACCCTTATTATGAGGAGACATCGAGGAGCAGATAGTTGACATCAACATTCACTTAGAGTAAACGTAACCGGAAGACATGTTACAAGGCATCCAGCTATTGCAATAAAGGTAGAAGACATGCAGCTAGACAACATGTCAGTGGCATGCAGCATTTAGATAGACATTTTCTTCAATGGAGGGGCTTTGCAAATGCATTTCATGAAGGTGGAAAATATTTTAGGAAATATATAAAAGAGACATGTAGCTAGGGGACATATAGCCTGAACGCACATAAATAGAGAAATGTTGCTAGGAAACATGTCACTAGGGAAACTGTAGCTAAAAGGGATATGTGAAGCTTAGAGATGGGACATGTAGCTTGTGACATAGAGCTTGAATGCTTGTAAATAGAAAAATATTACTCGTGGATATATCTATTTTATTGGTATTCCTTACGATTGAGAATCCTGTCGGTGATCAAAATGTAGCTAGGCGACATGTTGTTAGGGAAAATATCACTAAGGAACCTTTAGCTGAAGGGAATGTGCTTAGCTTAAAGAGGGGCATGTTGCTTGTCACACACAGCTTGTGTACATGTAGCTAAAAAAATGTTTGTAGCCGAAATACTTTATTGGTATTCTCTACGGTTGGGAAACATGGTGCTAGGGACAATGATACTAGAAAATATTTAAGTAGGGAATCTGTAACTAAACTATAAAGGACATGTTACGGGTCCCTTACATAGTTAGGGAAAATGTGGCTAGGGGCATATAATTTGGATACATGTTTATTATAATAGAAAAATGTTGCTAGTAGCTATATTTCTTAGGTGTTCCAAACCTTTGCAAACTGTGTAGCTAAGAAAAATGTAGCAAGACAATATTTTACTTGGGAACATGTAACTCGCACTATACATGTTGCTTGGGATCTTGTGATTAGAAGCCTTGCAGATAGGTGACACGATCAAGATGTCAACTTGCAGTTCAGCTATATATTGCTAAGGGACATGTTGCTAGAGAACATGTAACTAATAAACCTCCAGTTAAATGATACGTAGCTCGGGACATAGCTAAGGTACATGTAGCTAGAGAAATGTAACTGGGGGAAATATTTCAAAGGTATTCCGAGCTAGGAGAATATGCTACTAGGGAACTTGTAATAAAATGGCATGTCGCTAGGAAGACATTAAGCATGGAAACATGTTGCTAAGGGATGTTTTTCACTCTTTAAGAAAAATCCTTTAAAATTATGTATTGAACTTTCTTATATTTGTTTTCAAAAATACAAGTTGATGACACATTTTCTTTTCTCGAACCAAATGTCACTTCACAAATTTCAAAAACAAAAAAAAAATCAAAATTTAAATGCCTTTCCAATAAAAACTTACACAAATTTATGTTGTTAACCTTTTAAGACAATAACGAACAAAAATGCTTTTAATTTTCAATTCACACACATGTCTTCTGTCTTCTGATTCTGATATAAATTACACACAAAAATATTATGCATGTTGGGGATATTGGGGTCCCTCTCTCTCTCTCTCTTTTTCTCTTTTGCTCTCTTTGGACTGACAGTTGATTTACAGCTTCAATTTCAATTCAAAAACCTCTCAGCAATAAATCATTCAATCGCGTTCACTGGATAAATTATTCGCTTGGTTTTTTATAAAGTCATTCGTGTCTCATATCAGTTTCCATCCAGAGCATGAGAGACTCTGTTATAGTGTCGGTATTGGTGGTGGTAGCGGCTGCGACTGGCCCTGAGATCATCACAACGCACTCATTAATTTGTTTGGAATTATATCAAGAAAAAAAAAACAGACAAAAAAACACTTACAAAAATTTTTAAGTCACACTCCAGTTTGAAATTCTAACACGACATCCAAACAACACACATACACACACACACAAATATATTAACACTTTGACGCGCGATCCTATGCATCTAATGCAATCGAAAGAGTCTAGCTTGAGGCTTGGATCGCACTTAAACCACTCGAAACTGGCGATGGCAAATCTTAATTTTCCCATAAACTAATTTTCAAGTTAATTAAGACGACAGACGGACGGACAGACACACTGAATGCGGGACGAGACGCTTTTGTACGCGATGACCGACTCAACGACCGACAACGCGACGACAAGATATAATAATATCCGCAGGCCACATTATTATTTGGAAGAGATTGTGTGTGACATGCTTGCTGGTGGACATTTTGATTTGTGACCTCTTTTTGGTGTCTGCTTGATGTCTTCATATACCTTCTATGCCTTTTTAATGTGGAATTGGAGTTGCGTGTTTGTGATGCGAAAAAAAAAACAAAATAAAATGTGGTCAGGTTGCAAAAAAAAAGATGATTCATCTGAAGGTCTTCATTTCTTGAAGTTTTGATGTCTGAATCAGAAACTTTTTTTTATTTTAGTTTTAAGGACCTGCTTGGCCCTAACCAGTGATTCGGACCATGAAGCTTTATAACTGTCTGATAAACTACCAAAACCATATCTTTACCACCATCCAACCTGAAGAATACATCAATTACGCCAAACTTGATGTCATTTAGCAGCAGGCAGAGAGACCCCAATAAGATAATTATCTTCCCAACAGCCAACAGGAACTTTCTTACCCCGGAGATTGTCACAGCAATAATTGCGGATTTAGAAGAAGCAGTGTCCGGCCCTCATTGGAACCAGAAGCAGTCGAAGACTACATGAAACAAATATCAACATCTTCCCCTGTACATCCAGAATCTCTAAGACCATAGACAGAGTCTAAGGAAGAGGGAACAAAGAATTTACGGAAGAAAGCCTAACACCAGAAATGATAGTTATCAGGCTGTGCAGAGTGACCTCAACTGTGTATACGAACTTTGTGCAACATTTGAAGGACTTCTAATTCAAAAAGAGACTTAAGTTTTTTAGGAGGGAGCACGACTTCTATACGAAAAACCTTCACAGCTACTAACAATGGTGTTACATGCTACAAGGACAAAGCCAAAGCCTTCGAAAGGAAGTCGGTAAGTCTGAAAAGATTTCTTTTTTAATACAATGAATCGTGACCGGGAAAAAGGTGTAAAATTTAAAATACTTCGAAGACCATATTCAATCTTATCCATCCACCTACCGTGGATTTTAAGAGGGCCTACGGTTATCCATTCAGTGAGTACTATCGGAAGAATGTTGGGGTCAGTGACAACAATCCAACAAGCAACCCCGTTTCCAACACAGAATAAGTTAACCATCCCTGGGAAAATGCAGCACATCATTCACAGAAGCCACTCGAAGAAGTCAACACGGTCTGATATGATCTTCAACTTTGTCGTGGAAAAAAACCACCACAACCCGTGAAGATCTTTTTGGCGATACTTCTCAACAGCTGCTATTTCCCTACCAAGCGGAAACTGGTAAAAATTGTCTCTGTTCTCAAGAAGTACAACCGAAACAATGTCTCTTGGAAAGGGCGTACTTCCCTTCTCTGCAACCAGAAGTTCTGCAGAATACTAGAAGAACTTCTCCTTGCACGACTTAAAATCTTCTCCAACAACAAGAATAAAGTTCCTGACAGGCAGTTTGGATTGTAGGAAAACCACTTTACTCTCTATCCCCTATATCCTTCAAACACCAGCATGAAGTGGTTTTCTCGCTACACACTCACCAGTTTGGCTAGCTTGATACTGAAAAATTATACCATAGTGGGTGGAGAGAGGCTGTATCAACGTAAATTTCCTTCATCTGAAGTAATTTTACAGCCAGATAGAAAGCTGCCATTTAGCAACAAGGTATACATGAGAGCCGGAGTTGTACAAGGATCTTAAGTAGAAGCTTCTTATCATCTTTAGCTTGGACCAACCGTGTCTCGAGAACGCGAAGGGAGGCTAACTGATGATGATAATTCTCTCGCGTACTGTCAGTCTCAATCCCTGATGCTAGCTGACAGAAGAGTCAAAGCCCACATATGATGCATGGTCACTGGTTTAAGTTTTACCAGCGTTAAACTTGGAAAAATCGAAACTAGTGTGTTCAGATCAGCAATGCATTACATAACCACCACAATTACCCTCCTCAATGGAGTACAGCTAAAAGCAAATACCGAGATCAAATGGAAGCTATTTCGGTTCAACGCTGATGAAACAGCTGTTTCCGCCTTTTAATCGTAGTCATCCATTGATGCAGAAAAGGAACGGGCTCAGCTAGAGTATTAAGTTGTTACTCTTCACGCAGCTTATAAGGCCCATCATCATTTACAGCTTCTCAATATGGTTCAAGACATCGAAGACATACATGGACAAGCATGCATCTTCAGAATCTACTAGGAATAAGAAGATAAAGGATCTACTAGGTAAGAACCTACTAAATGAAGACCTGACCAACAACAATGACGAACAACAATCGGATTTTATGGGTCAGCAGACTAGCGTGTTTGGCTTGATATTTACCAGTTTTTGTTCTATTCTACAAGTTCAACCAGTTTTAACTGAAATTTACAAATTTCTTCAAAATTCTTCTAGTTTCATTTGCGAATTACCAATTGAATCTGAGATTAAGCAGATTAGCCTGGTTCTCCAAGATTAATTAGTTTCTTCTAAGATCTACCAGTTTTGGCTAAAATTAACAGGTTTTCATGAGATCTTTCAGTTTCGGCGACGGTTTATCAGTTTCGATTGAGAATTGAGGCCTATAAGTTTCGCCTAAGATTTAACGGTAACGCATGAGAATCAGCATGAAATCCATCAGTTTCAGTGAAGATCTATTAGTATTGGCTTAGATATACAAGTTTTTGCTAAAATTTGCCATTTTCAGCGAAGATTTACCAGGTTTGTCTGAAATTTACCAGATTGGGCTGAGTTTTAACAAGTTAAGCTGAAATCTATCAGTTTTAACGAAGATATCATTGTTCTCCATTATCAGGTTCGTTTAAGATATTCCAGTTTCGGCTAGGATTTACTAGTTCTTACCGATATACTTAATGAAGATCCCCTTCATCAGAGTTCTTACATACAATTTGGTCTTGGCATGAATTTGATTTCTAGCTTTCTAGGAATTTCCCATAACTTACCCCTAGAATTACTCTTTTTATTGTTGTTTTATTTGCATTGTGCTGTTCCACTTGATTCAAATAAAATTCAAAACGATTCTTCTGACTTTCAAATCATAATTTGATCTGCAGCCAAAATAGATTGACACTAACGACTATAGCTGGCGCGTTTGGCGCTCGGCCGCTCACTCAGCTCCTCTCTCGGTCAAAATAACTTTGAAATAAACCACAAAAAAAAAAAAAAAACTCCCGACTAAGTACACAAAACCAACATCAAAACATGCAACACGAATCCTCTTTCAAACAACAACAACAAAAATACACCAACAAATCAACATCACTTCAGCCAGCCTCTTCATCCAACATAAAAATCAAACAACAACAACAAGATTCAAGAAAAAGCAAACCATAGCATCAGCAATGAATCTCAATGTTCATGTCCGAAATGCTGGTCATGTCCATTGGTACCAACGCTTCTGGCTGTGCTGCTGATGGGCTTTCTTTCATTTTCATTCGTTTTTTGTTGTTGTTTTGTTGCTTAATATACTGACTCTCTGATGCTCTGCTTGCGCGTACTATATTTTACGATTGTTTGCTTTGCAATTCGAGAGTCCTCGGCGTGCAAAAACAAAAACAACAACAACAAATATGACCAACCCGAGAGGCATAATACTGTGTGTGCCATTCCAAACACTGGGAACGCGATAAATTGTCAAGTTTTATGCTCATGCTTCATGCACTAGATTCCATCCGAGGGGCAATCTATATCATAACATGGACTTGGACATGAAGAGCACAAGCAGAACGCAATAATTCTGTGGATGTGCGAGAGATGAGGTGAGAGCGGAGTGGAGTGGAGCATGAGTGAGTGGATGTGTGTCCCTGTCCAGCTGTCGCTCTGTTCATCATAAAAATCAACTTTTCATCCTTCGGGGAGTGACATTTGCTTGGCGTTCAAAACATTTTCCTTGTTTTTTTTTGTATTTCTTTCTTTTTGACGGGGAAGTCCATAAAATTCCCGACCACCATACAGATTTCAGTTCATCATCCATCCCAGTGTGAGGCAGGCATTACCAAAAAAAGAAAAACAAACACAGGGCTAGCCGTAGCAGTTTTTCGCTCTGCAGAAAAGGAACATTGAACACGAAAGTTAGTTCATTGGTAGCTCTGTAAGTTGATGCTCTTTTCAACAGCAGGTATTGCAAGAAAGTTTTTCATTCTTCAAAGGCCACAATTATCATAAATTGAAAATGTTAAAAGTTAAGGAGTGTGGAACATATTCATTTTTTATTTTATTATTTAGGTGAGAACTAGGCGTTTGATAGTACTAATACGTTCCACAATATTATCCACTCTTTTTTATGATTGGATAAGTTTTTGTATTAAAGCCTACTTGGTACTCACTTTTCGTGAAATAAAAACTGAACACGTTCCACAACTTTTAACAGTCCATACAACTTGTTTCCTTAAATGTGAGCTGAAAAGAACTTAACATTCGTCAATCACAGAACACTAATTCGAGATTGTGGAATGTAGAGCAAAATGCTAATTTTTCCATGCTAACTTGGAATTTTTCCTTTGAGGTCACACACTTGGAGAAGTAAAATAGCCTACATCATGTTGTGGAACGTATTCACCTTACATTTTTTGAGTGGATGCACTAGACTTTAATTCGAAAAAGATGCTGTGAAATGTAAAAAAAACACGATTTTGTATGAAATAAACACTGGATATTATTGAAAAAGCACTAGAAGAGAAACAAGTATGTTCGGCTTTGTTCTTAGATCTTGCTCAAGCATTTGATAAGGTACGGCATGAGGGTCTAGACTCTAGAGTAAGGGGGATTTACCCAGGAAGTACTAAATCGTATGTCTCAGACCGACTTTGTAGAGTATGGTACGATCAAGAATATTCAGAACTAAAGAAAGTAGAAGCCGGTGTTCCACAAGGAAGTGTCTTAGGACCTACTCTGTATTTGCTATATACAAGGGATATTCCAGTAGATAATAACGCCATTATGTCTACGTTTGCAGATGATTCTGCAATTTTGGTACCAGACAAATAAGCCGTCAAGGCAGCAAAAAAATTGGAACATGCAGTCGAATCCAATTCAAAATTTACAAAACAAAGTCCTTTGTGGAATAGTTAATGCACCATGGTACGAGTATATTAGAAATAGCGATTTGCTACGTGACCTACAAATAGAAATCCTTACACAAGTTGTAAGAAAACACGCTGTATCACATAACCAGCTACTGCATGGTCATTTAAACTCTGAAATGGAGTCCGTATTGAATACGAGAAGCAATGTTTGGAGACTAAGAAGAACCAAACCACATGATTAATGGTGTAAAAACCACGGAAAGTATTAAAAGTTTTAACTTCCGCCAAAGTGATGAAAACATTTAGGAAGAAAAATCAGTTGTCGATCTTTCATAGATTGGTTCAGACTTCAAGGTGGTTTTCATGAGGTAGTGAGAGTCTCTACTACTTGGTGGCGATTACTGCCAAGTGTCTTTTGAAGATTGCCACTTCCTGCCAAAACAAGAATTGAAAACAACAGAAAATCATAAAAATTGTAAATACAATTTTACTACAACTGTTATCAACCTTTTTTCTTACATCAAAGATTTTGGGAAAGCCGAGTGATTATTTCCTTTTTCAGTTAAATACGTTCCACACTTTGTTTCACGTCACAAGTTCACATTGTGTTGGAACAATTCCAACAACTCAAACTTAAGTATGTATTTAGTAAAATGTCTCAATAGAAAATGAAAATATAGGTTTCATAAAAATGAATCGAACAAGTTCCAAAGTTTTTAATTTTTAGTTTTATTTTAAAGCAAAATAAATTAATTGACATATGTTTAAGCCTTTCCATGCTGACTTAAACTTTTTTCTAGTGGTTGCCCGCTTCGGAAATGAAAACTAGGCGCGAAAAAACATTATGGAATGTATTTATTTGTCCCATCCAAATTTTGGTACTCGCCTCTGGTTGGGGATTCCATGCCTGCAAACTGGCCGTCATAATTGTATGAAATTTACATTTTCACATAAACTGAGTACTCGGCCTTAGACATTCTTGTGGAATGCAAATAATAACGTGTTCCACAATTTTTCACGATAGACTTATTACAAATATTAAATCCCGCTTTCTAGATTACATTTTTAATAATAATATTTAATTCGGGACTTAAATTTTAAGAACATCCCCCGATCAATAACTTCTTATGGGAAAAGAAAACATGAATAGATTCCACAACTTTTGCAATATTTTCATTTTAAAGAAAGCTACGAGATTTAAGATAACCAATGTTCGAGTAAGAATACGACAGGTTAAATGTAAAATAAGGATTCAAAGATTTTTTTATTTTAAAAAGAAACATATTAGGTGTGGAGTGTAAGACTGAGTGGAAATGAAATGTTCATACAAAATCGTCTGCGTGAAATCTTTTGATTTACATTCCATAGCTTCTATTGCAAGCTAAAATTGTTTGATTGGTAAATGTAAAGTTTGAAAATGATACCTTAGGATTTATTCTTCTGCGGTCAAATTTTCATAATGGCTCAACATTTGTGTGGAACTTGTTTAATTTTCATTTTAGAAGAGGTGAGTAATAGGTTTGAAGCTCAACATAAAATTCCCTTTTTAAATGAATGCATTCCACAAGCTGTTTGGACCATAAAGAACCGTTTCTGAGGATAGGACATTAAGAGGAAGAAACTAGAGTAAAACAGGAAGACCTAACACTTGTCAATAAAACAACTTTGGGTCGAAAAAAAAATGTGGTACCTAAAGTTAAAGATCAAGCAAATGATTTTTTATCAATATTTCCTTTCCATTCAAAACCTAGGCCTTACTTTTTCGTACATACGAACTTTTCTTGCCTCTTATACTGTTTGGTTCTTAAAAAAAAAACACTCATAACTTATATCCACTTCTCTAAGCTCATCATATACCCAAGCAGACATTCATTTTCATGCATTCCATACCAACATAAACATTTGATTCTTAATATTTATGACTTCGACTAGGCACGAAATGATGATCTCAAAATCGAGAACTTTACGATGGACGATTGGACATGAATTGGACGTAGAGGTATATTATGGTCAGATGGACAAATCCATGTTAGCATGATTCGCTCATATAAGACGCTCAAGGGCATTACACAAAACAAAAAAAAACACACAACCCATGGAACTTGTATACACACATGCAATCCGCAGTGTATGTTGTCAGAATTTGGGGTAGACTAAACCTTTAGTACAGACTCAAACCTAAAAACAAGTTGGAAATTTGTTGCCAAGAAGAAAAAAGTGGGTAAAAGTGCCGTTCGTCTCCCTTGAGGTCATCAACAGCGATTTATTTGCCCAACCTGAAGTTGAAGCCACACACAGTTTAAAAATGAATTTTGCTAAAATGACAAAGAAAAATATGTTCCACCATTATTTTTGGGGCGAAGGAATTTATACTCTTGATTACTGAGGATTCAGCATGGTTTGGTTATGGTCCTGCGAGATGGTCTGGGGGTAGGTATATGCCGGTTCTATAGGGTATTGGCTGGGAAACATTCAACCCAACCACCAATTCACCGTCACCCATATTTTGGTGGCTGAAAGTCTGTTTGGTAATTTCTGTGATGATTTATTTCCGACAGCTAGTATTTCATTCGCTCTTGGTGCAGCCAGTTTTCAATGGACGAAGAAGATGGAACTGCCGCTGTTACTGGGCTATATAACTACCATGGAGAACTGAAACTGGGGCTGTGTTCTATGCTATAGGAACTCTTTGGAAATCACTCGTTGTCGGTTTTTGTTCCGGTCGTGGTTATTCTTCTTCTAGATGCAATATAGAAGCACCACCACTACCACACTACTGCTACGTTGACATTATGAAATATCTGGGACGTTTTGTAGGGAAAAAGTTTTCCTTTCCTTTCATTTCGTTTCATTCGATGTCGCTTGGTTTGTTCGGCTTCTTGAAGAGTATGAGTTTATGTGGCATTTGGAGGAGCAAAATCAAACGGGATTGTGTATAGTTTTCCATTTGGAACGCGAAAGATATACCTACTCCATGGCTTGGACAGTTATGTTGGACTGACTCTCTGAGGAAACAATGGCATGGTGATGGCGGCTTTGGGAGAAGTAGCAGCAGCAAATGGAAAACTTGACTCAGTTTTAGAGTGTGCGGTTAAATGCTATGCGCTTGCTGCTGAGCGACATCACACAACTTGCTGTGAAATGATTCGTCCTCGTTTTGGAGAAGAAGAAAATTTATAATAATTCTTTTTTGTTTTTTTGATTTTCTGCAAACATTAATTCTTGCAAATGCTTCTGAATAGGTTTTTCATTGAGAATATAAATTTTACCAAATTCAGGGTACAGCAGTCAACTTTTTGGGCGTAGACGAAGGAATCGTTTCTGATTCCTAGAAGAATGACATTTGAGGTTGGTTCGTTTTTCGATTCTTCATATGAAAAGTAGGTGATTCAATTAAAGCTACTTCATTATGATTCTCAAGGGTCTTGATTGATTGGTCCACCTCAGGGATGATGTTTTACTACTCTATTTTTTTTCAACGAATTCCCTTTATAAACAGTGAAGCGAATATGTTTCGTTGTTATCTCAACGCATTAGCTGAAGAAGCAGAAGAGGCCGCAAATCGGTGTGACGGCAGAACTTTTTATAGAATCACTAAGGAGCCTACTGGTGTACAAAGCTCAAAACAACACCTGGTGAAAGATGTAGATGGTTCCCTGCTAAATTCGGATGAGAAGGTGGAAAGAACACTTCGCTTCGGTATTAAACTGTGTGTTCGCCAGTGATGCGCATCCAATACCTGATGACCCGTACGAATCAACAAATGCCCAAATTCGCACCTCACCTCCCAGTAGAGAAGAGATCTTAGCCGCAATTAAAACACTGAAGAACAACAAGGCGGTAGGACTAGACGGTATTCCTGCAGAGCTCTTACAAGAAGCACCAACGACATCAAGTGAGCTACTGCATCCACTTATAGGGAGAGCCTGGAACTCTGAGTGCTTCCCAGAGGAGTGGAAAAAGGGAATGATCATCAAGCTCCCGAAGAAAGGAGATTTGATTCAGTGTGAAAATTGGCGTTGAATTGGCGTTCTACCTGCGGTTGCCAAGATAGCAGCAAAAATTGTATTAGAGTGAATAAAGGAACATCTAGAAGACACACTCGACGCCGAACGAGCAGGTTTCCGCACTGTTCCTGTGTTGAGCACATTAACATCTTGCGGATCATTATTGAACAGTTTTGTCTCTACCAAAGGCGGAACCGAACAAGACGTCGACAGTCGTATTAAAAAGGCAAAGGCTGCTTTCGGAATGCTGTCCAAAATATGGAGGAATAATGCTATAAGCTTAAAGACCAAGCTGAGACTGTTCAGCTCCAATGTTGAATCCATGTTTCTGTGTGGATGCAGCACAACTGTCACAAGTGAGTTGCAATCGTTTGTGAATTTCAAGGATTTTTCGACGCAACCGTATTTCTAATGAAGACCTTCATAGAAGAATGGGTCATGAATCAAGTGGCAGTGGATTTGTCATACGCTTCGAAAAGGCAACGATTGCTTTGCTGGCCAAGTGATTCAATGCTAAACACTCATACAGACAGGTAGAAGGTCCAGTCGGCACATGGCGCAGGGCAATCGAAAGGGAATCTGCACAGCTGGGGAAGAGTTGGAGAGAACTACGATATATTTCTAGAAACCGTACACGATGGTGCGTAGGAGTAGTGGGAGACCTATGCCCTTTAAGGGGATCACAACGGACTCACCAAGGTCTGAGGACCTAAGTAAGTAAGTAAGTCGTCCATTCCGAATTTCATCCAATTCTTGTGGTAGCCCAGTTGGTTGATTACAGTCAGTGGATTAAAAACTGAGGTAACATTCTGATATCATTCAACAATTGAAAACGAAATGCAATTTTTCACTGAATTCACCTCAGTCAATGACCCTGTTGTACAAATAAGAAAACAACATAATTTCTTCATGTTTCGTAAGCAAACATTTCAATTCAACATCAAGTTTATTGTAATAATTTGTAATATCCCTCCTCATTGTAATATTTCTTAGCTTGAAAAATCTCATACTTCTGCCAAATTTAGATACACAAACGTCCTTGCCCTCAAAAGGTTTCATCAACCAAAAAAAAAAAAATTGATATCTAAAATTAAAATCACCGGACAAAAATAATAATAATTGAAGCAGGCAAAAATATCAAATCAAATCCTCCACATGTTCATTCCATTTCTATCCTGATGTCCGTTTATCCAGTCCTGTCCTACATTATACACTATTCCAACCTGGAGTACCTAGATTTGAATGAATGACCTGAACCAGGACATATGGAAGAAGCAAAAAAATAATAAAGGACAAATCATAAAATGAGATGTGTGCTCTGCAGAGTACCGCACCACCATCAGCCACAACCCCTGGCACGTCCATCTATTACCAATCGGTATAAGCAAATTGCAGAACATACCTCTATCGGTGTGTCCACTTTAGCAGAAAATATGAAATTTCTTATCTGTTTGGGTTTTGTTGTGTACTGGAACTGAACTCAATCTCTGAACTGAACACGAGATGCACCTCTCTCTCTCTCTCTCTCTCCCCTCAGGCTGATGTGTGGTGGTCAACCAAGGAGACAAGAATGCGGATTGAGGTTAGAAAATATTGGTTACCTGACAAATCCTTATAAAATGGCATTATGAAGAAAATTCACAATTTTCCCAGTCAAACAGAGAGAGAGTGGGCCACCCTATCATATACCAGGGCAACTGGTATACTAAGAAAGAAATGATGGTAGGGGAGAAGGGGGCCTTCTTTTGGCAGATGAATAGATGAGTGCATGCAACCCGGGATCATATAACAGCAACAATAAAGTTCAAAAATGAAATTATCTGCCCCCGGGCGAGATTCACGAGGAACAAGGACTCTCTTGGGACTGTCTGTTGCATCAATATCAAATTAAAAATGAAAAAAAAAATGAAAAAACTCACAGGAGTAGCAAGGGAATAAATACTTGCTAACTGTACAACACGAATGCATCTGAAGCCAAAGTGAAATTGAATGAAGAAATGTGAAAGAACTTGTATCCAGATTTGGATCCAGAAAAATCCAGGGACAATATTTTATGAATCTTCATTTAAATAGCCAGAGTCCGTCCGTTATAGAATTTATATAGTTATACAGTATAGAGTCCACCTCTCCCACCTGACCTGATGATGATGAGGAGTTTTGGTAGAGCTTCTGCATGGGACAAGTTTATATAATGTTGTGCCAAGGATTTTCCAAACGACAAAAGATATGAAAAGATAGTCATGTGCATAAATTGCTCAGAAAAAGGATTCTATCCGATGTGGAAATGAAGGTGGGGGTACTCTGTACACACTTTGACTTCGAGTCGACCACGACGACGACGCCACCACTTTTTCTTCGAGACATTATAATACCTTGAGAGATTCTTTTCATTTTGTTATCCTTTAACGTATACATTGCCATATAGAGTGGACAAGGACAATTCATTGAACGATGATGATGACATTTTTGAGCAAGACATGCATTCTTCCATTTTCGAAATGGAAATGCTTTCTTAATTTTCATATTTTCACATTTTATCTTGAAATATAACATGACTTCATTTGCTGTACTACATTTATATTGAAAATGAGATTGCTATTGTGTATAAGTTGAGTTGTACCTTCTAGAAGTACATATATTGGATTGGCACTGACAGTCAATTACTATTTCAAGACATCTTTATTGCAAATAACCATTTATTGTTATGATATGGCTAACATGATGCACAGACATACTCGGGTACAAAAGCGATTGAATTGCCAATGGCCAAATTATGAAAATGTTTTATACACGAATGTATAGGTGGAATAAGGACGAAAGTAATTCAATTTAATGAAATTCAAATAAGGATCAAGAAGATGTAATTTCTAGCAGAGACAGATCTGACAAATTGGAGGTTTGTGAGCGTTTAGTAAAATAACAATCAAGAAGAATAAATAAAATAAAAAGAAACTGTGTAAAAGTTCTACCTTGTGGTATGACAAATATACAATTTAATTCTATTTTTGGTTGGATGGCTTAAACAAAACGAAAAGTTTTTTGATCGTTTTGCTTTAAAACGCTTGAAAAAGAAAAACTGTCTAAAGTATTTTCAACTTAATAGTCTTAAAATGTTGTCATTATAATGGTGAAATACTGTTATAGTTTTGTTTTCCTTAAAAAAGCAAATAAGGGAGTAAGAACTTGGATACGAATTTTTCGTTCAATCGCAAATAATATAAATACTGCTCTACATGGTATTATGAAATGCTCAAATATGACCCCAGATTTTTAATTTTGCAACAGAGCCCAGGCCACGGGGGCTACATAGTTAACTGGCTTCCGTTTTTGGGTTTTATGTCATGTAGGATCAAGCTGTTAGTTCTTGAACACCCATTTCAAAAGAGGTTGCGGTTAATAAAATTTGGACCTGATACATTAAAGAAAATCAACAGAATTATTGTACACAAGACTCCAATGCTGGAAGCATTTCATACGACAAGAAGAAGCATTTGCAGCTTATTTCGAAGAAAACTTTACACCAACCAATGGACATTACAAATCTGGATATGACACCAGTCAGCGACTTCAATTCTGTAAGTGAACCAGTTCAAACCTGAGCACCACATAATAGATTACTGAAATAATCAGCAACTCCAAGCCAATTAACTGTACCGGATGGAGTGTTTAACTTTATTAAGAGACTTTCGCAAACAATGCTGATCTTACTGAACATCATCCCAAATTACTGCCTCAATGCAGCTACTTCCCGTACAAATTGCATTCCTAAGAAAAGTTCTACTAACATGATCTCCAACTACAGGTGAATATGCCTTCTCAAAAAAGTAAGTTTAAACTTATGACACTGA
The DNA here is from genome assembly GCA_948107695.1 of Meliscaeva auricollis. Taxonomy (NCBI): domain Eukaryota; kingdom Metazoa; phylum Arthropoda; class Insecta; order Diptera; family Syrphidae; genus Meliscaeva; species Meliscaeva auricollis. The sequence goes on along the minus strand of OX403619.1, from coordinate 46,018,447 downwards.
AACTGAAACTAAGACAGGTCAAGAAGTTTTGTAGCGATAACAAAATCATCCCAGACTAACGATTCGGCTTTCGAGAACATTACTCCAAACTGCATCAACTCCTAAAGTTTCATCAAGGCATTACCTCTACCCTGAACAACCGCCAAGTCACCGTTGTTCGTCGCATGCTACCTTAATGTCGAGAAAGCGTTCGACAGCATATGGATTGAAGCACTTGTCCCTTAACTCAACATAAGAGTGACACTTTGGTTTGGGCGAGCTAAGACGAGGAGACCGATTGGCTGGAAGCTTAAGAAACATTATAATGATACTCCCAGATGGAGTTAGGTTGCCAAACGTAAATGCAAGTATCATGGCATCAAATTTAACGTGCTACTAAGATTCAATCAGCACTCTGAACATCAAAATGGGAGGAAAAAAATATATATTCCCCATTGGACAATGCTGTCCAGATCATAATTTGATGAGTTTATCATATTTTGCCTCTGAAGATCCACATTTGAAGAAGATGGGTGTGAACCATCAAAGGCACATAAAACACTGTGAGTACTATCATCAGCAAAACAGTTGAGTGGATTAGTAGTTTCAGATAGCAGATCATTTATAATAATATGGAAGAGAGTCGGAGACAGAACGGAGCCCTGGGGCACACCAGCATTTATTTTTTTTTTTTAAGTTTCAGACTTGAATCCATCCAATACGACTTTTATTGAACGGTTCGAAAGGTAGCTACTAGATTTACAAGAAAAAGAAGGTCATCAAAGCGGACTGCATGCATTTTTGATAACAGACCTCGATTCCAAACTCGATCAAACGCTTTTGAAATATCGAGAGCAATAATCTTACTTTCTCCAAAAAGATGTAAAGATTTGTTCCACTTCTCGGTGGGATCAGATCATCAGTGAACCTATTGCTTCGAAAGCCATATTATCGGTCATTGAGAAACTTTCGTTCCTCGAAATTTTTTTTTCAGCTGATAATTGATAAGCGTGAGTGCAATTGTTCGATAGTTTGAGAATGAAGAAGATTCGACATTTTTAGGGACTGGCTAGATGAAAAGAAGATGCATTCTTCAGCTTAAAGCTTTTAAATCTAGTAAATTATCTCAAAATCAAAAACAGCCATGAAAGAGTTCCAATACGCGATGACCCAAGCCAAGTTCTTGAGAAATCTTGGATCACAACATGATTTCAATACACAATTAGAACATAATTTTCTTCTACACTAATGCTGTTTTAGGTTCTCATCGCGACCATTTCTCTGCAATTTTCTCTTAAAGAAAATGGCTGGACAAAGTTCTTATTGTGATCTTCTTAAAATTGCAGCTCTCATCAAGGAGTTCTGACTGCTGGTTATTAAACTTTTCCAAGGGAGATTTGTTCTAAAATTAGAAAGGGTTAAATTAAGGAAGTATAAGCCGCTGATAAGTTGCTTCTTGCTTCTGGTACTAACTTCACCATTTGGTAGTCACTGCCAGTTGTCAACAGTTGAACATGCTTAACTTTGCCAGCAGCTGATAAAATTTCGTCATCATAGCCGAAATTGTAAGGTAACTTAAACGGTTTCCAATCAGCTAGGTGTGCCTCAAGCGCTTATTACTCAAACAAATGATAAGATTGGAAAAGTTTAAAAACACACTTATTTACAACAGAACCAAAAATTTCTATAAATCTCGGAAATTTCCTGAAATTTCATCAATACATTTTTCGTCACTAATTCCTAAGCTTATAATATAAAAAGTCCATCATGGAAATTCCTTGTTTTGTTGTTAATCCAATAAAAATTGAAAACATATTTCAACATTACATCTGGAGTAAAGAATGCACACATCACCTGCCTTGCACGCATTCGAGGCATCTTCCATCCGAATTCCGAATACCTCTATAAATATATGGAATGGATGCGAAAAGGGTACCTTAACCCAAAAAGTAGGTACCTATATAAAATACACCACAAAGCCGATTCTGCTGCTGCTGGCCTGGCTACTGCTGTTGTTGTTGTTGTTGTTGTTGTTGGGCTTCTGGCTGTTTTGCCGATTCGTCTTGATGGTATAACGTGCAAGCCCACAACAAATTGACAGCGTAACATGATTCGCGCAACATACCAACTCTACACACTCATGTTCACGTTCATTACGTGCAGCGGGTCAATACAAAATGTTTCGACAGATATTCGACGTGTACTTCTCTTCTCTATAAAGTATTGGTACGAACGATCGCGTCGCGTCGTCGCATTGATCGTTCGTCTTCGATGGGATGCAAGCAAGCGATCGACAAACAGAGCACACCAAGAAACAACCATAAGAAATAGTTTAGCAAGCAAGCAATTCCAGGAGAATGAACTTGAAAAAAAGTGAAGAAGAAACAAAAAAAAAAAACAAAACAAAAACTCGAACATCTTCCGAAGATAAACAATCTTTTCTACTACATCGCACGAAAGACGCAAGGACAAGCCCAACTTATTGCTGCCCTTCATTACTCCACCATTGTGGCTGGCATCCCCTAAATTCACCATCACCACCATATCAGGGCCGCCTAATCCTCCTCATCATCATCATCAGAAGAAGCATCATCATGAAGAGAGCGCAAAAGTAGCAGCAGCATCATCACATATTGTAGAAACAGTAGATCAAGTGAAAGATATGAGTTCTGCAAGTTTGCCACAGCTCCCGATCGTCTGATATCTTAGGGTGATTCTTTATGTTGCTGTTGTTGTTGGTTTCTTTTTTCAAAGGTTCCATTTGATGGCGTGGCTCCTCGCGCTCCTACGATTCCGGTATCTCTGGTGGACAAGTGGCATTTTTTCTGTTTCAGTTTCTTGGTTTTTTTTTCGGGCTTATTGCGAAACCACAGAAAATTGTGTCTCAATTCACGGAATTAAGCAGCTTATCAGGAGGTTTCGATCTCGATATTTTAATCGTTGGTAGCTATAAATTACGCACATTGGCACATCAGTGCTCAGTGAGTTAAAGCTTTAGTTTACGTTCGTCTTTTCTTCGTCCATCGCCATTCGTTTCGTTTTTTTTTTGTGGTGATCTGCATTCACTGTTGATGTTTGTTTCTTCTTTTTAGAATTATTTTTCATTCGATACATTTTTCGCCAAGTCACTTTTAACACAGCAAAGAACGAAAGTGTTGAGTGCACAGGCACATAGTTTTCTGTTTCGAGTCTTCCAAGTAGTTCTCGAAATACTTTAGATGCAATCTTTAAGATCTCGAAGCGATTGTCGTTCAATGATCACGTCAGTTGATGGACTTTTATTTATGAAGTTACGACTTTAGGACGTGGGGCGGGGAAGGAGGTATATGAATGAAATGTGATACAACATGGAACTGAAATATCTTCAATTTCTAAAGGGTTGTTTCTTCTCAAAATGCCAAAAACAGTTGAAAAAAAACTCAGGAAATTCCAATTTCCATGTTTCCATAATCCTACGGCTGTAAAAAAATCCAATTTCTTATCAGTATTTCCTTGGCTGACATGATTTATTGGTTTTTCAACCCCCAAACGTATACTTCAGTCAACGCATCAAAATGAAACAATACTCAATTTTGTATACATCACAACTGACTGCCATTTTGAATTCTCAAGGAAATTCGACAGAAGAACAAAACAAAAAAAAAAACAAAGCAACACTTCAAACTGAGCAGTTACTCGACTCGCACACTTACCAACCAAACAAAGGGTGGGTGTTAGTCTGTATAATACACAGTTACAGTTACAAAATGCTCGAAACAACAACAACAAAAAAGACAGAAAACAAAAAAACACCCCAAAAAGGACATATTCCGTCCGGATTCTGATATACCTTTGACGTTGTATCGTTTTGTCGTTCGTCCTATGAGATTGAAGTGAGACGAAACACCCCATCAAACTCGAAAGACACACACACACACACATAGGCAAACAATAATTCTTTGGTTCCGGGACCTGTGCTGCAACTTTAAGTCGGATAGAAGCACAACAATGGGGGATGTTTTGTATAAGTTAAGTACACCGACACTGATGCCGCACTGATACCGACACTATACAACCGTGAAGAGTTTTTTTTTTTTTCCTTCTTGATGTGGGGGAGAAGCTTGAAGCTTGACGAAGACGACGACGACGCTGATGGCACAGAGGTGGCATTTAACCTTCTTTGAAGAATTTCTTTAAATTTTCCTTCATACCTAAGGTCTCACAGAGTCTTGTGTCAGTTTACCTCATTCCTTTTGGCAAACAATCATTACAAGCTCTGAATATGAGGGTTGGGAATAGAATAGATATGCACACAGGGTTTTGGGTTCTTATAAAGGGAGTTTTAGTTGCTTTTTCTTGCAACTACTGTTATATATTTTCGTTGGTCTGACATTAACTGCTATCGCGTAGCAGTTCCTTTCTACTTTTCTTTCAATTTTTTTTTTTTTTTTTTGTGTTCTTGTGCACAGGATTTATTGACATCGATGAAATGTGCATGCGGAACCAATCACCATTACCGTTAGTACCATTTACTGAAACTACTACTATTTTGCTTATATCAGAGAGTTCCCACTTTTCAGAAGTGTTCAAATATCAGACTCAAAAGTTTAAAATTTAAAAGAAATATAAAAGTGAATGTGATAGTTCGTTTTCGTAACCTTTCAAAGTGTAAAATTAGCTGGAACACTTAGTGACTAAGCCAGGCCCGCTACGAATAAGAAAATTTATGCGGCCATCAGAAATTAAATGTGAAGATTTCAAATAGGCATGGCTGGCCAAATGATTTTTCGCGGCCAAACCTGTGTTAATTTATTAGTACGTCTGGCAAACAAAAATGTCTATGGGCCCTTCTACAAGGGGCCCCAAATAAATAACTTTAGTCAGATGTCACCTATAAAATGGGTATAAATATGGGTTAACCCTGTTTAAATGCAAAAAAAACACTAGTTTTTCACTAAAAATGCCCTAAACTTGACAAAGTTAAATGCTGAAAATGTACCAAGTTTTGGATAGGGCTCTCTTCTATCTAAAAAAAATGTCAGGTGCTAATTCCAAAATGGGTATAATTATGCGGTAACCCTATTTCAATCCATAAAAAACTCTAAAAACACTAATTTTTCAATCAAAATGTATGAAATTTCACAAAATTAAAAGCTAAAAACTAACCAAATTTTAGATCGGGCTCTGTTATATCTTAACAATGGCGAATACCAACTCTAAAATGGGTAGGTATAAATATGCGGAAACTCTGTAAAATATTGTACATTTGAAACTGAAAAATTAGTGTTTTGAGTGATTTTTATGCATTCAAATAGGGTTGCCCTCTTTACTTGTTCCCATTTTGGAGCTTGCACTCGACATAATTTTAAATAGAAGAGAGTTAAGGCTCAAATGTGATGTATATTTTAGCTTTTAACTCCACCAAAATTTTAACTATTTTATTTTGTTTAAATAAGAATTATTTTGTTGTATTTTTTAGTTGAGCAGAGTTACCAAATTCTCAGCTTTATGATCTTTTTTTAAGAATGTATTTATTTTTCTAAAGTGGTGTAGTTTATTTTCATTCAAACAGGGTTTGGTATGTTTTTAATTTTAGTGATCTAAGTTATCCGACGGTCGTCCTTAAGACTTTGTTGAGTAGATGCCAAACAGTATCAAATATTTTTTCTGTTAGTAGCTACTAAATAGGTGACAGACTAGTTCTTTAGACCCCATTCATTCAGGGATCCAAAACCAAAATTGATTAATAAAGTTTTCGGACCCAATGCATTTATTTTAGTCTGAAATTTTTAAGTTCTGCATACATTTGCGAAGACATATTAGAGCGTACAACGGTCGCTTAAAAGATGGCGCTGTTATTTAGTTTCTAAGAATCGCATTTACGATGCCTTTAGGAAGATTATTAGCGTTACTGTGCCTGCGAATTTAGTTGTCGAAGTGAAATTGTTACACAAAACTCGGAGATCTGAATAGTTAGGCCGTCTTATGACAAATTTCGAATAACATAATTTGAAAGACCAGTAAATGGTGAAAAATGGTCAATTTGCCTCTGATAACATTGATGGTCAGGATTGAAAACAACTCTATTTACCATTTAAAAAAGTTACTCATACGCCACAGTGACCCGTTAAGAATACAAATTTTCTATAACCAAATAATGAAACTAATTGCCTTTTTTATGCCATTCTCCGACCTTTAAAAATTGTTTATAATTCTACATATAAGGTGCCCTAAAGACCCTACACCACATAGTATTTCTGAAGTAGAAAATTAAAAGCTATAATCCCAGAAGGAACCACTTTTAAACTTCCAGCGAAATAATTCAAAATGGCAACATTGACATCTTCTAGGTTATAATATTGTAAAGCAAGTCTCCATAAGCTAAAATGTAAAAAAAAAGTGCAAAAGAACAAGAATAAGTATAAGAAATCAGAACAACCACCTTTTCGTCGATGTGTCTTCTGAGGGCAATGACGACGACGACGACGCAACGATGTGGACGAAGTCTCGTATTTATAGACGACCCATAACGACGACTGTATGAAACTTGCGAGCAACTATAAGATCGTCATAAGGGGGTTGGAGTTGTAGCTGCATTTGCAACATAAATCATGGTTTACTATGTAACTAAAGCACACACCAAAATACCGTTAGCGCCGCTGAACCGTGTTTTGTTCGCTTGATTATCAATCAAATTATTTTCTCTCTTTCGCACCATCATCATCGTCATCATCATCAACATTGTGCTGCTCTAGCCTAGCTCTGGGGCCCCAAAAACTATATATTTTCCACCTTCTTCTTCTTCTTCTTCTTCTGTCCGCCCTGAAATGTACATCAAGCAAAATGAGGGTGTGCAATCAGGACATTAGATAACAGAAGAAAATTTATTGTCATTGATTCGCCTTAGCGAAATGACGATCTCTCTTTCTCTCTCTTTATTTTTTCTCTATTTTGTTCCTTTCTTCTTGATTTTGCTTTTGGTATGGTGGAAAACACTCTTGCCACTTTGTAGTTCTTGTGGTGGCTATGGCTTCTTCCTTTTGATTCATTCTTCTGCCTTGACTCTTTGGCTAGTCCCTTGATTTTTGGGGGTGGCGTGTGGCATTGGTGGTCGGAGGACATATTTATGCCTCTTTTGGGGGGCATTTGTGATCATAAATATTATTCATATACGAAAAAAGTATCCTTGGAGTGTCCTTTTTTTGCTGCTCTAGCAGCGGCTACGACACGACGACGTTGACGGTTGGCGTCGACAAACCCAAGGCAATTTAGGCTGACGAACCCTTCAGAGCATTTTCAATACTCCCGCATTGAGAAGCACATCCATCCTTCTTCTTCTGCTTCTTTTTCTTCTTCTTGTTCGTTTGGGGGCCTTTGATGGCCATGGCCATAAATCACCCATGTTGTCTGTCATCATGAGTGGTTGTTATTCGAAGAAGTATATTTTGTGCTGTATGACGTCAACCATTGACAATGACAACGACAACGATGTCGAAGCTGCTGATGATGATGATGATGATTGTCGAAGTTAAAAGGTTTCTTTTGCAAAACGACACACCAGAATGTCCTCTCCTCCTCCAAAAACAACAACAACAAAATAACCAAAAAAAAAACTCACTCTTATCGGGTTTGAAAGGAACAACAACAACAACACAAAATTGTCATTTTCAGAGTGATTTACATTCGATGAGTGCTGAAATGTGGATAAGAAAATAAATAACACAAATCTCAGCAGCAGATGAAGTTCATGGCAGGGGTAGGGTTTCTGAATGGACGACTACATCGACCGAGCGACGTTCGAAGAAGACCGATACGACAAGAAACAAGCGACGACTGACGAAGGCGGATGTGAGAATTTGACGGTTTAGGATTTCCAAGCAAATTAATGTGATTTACTACTTTGGCCTTGTGGAATGGATTTATTTATCCTGATTGATAAAGTGGCCAAAGGAATGAGAACGAAAAAATGGAGTATAGAAAAAGGATTTTCTTAATTAGATTTTTGCACATCTTATAGGTTCTATAATGGGAATTGGTTTATAAATCATGGACATGGCTTTGATGTGTTGGTCAATAATTGCTGAATTGTTTGATAAAAATACTGTAATTGCAGTAATTTTCTATTGAACCATTCTGTAACTTCAATACAAGTTCGTCCTGAAGACATTTTATTTCAATAGTTTCTTCAAGTATTTAATTTTAAAATATGCCATTTTTCGTCATCCTAAAATTAGCTCAATCCTAAAATTACTGTCAATACCCTATTTTGAACGTAAAAAAATGTGTACCAAAATTGGAGTTTTTTTTTAATAAGAATTGCTTAACTAATTTGCTATAATCAATATTGCTAAAATGAGTGAGAAAAAAAATACTGTAATTGCAGTAATTTTGCATAAACAACTTTTGGAAGTTTATTATTTTGTATGTGATGACAAACTGATGTGAATAATTTGTCTGTAATTTTAAAAATACTGCACAATTTAGTGTTTTGTGATTCTTGACTTGATATGACTTCTTTAGAAAAACTGTTTTAGTTTTGATTTGGAAAGTCGAAAATATTTTTCAGACTACAAAATCTGGAATTTAAAAATCACAAATACTCTTAACTGTACAATCAAAAACTAAACGTTCCCAAATGTGGTACCGCTTTAAGCTCCTACATAAAATCAAATGAATTTAATTTTTTTTGACTGCAAATTGTTTTTTATACATTTTATTTAATAAAAAATAAAAATGAAAACCTTTAAAATCTTGTTAGGAAATGTTCGGTTCATAATAATATTATTCTCCGGATATAGTTGTTAACGCTACATTTAAAATTACTGTAAATCCAGTATTTTGGAAAACAATATTTTTTACACATTCAAAAATTCAGGAAGTAAAAAATTGTCTAAGGTCTCATCTCCCATTGAGAGCTTACATTACGATTAGTTTTGACTGCAGTTTAAAATTTTTGTAAATTAATTTATTAACAAAAAAAAGAAAAACCAGCTCTATGAAAATATTAAATTCACAGCTCTGTGAACACAGTGGCAACAAATTCTGTGCTCTTATACCCTAAAGCTTAAATTCGTGTAAATCCAGTATTCTTTAGAAGACCCATTGCCATTAGTTTGAATTACAAAATTTAGGAAATCAAAAAAAAATCAAAGATTCTTTGATGTAGATCCTCAATTTAGAGCAGATAGTTGGATCAGAAATTTTTATTTTTGACTGCAAATTGAAACTCCATTAAGATCATTTATACTGCATGAAGAAAAACAAAGAAATTTAATAAGAGTAGAAGAGCGTTGAAGTTAGTAAGTCTCTGCTCGTGAAAGGGTACGATTTGGGGCTTTCAAACTGAGAACAAGAAACATGTCTGCAAAATGTTCGCTGTTTTGAATTTAATTCCTTTAGTTCTGAGTTCGTGAACTCTTAAGATTAAAATTTCTGTAAATCCAGTATTTTTTAAAACCCATTATTTTCCATTCCACGTTTAAGTAATAAAACATTTTGTGATCCATGACATAGGTTTGAATCAGAAATCGACTTTTTCGACTGGCTTATGTTTGCTTTTTGACTGCAAATCAAAACTCTTTCGAAACTTTTCAATTTTATAGCAGTTTTCTGAAGAAGATATTCGTTCGGAGAGGTCTGTATTGAGTTTCCAAAATGAATGGGTTCTCAACTCTAAAGTTCAGATTCCTGTAAGTCCAGTATTTATATTCGTTTTTGACTGCAAGTTGAAATTTTGTTGAACCCATTTCATTTGACAAATAAAAAGACAAGAAACTCTGTCAAATGTTGTGAAACAATGATGACCTTACAGCTTTTCACATTTTGTTGGTCCTTTCTTTTACTATCCAAATTACTGTTGTTCCAGTATTCTGTAGGCTTATTATTTAAAATTCCAAAATTGAGGTAAGTACACCTACCTTATCAGAAATTTTGGCATCTAAAATTATGATTCGGATCAGAAAACAATTTCCTTAAATGTACTTATTTGCTTGAATTTGACTGCAGATCGAAACTTTTTTGAAACCATTTGATTTAATCACAAAAAGAGAAGAAAACATTAAAAATGAATATTAAAAAGTTTTGGATTCATAGTTCTATATACATCTGGATAAATTTAACAGAAATTCTGTGGTTGTCAACTCTTGAGTTAAAATTTCTGGAAATGCAATATTCTTTAAACTTATTATTTTACATTCTCAATTTCTCTAAATTTCCGGAAATCAAAAATTTTAGTATCCCTCTGGATCAGAAATCATTTTTTTCATCAAAAAATAACTGGATTTGTAAGTTTTGACTGCAAATAGAAATTTCTCTACAGCCATTTGATTGTTTAAATGAAGAAAATATAAAGAGATTCTGAAAAATTTTGTTAGAAAAAGTATTTGTTTCCCAAATTCTGTGTTTCTCAACTCAAAAATTTAAATTCCTGTAAGTCCAGTATTCTATAAAACCTATTTTTAGAATCTCGAAATTGATGGAATCAAAAATTCTGTTATCTTAAATTTAGATTTGGATAAAAAAAACAACTATCTACTTCAAAGGGACTGGATATTACTTGGTTTTGACTGCATATTGAAATTTCTCTGAATTACGAGTACTCTTATACAGTAAATGTTAAAATCTAAGAACTGCCTTTCAAAATATCCCCCTTATTGTAGACCAACCAATCTCTTTTAGTTCTCGTCTATAACATTTTGATTGATGCTCCAAAAATGGTCAAAGCATATGTGGACATGGCGGCGCGACGGTATCCTTTGCCTACCGCATCAATCATCGCTACTAACTGCTTTGCCGAAAAAAAAACATTCGCTTTTGCAATATTCCTCCCACACTTGCGGACACACTTGTCTAGCGCTTGAATACCCTCAACTGTCACCATGAAAATCAACCGATTCCGGGAGAGAAGAGTATCAAAATGCCAGCACACACGCGTTCTTGTCGGTCGTCCGCATATCTGGGATGAATTTTGCAGTAAATTGTCTGGAATTCCGACAACCAAGTGCCCGCATCAACTCTATTTTAGTCGTATCCTTTCTGCAACGCAGCAGCATCACTTTGTCAAGGATAACACCACTGATGCCACGCTTTAGTGTTTCATGTTTTTTTGTTGTTGTTAGGTATATTGTCAACCCCTCCATTCGTATTGCCTAGGCAAACAAACCATGGTCATCCCAATCATCAACAACATCGTTGTCCATCACCATGTGGACGGTCATCATGGGTCGGTCGGCATCACATGATGGTCTCCTCGTCGTCGTCCTCATCGTTGGATGTCTCTCTGTGCTATGGCCAATTGAAATATTTTCTCTCATCTCTCCACCATGACTGCATGATGGTGGCTCAGGCTGCGCTCCTGAATTGAATTCAATTGGATTGGATGGAATGAACACGAACGCAGCTTCCCATAAATTACTTCGCAATTATCATGTCCCGACTCCCGAGTTAGTATCTGTTATGCGAGTTTATATAGGAACTACTCGAGCTATAGGGAAGAAGAGCTAAGCTGGTTGGATTCTGTTTGAATGTTTGTTTAGCCAGATGATGCGTTGTTGTGTTGTTTTTGGTGCAACTAGGACTGGGGCGCCGCATTGGGCCGACCATCAACGACAACAACCACTGACGGACTATAAGTGATGGATAAAGACTCTGGGTTGATGCAGACATGGTAGCGAAAGGTTCCATGGAATTGTGGTTATGTTGTGAGTTTTTTTTCGCTAAATGTAAATTTGATGACCACAATCGTATCCTTTTTTTCGTTTCTTTTTTTTCTGTTCTGGGAAACGTGAAGAATTGAAGAAAAGTAGTTTGCAAGTAGTTGGAAATAATATTTGGAAGATGTCTTTGTTTTCAGAAGATCATACAAATTTAGGGTGATGAAATGGAATGTCAAGCTGCTAACCTTGTAAAACAAGTTATCGTTCATCTGTTTTGTGCTTAGAACTCCAATTCCAATGCCAATTCCCTCCGAAGCCAGCTGTCCTATAAGTTTCCATGTCAAATTGGTCAAAATACGTGTGCCTCCTAACACCAGAGTCACGATCTTCCCCTTCTGCACTGCTTCATCCGGAGTCGAAATCTTTCTGAGTAGAAGCAGTTTTTTTTATTCAGAGGTGTTCCACAATACCCGCCTATCTTATTCGTAGGGGCTTCACTCGTAAGGCATGTTCGTATCTTTGTACAGTTTTATGTGGTTTCTTCTTACACTCTTCTTAGGGCCTTAGGTACTGATAATTTGCTTTCTGGATCCAAAAAATCAGAGACTGCCAGCAGTAATTCTTTCATTTCGATAAGGTTCCTAACTGTCACACCAGGTCGAACTTTCCATGGTGACGTTCTTTGCTGCTTGGTGTTCTTTCTTGACGCAATGGAATTCGGCATATATTTTCATTTACCCTCGTTCATGATTATTCATAAATGTTAAAATCCTCAGCAAATGCAGTGGCTTGGAGGGACCCTTGAAAAGCTGAACTTCAAGAACGATTAAGAACGTTAAAGAAGTGACTTCAAAGTAAGTAGAGTTGTCAAAGATATCGGTAGGATCTAAACCAACTCTGATCGAACAGCGTGACTTCTCCTGTTCACCTTATTGGTGAAGCTTTTCAAAACTAGACGCTACTCTCTACATCTCATTTTTTTAAATACGAAGATGACCTGGTGCTTTGAACAGCTCGGAGAAGGTTGGTAAACTCGGCTTAAAATGTTTAACTTGCCCTGCCACTGCTACATACGTGTCGATTTTTTTAAGGTCTCACCAAACTGGCAGCATCGGCTAACTCGATTCGTGGCTGGTACCAAGCTTCAATTTGAGGTCTGTAAATATTGTCAGGCTTTTTTTCTTCCTGGTAAAATTTTCCAACCGAAATTTTACAATTGCAATATTTTGTGTCTTCATTCACGTTCTTCAAATGTTGCTTCTTCGGTTTTCTGCCAGAGCTATTAACTGTTCTGCATACAGTGTCTCCAGAGACCTAAACAATACTTCATCAAAGTTTATCCCCGCTGTCTTTATAGCGCCACAGCAGGTACTTGAGCTTTTGCTTGCTTCGTATTTAACAGAGGGCCTTAAGCCAAACCCACTTATCAGTTAGAGTCTTGACTGCGCGTTGTTTTTCTCTTAACTTTCACCCACCAAAGGTGTCTTAAATGCCTTCTTTTCTTCCAGACCTATTGGCTGTTGTGAGTACAGCTAACGCCTCCAGGGACCCAATACTTTTTGATTTACCAATGCTTGTTCCTGATGTCTCGATAGCACCGCAAGGAACCTGCTGATCTACCAGAGCTATTTCTTGATGCGTCTATAACCTGAAACCTAAGCAAGACCCAATTATCTGAATGAATGTTAACTGCGGTGTCTATCTCTTTAGTTTCACCCACCAGGAACCTTGTCAATACGTTCTGATCTAACAGAGCTACTACCTTTTCTGTCTACAGCGCCTCCAGGGACCTAATCATTACTTTCTGATCTACCAAAGCTTGTCCCGAACCAAGTTTGTGTCTAGCGCCACAAGGGACATGCTATTTGCTGTACCAAAATACGTGCATGTCGAAACATAGACTGGACCTTATTGCAGTCGTATTCGGATTGTGTCCCAAATATCTGCTTGAATGATTGTTTTCATAAAATATTTTTCATTCGATCTTCTTAATTCACACTTTCTATAAACATCAAGGATTTATTCACAATTAGTTATCGATTTTTGATGAAAAACCTTAAGAAATTTACTCGAAGCCTAAAAAATCAAACCAAGACAGCCGCATACACATTATGTTCAGTTCATGTAGTATCAGAAAGTTATCACAATTTTAATTACATTTTCATTCTTTGGGTAAAAATTAAGTCAAAAACAGCAAAGGTTTCTTAATATTTTAATAATTTACCTGAAGTATTTTCATATAATTGTTTCGATTATTCTCTCATGGCCATCGCTTATTAAAACCCACATCAACCCACAATTTAAAAAAACAACTCCTTCTCAGTGAACAATCTTCAACAATCAATTAAAGAATTTTCAATTAAAAAATAATTTTCAACAGAAGCTATTCACGATGAATGCGTTTGTGCGTGTAAAAATAAGCTTTCGATAACAGAAAATCGATAACGCAATTTCAATTTATGTAATTTTCTTTTTCATACAAAGCAAATCTCACAAGTAACATGCTCCGCAATGCATCAGTCACTGAATGCATTGACTGACCGAGCAAATTTGTGTCCACTTCACCTCGATAATTATTGTCAACTGCAATTTGATGGATTATTACGTGTCGCCGTTGCATTGCATTAGCATCAATCATAATCACTCGGACATTCTGACAGGCGCTCGCGGTGGACAGAGTGTCCGAAGCAGGGTCAGCCGTCTCTGGTCGGTCGGTCGACTTGAAAATGCAAATAAAAAAGCACACGCACCCAAGACAGAGATGAAATCTGTCAAACCTGCCTCAATCACAGTTTCAATTCTCGTTCAATTAGTTGCGCTGATACAAACAACACACACACATACACATACTCCAGACTTCAGAGTATTTGACTCTGAAGAAAAAGGAGCCCCCTTTGTGTATCAGCAACAACACAACACGTGTGAACACAACAATCACTCATCTGAAATATGCCGGTCGGAGAGATCGGTTTGGCCGCCTTGTTGTGTTAGCTACACACAAACGTTACGTACTGCGTTGCCTGTGTAGCGTCGCGTCGCGTCGCGTCGGTCGTCTCACTTGATCATTTGTAAAATTCATTTGACACCTGATGACATTGACACTTGGTGCTCTCATTTGGTGCTGTCATTGCGAAACCGGAATTTGCAAAGTGTCACTCACAACTGTCACCTTAGATGCAAAGTGTGCGATTGCATAGAAAGAGATCTCTCTGGGCTTTGCACAAATTGGAGTTCAATGAATTTATCAGTGTTCACCTTGATGTGCTGCTCTCATCCAATATCCCAGGTGATAGATTGATGGAAAAACCGCAGCAGCATTGCTAGCATCAGTGGCGGCAACAGCGACGCGATCGTTGCGATTGCATATTGAGCGATTGATTATGACAGGTGGATCGACATGGTGTACCTACTCTCTGATGTATAAGCGGTTCTGGAGAGACTGGATGAAGTGAGGTGAAGTGTTGACCAGTTGTGTTGTGTGAGAGTCCAGAGTACGCTCTGGACCCCAAGATGATCGATCAAAAGGTGCAATGCTTCAGATTGATTCTTATAATTTTTTTTTTTTTTTTTTTTAATTCAATTTGTCTTTGGGTTATGAGAGAGTTGGCGCAGGAGCTGCAGCAGCAGTCCATCGTCACAGTAACCAAGACTGTGGCAGCGACAATGTGCTGTGGCGGCAGAAAAATAACAACTTTTGATGGATGGATGGAATCGTTCTCATGGCATAGCATATTATACAAAACAAGTACGAATAGGTAGGTTTGTGTGTGATTGATCAATTAACTGTAAGTCAATTAAAAATGAGTACAAAATCTTGTGCTGCATTCAATGTGAATTGGTACACTTTGGAGAGTTCAGGTGTGCCAAGACGATTAGCATATAAAGCCAGTGGTCAATCAACTAGGTTATGCTGATCCATCAATCACACAAATGGGTTTGGTTCAATTCACAGGAATATAAATTTCCATACAAAAAAAAAAAAAAAAGATTGCATGCAATTAAGACGGTTTTTTTTTTTGCTTGCTCTCAAGCTTGTTGTGCAATTATAAGTAAAAAAAATGATGTCATGGTCAACGAGAAATTGGCACTCTGTCAGACTAGTTGATCAAATCATAAATCAATTAATTGTTTTATTTATTGTTTCAGAAAAAAGTTGGAATCATAAGTTTTCATGGGAACAAGTCTAGCTGGATTTTTTTATGATACAAAAAAACAAAAACCTGACAAAGTTGTAAAATTCAGCTGACTCGAAAGTTCTATTCAGCAACAACTGTCATTTTTTGTATGTCACATTGACTTTGACATATAAATCAAATGGAATTCTCATCGACACAGTAGAGAAACATGAGTAGAGGGTAGTACCTACTGGAATGTGGTGTTCATCTACTCATGAGTACCTACTTAGCTTCCGCCCTAGGAACGCGACTACTAACGAGATGCTAAGCCATTACGAAGTCCAGGAGCACGACGCTTTCAATCCCAACCAAAAGTAAAAAAATAAGGGTAACAAAAAGGAAATTATAACAAAGTTTATCAAGAAAGTCTATAAACTTAGTTTGATTGTTGCAAAATACACATTCCCAAGATTAAAAAATGTGGATCCGGTATGCCACAAGGTTGTGTTTTCACTCCGGGTCTTTTTACTATACCTATCTCTGAGCAATACCAAATAAACAAATCCCCAGGCAACGTGTATTTTAAAAATTTGATATGATTAAAGATCTGCTCTCATGATTATCATTTCAAGGAACTTTGATATTCCACAGATCAATGAACTAGCTCCCTGGATTTCTGTTTTGTTTTAATCAATAATTTCACATATGAAATATCACAACGACAACGTTTCATTTTTGTACATACAGAACACATATTATTTATTTCTTATGCATTATCGAACACACGACTTCTCTGCGCCATTGTCATCATCATCATCTTTTTCCTTTGGCTAAATTGGCATTTTCAGTTACATAAAATACAATCCCAACCCAAAAAAATCCAGCGGACAAATGGATGAATCCCGCATCCGAAACAATAACTCACAAAATTGAAATTGCTTGTGATTTTGTCCCCAAAAAAGCTGGACAAAGACTTTTGAAAGACATGAATCTCTGCTCATATATGTATGTACCCATTACCCACCATATACATTCCCCTGTATAGATTCCACAATAATACCATGCCCACTATCATCATATTATTCCCTTGCCTCACCCCCTTTCCTTTTAGCAACAATATTGTCGATATTTTTGGCGGATATCTCACAACGTTCGTCCCGATAACGAAAATGAAAACGAATATTCGTTGTGATAAATCAATTTGATTTATTGCCATCGAAACAATAAAATACCCCGCGAGATGAGAAAATGCGAAAATCTGGTGACATTATAACCCGCGCGCCTCAAAATCATGAGATCCCCTGCCGCTTGCTATTTATGGCTGATATTGGATTCCAATCTCGCGGCCACCACAGTCGTCGTCGTCGGTCGCCAGCGTCGTCGCCATCGCCGGCCGTCGCCGTTGTTTGTCGTCATCGTCATTGTCGTCGTCGTCGGTCGTTCGATTCGTTTAGTAGTGGTCTCATCGATTCGCTTCTTTTGCGATAATCACGGACCCTGACATAATAGTTGGGAATCCACCAAAAACAACAACAACAACATCAAGAGAAAAAAAACTACATTGCGGTTATAAACAAAAATCTCGAATTCCAAATTGTCCAGAAAAACCAAACAGGATAATAATTATCCTTCGGACCCATACGACGAGGAATAATATGTATAAATGTGCCTTTAGCCCTCTACCAGCACCACACACGTTGATTCGAATGGGAAAAAGGACATTTGGCGGAAAATACCACACACATCTGATGTCAACATAAATACTACAGCAAGGACACTCGATAGTATACCCTACCCACCACCTACCAATATATAGTGTGTCGTCTGTTGGTTTGTGTCCTCTCTCTCTCTCTCTGTCTCTGTCTTTCTAGAAATGCCATTCCAACAAATTCCCGGTTTGAAGTTTATGCCATCCGAGGACGAGTCAATGAAAATGCAATTCACATTCACAAATTGCAATTCGCAGAGACGAATGGACAGACATACGATGAGCTGCTGGAGGACGACAACAAAACACTGCCCACATGAAACGAGAGGAGGGGTTTTCTATGGCAAAAAAGGAGGAATGAATCCTGGCATAGATACTATATAGAACCACCGACCACCAACCGGTTCCGGTCGTCCTCATGTCCAAAATAGTTGTTAGCCTAGTTTGGTGATATTTTTCCAATTCACCATAGTATAGGTACCTCTGCCTATCTGCTGCTCCCGGAATCGGGTGTTCTCCCTTAAAGGACTTGGAATATAAAAAAAACCATGTTCAGTGTTCAGATTGGCATTAACTTGTTGGCATAGTCTTTAAAGTTTCAGGGGTGGAATTCCATTTATTAGGGCCTCACATCGTGTGAATTGATCGGTAAATACGTTTTAAATGGTTCAGAAGTGGCGCCAAGAAAGGCGCCAGAAAAGGGCGCTCAAAAAAGCAATCTTTGTACTTTTTTGGGTTCCCTTTTTTGGTGCCTTTCTTGGCGCCCTAATTTTCTAATTTTTTCTTAGTAAAAATACAAAAAATACTTAACTTGTTTATTAAATTTTTAATTAGACACTAATTTTTAACAAGCTGAGTTATAACTTAAACTAAAACAAAGGGTAGGATTTGCCTAACCTTGGCGCCTTATGTAGCAAAAAGCCCCTGGAGCTCCGAATCATAAATCAGTAAAATTTTTCTTATTTGATGGTTTTTAATAAAAAAAATACATTGTGAAATTGTAAAGCAGAACTAAGTGGAACAGTTGTTAAAAAAACTAAGGACAGGATTTGTTTTATCCTGGCGCCCTTTCATACAGAAAGGCAAGATTTTCATCTCATTGATGATTTTTTAACAGAAAATTCATAACAAAACATTATTTTCAAATTACTGGCAGAGTATTAAATAGGCAAAGGAAAGAATTTGTCAACTTAATTTGCTCAATCATGGCGCCCTTAACAATAAACAGTCAATTTAGGTAAAGCTTCGTTGCTTGGAAAAAATTTCTTAACAAAAACAGTTAATTTGAACAAACACCCACAATTTGAATGCAATATAAAGACGGATTTCCTTAATTCTGGCGCTTAACTTCCGAGGCTGATCATTTTTGTTTTTGCCGTGTTAATTTATGAGAGAGTAAGCATACGTCGTCCGCGTAGTCCAGATGTTTTAGTTGCGATGTCAGACTCCATTGAACTCCACCAACAGGACTGCACGCAGCGCATCACTTATCACAAACAGGAAAGGTATTGGTGATAGTATGCAACCCTGTCTGACTCCACATTGGACTTCAAATTCATCCGACAACCTTAATCTATGTAAAACGTGATATTTGCATCCGTCGTAGGTTGCTTTAATAATAGCAATTAACTTATCTAGGAATGCCTCTCCTGCGTAAGGCAATCCAAATAAATTCTCTGTTGACACTATTAAACGCTTTTTCAAAATTAATCTACAGCAGGTGAAGTGGTGATCGATATTTGACGCATTGCTCAATAATGATCCGCAAAGTGTTAATGTGGTCAATACAGGATGAACCAGTGCTGAAACCTGCTTGTTCGGCGTCGTGTGTGTCTTCTAGATGTTCCTTTATTCGCTCTAATACAATTTTTGCTGCTATCTTGGCAGGCAGAACGCCCATTTCTCTCCAGTTTTCACACTGAATCAAATCTCCTTTCTTCGGGAGCTTGACGATCATTCTCATTTTCCACTCCCCTGGGAAGCATTTAGAGTTCCAGGCTCCCTCTATGAGGGGATGCAGTAGCTCACTTGATGTCGTTGGTGCTGCTTGTAAGAGCTCTGCAGGAATACCGTCTAGTCCTACAGCCTTGTTGTTCTTCAGTGTTTTAATTGCGGCAATGATCTCTTCTCTATTGGGAGGTGTGGTGCGAATTCAGGCATTTTTTCTTCGGCCCGGTCAAAAGGTATTGGATGCGCATCGCTGGCGAACACACGGTTTAATACCGAAGCGAAGTGTTCCTTCCACCTTCTGAGCTGGTCCTCATCCGAATGGAGCAGGGAACCATCTCCATCTTTCACCAGATGTTGTTTTGAGCTTTGTACACCAGTAAGCTCCTTAGTGATTCTATAAATAGTTCTGCTGTCATACCGATTTGCGGCCTCTTCTGCTTCTTCAGCTAATGCGTTGATGTAATTACGCTTGTCACGTCTCAAGCTACGGTAAACTCTGTCGGTGTTAAACCGGGGCATTCGAGTGTTTGCTTGGGATCTCCAAACTGCAGCTGTGCGTAATCTTACGAGAGCTACCATCAGATGGTGGTCCCGGGCCATTCCCATGTCTGCCTCTCTTCTGTTCCTGGCGTCTAGAAGTCTACTTCAAAAACGTCGGCTGATCGCAAAGTGGTCAATTTGGTTGGAGGTTGCTTGCCCATCGTTGGACCCCCAGCTTATTTTGTGGCACGTCTTCTGTTCAAACATGGTGCCATCAAATACAAGACGGTTGATGCTGCAGAAATCCGCGAAACGTTTGCCATTGTCGTTGCAATCGCCAACGCTATACTTTCGCATAACATGCCCTAATCCTTCGTTGTTATTGCCAACTCTGGCATTCAGATTTCCCATAACCATTATTATATCTCCGCGTGGTGTATTTTTGTAAGCAGCATACAGCTGGTTATAAAAAGCGTAATTTTGCTTCAGGAAGTGAGGTATTTGTTGGGGCATAACACTGTAAAATGGTGACGCGACGCACGTAGCAAAAATGGGCCTTAATTTCAATGGTTATTAGTACTGAGCCCTCAAATATTGGTACAATTATTTAAAATACGTCACATATTGTTCCGTTCCTTCCCAATAACTTGAAAGTCCACTACTGGAATTTTCAGCAACCAAGGAAAAAAAAAATCAGTTTTTCATTCAGATCACATGCAAGCCATTCAACTACTCTTCTGCACTTGTATAAACTCTGAAGCGGCATCGGTGGCGGCGGGCGGCGCGGTGACTACAATATAAATGACTTGATTGGATTCATTTCGTGAGTTTTTGCGTGAGAGTGAGTTGGATGTACGCATAATTTTTCGTAACCCTTTATTCGTGATTTAGCGACAGGGATGGAAAAATCTCAACGAATCTGGGCTACATTACGCAGCAGAGTATAAATTTAACTGCAGCAGCAGCAACACCACCACCAGAGGGAGAGACAGTCGTCACCATCCACACACTATACTCACAGCAGCAGCAGTAGCAGCTAGCTTGAGCTAAGCAAAGAGTTAGATCCACTTGTGGTAGAATTGATGCTGCTAGGCTAGGCTAGGCTAGGTTACTGCTGGTGGTAGTGGATGGTATTGGTGCGTGTGAAATTTATGAAAATTGCCATATGATAACGGTAAATTCAATTCTCTCTCTTTCACATTTTACTATTGCTATTTGCCCATTGCCATTGCCATTGTCAATGCAGCAGCTAATTGCCCAAATGTGCGCAACCAATTGTATCCTTTTTATGGCACAACACATGCAGAGGCTTTACACAGCATAAGGATATACAAACCTACAAACATGCATATATAAATGTGCTTTTCTAGTGTTTATTATCAAGCCTATTGAAGCTTTGAAGACTCATGATTGTCCGGGGGCACCCCAACTTTATACACTCTTCTTGTGTGTGTGTGTGTGTGTGCCTCAATGTGTGTTTGCAAAATCGCATAGAAAATTATTTCCGCATAAATTTGAACGTAAAGTTTTTGCGTGGCACAAGGACTTGAGTTTTGCATCATTTGCACCATTTACTAGATTAGGATTGGGTTAGAGGGTTACTTATGCGATGAGCAGAGGTTTTATTTTTTTTTTTTTTTTGGGGTTTCACTCTTCTAAGTGATCCATTTGTATGGGTTATATCATGGAGACATATGCTATATCCAATATTAGGGTTATTTTAACGAGGTCTCATGTTGCACTTTAGTGGATTCGAGTTAATGGAATATATAGAGTTTCAGGTTTTGGTTGGGGGATGATGGAAATCATTAAGTTTTTGTAAAGAATCATAAAGTTTTATGAAAAAAAGGTTGAATTTCGATTAAACAACTTTTTGTGAAAAAGGGTTGTCCTTTTGAAAATTTTGTTTTATATTGTCTGGAAAAGTTATGACATTAATAGTTGAATCCTTTAAAAAATGTTTCTTAACGAAAAATATCAGGTAAACGATTGGAAGTGCAAGACTTATTTGCCATTCCACAAGATATGCACTCACTTGGGTAGCATATTACTCAGTTCAAGCCTAGTTCTCAGTTTGGATGGAAATGAAATTCTCAAACAAAATCTCTGTGTGAAATCTTTTGCTTTACATTCCACAGCTTCTATTGCAAGCTTAAATTGTTTGATTGGTAAATGTAAAGTTTGGAAATGACACCTTAGGATTTTTCCCATCGCAGTCACATTTTCAAATATTGATAAAATGCCCCAACATATGATGTGGAACTTGTGAGATTAACTTAACAGAATTTCGTAGATTTATACAATTTTGTATCAATTGTTTTGAAATTATAATTATGAAGTGAAAAACGAATGCGTTCCACAATATTTTTCAAAATTGTACATATTTTCGTAACGTCGTCGATAAGAGAATTTGCAACAAGTATTGAAAGTATAGAAATATTACGAACACATAACGTTTTTTATCTGGAAAAGAAATTTTTGAATTGAACTATCAATAGGTTCCACAGTGTCCTACACGTTGTTCACTGAAGTTACTGAAAAAAATCTAACTCAATAATCTTGCACTAGTTTGCCATTACTGCATTTATTCTAATGAAATTGTGTTTGAATACGTTCCACAACCATTTATATGCTACTGTAAGTAAAATAGAAGAACTTGAATGATACTGGATTGTTTGTTTATTATGTTTTTAGCTGCTTACAAGATTTAAATGAAATTATATGTTTTATGTAGAAGTAACTAAAATTTTAGTAAATACATTCCACAGCTCTTATTTTGTAGCAAAATAAAATGTTAATCAATTTTCTCACATTTCTCCCATTATTCTTTAATTGTATTGTCATGCAATTGTGAATTGAAAATATGATTTTGTTTGTTCCACCTATATTTCATAAATTCAAAAACAAATTTTACAGAACAAAAATATAAAAAAAAAATTGGAGCGTCAAATGACTAAAATGACGCTTAGGTACGTCAAAAATCGTAGATCCACAAGGAAAATCTTAATTAATTTTCGAAAAAAACACAAAATATGTTCTCATAAAATAAAATTCAAACCCATTTTTGTGCAATCTGCACCCATATAGGCGTATACAGACTAAAAAAAAAAAACAGACAACCCCAAAACTTATTCAATACCCTTTGTCCTTTCACCCATAAGGCCCCAACTGGTGAGTACCTAGTATCCTAGAGGCCATTTATTTTGTTATTTATTTCATCAACATTTCACTTTGTTTGGTTGGAGTGCAGACGCGCAGAGTGCACAAGTTACGGCCAGCCGTTAAAAAACAATTTTCATCGAGCCTCGCATACTTCTTTTTTTATTTTTTTTTACTTTTTGAACGAGCTTGACGAGATTTTGGCATCGCGGTTATTGTTATCTTAATTTTATTTGTCCGAAACCCGGGTCCTACTTTATTTTCTTTTTATTCAAAAAATAAACAAAAAGAAGAAAAGAAAAAAAAAAACAGAAAGAAATATCAGTAAAATGCACGCGAAAGGATTTTTCTTTTTCTTTTGTTTTTTGCGTTTCATATAATAGTCTACCACGAAAAGCATGACATGCCAGACAGGCAGGCACAGGAAACAGGATACACCAGGACCACCAGAAATGTTAAAAAATAAAGGAAACGAAAAAATCCACATAATATAGCGAAGCGCACGAGAGAAAATTGGAGCAATCATTTTTGTGCACCACCAGCGCGAAACGGCAGTAGGCTGCCATAATAGTTAAGTCCACAGTTAATCGGTCCAAGCGTCCAAAAAGGGAGTCCTCTCTCGCGCGCTGTCAGTGGATATAACCCAAGCCCCATCAACAGAGTCCACGTTGATCCTCTTCAGCTTTAGAGTTTTTGTATCTTATTTGCCATTTTTTTTTTTTTTTTTGCAACAATTCCGAAGAAATAAGACCAGCGAAATACTTGATGATAGGTTTTGGCCCCGAAAAAAAAATGGAAAAAAGGGAGAAACACTGGGGAAAGTTCTTTTGTGTTTTTTTTTTTGTAAGGTCCCCGTCACTCTGGTAGTTTCAACAACCAGGAGTGTGACCATCGATGATGTTGATGATGATGATGGTGGACTGCGTGCCTGGTGGCTCCGCCAAGAATCCTAGTGGTAGTTGACTGGACATTATACTGAGCTCCTCAATTCGAATAGATGGAGGAGACTTAACTGATTTTTTGACAGTGATTTCTTAATTTAATGATGGCGGCTGCGTTTGTCGGTTGCATGTGATGTTTTATTTGCCTCAGACCTGAGAGTGATGGATGAATGTATACGGTCTACGACATGGTAGCATGTTATGCATACGTAATGGGCTGAACTGAAAAGTTTGTGGTTATCTTTCGAAATTGTTTTCACTTTTTATTTTCTTTCTTTTTTGTTGGTAGGTATATGTTTCTGGAAGTGTATTGGAACACCTTGCTAAGAGGCACGTGACTAAAACGATTAAGTTGGTAGGTTTTTTGGGAGGTTCCCGATTTTTGTTGTTGTTGTTTTTATGGGCGATTGATGGATCGTCAATTTTGAAATGAGATTGATTGGATGTAGGTGTTGATGGGCTTCCTTTTAATTGAACCATGGCACGTGATTGGGGTTTGGTTTCGAGTGTTGGGCGCCAGTTACCTGAATTTATGTATATCTTTTTGTATAATAAAAGTTTTAAAGGCTAAATTAGGTTATGTAATGTTTTAAAAAAACACAGACTTTGGGGAAAATTTAAAAAAAATGTTGAGCGTAACACCTGGGATTGAACCGGTGGTGGCGACCTCTTGCTTACAAAGCGAGTATCTTGTCATTCAGCTACCGACTGTATAACATATGATTGGCGGTAGAATGCATGTAAACAAAATGAGAGAATGAATCTTTTGCGTCAAACGACTTTTCGTTTGTTCGATAGAAATTTTTGACTTCAACTGCGTTTGCAGCAAACTCTTTAATTCGTTTTGGAGAAACAATTTATGCAAACGAATAAATAAAAAAAGAGATCAGCGTAACACTGGTGATTGAACTTGTAACCTATCGATTTCGAACAAAAGCTGCTGCTACTGCGCCACGAACTAGATAACTTTCGTGTAACATAAAATGCATAGGAACACTACAGACAATGAGTCAATTGTTAGAAAAATTTGTTTCCTGCAGTTATTTGTTGTAAATTAACTGTGCAACAAACTACTTTCTATAGCGGTTCATCGCAAACTATTCATTCGTTTGCTGCAAACAATAGAATTTTGTAATAAACGAATAGGTGTTTAGATGTGGTAAGCATTTTCGTTTGCCGCAATCAACTTTTGAAAAATCAGGCTTCCATGCTTGGCTCCTCACTACTTCTCCTACTTTTCTTTGATTTCAAAAAAGCGTTTGACGAATGGCAGTGCCATTGCCACTGGAACTATAATGAATTCAAATTGGAGTCAGACGAACTGTTAAATATCGTAAGCATAATTTTTGCTAGAGGTAAGCAATGTTTGACATCCCAAAGAATACTTCTGGACTACAGGTGTAATCCAGCTGAACAAGACCTTATCAGCAGAATTGGAAAGGCAAGTTGCAGTTGGCATTGGACATATGCTTCCTGCGAAAAAGCGATGATTGCATTACAATTCGAAAGCCAAAGCGATGGAGGGGAACCTGGCCAGTGATCACGATGTCATGCTTGAAGTCGTAAATGTTCAAAGGTTAAAAGTCTTATTAAACTGCAACAAATGGTCCTTGACAAAAAAAATATCAAAGGATTTAATTTCTTGACCCACGCTTGACTGAGGAAGGGTCTTGTTTTTGTGTTGGATAAGCTCGCTCTAAACTCTTCGATGTTAAATGGGAGCTGAAATCAGGTGCACAAAATTTTGGGGAAAAGACCTGATCTTTGGTTGAACGAACCCACTTTTTAGGCTTTACACGATAAAATGAAAACCGGCGAGCCTAACTTTATCATGCAGATGATGGCAGGCGATGGCTTTCATTTAGCATGCCTAGAATGCTACAAGCAGTAGCTAAAAGCTCGGAAAAACCAGTTGCTCTATTGGAGAGGCAAGCCCAAGATCCAGACAAGACACAATAGTGTTTCTAAGAACTGTCTGTCACAAATTGAGCTGAGATAATCTGACTGGAGTGACTAGCCCACAAACCTAACAGTGATATGCCGAGGTGGCGAAATCTGGGAGGTTCTTGGCAACAGTCAATCAACTAACCAATCAACCTTTAACCAAGCATGCTATTTAACTTTTGTATCAAATTGAACCTCGTCGTAATGGTAAGTGCGATGGACTGTCATGCCGGAGGTCTGGGTTCGGTTCCCAGTCTTTTCCACCTTAAATTTATTAGTGGTGAGGAACTGAAAAAAACCACCAAGGGTAGGTACTGGTTATCATAAAAAGTGCCTCACAGTAAACTTTACGGTAACGGCAGAAAATAGTATGTCCTCTTCTGACTACCTTCACACAGGTAATGGTTGAGAGTGGAAGTCACTAAACCTTGGCTATGCTTATTTTTTTTCTTACCAGTAACCAGCTTGGTAACTGATCCAAATAGATTAAACTGACTTCATTGACCAGCACCTATTCTAGCACTTTCCTGTTTGGCCAGAACCAATCTTAATCATTTCAAAAATAATGAAGGTATAAGAATCAGTACTAATTGGGCTTTCCAACTAGATAATCTTGATTTAAATCTTCGTTCAAGAGTCTTACAACTTACATTCTGTCCAAACTTAAAATTTCATTTGAAAGAAAAGCTCCCAAGTACAAGAAAATATATCATTCTGTTTCTTTAAACTAACGAGTTTGTGTGTGTAGGCAAGAAAAAATAGGGTCTTAAAAAGTTCAGGCGCCAACAAAATGTCCATTCGTCATTGTAAATATGCAATTTAGCTGATTGATTTCCATGTTCGATAAGTCGTAGGCGTGTACTTGTTAAATCTCCCACCACACATCCCAATCCCAAGCCATACAAGCGAGTATGAGTATACGTACACTCTGCCATCTATTGGACGCCCATGCTAAAGTTAAAAAAAGAAAACCCCCCTTCAAAGTGAACAACAACAACAACAACAAAAAACTTGATAGTCACAAAGCCATAATAACACGTTCAAAAGTTATGGCAGTGACGAGAAGGAGGCCATCAATCAAAACCAAAAAAATAAAACCCCATGAACCCTCAAGCTAAATAATTGTGAATTCGCGACTTGCAAGTCCCAAGATCTGTGAATCAGCTATCTTATACTCTTGTCCGAACAGTGCGATCAGTCGTTGGCTTGCCACTGTTGCTGACTGAGACCGAGACTGAGGCACCTTTCCAACCTTTCTAGACTAGGCACCTACTCGTGTATCGTTTCATATGGCTTGTGTCTCTGATGTGTGCGCGGTTCGGTTAGCCTCCTCTCCATCTTCAGACTTGGGACTCCTATAATAATTGAGAAAGAGAGATGGAGATCTATGCTGAGAGATTAACTAATAATAATAGGTTAGAGAGTTGGGAGGGCGTGTGGGAGTGTGTAATAGAGAATCGCATAGCAATAAATAACCGCACCAACAATGATATTGCTTGGCAATCTAATAGCTTGAGGTCAATATAAGCTATTTACAGTCGGAGGTTATATAAAGAGATAAAAGGTAGACAAAACAAAAAAAAAAGATTGGCAGTCATCAGTTAAAACAAAGAAGACAACAAAAAGATACATGATTGTATCTTTGAAGTTCAAAAATTGTATCTTTTTTTTTTATTATTTTTCATATTGTTGATGGGGATTTTCTGCGAGAGGTAGTTTAATTTATTTTTAATGCAAATGACTTCGATTTTCTCCCTGGCCGAAGTTATCAACTCATCGGGGGGTTGCGTGCATCCAAACTATGCATGTTAGGTATGTTGGTTGTCAGCTAATTCTAGAGAATGGAAAAGATACAAACAAAAACAATTTTCCTTTATATAGGTTTGGTTTGTCGTTTACGAGCATTTAATTTCAAATGACATAAACATTTTGCTAATTGTAATTAGGTATTATAAATAATAATATTTTTCTTTGTATGTTTGTGAGGATTAGATTAGGGGAAGAACATGACATATGGGGATTATAATATCTTTTGA
The DNA here is from genome assembly GCA_948107695.1 of Meliscaeva auricollis. Taxonomy (NCBI): domain Eukaryota; kingdom Metazoa; phylum Arthropoda; class Insecta; order Diptera; family Syrphidae; genus Meliscaeva; species Meliscaeva auricollis. The sequence goes on along the minus strand of OX403619.1, from coordinate 45,990,502 downwards.
CACCAAACTCAATGGGGAGGTTTTTTTTGTTGTTGTCAGATGTTGCATGTGCTGTGTGCAGTGCATGTTTACTTGTATGATTCGAAAGATTTTTAGAATTGTATTAAATTTATTTAAATATTTTAGATGAGTATTCTTGCCATCTTTTATGGTTTACTGGACACACCCTTGTTTTCCCAAAATTTAAAACGCTTAAAAACAAGTCTTGAAACTAATGACAATTGTTGCACACAAGTGTCATTGGTACAACAATAAAATCTGCCATCATTACATATACGAGAGATCATGTTTCAAGATAAAAAATGACGACGATCATCTTTTTTGTTTCTTCTTGACTGACCATGGTGGATAGGAAAATTAATCACAAATTAAGGGGGCGATACTTCGAGCTCCATGTTTGTTTGCCACCATTGCTGCACATAACTTTGAAATTGAAAAAGGGTTACCGGAGAGTAACTTTGATAATTTTTTTTTTAAGGCGTGGGTCTGCTTTTTAAAAATGTTCAACTGAAGTAAAGGAAAGTGGGACTAGAATGGCCCACCAAGATAAATAGCGCTTCAGCTAGAAAACGTAAGATCGAACAGAATTAGAATGTTTTCTTAAGTTTATTTGGCATGACTTAAAAATATGAAATGTTAGCAAATCTAAGATATTATTTGAAATTTGACAGTTCAAAATGTGCCTTCCTATCTCTTTTAACTTCCTCCTTTCCTCAAGGCGGTAGCGGAGGAATTCCCCAGATTGAATCAACGGTGTGGTCTACACTCAGAGCCATAATATTTTTGTTTTCAATTGCGGCTAAAGAATATCCTTTAAATAAATTGAAAATCATTTGCTGGAAAGTATTCGTAGCAACTGTATTATATTTGACCCAAATTATAATTCTATCGGAGCAAACATAAAGATAAACAAAATAGAAGCCGGTGTTCCAGAAGGAAGTGTCCTAGGACCTACCCTGTATTTCCTATATGCAAGGGATATTCTAGTGGATAATAACACCATTATGGATACGTTTGCAGATGATACTACAATTTTGGTACCTGACAAATGCGTCGTCAAAGCTACAAAAAAATTGCAACATGCAACATGCGACTAGTAAGAGATTGGACCAAAAAATAGCGTATAAAAAGTTAATCAATGTTCCAATATTCATTAACAATCAAGTTATACCTTACGCCAATACGGCCAAATACCTTGAAATAAATTGGGTTGCAAAACTAAAATGGAAAGAGCACATCAAAAAGAAACAAGAAGAACTCAACTTAAAATATAGAAAAATGTACTGGCTAATCGGCAAAAATTCTGACTTATCTATCCAAAACAAAATAAGGCTTTATAAACAAGTACTAAAGCCTGTATGGACCTATAGAATCCAATTATGGGGCTGTACAAAGAAAAAAAAAATACCGAAATCATCCAAAAATTCAAGAACAAAGTCCTTCGTGGGGTAGTAAATGCACCATGGTATATAAAAAATAGCGATTTGCATCGTGACCTACAAATAGAAATGTTTACAGAAGTTGTAAGAAAACACGCTGTATCACATAATCAGCGACTGCACAGTCAAATAAACTCTGAAATGGAGTCCGAATTAAATACGAGAAGCAATGTTCGGACCACATGAGCTATAATGGTCTAAAAGCCACGAAAAGTATGAAAAGTAATGAAAACATTGAGAAAGAAAAATCAGATGTCGATCTTTCATAGATTGGTCCAGATTTCTAGGTGGTTTAAGTGAGGTAAAAGTCCCACACTACTTGGTGTCGATAGCTGCCAAGTGTCTTTTGAAGATTTCGCATGATGATGCATTCTCATCCTACATTTTCATCTGCTTCTTCATCTTCATCCTGCATTCTCTTCCTGCATTCATTTGGCATACTGGTCTCACTCGCCAAAAGTGTCTCGATGATACTCCCTCGGGAACAATTTCGTATGACCCTAAGGCTTTAAGGAGAGGGGAAGCTGCCATCGCTCTTCATTCTCTAGCATCATCGGTCCTCCTGATGTTCTCCTGACTTAATCTTCATCCTGCAGTCTCTTCCTGCATTCTTATCCTGCATTGATTCATTTGGCATACTGCTCTCACCGCAAGCTTTAAGCGCTGCCATCGCTCTTCATTCTCTAGCATCATCGGTCCTCCTGATGTTTTCCTGACTTTATTCGCCGATGTTTTTTTAGAAATTTTGGCAGCGAGTTTCCCATCTGCTGCACACAAGAATATGGTATGGTAGGCCTCATCTCAGTTTAAGTTACCATACTGGCAGAATGCGCTTATTGAATTCCCTATCTTGTGAAGGAAGGCGTTGAAATACCAATGTCCTCCTCTTCTCTTCATTTCTACTTCTACGGTATTGCCACCTCTGTTGTGTAAGCCGCCTTTTTATCATACACGTAACTTCCTCCTTTCTGTCGCAAGATAGTCAATGGGAATGAGTCTTGCGATTACAAGGGCACCTGGTTTCGACACCGTTCTGAAGAAGCTAACTATCTTCACGGTGCTGTACTGCTGCCATCTGTTTCCTTTGCTCGGTACTCTTGTCAGAGTGCATCCATATCAGAGAATGCCATGTTTGATTGACATCAGGAGTCATGGCTTGTTGGCAGTGGGACCCCCAAAGTTTGCCATCAGTCTTCTTAATGACGGACGTAGCGTCGTGAGTTCTACTTTTCTTACGCACTTTTGTTGTCTCTTGCAGTAATTATAATTACCGGGGCGTATTCATCCTCGTACCCTATCAGGAAGGTATCATCAAAAAATTCCATGTATAGGATTTCATCGTAGGAGGTGTTCCAAAGGTCAGTTCCTTCAGCTACTCCGGAAGTGATTGCCTTTCTCTTTAGCCTTTCTGTGGTATCATTGGTCAACTCCCGGTCACTTGTTCATCATCCGGAAAAGGTAGATCTACTGTTGTAGTGTTGAATCGTGTCTTGAGCGTCTTCAACGTGTCTTCTGAGTTGAAGAAATTTTGTACTTCCAGAGTTGCCAGCAAGATGAGAAGTAGCGGTTTTCCTGTTTAGTGGATTGGGTAGCCTTCATTACATCTTCCTCTCTAACTCTGATCGGCCGATTATTAATGAAATTAAACAGTTTTATCAGTTTCGAATAGGTTCCGTAGGTGTTTCAAAGCACTTTTTGTTTTTTTTTTCACTACTTCGAATATATTCACCTGGAGTACAGGTACTTTCAATTTTGTTGCAATCTTTCGTGACTAATATTCCTCTTGAAAGCAATCACTGGCCAAACAGAAGAAAACACATGTGAATCCAGCTAATAATCAAAAAACCACAAAGTATTTCTTAAATTGAGGCTAAATTAGTGCCTTTCGTCAGATTCTTTTGATCCAATTTGTGGTTAAATTTGAACAATTTGCTTAAACTTCACAAAGAAGTTAAAAAGTGACCACAAATTAGCATCTGTGGGGGATTGTGTTGCAAGAAAATTACCAGAAATTATGTTGTTACAACTAAATCACGTGTTGTGTTTTCTATATTTATGATTTTTGTATACAATAAAAAGTATCCTGTCGTCCACCTTGCTTCCGTTAAAAAGGAAGAAGAAAAAAAAAAAGTAAAAATAAAAGAAGTCTTGTCTTGGTTTTTATCTCAATTTTTTATAAGTTTTAGGTTTGTATTGTATTTTTTTGTATTTCTCTTTGAAAAAGTTATTTTTATTCTCCTTTTTCTTACTTTTGTTTTGATTTTTTTTGTTGTATTTCTTTTGAGGTTTTGAAATTGAATGTCCTTAGGGCGATGCTGCGTTCAAAATTCGCTTTTATTTAGTGAAGATAGGTACCTACTCTCGCAGCTCTCACGAAGGCGATTGTGTGTGGATAATCTCTAGAAAGGATGTTTTTGAGCAGCAACGGAAGTTATTTCCACACTACAAAGGAAGTTATTTGTTGAATTATTATAAATTTCAAAAACCCACACTCCTCCATATAGTCAACCATTTCAGTGTTTCTTTTATATAATTTTGCTGAACATATATACAAAAAGGAGGAAGGTGAATTTTCATTTTTAGTAAATTTATAATTTTTGATGTATGTTTGGATATGTACTCTATGAGTATTAAAAAAAAAAACGAAACAACGTATTCTCATTTTTTTGTTGTTGTATTTTTTTGATTCCGTTTCCCGAGTGGTGCATGCAAATGACATTTTTAAAATTATTCGTTAATATTATTTATTTGTCGGTGCTTTTGGCGGTAAAGGTAAAAATTTCAACAACAAAAAAAAGTATGATTCCATTATTTCCCATACACACAGTCAGTCCATGGATGGTGGTTGGGTATCATTGGAACTTGGCGTGGGTGGGTATGGGATGCTGGTAAAGAAAGACATATCAACCAGCGAATAGCGAATTGTTATTTTAATTTTTCGACTGTCAAGGATTTCATTATTCCTTTGTCGTGGTGGCTTTTGCACACAGAATTGAATGAGGGTTATTATTTTTCTTTCTTTTTTTTGTAGTTGTTATTCACTTGCCTTGATTTTGAAGTGAAATGAAATAAAGAAAAAAATGAATCTTTTAATAGGTTGATGGAATTATAAAAAGTTCAGAAGATGGAAATTTATTTAACAGAAAGAATATTTATTAAAATCATTTAATTTGGTTTGAAAACATGGAAATTGTTTAATCAAAATGTGTTGGGTTGTCTTCAGTTTTACTCTTTTAAGCATAGAGAATAGGTTCTTATTATCAAATTGCACTCAAGCTTTTTCTAAAGCTCTTTTATGTAAAATAGACCACTACTATACTGCATCTTAACGGAATTCTCCCTCCTAAGGACATTCTGATCCCCCAATTGAAGAATGATTATGAATAGAACAGATACCTCAATTTGAACCTATCTCAAACTGGAAACCTGTAAAAACGATACCTCAGTAAGACCGCAGTCGTAAATTGAAGATCAAGATATATCGTTTCTGCAGTCTTTATAACGGCAAGCCTGTCAGGCAGACTGCACTATCCAACTTTGACGATGACGACTGTTTAAAAATGAGCACCCTGCTTAGTCAGGGTGGGTAAAGATTTCACCGATGTTCTTGATGTTAGAAAAAATCTCTACAATTGGCTAATTATACAGAATTCTAGTATCAAAACCAGAGGCACAATCATTCATAGATCGATCCATAGCTTCCATATGCCAACAATATTTTGAAGAACACATCGCAATGTAGCGCTATTGTGAGAATTTAAATGGATTGGATTTATCAGTCAATAATAGCAAGACTGCGTCCCCAAAACACTCAAGACCGATGTTTTCGACCCAAATTTGAAGAAGTTCTAAATTTTGTCTTCCTTTCCTAACCTATAGGATCTTCTTTTACACTCAGACTACGAAACCAGTGCAGTGCTGAGATCAAACTCCACTCAAAAGGCAATTAAGTAGCAAGACACTCACTCAAGTAACAAAAGTTTCCCTATACAAGATTTTTATTATTCCGGCAAGCAACAGTATGGAGTTTATCAAGAGTGCATAAGAAGAAGAATGTTGTTCTTAATGAAAAATCCGTCGGGAGGTCTTGGGCCTACCTTCGGGAGGTCTTGAACCTACCTACCCCACCATATTAATGTCGAGGGAAGAAAATACAACAGAGAACTGTAGATACAAGCTTTACATCAAGGAAATCAATCTAGCCAAGCGAGTAAAAATTAAATGTGTATATCAACTGAAATAGCTGGTTCATTAACATTTGACTCGATTCACCTCAAACTTGCATTGGTCTTCAGAGTGACTTTTGGAATTTGTATTTTAGGACCGAAAATAACGATTTTTACTAATTTTCTTCATTGGGAAATTATGAATTTAATGTTGAATGAAAGTATATAAAAAGAGCCAACAGAGTAAAAATATCCTTTGGTACATTTTTTTTTTTCAAGAATTATGGTTGATGACATGATTGGTGATGTAATTTTAAAATTTTATGATCTTAAGCGATTTAATCGATTTTGAAGAAAATTTAGCAATTTCTTTCAAATTTTTCAGAACAAAATTTGAAAAAAACAGGATTTTTGGATTTTTAAAACAAGTTTCTACTTTTTTTTTTTTTTTTTTTTTTGAAAAATAACCATAAGTGGTTTTTCCGAAATTTGGGTTTTATATGTTTATAAATATTTTATGGAAATGACACACTAACTTCTATTAAACAATGAATGAGAATTTTTATGCATACAAAAATTAATTTTATTGAAAACGGATCCAACGATTTAGAAATTTGTTTTCTAAAAACTCTTCTGGCGTACTTTGTTTGGAGCTCAAAAACTATTTAAAGATTTTAAGTTTCTGCGAAACAGCTTGACCGATTCTTATGAAATTTTTGGTGAATATTTAGTTGGTTTGTTTTCGGTTGTAAGCTATTTCTTATCCACCCACCGCCACGCCCCATTTTAATAGTTTTTGGTTTCTCGAAAATGGTTCCAACCATTTGGATTAAATTTTCAGGACAGGACAGGACAGGACAGTAGGTACAGTACAGGACTTATGGTAAGTCTTTTTTAACTAAGAAATTATTTTCTAAAAAAAGGTACAGTGAAGAAAAATAATTAGAAACAACTTTTTTGCCTAAGGGTATTCTTTCAGCCGTTTTGTCACAACAACGTCAGTTAATTAAAGCTGAGACAAGAAGAAAACAGCAACAGGTTTCCAGAAATTCCTTGCTCAGAAAAAACCACACGTGCAAAACAAAAAATCTTAAAAGTCGGTAGGAGTTCGCGAGAATGCATCTGAAAAAACGCTCTCATTCTAGAGAAAAGTATTCTGGAGCAACGAATCCAAGTTTAACATCTTCGGATCTGATTGTAAATGAAGCACACAATTAAGAACATACCTATAACGGATTGGCTTTAATGTCATGGTTTGGGGGACATTTTCCTTGGGTGGTGTTTTTTCTGTAGTGCGAATGCGAAGTAAAAAACGTATGGATCAGTTTTATAACAAAGGCATATTGGAAAACCGAATGAAGCCGTTTGCGTTTCAGCATTGAACAGTTTATTACGATTTCCAGCAGAACAATGATTCGAAAACACACTTCTTGTGTTGTGAAGTGATGTTTTGAAATTTAAAAATATTTAATCTTTCAAATGGCCAGCGCAAATTGTGGATCTCAATGCCACGGGGAACATGAGGGCTTTGGAGAAGAAAAAATGAAGATATGCACACGAATTATTAAAAATATGCCAGGACTTGGTTGCTAGATTATCGGGACACTGTGAAGCAGTATTCAGAAACAAAGGCTATCCGACCAAGTATTGAGGCTTGGTAACAAGCTGGAGTTTAAAAAATATTTTTTTCGTAGGTTACATGAAGCAGTGCACCGCATATAAAATGTTTGCACTCTTTGAGAATATAAAATTTGAACTGGTTGCAAATTGAAATAATTGGATAATACATTATAGTTAAGGGGATTGTCCTTTACTTTATTTAAAATTTTACCCATAATTTTGAGTTATACATATATTATCAGTTTTTTTTTTGTTATTTTTAAACATTTTGATAAAAAAAAAGGGTTTGAATTTTTATTTTAAATTTTTCTTAATTCAAATACTATTAATTGCGTTTAAGCAAAAATTTATAATTATTGAAAAAAAAATTAAACAAAAATGGCAAACATTTAAGTTTGTCAAATGTCAGTTGTTGTTTTCTGTTGTAATAAATATTTGTATTTATTTTTTTTTTTTTTTTCATTTTTGAAAATGTTACTTGTTAAATTATTTGTTTAAATTTGAATACAGACAGCTAAAAGTTCACTTAGCAATGTGATCAGGCACCTTAAAAAGGGTAGTTTTGGGTCTTTCGAAAAATAAAGACAAACCAAAATTGAAAATTATTTTGGTGCTGATCTAACAAAGATAAAAAACTTAGCTTAATTTTATATTTAAATTAAAAATTGGCCGTTTTTGCAGAGAAGGGTTCATTGAAATGATTAATTGTCATATTTGCTTTTAACGACGCGACGCACGAAATTAGATTCTTAACGAATGTTTACTGAAAATTCTTAACGAATTTCTTAACTTTCTCAACTAAACTCTGAACGAACTTGATTTATTTGTTGAATTCTTTATTGAAAATATTTAAACTCTGCATTTCTCCACTTTTTACAAAGAAAAAATTCTTAACGAACTTTTCTCTTCTGGTATTTTTCTGAAACTCTTAAAAAATTCTTTCAAAAATCTGAACGAGTCTTTCTTCCGGTGTATATTTTCATTGCTGTATTTTATAAAACTTGACGAAAATCTTCTAAACTCTGAACGAGTTTTTTTTATCGATTCGTTTGGGTTATTTATTTTCTTTGACATTTTATTGAATTTAAAGCAAATGTGACAGTTTAGCATTCAATTCACAGTCATATAAGTCAGTAAGTTAGTCTTTTTAGTTATTATTTTATCAATATGCAAAAAAAATTTAAAGACAAATTTAAGACAAATTGGAGAAAGTGTCTTTTCTTTAAACAAAAATAAATTGATAAAATCAGTGAGAGAAAACAGATAGCTTTGAGTTCAGGGAACATTTGGATCAAAAGCGCTGATTACAGGGAGTGTAGGAAACTTCATTAGAAGAATGCAGGGACTATGAGCACAGTAGGATTTTGTCCGGAATGTTTTAAACACAGGGAACTTTAAATATAGCAAAAAGCCAGGCCTTGTTAATTGAATAGATATTGGAATTTAGCAACTAATGTTGCTAAATGATAGTTTAGGTATAAAAGTTAGTAATTTCTGTAATACAAGGGATCGTTATATCATGGTCGTTGACGTATCATGTACAATGGTTACCATCTTCGTTTTTAAACAAACAAAATATTTTTTTTATTTATTAAAAATGAACTTAATTGAAAAAAAATACCAATAATAAATATTTTTAGAAAGATTTTAAGTATTTATATTCCTTCAAACAATACTATGGGCAAAATATTAAAACTTGAGATAATTTTTAGATTTAATTTAAAATTTTGGATGATCATTTTAGAGGAATTTGGCCAGTACTACTTTACTACTTGATTTGACCAGTAGCGAATGCAAAATGCCAGAAAAAATGCTGCGATTTTCAAAAAATACTTATTAAAATACTCAAACCTTGTTTGAAAAAACAAATTATCTGCCATTTTCAAGAAAATATTATTGGAAATCTAAAAACAAAATTTCAAAAAAAGTTATCAACACGTTTTCGAGAAATTTATTTTGCTAACGACTGTTAGCTGGATAATTTTTCGACTTCGTTTGTAGCAAATTTTGAATTCTTTGGGGTGAAACAATTTACGCCAACGCCTAAAAAAAACAAGCTCAGCTTAACACTTCTGATTGAACCAGCGACTCTTTGAATACGAACTGTATAATTTATAATCAAATTAGAATACAAGTGAACGAATTGAGATTAACACTGAAAGAACGTATAGTTTGCGTCAAACACCTTTTCGTTTGCTGGACTACTTTTAGATTACAGCTGCGTTTGCAGCAAACTCTTACATTTGGTTGGGTTAAATACTTTATGCAAACGAATAAATAAAAACAAAAAAATCCAGCGTAACACCAGTGAATGAACTTGCGACTTCTCGCTTCCGAAACAAAATTCTTGCCATTGCGACTTGAAGAAGATAACTTTCATTTGTCGTAGATTGGACTACATTTTCTCCGGCAATCATTGGTTGTAAATGAATTGTATATTTACACCGAAAATGAAGGTCTTTGCAATAAACTACTTTCTGGAAAGATTTTTTCGCAAACTATTCATTTGTTTGCTGCAAACAATAGAATTTGCTAGCAAACGTAAAGGTACTTAGATGTGGGAAGCATTTTCGTATACCTCAGCTAACTCATGAAAGAGAGTTTCAAACGACTATGGGATGTTTTGCATTATGTTTGCTGTTATAGAACTAAAATTTGTGTCAAACTTTATACAGTCGCTACGAATTAATGCCAGGATTTTATTAACTTTCAGATACTAGTATCAGATACTACCGTTATTTTTCGTCTAAAAAAAATGAATTCTGAAAATTTCTCGGGATAGTCCCGAAAAAAGGCTAAGAACCAAGTTTGAGTAAGTAAACTCATGCGCTTAGGCTGTGGCTGTGGAATGTATAACTTATATTAGTTCCTATATCCCAAGTAATTTCTAAAAGACAGACCCTACTTGTGCAGTCACATTTTGTTTGTCTAAACTGCAGGAGCCATTAATTAGAAAGAGAAGAAGCTTTGAAAAAGGGCATAGCAGTAGTACTAAAATATCCGAAGAAAACCCCCAGAAGTGTGTGTTTTTGAATGCTAGGTTCCGAGTTTGAAGTAAATCGTTGCATCTGCTTAAGTCATAGATTCATTAACCGACAGATTTACGAACGACATTTTGAGACCCTACATTTTGTGAGTTCTCTGTAGAAAATCAGTGGTCCCTAGCTAACTTGGTCTATTTACGCACCCTTAGTTGGTTGAGTTTGGTCTCCAATTAATAAACGATCACGTTGTCCTGTCCAGGGGTCCCAGGGTGTTTAGGACTCTCTCGGTGAATGAGTGTCTCCCATTCTCCATCAAAAGCTGCCCAAGAACGTTCCAAATGGAATTGGAAAACAAATTTGAGCTGGGGTCCTAATTATCCATGGCTCATCACTAAAAACTAATAGAAGGAGTTAGCAGACAGATGTTGCCATGAGAACCTTTGCATGCTTGTTTCTAGACCCGTCATTTCTATGTCCATTAAATTCCCAAAATGTACCTTTCAAGTTCATAGAGTACCTTGGCCCTCTTATCAATATAAAAATCACAAAATTCTTCAGAACTCAAAAACCAATCATCTTAGAGTTCCAAAAAAAACTTAAAAATAACAAATCATTTGCTATAAGCCTCGCCATCACTTTGCCACTATCTATCTTTAGAAGAAACACGAATCCCATCATATGAATGTAGAGGTATTGCCAGTCATAAATAATCTTTAACCGCAAATTAATTATTAATCAAGGACTCATAGTTGATTTATAATATTCGAATTGGCGTAAAGTTCGTTTTCTTATATATGTTTGTATACTAAAAACCAGACTCGTAGGTATATACAGAAGAGCAAGACGCACCATAATGATGAAGAATCCATCTTAATGAAAATTCCAATCTAATAACAGAATTAATAGCTGCCTCCTCCGGCACACCTCCACCCCAACATCTGAAAAGGAGGCGAACTTATATCGATATGTGCGAATATGTGTGCAGTGTATTATGAGAGTGCTGGAATTTCACTGGTGCGATCGATGATCCTGATACCTGCACCTGCATCATTCTACCATAGAGAAGACGACAACGACAACGAGGAGGACTGCAAGACGAACATTGCCGTTGGTGGCATGGCGGTGATCAATTCGCTGAGAGCTGACCACAAGAATGAAATGCGAATCGAAATTGAAATCAAATTCAAACTCGAAGCTCTTACCACAGACATTGCCATGAGAGATCCACTATATTCACTTGTAATCGTCGTCGTCCATCGGGAATATGGCTACGTCTCCGTCTGATGTCTTTGGGATTGCTTTGAAAAATATATATCACTATGATGGTGGAATCCTTTAAATCTCATATAACAAATCGCATAATTACTGGGGCCCTTTAGCTGGGGTCTGGTTAGGTTCTGGGCTGGGGACTGGGGGCTGGGGACTGGGAACGTACTGACCGAACGGACGGACGGACGGATTGAAAAACACTCTCCGTATGGAACTGAAATAAATCAGTTCTCGTGTCTGACTGTTGTGCGATGGTGGTATTTCAGTCCGTCAGGTGGACAGCGACAGACAGACCAACCAACGATCAGAAACGGAGGACGACTGTGGTTTAAGGTTTACGACGACGACTGACGACGACGTTCTATGAGCCCTGCGGGTGAGAATTTCGCGCGTCTACATTCGACAGGCAGAAAAGCGCAGGCACTCACGCAATCATCATTTGATTCCAATTCGCATCGATTGGAAGAGTTTGGTTTGAGCGAGGGGCAATCCGCAACAGCAGAAATATCAAGAGGGAGCAGTAAAGTGTTACAGAAATCGAATGGCTGCTATGGATATGATATGGCATGTTACTGGGTACAACCAAAACAACCAGCAACCAGCTAAAGCAACAGCAACAAACTAAATGCATGGACAGATTGGTCGAGGATTTGTGGCCATAAACAGACAGACAACACAGACATATGGCCAATCGAAGTGGAAAATTACTATAATCAAGTGCTTCTGTGGCAGTTGATGGTTTTTTTTTTATACCTACTTTGTTGCTTTTCTATATGGACCTTCTGTTGGGGTGCCGTAAAGTTGTTTAATTCGCATGACTCCATATCTGCAGTTTGAATTTCCTACTCCTTTACAGTGGAATTAATTTTGGCGAGATAGATTGAACAATTTTGAAAGGAAAAAGAATTCAAAGCTGATTAAAACCAAAACAACTGATGGATATTGCACTTTGAGTGGAAATTGTTATGCATTTCAAGGAGTTATTAGAAAATTAACGGTTTTTATTTAACAAGGAGTGGTAAACAGCTTTTGAAAAGGCAAATGAAAAAGGGATTCCATGGAATAAAGTTGTTGGTACTTTGGCAGAGTTGGGAGTTACACCCATTCCAACTGCTTCCATTTCAATACTCACTGATATCACGCTTTACCAATTTATAAATCTCTCCTCTATATGCGAAAAATTATACAAGACCTTTGAATGATTGTGCTTCTGGTTTTGACGTGAGCTTTTTGCGCTTTTCTGTGAAGAATATTCTTTACAAGTCACAGGACAGCGTTGTAGCATTTTTTGAAATCTCTTTTTGACATCAAAAGCATTTTGAAAAGAAATTTTGAACGATTTTGCCTGTGTAGCGTTCGATTTTTTTCGTCATGTATTCTTTGTTGCTTTTGATTATCAAAACTGAGACTGAGAAACTGAAAAAAAAAACAATAAACCCACAAATGAAAGCACGAATGCTGAAAATTACCAAAAAAAGATAGCTAGATAATTTTTTGTGATCGGAAACCACGCTGGCAAGTTTCTTGTATTTGTTTCTTTTAATTCGTTCCAGATTATCCCTCAAAAAGCTATAGGTAGAGTAGGTGCCAAATATTGATTATAATGGTAAGCGCCTCAATTAATTGAGGAAACTAATGCTTCGCACGTTCTTTATTGACACTAGTTCTGTCAAAAATTAATTTAATACATCACTTCAGTGGCCACCGTGATAAACAGTCCAACAGTGAAGTGTTTCAAAACTGGAGTACCTCAAGGCTCAAAACTTACACTTTTTTGTACAAAATCAACAGCTCCCAACATTTACCAGTTGTCACCGTCTAACCTAAACCGACCTTCTGAAGAACACATTTAACAAATGGACTCTTTGTCATCAAGTTATTTTTTTTTATTTATTTCCAGATATTAGAAACTATACCTGTTCGTTCAATAAGGCCCAGCGACTCGGACTATGAAGCAGTGCAGCTACTGACAAAACCAGCCGAACAATTCAGAAGATAATAAGAGACTAGATGTTGACAAGGTATGTATGAATGTTGAAGAAACTAAACTATCTATCAAACTATCGAAATTGATACACTGGAGAGCAAAAAGCATCCCAAAGCTAAAAAGGACAGACCTTACAGAATATCTTCAAAACATGTGCAATCAATCAACTACACAACGAATTGCTGCCAAAACTTATATCGATGTTTGCTGCATTTAGGGACAATACTGTAAACTATCCAGTTGACAGCAAGACCATGAGCATTTCAGAAGAAATAGCCAAAATAATTGGCTACTCCAAGCCAAAGGTATCAGTATCACTAGATTAAATGGGGGATTCCTGAGACAGTGATAATCTTCTTAACAATGATCCTTAATAACTACATCAAAAGCAGCTTGATCCCCCGAAAAAATGGAAAACTTTAATAATTGTTACAATTTTTAAGAAAGTTGCCAATTTCCAACAACCTTAATTAACTTCTAGAAGAACTGATAGTCAGGAATCTCAAATCAGCAGTGATGTGTGGCTCAGGACTCAAAACTGTCAACAAGTGTGCTGTACAGGATCCTGACCTTCTTCGATCATCTTACTACAAGTGAAAGTTCTACAACAAAACATTAACACTCATAGTCGGAATCTGATTACCAGCTAAATGCAATGTCAAGTATCAAGACACACTCAAGAACTGTGCTCGCAGGAAAGCCAATCTTGTTTTCCATCAGCGAGTCTTCATTTGCTGATGCAAAGAAGAACCGAACTGAGCCAGACAGTGGAACGTTTCGTTGTTTTGGACCACATCTCAAAGAAATATATCCAACTGCTGAAGTTTGAGGAATCTGCCCCTAACGAACACTTCGCAAGACACAACGGCGGAAACATTACTTACATCGGAACTTGTTTGTATCACACCACACAGATTAGGTAAGTTAGGCTTAGTCGCAAATTATAAGAACATCGCAATCTACCAACCCAAGCTTTGAGTGAATTTTTTATGACGAATATACCAAGAATCTTCAGGAGCGTATATAGCTGGACAGGGTACGGTAAAACTCACGCAACAAAACATTTAACGAAGAAAGAAGTTTTGAAATACTTAATCGTTATGATAACCAACTTGATGGATTCATTCAGGTACTAACGTTAGCATCTAAAGTTTTGTGGCCTTATTGCATTGATTACCAGTTTTAATTTTGAGATCTTTTTTCAAAAAAACAATTCGATATGGTTGTTTGTGGAATTTAGAGCTGACAAACTAGCCAGGCAAGCTTCAGCCCTCCATAGTGGAAGGAGTCCTCATTCCCTAAGAGAAGTGAAGGGCAAAGTATACATACGAACAGTGAACACTAACTATCTCGTTCAGATCCTGACACACTGCAATATATCGAGGAAGATATGGCTCACTTAAGACAAAAACTGATCTGAGGAACTATTAGATAGATTCCGGCTTGATACAAGCAGGGTAATAGCTGTAAGCACAGAGCACTGCCCTATAGGCGAACATGCAACCAGACTCAGTATTCCATACAAAGGATTCCGTGAAATATACCTACCAGTGGCACGACTTTCTCACGAAGAGCCAGGACTGCCACTGACAACCATTTCCTGGGTACGCGTAGTTAACAGAAATATAGGAGATCTACAATTTTCAGTCGGTAATCGAACCCAGATCTCCGGCGTGATGGTCCATCGCACATACCATTACGCCAAAGGGTACTGAACTAAGCAGATTGAATTAAATAAAAACAAATAAATACAAATACAACCCAAAGCTTAAATTTCTAAAACAGAGATAACACATATTATCACCTCCCTTGAATTGAAAAATTAATGGGTTCCACATGGTTTTGAAGTTCATAAGGACCGTTTCTGAGCATGTTTTCCAAAGGCAACACAACAAAAGTTTATATTCTTCAATAAAAAAAAATCATTAACTTCAAATAGAGTTTTTGAAATTAGTTTTTTTTTTATGAATATTTAATTTTCACTTGAACTGAATACCTACAAGTCAGGTTCTACAAGGCATAACCTCTATTTTCAAGCAAAGCAAACAAATTGTTGTATGTTGCTTAAAATTATTTCCTGCATGGCTTATAGTATTAAAAACAATGAAATGAAAAATACGTTCCACTTTCTTCTTAGGATCCACAAAGGAAATAAATAATTAAATGTGGAAAAGTTTCACATTTTTTAATACCTATAAGTTTGTTCTGTTTTCAAATGGAAGCCATGTTTACAATAAAATAGTCGTCGTTTGGTAGCACTTAAGCCCTAGTCATTCCCGTAAAATGGGAAATAGAAAACAAATTCCACAAGATGTGACATTTCATAAGATTCTGAACATGTTTCCTGGGGGGAACAAAATTTAGGGTAGATGTGGAAACATTTTATTTATTTTCTTTCAAATTAGAAGTTGTAGATTGTGGAACGTAAGGCTAACAATTACTGAAGAATACATGAAAATACCCTGATCACTGGAACTATACCTTATCAAGCTAAAAGGCATTCATAAGAAATCATTCAAAGTCATTTTCTTTCAACCAAATTGGGTCGGTATAAATAACAATCCACAAAGACCTCTCACGTCAAAATTGTGTTTTATTATTTCTTTTTTTTTTCATTTCTAGGGAAAAAAAATTCATATCCCAATCCCGTATCTTTGTCAGCGACTTTTATTAATCTACACCAATTTGTGAGCTTCCTAGAAATCAGCCTCTTTCATTTTTATATGCTAGACAACTCCGAAACAAATTGACAAAATTCATCTCAATCAGGGATGTCCATAGAGATAGAAGGATGCCACCAGGCAGAAAGAGAGAGATAGAGAGAGTGTGATTGCGGCATCATATCGTGTGGAAATTAAGCCTCTCCAAACCATTTGCCATAACCAAGCCGCCAAGACAAGACGAAACGACAACGACAACGAGGACGAGAAGAACGACATCGTCATACATATGTCGCGTCGCGTCGTGGTCTTTTCGTCTTCGAGTTGATTCTCTTCGGCGCGATGCTAAGGTCTATCCATTTGGCGCACCGCGCAAAAAAGCAACGGAAATTGACCAAACAATGAACCCCTCCGACAGATACTAAGTGCGCCCATTAATTTCCACCTCATGCACTCTCGCCTGCTGCTGTTGCACTATGCAATAACCAAACAGTGTGCGCTCCAAGCCATTTACTCGAGAATTGGCCAACATGCAAATCCCAAATGTCATATTCCTATGCATAGCCTCATGATGATGAGTTCCTCTGTCCTCTCCCCTTGGATTTCTGGTATTCTCTTATTCATAATGTGTGCCACTGCTGGCTTCACACACGACGCAAAGTCGAGTTTTGAATCCGACCAACTGCTCAGCTCACAGTTTGAATCAGGCCCCGAGGAACAGTTGTTCGGATGTGTTGGCCAAGCCGGGATCCGTAGCAGATGTCCGCTACATGTCAATGTCTTCTTTTGCTCGCCGGCACAGATCTCTCTTATTCGTGCGGGTTGGAACTCAAACTCAATGTCTTATGTGCCGATCATTGCCTACGGTATGGGATTGGGACTGGTGTGCCGCCACAATCGTAACTCCATATAAGATTGGAAAACCCAGATCGAGATGATGTATCTTTGGATGCACATCAAAAGCCAGCCCACTCTTAGAGGAAGCGTCTATCAATTTCTATTCTCCGCGACCGACACACGAGCTGTGTCGTCTGTTATTAAATCAAATAAATATGTACTGACGCACGCTTTGGAAAGGACACAAATCAAAATTTGCTTGAGGTGAAGGGCAATAGCAGCACTAACACACCAGCATCACTACCACACCACACACATCCGTTTGGCACTTCTTCAGCCAACAAAAACAACAACAACAACAAAAAAACTAGGGACTCCAGTCGATTGTGAAACAATAAATTATATCCAACGCAATGCAAAAACAAAAAAAAATCTTCTTTTCAAAATGGGAAAGGGAGGTTTCTTGTTTCTTCTTCTTCTTTTTTTTTTTGTTGGTTGGCCCAAAAGCAAGGACTCAATTCACAACACAGAAAACGATGAAGAAGAAATGCCAATGGATGGGTATATTCTCTTCTCTCATCCTCAAGCCCAAGAAATGAACTGAAAAGGCATTAAAAAAAAAATGACAATAAATTTTATTTCATTTCGGTGATTTCATATTTTAGGGTGGAGACGATAATTCTTCAAATTTGACACTCAACAGTCGAATATGTGAAGGTTTCTTCTTATTCTTCTTCTGCTTCGTCTTTTTTGTCTCTTTTTTATATGTAAACTCCCTGAGCCCCAAGGAGAATGTATTGAAAAGTCAAGGCTGAAAGCCTAGAGATTTATAATGCACTCCTGAAAGCAAGCTGACTTAGTAGGTTGGTGCCTATACTGGAGTACCATGGCGAATGAAGTTTATTGTTAAAATTATGAAATTGTGAACAAGATCGAATCTGGTTTAAGGTGGATGTGAATTATAAAGAACAAGGTTAGGTATATAGATAGGTTCAACACCTTCAGGTATTTTAAATGATAACGCTAAAAAATTGTTTCCTAAGAGCATAAAGTTAAGGCCCTCATTGCCACATGAAAGAGACTTTACTGAAAATTTGCCGCCTATTAGTTTACCTTAACTTTGAAATTGGAACTGTCGCAGCTAATTAGAGACTTAAACTATGGAAAAACCAACACTTCACCCATAGTTTTCTAGTAGTTAAGTTTTTTGTTAAGTTGCAAGTTTAGAAAGCACAAAGACGAACAAAACAATATAGCGACCAATTAGCGGCAAATTTGCGGCAATTTTTTTCTATCGAATCACTTCCCAATCGGTAATGGATGTTCTTTACCACAACTCATGTACCACAACTCACTGAACTTAAAGCTGAAATTGTCGTATTTTTTTGGGGAGAGTAATTAGGTTCTTATGGTTCTTATGGTAGAAAATTGCTTAACTTTACCCAGATAGGTACTGTTCTACAGATTTGACAAATCTACAAGAATGTGGATTGATGAACAAGTCTCCAGTTTATTGAAATGGTGTATACTTAAGGAGATACCCACGATCAGTTTTCAAGCAAAGTAAGAAAGTTCAATTGCCGCCGATCAAAAAACCTTTATGTAAGTCGAAAATTTGCAGTTAAATTGCCTTGTTCGGACGTATGTTATAATGGGACAAAAAAATCAATATATTTTTACATGCGATTGAAGTTTTTGAAGCCGTTTTGCCAAAAAAAAAACTTGAGGTTAAGGTCCCTGATGTTTTACTTGACTTAGTAGCAGGTACGTATTTAAAGAATGTCTCTACCTATGGCTAATTTTCTAAACTTTAATGATCGAAACTTAATAAAAATCAAGTTTAAAACAGATCAGAGGTTCCAATTATTAAATGGGGGTCGTTTTTGCAAGTCATGTTAAAATCGCTTTATGATTAGTTAGATTAAATTGTGCGAATCACTTTAATGTTGAGGTTTTTCATCATATAATTAACTTCTTTTTTTAATTTTAGGACCTTGAGGGCATTATAATTATTTTTTCTATTTTAAACAATATTTGGGGATAGTTTTTTTCGCTACTTTAGTAAAATAAAAGGAAACTGGACGATCAAGTGATAAAGGTGATAACATGACCCAAAACGGAATAATGGGGTCCTAAAAATATATTTAATTAATTGAAGTGGATTTTTTTAAATACTAAGAAATAGGTATATGCTTTTTATAAGTTTATAAAATATTTTATGAAAATACATAGCTTCTTTAGAAGCTATGGGTCTGAAAAGTATTTTTGTAAATGTATGGTTTTAATAGGTACTAACATATGCAAATATTATTGAAATGACTTTAGGCACCATGTTAAGGAGAAAACGCTGACTATTAGGACCCCCTAGACTTTTAAATTTTGATAAATAACGATTACGATCATGTTACTGCTTTATACTTATAACTTTTTTTTTTGTTTGGGACCTTGAGTGCATTACATTACTTTTTTTTTTTTTTGCTATTTTACACAATATTTAGGGATAGTTTGTTTTGCTACTTGAGTAAAATTAAAGGGAATTGGGCGATTAAATGTGGATAACATGACCCAATATCGAATAATGGGGTCCTAAAAGTCTATTTAGTTAATTTGAAAACCAGGTGCATTCAGATTTGCAGGAAATTTTGTTAAACTATTCAGAAATATGGGTTAATAGAATGATTTATGATAGTCTCTTTTGAAGCTAGGGGCTAAAAAAGTTTTTGGTAGATCCATGGTCTTAATACTAACGTATGTAAATATTTTTTGAAATGACTTTAAAAAGCTTGTAAAGGAGAAAACGCTCACTATTGGAACCCCCTTGACTTTTTAGTAAAAAACGATAACGATTATTGCTACGATTTAAAAAATATTGTTATTTTATTTATAACAAAGTAATGGGGTCCTAAAATATATTTTATTAGTTTGAAAACTAGAGGCATTGAGGTTTGGAGTGGATTTTGTTAAAAGATTAAGAAATATAAGCATTTGATAAGTTGATTAAATGTTTTATAAAAATAGCCTCTTTTGAAGCTAGAGGTCTAAAAAAAGTTTTTTTCGTAGGTATGTTCATGGCCTTAATACTAAAATATGTAAATAGTATTGAAACAAACTTTTAAACTTATTAAAGATTCCTATTTTTTGTATGTCTTGTTGAGGTAGTGAGTATGAAGAGGTCAAAGCTAAGCTAAGACATCCGGTTTTTTTAAAAACCCTTTTCAGACCCATCAGGTATTTAAAAATTTTAAAATGATTACACATAAAAGCAAAAATGGAAAGACTTTTCTTGACCCCTATTTGTGAGTGAAGGAGACCCCAGAAAAGCGTGATATGAACCCCTTAATTGCCAAAAACTATTGTTGTGTTAAGTTTGAAAAAAAAACTGCAAAAGTTAAGAAAAAAGTTTAAAATTTTCGCAGGAATTCTTTAAATATTGTGATTTTAAGACCTCTAAAAATTTCGACAAATAAATTGAACATTACGTGTTTTTAGTATTTTGATAAGTTCACTTCTAATCAGGTAGACATGGCGTATTTTTATGACCCAAATAAATAATATAGCAAATTTTTTGACCCCAATTGTCTTCTCCTACCTATTTTTTTTTTTTTTAACATTGAGATAGCAGAAAGTGTTATTGACTAAGAATGGAAAAAATACAAATTATGTATTTCGCATTGAAAATATCGTCAACGAAACCTCATCAATGGAATACAGTAGGGTCGAAAATCAGAGGAGGTTCTATATAGCAGTCGAAAAAGAATAAAGACTTTAATCTCGCCCAATAAAAATACAATTTTGTTCCCAATTCTTGCATTAAAAACCTAACGTCAAAAAATTATGAACACACACAACATGAAAACATTCCTTCAAAGTTCAAAGCAAAGAGTCTGAATGGAACAAAAGTCATCCCACTTTTTTATGACAGAAGATCAATGAAACTGTCAAATTTGGTCCTTTGAATGCAACCATTTACTAATGCACTGAACACTGAACACTAATTTACTTTACTGAACGAAACTAGACTTCATATTAATGTTTTGGAATAAGTAAATGGATATTATTAAATAGCTTATTTTAAAACATATAAATATTAGTTATATAAATGTAAAAAAACTTTTAGAAATCACTTACCAATGGGTTTAAAATGGTTGTAGGCATATCAACTTCATTGAGGAGTAAATTGGTTTCCTCTGCTTCTTTTAAATAACAGGAACACACTTTAAATCACTGAAGTCAACACACAACACTTTTGTTCCGATCATAAAGCACATTTTTAAAGAAAAATATTGAATTTAAAAAACTTAATTTTATATAAACACTGAGAAGAGGGGATATTAAAGATTTTATTTGCCTCATTTGAACGAATTTAAAATTAAAAAGAAAACACAAACAGGAATTTAATGAAACACTTTTTTTTTAGAAACGAATATGAAATTAAAAACAGATTTTCTATAATATGATCAGATTTCTTATTAAGGGACAAAAGGGAGGGCTTTTTTTTTAATTAAAACACTTTCGATTTTTAAGACACTTTCATTTTATTTCCCAAAACACGAACACAACACTAATTTATTTCGATTATCGAATAAAATATTAACACTTTAACACCGGCACCATTATTATTGTATTTTTTTTTTAATAAATTCACAACCGAATATAAGAAATTTTAAGTAAAATTAAAAATGTTTTCTCGTCATGTGATCGCGAAGTAAATCAATCAGACAAACACGAACACGTTCACTCGAATTAACTGCACTTGATGGATTCGGCCATCTTTTATTTTTTGAGAGCGCGCTTTGCGAATTGAATTGTCAATTAGGATATTCAAGCAAATGTCAATTCAAAGTTGGTGAAAATTGTTTTACATGATTTCTTTTAAGAATAGCACAACATTATTTTTTTTATTGTTTCTATCATTGAAATGAGTTATTTAACAGTTACGTATGTCTCATTTTCAATGTTCTTTTATATATGTTAATCCAAATGTGATTGGATGACCTTTAAGTGTGGAGGAATTATTTTTCTGAAAAGAAAAGTAAAAAAAGAAAACACTGAGTTAAATTTGCTTTTTGGTTGTCACTGAAATTAAATTAATGTTATTTAAAAAGGTTTCTTATAATGGTAGGCATAAAAAAGGCAAGCTGTGCTTTATTATGAGATGAATTGTTGCCATTTTGATTTTGTGTGATGTCATCGGGAGTGATTGTCAATAATTGTGTTGTTTTTGTTTCGATTGAATTCGCTCATCTGACAAACAAAATGACAATAATTGAGATGTTTCACTTCCTAGGGCGAAGACATGAAACGGTCAAGTAAACGTGTGTACAGTAGCGAGCAAAAGAAATGTACGTAATGTTAAATGTTTTAGGGAAGAAAACAAAGCTGTTTTTTTAATGATGGCTTGAAACTTTGCACACAGTTGTGAAATTAATCGTATTTTTTAACCGGTAATCAAATTGGCATTAAGGATTTTTTTACTGCAAGCAGCACAGTAATCCAAGTAAGCACCTGGATGATTGCTTATTTTGTGTAGGGATATTCCGGAAACCATATGAATTCACATTTGGGGCCCAATATCCCTAAAAACAGTTTATTTCAACACGATAATGACTCAGAAAACAAACAGACGGCTGGCAGGTAAGTTTTTAGAAGAGGAAAATCGCTTTGTTTTGGGGTGGCCAATGCAATTTCCTGACCTGAATCGTGTAGAAAATGAAATGGAGCTTATGTTTTAAGAGATTAGCAAAGTTAAAGCTTTGAAATTATTAAGCTGATGGAACAAATTAGAACAGAATGGGACTGAATGGTGGGGTTCAAACCCACTAACTTGCCGGACGGGACTTACAAAGCTGTCAAAACGGAAAAATGACAGTCGATCGGATGGCTTTCAAATGATTTTATTATTTGCTCAGGGAAAGAGCTGTCATTTGGTCGTCCGGTAAGTTAGTCCTAATATGTCCAAACAAATTCATGCATTCGATTGGCTCTAAAGTTAATAGGTTAAAAAATTTACTTTTTGGGACAGTTTTAATATTATTAAGTTTTTGGAATGGGATTCGTTAAAAATCGACGCACATACAATTAATTTAACAACTGTGGGCAAAGTTTCAAGACATTATCACCAAAAATAGCTTAGTTCTTGCCTTAAACAAGACCTTACCCACCATTACGTTCGTTTTATATTTGTGACAAATTCAAATTGATTTCGTTCTGTCATTGTTTTGGTGTGGGCGTGTGGCTAACAAATTTCGACTCAAAGTTTTATTTTATTTAAAATACTGAAAAAATCGATTTTTAACTCGCTTAATCAGCTTTTTAAATGAATTTGACCTCAAAACGAGGTATTCTTTCTTATAAAGATGAATATTTCTTTCTAGGTATAAAACTTTGAAATGAACTTTCAAAAATAAATTGGTATGCCATTTTTATGATATTATTCACAACATCTAAAAACTGAGTTTTGAAAAAAAAAAACATTAACGGCCAATTTCTTAACAAAGTTCGAAAATCAGAATCAAAACTATTATTTTTAGCTCTCAGTTTTTCTAATGAAAAAAAAATAAAAATGAAACAATTTGAGTTCTGATTTTTAAGTAAACCGAGTTTTAAGAGCTAGAACTTTGTCAAAAAATTTAATGTAAGTAGTTTTTGAAAAAAACAGTTTTTCAAAAAAAAACACCTTGTTTTTTAATCCAAAAAAATATTTTCGAAAATTTTGTTCCTTAGCTTTTTGAAAAAATGCGAAAGTAAAATAATTTTTCCCTTATAGTTTTATTTGTTTGCGGAAAAAATTACACCACTTGTTTGAGAATCCAAAATCTAAGGTTTTTAACACATTTTTGAAATTTTTCTGAAGATAAATAGTCAGGAAAATGAGTTTCAAATTTTAACTCGCATTTTTTTGCAAAAAGTGGCATAGTATTTTAGTTAGCCCTTAAGTAAGTCACGAAGGAGAAAATCAGAATTTAGAAATAACGTTTCTATGGCACAAAGACCGACCATATTTTTTTAAATTGAAATTGTATACCTAAGTCATTTTTGAGAAAAATAAGTTTTTCTAAGACCGGTATAAAGCAGGTAGTGTTATTTTTGGTGCAAAAAATTAATTCTGTTATATCAATCATCGTCTATATAAGTCTCATCAAGTCAAAATTTACCTATTAGTGTAAGTAAAATAGTTTTAAAGCTTTTTTTTGTCCATTCCCCTCTTCAAAATTTATGACTTTCTGAGACCTACAATTGGATTTTGAATATATTTTTCAATTTGGCAAATCACGTTAGGTAGGTAGGTATTTTTTACACGTAGTAACCTAATTACTTGGTTGTTACCATAAAACCCATTCCTACAGGGTCAAATTTCATAAAAAAAATGCAAAAAACGTTGAAAATTTCTCGGTTTTTTGCATATTTTGAATGCGTTGCCTAACCAAAATCTTGTTGGTAAACTCCAGATTCAGATTCAGCACAGATCTTTACCCAAAACTTTACTTCAAAAATCTTTTCTATCCTTAATAATACAAAATAGACTTACATACATATATTTGATAAAGTTCTGTATTCAGTTCCAAATAATCAGACCTGCATAGAGTTTTGGAATATGTAGTTGAATTTGTTCAGCAATATGAAATGAACTTTTAACTCCGAAAAACCAGTATTTTGATGAATTTATAACTCACATCAAGGCAATAAGGAAAAGGATACATGCACCCAGGAACATGGGGAATGGGATTGTTTAAGCTTGAAGTTCCAATTTGAGTTATTATTTGTCCACTCAAGAAAATGAACACAAACTAAAATGTACACTCAAACATTATTTCGAAAATCAACCGAAGAGATTTTAAAAATAAAACTCACTCACAGAAATTCATTAGAACTTTTATATTCCAATTTGTTTTAATCAGAATTAAACACGATTGTCAACATCTCCAATTGAAAAACATGTAATCTAAAGAAATACAGAATTTTATCAATAAAATAATTAAATTACAAAAAAAAAACAGAGGAAATTGAACCACAAACCAACCACTTAAAAATAAATTCACACTCAGTCTTTTTCGAAAGCTCTCTTCAATTCAAAGCCATTAAAATGCATTCTTCTCTTTTAAATGCCATCCCGAAAAGAGCCAGCAGCTGTCATCTGTCAAAATCCACAAAGTGAGTGTTTTCCCTACCTACTGCCGCTTATGAAAAGTGAATTGATAAAAAAGTTAATAAAAGTGTGGTTTTCTCAATAAATTTTCAACAAAGTTGTGTTTTAGTGATTAATAAAGTGAAGATGATTACAAATAACAAAAAATCTAGACATAAACTTGAATAAAAATTGATAAGTGAACCAAACAACTGTGCCACCATACAAAAATTCGTTCACAATTTGCTAACATTTGGGGTGAGATTTGAGTAATTCAATGCAACCATTAAGAAATATGACCCAACTTTTATAAATTTGTTAAATAAAATCATTATATTTGTAACATTTTTTTTGGATAGAATAACAGAAATAAATTGAAATGCAAATGCCGTCGGCAGCGGCTACAGCCGCAGCTACACGATGGATTCAAGTGACAGCTAAAACAGCTGTTTTCATAAAATGAGAATCCCCGCCAAAAATTATTTCTCTGTTGCTCATTCTCTTTAAAATCTTGATGATTTTTCGCTGAGTTTCTCTTCTGTGCATATTTCTCTTGAAATTTGTTCATTTTTAACTCAATTGTATTTTCCACTCGTCTTTCCATCGAATGAACTCAAAAATTCCACTTTCTTATATTTTTTATCATCATACGTACTCACTCATTATTGTTGAGTGAGTTATTTTTATCAAATCAATCAATCAAACTGAGTTTTCTCATGTTGTCGCATCACACATCATGAATGCAACAAACAAATCTGTCCTGTTTTCTATCTCTCTTTCCTTTTTATTTCAACTTAATTCGCCTGCGCTATTCTCGCCAGCATTTTGTTGCTACAAAAAAACACAATTCAGAAGCAGCCGCCATATAAAATCACCATATTCGTTAACACCTCTCGGTCTGTCTCGCTTGAATGTGCGTGATATGGCATAGCTCTATCAGTTTGTTGCATCTCTCTACAGCATGCTTGTCACTCAACTTTGCTTTTAATTAAATTGGTCGTATTGTTGTTTTTTTTTGTAGAGTCTTGAGAGTTTACCCAGAGTGAGGCACTATTTGTGTGACTGTGTGTGTATGGGGGAATAAATCATATTGGGTGTGATGTTGTCTCGTTCTTGGGAGCTTCTTTGATTTTATTATTTTTCAAAAAAAAAACAAAGGAACAAAAATCTGTGCAAAATGTTATGGAAGAGTGAAAAAGACAGAGAGGAATATTGAAATGAGTTAAGAAAAATAATAATCAAATATGATAAAAGAGTAGCATAGTGGAGGATGATTTTTTGTATTTTTGTTTTTAATTTCTGTGCTTTTTCTGTGATGTTTCTTGTCATTTTAATCTTTTTCTGCTGGGTTCTGCTCTTGTTTTGTACCAATTTTTTATTTTGTTTTGTTGTAAGACCAAAGAGAAAGGAGTAAGACAAGAAAAGTATGAAATTAGAAGTTTTTCGATTATTTGGTTAGTGTTGCCGTAGTTAGTATTTAAAAAAGGTTTAAATTTTTTTTAATGAAAAAGTAAAACAATTAAATATTTAACTTGTGTAGACCTAGTTTTTAAGTGCGAAATTTCGAGCTTGTCTCGGACTTAGCTAAATCAAATGAAGAGGGAAACAACGTAACAGGTGGCTCACACAAGTGGACAACGACCTCAACACACTTGGCGTGCGTTACTGGAGGCGACTAGGTATGGACAGCGCTGGCTGGAGAGGCATGTTGGTTGAGGCCGTAATCCATTCTGGATTGTAACCGCCACCTTAAGTAAGTAAGTAAGTTTATTAATGAAGAATTAACCGAGAGTATTGCGCAGTAATATTGTGTCGTAGGTATAAGGCTGGCATAAGACGGCTTTTGGGCATAAGACACGAGTCAGCTGGTATTTATTGAATATTTTCAAACTTATTTTATAAGTCTTTTGGGGAAAGAAATGAGGACAGTAATCATTGTGAAAGACATCCACCAGGAATACCAGGCGATACATCCGACAGCCCAACCGATCGAGTACCTACATTAAGATTTATTCACATCAAGAGCTTTCAGGGAAACCTTTCTAGGATTCTTTCCTACACTTTCCTGTCAACGAGTTTACTGAAGATAACTTAAATCAACTTAATGAAGATTGTGTCTACATTAAGCTTTGCCGGACTCAAGGTCATGATAATGAGACATACCATGGCGGGTATTCATGCAGACTTTACACATTTTTCTTAGCACCTACGCTAAGTTGGAATAATCTTTTAAAAAAATTAGGTGGGGAGGTTATTAAGCCGTCGAAGAAAAACTTTTGAACTTCTTTGTGATCCGCAAAAGTAAATTATGAATACAAGAAGTTCTGCAACCATACTCTGTTCTCTACTGTACTATGCGATGCTTTAAGATTTTGTTGTATCTTTCATTCTAGTGCGATATTTTCGAACAAGTTCATGCAACATAGAATTACTCGCAAAAATTCTGGACTCACTCTAGTAAAAGTATTAAAAAATTGAGGCACTCACGAGTTTTATTCATGAACATCGTGAAAAAGGTGAGAGAATAATGTACTGAGCTATAAATTTCAATTCAAAAGGGGTCAAAAACAAAAAGAAAAGAAAATTATGCAAGGGGAAAATGCTTTTTTAGATGCTGGTTTGGACATTGGAAGAGGAAACACGTTGTTAGATTGTCGGAAAACATTTTACACTGAACTTATGTATCGATTTAAGGCCAAAAATTGCTGTTTGGAACGAAAGAAGAGCTGCATGATGGTTGTTTCAATGCTTACAACGATAACAACTAACAGACAACATATTTGGGGTATTCATGCAGCCTGGTAAACGTGGTAAAGTACAATTTTTGGTTAACTAACTGTCATTTCCATAGAAATGTTGACATGTTTACCAGGTTTACCAGGTTTACCACGGATGCATGAGTACCCCTATTGTAAATCGGGCGAATATCGCTTGCTTTACCCTTACGGGTACTACGCCCTCTTAAGGTAGAACTATATTAGAAGGATCACAACCGAGCGAATACAAGCAATTCAATGAACGTTCCCATAATTACGTTTGGCTACGCTTCGTCATTTCGCTCATCAACCGCTCCTAACGAAGAAAATTTGACAGCTGATTGCAATTGTTGTTGTAGAAAGCAAAATTTACTTCCAATCATTCAAGTTCCTTAGCTTATTTTCGTTCGTTTTTGACACTTGCTGCTTTACATGTCCGTCTATTATAGTTCTACCTTTAGTCAACCCCTGCCTATGTTAATATCTACAAAATTCAACTATCCAATTATTAATTAAAAGAAATGAAGACTAACATGAATTTTTCTTGATTCATTAACCACACCACGGCAACATTGTATCAAAAAGTATTGTTAAAAATCAATCCTGTTAATTTTCATCAATTTAAAAGTAACTCTTGCCCGCAACATGTCTTTTGTCTTAACAGCAAACAAATTCCCCTATTTAACACCTAAAGAACAAAGAAATCACAAGAGAGGGTGTGTATCATAATCATCAAGTAAATTAATATTAACTGCCATCAAAAATCACAAAAACTACTTGCCCCGTAAAAACATTAACAAAACAACAATAAAACAAACAATACACTATCCCACCTTTGTATAAAAAGAGGGGCGGTGCCTTTGCATTATGCTCTTGTGATTGTGAGTATCACCAGCAGCCAAACAACTTGTCCATCTCACAAAAATCTCAAAATGATTGATTTCTCAGTACACACACCCGCAATAACAGCAACAAAATACAGCACAAGCAGAGCCAGCAGCAAGCACATGCACAGAGTGTAGAGGGTAGTGAAGTAGTAGTTGATTATTCTCTTGTCTTCTTTCATTCCAACCAATATTGTTGTTGGTTTTGTTGTTTGGTCATTCCCACTTTCTGCTCTGGTTTGCCTTCTTTTGTGTGTTTTTGTTTTCTATTGCAAATTTATCCTTTTGCTAGTGGTAGTGGCTGTTTGTGTTCGACAAACACAAGACGAAAGGTGAAATAATGTTGAGTGACAGCTGAGAAAACCCGCGATGGCTGCAATTCACGTTTACACTGTTGTTGTTGTTATCAGACAGAATAGCTACAACAGCAACAGCAGCAGCGCAGCACCACTCAACTCAAACTAAAAAGAAGCAAAGGCAAGCAGAAACAACACAAGATGGAAAAAAAGCAACAATCAGAATCAGGGTAGGAGAAAGAAATACATTTTTTTTTTTGCAGAAAGAGAAGGCGCGCATGGTTGGGGAATATAATAAGATTTGTATCAGATTTTGTATTTTTGCTGAATGTTATTTTGCATGAGTGAACGGTGGAGCAGGAGAAAAAGTGTTGTCGTGGTGTTAATGAAAAGTTTGTTTTAAAAGAATTTTTAAGCTCAGAAGATACTGTTTAGAAGACCTTAAAAATTTGTGAAGTAATTTGCTGAAATTGAAGGGTACCTACCTACTGAAATTGTCTTATTCTTCTTTATATTGCTGATAAAGAATAGAGGACCTACACACCTTACCTTAGGTACTCAAGTTTTAGATAGGAATGTATTAGAACATCCCAGGAAGTAGGGTAAATATGTAACCTGTCTTATATTTTTAAAGACCAATACCTCCCGGTAAGCTAAGCCATTACTTTCAAAGAAGATCAATTGGATGTATTAACTTACCCTATTTTGATTAAAGTGGTGACTGTGAAGTTGGCCCTTAACGTAACTAGCCTACCTATTCTAATGTTTTACTGAACTTGGTACCACAAAAGTGAATTATTAGTAATACTTGAGCCATCCAAAGTGAAGATTTCATAGCCTTGTAACAAGCTTTTGATATATTTTTACCTCAAAAAAATAGGGAATACATACTATCATGCTAACTTTTCTTCCCACCATTTGTTGGATTGGAATAAAACTTCCCGAATATAAATCCCCAACTCGTAACACTTTAGGTAACTACTGCTCTACTCCGGAAAAGAATCTGGAAGTATCCGAGAAACAAGTGTTGGACTAAAACTGCACTCAGTAGCCTGATTTTGTGGGAGCCTGAAGAAGACAGAATATTTATTTTTGAATGCAAGGTTATTGACTAGAGTAAGTACGTCGTTTTAAGCCGCAACAAATACCTCAAATTCTGAAGTATAGGAGAATTTGTATAACCGGCTGAGTCCCGCTTACAAAAATATACCAAGCGTTTCGCGGATTTCTGCAACGCTAACAGTCTTGTAATTAGTAGCACCATGTTTGAACCCTGTTCCTCACCGAACACAGCTACGCCTTCCTGCAAAAGATTGGAAAAACAGGCAGAACTTCTTCAGAACGTCCACACCACACTGTCTTCGAATTCAGCCGATGGAAATCGTCACGCCAGAGTCTAAATAGAAGAATAGGAGAAATCATGGCAGGATAACATCATCTAGAAGATGCTTGAGAATGAATAGCAATGGATGCGAATAACCGCGAATCTGACTCAGATCCTGAAAACTAAAAAAACAAGAGGAGCCGGTTCCATAAATCGAAGCCGCCTAGACAAGGAAGTAATGCGCGAGTAGTCTCGAGGGGAGAGATTATCGAGACACTTTTAGAGGTTAAGTCGGTATGCTAAGCTTGAAACCCCTAGGAGATCCCCGACACACAGGGAGGTATGGATACACCTCCTTATGTTTGAAAACGAGATGAGCCACAAAAGCCACAGCTAAGCTCGGTACCCACAGATAGGCAACCATCAACCTCTAACCAAATCGACTAGCTTAAAGACCAAGCTAAAAAAAAGGAACAGGTCAAGAATCCATAGCCAGTTCTAGTACAAAGATGTAAGTGGCAGTGGATTGCTCATCCGCTTCGAAGAGGCAACAATACAATTGCTGGCCAAGCGATGCATTGGATGTGGAACTCACTCCACAGGCAGATAGAGGAACGGTTCAGCCGAGAAGCAAAGGGAATCTGCACAATATGCCGAAAAATTGGATAGCGCGTAGGAGTAGTGGAGGCCCTATGTCCCTGAAGGGAATCACAACGGACTCAATAAAGTGGATTACCCTAAGCAAAACATTTTGCATTCAATGCAATAATGACTATGCTGGGAACGCACCAACAACCTTTTTATGCAGAAAATTTAAAGCGCAATTAGTGTTGGTACATGTCGCATTGTAATGCAGTGCGAAAAATAATTCACAAACGCTGGCAAATCACAAAATTATACAAAAACATCATTGCAACTTTGCAAAGCACAATAACAAATAAAAAAAGCTGTTTTTAAAGTTAACACCACGCATTTCTGGTCCGAAATTGGCTCTAAATATTCTTTAACGCGAGCCCTCAAAAATATCTTACGCTTGCGATTTACACAATTATACAATAACAATCTTTGCAACCTTTGCAAAGAGCTAATTTGAATAACAATATTCACTATATATTTGCAAAATTGCGAATCGCAACGTCATAGAAGCTCTGCACTACCACTTTGCAGGACATACTTCATTGAAAAGTAGCAACATGCAAAGTTTCCGATCGGATATTAAATCTAATTGTGCTTTGACGAGGTTCTTATATATTTTGCAACGCTCGCAAGCTCGCAAGTCATGCAATTTTGCAAAAAAAACTTAGCCCAAATCATTTTTTTTTAAATAATTTTAACTATTCAATACCTAAGATTAAAAAAGCTTTGAAGTGCAAAAAGAATTTTTACTGAACCCCTTGCGATTTGTTTTTGAAAAATTGCAAAGTGAAAAGTTATAGTTTCTGTTGCGAAATTTGAATTCAGTCTTCGAAAATACGTATATTCAATCCTTTTATAGAATCCGTTGCGGTGAGATTCGTAGTCTTTTCAGCTATATTTTCTCATTCAGAATTCGCAGGTGAAGAAATGTGTTAATGAAAATGGTAAGGTAGTTCCTCGTATTGAGCAAGCAAGTTCATAATTGCTTTAAATGCGAATGCGAACCCTGCGAATCACACTGAATCAACGGGAGTAAAGTGTTGCTGATTCCTTAATAGGCATGATTGTCTTTTTGGCTCTTTGAATCAAAATTTCCATGAGCTTGGAATTAAAGGACCTTAGTAGCTTGGAGACACAATATGTTAATAGTGTTCTTCCTAATTTAGTTCTTAATTGAATTTTCTGTGTCTTCACATCAACTCTTTGTTGAACTTAAATTCTTTATCGTAAAGTTATCATAAATATTTAGAATAACCACCTTATTTCTTACCTAGGTAGGTACATTGAATTCAAAGGACCTTATCCATTTAAATGCTAAACCCCTGCCCCCCACTCCATCGCTAACGCTAACTCAATTTATCCATCTCGTTCATAAATAATTTTCCAATTTTCTTTCTCAATTTTATGCGTTTGTATTGGTGTATAGAGTTTTTCGAGCCATTTATTCCTTTTAATTATCCACATCAATTTCTATTTTCATCATAATAATATATTTAAGGTAGAAAATGTAAGAAAAGGAAAGGCAAAAATTCATTCCAGAGTTCGTTCCTACCTATCTCACCTCTCTGTCGCCATCACCCCGCAGTCGCGCGTCGACTCTCGTTCAAGGCTCACAAATCTTTGTCACTTGACTTCCTGCACTTTTATTCCATCAGAGGTTTTGCTTAGATATTTCATTTCCATCACGCTGCCACCTCCATCAAACTTCCTCCTCAGAAAGTATATATCTACCCCCCCATCGGAACCCACCCGAACCCTACGGGCGCACTATGCGGAGCTCCAATTACGACGCCTGGCAATAGAAAATGACGAAGACGACACGACGACGATGGACGAGGAGGAGAACGAGAACGGCTCGGCGGGCGACCCTCTCTGACCGGTTCAAATGTATAAATATAATATAGAATAAAATGAGAATCCCAGTCCAGGATGCGATTTTCAAACTCCTTCCACTTTTCGTCCTCGAAGCAGAGAAGCTATGAAAATTAACGGCCATTATTTTCTTGAATTATTACACCCTACAGCACAGATACACAGAGAATATCACTCATCCTATGTACCGTTTGGTTGTCGGTCGCCCACGACCCCTGATGGTAGAAAATTAAACAAATACCAAGTGGTTGTTTGGCGGGTACTGGCGCTGGAGCTGGGAGCTCGTGCTTGGCAAAGGGGATGGGAATGAGATTGGCGAGGACACGAGTGTTTTTCATTTGCAAATCTCTTGCCAAACAGACACACAAATCTACACTCACTCGCACACAAAAGTCACACAGCTCAGAGTCTTGTCAGAGCAAAAGAAGAAGCTACTCTCAGTCTCAGGATTTGTTTTTTTTTTTTTTTTCATTTCTTTTCATGATGCTCATGGGCTTCTGTAGGCAGTTTATCAGTTTTTTCTTGTATATTTGTACCCATGGCCCGTCCACGGCAGCATGGCAAGTCACCTTCTTCTTTAGCCTGATGGTGAAAACGACAGCGACGAACTCGACAAGGATCTCTTTTTCGTCCCACAAAGCTAGAGAGCTCCTCTTGGCCCGTTCACGCGCGCAATCACTCAGTTGAATGTTTTTGATAGAAAGGCAAATGCGCGGGTAAAGGACCTCTTTTTTTTTTTTTTTTTTTTTTGTTTGTTCTTTGTCTCTATGACTTTGCTTGGGCTAACTATGGAAATATATATGTATACGTTAAGCTCTCTGAGAGGAGGATGAGTAAGGGTATAATAAGGCATAAGCACAAGGGTAAGGGTAGGTACTTGTTTTTTATTCTTTTTGGCGCAAATTTATTGTAAATTGGGGCAACTCACAGAGTATACAAGTGGATGAAATGAATATGAAGTTTTGCTATTGAAGAAAAGAATAAGGGACTGCTGCTGCTGTTTAAGCGGTTTCTAACATGGTCGGAGCTTGGGAAATATTTGCTTAAGGCGAAGGGTGCGAGAAAATAAAATAAAATTTAATAGTAATTCTTTTTGAGCAGAAATAAAATTATAAAAGGTTTTATCCAGTGCGGACACAAAACACATTTCAAAACTAAGTGTCTTTAAGCCTATTAAAAACTATGCAACATGTTGCCAGGCAATTAAATTAGCATAGAGAGCATAGAGTGCTTGTAATATTTTAGACTAAATTTGATGAAAAAGTCAAAAGGAGTAAACCCAGAATTTAAGAACTTCATGCTGGAAAATAAGTTACCTCACAGAATGTTGCAAAGAGCAAAAAAACATAAGAAACTGCAGATAGCTTTTTATTGAAATTTAGTAGAATTAAATAACAAAATAAAAACTGTATCTTCAATAAAAAAGAGATATCAAATTAAGTGCCCAGGAACCAATACCAGGGCACGCAACAAGTTGCAGCCGAACAAAATAAAGAAAAGTATGGTTTATTAAGAAGTCCATCATACGTTTTATTTTTAGAAAATCATAATAAATCCAGTACAAATATCATTATTACTAAGATAATATGCTTCAGGCAGTCAAAATTAACTTTCGCATCATGTTGCACTGCACTGCAGAAAACAGAGAGTATATTTTCCAATGGGAATTATTTCGGAAAAAAGGAAAATAAGAAGACTTAGGACACTAAGCAAACCCATGCAACATGTTGCCACAAAATAAACCAATCATATCGCTTGTAGAAAAAAGATACCTTACCTATCGAAACATAATGTCTGGGAACTAATACCAGACTCGCGCAAATTGTTGCAAGAGAATGTTACAATAGAATAATATATTTTTTCTACAGGTCAATACATAAAAGTTTTGATAAGTAAAAGATTATAATAAAAATAGAAAGTTCATGCTTGGGAAGGCCACATAAATTCCCGCAACATGTTGCTCTGGACTGAAAAAGATCAAAAAAGGAAGTTCTCCATAAATCATTTGATAATAAATTAAATAAAATAAACATAAAACATAATGCAAACAAATCTTAGCAATTTAAATATTTAGAAGGATACCAATTTAAATATCATGCAACATGTTGCAACCAGCAAAATGAGTGTAATGAGTTGAATTTTTAATGAAATATTATTGTTATAAATATAGTCAGAGTAGGTATCTGCATAAATAGCACTTACCAGAAATGTATATAGGCTACCATTGCCTACTAACGATCCAGCAACATGTTGCACCTGTAACAAAGAAACGTAAAAAGTGAGAATCAG
Source organism: Meliscaeva auricollis (assembly GCA_948107695.1). NCBI lineage: Eukaryota > Metazoa > Arthropoda > Insecta > Diptera > Syrphidae > Meliscaeva > Meliscaeva auricollis. The sequence goes on along the minus strand of OX403619.1, from coordinate 45,955,358 downwards.
TTTTTAATTATAAAAAAAGCTAAGTTTACAAAACAAGTCAGTCTAAAAATCTAAAAAAAATCATTCTAAAAACATTCTGAAAAGGTCATCAACAAGTTGGGGCCCTTTGAAATGTTATATACATATCCCTAAGCTTTTATTTTTTACTATAAAATCCTCCCTATTGCATTCAGTTTGTAATGCCATCGTCTTCACTTCAAGAAAATAATATAAGAATGAAAAGTATAGAAAATTTATAGAAATGAAAATCCTTCGGCAAACTTTTCTACTTTTCTGCTTTTCTGTTTGTTTTTTTTTTTTGCTTCTCTACGTTACGTACTTTGCTATTTGATGTTCTATTGCCTTTCTCTTGTTTGTATATTTTCATAAATTGTTGTGTGCGTGTATTTCTATTCGCTTCTGTCTGTGTTAAGGGCAATTAAAAAATATTTATAAGTCCCCGAACGGCAAATTTACCCTTAAAAATATATATATTTATCCACAACTCGTAAATGTTAAGAGATACGTACCTACTTATAGCACACAACACAACCCTCATTGTATAATTTTCCAAAAATATATATAATAAAATAGAACAACAACAAAAAAAAAATAAAAAGCAGAAAACTCAAAACTCATTGCAAGAAAAGGGAGCCAAAAATGAAAAAAAAAAAAAAAAAAAAAAAAAAATTACGGCAATGGATGTCAGTACTTTTGATTGATTGAGTTGCCATTGGGAGATTTTCCAAACATCGAGACGAGGACGATGACTATACAACGCCTGTTTAGAGTTTGTTCTGGAAAAGAATTATTATAGGTAGGCGGTTGTGGGGTGGTATGGCATGCCAGTATACCAAGCGCACAACCCTTCTTAATTACTTTGGCCCTGAATAATGGCGACGGACGGGCTTGAGGGTGGCAAAAGGCACAAAGTAGGTATATACATTTCAGAGAAAACTGTTTTTGAAATTTAAATTAGATTTGAAACCCTCTTTGCTCTTCCTCTTGGGTCTGGGTTTAGTAATTTTGTTTTTTTTTTTTTTATTTTTAACTTTTTTTTTTCCAAAATGGCGATGTGCCATAATGTGCGCGCTGTCATAAAAATCAATTGACAATAAATTACGTCAGTCATCTATCAAAAAAAAAAAAAAAAAGAAAAAAAAATCCAGTAGGTATCTTTTGGTTTTATATTTTCGTCGTATTCTTTCCGGCATCATATAATTTCAATACTTCTGTACTTAGACACATATACTACCAACCAGCAGAAAATTCAAGCACTTTACGTGTCAGCATTCTCGCGGCAATCTCTCAAAAACACCCTGAAGCCTCAACACGACGGAATATATGACGGTTCTGTTGTTTTTTTTTTTTTGTTCAAATTTTAAATTTATGACTGGGATGAGTCATAAATTATGATTACTCCAAGAAAATATACTTTCGAGTAAAAAAAAAACACCAAATAAATATTGGAAAAAAAAAGAAAGATATTTTGTTACATTACCAGAGATCAATTCAATTGAATTTGGATTGATTGGGAACGATTTTGTTTTCTTTTTTTCAGTAGGAAAGAAAAGAGGATTGTTTTCGAATCGAGTTGTGTTTCAATGTGGCTATGCTGCCGTGACGATATTTCTTTTTGAGGGTTGATTTTGTTATTTTTGTTTTGAAGAGTAATCAAATAAATAAAAATTTTAATCAATTTGATGGTTTATTATCCGAAAAGTGAAAGAGAGCTCAATGAACTGTAAAGACTATGACACTGCCACTATAGTGGGTATTACGTAGGTACTTGTGTTTTAAAGAAATGAATCTTTAATGGTTTTTAATGTTTAAGGGATAGTGGTTTTGGTCAAGGCCATTGGACATATTACACTACATTTCTGTGAGTAAAATGAAAATTGTGTAACTTTAATACATAAGTGAATATTAGAAAATATATATGACAAAGTAGATAACTATCTATGGTTTTCAGAAAACTGTTTAACCTAGCTACTATAAGCTATACTTATATGTACTTATAGGTTATTGAATTCAATGGAAATTAAAGGAAATAGTGTTCAGGGATTTTTGGTATTGAATAGGTATACCTAAATGTGTGGTTGGAACTTAGGTAAAGTCAAGCTTTAAGCCAAAACAGGTTAAAATTATTAGAATATTTCAAAATAACTTATACTGATATATTTTAACTTTTATAGCTATTTTTTAAAAAAATGTATCTTGAGATCTTTAGACTCACAAAAATAATACTGGGGTTTGTAAAGATATGCAAAATTCAGTAAAGATGGAAAATTCCAATTACACGCAAAAAAACGCGATAATTTCGTGTTTTTTTTTTTTTTTTGATTTTTACCATTGTTTCATTCAGCGCTCGAAGTCGAATAAATGAATTTAACTTCAACTTAACATCTTACACAGCAAAAAATCAAAACAAATTTGACCCAAGATCTTCTTCATACGCAAACGAGAAGGTTGCAGGACTAGTAAGCGGATTTTCTTGCTTCTTTCACAAATCTGCTCGACTGGCGAAATTCTTAAAATTTTTAATTCTGAACGCAATCAATAAAGTTGAAATAATGGTAGGCACTGTTCTTTTTAATTTGGTTCCGGTTTGAAAACGGCATCCATGAGAAAATTTTAAAAGTCTTAAATTTGAAGTCGGTTGTTTTTCTTTTAAAATGTGTTATTTTTATTACAATCAAAATCGTTCGATTTGTCACTTGAACCACAAATTTCTAATATAGCGTTGAAAGTTTCAATATAAAATCAGCTTACCTAACAGAGAAAATGCCCTTTCTCCCCCGATATTCGTATGGTTTTTTTGTATTCTTGCTTCTTATGAAAAATGTATCCAGATTAAAGCAGGAGCGTCGAATGCGAGAAGAACAGTTGGTCAAACAATCAAGGTAGCCGAGCACGAATTTGAAGTGGTGCAATCCTTTAAATACCTTGGGTCAACAGTAGCAGCCGATAACAACATAGATGCAGAAATACGCGGGCGGCTTCTCAAATCCAACAGAGCCTACTACAGTCTGTCAAAGCTATTCAAATCCAGAAATCGAACCATAACTTCAAAACTGCTGCTGTACAGGACCATGGTCCTGCCAGTACTCATGTATGGATCCGAGACTTGGGTGCTAAGCAAAAGTCACTGTGACCTCTTAGCCGCGTTCGAGAGCAAAGTCTTACGGAGAATTGTTGGCCCCATATGTGAGGAAGGACGATTCCGGAGACGGTACAATCATGAGTTGTACGCAATCTACCTTGAAGCAGACATAGTGACAAAAATTAGGCTCGGTAGACTCCGGTGGGCAGGGAACCTGCTCGGAAAGTATTTTGTGGTACATTCTATGGTAGACGGCAGCCTGGTAGACCATGCTTGCGCTGAAGAGATGGCGTAGACCAGGACGCCCGAAGCCTTGGGGTGCGCAACTGGATGGCGTCGGCTCGAGACCGGGATAGGTGGAGAGACTTGTTGAAAGAGGACAGGACCGGACCCCGGTTGTCGGACCGATGATGATAATGATGATATTTTTTGGGAGTTCGTACCATATTTCAGCATTTTAGCATTTGTTCCATATTTTTGCATATTTTGTTTCGATTATCACCTTACATTTAATAAAAGTGTCGTTTTTGCTATCAACAGTCAACTATCACCTTAGCCGATTCCATCCCTGGGTTTGTTTTTTTTTTACTGACAAACATAAATTCCAGATTTTCGAGTGTGTGAAGTTAGCCCCCCTTTTTTTGAAATCGTTATTTTTGAAAGTTGTTCCAGGTTGTTCCCGGTTTGTACCGGAATGTTCCAAATTTTTTTCGAAAAATATTCAAAAATGAGGGTTTTAGACCTAAAAAACCGTTTTTGACCTAGCCCCCCTTTTTTCGAAAATTTAATTTTTGAAAGTTGTTCCGGGTTGCAAAAGTTGTTCCTAACAATGTTCCAAATTTTTGGACCTCTAACTTCAATATTTCGGAAGTTATGGCCCAAAAACAAAAAATATGTAGCCCCCCTTTTTTCGATTTCTTGAGTTTTTATATTTTTTTCTTGTTGAAAAAAGTGTTCTAAACATTGTTCCAAAAAATTAAACTCGTAAAATTTGTATTTTTAAAGATACAATTTTCGAAAGGTTTTTTCAAAAACTGTAAAAAAAATATACTTAAATTTTTTTTTTTTCAAAAACTAGTTTCGAAAGCAAATATTTAATGACTCATACATGTTTTGAAAGCAGCCTATATTTTAACAATAACAATATAAGCTTAAAAACTCACTTTAAAAAAAAATCCTCAAGTTTATAAATTTTCAAAAAATTTCATAAGCCCCCCTTTTTCAAAAACCAAAAATCCAAAACTTGTTCCAAGTGAAACTGTTAAATCCCTGTGACATAGCGAAGTTTGATCAAAATCTATTAAGAACTAGATGTTTAAAGTGACTTAAACGGTTTAAATAAACTTTAAGCTCACCTGACCCCCCTTTTTGAAAAATTCAAAATTAAAAAAATGTAATATGTTTATTTTACGATTCCCTATAACATATTAAAATTCCATTTCTTTAAAATATTTTTTTAGCCCCTAAAATCTCAAAAAACTTACCCCAACCCCCCCAACCCCAAAACAAAAAAATTTAAAAATGTTCCAAATGCACAAATATTCAAACAAAATTGTTCCAAAATTTCATCAAAATATATTGGAAAATACAGATTTAAAGCCAAAAAAACAAATTTACGATATTAGAAAATAAGATCGTTTTTAAACCACATTTTTTTGAATTTCAAAAATCAAAAAATTGTTTCGCAACTGTCAAGGTACCGCTCAAACCGATCCATGCTAAAATTGATAAAAAATTCATGTATGATTTTATTTTTGTTGATGTGCTCCCTAGGCCCCCATTTAACAAAAATTATGATTTAAATTTTTTTCTTAAAAACACTACAACCACTTTAAACAACCCTAAAGGTTTCATTCGAAAAAAATAAAAACTAAAGATTTTAAAAATAATAAACAAAGTCTACGATATTAAATAAAAATTCTTGTTCTGGCCCCCCCTTTTCGAATTTCAAAAATCCAAAACTTGTTCCAGGTTGTTCTAGGGGTCCTCTAAAATGTTCCCGAAAATCGTTTCTTAATATTGATTTTTAGTATGAAAAAAATCAGAAAAATGCTCCCCCGGCCCCCCTTTGGACATATCCAAAATCCAAAAGTTGTTCCAAGTGCAAAACCACCCGAATCCAAATGTTCCAAGGTTTCATTCAAAAATATTGAAAATTGAACATTTAAAGCCGAAAAAAGACTTTGGGTGAAAAAATCCTGTTAATATTGTTTTGGCCCCCCCTTTTCGAATTTCAAAAATCCAAAACTTGTTCCAGGTTGTTCTAGGGGTCCTCTAAAATGTTCCCGAAAATCGTTTCTTAATATTGATTTTTAGTATGAAAAAAATCAGAAAAATGCTCCCCCGGCCCCCATTTGGACATATCCAAAACCCAAAAGTTGTTCCAAGTGCAAAACCACCCGAATCCAAATGTTCCAAGGTTTCATTCAAAAATATGGAAAATTGAACATTTAAAGCCGAAAAAAGACTTTGGGTGAAAAAATCCTGTTAATATTGTTCTGCCCCCCCCTTTTCGAATTTAAAAAATCCAAAACTTGTTCCAGGTTGTTCTAGGGGTCCTCTAAAATGTTCCCGAAAATCGTTTCTTAATATTGATTTTTAGTATGAAAAAAATCAGAAAAATGCTCCCCCGGCCCCCATTTGGACATATCCAAAACCCAAAAGTTGTTCCAAGTGCAAAACCACCCGAATCCAAATGTTCCAAGGTTTCATTCAAAAATATGGAAAATTGAACATTTAAAGCCGAAAAAAGACTTTGGGTGAAAAAATCCTGTTAATATTGTTCTGGCCCCCCCTTTTCGAATTTCAAAAATCCAAAACTTGTTCCAGGTTGTTCTAGGGGTCCTCTAAAATGTTCCCGAAAATCGTTTCTTAATATTGATTTTTAGTATGAAAAAAATCAGAAAAATGCTCCCCCGGCCCCTCTTTGGACATATCCAAAATCCAAAAGTTGTTCCAAGTGCAAAACCACCCGAATCCAAATGTTCCAAGGTTTCATTCAAAAATATGGAAAATTGAACATTTAAAGCCGAAAAAAGACTTTGGGTGAAAAAATCCTGTTAATATTGTTCTGGCCCCCCCTTTTCGAATTTCAAAAATCCAAAACTTGTTCCAGGTTGTTCTAGGGGTCCTCTAAAATGTTCCCGAAAATCGTTTCTTAATATTGATTTTTAGTATGAAAAAATATCAGAAAAATGCTCCCCCGGCCCCCCTTTGGACTTATCCAAAATCCAAAAGTTGTTCCAAGTGCAAAACCACCCGAATCCAAATGTTCCAAGGTTTCATTCAAAAATATTGAAAATTGAACATTTAAAGCCGAAAAAAGACTTTGGGTGAAAAAATCCTGTTAATATTGTTTTGGCCCCCCCTTTTCGAATTTCAAAAATCCAAAACTTGTTCCAGGTTGTTCTAGGGGTCCTCTAAAATGTTCCCGAAAATCGTTTCTTAATATTGATTTTTAGTATGAAAAAAATCAGAAAAATGCTCCCCCGGCCCCCATTTGGACATATCCAAAACCCAAAAGTTGTTCCAAGTGCAAAACCACCCGAATCCAAATGTTCCAAGGTTTCATTCAAAAATATGGAAAATTGAACATTTAAAGCCGAAAAAAGACTTTGGGTGAAAAAATCCTGTTAATATTGTTCTGCCCCCCCCTTTTCGAATTTAAAAAATCCAAAACTTGTTCCAGGTTGTTCTAGGGGTCCTCTAAAATGTTCCCGAAAATCGTTTCTTAATATTGATTTTTAGTATGAAAAAAATCAGAAAAATGCTCCCCCGGCCCCCATTTGGACATATCCAAAACCCAAAAGTTGTTCCAAGTGCAAAACCACCCGAATCCAAATGTTCCAAGGTTTCATTCAAAAATATGGAAAATTGAACATTTAAAGCCGAAAAAAGACTTTGGGTGAAAAAATCCTGTTAATATTGTTCTGGCCCCCCCTTTTCGAATTTCAAAAATCCAAAACTTGTTCCAGGTTGTTCTAGGGGTCCTCTAAAATGTTCCCGAAAATCGTTTCTTAATATTGATTTTTAGTATGAAAAAATATCAGAAAAATGCTCCCCCGGCCCCCCTTTGGACTTATCCAAAATCCAAAAGTTGTTCCAAGTGCAAAACCACCCGAATCCAAATGTTCCAAGGTTTCATTCAAAAATATTGAAAATTGAACATTTAAAGCCGAAAAAAGACTTTGGGTGAAAAAATCCTGTTAATATTGTTTTGGCCCCCCCTTTTCGAATTTCAAAAATCCAAAACTTGTTCCAGGTTGTTCTAGGGGTCCTCTAAAATGTTCCCGAAAATCGTTTCTTAATATTGATTTTTAGTATGAAAAAAATCAGAAAAATGCTCCCCCGGCCCCCATTTGGACATATCCAAAACCCAAAAGTTGTTCCAAGTGCAAAACCACCCGAATCCAAATGTTCCAAGGTTTCATTCAAAAATATTGAAAATTGAACATTTAAAGCCGAAAAAAGACTTTGGGTGAAAAAATCCTGTTAATATTGTTCTGGCCCCCCCTTTTCGAATTTCAAAAATCCAAAACTTGTTCCAGGTTGTTCTAGGGGTCCTCTAAAATGTTCCCGAAAATCGTTTCTTAATATTGATTTTTAGTATGAAAAAAATCAGAAAAATGCTCCCCCGGCCCCCCTTTGGACATATCCAAAATCCAAAAGTTGTTCCAAGTGCAAAACCACCCGAATCCAAATGTTCCAAGGTTTCATTCAAAAATATGGAAAATTGAACATTTAAAGCCGAAAAAAGACTTTGGGTGAAAAAATCCTGTTAATATTGTTCTGGCCCCCCCTTTTCGAATTTCAAAAATCCAAAACTTGTTCCAGGTTGTTCTAGGGGTCCTCTAAAATGTTCCCGGAAATCGTTTCTTAATATTGATTTTTAGTGTGAAAAAATCAGAAAATTGCTCCCCGGCCCCCCTTCTAAAAAATTGAAAATAACGTCGCGCCAGTAAAATAAAAGTTTACTCTTATTCATTCAAAAAATTATCTCAATCATGTTGAGCACTTTTTTTGCAAAAAAATACTACATACTATACATTGAATACCACTTTGGTTTTTACGTAAAAATTTGTTTTTGATTTTAGTTTCAACCTGCTCTGTTCATAAACATAGAAAGCCATTAAAAAAAAAAACATTCATAAATCCTGTATCTAATGATTACCTGGAATTCATAATGAAAAACTATTTTGCTTTTGGCATCTACAAGTCATTCGTAATAAAAATAGCAGCCCAAATTATGAAACGGGGTTTTTAATTTTTTTTCTTTTTAGAGGGTTGTTTTGCAAATAATTGGAAAAAATCATTTTTATTGCGTTTGTGTGTTTTTGAAAACATAATAAAATGGATATTTCCATTTAACAACCCTTTAATAAGAAAGGCTTGTAAAAACCCCGATTCATTCGGGTTACTTTTTTATTGCTCTTGGTAAAATGGCTTAAGCTAAATAATTTTCACTATTGGGTATTTAATTCCAGGTAATCATTATGAAGAGCATTCATGAATGGGGGTGTTTTATTTTTTTGAATGGGTTACTATGTTTATGATCTGACCAGGTTAAAACTTATATCAAAAACAAATATTTACGTAAAAACCAAAGTGGTATTCAATGTATAGTATGTAGTATTTTTTTGCAAAAAAAGTGCTCAACATGATTGAGATAATTTTTTGAATGAATAAGAGTAAACTTTTATTTTACTGGCGCGACGTTATTTTCAATTTTTTAGAAGGGGGGCCGGGGAGCAATTTTCTGATTTTTTCACACTAAAAATCAATATTAAGAAACGATTTCCGGGAACATTTTAGAGGACCCCTAGAACAACCTGGAACAAGTTTTGGATTTTTGAAATTCGAAAAGGGGGGGCCAGAACAATATTAACAGGATTTTTTCACCCAAAGTCTTTTTTCGGCTTTAAATGTTCAATTTTCAATATTTTTGAATGAAACCTTGGAACATTTGGATTCGGGTGGTTTTGCACTTGGAACAACTTTTGGATTTTGGATAAGTCCAAAGGGGGGCCGGGGGAGCATTTTTCTGATTTTTTTCATACTAAAAATCAATATTAAGAAACGATTTTCGGGAACATTTTAGAGGACCCCTAGAACAACCTGGAACAAGTTTTGGATTTTTGAAATTCGAAAAGGGGGGGCCAGAACAATATTAACAGGATTTTTTCACCCAAAGTCTTTTTTCGGCTTTAAATGTTCAATTTTCCATATTTTTGAATGAAACCTTGGAACATTTGGATTCGGGTGGTTTTGCACTTGGAACAACTTTTGGATTTTGGATATGTCCAAAGAGGGGCCGGGGGAGCATTTTTCTGATTTTTTTCATACTAAAAATCAATATTAAGAAACGATTTTCGGGAACATTTTAGAGGACCCCTAGAACAACCTGGAACAAGTTTTGGATTTTTGAAATTCGAAAAGGGGGGGCCAGAACAATATTAACAGGATTTTTTCACCCAAAGTCTTTTTTCGGCTTTAAATGTTCAATTTTCAATATTTTTGAATGAAACCTTGGAACATTTGGATTCGGGTGGTTTTGCACTTGGAACAACTTTTGGATTTTGGATATGTCCAAAGGGGGGCCGGGGGAGCATTTTTCTGATTTTTTTCATACTAAAAATCAATATTAAGAAACGATTTTCGGGAACATTTTAGAGGACCCCTAGAACAACCTGGAACAAGTTTTGGATTTTTGAAATTCGAAAAGGGGGGGCCAGAACAATATTAACAGGATTTTTTCACCCAAAGTCTTTTTTCGGCTTTAAATGTTCAATTTTCAATATTTTTGAATGAAACCTTGGAACATTTGGATTCGGGTGGTTTTGCACTTGGAACAACTTTTGGATTTTGGATATGTCCAAAGGGGGGCGGGGGGAGCATTTTTCTGATTTTTTTCATACTAAAAATCAATATTAAGAAACGATTTTCGGGAACATTTTAGAGGACCCCTAGAACAACCTGGAACAAGTTTTGGATTTTTGAAATTCGAAAAGGGGGGGCCAGAACAATATTAACAGGATTTTTTCACCCAAAGTCTTTTTTCGGCTTTAAATGTTCAATTTTCCATATTTTTGAATGAAACCTTGGAACATTTGGATTCGGGTGGTTTTGCACTTGGAACAACTTTTGGATTTTGGATATGTCCAAAGGGGGGCCGGGGGAGCATTTTTCTGATTTTTTTCATACTAAAAATCAATATTAAGAAACGATTTTCGGGAACATTTTAGAGGACCCCTAGAACAACCTGGAACAAGTTTTGGATTTTTGAAATTCGAAAAGGGGGGGCCAGAACAAGAATTTTTATTTAATATCGTAGGATTTGTTTATTATTTTTAAAATCTTTAGTTTTTATTTTTTTCGAATGAAACCTTTAGGGTTGTTTAAAGTGGTTGTAGTGTTTTTAAGAAAAAAATTTAAATCATAATTTTTGTTAAATGGGGGCCTAGGGAGCACATCAACAAAAATAAAATCATACATGAATTTTTTATCAATTTTAGCATGGATCGGTTTGAGCGGTACCTTGACAGTTGCGAAACAATTTTTTGATTTTTGAAATTCAAAAAAATGTGGTTTAAAAACGATCTTATTTTCTAATATCGTAAATTTGTTTTTTTGGCTTTAAATCTGTATTTTCCAATATATTTTGATGAAATTTTGGAACAATTTTGTTTGAATATTTGTGCATTTGGAACATTTTTAAATTTTTTTGTTTTGGGGTTGGGGGGGTTGGGGTAAGTTTTTTGAGATTTTAGGGGCTAAAAAAATATTTTAAAGAAATGGAATTTTAATATGTTATAGGGAATCGTAAAATAAACATATTACATTTTTTTAATTTTGAATTTTTCAAAAAGGGGGGTCAGGTGAGCTTAAAGTTTATTTAAACCGTTTAAGTCACTTTAAACATCTAGTTCTTAATAGATTTTGATCAAACTTCGCTATGTCACAGGGATTTAACAGTTTCACTTGGAACAAGTTTTGGATTTTTGGTTTTTGAAAAAGGGGGGCTTATGAAATTTTTTGAAAATTTATAAACTTGAGGATTTTTTTTTAAAGTGAGTTTTTAAGCTTATATTGTTATTGTTAAAATATAGGCTGCTTTCAAAACATGTATGAGTCATTAAATATTTGCTTTCGAAACTAGTTTTTGAAAAAAAAAAAATTTAAGTATATTTTTTTACAGTTTTTGAAAAAACCTTTCGAAAATTGTATCTTTAAAAATACAAATTTTACGAGTTTAATTTTTTGGAACAATGTTTAGAACACTTTTTTCAACAAGAAAAAAATATAAAAACTCAAAAAATCGAAAAAAGGGGGGCTACATATTTTTTGTTTTTGGGCCATAACTTCCGAAATATTGAAGTTAGAGGTCCAAAAATTTGGAACATTGTTAGGAACAACTTTTGCAACCCGGAACAACTTTCAAAAATTCAATTTTCGAAAAAAGGGGGGCTAGGTCAAAAACGGTTTTTTAGGTCTAAAACCCTCATTTTTGAATATTTTTCGAAAAAAATTTGGAACATTCCGGTACAAACCGGGAACAACCTGGAACAACTTTCAAAAATAACGATTTCAAAAAAAGGGGGGCTAACTTCACACACTCCAGATTTTCTTATTTATTTAAAAAAAAATGTTCTTCAAAATTAAAAACAAGTACTTAGGTAATGTAAGCAAATACAATTTTGGAATTACGAAAATTAAATAGTAATTGTTCTGACTACAATTTTGAAGAGCAACCAAAGAGTTCTAATCATTTTTTATTAGACAACATAATCAAGAACTCAATGTTTTAGGTACACATATTTTTTATATTCTGTTATTTTTTGCGGTATGGAACTTCAAAATTATTTGATAACAATTTATATATTGAGTTCTCGAAAAAGTAGTCTAATAACATTTAAGTTTATTTAATTTAATTTTTGTATAATATTTTTAAAAAGTTCCAAAACCGTATTTGCTTATAACTTTTTTTAACTTTAAAGAATTCGTTTTGGTAATCTATCAGGATATAAAGATAGAGGAAAAGTCTTCAGATTCAGAACTCTTCACGCTACGAACACGAACTCTTGCTACGTAAAGTTGGTAGAACTATTGTTTTTATTTAAAAATATACAGAACTCTTAGGTTGTTACAAGTAACTCTATGTTTTGTTTACCTTTTCGAAAAATTGTTTGCTATTATCACAAAACAATCGAAATTAAATATAGCGATATTTTTCTGTTTTCTTCAATAGAAGTGTGAAACAGGTAGCGTCAACAGCATCAACATGAAAAATAAAATTTATAAGAAACTTAACTATTAAGTCAACTAATTTTAAAACATCACAAAGCAATATCAATGAAGTAATTACATTTTGAACCTAAATTAACATAATATACATACAATAAATTTGTGATCAGAAAGGTTCCTAGGTACATAGTTTGTAGTTTTTCATACTTTATGTTTTGGGAGTGCTGAATCCGAATCTGAAATTTTCCAATAAAATTCTGTGACGCAACATGGTTAAAAATGCAAAAAACTTCAAAGGTTTTGTACATTTTTTCCATAAAACATTAGTTTTTGGTTACAAGTATGTACCTACCTACAAGAAAAATGAATTTCTTAATTAAGCCAAAAATACACTTCTTCCATTTCTGAGTCATTGAATTAAGGTCATCTGAGCTCAAGAATAATGCAAGAATTTTAAAAATTTTATAAAATTATATTTTGAGGTCGCGAGTAACGATTTAATGCAAAATGGGTCCATTTCCGAGTTATTAATTATTTAAAAATATAAATAACAAGTTTTAAAAAATGTTATACGTATCAAAATAATCTATGTAGAAACCGATACAAAATAGCATTTATCAATATTTTTGTTAAAATCGATACAATAAACCCCAAAAACTACCCTAATTTTTTTTTTACTAATTGTCTGATAAGTTAAGAAAAGGTTTGTTGACTTTGATTTTAGGTTTTCCTCATCAGGAAATTTTATAAATAAAATTAATAAAATAAATAAACAGTGATTTTCTTGAAAATTGTTTAATAATTTGACTGTCGTCGTTCAAAAAATTTACAGACGGCGCTTATATCTACTAAAGATAATTCGGGTATTCTGAACACTATCTTGCAAAAAAAACAGTGCCGTTATGAATTTTTCCAACTTTAACTCAGGGGTGGAAGAAGGTCTGTTTTTTTTGTTTTTTTTTTTTTTTAATTTACTCCTCGTCAACTGAATACGCCCAAACATTTTTAACTTTAACATTTTAACTTTATCCATTTTTTCCAAACACTGATAGTTACTGTGCCGTATGTGAATGCTAATGCTTAAGATGTTAAGAAAATAATTCCACAATATTTTTCCAAAACCAACCACCAGTTTTTTTTTCGAATACTTGCAAAGCTTTCTACTGAGAAAGATTTAATTTTTTTTGAGTTTAATATAAAAACTCGTATTGGAATGGATAAAACCAAGTATTTCTTAAAGTTTAACTAATAGTGGGTACTTTTACCTTTATTTTTATAAGCTTAGTAAATTCGATCCGGTATGGAATCGTACACCCTTTAAACGAAATTACACGAAATTTCCCTCCACGTTAACTTAATTTCAGAAATTACCAATTTATTTGTCTTCAAACTGACAACCACCCCCATAAACTTTGCGTACTAACCATTTCCAGACTTTTTTAATGATGTTTAGATCAGGTGAGTACGTCAGCCATTTTGCTCCTCTATCCAAGTTTTTATTGTGCATCGAGTTAATATTCGCTTTATCATGTTGATAGTACCAGTTTATGGGTCCAAAGATGTTGGAAAATTTAGACAAATTTGTTTTAAAAATTCCGCAGCTGCAGTCATTTTTGATGTTACTACCCCAAGTTAAACTGTTCCAAAATAACTAACTGCTTTCCATTTTTTAGTTCGTTTAAAAAGTTTATTTTTTGAGTTCTACTGATTGGATAAGTTTGAAGTCTCCAGGTTCAAAGAAGTGACAGAGCATATTGTGAAATATTTGAAATGTAAATTAAAGCTAATCCCATCTTCATAAGTCCTCGTAGTCGCTCCCGGCAAAAAAAAATAAACCTGCCAGACTTTTAGATTTGGTATCAAGATGCATTTACAAAACTGCATACTCAAATTTAAGTTACATCTTCATTTCCAAAATAAGCTGTCGGCTTTTAGACTAAATGTGTAGCACTGAAATATTAGTTCATCATATATGTTGGTCAACTAAATAATTAGAATTAACGACAGATAAACAGCAAATCATCCACTATATCGCTTATCTAAAAGCGAAATGGTTGCTTTGCTGAATTGATGCTGATATAAATTAAGTGACCAAGTTGTACATTCGAGCATCGAGTTTTATTCACAATAATGCTTTGACTGTTAAGACAAAGACATCAATCTTTTGAACAAAATTGATAACATTCCGGTATTAATACCTGTCAACATCCTCAAAAGCTGCTTCGTCTTATACAACTTTTAATCGAAAATTCGTCTCATCTCTCTCTGTTTTATATAAAAAAAAAAACAAAATGCTAACTCAGCAACTATTTACATGTCAAAATTGAATATTCCCCAATTAATTTCTGTCTACACATAAGATTTGTAGATACATTCTTTGTGTCTATACATGAAAGATAGATTTTTCCTTATTAAGATTTGAAATGAAACAGAAATATTAAAAGCAGCAAAAACAATACAAATAAAAAAAAAACAAATAATAAAAGAAACTAAACAGACGAAAACAGGCAGAAAAGAATCATTGATCAAAGTCTTAGCGAAGAAATTCTGACAGATTTATTGATATAATAATGTATCTAAATTTTTGTATCTTTCTATCTATGAATATCTATTTGGTGTGTATGTAGGTTTGTATATGTATATGTAAGCAACAGCGGCTTTTTGGTTATGAATCTTCTAATAATTCTTCCCCCTCCTGTGCAATATAACTTGGATTTTATGATAATTTCCTTGATATATCCTCTTTCTCTCTGTGTCTGTCCTTCTTGTTCCTGCGTCGAACGTAAAAGAAGACTACGACGACGATGAAAATTGATGGAAAATCCAATGAAGAAAATCGACAGAGATGTTTATTTATCGAATCAAGACCATGAAACCCCAAGAAGAAGAAGAAGAAGAAGAAGAACCAGCTTCGCATTGAAGATGGAATCCAAGTCAGACGCCATAATCTCTCACAGTCGTCTTCGTCGTTGACGTCGCTCTTCGATTATTATACCTACTTTTGATGGGGCAAAGGATTGCTAGATTCATATGCCAAGGGTATGGATTGGATGTATCTATGAGTTTTGAGACAAGAATCGAAGAGTGCCTGCTGGTTGCTGGCTTTTTTTTTTTTCTGTGATTGTGAGGCATATCGAATCCAAATCTGAGTTATTGATATGACTTGGTGCAGAGTAATTTTGTTTTCTTTATTCATCTGGAGTTTGGTATTTAGGGATTGAAGTTTGGAGGTCTTATAGAAGAGAATCTAACCGCACAGAATCGAACATGTATAATTTGTTGCGGTGATGCTAGAGAGAAAATCTGTAATGGAAAAATCATAGACAGGAAGCCGATGAAAACCGATAAAAATGAAGGTTCCGCATATTGTAAGATAATTGAGTTTTTTTTTTAAGGGAGATTCAACCTTCATAGCAGGTGCTGAAGTGAAATGATAAATTATTCAATCAGGTGGTGTTTTTTTTTTTGAATTTGTGGTGTTAGAAGAATTCAGAATATGATAGTAGATAGTTGGTTTGGTGTAGGAAAAAATTACGGTTCCGAGAAATTGAGATAAGCAGAATTTTTGATTGGTGATTCAAGGAAGCAAATCAACTGATTTCTGAATCAGTCACATGAAGAAAAGTGATATCACGTATTCAACCACACAGCCCAGTTAAGTTCTAAGTTTTTTTTCGAACTGAACGATGTCAGCTCAGTTGTAGGATAGGAATGAGCGAAATTTTTGCTGAATCAAACCGTTTGAGCGACAAATTCAACCAATCTGGTAAATATGCTGTTCGGAAGGTATATCGTGGAGAATATTTCGTATGAAGAAGGTAAAGCGAGTGTTACTCATGGTCATTACTAATTTAAAGCGTGCCCTGAAACTATATTTCACGAGAAAAGATGGTAATTTAGTACCATTCTCATTCCCTGATGCCAATATAAACTCTTTTTTGACTTAAGATGTCAAGAAAAATCTTGAAAATTAAGTGAAAACCTCTATTAGTAAAAGCTTGTTAGTCTCTTTAAGATATCAGCGGAACGTATCCATATTTCACAGGCGTACAGTATCATAAATTTAACGTTGGACTGAAAGAGTTGCAACTTAGTGCGTAGCTGCCGTTCAACCATCTTGTTTTATAACTATACTGCTGTAAAATACTGGTAAAATATCGTGAAATACCTCTTAGAATAGAGAACAGAGAACAGCATGAAACGACTTGGTAAAAAGCCGCGGAAAAATATGCGCAATATTACAGACTACTGCGTAAAAAAGGACGAAATACCACAGAAAAAAACTGGTTAAAGATCGTGAAATACTCCGGAGAACAGCAAAAGAAGTCATGAAAAAGGCGTTTAGTACCACGGGAAAAAAGAGTAAAATACCGTGGAGAAAAGCAAGGAAAATCACAGAGAAAAGCGTGGTTAAAAAACTTTAAAAGTCGCGGAAAAAGTGTGGAATTCCTTATGAACGAAATACATGAGGTTGTGAAGACATGCATTAAAATGTTGAATATAGTGGAAAAAGTCGCGGAAATATTTCAGTATTTTTGTTGGTACTCCGCTCAAATTTCCGATTAGCATTAAGATTTCTCAGTGAATTTTGTCTTAATATTATAAGGTGGCAATTGTTGGCTAAACTGCTAAGCTCCCAAAAGGGCTCCAGCACTGCAGGCGACATCAACAGAGTAAAAACCTTGAAATCACCACTAAATAATAAAAGATTAACTTGATTTTGTTTTTGGTCAAGCTAAACAGTGGCAAATCAGTAACCAGGTGTTTGCTTTTTTTCAAGACTGTGCACATAATTCACGAAGTTTTACAATGGGCACCTGTATGCATTTCGGTAAAGATCTTTTTACCCAAAAGCAAACATTGTTAGCTTCTAAGGTTTCAATACGAGAACGAAAAGGCTGGCAATGGTTAAGTGGATATATTGCTTGATTGTTAACTCAGAGGTATGCTGCGGTTCGAGCCCCAACTCTGGGCCGCAGTTTTAATTTCTTTATCCCCCAGTTTTGACTGGACGCTAGTGACCCATGGGATTTTATGAGAAGATTACTACCTTATTCTCAAATCTACTGCACTAGCAAAAAACTCAGTCCTATCTCTTTATATTCTTTCAAACTATTGCCGTGCAAGTTGCATTTAAAAGATCCAAGGTCTTACAGGCATATAGTTAAATTTTTATTAATAAAAGAATGATTTTTTAAATATAGAAGAAGGTAGGTAAAGGTACGAATATTTAATTGTCACTTTCCATTCCAGTCTTTGCACATTTTCTTCTATAATTAATTTTTTTTTTTTTTTTTTTACAAAAAAATATTTATCTTTTCCACCATCACTTTTAAGCCCCCAAAATGAGGGACGCCATCAACCAAAATGAAAGCAGCAGTAATTCAAGATCTTCACCAAACACATCAAAAATAATCCCTTTGGAAAATAAAATATTCCCAAAAAAAAAACCCTCCACCTTGGGTGAATGGTAGAAGAGAGAAAGCGAGAGAGGAGTCTTTAATCCCTTTTAACAAAAGCAAATCATAATTTTCAACCCCCTCTGCCCCCTTTCGCCGTTATTTTCCTCTTCATTTTTTTCTTTTTTTGAATAATTCTAATCTTCTCATGAATATTCTGTTTCGTTTAATAAGATACAAATAGAAACGAAGAAGAATGAAATGAAAAAAAAAAATGAGAAAAAAGTGAAATACCTACCCAACACACAGATATATCTACACAACAGCCATCAAGTAAATCTAACAAATGAGAAGCAGCAAGCAAATATACTTTACAATATATTCCTCAAAAAAAATAAAAAAAATAATAAAGGACTTAAAAAAAATAAGAAAAAAAAAAAGGTCTAAAATAAATTACTTTCACCCGCGGAAAAGGAAGAAATTGAACTCTCATCACACACAGAGTAGGAGCATCAGCAGAAGGAGCAAAGCAAAAAAAAAAAAGAAAAAAAAAAACAAGAAAAGGTCACGCGCACTCTCTGGCAAGTGATGTCCTTTGGCCATCATGCTGCTGCTGCTGCTGCTGGTCTTGATCCTAGATGGTGTAAGAAGAGGCTGGCGTAAAATGTTGACGGCACAGCGATTACAGTGACAAGGATGACGCTGACGACTACGACGACGAGGATGGCGATGGCGAAAGGACAAATGTGGGTGATGGAAAGGTCAGAAAAGGACGCCATCGCCAACGGCAACGAAAGCAATTAAGAAAACAGAAAAGCACACAATTTTCATCTGCTATTTCGCGAGAGAGCAGTTCATCCTTTTTATATATTCTGTCCGTCCGAACATCCATCCATCTATTCAAAACAACTCCCAGCTACCCCTTTACAGGCGCGTACCTATTTTGTTTTTTTTTTTGTTTTGCAAAAAGATGTTGGGAATAAGGGAAAGTGTTTTAAGAAAATTCAATAATTTGGGCTCTCATTGATAAGGAAATTCCTATATATGTAGGAGCGAGGGCTCATAACCCCCCTTGCCCCTCCCCGACCATTGATTACTTGTTAAAATCTAAAGAATTATGTTTCTAAGCAGATATCGAACAGAAATTTAAATGGCAATTTTTTCATGTTAACATTTTTGAATTTTGGTTTTTTGTGAAAGGGGGTATTAAAAAAACGCCCCTCCCCCCTCCTTGGAATTAAGAAATCACAACAAAATTGTAAATATTTAAATTTTTAATAATTTAGAGAATTTTTTTCAGACGTGGAGCATATGGAGTATGCATTATAAGCACCGTAAGCGGATTGGGGGTTTTGGGACCCCTACTTCATATAATTCGTTTAAAAATTGAGTTTTAAATGGATTTTAAATGCAAATTATCTTCTTATCTTTGATAATTTTCAAAACTTTATTAAAAACTCGGGGAATTTGAGAGATTTGGGCACCGTGCCTGACCATTCCTCAAGCATAATGTCGTCTTTTTGAAAACGAAGCCCGTTATCATCATCACCATGATGAAATGGAGAACAAAAAAAGACTAAACAAAAATAAAGGACATCATACCACCCCTATAAATGTATGTAAGTAAAGATAAATACATATATAAATAGGGCTAAAAGAATGACAAGCTATAAAGGGGGTGGAGAAGGTTTGAATCTAGAAATGGATAGTCGACGTCGTCGTCGTAGAAAGAGAATAAACAAGAAATCCAGAATCCACCCCTTCCGGGCATTTGGTGATGTGCCATCAGATCACAATTAAAAGAATTACTAAATGTTCGTTTGTCGTCTCGTGGGTCCGTTTTTTTTTTTTGTGCTTCTATTTTTTTGGGAGACAACAACAACCCAGAGAGAAATGGTGGTGGGTATAGTGAGTGTAGTGACGACGACGACAAACGACGACGACCCAAGGGAGTTAAAATGTCTTTTTTGGGTGAAAAAAGGATGTTTGTTAGTGTATGTGTGTGAGTGAGTGTGTTTGTATTATATGTATATAATTGTATACATCAAGAGACCTAACGTGTACCTAATCTAATGATTTATATTTAGGTCGCCAGCCATTCATTATGCTTCATAATGAGTGATTTATGCGTGCCCATGGACATCATGGAGGAAAATTATCCAAGGAATTGTTTAAATGGGAATGACATCAAGTTTTACTGGATGGATAGGATATATATACATTTTTTTTGCACTCTGAATGGTATACGAATGTTTAGTTTTTTGTTTGTATGTGTGTCTTTAGAGACATTAATATTTTTTTTTTCAATGATAAAAGTATGATGAGGCATTTTAAGGAAATTAAAAAAATAAAGTTAAAATTCTAAATTAGAATTAAAAATGGCTGCCAAACTAATTTTTAAGTGATTTCTAGAAAACACTTTTTGGTGCATAGCCAGGGCATTTTGATAAAAAAAAGACGGGGGTTCAGTTCAAAATGATGGACAGAAGATCGGGGGAATATAAATTTAGGGATAGTTAAGGATAATTATATACAGTAGCGAGCAAAAAAATGCAAACAAAATGGCATGTCTTGTATTAGCCCAGAACTAAGCTATTTTAAAAGGTATTGACTTGAAATTTTGCATACATTTGTGGAATTTATTTAAACCGAGTCGATTTTTGCCGTATCCTGCTCCAAAAAAATAATAATATTGAAATTAGTGGAAAGGGTAAGTTTGAACCCGAGAAAAAAAAAATGCAAAAAAACTTAAAAAGCTTTAAAAATTAACGGATTATTTCATTTCTTTAAACAAAATATATTATTTAAACATATTAATGTTTAGTTAGGAATAATTTAATAGCCAGTTAAATAGACACGAAATAATTTGGAGAAATTTGGTGATATTCTTTCCCTATTTGTTTCATCAGCTTATAGTAGGTACTTTGAAAGTTTCAGCTTACTAATTTCCTGGTGTATAAGCTCCCATTCATTTTCTTCACAAAGCAGGTCAGAAGATTGCATTAGCCACCCCAAAAAATGAAGATTATCCTCTTCTAAGAAGTTTCCTACCAGCCGTCTGGTGTCTTCTGAGTCATGATCGTGTTTTTGTTATAAACTGCTTTCAGGGCTATTGGACCCCAAATGTGGATTCATATGGTTTCTAAGATATCCCTTCACAAAATGAGCAGTCATCCGGGTGGTTACTTGAATAACTGAAGCAACTTGTTGACGGGTGAGTGAAGATTTAAAAAATCCTTTCTACTAAATTGATTCCATCAAGATTTTAAGGTGCGTACACTACTCCAAAATTTATTAGCAGGCTTCATTTGATATTTGAAAAACTTCACGAGACAATGGTATACAATCTTCTGCAACAGTAGAACATAAAGGGAGGATCGATATGACTGTACTGATGACAGTACTCCCATAACCCAGTCAATTTATGTAATGACTTCGAGAAAAAACACCGAAAAAAGCGGATTGAGACCTTTGAATTGGCTGTCTTAACAAACCCTTCATTTTAATACCCAAGCGTTTCCTCTTTTATATTCCCCTAAAATATGAGCTCTCAAAATTAATATCAATGGTCTGCAACGAAAATGGCATTCAAACAAAAACTTTCTAAAGAATTTTGGCACTCTGAACCCGAATCTGAAGTCAAAATACATTTAGCACGTCACGTTTTCTAAACCTTCACTAAACCTTCAAAATTAATACTTTTATTCTTCTAGCTGACGCAGCAGACGTTGTCCTGCCCTTCAGAGTGATTTTTTGTTGTCTTAACACGATCGTTTACAAAATGTTTTAGTTATTGAACCACAATAAACTATAGAAGCTTATTACCCTCAAGATGTATCATTCTTTAATGTTCAATAATTGACTAGTTTTAGTTTTTTAAATCTTTCAATTCAAGTGATTTGTTTCCATTTTTTTTCCATTTAATAAAAAAAATAGTTTGAAGTTTTTTCCGAGGCGTGAGCAGGCGTCATACAGCTGTTGTCCATGTGAAAATGGTGCAACAATGGTGAGAACGAGGAAAAAAAAGCGTGGAATGTCGCGACACAAAGTGTGAAATACCTCAGAAAGAAACGTATGAAGTTGTGAATAAATGCGTCGGATATTGCAAAAAAGGCGTGGTGTTTAAAACTTCTTTCATCAGTATTCCGCGCTTTTATCCACGACTTTTACTGCGCTATACGGATATTTCGCATTTTTTCCACGACTTTTCACGTTTTTTTGCGACTTTCTCCGCTTTTTTCTTTGACTTTTTTCGCTTTTCGCCGCGGTAGTTTACTCTTTTTCCCGTAATAGCGACACTTGTTTCATGACCAACCTTGCTATTCTCCAATGTATTCCGTGATCTTTCTCCAGTAATCCGAGCTCTAATGCACGGCATTCCGCGACTTTTTACATTTGTTTCCACTACATTCCACGTTTTTCTCTGTAAAATCCTTAATTGATTTTATAGGTAATAAGCTCTTTTTTCATGCTCCCCATGCGGTGTTTAACGATCTTCCATCAGCATTGATTTAAATCTAATTCAAATAAAATAATTATCCAAAAATATACTGATAAATTGTCGTGCACGCCTCAACAGCTAGATAAATGGATGCAATGAAAGGACTTCGATACTGAATCATTCTCAAAGGATAATACACGCAATGCCATCTATTCGGAAGGAAGTCATAACCAAGAAATCAGAGATTATTAAAATCGGCTCAGCAGTTATTGAATTATAAATGGTGTAACTAACTCGACATTGTTTTATATATTTAAGAAAACAGAAAACAGAAACAGAAAATTCATTATAAAAATGACTTAAACAACTTCTCAATTTTTGTTTTACCTCAAAACTAAGTATGCCATTTGATTTCGTTAAAAAAGATTAATTTTTCTAAACAAAATTTTAAGAATCGTTAGAGCTATTTAAAAAAAAAATATATTTTTTATATACAACAATACTCAAACCTTGTTTAAAAAAAAGAGCTCATCATAACTAAAATTAATTACCTTACGTGATGCTAATGAATGACGTCCCTTATTTTGGCGGACACTTTGTGGAGGAATAAAAAAAAAAATTAACTTCAGTAATTGTAGCTAATTAAATTCTAATTTGCTGCGCAAAGCAAAAAATATGTAGCTCACTTGGTTCTTAAATTTCAAATTGAATTTTCCGCTAAAATTAGACTTAAGTTAGCGAACGAAAGTAAGAAAATTATTATTTTTAAATGTTTATTTTATTGCGAAAAAATTAATTTTGTAGCTGTCATAAGTCATTTTTTATTCCAATTTTCATATTCAAAAAGATACTAAATGATTGTTTTGAAAATTTTTTGCTCAATTTTATAGCTCAAGAACTTTTTGAAAAATGAAAGTTTTTACTAAAAAAAGTTAGCTGAAAAGTGACCTTCCAAAATCTACAAAAAATGATGAATTCGAAAAAATTTGAAGTCACCATTAACTTCATGAAACGCTTAAACCCCGATTTTGTAGCTCAACTAGTTTTTCTTTGTTGTTCAATATTCCACTGAAATACGATCTGTAACGGTCGAAATTTTCAAAAAAAATCAATTTTCAACATTTTTTGCTTTCCCAGAAAACAAAACAAAACTAATTTTTTTGGGCAGAAAATTCATTTTGTAAGATCACTTTTTAATCCAATTTTCAATTTTGAAAGGGTTTTTCCGGTCCGCTGACTACAACTTAAGTATAGATGACTTTTTTGAAATTTGTTTTTGCCAGTAATTGTAGCTTTTCAAACCACAATTTGTTGAGCAACAAAATCGGGGTTTGCGCGTTTAGTTAAGTTAGTTCATGGTGACTTAAAATTTCTGCAAGCATTTTTTTTCGAATTTTGTCATTTTTTAAGATCTTGGAATGTGACTTTTGAGCTTAGTTTTTTTTTTAGCAAAAACTTGATTTTTCCAAAAAGTGCTTGAGCTACAAAAATTGATGTTTAAAAAGCTACAAAAACTGGCAAAAGAATATCCAAAAAAGTCATTTATTTAAATTATCTCCATTATTTTCAGCGGACCGGAAATTGAAATTTTGAAATTGAAAATTAGAATAAAAAATGACCCATGGGAAGAAGCTACAATTTTGGACATAGAAAAACCATCAAAAACCACCAAAATATTTTTTTTTCTAATTATTTAAGATTTTTTCCCCTAACTTCAGATTTATTTTAGCGAAAAATTCAATAACTCAAAAACCCAACCAGCTACAAATTTTTGGTTTGTGCTACAAACTAGCATTTAATTAGGTACAATTACAAAGTGTCCGCCAAAGTTAGGGACATTAATGAATGTATTCTTAAAGTAAATTTTATAGTTCAACTGAAAGTCAAAAAAATCATTCAGAAAATCTCAAACTTTCTCAATAATAAAATACAAAACAATAACCGATATGGTTGCAAAAATAAATTACCTTTTTTATAATAACAAAAAACAAGTAGTTTTTAGTCAAAAATTTTGATTTTTATACCAAAACCTAGAAAATTTTCAGAAAAATTTTGTTTTTTTGACTTTAAAAACAAGGCAACTTTGATAAACGTTATCAGGTCAACCGTCCGAACGATCTTAATATTTTTTTCACATCATTTTAATGCTTTAAGGCTTTTCGAGTAAAATAAATAATTTAGCATTTTAAGCCCACGCAGAAAAGCATTTTTTAACTGATTTTTAAAAATTGGAAAATTTAATTTTTTTAAATGTTCGTAAAACATAAGTTTCCTGCATTTTAAGATTGAAAAACAATTAAAGAGCAACAATATCAAACTTGCCGTATTGCACTTAATCAGTAACAAATTTTCAAACTGATTCCATTAAAGTTGGCGTATCAGTATAAAATCTTAAAACTCAGCTGAATTTGCTTCCACTGTGGCTGTAAGTTTAATCAATTTATCTACCTTCTCTAAATTAAAAAAAAAAATCCTCTTACAACCTCATTGTCGTGCGTCGTTGGTCGTCGGAAATGACTTCTCAAGAAACATAATTCAATGTCACCATCATCCAATCAATAATTAAATGATAATGGTCGCCGGGACAGATAGAAATATGGCATCTAATCAGCGAGAGATAGTAAAGAAGGCACCTCTATTACTGATGTTGTTCTACCACAGTCTTTAATATATTAGTGATGGCTGATGGGATGGTGATTCGGATTCGGATTCACTCAAACAACCCTCCTCTCTATTGGTCGTCCATGGTGCACCCATAGTGTGACCCTCATCCCAACCGATCACTGTCAGATTTTCAATATCCAATAGTTAATTCGAATGCAATAACCATTTTGTGTTGTTCTTTGTGGGCACTCTGATGGACACTCTGGCAATGTCTTCCCGGTGCCAATGCCGAAGTCGGCTGGCAGTGTCTTGAGGAGCGTTAATTTCTTCATTTTCTGAATTTTCTTAGACAGTTTCTATTTGTTTGCTCCAACATTTCATTTATCCTTTAAATGGTCAAAAAAGAGTGTCTCTTCATAGCTATATGGGTACTGTTGGTATAAAGAAGTAGATTGGATTGAGTTTCGGGAATAGGATTGAGAATGGGATAGACAACTACTACAAGACTTTCATCCTAGTGAGTCCAGAGCATAAGGATGAAGACAAAAGTGAGAAATTTATGGATGTCATTTTCACTGTCTTCCGTCTTTTGTTTTGCTCTTTTGCTGTGCTGCTGCTGCTGCTGCTGATGGTGCTTTGCTTTTTGGGCTTTGAGAGATGCGCTGCTAAGCAGGTTGTGTCTTCATATTCAGTTTGACAACTCTTGCGAGTTTTTTCCTTCAAATAGAGTTACGTTTTTGTTTTCTTTATTTTTTTTCTTTTCATTTTGAGAAATGATGAGATAAAAGTTTCTAGAAAGGACGAACCAGAGTAGAAGGTTTTTTGTTTGAGTAAGTACATGAAAGACAGTGGAAAAAAAAATAGTGTCTGTTGCAAGAGTTGAAGGCGACTCATTTGGAGAGACATAAGTTTTTGACACAAACTATATTCTAGTAAGGGAGTCTAGTTTTTTTTTTGTTTTTGTTTTGGAGGTAAGCTACTCTGAACTAAAACTGAAAAGTGTCATCATGGCTGTTTAACTTATTGCAGAAAGTCAGAAAGTTTGCACAGATCCAGTTGTCAGTTTAAATGACAGAGAAAAGTTATTTTTTGTCGTTTAAACTTATATTAAGAAGCTTTTTGTTATTCAATAGATTTGTCAGAAAATTTGTCGGTTTTGGACTTATGGTGTTTTAGACAAATTATGCTTCGAAAGTTTATACAATTTTGATGTAAGTACTTTTCGTAATAAAATTAGATTTTGTTCGAAATTGTGGTGGGAAATTTTCGCATAAATGATACATAAAAGGGAGTTAATAAATTGCCAACCAACAGGTTGTGTGGTGTCTTTTTCACAAAACTATAACTTATCTTTTACTTTGAAATGACAACATTAAGTGAAAATGTTATATTATTGTTAGAAATGCATTTAAGAATTGTGTGTTTTCTCATAAATAATCATATTTTGGATATAGAAAAGTCAGAATTTTATGTTTTAACCAACTCGTTCAAAAATATTTAGTATTTTTTGTATACAAAAGTGGATCAAGGAATACCACCACACATCAGAGGAGTGCTAGTTTATAAAATCACTTGAAAAATGTGGAAAACCTGCACCGAAATAGTAGAACTACTTAGATGTTGTGCTACAATGATAAGTTATGCCAAGAAATACGTGGAAGTGGTAGAAAATCTCGTACGGAAAAAAACCTCACATTAATAACATCCCAACACACCATCTGTTTATAGACTTTAAAGCCGCCTATGATAGCATAGCCAGGGTAGAACTTTACAAAGGCAGGAGAGAATTCGGCATCCCAAATAAATTGACACGACTATGTAGGTTGACCATGGCCAAAGTAACAAGCCAAGTTAAAATAGCCGGATTGCTATCCAGACCAATCAACATCTTTAATGGACTCCGACAAGGGGATGGTTTGGCCTGCCTCCTCTTCAACCTGGCGTTGGAGAAAGCAATCCGTGACTCTGGGCACGGCAACAAGAGGGACCATCGTCAACAGGTCCAGCGAGATACTGGACCGCGGGCGGCTTCTCAAATCCAACAGAGCCTACTACAGTCTGTCAAAGCTATTCAAATCCAGAAATCTAACCATAACTTCAACACTGCTGCTGTACAGGACCATGGTCTTGCCAGTACTCATGTATGGATCCGAGACTTGGGTGCTAAGCAAAAGGCACTGTGACCTCTTAGCCGCGTTCGAGAGCAAAGTCTTACGGAGAATTGTTGGCCCCATATGTGTGGAAGGACTATTCCGGAGTGGGTACAATCATGAGTTGTACGCAATCTACCTTGAAGCAGACATAGTGACAAAAATTAAGCTCGGTAGACTCTGGTGGGCAGGGCACCTAGCACGTATGAGCTAAGAGGAACCTGCTCGGAAAGTCTTTTGTGGTACATTCTATGGTAGACGGCAGCGTGGTAGACCATCCTTGCGCTGAAGAGATGGCGTAGACCAGGACGCCGAAGCCTTGGGGTGCGCAACTGGATGGCGTCGGCTCGAGACCGGGATAGGTGGAGAGACTTGTTGAATGAGGCCAGGACCGGACCCCGGTTGTCGAGCCGACGATGATGATGATGATGATAATCAACAAAGGACATACCACTATATATTACTTAATGCTCAATAGCTGCTCGAATTATTCTCAATAAAATTCTTATTTAGTCCATAGGTTATCGCGCTTAGAAAAACAGCACTGCTATTTTTTTGACCGCAGCTGTATAACAAGAAGTTTCATGACTGACTGCCGTTCATTGACTCCTGCATTAAAGGAGTTTTTAAGAACATTTTTCATAAGCGTTTGAACAAATTCATAAAACTTATGTTTATGTTTTATTTATTTTAATGAAATCGAAAATTTGTACGAAAATGAACTGAACATATAAATAAATCTGATAGATGGCGGAACAAAACTTTATTGAAATCGAAGTGCGACACTATGGAATGGACAATTTTTATAGTGCTGAACTTTTATTTTGTTAATTTTTTTTAGCAACTTAAAGTTCAAGCGAATCAACTACTAAAAAAACTACTACTTTCTCTTGAAACACAAACAATTTTGACTTCTATTGTAGGTAGGTATAGACTTAAAATTGAGTTTCGACCACTTATTTTATATATTCCATAAAAATCTTTCCGCACTCTTAACACATATATGTATACACAAAAAAAGGACATAAATAAATTAACAATAAAAAAGAAAAAAAAAACAAAGTTCTCTGCAAACATTTTATCCAACTGCCTAAATTATTATCCCCGAAAGAAGAGATTAACTATGATTCATGTGATTATCTCTTTGAGAACCGTCGCTCGTCGTCGTCATCATCATGAACCAAAAAAACACACCCACAATCTCCAACAACCATTCTATACTTATACCTACTTTTACCGAAAGCATCCATCCATCCATTCACTTCAACCATCAGCACATGGCCCGAAAAACTTCCGTCGCACTGCCGGTACATAACATAAACATAATTTACGGATATAGCACGTCAAACAAAAAATACACACACACATACACTCCCCCACGCATAACAAGGACCACCATTTATCCTTAAAATGTATACAATGTCTGTTATATGTTACCATAACTTACCCCCTTAAAAGAACAAAAAAAAAAAAAAAAAAAAAAACAGTAAATCCTTGAATACTGAATTACAACATTGTGACGGGCTTTGATGGAAAAGACGTACATCTCGTTTATATAGAGATATCTAGTTACATCGTACAAAATGGCAACCCAGAACCATCAAGCAACAACACAAAAAGTAGCAAATCAGCAGACGTCAAAATGTACCCTTAAAGTCCTTTGCGAGACAGAAAGTAGAAGTAGTAGAAGAAGAAGAAATATACAAATAGAACAACCTACAAATTCTTTGTCGATTTTGCGAAAAATATCTTCGCGCCAAACTTAAGATAGGACCAGGGCCGGATTTTAAGGGAGGGGGTGGTTATTTTTGTTTGTAATTGTACAAATTTTGGGAGTTACACTTCGGAAAATAGATTACAACGATATAAATACCTGCATGCATCTATTATACCTTCGGAATATAGATTACAACAAAATTTCAATGGAAAAGGGGTGTCAAGTACCCCCAACATCATTTTCTTCTTTTATATCGTAAGGTTTGTACAAAGGCCGTCATTTGTTTCATTTCTCATTAGATGAAGGAAGTTTATAAGTAGTGTTTGAAAATAAAAACTACCCCTTCTACCCCCCCCCCCCCCCCCCCTCCCCCATTTCTATCTCTATCGAAATATCAGCGACTGTCTAGTATCTCGCAAGATATGCCTAACCTTAGAAAAAAAATGTCACCCCTATTTTTACGCAATAATAAGAAATGCGTACATCAAAAAGTCGACAGACTGAAGGAGGAAATATACAAGAAAGGACGACGAAAAGAATTGAACTGCCACAGGAGTGAGTGATTTATTGCCAACAGGACCGATGACGATGAGAATGGCATGTTCCTTTTTTTTTTCTTGAGTTCCTAGGCTTTCTTCTACATTATATAGCCATTTCTTTATTTATTTCTATTTTACTTTTTTTGTTGTTGTTGTTGTTGGTGTCCTTAATTTTATCTTTATGTTTGTTTTGTTTCATGGGGTGACAATGAGCCTATGGCACAATAGCTCCGCGGATCGGTCTCGTTGTCCTCGTCGTGTCGGTCGTCGTTGGTATAACAACAACGGGCGGCCACCTTCATAAAATAATGTCCTTTGAATATACGCACTTTATTGTCTGATAATTGATGTAGAAACAAACGACCGTCACGTCACGTCACGACACACATGGCTCATTGAGGAAAAAAAAAAATTAAGGACACTTGGTTTGTGTGACAATTTTAGAAAGTATATTCTATTGTTTTAATTGTTCCAACGAATTCGTTGCAGTTTTTGTTTTTGATGAAAAGATTAGAAAATTAGGTAAGCGGAGAAAGTTTGTTGCATCATTTTTGTATTTCTATAGTTTTTGATTCTTTTGACAATACAGGATGTACAGGATGTGATTGTGTAAATAGCAATTTTAGGATAAATAAGTAATAGTTCATGGAAAAAACCTTACATTTTAATAACCTTTGGAAGGACTTTTTCGTATTTGTTTCTTAAATCTGCTAAGCCAGTGAATCCCAAAGCCTCTGTTTTTCATTTTCTATCATAAAATCTTACTTGAATCACAATAATGTGATGGAATTGATATTCTTTTGATAGGAGCGGGCGGTCTGTCTGTTAGAAATAATCCCACGTTTTTTATTGCACCTTTTCACCTCCATCAAAATTCAGGAAGTAAGTATAAAAAACTATAAAATCTCTTTTTATGTACAACTAAACACTCAAACAAAACATTATCGATCCAAGACCTCCCGAGCAGATTAGGTATGGGTACAAGTAAAGATAGACCTACAGTCAAAATTGATAATAATTTTAATCGTCTTTTAACAATCCATCCCTCTCCTCGCTGATGTGATGGGTTAAGTTTGAGTCGTAAAAAAAATAAAACCTTAAAACTGTTTACGACCTCCAAAGTGTATTTTAACTTTATGACCTCGTTTTTTTTTGTTTTGTTTGAAGCATGCAACATGGATTTCAGTCTTTTGTTTCGTTTCAATGTTTATTGTGTACAACAGAAGGTCGTTGGTGTGATTGATTTGCAGTAAATGTCAAAAATTTACGATGTTGGGTCATAAATTTTATAAGACTTATAATTTTTGTTTTTTTTTTTTTTGAGAAGAGAATGTCCTTTTATTTCAGAGTCACAGCCCGATGGACCAGGGCTGGTTTTTTGTGTTTAACTTAATAGGCAGTGATGGATTTGAATTAAGAATTTATTATAAAAAGATTCTTAGTGTAAGAGGTTTCAGTTTTGCTGAGGCAAAAATTAAGCAACAAAGAAATATTGATCGATTTCGTTTTTGTAGGGTCCTAAGTCCTAAGAACTGGTTTTGATTTTGTGCAAAAATTCAGCATATTATCAAGTTTTACGATACTGTTTATTAGAAGAGATGAAATTAAACGTCAAAAACGTGTTCAAATAATGTATATTCTCTTATGCTAATGGACCCATTCTTCACAGTCACAGTGCCTTTTGTGGATCCATACATGAGTACTGGCAGGACCATGGTCCTGTACAGCAGCAGTTTTGAAGTTATGGTTAGATTCCTGGATTTGAACAGCTTTGACAGACTGTAGTAGGCTCTGTTGGATTTGAGAAGCCACCCGCGTATTTCTGCTTCTATGTTGTTATCTGATGCTACTGTTGACCCAAGGTATTTAAAGGATTGCACCAATTCGTACTCCGCTACCTTGATTGTTTGACCAACTGTTCTTCTCGCATTCGACGCCACCATGTACCTACTTTGTTTTACCTTCACTAATGTGCAGCCCCAGATTTTGTGCCGCCTGCTCGATCTGGATGAAGGAATCGTGTACCGCTTGTTCGGTTCTTCCGATGATGTCGATGTCGTCTGCGTAAGCCAGTATCTGGCTGGACCTGTTGACGATGGTCCCTCTTGTTGCCGTGCCAGAGTCACAGATTGCTTTCTCCAACGCCAGGTTGAAGAGGAGGCAGGCCAAACCATCCCCTTGTCGGAGTCCATTAAAGATGTTGATTGGTCTGGATAGCAATCCGGCTATTTTAACTCGGCTTGTTACGTTGGTCATGGTCAACCTACATAGTCGTGTCAATTTATTTGGGATGCCAAATTCTCTCATGGCTTTGTAAAGTTCTACCCTGGCTATGCTATCATAGGCGGCTTTTAAGTCTATAAACAGATGGTATGTTGGCCTTAGGGTAAAAATCTGATCAGTTGTTGATTTGCCTGGAATGAAACCACACTGACTGAGTGTCCGATGATGGTTTTAGCGTATAGGGTTATCCGGTCTTGAAGGATAGAGGAGAGTATCTTATAGGCGGTACTCTCCCTTCTTATGTATGGGGCATATGATACCTTTTCGCCAGTCTTCTGGCATTTCTTCATGCTCCCATACGTGCATTATGATATCATGAATTGCTTGACGTAAGGCTGGCCCGCCGTGGTAGAATAATTCGGCTGGTATGCCATCGGCTCCCGGGGCTTTGTTTTTCTTGAGCCTTCCTATAGCCTTCTCAACGTCTTCTATGCTTGGTGGCAATAGCATAGGGTGTTCATCTTGAAGTAGTGGAGCCCCCACTTCTACTGTAAGCTGACCATTTATCAATTCATTAAAGTACACTTCCCATCGCTCAAAGTATGCTTTGTAGATCGGTGATCAGATTTCCCTCTCCGTCCTTGCAGTATGTGCAGCGTGGTGTGTACTACGTTATGTTTCGGACGGACTGGTAGAACTTCCGCGCCTGGTGCCGACCTCGCTCTCGGCCGTTCTCTATTTCACAGATTAGGTTCTTCTCCCAGGCTGATTTTTTCTGTCTGTGAAGCCGTTTTTCTATTCTTCTGAGCTCTTTATATTCCTCTTCGCGTGCCCGCGTTCTATGAGATTGTTGCATTGCTCGGTACGCAACATTCTTACGTTCAGTCGCTAGCTTGCATTCATCATCAAACCAGTCGTTCCGATTTCTACGACTGCTGCCTAAGATGGAGTTGGCAGTACTAATGACAGTATTCTTAAGAGGCGTGTCCACTTCTCATTTACGCTCAGCATACTGGCTCCAGGACTTACTCTCCCTAAATCAAGTGATTCTAAAGCGAGTCCTAACGCATTACCAAAGGTGTTACTGGTGTTTTCGTTGCGTAGGGCAGCCGTGTTGATTCGAACCTGATCGGCGGATGCAATGCGTCTCCGCAAGGCAATCCGCCCTCGGAAAACCATACCAACAAGATAGTGATCCGAGTCGATATTGGCACCTCGGCACGTTCGTACCGTCATCAAGTTCAGTATACAGAGGGAAATAAAAATAAAACAAGAAGATTTACCCTTTTTTTTTATAAAATTGGAGTAGATTTAATTAGAAAGAAATTTTTAAAATGTTATAGATTTCGATATTTTGATGATGGTGCTAAGTAGGGAGTAGATTTGATTTTTTTTTTTTAAGAAATGTAGTAAATCTACTACAATTGTAGCAGAGCGGTATCGCTCTCGTTTTGGAAAAGTTTAATTTCCAAACCAAATTAAATCAAGCTCAATTTTTAAGATAGTTTGACTAACTAAAACTATAAGGATGGGTTAATTTGTTTACCAAGTTATTAATTTAAAAAAACGTTTTAAGGCCCTTAATCAAAAATGCCCCCCTTTCCATCATTTAACACTAGTCTGTCCCTGCATTGGAACATTTATTGTTGTCCTTAAACCATAAACATATAGTTTCTGTATTTTTTTTGTCTCTTTTGTCTCTTTTGTTAAACATTTGATATCCCATTTAATTGTCAATATAATTGATGAACTAGTAAGTGTACATAAAATCCAATTATATTTATATGGACACACATTAAAAACATGTACAAAAAAAGGTCATTATATGAGTCTTATTTTATGAGACACATGATATATCTTACAAATACTTTATAAGCGGCTAATTAATAAAAAAAAAAAAAAAAGACTAAAAGAACTTTATAACCCTCATATAAATGCAGTAAAGTATAACCCTTTTATATGAGGGTGTTATGGTTGAACGCGTTGCTGTGCGTGCTATTGTTTCTTTGATTGGGTTGCGTATACACAAAAGACGGAAGCCACATTACATTTACCATACACACACATATTAGTCGTAAAAATACACCAACATCCGTCGTTACTTCTTTTTTGACTTAAAGTGGGGTCTTTAAGAAGTATATTATTATTTCCGTTTTTGATGGTGTAGTTTATGAGTTTTTAACAAGATAAACTCAAGTTGGAGGCTGTTAGCCATCTGCTGCTAAAAAAAAAAACAATGGTTGACAAAAAAAGTGTATTTAAATTGTTTCTTCAAGGTTCATCAATTAAACAGGCGAGCGGAAGGTAAAAAATTGCGACATTTAATAAGGGAAATGCCAGTTGGACAAAAGAGAAAATTTGTTTGGGTACTGATCCTGGTTAAAGAAGACTTAAGAAAATAGTATTAAGCTTTCGCAATGAGAATTATGACGACCATTCTAGTCTTATAAGCACGAATGCCTCTTCGGAGGAAAAAGATGACGTCTTTAAGGAAAGACTCCATGAGGTCCTCGTTAAAAACTGTAAGCAATAACCCAAGAAAGATACACATCACTTCTGAATACGGACCGATGCCTAAAGCTTTAAGTAAATAGAAGCCAAAGATATGGCCACAGTTTGGCCAACAAAATATCCCTGCGGAACCTGCAAGAAACACTTTAACGGACCAAATGAAAATGGTCTGTTTACTGGAATGGCCCATTTAGACACTGGAAGAATTTTCTTTGTTCAATTCTTGGAGGATTTCTTCAAAATCGTTTTAGGCTGTCTTGAGAAAATTTAGCTTTTCAAATGAAAATTCAATCCAAGAAATCCAAATGCAAAGTCTCCAGAAAAACGACATAGGTATACTTAGTTTGAAGTAAATTAACTCATCCGTTTTGGCTGTGGCTTCTGAAAAAGATAGACAGAATTATGGGATCCACAAAAGCCGGTTTGATCGGTTTTTACGTTTCCAATGTTTTTTTATGAGTGAAACATTCCCAGGGAATTTTTAATTCAAGATAGCCCCATTAAGTAAATTTTGGAGACTTGACACTTGAGATAACAACAAATTTAATTATAGAGTCGAAACCAGGTACCTACACTTCACATTTAATTTATTTTTAATAACCTGGAAAAACCCCAACAGTTCAAAACATAAAACTTCAATGCAGATTGCAAAGTGCACACATCATTCGACTTCCACTAACAAAGTTGTCGTCAGTCGATACTTTGTCAGTCGTCATCATCATCATTAAAATCATCTGCCACATCTCGAGAGAAATTCAAATTTCATACTCCGCCAAACCAACCTAAACGATTGATATTTATTTTATGGCAATTTTATTAAAATATTTTTATCACTCCTCCATTAAGAAGCCTTTTTACCGGCAGCGCCCCCAGTTGTCCCATCAATGCACTTTGATGAAGCTTTTTCTTTCGAAACTAAAATGACTGCTGCAGCTGAGATGTGATCATCATCATCATCATCATCATCACTATGGCTGTGCCCTGAACGGTTTTGACAGGTTCAAGGAACCCATCGTCAGATTCTTATTCCAGATGATATGTGATCCCCAAGCTGATACTAATGGCCTGACCAGGCATAAACCTCTCAGGTAGTACCTATACCTTATATCTTGACGAGGATGAGGAACGAAGACGACTCATGAAGAGACATCATTGGGGTAAATGAAAAGACAGCTTCATTTTGATGGAATTCCATTCGCGGAGGTTTTACGACTTTTTTGTCAAGCTGATCCGTATATTTAGACAAACAAAGGAGAGAAGTGAATTGAGAGAGTTGGGGAGGGGGAGTAGGGGGAGTAGGGGGAGCAGATCAATATTAATGCATTTATTTGTTTTTGAAAAAGAAATATCAAAAGGAGGCTGATGCAGCGCAGTTTTATTAAATTAATGAAACTTTAACATGTTGAGAGATGTAATTTTCTTGCAATAATTTATTTATGACTTTGTGAGTAGTATCTTTCAATTCAAAAGGTATTGGTATGGTAGAATGCATGTATATGGAAAAATGGAAGTTGGAACATTATATTGATATGGTCGGTCAGGTGGTGGGGAAGAATATTTGACGATGATGGTTTTGGTCGTTAAAGTGGATATCATCATCTTTGTCAGGATTATAAATATAAAATTTGTTGTCATTTAGTGCATCCAGCCAACGAATATAAATGACATGGGAGTTATCAGACAGAGAGAGATGAAAAGGGGGAAAGATGGTAAAGTCATTGCATACATTGATGGGTTTAATATACAATTTAAAAGTCGTAAAAGTTTTTATTTATTTGCCAAGTGAATTGAGGAAGTTTTACGATAATTTGTTCCGCGCACATCATTCTGTTTGTTGGTTGTTGTATTTTTGTTGTTGGGTGTCTTAAAATTATATTTCATTATTTGTTTTGTTTTTATTTTCTGCTTATTTTGATGACCCCATATTATATTCTGATGGAATTATATTTTCTGCTGGCATATTTTTGTGCATCTAAGTGCTTAGCATATTATAATATATTGAAAGTAGTTTATATTTTTACGATTTAACATAAATTTAGATTTTTAATGTTATAGTATTTGAGATTTGAACTCAATTAGTTTTCATTATGAGGTGGTAAATATTAGTTTATAGACAAATTGGGTATCTTTATAGAATTGCTTTAGAGTTAGGTATTTAGGAAAAACTAGTTTTAAACATTTTCTTTGATTTGGAACTATGACTGCCAGATATGATTTCACCAAAATCAGAACAACAAAAACTGAAAATCAGGACAATTTGTAATTTAAAAATCATGAAAAATGTTTAACAAAGAATTTAATAGGAAAACAGAAATTTTTGAAGAGAAACTCGAAATTAATTTGAATTTGAATATTTCACAGAAATAAATTTAAATCTTGAAGATTGATGTTGAAGTATTCTTTAAAGTTTGTATTGAAATTCGTTGGTATGAAATAATTGAAAACATTTAAAGGGATCTGAAATTTTAGTGTTGTCAGTAACCTGAAGGGATCGGGATCCTTAAACAGAATTAATTACTTTTGTGTTTTGTCTGTCATAAATATTAAGATTTGAACTTGAAAACTACCTAATTTTGTGACACATTAAAATCATAATAGCAAAATCACACGTGAAAAGTACTGGCTTCTTCGATTTTTTAAGTGACGGTCTCGGACGGTTCTGGGTTATTGTAAAAGTAATAGAAAAAGTTAGTAGAACAAAAACTTGCGCGATTAAAACAACAAATATAGAACGGATCGAAGTGGAATAATCGTTGAAGTCAATCGACTCAAAAGAAGTTAAGGGTCTTTGTTTTTGAAAAACTGTGATGAAATCTTCAAATTTAGGAACAAAATCAAATTGATTTTCTAACAATAATTACTTTTTTGAGGTTCATTTTTCTACCAAATTTTAATGGTTTTATTTCATTTTATTTGAATTCAAAAACGTTAATGTTGTTAATAAGTCTTCTAGTTTTGGTGGAATTAAAAAAAAAAAATACAAAATTAAATGTTGTCTTTATTAATTTTTTTCCTTGAAAATTAAGTAACTTTTTATTTTTGTTAAAAAAAACTATACCTAATACCTACGACATATTAATTTTCTGCATCTGATTGCTAAAAAATAAAAACCGTTCATTTTTTCCAAAAAATTTCATTATAAAGATACTAGAAATGCAAGGGTAAGCACAAAATGGCCCCCTATTCCATTTAAACCGAGTGCCAAGGGTGCCATTTTGCACGTTTAAGGTATTTTTATTTAACTTTTAACACCAAAAAAAAAGAAATAATTCTTGAACAACTAATTTCAGTAAATTAATACCAAAAAAAATACTTAACACTTACATGCATTTACTGGCCTTTTCCAAAATTCATTTTTAGACACAATTTTGTCAAATTTCAAATAATAGCTTGAAGTTGTTTACATTTCGTATATGTAGGTGACACCAAATAAACTTAGGATTTGTGTTTACAGAACCTTCTTGTTCTGTTCGAATCTACGATTTCTAGCCAGGGAGCCATTTTACCTCGGTGGGCAATTTTAGGCCACTTTCCCCTACCAGGAGTATTAGACCAAGTTTGCAACTACGAATGACCTCTGCTAACTTCCTGGTGGACTAAAAACTTCGAAACTGTTGGACGTTTTTTTTATAATTTTTGTATTGTAACTTCTACAATGTGCATTTTATTGAGAAAGCAATTAAAGTGTAACCGCAGCACTGTAGGTCCAATAGGTCTTCTCTTAAAATATTTCAAACTCAAATATCTCGACTCTCACTTGAACGATTTCAAAAACATTTCACAAATTTACAAAGCTCAATTCCATCTTTCATTTAATACTACAAAAGTTCGTGTTCACTTTATCTCAAGGCTATTAAAATAGACACATAATTTTTTCTAAATTTTCTAAATTTTGCAAAAAATTTTTCTAAACCCTTTCAAAAACTCAAAGAATCTTGATTTTATATTAAAAACTATGCTCAAAACTCTTTTTCTCAGAACCCTATTTCTCGAAAAAGTCGTTAAGTTTAAAAAAAAAACTATTTTTTCGATAGTTTGGAAATTTTGGATTTTTACATCGTTTGGAAAATACTTAAACTTAACTTTTTTTAATTAAATTTAAGTTAAAAAATTCATATTATTCATTGAATAATCTTGATTTAATTAATTAATTTAAATGAAAACGAAAGAATATAATTTTTTCCATCTTTTGTAACGCAACCCTGTGCTAACATTTATTTTATTTATAGTCGTAAAATTGGCATTTTCTTCAATTAAGGTTTTTTGTAACTGATTCTTAGTTGTCAAGAGAAAGAAAAGTTTTTCTTTTGAAAATCATGCGATCTACAAGGTTTGTTTGTATATAAAATATTTTTTTAATTACGCCCACCCACTTCAAAGTTTTAAGTTACAACTCATTTATACCTAATATTGTTTAGGGTGTTGTTTCTTGGTCACTTTGTACAGTAAATTTGTACACACAACATCTCCCTTTATGTAATTTTCTGGCAAAAGTGATTGTGAATCGACAGAGGTAAAGTGTTTAATATGTAAAGTCTGCATTAGGGTTGGATTACATTTTAAAAGAACAGTTCAGACATTATATAATGGTCTTGAAAAATATAAAAATGACAGTTTTTTTCTTTTCATAAAACAAGGAGAGCTAAAATATACAATAATTACCCACATCCCTTAAATTTATTAGATACTAGATACTATCACCCACCCTCATACATCTCCTGCCAATAATTCATCAAATCGACAATTTATCCTTTTTCTCAAAAGAAAAAAACAATGTCCCTGTTTTTCTTCATCTTACCAAGTTTTCTTCCATTTGACTGACATTATTCAATTGTTTCACACAACTGAACAAAAGACTGACTGGGGGATGAAGGATTTATGTATGTATACGAATTCCTATAAAAGAAAAGATATACAATTCAACCATTTTTTTTTTTATCTTGTGTCATTTCATTTCCCCCATTTTCTTCTACTGGGAAACTGGGAAAAAGCCATATATAAAAATATAAAGAATGATTAATTTCTATTTTATCCCTTCAAATTGTAACATTGGATGGAATTGACAGTTTTCCAATGATGGCGGCGGATTGTGTCAGAGATTTGAGTGACAGCCTTAGATATCCCTATCAATGATGGAATACACAGTAAAAAGAGAAAAAAAACATAAAATGTAGCAAAATCGAAAAGGAAACAAACAAAAAAAAAATTGAATTATAAAAATGGCTGCCTGTCAAATGATCTGTCGTAATGTAGGTATTTTTTTCTGTATTTGTATTTGTGTTTTTTTGTTTTTCTGACAGTGACATGTGGAGTGGATGGAAGGAAAAAAAATTAAAATATTTTTTGAGGAAAAAAAAATAAAACAACCTGCTGCCGCTAGTGCTTATCTCTCAATCAAAAAAGATAGGCACATATTAGGCAGGTACCTACCCATTTCTAACCTAAAATATATGTTCACTGAGGTGTGGGAATTGGAAGAAATTTTCAACTGGGTTTCCTGCTGTTTTTTTTTCTTTCTTTCTATCTCGTAATTATTGTCGTGTAGGTATATATGGGCCTTTATTTTATTATTCTTTATGACCATCATAAAAATTCTTAATATTTTTGTGTCAATATGATTAAGAATTATTAAGTTCAATAAATAAGAATTAGGATAAAGACAATTAGTTAAAGAAGTTGTAAGTTTATTGGTTTTGGTTTCCATATTTATTTGTTTTAAAATGTCATTGATTGGATATATCTAAGGAGAAGACCTTGGAAACAACATTTTCCAATGCTTTGTTAACAAATGATAATAGTAGAGAGATGTCCTTAGTGTGTCTTTAGGTGTAGGCACTTTCTTGTAATACAAAAAAATCAAATCGTGCCACAGTGGTGCTTTTTATGAGTTTTAGTGACAAAAATTGATTTCCGTGGCCATTTCTTTACGAACATTTATGAAATTTGGTACACTTTCTTTGTCATAAGTAACTTCAAAATCTTAGGTACTAATTAATCCTCATTAAAAGAATTGACAAATTTGAGCTTTAGAGTTGCCAACTAACTTTTATGGCAACGATTCATAAAAGCCCAATAATATAAAACAACAATGGTCAGTAAAACTGAGTATAATTTTTTCTGTGGTCCCAAAATATACCTTCATATCTAAGAGATTTATTTTGGAAGTCAGAAAAAATCTATGACGTCACGTTTTCGAGATAATTTCACACGAAAATACCACCTTATCTGCAAAAACGTGAACTCATATATTTTTTCTGACTTTGAATTCGAGATCAGGATACTAATTTTGTTGAGAAAAGTATGTTTTGGTGTCACAGAAAAAATTATGATCTGTTTTTTTTTAACATTGTTGTTTCATACTAATTCGCGTTTTTGAGTCGTTGCCTTAGAAGGTAGTTGGCAACACTATAACTTCAAAATTGTCAATTCTTTTAATGATAAACTCTTGAAATTGCTTATGACAAACAAAAAATCGAAGTAATAGTTAAAAAATAGCTCTAAGGGTGTAAGCCAGTCCGAAGTCGCAACTCCATGGTTAGAAGTGTTATGAGCTGCACTACACTTCCACCAACAGTGCCCTTGATGTCGTGATAGTCCGTCGGCTGTTACAATTCCAAAAGTTAGTTTTTTCGTTATCCTTGTAATGTTTTTGTTTGCATAAAACACTCTAGAGTCAGGACTTAAAGATATTCAGTTTTTCTTTTGGTTTCATAAATCTCACGTTGGGCGCCACGTTTAAGTATTTATTTTATTTATTTTTTTATGGGCTTTAATTTTTGTATCCTTAAGCTCTGACTCTTCAATCTTTGTTTATATGTTTACTGTCCAGTGCATGCTTCCAAGACTTACTTAAATTATCCAAAATAGTTTTGAAAAGAAATTCGGGATCATATTTTAAATAGCGCCTAACCCAGAACTTATACAAAATAGTTCACCTTTCACACAAGAAAAATAGAAAAGTTGCATCACCATGCCATGGACCACACGTAAAACTTTAAACTGCGTGATTTTCTATTTGATTTTTAACGCGTTCTTGGGCGCTTTACATAGCAATTCTTCAAAAGTTTATTAAAATTCAATCTCAATCAAGAGATGTGGAGTGTACAATGTAGGTTCATGAAAGAACACCACGCTGTCTTTGATTTGTAGCAGGCGACTTCTTAAGCCTATCAAACTGCGTGCTAATCAACAATTTTTTAAATGTCAGCATGGTATTATTTTAAGCCCCTCCTGTCATATTCTCGGGCTCCAACCTTCATCATGGTTAATCATTCAATTATTCAATTCAACATCAATGGACGACAGATGAGCAGAATCCAGTCAAGGAACGGGCAACAAGTAGGTTTGTCATACGATTTTATTGGACAATTTCATGTTGAGATTTCATTCGACGATCGAGTATACAAGATCACCAACATAAAAAAAAAATAAAAAAAAAACAAGAACGATGACCACGATGATGATGATTACCAAACGATGGCCAAACGCAATGTCCATCGTTCTGATGGAGATTTGCTTCAAGGATCATCATCATCTTCGGTCGACTTTGGTCGGTTGGTCTTCGTTGCACTGAAATAGCTCATTACTCATTGTTATTTGTTTATGCTCTTAGGATCTTTTGAGATCCTTTTTTTTTTGAAAAACTAACCAAAAGGAGTTAAAGAATGAAGAGAAAAAAGAAGTTATGGCAGGCACATAGATCGCCCATATGTGACAGAGGGTGTTTACCGCATCTCTCCCAGTCCTCCAGTGCCAAGCAATGCCACAAGATAAAAATCATTAATTTTAAGAAGCCACATTAATTTTTATGACATCCTCTCTGCTTGGCCATCACAAGCCGGCCAGCCCTGGCCGGCAGAATGTGCCACAGCATATAGTGTCGTCCCAGTTTGCTTGTGATGCTGCTGCTGCTTCTTCTTGCTCTTCCGATCAACTATATACATAATAAACTGACTCTGAGGCTTGATTAATAAATTTCGGTGCATTGATTCTGTCTCACTAGGGTCCTGAAGCAGGTACGCTACAAGAACACTTTATAAACCTACCATCACACAAGTTATATGTGTAGCACAGCATCACATCAGCAACAAGTAGAAGCAGCAGCAGCAGCAGCAGCAGCATCATCATCCAACAGCAGGACGATGACGATTTATTGGCATTGAAAATAGCCGCCTGAATGCTGGCGCGAATGTTGAGAGCGCGAGTGCAAGCGTGAGCGCAGTTAAAATGGATGGACATCAGACCACAGACACAGACGTTAAGGACAACTTAATCAGAAAAAGAGCCTTCGATGGATGGCCAGAAGTGAAGAAGACACTTTGAAGTGCGTCGCGTCCTCTGTTGGTTATAATATTGATTGTACCTAACCTATACGTGTATCTTTATGGAAGAGCTACGAGTTAGTATATCTATCTGCTTCTGCTGGGGCAGGTTTTTTCAATAAGCATACCTAATTAATTGCAAGTAATTTTTCTGATAGTAGGTACTGTTTTGTTGTTGTTGTTGATGTTGTTTTTTTATGAAAGGGATTCCAAATGACTGAAAGGGGAAGGGAGAGGGGGGGAACGAATTGCTTTGAGTCATGAGTTACATGAATTGATTTGAAGTTGCTTGTTATGAAGTTACTGATATATTTACTGTAGCAGGTACTGCTAATAAAACATAGAGAAAAGTTGGAACTACAACTTAAGAATGGCGTTTTAAGTTAAAAAAAAAAAAAAAAATACGTTCCAGGTTGAAGAAA
This sequence comes from Meliscaeva auricollis, assembly GCA_948107695.1. NCBI lineage: Eukaryota > Metazoa > Arthropoda > Insecta > Diptera > Syrphidae > Meliscaeva > Meliscaeva auricollis. Next base: position 45,912,709 of record OX403619.1, on the reverse strand, counting down.
ATTTAATAAATCTGAACTATAGGTTCAAAGGTTCAATATTTTTGTAAGATATTCTTTTAAATGAAAAGAAAACAACATATCATGAGTAAATGATTTTTCCGCAACCTAATTTGTTTTATAACTTGCGTTTCAGGTATCAGATAAATTAACAGAAGTTTTTCAAGGTCAAATGCCTATACCTACCACTTTCAGATTCGTCGGTCCTATTGCTAAGGCCAATTATTTGTATTGTTACCAAGATTCACAAAAATGTCTTTTCGAAAGGTTCCTCTTGAAGAAGCAGCTGAATATAGGTTCCCCAGGTGGGTTCTGAAAGAAATTTCGAACCAGCGCTACGGACATCAGTGAGTTTCCTTAAGGATCCAAAACGTCTCATCTTCAAGGGGCTCTCAGGGCTTTCCGACAGGGTGTTTCCACGGATTACGTACCGGATCATCAAGCTTTCTGAATTCCTAAAAGATTTTTCCTTAGGCGGATCATCAAGCTTACTGTAAGATTCCAAGATTCACAAAAATGTCTTTTCGAAAGGTTATTCCTTTTGAAGAAGCAGCTGAACATTGGTTCCCCAGGTGGGTTCTGAAAGAAATTCCGAGCCAGGATATCAGTGAATTTCCTTATGGATTCAAAACGTCTCATCTTCAAGGGACTCTCAGGGATTTTCGACAGGGTTTTTCCACGGATTACGTACCGGATCATCAAGTTTTCTGTTAAGGTTCCCAAAAGATTTTTCCTTAGGCGGATCATCAAGCTTTCCTGTTAAGATTCTCAAATGTCTTTCCTTAGGGTTCATCTTCAAGAAGTTTCTTGAACAGAAGTTCCCCGAATGGAGTCCGAAAGTTTGTTTCCCCCGGGAGCAATTGTTGTTTAGTTTCGATGTAGAAAACCATCAACTTTCATTTTTAACTGTTAAACTTGTTCTAAACACCAACAAATTTCAATCAGACCATAATAATTTATCTTCATATATATAAGCAATTTCATCAGTCCCACAAGAAGCGTGGGCATCACATGCTCTCCAATCCACCAAGTGTCTCAATGATATTCTTATGGTGGGTCATCTCATGGCAATGGCTGATAAAAAACAATTTCCGGAACAACTTAATCCTCTCAATAATGCATCCATCTTCTAATTTATGAAAAGTTTGACAATTGTCGCCATTACGATATGCAGCGTGCCAAGCACCAACCAGCGAGCGTCATCGTCGTTGTAGGGCACGTGGGCATATATGCTGTACTCCAAATGGAAGCACATCCTGCATCATTTGGTGTTTAAGAGGAGTCACCACCATCATAACCACATATTTGAGGTCCACAACCTAAAACGGTCTTGGGGCCGACCATCGGTCGTCATCATATTGTTGTCGCCCCAATCACTCGCACGGTTAAACATGAAAATTAGATGATATACGATCGAGATGTTAACAAATCTTCTGATTTTTTTTTTTGTTTGTCTCTCTTAATCCAAAAAGAAACACAAAATTATTCAAATTATGGTTGATTTTGGGATTCAAGAAATGGGGATTGAAAAAAAAAAAAGAAACCCTGTTGCGTGGTCCAGTCTTTGAGTCGTCGACATCAGACAGAGAGACTTCTTCTTTATGGGCTTTTGTCATCCGTAAATCATGTGTTTAAGCGTATTTTTATGTGTCAACTGATTAATTCGATGATGTGGCCATAAAAATGCTCTTCCCTATGCTTCCCCTCTTGCTGAGAGACAGACAGAGACAAGAGACGACACAAGAGTAAGTGGCTGGTCGGTCGGTCAATGCGATGGTGATGGTCATTTGGATTTGAATTTTGAATTCTGGAACTGCTGGGATGAGCTCTATTCCATAAAAAAAACCTACGCAAAAGTCTCATCAGTGCGGCATAGCAGAGTGACGGACGTCGCCGCCGATATGGGATAGCAGCGGCGCGGCGGCTTGTCCAAACTCAAAAGCGAGGGCGATTATCATAAAATATTGAATTAGGAATGTGTGTGCTGCGGCGGATGGACATGACATGATACATGGCATAGAAGAGTCATCCCCCTATTTTAACCATCATCTCCATCAGGATGATATGTTCGGAGCCAATCGAAGACGAATAAAATCTGGAGACAATCAATGACGGCAATGACGGCAACGACGACACACAACAGATGAAGAGTTTTATGGATGTTTTTCCAATCCAAAGCCGGTTCACTTCGGTTCGATGCGACATTGGGAATTTTTTATATTGATTTTAAACAGCCATTATCCCATCCCCGCTCCGCTCACTCTCTTCCTCCATTTTTTTTCCGTGTGTCATTTTGGGAAGTCATTTTTAGGATTTTATAACTTTTTGATTTGATTTTGAAAATTCTACTCGAATTATCGCCGCCGGATGGGAAATAAAATTAATGAATTATCACGCACACATTTTGTGTCGTCTACATCAGATGATCGTAAAATGGTTAAAAGCGAGACAATTTATCAGAGACAAGGGAACATGAGCGAAAGAGCTTCAATGATGGACTGATGTGTGAGAAAGAAAGAGAGAGAGTTTTTTTTTAATACAATATTGATGAAATAAGCCCATTTTATTGAGCAATAAATTGTAACAATGAGATCTCGGGAGAACGACAAATCGCTGTTTTTATTTGAGTTGTAAAAAAAATTTTACATCCACTTTATTGGGATCTTGATGTTTCTTACCAAGGCAACAACAACAAAAAAAAAATGGATTGAAGGTTGATTTAATTTGGTATACAAAGAGAGGGAGCAGAGTAGGTATAAGAGGGAAAATAATCGTGTTGTTTAAACTGACCAGCTGTCAAAGTGCTTGTCAAGAATTTTATGATGGCTGTCATTTAGCTTTTTGATGACATCCATTTCGGTCTATTAGTCAGTTTTTGATGACTCAAATTTTTCGGAAATATAGCTGCGCAAGATGTTTCTTTGAACCTTGGAAGTATTATAAGATTCATACCTGCTTTTAGGGTCTTAAATGATACATCGACAGTAATTTTATTACGTTTCTTTGGTAAATTACTCAGGTGTGTCGCTAACTTTGTGGTTGATGTGGAAGGAATTGCATTGGTAGAATACCTGAGTAACAGATTTAGGGATATGGAACGGTATTATTCTCCATGTTGTGTCAAAAGTGGTTATGAAACTCGAATACTGATGATTTGCATTTTAAGAACACTAGCTGAGGGAGAACCAAGGCTCTCAACTATTTCCTGTGTCCGTGGGAGAAATGGAGGGAATGCACATGATGACAACTAGCACTTTTGGAGTTTTCGTCAATTCCTCATAAGAGGGATTAGGTACACCTGAAAATTTTAAGGTGGCATAGGCTGGGAATCGAACTCAGGTACCCGGTGTGATAGTCCAATACGTTAGGGGGTTTCTTCCAAGGAGCATTTAATAATTCTTCAACAAAATGTCTTTGTTTTGGAACTTTTAAATCATTTTGGTATTTGTTTTCTTGGGCTTAGCCCCATATTTATGCTAGACGATAACAAGGGGTAAAATCGGATAAGGTGATAGAAGACCATTGATAGCCAAAAGCGATACTTTTTTCCATGTAAAGTGAATACCTAGGGCGATTGTTGCAACCTATCTCTTCCACCCTTCCACGAAATCATCTCTTCTGGTAGTTTAATTAACGAAACAAACGGTTTCTTCCGTCTTAATTTCATATTTCAACCATCAACAGTAAATATCCTTCGACATAACTACTCACATAAGGCAACTCAATTAAAGATTCTTTGTTTTTTGTTATCGTTATACTCTTCCCACACGTGTTTCGCTCTTCTATATGCCAAACCAATAGGAACCTCTCCGGATCATCCATTTCTACCTACATAGCAATGAAAATGATAATTGCATATTCAGAAAGATAGCACATAAGAGCCCACTTCATCTTATCAGTCATAATTTCAACTTAATCAAGGTCCCAATCGAATATTCCATCGAACTGAACTGAGTAATAAAAATTGACTCAATGACTCCGACCAACAGAAATTTAATGTGTGTTGTGTGCTTATATGAGATCTGTGGATGCATCTTTATTAAGCCAGTTTATTTCGTTAATTTATAACAGAAATTCTCATAAATTCGTTGATAGAAAAGTAAGTATACAAAGACGAGACACAGAAAAGGAGCACGAAGCAGATAGGTACCACCACTTTCATCCCACTCTGGATGAATTTCTTAATGAAATTTATTTGATGATTTTAACCAATTCCATTTAGCGCGATGTTCGTTTCAACTAGCATTGCTGACAAACATGTATATCCTTTTTAGCTATGGTTATTTTGATTACCTATGGTGGTTTGTCAGAGCGGATTTAGTAGTTCCTAGTTTGGAACTTAATAAAAGGAACTATATGCAATGAAATAAAATAAGTTTTGTGTCACGACTAGTTCACGAAGATCCAAAGCCTAGTGACTCTCTCAACCATTTCCAGTTTGCGTGTAAATAGGAGGAATATAGGGGACCTACAATTTTCTTTTGGCCCGGAACGGCTATATGAAATGCACTTTTCGTCAATTCCTTGCAAGAGGCAGTACCCCTGAAAAAAAATCAAGGTAGCCTAGCTTGGGAATCGAACCCAGACCTCCGACGTAATAATCCATCGCACTAACCATTACGCCGAAGAGTACTACAAATAACAACAAAATTATAAAAATGCACAGGTGAAATCCCCTTTCCAAGTCGAAATATCATGGTCCATAGAATTCGAAGGCTCCCAAAGTTAAAAAAAAAGACGATGTCGATTTTTAGAATGGGAAGTTGTAGAACTTGACGAAATAATTACTAATTAGAGATTTAAATTGGTGTAAAATGGAAGATAAGATGAAACCTACTGAAAATGAAAACAATAGGGTTACCACTTCTAAAATGGATAAATGGTAAGAATACTCAAATAATTCTTATTTGAACAAAATACATAGTATAAATTTTGGTGGAGTTACCCTTACCCTAAACTCTCTGCTATTAAAAAAGAATGCAAAAAACACTAATTTTTCAGTCAAAATGGATGCCAATTTAAAATGGCTGAATCAACGTGGCAAGCCTGTTTGAACGATAAAAATGCCACATCAATTTATGCATCATAACTTTTTCGTATATTAAAAAGAAAAATATGCATTATGCCTTTCAAAAGCTAAAAATATTCAAACAAAATTAGAAATAGAATTAAGAGTAAAGCTAAGAATGCGGTAACCCTGTTAAAAAAAAAATATGTAAACCAAATAGTATAGATTTTGGTGAAGTTAAAAGCTAAAATATACACCAAACTTTAGCCCTAATATAAAACAAAATCGGATGCCTCTCTAAAACGGAATTAACTAGACGGCAACCCTACTTAAAGTCAAAATGTACCATATTTGAAATAGTGAAATCCACACAAAATATGAGACTGAACTTTCTTCTATCTAAAAATTGTCAGTTGCCAACTCTAAAATTGGTATTAGTATACGGTAACCCTATTTAAAGGCAAAAAAACACAAAAAACACAGATGTATCGGTCAAAATGTGTCATATTTAGCAGATTTAAAAGATAAAAACACATCAAATTTTTGATCGGCCTCTCTTTCATCTGGAAAAAATGTCGGGTGCTATCTTTAGAATGGGTATAACTATATGGCAACCCTATTTGAATACAAAAAAGAACTTAAAACACTAACACAAAATGTACCATATTTGACAGAGTTAAGAGCGATAAACATACCATACATATAAATGTCGATTGTCATCTCTTAAATTTGTGTTAGTATACGGCAACCCTATTTTAATGCAAAAAAAACTAAAAACCCTAATTTTTTTTAGACAAAATATACCATATTTGACAGACTTAAGAGTTAAAAAATTCCAAATCTCAAATCAGGCTCCTTTCCATTAAAAATGTGTCGGTTGCCATCTCTTAAATTTATATTAGTATACGGCAACCCTATTTGAAAGCAAAAAAGATTAAAAACACTAATTTCTCAGTAAAAATGTAACATATCTACATATCAAAAAAATGTAGGGTGCTATCTCGATAAATGGGTATAAGTATACGGCAACCCTATTTGAACGCAAAAAACACTAATATCACTCATTATTCTGTGAAAATGTACCATAATTGATAAGGTTAAAATTTGAAAACATGCCAAATTTTAGATTGAGCTCTCTTCTAGCGAAAAAATGTCGGGTGCCAACTCCAAAATGGGTATAAATATACGGCAACCCTATTTGAATGCAAAAAAAAAACAATAAAAACACTATTTTTTCTGTGAAAATGTACCATATTTAACAGTTAAGAGCTAGAAACATACCAAATCACAAATCAGGCTCCTTTCTATTAAAAATATATCAGTTGCCATCTCTTAAATTTGTATAAGTATACGGCAACCCTGTTTGAATGCAAAAAAAAAACACTAAAAACACGAATTTATCAGTCAAAATGTACCATATTTGAGATGGTAATAAGCGAAAATCCACATCTTCTATCAAAAAAAAAATGTCGGGTGCCAACTCCAAAATGGGTATAAATATACGGCAACCCTATTTGAACACAAAAAACACTACACTCATTTTTCAGGAAAACTGAACCTTATTTGAATCAGTTAAAAGCTTTAAACAAACCAAATCAAATTTTAGATGCGCCTCATTTCTTACCTAATTTCTTACCTATCCTGATAAAATAATTGTTAATTGAACTATCGCGGCAGAGTTCAGGGTTTGAACACTGCCCGTTCCACCTGAAATGTTTGTTCAGAACTTTTGCCTCTTGCGAAGCATTAAATAATCGTCTTTTCTTAACCGTTTCAATTCGACAGAGTGTTGTAGTACCCCTTTCCCTGCATTTCTACAGACTCGCATGTACTAGACCCTATTTCTCCATGAGCAGTTGCGTCAGTAATTAGTTTTATTTATATTAAAGGGAAGAAGTGGGATAATGGCCGCCTGCCGTTGGATTGTTCTTCTATCTTGTGTCTACTAGGTTTGATTCGCTCATTTCATTTTCGAAAAAAGCTCATTTCCCTTCTAATCTAATATCTCTTTTGACTTATTCCTAAAACCACATTTTTGTACTCGTTTAACGCGTGTACCTAACCATTCAAAACAGTTTTACTCGAGATTTGCCATATTGTGACAAATTAAATCCATCTGCTGTACTGTACAAAGGATAAACCACAGAAAGGAAGCAAAAGCGTTTTCACTTTTTTACTCGCACTGATAATAATAAGTGAATAGCCATCATCATCATCAACATTCAGAAATCACCCCTCTTCTATATAATCTTTTCATGTTCCAGTCTCAAACTCAAAGTCCAATGCTTTAGAGAAGATTGACTTTTAGAAAGAAACAACAACAAGAATAAGCCCTTAAAATTGTTGTCACAAAACTCGCTTGTGGTAGTAAATTGGGTGATAACTCGTCCTTAATGGTTTTGTGCAATTTTTTGTTTTTGTTATTTTGCTTTTTAACAGTCGCTCATTCTTATAAGCATCATCCCCTTTTTTTTCTGTTGTATAACTAATCGTAATGTTAAGAACGACAAAAAGGGTGACAAATGCGAATAATGGTTTAATTTTCTCGAGACAAGTCCCTAAAACCGTAGCGCTTTTCAATCTTCCTGATGATGCTCCCCCGAATACTATACACGAGAGTGGCTACTATAGGTATAACCTAGAGCTACTATTAACATATGTCTATATCAAGCGACAGAAAAACGCGCTCATCCTTCTGTCATTCTCATTGCAAGGACATTAGCATTCGAGGAAGTTTTTTTGTTGTTGTTTTTGGTTATGACGACAAAACGAACGACACGATAAGGACGAAATGTGCTTTAGATTTAGGCTTGTAGGGTGGATATAAATGATTAAGAGCGAAAACCCGTAAGCCAGGATGTTTTTAATTGGTCCTTTTCCATATTTTCCATTTATTCTCATTTCAGGAAAGACAGCCGCACTAAATTATAATGCTCGTCGAAGAGGACCTCGATGATACACACTTGTGCATCAAATGTAGTGCCACAATTGTCGGGCTCGATAATTACGTCCAGCATCGCAAAACGAATTGTGTTGGCGGCAAGTCGGGGACACGTAGCGCCACCATTGTTACCGATGGCTATGGAGGTTTTGAGTATCCAGGAACTTCGGGCTATAGTGTAGTGAAGACCCAAGAAGAAGCTGTTGGTGGGAAGGCATCCAAAACCTTGAATGACCCTTATGACTTGCCTTATGAGTTGGGTGCAGATGTTTTCTTCTCTTCGTTGCAACTTCAAAGTGTTCAAGCCAGTAGTGGAACGGGAAATGCTGGCAAGACAAGTTCTATTCAGCAAATTGCTGCTAGAAAAGTTGCAAGTTCTGGGAGAGACGAGACCGAAGGTGATGACTGGCAAGATGAGGAACAAAATAATTCTGATAGTTTGATGAAGGTTGTTAGGGATATTGGAGAGACGAAAAAGTACGAAATGATATTTCAGCCAATTGACTTTGCCCATGGATCACCAGAGCCAGAACAAAGTGACGATGAAGATGAGTTGATGATTGATGAGTTCGATGAAGAGGATGATGATGATGAAGATTATGTACCAACTCCGTATTGTGGTGGCAAATGGAAGCCTGGTAGTCAGCCACCACCAAGAAGTGGTGGTAAGTGGAAGGGAAAAAGTCATCAGAGTCATGCAGTTCCGAGTTCTTCTGGTGGTAAATGGCACAATAAGTATGTAGCCAGCGAGAATAATAAATGGAAACCGTTCAAAAAGTACTTGGAGCCAGATACTCATCAGAGTCGTCCAAAACTTTCTTATAAAAAAGATGTTGCGTCAAAAAATGTGGTATCACCTGAAGTTCCTCAAAGCAGTGGTAAGTGGAAACCTGAAAGCTCACCGAAAACATTGAAAATTGCCCAAACACTACCAAGTGGTGGTAAGTGGAAACCATGTGAAGACAATGAATTACCAGAAATTCAACCACCTACTAGTGGAGGCAAGTGGAAACCTGAAGAACCTGAACCATCAACTAGTGGCAAATGGAAGTCCGAAGAATTAGCAAGTTCCAAGACAGTTTCAACAGAAGGTGTCGTTGCTTGGGATGAAACAGAGGCATGGGAAGATGTCGACAATGTAAATCCCCCTGTTGAGCACACTAAGGGAAAATGGGTTCCGGGGACGAAATTTGAGAAACTCGACTTTAAAGATGAGGTAATTTATTTTCTTAAACTCATAAAAACCATTTTGAGGTAAAAATTAATACGTTCCACAATATTATTTGAGATTTTTAGCTAAAGTGGAACTTCGACATTTATAAGAATATTTACTATAATGAAGGTTTTAAAATACAAATTCTATATACTACTGAAATAGATAAATAAATCAGCCAAGTAGAAGACTAAGCACTATTAAATTGGACTTTCTTTTTCTTTTTTTATCAAGGATCTTCCACAAGCTTCACAAACTCCCCAAGACTATTGGTGTAACATTTGTTGTCGCAAACTTAAAACAAAAACAATTTTCGATAAACATCTCAAATCAGCTGTACATCTGAAGAAATCAGAAACCGAAGAGCAACTAGAACGGGCTGGAGTTGACAAGCATCTCGAGCTCCCCACACGAACTCTTCAATCTACCCCGCCAGAATTGCTATTGAATCGAAAAACATCCCCCGAACCTGATCCGAACAAACGAAAAAGACGAAAAACATTTGTAAAGTGCGAAATCTGTAAACATCGCATGCACAGTTATCTAATGGGCAAACACTTAATATCCCACTATCATTATGTTCGTAGACGTGCAGATCTACCAAAGTCCTATGGCATGGTTCTTGACAATATCCATCAGATAGTTCTTCAATCGCCGTTTCAATGTAGCCCCTGTAGGTTCTATGCCAATGATGAAGAACAATTCCTTAACCATTGGAATTCAGTGGATCATCGTGATAGAACTGAAGGTCCTGGAAAGTTTTGGTGCAGTTTTTGCCAGTTCGAATGTGAAGACAACAATCAGATGAGACGTCATCTTCTCGGAAGTGAGCATGGAGAAGTCATAATGGCAATCAATAGATCGGTTCCGATAATCATAAGCAAAAAAGTTGCCATTGAATGTCTAAAATGTTATCAAAGCTTCCGATATAACATAGAATTGCGACAGCATGCACTTCGGTGTGAAGTATTCAAAACCGAACCAATTGGAACAGCTTCGGATGAGTATCAGTCAAGGTACCGATGTGATTTGTGTCCCGAAGAAGTCCTCAAGTCGAAGATGGCTTTGCAGAGGCATGAGAAATTTAAGCACAATAAACGAAGGTTTTATTGTTCAATTTGTACGGAGGAGTTTAGTAATCCTGAAGCAGCTATAAAACATCGCAAGAGTAAATATCATCGAGAAAAGTCCACAGAAAAGATGATCAAAATGAAGAAGGAGAGAAGTATCAAGGTGAAGGAGGAACCCGGGGAGGATTTAGAATGCAAGAAATGTAATCATAGGTAAGTCTTGATATTTCTATGAGTGCTTGGTCTAAATTGTGTCTTCTAGATCTTCTTCAGAAGTTGAAGCAATGTTACATCAAATAACCCATCCTGATACCTGCAAGAAGACCAGTGATAATCTACCGGAAACCCCCAAGAAGAATTCCAAAGCAAAGTCTATGAGAATATGCTCATACTGCAAAGTCTCATTTCCAAATAAATCTGAGCTCAAAGCTCATCTAAATACGGTCCATCCTGAACTGAAACATATCTGTCCACTTTGTGGAGATGCCTTCACTCTGTCCCAAGAACTAGGTTCCCATAGAAGATACAAAATATGTGTGGCTTCAACTTCTAAAAAACCATCTTCAATTGAAGAACCAGCAACCTCTAGCCAAAAAGATCCCAAAAACTCCTGGAAATGTACAGATTGTTTATTTAGGCAAGAAAAACCTCAAACATTAATATTCTGTATCATAAATTTACATTTAATTGAAAAATTCCAGTTCTGCCTACGAATCGGAGTTGATATTCCATCGGATTATCCATACAGAGGGTGGCCTCGAAGCCCTTGAATCGTCGGGAACAAAAATTAAATGCCAACTTTGTGAGAAATCATTTACGAAACATTCACTTCGGCATCATTTGCGTCAGCATACCAATGAAAAGATTTTCCAATGTGAAATTTGTAAACGGTCATTTTCGAGGCGACATAATTACAAGGAACACATGGAGTATGTGCATTCGGTGGGGGGTGTTGTTAAGGAACGCCACAAGGGAGGTAGTGGACGGTCAACGGATGAGAGTTTTATATGCGATACATGTGGCAAGATATTTCGGACAAAGTGAGTACTAATATAGAGTTTTTGATATTTTGTAATTGCAGTGATGGTGTGCGCTACACATATTTTGTTATTTTGTAATTGAAAGTGATATTAGAACATTAACCAAGTTGCAATTACTTGAGTACATTTTTCGTTGTGTACTTAGAAGAAAGAAATTATACTGTGGGTCCTCTTTCCAAAGGAATAATTTAATTACAGAAATTCCTAAGAAGGCCTAAAACTAGTCGTTGTTTTTAATTGAATAAAATAAATTGTGGTTCGGTTTTTTGTGGATTTAAACAATACTCAAATATCACTTCTTCACTGCCTTTCCGGTTCATAGTGGTTCATTGTTATGACCTCAAAAAATCTTGACAAGTATGATGAAACCAATAAATTACAAGAATTAACTGTTAAGGGCAATAATGAAGGGTTAAGGACTTAAGACCATATTATTGTGCAGTAAAATTATAACCTTTTAGGATTTCCGAATTTGTGGATCAATAAAAACTAAAAGGAAATGTTTAACTTAAATGAATTTGCTTAAAAAGACTATTGAACTGGCAAATACGAGAAAGAGTGGAGAGGGTTTTCACATTTTGAACTTAAAAGTGCCTGTATATTCCCCGGATTTTTAAATTGTCAATATTTTTTGTGAATATTTTTTTATAAAATCTCATTTAATGTAACTGAATTTGTCAGCGTTTCCAGCACGGAGACGCAAGAGGCGTGCCCCTTTTCGAAAATCAATGAGTGCGAAAGGGATGCAATGACTATGTATTCCCCTTCGCATTCATTGATTTTTGAAAAGAGGCGCGCCTCTTGAGTCTCCGTGTACTAGCTGACTTAGTCGTATTTCCAAAGCGTTTGATAGAGTTTGGCATCAAGCTTTTTTACTGGAAATGCGTGCATTCGGTTTCGATGATCTTCTTCTTTGCTGGATTAGGTGATATCTTTTGAATCGTTTAATACAAGTCGTATTAGACAAATTTAAGTCTGAAATATTTAAAATAAGTGCTGATAGTGTTCCTATTTCTATTCCTAATCTTTATTTTCTAATCTCTTCCTCATTTTTATTAATGATCTACTGTCTGAAACTTCTAATCCACTAAATTGTTTCACTGATGATAGTACCCTCAGCTTTTCATATTCGTTTGGGGATTAACACCCATGTTCTTCGGATGTGGAATTTCAACGGCAAAATATGATAAGCTCATTCATTTCGGATCTTGATAGCATTGTCCAATGGGGAATTAAAAACCGTGTAGACTCTAATGCTTCAAAAACTCAATGATCGTTACTGACGTTAAAATGAAACTTACGTTTTTCCAATCAGGGATGATACTCTCCCACCAAAAACCTAATATACGTAAGAATATTGAATTACTTGCTGAGGTCCTTACACCTTTTTGAAGGGCCATTACTACTCCTACCCGCCATCGAGTACGGTTTCTGGAAATATACCTTAGTTCTTTCTAACTCTTCCCCAGAAGTATCGATTTCCTATCGACTGTGCTCTCGGCTGACCCGATCCTCTGCCTGCCTGGTGTAGAAAAGATCTTCCAAGTGTTATAGCCATAAAGAAGCACGCATTCTTCATAGTGCAACATTCTCAGCTTGGTCTTTAAACTGATAGTATAACTTTTTCATTCTTAATACGGGTAGCGTCTTTTTCAGTTCCGCCTTTGGTAGAGACAAGACTTCCAGTTGTCCAGAAATATTGACTTGAACTGATGAGTTACTTCTGAGGCTGCTCATTTCTATTTTTGACGTGTTAATTTTCAGCCCCACGGTTTCTGCTTCTCCCTCCACTCTTGTGGTCATATGATGGATATCCATGATCCTATGAGAAAGTAAACATGCGTCATCGTCCTAGAAGTCCAGATTTTTTTTGTTGTGATGTCAAAGTACATTGAACTCCACCAATTCTGTTCAACAGGTCTGCCAGCTGCACATCACTTTTCACTAGCAAGAATAGTTTTGGTGATAACATGCAGCCCTGCCTGACTCCACATTGGACTTCAAATTTCATATTCATCTGATATTTGCATCTATTCTGGAATATCTGGAATACCCCTGTTGCGTAAGGCAATACAAATAATTTCTCTATTGACACTATCGAACGCTGTTTCGAAATCAATGAACAGCAGGTGATGTGGCTATCGATATTTAAAGCACTGCTCAATAGTGATCCGCAATGTGGTCAACACAGAATGATAAAGTGTAATAATCTGCTTGTTCGGAGTCGAGTTTGTCTTCTAGGTGTTCTTTTATTCACTCATGGACAATTTCTGCCATTAACTTAACAACGGAACGGCAAGTCCTTCTTAAGTTTTCACACTACATTAAATCTCGAGCTTAGCGATCGTTTCCTCTTTTCACTCTTTGTGGAAGCACTCTCTTTATAAGTGACAAGAGTACCGTGAGATAAGCAAACATTAATTCAGCAACAAAGCAATCCGTAGAAATTGCCATAGCCATGCCAACAAAGAAGATGCATCTCTAGATCTTATGAAAAGGACCTGGAAACTGAAACCTCTTTATACTGAAAAAAATCTTTAAGAAGATCTATTAGGATTCGCACAACTACCAGTGACAAATTTTTACTCGATTCTAAATTTTCCAAAGTGGAACAAACAGTTGAACAAACGCTTGTTGAAAAAAGCTATGAATGGCTTTAATTCTAAAAGACGCAGTTTCAAGTGTGAAGCAATTACCGAAGAATTTGCTAAGTCAAAAACCAAGCTACTATACCCTGTCCAACAAAGAATGTTAGTAACAGAGAAAATTGGACGTTTGCATCTCAGTTTGGTTGCAGCTTATTACATAAGTCTACCGCATGTAAAAAGCTTGAACAAAGCTTCTCCATAAGATCTGTACTGACAATCCTTATTGGACAGACTAGAGGGAATTTCAATTCTCCAGTAGGTAGATCAGCAAGTTTATCTAGAGGTCCAACAGTATAAAAGCGCGATCAATCTAGTCTCTAGGATCTGTCCATCAAGAAAGAGACATTGAAATGTCTTCTAACTTCAATAAAACTCTCAATGGTTTTTATCCAAGAAGGTATTCTTATAATTTTATGTAGGAAAACCTTTTTAAAAAATTAAAGAAAAAAACTTGATCATGTGTGGGATTGAACCTGAGTGTTTAGAGCATTAGGTATACCAGCACCTTACCCTCTAGGCTAGCCTACTATACAAAATAATATTATTATTCACTCTTTTTAATAATATTTCTAAGTAAAACAGCTTAATAAGGAAATTTTCTTGTGTTTACATCTCAAATATCAGAAGCCACAAAAATTTATTATTCCTCGAAAATTCGGGAAAAAAACATTTTACCATCACTTAAATTTTGTATGCACAGTTAACCTCTTTGATGTAAAACATTCATCCCCATCTCCCTAAACCTTATTTACCCAAAACAACATCAAAAGTAATAATGGCTGACATTATGTAGAAAGTCGTAAAATATGTTGGCTTGGGAATTTATCGTTAAATCTGATTGCCAAATCGCATTATGGTGAAATTCACATTAACACCAGTATAATAAACAAAAACATTTCAATCGTCCACTTATGGAACGACTATTGAGCGAAAATCTACTGGAATAGCTCTATATAGCTGGTCCTTGATGTACTTCACCATCAAATATACTACTCTGATGCTAGTTTCCACTATATAGTTGGTGCAGCGCCATAGGAGAAAACGACCGTATAGGTAGCCCGCCATAGCCCAATAAAGCTTTTTCCATTTTCAAATGCAATTGCCAAAGAGTCCTAATGGCCTCTGGCATACACCATACATAGGTACAGCAAAAGTGGGTGAAAAATTTGCAATGAAACTAACCGATTTAATGCAATGTTCCCTATACTCGTCCCTTCCCTTTCACCATGTATAGAAAATAGAGTGAAACATTTCACTTTTGCAAATGGTGCAACTACGAGTATAAGTATAGAACGACTATATACGATGATGCGATGATGTCCTTTGAGTGCTTGCTGCCGCCTCCTTCTTTAAAACCTCGATATTTCTAATGTTCACATCAAACATTATAAAATCCCCGAAAACCCATAAAAAGCTACTTTATATCGTATAATAATACGTAAATGCAATGAGCACTTGCCAGAGGAGTTGCAATTGTATACACAATAATATCCGCCACACCCAATAGAGGGCGCTTGCATCATTGCAACAGATTCAATAAGCGACAGTCTATTTTCTAAGCCTTTTGAATGAATGGGGGAATTTCACTGGTGATGGTGCTTTGTGCGAAGTGACATAAAAATCAAAGTGACACATCCACTATTTGCGGAGGGGAAAAGGGAGGTTTCCTGCCCTTTCTAGAAGAACCGATACATTTTTTTGAAAGTACATCAGCATTCAGGACTGAATCCTGAAATCTAAAATCCGAAAACTCAAAATCCCGAAAACCCTAAATCCTGAAAACCCAAAATCCAGATAACACAGAATTCCGAAAACCAAAAATCCGGAAAACCCAAAATCAAGAAATCCCGTAAATTAGATTTGAAGAATGTTGGCAAAATATGTTAATGCTCCAATTTTGAAACTTTTATTAAACAACAACAAAAAAAATCGTTTAAGAACAAAAATCAGTTAATCTATAATATTTAAAAAAAAATCCGAAATCGAAATCCCGAAAAAATCTATAAAATAAAAAAATTCCGCAAATAGGAACCCCGAAAAATTCTATAAAATGAAAAGAAAGCGCAAAGAAGAATTTTTTGAGATTAAGATTTCGGGATATTGAGTTTTCGGGAGTTGGGTTTTCGGGATTTTAGGTTTTCTGGATTGTGGGTTTTCGGAATTTTGGTTCCTCGGCATTTTGGGATATTTGTTTTCTGGATTTTGGGTTTTAGCAAATTCTTTTTTTTTCCGGAGTTTGACCATAAACCGAAATTAAATCTCCCTTCCTTTTTTCCGTCTCCAAAAGGACCAATATATTTTTTGAAGGTACGTCAACTTACAGGGAGACGTACAGAATCCTCAAATCCAAAATCCAGAAAGGCCAAAATCCCGAAAACCCAAAATCCTGAAAAACCTAAATACCGAAAACCCAAAATTCAAAAAACCTAGATTCCCGAAAACCTAGAATCTTGAAAACCCAAAATGCGGAATACCCAAAATCTAGAAATCCCAAAATCCTTTTTTCTTCCAATATTTCTGCCAAAACTCCTTCTGTCGTGAAATTCATCTTCTAAAAAGAACGAAAAACACAACTTCCTCTGCATCTCATGTAGTTTTGAAGTGACCAAAAACTTGCTCCCTAAAGAAAAGAAGGATATATGCCATAATGATATGGCCATGTCGCAGCACTCTACGAAAATCGAATCAACTTTTCCTCATTTTCTCCAACGAAAAATGTGAATATATCCTGATGGTTGACTGAAGCTGAAGCTAAAGTAAAAATAGAATATATCCTTTCCTATGAGAATAGGTTTTGAAAATCGCTATTGATTCCCCATTGAGAAAGTTGCAATGATGCAAAAGGAGGATTCCGTTTCCACAAAAATTTTCTAGAGTGTGTATAAGTGCATTAGAGGATAAGTGGAGGACGACACGATGCCGATGCCTAGGCGTCCTTTGTCGTGTCGCTTTGTACATAAGTATACCTCCCTGCTAGTAAAATTGAGTGGCATGCATCCTTGTGCAAAAGAATTCTGAGGAAATCATTGACATTTGAGGAAAAATCGAAAAGTTCAATATTATATTGAAGTCGAGAGTAGTTTTTGAGTTTTCAATGTGTGTGTGTGTGTGTGTGTGTGTGTGAGCGATAAAATGAATGGAAATGGACTTGGACTTCTCTGGGAGAGAGTCTTTATTAGTCTCTGGGTGATTTAGGATTCAGGAAACGGAAAATGACGATGAGTGGTTGTGTTTTTTTTTTTTTTTTGTGTTCTTTGCTTTTCCTATACTGAGGTATACAATTTAGTTAGAATTCAATTTCGAGCGTAAGTACTTTCGACTACATAATGGAAGTATCAAGTCGTATATAAGAGGGTGCTTGGCTGTGAGTACGGAAGCCAAAGTGGTTTTGAAACTTCTCATATCAAAATGGGAAATGAAGGCAACATTATGACAAGTGAAACGAAGAAGGGAAGATCGGATTCAAATGAAGTCTATATAAATACTTTTGGGATTGCATTCAAAAGAAGTGATGAAGTGAACAAAAATGTGAAGTTCTAATATAATAGCACCCTTCTTATAAATATCTTACGCTTTTAAAAGTTTTAGCCAATCTAAGTACTTTATTTTGCTTATACGAAATAGCGCAGGCAAAATAGGCTTAAAAAAAATGGATGAGTGTCATGGGTCACTCGGTTAGAACGATAAATAAATCAACATCGTTGGAGAGTAATTCCAAAAATAAAATACGATTTGATACTGAAATTAAATTTTAACGACCTGTAATTTAGCTAAATTTTGTATTCTGTATTTTGATACCTAAACTTTAAGGATCGGTTTAGTTTTACTTTAGTTATAAGCAATTTTGTTGACGGGAAAAGTAAATTTTGAAATTTTTGCCAACGAAATCAAAATTATGATTGACATTATTTAATGATATCGCGAAGCTTGTGAGTGTCGTAAAGCAATAAATTGTAAATCAAAATAATGGTTGACATTTTAGGTGTAGTTTTTTGGAAATTTAAAAATATTTAAGAAGACAAAAGTTTGAATGGTACAATTCGTCAAAGAATCATTAAAAGTGCAGTTTTTCGTGTTTTCTGTGGCATATCATTTCATAATATCCTTGTTTTTAAGTTAATCTATATATTTTGTATAGTATTGTCTTAACAAATAATTTCATCTTGAAATTAAGCTTAAAAAAGTTGAAAATTGTTAAATATTTTTGTTTTTTTTTTTAATTTTTACGCATTCATTAAAAATATAATTTTACTAAAAGACTTCTGTGGCAATGTCATACAGAAATAGATGGTTAGGATTTTGCTCACTTTGCATTTTTTTTTGCGCAGTCGTATGACGATATAAGTTTTAAACAAAATCGGTTTCTCGTCCCCTGATTCCAAAAATATTTGTATTTTATTTTGCCTTTTCTTCCGTTATTGCCTTTGTTACCTTTAATTGCCTTTTTTTTTGTCTTTTTTCATCATTTTTCCGCTTTTTAGTCGCAAAAATGCAAAAAAAAATTAGTAAATCGATTTAAATAACGTATTTTTCTAATTACTTCAGCAACACACAAATTTATAAATAATACGTCGATTTACTTTTGAAACAGAGATTTTTTTGAATGTTGGTCTGAGATTTACCTACCTATTTTTCTTGGCAAATGGTTGCTAAAAACCGATTGATATTTGTTTGCAATTGTATGGGAGCCAAATTTCTGTAAAAAAAAACCTTGTCAAAATTAACAACGACAAATGCTTACTTAAAATGTAAAACACATTGGTGTTTTCGTGTGCAAATAGGTGTTCTTGGTGAAAATCAAAATTTGAAAACATTGATCTTGGATCGAAACAAAAAAGGATCTCTGATGGCAAATATAGAATCTGAGGCTATGAATTAAGTAAAGTGAGTAACCGAAGGTGACGCATAACGTGAGATACCCTAAGATATTGAAGTTAACTATATCAAATTTTTCATTTGGGCGCCACTCGCTTCTGCTGAAGTATAGAAGCTCTTGTAAGGGGCTGTTAACAGGGGCGTACATACCATTGGGGCAACTGGGGCTCTGCCCCGGGGCCCCCGACCGTCTAAAAGGGCCCCTACTGGAGATTATGCAGAGGAAAAGTCTGTCGCAATCAGAAACCGCATAGAAAAATAAAATAGATTTACATTTACTACCATCATGAGCCCCCACAATAATAAATAAGACTGTTCTGTGAAATTTCTAAATGGACATGGCTTGTCGGACGAATTTTTGAGGCCAAAAAGATATTTAATTTTCACGGCTAGTAAAAAATAGTCTATTAAAATTTCTTCAAGGGGCCCAAAGAAAATAACTAGAGTGAGTACATGGCATACAAATATTTATTTATGGGCTCCCAAGCAAATAAAATACTGTTATAGGTTAGGCAGACAATTTTCTGTGACTTCTTCCGTTTAGGGGCCCCAAAATATAAACTGGGATTAACGGCGAACAAATAATCCCCCGTGTTTGAGTACTCTGTACAAATGTATATGCTAAACCGATATTGTTTCAGTAGAGTTCAATTACCACATACTCGTAGACGATTTTGTATGACCCCTTCCATTAAGGGGTCCCAAAAAAACCATATAAATAAGGTGTTGATTCGATGCGAAAAAGAATGATATTCTGTTAGTAGGTAACTACTAGGTACTACATGACTGGCAGATGATTTTGTAATACCATTTTCATTCAGGGGCCCCAAAAAATAAATTAAGTGTAATTGCCAAACAAATATAATTTGTGGGACCCAAAACAAATAATCTGTGGCAAATAGGCAAAACACTTTAAAACCTTTTTTATCATTTTGAGTAAATTAAGTTTTAATATTAAAACTTTCGCACAGAAGTTTTGAAAAAGAACAAAGGTTTCACTTTTACCGCATTTCATTAAATTGTTGTTCTTTTTTCTAACAAAAAAAAAAAAATACACAGTAGTCTGCTCCGCTTTACTTCACGTTACCGACCTGAATCAGTATGTTAGGCTTGTTTCATACGAATTCGATTCAATTGAATACGAACAAACAACAGACCGAACCAAATGGAACCGTATACATGTGAATTGAGTTCTGGTTGTCGTTTTTTAAATTCTTCCATAGAAAAACAAAATTCGCACAAATCGAACATGAATCGAATACGGACCGAACTAAATGAAAACAAATACGTGTAAAAAAGTAGTATATTAAAAAGCCATCTTTTTACCCTTTTCTACCCTTATGACCTAAGTCACAAGTTTAGCTGCAAGCTGTAAATTAAATATGTAAAGTTATACAGCTTTTCGATAGAATTTTCAACTTGCTATAATATCCAATTTTTTTGGATTTTTTTTCTTAAAAGCAACGTTGTTTTCGTTCGATATTTTATTTCGATATTTTAAATAAAGTACATCTTTACTTAAAATTAAAAGTTTTCAGCATTAAGCAAAATAAAAAAATGGAAAGGCAAAATAAAATGGGGAAAGGGGCTCCCAAATTTAGTCTTGATCCTGGGTCCCATCAGCTCAACGTACGCCTCTGGCTGTTAAGGGAACATCGCAGGTGGTTCTTGCCCGAAAATTTTAACAATCTAATGGTTGTTCAAAGCTACAATAACTAAGTTATTATTTAGAAAAAAATCCGTTATTTTCTCTTCGTTTTTATATTATATTTTCATTTTGTTCCTTTTTGTTTAAATAAATGCTTGTTTTTTTGGCTATTTTGCCTATTTAAATATTTTATTTTGCCTTTTTTTCAAATTTTAAGGTCAAAAAAATCCCATCCCTGGTCATATACAATAATTTGTATGCACTGTTTTAGTTCAAACATTTAAAGTAAAAGAATCTATCTCAATCATTAAAATATCTAAGAATTTTCCTGTAAATTTTAAGTTCAAAATCAAAAAATAAAAAAGCTAAAATCTACAAAAATTGTTGCAAAAACGTTTTAAGCGTAACTCGTTGAAAATAATTTTTTTAAATTTATTTTTTTTCACATTTGTGATAACAACGTAATTATCTAAAAGCCATTTTGATTTTATATTTTTCCCATTACTAGTTGAATTTTTTTAAATCATAAAAACTACTCAAGTAAATTTTCAATAACGTTCATGTTTTTCTTAATACTTTAAAACTAAACACCCTTGTTGAGAATTTTAAATAAATCCGTAAGACCCCAAAAATTTTTTTTTTCATTATCTATTAAATGGATAAGTTTTTCAATAAAAAAATTATAATAGCCAAAGGATGTGAGTTTTTGTAGGTTTTTGGAAAAATTTGACTTAATAAAAAAAAAAAAAATACCTCGAAAACGCAATTTTTTGTTAAATTTCATGGCTTTGTACAAAATTTCTTTTGAGGGGGGTTTGTACAAAATAAAAAAAATAAAGGGTGGCGCTGGTGCAATATTAACATTTTTGACACATGATCTTGAGGTATTTGTTGATGCTGTTTTCTGATGGCATCAATACCAAGTCTATAAGACAACTCTATGAAGAATATAGACAATATATTTATGGAATAAGAAAATACATAGCTTATTTTAGAATGGTCAAAGCATATATGTAAATATTATATAAATGTTATAGTAATTTCCAAAAATCACTTACCACTAAGTTTCAAATGGTTGTATCAAATACATTGAATAGATTGGTTTCATCTTCTTCTTTTAAATAACAGGAACACACTTGAAAACACTAAAATTTTACAAAACACTTTTTTTCTGATCATGAAACACATTTATAGACAAAAATTCGATTTTAGAAACTAAATTTTATGTAAACACTAAGAATCCAATTAGCACTAAGAAGAGGATATTTTCTTTGCATTTCTTTGAACGAATTGAAAAAAAAAAATAATATTCACTTGAAAACTTTTTTTCAGGATTGAATATGAAATTTAAATCAGATTTACTACGATCAGATTTTTTTTTATGAAGCAACAATAGAGAAGGCTTTTTTATTTAGAACACTTTTGATTTTTAAAACACTTTGCCCTCGTTTCCCGAAAACCGGAACCCGAACCCGAACCCGAACACGAACACTAATAATTAATTTCGATTTTCGAACAGAATATTAACACTTTAACATAGGCGCCATTATTTTTTATTTTCAATAAAATTAAATGTTTTCTTCACCACACGATCGCGAAGCTAATCAAACACGAACACGTTCACTCGAATTAACTGCACTTGACGGATTCGACCATCTTTTTTTTTGACATTGTTGTCATTCGGCCATCTTTTTTTTTCACAGTGTTGCGAATTGAATTGTCAAATAGGATTTTCGAGCAAATGTCAATTTAAAGTTGGTGAAAATTGTTTAACATTGCATTGTTTTTGCATTGTTTAACTTTATTTTAAAGGCACAACATATTTGTTGTTGTCTCTGGAAATGAGTGGTTTAACAGTTATATGTGTTAATATTGTCTTATGTTCAACGTTTTTTTTATATAAATCAAAATGTGATTGGATGAATGGATGACCTGACCATCATAGCATCGGCAAGGAATGTTGATTTTTTAAGTGTCAAATTTATTTTCTGAAAAGAAAAGTAAAAATAAAAAACTATGAGTTTTTTTTTGGCTTTATGGTTGCCACTCAAATTAAATTAATATTATTTGACAAGTCTACTTATGGGGTTTCCTATTTAAGCCTAGTACCTACGCAGATGAGACGAAACGATTTTTTTCTGTAGTCTCCACGTAAACAGCGAAACGATAACAAAAACATAAAATATTTAAGAAGTATTCAGTCAAATTTGAAAAATCTAAATTATTACAAACAATAAAAATCGTTAAATTTTATAAATTCAAATTAAAAATGGTTAAAAAACAAATCCATTCTTTCCGGTCGTAAATAATGTGTCGGGCAGTAAATTTCGAGTGCAAAATGTGTGGAGACTTCTCCAAATAATGTTGATAAACTCAGCGCAGATAGAAAAAAATAAAATAAGTTGTGGTAGCTTACAGTAAAAACTTGGCAAACACTTTACATTTGAAATAAGATTGAAGAAACAAAAGAATCCATAAAACTATCTTAGATGGAAAAGTATTTTTTTGGGGGAAAGGGTAAAGATCCAAAAAATAAAGAAACAAAATAGTGGTGTATTATAAGACTATGACACATGATTTTGAGGTATTTTTTGATGCTGAACCTGATGACACCAAGTCCATTTTAAGCAAAGGTGTCTAAATTTTTGTGCTACAACAGGTAAAACAGAAGCAAAACCCCATGTGAAATAGATGATAAACTCATGAAATTCCATGAAGGGGTGACCAAGGACATATGTAGGTGTCAAGAACATAGAATCTACATACATAGCCCTTACAAATATTTTTGATAAAAGGCCACAGCATCTGACTTAAAAATGGTACGCATTTATGAAACTTGGTAAAAATGTTATATTTTACATACCAACCGGGAGTCTACAGAGACCCTCAAAATAGTTTGAGTGAAAGGGTGTTTTTTTAAGGCAATCAAAAATATTGCATAAGTTCAAAAAACAAATTCGATAAACATGGTACCCTTATGAAAATTGGTAAAAATGTTTCATTTGCCATTGAATACAAGAACCTATTGAGTCCATAAGACTAAACTAGGTAAAAGGGTGTTTTTTTCTAAGAGTAGGTAATGAAATTATTTGATTAGTCCCAAGAAAACAATGGATCCTAGTTTAATTTATCATGGAAACTAAGAATCATTTCAGTCCATCGAATTTTTTGAGTGAAAGTGTATTTTTTTAGGCAGAGGGTATACAAATGAAACCTGATAAAAATGTTTAATTTGGGAATATATAATTAAATAATGGTTTAAAAAATCAGTCATATAACACTTTTATAATACGTAATTAATAAATTACTCTTATACCTATCGAAAACAATATTAAGTACCTCTCAGGTTTTGCAGTTACCTTCCTACTAAAATAAATTCTATAACTTTTTTGTTGGAATTGGAATAGAATTCTGATTAGGATAGAACATTCAAGAGGGTTGATTATCTACATCTTCAATAAGTAAGTGCAAAAATTCAAAGAAAAAAACAAAAAAGTACTAGGTACCCATGAAGTTAGATTTTGTGATCATAAAATGCATCGCAACCACCTCGAGGCACTATAACTTATCCTTCAAGGAAATTCATAACTTTGAAACAATGCAAAGTATATTTTTAACATAAACAAACAAACAAAACTAAAAATAAGAGTAACAACAGCCTCCTTCTTCTTTTTAAACAAATCATTTAGAACAAAAAAAAAAAGAAGAAAATATACCAAAAAATTGCAATAATCATAAATTAAAAAATACATCCTGCAGGCAGATGGCACCCAAAACGAACGTAAAAATGTACTACATAATTCTCGTTCCTACATACAAATATGAGAAGAAAAACAGATACCACCCAAAAAAATAACTCATTAGATCCTGAACACACTTGCAGCACATGCAATTCATAACAAATCACGCTTATGACCAACGCCAGGACTATTTAAACACCCCGAGATTTTTTTGTTTTTGTTTTTGTTGTGTGTGATGATACATGTGATGGTGGTCATTAAGGATATTTTCTGGGCAAAAAAATTATAATACAAAAAAAAACTAAAAAGAATTACAACAAGAAAAATGAGAAAAAAATTATTTGCACACAATTAAGTGCAAGGATTTTTTCAAAAAATAAAAAAAAAAAAATTACAAAACATTTTCATATGTGATGTCATCTCTGAAATATGTACTCGTAAATGTCCTGCAAGGATATTATGCATTTTAATGTCTTCTTTTATTTGCTTTGCATTTGCATATTTCTGAAACAAAAATTACACTTGATTATGTTGTGTCCTTTTTTCGTTGTAATTCTGTCAGCTTGTCATAATAATATCCTTTTTTTCTGTCAGACAGAAAGAAAAAAATGTAAAGAATTTAAAAATTAAATATTTTTGGACAGAGATCCTGGGAGTTATTTTTTATATTCACGAATGTTAAAAACAGTTGAAAGAAAATAGTGTTGACAAGATGTCGGATGGATTTTTGTAACAAATAAATCTTGAAGATTCATTCCAATGATATCCAGATTCCTTTACCAATTGAGGCTTTTTGCAGACGATTTTGTCTTTAATCGATTTATGTATATATTAAAGGATTGCGCGGTAAGATTTCAGTGTTGGATTTGTGACTTCTAAGTACATTCGGGGCCTCATATTCTTATAAGCTTTTATTATCTCGCAATGTTTCCAACTTTATTTGCTACTAGGGAGCTTATTGATACAGTTTTGTCAAAGTCGGCGGGCTGTCGAGGTTCAGGAAACCACAGTTCTGGCGGTTTGTCGAAAAACTTATAAGACTTGATCCTCAATAAGTCCAGCTAAATTTACTACCAGAACTGGATGACTGGATGACATGACTGTTACAGTAGCTTATCAGAATCGAACGCATTTGATAAAAAAATGGACCCATTAAACAAACAAATTTTATGTCACATGAATTGGGACAAGAAAACAGTGCTGAAAGCACCAAATAGAAAGACCCTACAGTGGAAAAACTGCCTTATTAATTTTTAATTAACTGCTTGGACCCCAGTTCGTATCCATGTATCCATGGTTGACAGTTTTGTAGACGATGATGATAGTTACGGATGAAAGGTAGAGAAGCAAAAAGTGCAGGAAACCAATGGTTACATCGCCAACTTCCATCAGAAGTTCCGATTGACCCAGAACACATTTTATTTTGGAGATTTAAACTAGAACTCCAGAAAGTAAAAAGTTCAGAAACGGTAGAAAACTATTGATAACATCATAAACGCTGTCAACAGTTCATCAGAACTGTATTCATTGGTAAGCAATTCATTTAAAAACCACTTGAAAGGTCTTAAATGTCCCGATCGATCAAAAACGGAGCAGTAAGCGTTGCAGATTGAGACCAGTGATGATGAAATTTAAGGAAGCAGAAATTGCAGGAAATTTCCATTAGAAGTTCCTCATTTGGTAACTACGACCAAGGCTGTAGAGGTCTTGATTTACCCAGAATGCAGCTTATTATAGAGATTTAAACGAGAACTCCTGAGAGGGAAGAATTCTTAAACGGCAGAGAACTCTACTCAGTGGCAACCTGCCATCACAAGCGTCAATGTCCTAGAGACCCCCTATGGAGAGGGGGTCTTCGCAACTGGAGAAGGTCCGACCAATCTTACTGCAGTCAATGAATCATCATAAAACTAGAGCTATACTATGAAGTGATATAAGACTTAGTACAGAGAACGTGCTATCAGAAGCGCCAACATTGATATCGGTTCCACGAAGATCCTAGGGTCACCGGTCAAAAAGAACCTGTATTTCCGTGAGTGCAGAATAGCTACTATAAGAGGCCATACAATGGCAAGTGAAAATAACTGGCTCAGTAATGAGATAACATACAAGCAACTCATTGGGGAACTCAGCGTTGGATCTAGAGGTCTTATCAAGACCGATGCTAAACTCAACTTATTCTATAAAATCAAACCAAAACTAAGAGGAGAAAGTGCAAAGAAGCAGTAGGTATACCGAGCAACCAATATTTTATTAAATTACTATCATCGATGTAAGGTTTTAAACGGAGACCTTTTCAAATGTCTTTGAGACCCCCCATGGAGAACGTGAGAGGTAAAAGAACCAACATCAAATGTAAGTAAAACATCTCCAAAAGAAATAAATACCTTTAAATCAAGAGAAGAGGCCCATCAAGTATATTGAGGGGTGACATGAAAAGTCATCTCCTAAAAGCCTACAAGGACATTCAATAGAAGCAGTGGAAACAGAAGCATAGACCTACATTCTATATCCTTAGTGAACCACCTTAGCAGAGGAAGGTTCTATCTTAAATGGTCTGAACATGTTGAAAGAAATACTGATAGCTGCTGCAGACCGTCAACACCCTAGTTGACGGTCCGAATTAATTTTGTTTGGTTGAGACCTTAGCCTATCCTGAACTTATACATAGCTATCTACATTTTAATAGTATTGAATACAAAAATACAAGAAAAAACATACGGTTCATAGGAAACAACTTAAGCCCATGTGAAAAATAATTCGTTTACTAAATGGGCCCTCTATATATAGAAACTTTTAATCCACCGCCACTGTTTAAACCATTCAATTCCATTCACTGACATCAGCCAAACAAAAACGTAAATTGCCAAGGATAACGTCTGCGAATCAAATTCAAATGTCTTTTCTCGTCTAGCTTTGCCTGTTTTCTCTATTATATAATATGTATCTCTATAGCTCAAGATATATCCAGACATTGCACAAATCCTTTTCGTTAAGTCCTCGCACAAGTGGATTGGATCGATTCCAGAAATGCCATCACACCAGAATAGGTAGGTATAGCTGGTAAAAGATAGAGGATAGGATGTTTGTTTAGGATTTCTTATTTCGTCACACTATCTGCTCATGATCCTTTCCTGTCACACTTTGGGAGTAAAAAAAAAAAAATTGAAAAAGAAAAAAAAAAACAGGACGAAGCATAGTAAAATAAACTTTTCCATTTTCACAGTTTGCTGAAGCTTCTGCTGCAAGTAGTAGTATAGTAGATGGCAAGGAATGAATGTGATTGCCACCACTTGCGTCCATCCACCTACCATTTCCAATTCGGGATATAAGATATGTATCCTGAATGTAAAATGTTTGCCTTGCAAGAGTTTCATTCTATAAGAGAGTGTGTATGTGTGTGTGTGAATAGTGGGTGGGTAGATATACTATATGCACTTTTGCAGCACTATACTCTGATGCATAGTTTTATATCCATCAGGATCCCATCAACACTGCCAGAGTATGGAGAGCCAGTTAGACGAAATGAACTCTTCCGTCTTCTCCATCTTGTTTTTTTTTTTTTTTTTTTTTTTTTCTTTCTTTCTATTTTCTGATGATGTTGTGCACATCCTTCTGCCATCAGGATTCAGGATCTGCTTCTGCACTTTGGAAAAGGAGTTCTTATTTTTTGTTCTTGTTCATTTTCAACGTTGTTGCAATTGGATGTTGTAATTGTGACGATATGTAGCGCACTGTGAGTGGTGTGAAATGACACGCTAGGAGGAGGATATA
The DNA here is from genome assembly GCA_948107695.1 of Meliscaeva auricollis. Lineage (NCBI taxonomy): Eukaryota > Metazoa > Arthropoda > Insecta > Diptera > Syrphidae > Meliscaeva > Meliscaeva auricollis. The sequence goes on along the minus strand of OX403619.1, from coordinate 45,884,755 downwards.
ATGCGATGACTCTGTTCCAAAGGAAAGCAAAGAAATTGCAATTGCTTTGCTGTTGAAGTTGGTGCTGGGTATATGGTGGTATACTGGTACTGGATAATAACAGTTATTCAGGATTAAATTAGTTTTCTTGTATACACACACACATACACACACATAGGAGCAGCAGAAAAACACTTGCAACAGAATGATGTTGATGATTTTTCTGAAAAGTAATATACCTTCACTTCCTACTAAACTGTAACCAACGGCGCATAGTTATTTTTTTCACCCATCACGGCCACCCTCCAGATGCACATACTTCTAGTCTAGAGAAGGTTCCTCCTCAACAGACTTTACTGCAGAAATGGCACACTAGATGTCTCACTATGAATTCTTTGGTCATTATGTTGAGTGGTTTTAAGTTTTTTTTTTCACTTCACTTCAATTTTATTTTATTTTTTTTTAGATATACAGAATTAACAGCGTAGAAAAGTTTTGTTTCATTTAAATGCATTTTGTTGTTAATTTTTATTGACTAAGTCTAAGTTAATGGTTATGCGAGATGGGCTATTGAGATGTGGCAGAAAAAACTTAATTTCTATAAATGACAAAAACTTAAGGCTTAGGAAGAAATCTATGATATTCAAATGCAATTCCAACTTAAACTGCTCAAAAAGGATTTCTTTAAATCTTGCTCATTGCACGTTTATTGAAAAGCTCTTATTCACTGGATTTTCTTCGTAATTTCAGTATTTCTGTTTTGAAAAATATTTAAAAAAAAAACTTTTGAAACACAATGTCGAAGCTCAAAAGATACCAAAAGAAATGTTTTAAATTTCTTAGGTTTTTGTATGGACATTTTGTCTTATTCAGAAATGTAAGTGACTAATTGTGAATAGATAATTTTTCTATTAACAGTCTAACTAATTATTTTTTATTAAATAAAAACTACAAAGAATTCTCAAAAGAACTATTAAAAACAATAGGTTCTAAGGTAAAAATAATTAATTCATGATTTTTTTTATTGGTATCGACGCAAAATGGCATCCTCTATAGCTGGTTCTAAGGCCCCCAAAAATCCCCAGTTGGCTTTTTTTTAAAGTGGATTTTAAGACGGGAAGAAGTGGGGGATATGAAGGTTTATCAAGCTGAAGAATTTAAAAATCCTGAAAAACTGTATCTAAAACTTTATTGTACGAAGTACCTTTGGTGAGTTACAGCATTTAGAGTAAAACGAAAAAAAAATCCCACTGCAATTTGTATGGAAAAACGAAAAGTGCATTGCGCTCGTACTAAACATTCTTTTTAAGAGCTGATTTTTGCAAGGCTTTGTACAAGAAAGTAAACTAAAATTAGTTTATTTTATCGTAATAATAATTATTTATAGCAAAAAATTGTTAGAAACTTAAAATTAATTTAAGTTCAAGTTATTTAAGTTCAAAAATTTGCTATTTTAAATATACTTTTCACAATAGTATTGAATTTGTTCAAATATTAAGGTCTTTAACAGTCGGAAATTACCTTCCCTACAAATTATGGTAAAAAATAAATATTTTTCTACATATAAGAACCCACAGTATAAAATATGCGTAGTATTAGAAAAGTTAGTATTGAATGCCAAACTGCAGTAATTGTGAGGATTTTATTAACTTTTGAATAAGCGTTACCCTTGCAGCACAAAATTAAATTTATATGAAACTTTTAAGAAAGACGCTATGGATAAATTTGAAATTCGATTAATTGGTCATTCAGCTTTAGAAAAAATGTTACGTATTCGCCACAGTGACCTTTTTTTACATCATAAGAATGTACGAGACAATTCTCTTTGTTTTTTGTAGACTGAAACACAAAATCACGAAAGCTTAAAACTCCGCTTTCTTCGCATAAAAGTTTTCAAAGGTTTCGATACCTAACCTTAGATTAAATCAAAAAATCTCAAAATACAGAAAAAAAACTCAAAATTTATGAAAAATTATTAGTCCAACAGAAAAAGAAAAAAATCAATAAAATTCAACAAGATTTTGAGTTCTAAAGCTCTTGCATAATCCATATTTTGGAATAAGAATCCACAAGAAATATAAGCCCCAAACCTCAAACAAGCAAGATTTGAAAATCTGAAAACCACGAAAGCCCATACACAATCTAAAAGCTTAAAAACTTAAAATATGAAAAGGCAAAATTTGGAAAAATTCAAAATCGAGTTAAAAGAACCCGAAAAACATCACTAAAAGTACAAAAGATCATAATTCAAACAGTAAGAAATTTCGTAAGCTCAAAATCGCAAAAAAGATCAGAATCCAGAAAAAAAAAACAAAATCCTGAAAAATTATTTCGATAATTAAAAAACCCAAAAAATTACTGAAAATTTCCAAAACCCTTATAATACAGTAAATTTGTAATCAGAAAAGTTCCTGGAATTAAAGTTTTGGGGTAGTTTTAAATTCATTCATACTTTATGTTTTTTTTGGGGTGCTGAATCCGAATCTGCTGTTTGCCAACAAAATTTCGTGACGCAACATGGTCAAAACTGCGAAATGTTCAATGTGTTTGTATTTTTAAGCAAATGTTTCACTGAAGGACTAGTTTTTAGTTACAACTATGAACCAACGTGTTAAAAAAAAAAAAAAAACTAAAATTGAAAAACCTTAAGCCCGAACATGTCTAGATAGATAATATTTTCCGAAATAAGCCTTTTCAATTTATTTCAACGTTTGAGTCTCCTAAATATTTTAGTACTATGTATTAATCTGGTTAAGTACAATTTTTCCAAAACGTTCAAAAATTCTAAAACTATTTTGTTGTAGTTTATTTTTCAAAAAAATCTTTCCGAATTGGATTAAATGAATTAGATCCTTATAAAGATCTCTCACTCGCTTCCATTCCGTCTTAGAGCATTGTAATTCAAAAATTTCTTCCGAAATCAACTCAATGACCCGAAATCTTATAAACAACACTCTTATCCATTTTGGCAATTGCATTTCCTATATAAATATCCACCCAATCTTCTGTCGTATTATTTTATTTTCTTTCGAATGAAAAAAAAAGAAAGCTTCTAGTACATATGTCCTTCTTCCCTCGTTGATGGTCATAAACATGTTCAGCAAAAGGAGACTTAAAGTTTCCACAATTCCTTTAAATGTATCGCCATCGTGTCTTATAGAGAAATACGATATACATAGGTATACCTATGCTTAGTTGTATGTTGAAAAATTTTGTCGATTTTGTCCATGTCGACGCCATTTTATATCCTTAATGCTCTCCTCTCACTCTTTCCACGAATTGCATTTGACATAACCGCAGAACAGAACAGAAAACTGCAAACAATTTCATCCAAAAGCGAGATCTTCAAGGCAATTATCATAACTCGTCTAAAATTCTCTGACAGAATTGCAAGCAAAAGTCTGCTCTTTCCTTCTCGTTCGTCGTCATCATCCTTCCAACAAAAAACCACCCGAAACCAACAATCGTTCGTCTCATTTTCCATTTTTCTCCAACAAAACCAAAAAAAAAAAAACACACAAAAAAAAGTGCAAAAATAGAAAATTTTTGAAAGTTGGATTTGCCAGTTAAAATAATATCTCTCCTTCTCACCCCCCCCCCCCCCCGCCCCTTCTATTTATTTCAACAAAGTGGTTCATGTTATGGTCCAGACAAGGATTACATATAAATATACAAGGACTATATGGAAAGATAGAGGAGTTTCATATTAATTTAGAATTTTTCGTCCTTTTTGTCGTCGTTTGATGCAAATTTGAAAGTGCTTCTTCACATCACAGTCCCACATCTTCTTCTACCAACCAAAACTCAAACCAAACCACACCAACAAAAAAGGATATGTACCCCAAAAAAAGGACTCGTCATGACGAACAAGAGAGAAATGAGCGCCAACATCAACGATGCCGAATCACTGGATCTGGATCCTGGATGATGTTTTGTGCTTCCACATCTCGACATTATATCACATTTATTTCAGTTCTTTTTCGTCCTTTTTTTTTTTTTTTTTTGCTTGCTGGTTGTTTTGTAGTGGTAGTAGTGGGTATATGGACTATTCTATACCATAAGGCTGGAATAAGTTTTTTTTTGTGTTGATGTTCTGTTGGGTGTGGGTTGTGGAAGAAGTCATAATCCAAATATTATCCGTAATGACGAGAGATGAAATGAGGACCAGAGCCAATTTGAGAAGGACGACAGATATACGAGGGTAATATTCATAATTTAGAAATGTATAATGTATTTTTGTCTGTTTGGATGTTTCAAATGTTAATGCGAAAAAGGACGAAAGATATATACAGACCCACTGTGTTAGAAGGAGATAGAGAGAGCCAAATATCACATAAATGAAGGCATTATACTGTGTATTTATTTTTTTTTTGACTTCAAGACTTTAGGATGCCGTGGAAAGAATTGAATTTTTTTTATTCTTCGTTTGTCTTATTTTGATGGGAAAGAACATTAGTTTGTTTCATGAATTTCATAAATTCCAAATGAGCTGTTCAAATTAATTCGCACGACGATTACTATGTAAAAATGACTTTAATAGTTGGTAGTAAAGAATTTTGAATGGTGCCACTTAATTTTGATATGGACCCTCGCTAGAGGCTTGAGGGTGAATATTAAGACGCTATTTGACTTCGCATTACAATTAGATTAAATTTTCTTGAAATAGTAATCTGCTGCACAAATTTACTAATTTTAAAGTCAGTTGCAAAAGAAGGCATTCTATTCAACCTAAATTCAAAGCCGAATTTGCAAGCAGTGTAAAATTTTTACGTGTTGCGCGAAAGGCCTCTGTGTGTCTATCTCATTTGTCTTCTTTGTTTGGGGAACTTTGTGAAGGTCTTCGATACAGAAGCATACTGTAAACATATAAGTAGTGGGAGTTCTACTGCAATATTTGTCTGATACTTTACTATAAGTGACCTATGTGAATACCTGCAGGACTAGTTGTGGAAATCTATTAAGCGACCATTTGAAAGCCGAGAATATGTAACAGAATGGAGTATGTCTTATCAGCACTTCAAATGCGCAATGCAATGCATCATTATGACGTTGAAATAAGTTGGGAAGCAACCTGAAGCAATGCATGCATGCATTTCTTAACAGTGATTATCTCTTGCATCAAAGCAAACTGTCTGGAAGTCTTTTGTATGACTTGTACCAATTAGTTATGAGTACCTGTTCAATAGCCTGCTTGTACCGGCATAATAGTCTATTCATTGAAACGTTAAGGATGTAACCTTAAGAAGCCAGCGCAGCGTTTTCCAAAAGATGGTCCGTTGAACCCTGGGGTTATTTACGGAAGAGTCAAAGACGTTCCGAGTAATACTAAAAACGTTTCTCAAAAATAGTAGTAACACTCAAACTACAAGCAGAGCACCACATGGTGCACAAGCGATATATGTTTCTAGTTAGGCAAGGTTTGATTTTAACTGGAATATTGTTGATTAGGTTGGAAGACCGCTTGAACCTCGTTCAGAACATGAAACGACTTTTTCCATTTTTTTCATTCACTTCAAGGCAATGCAATGAAACTCTCTCTTAATGTTCCAATAAGAATTTTGTGTCAAACTAGTCACCAAAGTTATTAATCAACAATATTCCAATTCGAATCAGAACTATTCTTATCAGATTAGCATGGTTTGTTCACCATTTAGTACAGTGCGGGGTGGTAGGTACGGTGCCGATGCCGTACAACTGCAGAAGTTACCTTTTTATACTACTGATAAGAGATGATATTGCGAAATTTAGTAACTATTGCGAAATGAAATATAATTGTTCGCAAAGAAGAAAATTCTTCTGTGAAACTTGCCTGATGGATTTCTGTTGAACATTCCTGAATAACCAGTGAAAAAAAAACTACTTTAGAATCAGTTAGTCTAGTTTAGTGATCAAAAGTTGCAGACTTTAACTTGGAAGCAAGACTGCTGTATGAGCTTTGCAAAAAAAACTTTCATCAAACGTGTGTTCTACAGACATGTAATTTATAAGTATTGCAAGAGTTAGAAAAATTATCAGTATGGCATAAGACAATTCTGATATCAAACCACCTAGAAAGCAAGCCCAAGTGGGGAAGGTCTCTGCGTAATTTGTGAAAGGGCTTCTTGGGTAAAAGCATGTAAGTAGTTCAATAAAAGTGTGTCATCTGTCAAAGAACTTTTTGTAGAACCTGCCTAAAAACGGACCGACTGATTTAATTGCAATAGAAACCTTCTAAATGGAAGACTTATTGATCTAAATTATTAAACGTGCTTCCGAATAACCTGCTCAAGAACCTACTAGCGAGTTACCTGTATTACCATATGTTTTCTGTCTTTTTCTGTACCTTTTTTTCTGAGAACTAAAGTCTGGAGCACAAATTTTACTTCCTTACTTATCATATACCTACAAAATTTGTGTTACCACTGGGAACATTACTAAGCAATCTCTGTGAAAGCCTTTCCTGGAGGCATAGAAAGTTGTGTACATACATGTGCATGTATATATGTTAGCCGAGGACATTAAAATCATTATGTATTATAATTAGAACCCTTTATCCATTAGATCAATCTTTTAAAACTTTAATTTTATCCAAATGCTTCTAGTCAAAAAAAAGTTTCACGTATCGAATTTCAAAAAGTCATCTTCCTTTTAACTGCACCACATATTTATTCTAAGTTCAAAATTCCCCATTATATGGATTTAATTTTCTTCCCAAAACAAAAACCTATTCTTCTTTTCGCTCTCTCCCTCTTCTCTGATATGACACCATTACGAGTTACCGAAAATGCATTTTAAGCACACACTTTTAGTGTCAAGACATTGCGCAATAAGAAAACTGTCTTGTCTATTAACAGTTTCACTTGTGTCTCAAACTGCTTTTGACAAAACAATTGCCAATGTCATTTCGTTGTCCTTGTTGCAGTGCCTCATCATATAGCCATCCTCATCCTTTTTAGTGTCACTAACTTTAAACACCAAAGAACGACACATAATATCTGCGCGCACACACAATGAAAATGTGATATAAGACGATTAAACGACAATGACACCAGGTTTTTCCAGGATATACCTGGTTAGTGTAGAGCTCTGTATGCTACCTATGAAGTTCCGAAAAAGTTTCTCAGGTGATTTCCTATGCAGTATAGGATTCCCAACACACACGCCCACCATCATCATACCCGCCAACCATTTCAGAAAACACCTCACCATCATCGTGATGATGCAGGCAGTAGAAGGATATAAAAAGGACGTTGATGGCACTCAACAATGGCGCATTACGCTTGCACCTCTTAACATTTCTACTTATACATTGCCCCCACTTCCCCCTTCAAAACAAAAACTCAAGAATCCAAGAAGATGAAATGATGAGAAAAAAAACACACAGAAATTGAGTTGGAAGCATTGGCGACGAAACAAGAAACACACCGCCATAAATATTTATGCTCTGAATCTTCTAGCTGAGATGGGCCAAAGTTAGCGGCGGTATGAGGTGGAAGAACTTTGAAAACGACCTCTGGGTGCAGACGAAGATGGCGTTGCGACAGACGCGCAATGCCTCAGGATTCAAAGATTGAAGCGAATCAGGATAGAAAAGGAGTTACGTGCCATATCCTGACTCTTAATATCATCACACCTTGAACTGTTGGTGTTGGGTTGGCAGTGCAGGGCTGCATTTTACTCATAATTTCATAAGTGGCGCCCAATGTGAGGAATTCAATAAAAACTTTCTTATTAAAACTCACTGAGTTTTCAACATTAATTGATTGAGTTCTAAATTTATTCTTATCTTATTAAAATACGTGGCGCCCAAAGTGCGACCTTCATAAAAATCTTGTTATTAATACTCCCATGTCATATTGGAATGAATTTACCGAATTAATAAAAAATAAATCTGTTGAAAAAGTTTGCGAAATGGAGTCGTTTAGGCCAAACTAAAATATTATAAGTGGCGACCAATGTGGAGATCTCAAAAAAAAAACTTCTGACTAACACCTCAGGATCATAAAATAATAGCTAAGTTCGCAGAATCAATATGAAGCCTGCAAACCAAAAAGATCTTGCTATTACATCCCTCGTTGAGTGCCATTTGTGTTCAGTGGTAAACAACCACCAAAATAACTGAAAAAAAATTATTCATAAATGGCATGGGCTCCCAATATGGGATCATCTACAAAGACCTTAATATTAAAACCGTGATTCTATATTGCATAAGTTCGATGAATTGATAAAGTGTGAAATTCAAGTGTAATTAAGGACGTCGGACGACATTTGACAAGTAGATCTTATTATTCTTATTATAAGTGGCGCCCAATGTGGGGATGTTAACTAACAACTATTGATTAGAGCTTATGTCATATCAAAATGGCTATCAGAGTTGATTAAAAGTAAAAATCAAAAACAACTCAATTTTTGGTATTAGTTGCACGTTGGGCGCCATTTAAGTTCAATAGTAAACCGATACTAAAATAGTTCCTTAGACGTCTTACATCAAACTAAGTTCGCTCCTGTAAAACTCAAGGTGTATCTGCTCAGTTGTACAAAGTTATTTAGAAATAAAGGCCAACCCAACGACAATGTATAGTCTCCTCTTTTATACCTTTGTAGAGTTAAAAAAAAAAAAAAACAAAAAAAAAAAAAAAACAGAAGATCCTGGCCATCTATTATTAGTTTCCATCCTCAAAACGTATAAACAGGATGATGGTGTATCTCTGTATCCGTTTGTCGCAGCATCGGGCGCGCAATGATAGCACCATGACAATGACGGTGTCATAAGAGCTCTACTCTAAGGTAAAGATATAGAGTTCGCTGTATAAAAAGCTATACATGAAGGTAAAGAGTAAGTGTGAACCTGGCTATGTATCATGATGATGCAATGCGATATGGAAGTATACGAATTCTTTGGAGATTCTGGTCCTTGTGCAAGGTGTCATTATAATATTCTCCATCCCCAGAATTATCCCTGAATGAATAAAGGTTTACTTAAGTATACATTGCATTATTTGGCGTTTTGCTTCTCATCTTATGTTCACCTTCATTTATTAAGGATATGGTTTTTTTTTCTTTTTTTTTTTCTTGTATTTGTTGCTGCTATTGTTTTGTTTGTTAAAGGATATAGTTTGTGTTTAAGAATATGAGCAGAGAGAGAGAGAGAGAGACTCTTGTGACATTAAGAATGCATGAAGAACATCCCGTGTTGTCATATGGAAAAAGTCGACTTTTGATTGGATAAGAAGTTGGTTAATGTCGTTGTTAGAGTTTTTGTTAATTGAACATTATTCCAGCGACACAATGATACATTTTTTTTCTGTACTACCATTAATTTTAGAATTTTTTAAAAGAAGGGAAAACATTTGATGATCAAGTATAGCATTTTTAAGTAATATTGGTACTGCTCTGCTTGTCCTTAAACTATTTGTTCAACTTAAAGAAGAAAAGGAAAAAAATAAATTTATTTTTATGTTTTCTAACTGCTCATTTTCTAACAACATAGACGATTACAATATATTCCTTAAATAATAAAATAAAACTTAATGACCAGAGAGAGAGAGAAGGAGAAACCAAGAAATCATCACAAAACTAATGCACACTAAATGCAATTGCTTTCGACAGACTATGTTCCTTCATAGATCTGAAAGTGCATGTATATCCTTGGTCCTTGGACATTTATATAGAAATGCACAACAAGGATACGAATCAGATCGAGAAATCAAATGGTCCAAGGAAATAAGAAAAACTACAACCAAAGAATTTATAATGGAAGTTTTGCCTTCTTCGTGTACATTCACGTCTTATGGTTATTATTCAAGAATGTTGTTGTTAAAAAGCTTGAAGTTTTGTTTTTTTTTTTTATTTTTTCTTAGAGGTGCATTGTGATGGCAGGAGAGGATATGCCGTCGTCGTCGCAAATGACACACAATCAGTTATAATTTGTCTGGATCATTAAAATAAATGATGTTCAGAGATAATCAGAATAAAAAACAAGCAATTCTTTGCATTTACTTATTGGTTCCTACTTTTTTTTTTTGTTTTATCATAAGCAATGCGTCAATAAATCGAATCACAAAAAAAATCTTGCGCAAGTTTGCACTTTTTTAAGAAAATTGACTTGATTAGGTTCAACTGCGTTCATCAAGGTTGGTAACTTACTAACAATATGGCTCGATATTGCACATTCCAGGAAAGTTTCAAACGTTTCCAACAAAATTAAGAAGTTACTTGGATTGTAAGAGCTGAATGAAGGAATACGAAGTTAGATGAAATGTCGAGGCTTTTTTAAGTTAGCTTTAAGCAAAAATGGCAGCATTTCCAGAGAGAATAGGACAGGTTTATGAACCATCGGATTTTTAAATTCCCTATATATTCGGAAATCACACTTCTTGTTTTATACATCTTAATTTGTTAGTATATTGTTATCTTTAAAACAATGAAGTTAAGATTTTCTTGATAAACCAGTGCTATTTTCGAGTTCAGTTTAAAAATCATTCAAAATTCTAAAGCAAACTTTTTCTGTTTAGTTAAACTACATTTCACCGGGTACTAGAAAAGTTGGTCAAAAAAGTTTAGGAGAGTGCGGTAGGTGAACTATAAAACGACTTGTTCAGAAACTACTGTCGCAATATAAGTTAAGCTATGCTAATAAAATTGCGACTTAAAAGTCTCCTTAAAAAAGTGAAAAGGTCTTGTCTTTGCAACAAAACTTAGCATTATTTATTGACTTGGGATTGTCAAAGTGGAAATACACTTTGCTCAAAACTATTGCCAATAATGTAAGTAGGGACTGTTTTCCCAGCTACTAACAGCTTAAAAAAATATAACGCAGAACCATTGTCTGAAGGGCCTGCTGTTGTATCGGAAACGGTTGTTAACTTTTTACCGACTTGATTAACTATTTGCTAATAACGTAAAATACCTATATTTCAAACATCCGATCTAGTGCTTAGTTTCAATTATCAAACAGTGTTGTTTGTTTGGCAAACAATAGTGAAATTTCAGGATTACCCGTCGAATTAGACCTTAGTAATTTGCATACTTCTTTGGAAAGCGATTGGATAAGTGATTTTCAAGCAAAACTAAAAGACATAAAATCATCTAGTTTTAATTTTAATATAAAAAAATTAATAAGAAAAACAAATTCTTAGAAATTATAAATAATATTAAATCTCAAAGTTTTGAAAAATTACACTTCAAATATTTTTTTTCCCCAAATTTTGAGTTTGAAACTCGTTTTCTTCTTCTTATAAAAAAGTTTTTAAAAATAAATAATTTGATGAGAAATTTTCAAAGAACATTAAATTCATTACTAAAATGACTTACAAAAAACTTCTTAAATTGTTTTAAGCTCCAAACTAAGTATGAAATTTGTTTTTATTTTTAGAAAAACAATTTTAAGATCGTTAGAGCCGTTTTAAAAACAAAATATTTTTGTATATATAAAAATTATCAAACCATATTTAACAAAAAGTTGATATGCCTTATTTTAAGAAAACCTTAAAGGACATCGGAAACAAAAAAAAAAAAAAATATAAAACTTTTTTACATAAAAAAAAAACTTGTGAAAATTTTGTAATAAAATAATTTCGAAATCCGTTGAGTCGAGATAATTAGAAAAAAAAAGAAAAATGGGTCTATGGGAGGCAGGTACCTAACGTTATTAACCGATGAAAAAATATAGTTTTGTACTGTACACAAATTTTTTATCAAAACCGTTAGAGTGGTTTTTGAAAACTAACTACAAAGTTTGAAGAAAATCGTTTCAGTGGCTTATAGGCTGTAGCTTGAGATACCGAGACGAAAGGCAAACAGACAGACATACAGAATTGCCGGACCCACTTTTTCTCATATTTTTTTTAATAAAAATTTTAAAATATTGATTTTTGCCAAAACTTTTTAGAATTTAGTATTCCGGTTTTTGGATACTGCCATTAACTTAAAATTTAGTACAATTGTTTATTGGGACATTTAAAAAAATGCAAATTTGGGGTAGGCCCTCCCCATACAGATTTTTGGAAGGTCTTTGTATGAGAAGTACAAGAAAGTTTTATTCAAAATGGCTGAATTTCGAACCTAATCTAAATTTGACTAATGTTTAACTTTTGACGTTTACAGATTTCAATTATCTTGTTTTTAATAAAAGCTATTGACGACAACAGTACACGGACACAAAAATGTCTTAAAACGTGTTTTCTTTCTCATTTCTAATTCTGAAAATAATACATTATTGCAAAAAAAACGGCAATGCTGTTTTTCCTTTATACGAGCTCTAAATCTACACACAGATTTTAAAACTATCAATGAAGAATAATTATTTTCCTACTCATTCTTCTTAAATATTGCAAACTATATTCCATAACCCTCAACTAGGACTTTAATTAACTCATTAGCATTTCAAGCACATAACTAATCACGATAATTGTTAGAACAGTGACAAAATTTCAAAATTCAAAAACTAAAAGTTCAAATATAACTTTAAGGATTCAGCTCATGTAGGTATAGCTACGTACCTTACCGCTAGCCTTACCACATTTATATGATAAATCCTTCATCTCAAAAATAAACCAAAATACAACAACAACAAGCAAAAAAAATATATGTTCCATCATCACGTATTTGAAAAACATAAAACCGACACACGATGAAAATGAAAAGAAACTTTTCTGACCACCAATTATGTATGCTAATTAATCAGAGATGTCTTCTCCTGCATCTAAACTATCTGCTCTGTGAATTCCCAATGGTCGCACCTTTCAGCAGATACAATATTTTATTTCTGCTGTGAGTTGTGACAAAGAATTGCGAGAAAATCTCTCAAAATCAATTTTAGTTTTCCTGGACTTTTGGATGAAATTCAATTGCAGCTTCTACCCACACAAGAGGCCAGTAGTGGCCAGTCAGTATATACCTCGGAGTAGAAGTCAGGTCTTGTGTGTTGAAGTTCGCAGCTGAAAAATCACGTTTTGAATGCAAAATCATGTTTTGTGCTCCAAAAAAAAAGTGGACGTGGAGTAGATTCTACAACACACACATGACCGAGAGATTTATTCCTGGTATACGTCTTGAAGGTTGTTCTGTTCTTTCTCTCTAAAATTATACAGCCAGAGTCGGTCTATCTATCCATCCAATCCTTGGGTGTCGGGTTTTGGCTTGCTCTCTGTATGTTCGATTTAATTAATTTAATTATAAAAAAAACTAAACATACCTATAGGTATGCAATGGCATGTCATATGGTATAAAGTTGATACCTTCCAAACTGGAATTCACCAGCCTTATAAGAGTTTGAGTATATGAGGGAGGCCTCTGTCTAAAATTGGCATTTAAATAAATCTTTGGTCAAAATGGAAATGATTAATTCTTCTTGTTTTGCTTTTTCTCCTGCAGGTACTCACTGAAATTACACATCAACATTCACACGGAACGTGATAAGAAATATGCATGTCCAGTGGAGACATGTCAATATATTGGAAGGAATAGTACTGCCTTGACTATACATATGAGTAGCCATGAAGTGAAGACTGAATTTAAATGTGAAGAGCTCAACTGTAATTATCAAGGAAAAAGTGCATACCATTTGAAAAGGTAAGTTGGTTAATTTTTCTGCCTTATAAGTTCTTCCCTTAGATTGAATTCTTCTACTGAAAAGCAAGTTAAAAAAATCCTCTGTATTCAAGTCGGTAAAAGTGTTTCTCAAGCAAAACTTTACCGGTAATGGATCTTCTATAAATATAGAAAAAAAAATCTGGTATTTATGTTCTTTTCAAAGTGCCATTTTGGCAAATATTTACACAAAAATATATCTCGAGAACGACTTCAAAAACTGTAAAGGTCCTTTTGATAGAAAATTCAATTGTGCTCAACATTTTTGGTTAAAGATTTCTAATTTTAGAGTTGGATCAGTAAAAAATATTTTTTTCAGTTTCGAATAAGAAAACTTTTTCTGCTCGTTTACTCCGAAAATAAGACTTCAATAAAAAACAATTTTCACGAAAGAAAAAAGATAATAAGATTCTCTATCAAGTGTATTTTACTATTTTTTTGAGCGATGAGTTGCTCTCGAGATACCTACTATTTGTTAAAACTTATTTTTTCAAAAATGCGGCATATTCTATTAAATTTCCTTATGAACGATATTCACTTATACATGGAATAATTCAGAACCAGTCGAAAGACAATTTTTTGATGCAAGTAATAACTTAGAAAGAGTTTTGCTTATAAAAGGAAACGAGTTTTGTGACGAAAAATCTAACAGTCGAAAAGAAGAGACCTTTTTTTCGAAGATTAAAAATCAGTTTAGAATATCCTTTTGATACTGATTATTTGAATTCTGTATACAACCTAAGCTACTAGAAAACACCAACAATATTTGGGATAAAATCAGTCTTCTCAAAGTCTTTAGGCTAAAAAGTACCTTTTTACTACTTTTCCTATACTAAGTGTTGGCATTTCATAAAATGCAGCAGCTTACTATAATTCCTTCACTATTTTTTTTATCTTACATTTATTTGAATTTTATATGTACTGCAAGCTACTCGTAAATATCAAAAACGAAATGATTTAGTAAAATAAACGCTGCTTCCGGGCTATTACAGCGGCCATATTTTGCAGATGAGTTGGTACAAATAGCTACTCCTTATCAGATCATTTGAGCCTGGTGCTCTAAAAAGATCGACAAGGTCAGCACCTTTATTAGACTTAATAATGATTTCAATGATTCTCTTCACTTCACCCATATCGGGGGGATGGAATTGTTGATCTCTACGTCAAAGTTGAATAGTACAGTCGACTTGACAATATAATATTCGGTTTAAAAGTCATGAACATCGATTGCGACTCACTTACAATTTTTTTTGCTCTGGATACCCTCCTTTTTTACCTTCTGATAAAACTTCCGAACCTTATTCCTTTATTTGATGGATTTCGCTACTCTTTTAACTTCTGATTGGCCAGTGTTCCACTATTCTCTTTCGCTTGTAGAGCTCATTGGCAGATGTTGTCCTTCTCTGCATGCTTTCTTTTTAGCTGCTTGTCGACATTATTTATCAAAAAACGAATTTCGTTGTGATTACCTTGTAAAACCCAGTAATTTAAAGGCAGCATATCTGATAGCTTTTGCTGCTGGTGACATTGGTTCTATTGAGAAGAAACTCGAAACTTAGCAAAAAGCATTTTACAAACCGAAGAGTATTTAACAAACAACGAGGTCCTATGCCCTTTCCATCACAACACGCTAACAAACTTTTACTGATAGTTGTTTTTCTTAAGTGACATCCACTTAGCTAAAACTTTAAATTAGAAAAAATCAGCTAAACTAAATACCTGTAAAATTTGAGGCATTTTGAGTAGAAGAAGAACTTTTTATAAAAAGAAATGAATTGAAGTCAAGACCCCTCCACACATAAATTTGTTTAGATTACACCGCTAAGAAGTATTTCTTCAATTTTTTCTCTAAACTGCCACCGCCGCTATAATCTTCATATAACCCCACAATATAAAACCTTATCCCTTCCACAACCATTAGGTATAGTAAATTGGCATAACCTTTTCTAAGAATTCCAATTCCACAGACAAAGCTGGGAATTTTTGAATCTTGATTGATCATCTTTGAGTTACGTAGGTACTCGTAGTTATATCGAATTCTCTTCTTTTTTGTTCAATTAAATCTCGTTAAACAATACTCTCATGGGTATAATCATCATCTTCCAAATAGCTCTCAGAGTCCTATAGTTAGAGTAAAAACTTATCTGGCTTCTTGTCTTTTCTTTGAGAATTAATTGTTACAAAAGGCGCACTTACCGCTTATAGTTTACCCCAAGATGAACACTAAAAGAATTTTGTTTTTTATTTTATTTTATTTTATTTTATTTTATTTTTGCTGGAACCTTAATTAGTAGCCAATAATCGACTGTTTGACTCTATAGCACCTTTGTTCGGATCTTTAATTGAAGATCTTTTTTGTTTCTCTTGAAGAAGCTATTTTTTTTTTTGCGATTTTCGCAAAGAATGATGAAAAAGGGTATCTTTTTCTCTGTGTGTCCGCCAAGGCACTGCAATTGGGGATTCAAATCTCGATCTTTCACAGGGTACAAACTCGAAAGGAGTATAGGAACCACATCAGGATCAGGGTTATTTTCAATTTTTTTAAGAAGTTGAAATGAATTTCACGAATCCAAGAAAATTGAAGGAAATCTTTAAAGTGGATAGAGCAAATATCTGAGAGAACAGGAGGCATAGTCAAGAGACCATAAATTGATGTATCATACATAAGAGTGTTTTGTAGGATTTGAGGTCGCTGATACACTGAAAGAAATTGTTTCCGTAGTTCTTATAGTCGGGGAGGCGATTGACCGTCGGATTACTCAGCTCATAAGGTTATAGATTTAAATTGGTGTCAAATAAAAGATAATTTGTTGCTGAAAATTAAAACATATGGGTGCACCATTTTAAAAATGGCAACCCTATGTTTTGAACTGTTAAGTTTTTTTTTCTAAATTGTTTTAACTTTCTCAACCGAAAAAAGAAAAAAGACTTAAAGCAAAGATTTCGGTATTGCTGTGATGAATTCTTTACTAGTACCAATAAACTTAATCAATCAAAAATGGATTGAAATACGCCTGGGCAATTTTACAAAAGTTGTATAAAAGATTTCTTGAAAAGAATGGTCGGACGTAATTTCCAAAAACGGAATGGTGAAAATTTTTTTACAAACGTCTCCTCCCAAATCCTTTTAGAATCGCATAGCCACTGACTATACACTAAAATAAATGTTCTGAACGTATTGGTAAAGGTTAAAAAATATCCTAGATTGCATATAGAAAAGCCTTAATGTCATATTTCTGATATACAAAAATACAAGCATTTATTTTGAATTATAAGAACATTCGCTATTTCGCCAAACTTAGAAAGATTCAAGAGAAGCCTTCGAGACGACCATCCAAGATATAGCTTGTAAGGCTTCTGTGATCAATTTTTTTCTTCAGTGGGTAGTGCCCAATATTTAGACGAGCCCAAAATATTCTATCTTTCAAAAATCCATACAAAGTCTTTCAATTTTCAGACAAATTTCCAAAATTCAAGTTCGTTGGTCAGCTCTTTCGTTTTAAAGTTAATTATTGTATTCAATTTTCTCTATCTTCCCCCAAAAGACTATTTCAATTTTGTTCAGTGTATAATTGAACTTAAATTGATTCCAACATCAGCTACCATAGTTACTGTCGTTGATCTACCATAGAACATGTCCTCCTCGGCCATATTAGGTGAATCTGGGTAAAAGAAAAGAATCAACAGACGAACAATAACAAAAACAAAAAAAAAAAAATGGCTTCAGATTTAAATGGCTCATCATCAGATTGGTTCACAACAGCCAACATCATCAAAGATCATCACAGCAGCAGCAAAAACAACAACAACAACAAAAAACACACATTGAATGCATCTGCATTGAGACCGCCATCAAAAGTCCTCCACAGACAACAACAACAATAAAAAAAAAGAGACAGGTTACCACAAGAGTCCAAGAAATATTACAAAAATTTTCCATATCATTCCAATCGATAAGTCACGACTAAGTTTAAATTTAAGAAAAGAAACAACGACAACAACAACGAAAAAACTCCTCCAAACAGCAGCTAGCAGCAGGAGCAGGAGCAACATTCAAGCCCGGCCGCGTCGTTGTCGTTTTCGTTGTCGTCCTCATCATCATCATCGTCGTCGTCGTCAGGTTGATGTTTTGTTCTCCTGCTGATGCTGCTGGAGCACTCTTTTAAACAGCCACCCGCCACACAATGGCGCGTCATGTTATTTTCTTGTGCGAGATCACCAATATGCACATGTTCAAGAGATGCATTTGGTTTGGCTGTCATGGCAGAGCCTTCGCATAACACACACATACAAACTTACGTAAAAAAAGGACGACCATTCTGGAGGATGGACACAGACAGATTATTTATCAGAGGCGCTGTTTTCCACCTTCAACAGGGTAGGATTTGTGGAGAATTCATTTAAGGTTCAGTAATAAAAATAATCCGCTGGGTTGTTAGAGCCTATCCTTTATATTTTGTTACTAACTCAGAGGAATTTGAATTTTTTTCCCAGGGCCCCACATCAAAGGGTGCCCTTAAAAGTGGATCAATGGAAACTTGTACTTGAAAACGTCGACTTAATGGAAACCATATTTTCAAGTGTATCGTGCAATAAGTTCGAATCCATTCCATCTTTCATACACGTTCGAGAACCACGCCTTAAAGTTTTTCAAAATAATAAATCCGACCCTGGATGGCCCTTCATCCTTATAAGAATTTTCAGAGATTCCACAAGCTTAGATTTCGGTTTTTCGTTTAATTTGCGATGTGCAACATTTGTTGGCCACGCTGATGATGATGAGGACAACGCCGACGACGACGATGATGATGATGATGATCGGTCCTCAACAGAAACAAAAAAATCCATACCAGTGGTGTCCCTCTCTCACTCTATTTGATGCGAGATTCGGATGAAGGTGGAGCAGGGAATATAATACACATGCCGCGCTGATGTATTTTAGTGCTATTGCATGCATGCAATGTGATGAGAAGTTATGGTGCTCGACGCAGTCGATTGCATGGCGGAACGGACTGACGAGAGCATATAGTAGGTACATAGTAGATGAGAGGCTTCTGTATGCAGTGCTATACGCTATACGAACGACCAAAGACGACGATCCATTTATGGAATTGGAAGCAGTCGAACACGTCGATGGTTGAAACAAGCTACATTATAAATAGTATAGGTATAGACCGCGAACGAAGAACAAAGCGACGGACATTGATCTTGATCTTCCTTTTCGAAGAGGAGAGGCTCGCAGTCAAGTTGTGGAATGCATGCTTGCTTATTTCTTGTGATGGCTAAGTATAGATCCGCGCAAGGAGCGGGTGGTAAGCTTGCTCTGATGTGGCTATTGGTTTCTTTTTTCATTTTGTTGGCTTCAGAAAAAGATCAGAAACGAGGTAGGTAACTTATTGGATGATCTCGAGGACAGCTCTAAAGTATTGAGATGATCTTGTTTTGAGGTTTGTTACGAGTTTGAGTATGCGCGATGTAAATATACGAGTATGGTGGAGGATTTGATGCAGAAAATGGTAATGGAATTTGTGGTGGTGAAGTTTGAATTTGATGCAAGTAGGAAAATTGTCATGAGTTTGAATTTAACATTCGGCTAAGGATTCAATTTCTGCATCAGGGAAGATTTTTTTCTTTTGTTAGACAAGAGACAGTAGTTGAAATAGTGATATTTCATGCAAAGTAAACGATCACTATGATGCCCACAATAAGGGGATCTAACTTTTCTCAAGGATTGAGAGGAATCAACAGCAAGCAGGATTCCACATAAATCTTCAGATCATCATTGATATGTGACCTGTTTTACGCAGGTTTATTGAATTGAAATGTAGGAAAAATTTGGAATTTGATTTAAAACTTCTTACTCCTGCTAACATCCCTGGTCTGTTGTGAAAAATTTATAATCTTTGAATATCTTTGGAATATCTGGGTCTCCAAAAGGCATCTCTTTAAAATTTGTCTTCTCCTAATCTTCAGGATAGATTTTTGCCAATTCTGCAAGTCCAACGTTGAAAACCAACAAGATATTTCCATGTCATCTAGATGTCGCTGAATCCCAGTAGAGGATAGTGTATTATCTCTCGTTAAGAACAGTTATTCCCTTCTTCTCCCTTCTTCAGGTCAACTGCGTACGTTTGATGTATAGAATTCATACGGGGACCATGTTTTTATTTGGTTCTACAAGTGTATTCCCAACAATGATGTTTCGAGACGAATATTCACTGTCTGATATCACCATTAGTTATCGATTACTTCCAAATGCACCTTTTTAAATTATTCCAATACATATGTCTGAAGAAAGTATACAAAGTCACGTCTTATTTGATGACATATCTTATTTCCTGGCAGCTGATAAGTTGTCTTTGCCAGAAACTATAGGAATTTCCATATTTCGTTTTTTCAAATACTTGGTTTCCGATATTCAAAATCACTACATGGTCCTTTGTCTATTGGAATAATGCACTCGGACAGTCGTCACATACAGTTGGTAGAAATAAACGGAAAAACTCCAGTTCTGTCAATCGGATTCTTTAGAAGAACTTCTCATGTCCTTGTTGCTCCTTAAGTTTTGATTTTCAGATGGAGCTATTGGTGTTTTAAAGCCATGACCAGATCTTGTGGCACCACCGTGTCGATTTGTCTTCACTCCACTGTCAGGCTTTTACTGCCTTGTTTGTTTTGGGAGACCTGGATAGTATTTCTGGGGTCATGATACCAAAAATCAGCTTCTGCCTCTCGTTTTTTACCTAGAAAATGGATCGATAACTAATATTTAGCATGAAGCTTTGGTATTTTTACAGTTCTTGGTCGTAATCTGCACTGGCACTGGAGAGGTCTTTTATTGTAACATTTCGCCCAGCAGTCTTTCTCGCTGGCTTCTTCGGCAATCAATTCTCTGTCATGAGCTTTCTTTAACTTCTACTTCTCATCCGATGGACACTTTATTCTACTGTCAGAACGAACGCTAACACCTCGGGAAGCGTTCGTTTTCCAGCAGTTTGGACTACTCTCTGAAGTTTGATGCCGGACACAGCCAAAAACAAATCCTTCAGTTGTAAACTGAAATATTTCATCTTCTGCTGTTGGTTAAACTAGATATTCCAGGCATAGACTCGCAAACAGTTGAACTCTCGGAAGACCTCTTGCATGCTATCTGCAAAATGTTTGTCGATTGCCTCAACAAGAGCATTGAAATCACCGTTTTTTTCTGCTGGTGTAATTTGCAATAATGCAAAAGCAGGTCTTCTATGAGTAAGAGTCAATACTATGAACTTAGCTTCGTTGTCCCAGGTCCCAGCCATTGGTTATCGCGGATCCTTCTCTTGTAGATCGGTCGAAAAGTTTCTCCATCAAAGGTTGGTAAGTGCATTTCTTTTTTCTTTGAATATTTATCAGGACTTTCTCGAACCTTAGTTTCCCGAACCTTGTCTTACTCCTCAGCAATACTTTGGATTTTATATTCAAACTATATAGCCTATTGTTGAAATCTTTTCTTTAATGCGCTCTTCAAGACCAAACAGCACTACTTTTCTTCTCAAAGATAAAAAGTTTTCTTTCTAAAAGATTTGTTCGTTTTTCTATAGAATATGTTTTTGCTGATTGCGCTGTTTTTCAAATATTTCTAAAAGGTTCTTCTGCGTTTATTCAATTGCCCATTTTGTTGATCTTCTTCTTGAAGCTTCTTTTGTTCGTTTCGTTGTTCTTCAAATCGTTCGATAATATTCTTTTGTTTATTCTTTTGCTCATTTGTGTTCTTCCAAGAGCTATTATAGAAGATCCTTTTGCTGATTGCGCTGTTCTTCAAATATTCCTAGAAGTTTCTTCTCTGCGTTTATTCTTTTGCCCATTTCGTTGATCTTCTTCTAGAAGCTTCTTTTGTTCCTTTCGTTGTTCTTCGAATCGTTCGATCTTTTGTTCGTTCTTTTGCTCATTTGTGTTCTTCCAAGGGCTTATATTTATCGCCATTTCTTCTCAAAAGTTGTAGAGAAATCTAGTTTCCTTAAGAAAAAAAGGAACAAATATGTTCCATTCCGTTTCGTTTAGTTTGCTGAACGCTTATGTGCAAAGTGAAGAAATTGAATTTTAGCTCTAGATTTGTCATTTTTCCGCTTATTTGTTGTTAATATTTGTCTGGTTGGCTATGGTACACATAGGGAGCTATATTTTTAGTAGACATCTTTGATTACGAAAAGGTGAATCTAATGCAAGGGCTAGGAAAGCAAAGAAATCGTTCTAAGAATGAATGAATTTCAATTCTATAAAAATCCTGAAAGAAATGTGTTTTTTTTTAAAAGATTTGTTTATTCTTCTATAGAATATTTTTTTGCTGATTGCACTGTTCTTCAAATATTTCTAGAAGGTTCTTCTGCATTTATTCAATTGCCCATTTTGTTGATCTTCTTCTAGAAGCTACTTTTGTTCGTTTCGTTGTTCTTCAAATCGTTCGATAATATTCTTTTGTTTGTTCTTTTGCTCATTTGTGTTCTTCCAAGAGCTTTTATAGAAGATTCTTTTGTTGATTGCGTTGTTCTTCAAATATTTCTAGAAGGTTCTTCTCTGCGTTTATTCTTTTGCTCAATTCGTTGATCTTCTTCTAGAAGCTTCTTTTGTTCCTTTCGTTGTTCTTCGAATCGTTCGATCTTTTGTTCGTTCTTTTGCTCATTTGTGTTCTTCCAAGGGCTTATATTTATCGCCATTTCTTCTCAAAAGTTGTAGAGAAATCTAGTTTCCTTAAGAAAAAAAGGAACAAATATGTTCCATTCCGTTTCGTTTAGTTTGCTGAACGCTTATGTGCAAAGTAAAGAAATTGAATTTTAGCTCTAGATTTGTCATTTTTCCGCTTATTTGTTGTTAATATTTGTCTGGTTGGCTATGGTACACATAGGGAGCTATATTTTTAGTAGACATCTTCGATTACGAAAAGGTGAATCTTATGCAAGGGCTAGGAAAGCAAAGAAATTGTTCTAAGAATGAATGAATTTCAATTCTATAAAAATCCTGAAAGAAATGTGTTTTTTTCTTCTGATTTATCTCCATCAAAAGTAAGAAGAAAAAAGGAATAAAAAAATATTCAAAACAGAGGACAAACACATATCATAGAGATCTCATACAGATCCTCGCCAATTGAATAGGAAAATCACGAAGTCTATGCTCTCATTGAAGAAACATTTTTTTAAATAGCCCCCAAATTGTATAGCAGGTTAAATGTAATTTGCCTATAGTAATATAAAACGATTGTTTTCCATCAAGATGCACGCCTTCACGCATTTTGATTATCTATCTCCAATTTGGCTACTGTTTTCTACTGGCGGCCAAACTAAACCTAAACTCTCAATAACCAGCCAAGCATGACCATCAGTATCAGTACAGTACAGTAGAGTGGTGCTATGCAATTTAAAAGTCGTAAATTTCTTCGGTTTATCATCAAAATAGATCACCTAAATCCCACCTAATTACAATAATCTTAATCCGAAACAATCCCTAGTCTCGCTGGAAAATAAAAATATATTTTAATTCTTTTTTAATCCTTGATGGCAATTGCACAAGACCGCGCAGTACCAGGATACTACTAACTTGTTCTTATTCGTAAAACTATTTCAAAAAGTCGTGACCATAGTCATCGTCGTGTGCAATATCCACGATAAGATTTCCAATAAATTGTTTTTGGATGCGACTTTGTTGATGGTGGTCGCTGGTTTCCATCCCAATCCCAACCTCACCTCTCATTCGGAATAGAGCTTCTGATGATTGTGCGTTTTAGTTATATAAGAGTCATGACTTTTGTCTACGATTATTGTTAATTTTTGGAAATCTTTTTTGTTTTCTTTTATAGACACACGAAAAGTCATTTAAAACCAGAAAAAATCTACAAATGTCCTGAATGTGATTTCAAGGCCAAGATACCAGCTCATATAAAACGGCATGTACGAGTACATACAGGAGAGTGTCCTTATAAGTGTCCACATTGTGATTATAGTTGTGGTTACATTGTAAGTTTTATTTTTTTCTTACATTTTCCATTTTTTTTTATTAAATTTGATTTGTTTTCTGCAGGAAAATCTTCGGAAGCATATTCTTACGACAAAGAAGCATCCTGGGAAGTTTATCTATCATTGCACAGAGTGTGATCCAGATGACCAATTTAAAACAAACTACAACAATGAGTATCAGTTGCATTTGACGAAAGTACATGGCAAATGAGTTTTAGTTTTTTTTTTCAAAATTGATACAAAATTTGTCTTTCCTTTGAAATTTTAGTAAACTGATTTTTCAAATTTAAAAACTGTTACAAAGCTTATTGGAAGAACAAAATGGCGAAAGAGCTTTCCTAAATTTCTTTAAATAAACAGAGAAATGTGGGCCATTTTTGAAACTTTATTTCAATTGAATGTTGGTATCAAATAACTGAAGTTTTCATTGCATGAGTGAAAAGTTCGTTAATATTTAAATTTGAAGACAATCTAATTTTTTTCATTGCATAATATTAGGAGTAGCTAAAGCACAGCATTTGAAGGGAAAATTGTTATAAAATAATTCATTTCCGGTTAATGTATTTGATAAAATTTATTAGGGAAATTTTAACATTTGTCCCACCAACTATGGTTCGAGTATTAGATGTATGAAGATTCTGTCCCATTTTTATTAAGCTACGCTTACACCAAAAGTTGATTTGGGATTTCTTAGAAAAATATTTTTTAAGCAGCTGTAACCTGTCAGTTTATTTTTAAATTTTATTTGAATAAGTAAAGAACACTAGGCGCAGTGTGTTAAAATACTAAACAAAAAGTCGATTTTATAAGGATAATTTACGGTACAAAGTTAGTCTACCTACTTAAACAAAATAATATAGTCGATGCCCAATGATTTTTATATTTGTTGCTTCTAGTTTTATGTCTGACCAAGAAAATAAGGTATTCCTTCCAGAAAACTATAGATAGGTTTTTTTTTATGTTACGACCGTTCTTGTGAAGATAGTTTAGTTCGCCTTTATTGGTCAACTTTTCATAAAGGGTATTCATGCAACTTCGTTTATCTTTTAGACAATATAGCTTGTATTTCTTAACTCCAGTTTATCTTATTCTGGGGTTTATTTTATGTCCTTATTATGTTATTATCGCATCAAGATTAGTCGGTAATAAAAGTTATAGTGAATTAAAATCATAATATTTAAAAAAAAACATTAAATTTAAGTAAAATCAAGAAACAGCCATTATAGGCACACCATATGAATGTTTTACTTGCTTAGTTGCTTCGAAACACTGCCGTGAGCTCCCGTTCTTCCTTAAAACGTGAGGTACGCTTAAAATGCGACTATTATCTTGTATCTAACATTTTTTTTTAGTGTTCCGAGACATTCGGCTAAGATGTTTGGTTCAGGAGAGAAGTTCTCCATTCTAAAATCGAGATCTGAACGCGTCTTATCTAGTCTTATCTTTCACACATATTTATCGTTTATTATACAGCATTTATCCAAATGAATAGAAAGGCCGTTCATCATGCAAACTTTTGCGTAAAGTTATCCTTTTACACAAAAGATAAATTTATCTCGTTGCATGAACACCCTTATTTACTTCAACTTGATTTCTCGGAGGAGAAAAGAGGTATCGAAATGCTGTGAATACAAAAAAATATGTTTTTTTTCATAATCCGTTTTAATTTTTTGTTGTAATAGGTTACCTCACGTTATAACATCGCTTCAAAATAATGGAAAAACGCTTTACTTGTGATCATGTAACGGGTATATCTCAAAAAATAGAGCCAATTTGAAAATTCTGACCTCGGATTCGAGTTTAGCACATCAAAAACCTTTTGTAACGTTCAACAAAGTTTGGGCAGCAAAACCCTTATTTAAAATCGTTATCGACTAGGGCAATAGAGATGATTTCGATGAAATTTGCCAAATGAACTTCCAATAGACATAATTTCCACCTCATTTGCAATAAATTAGCTCGGAAATTAACCAAAATACTTGTGAACACACCCCAAATATTTGTTTTGTATAGGAGAGAAGGAAACAGATAGCATTTCAGATATAAAGAGGTGTAAAAAAAAATCAGATATAGAAAAACAGCAAACGAAATGAGATAATTCGTAATGAAAACACTTTTTAATCAGATTTGCTAAATTATCTCATTTGGGCTCTAGTCAAAACAGGCTATTAAGTATGCGATGCCCCAATCATCGCATTTGCCCTAGTCAAAACAGGCTGTAAAATCGGAAATTAAAATGTTAACAAAATCCCTCACACTTTCTGAACACATCCTTAGTTTCGTGATTTACTATAATACTGGGATTTTTCTTTAACAAAAAAATCCCCATAATCAAAATGTCAACAAAAGAAAAATCGAATACACAAAAAGTGAAAAAAAAAACAAAAGAATTCCCACTCAACTCAATACAACTCAAAAATAAAATGAGAAAAACTTTTAAACAAAAACGAATTTCAATCGAAAAGAGACAACCGTGAGGAATTGTTGTTCGTCGAGAAGACGTCGAAAGCAAAATCTCGTCTATACGTTCGCATCGCGCATCTTTTTTTTTATTTTCTATCTTTCACTTTTCATGTTAATAAAAACAAAAGTTAATAAATTGTTGAGAAAAAAAAATAAATATAAAACAAATTTATAGTTTTTCCCGCTTTCAAATTTTCCAAGTGTTTCTAAAAAATCGAAAGCAAAAAAAAAAAAAATTCCCTCACAAAAAAATATTTCTCCAAAGAAAAACAAGACAATTTTCCATAACTGAGTGATTTTTTTTTTTGTATTTCAAATATTTTTGTGTTCTTGTATCTTGTTCTTGTTGTTGTCTATCTCTCTCAGTTTGTCTTGTGTGATACGGTAGAGTGGTTTTGACGAGTGAAGTTGAGTGAAGTTCTGTTGTTTAGAAAAAAAAAAGTAATAAAAATTTTCTATCAAAAATTATTTCATTTTGATAAGAAAAAAAGGAGAAATTTAAAAACAAACAAATCAATAGGAAGAGAAATTTAATTCCACAGAATGGTGCAGAAGTTTCAATCTCCCGTCCGGGTGTACAAACACCCCTTTGAGCTGGTTATGAAGGTATGTATATGCCAGTTCCATGTTGCCATTGCCTTGCAAGTTGTTGTATAAGTTGTTTTTGTTTGTATATCCAAGCATTTGGATTGTATTTTTTTTTTTTTTTCTAAAATCTCCTCTTTCCCCCATTTTTTTATTTTTTGTTGTATGGAAGAGGTATTGTGGCGGAGAGCTGCGAAGGGAAAGCCTTTGAAGCTATCCTCTCTCTCGTTAACCCATTCAAGTACACGAAAAAGATGTATCTCAACATTTTTGAAGGAGGATTTTCAATGAAAACAAATATTAATCAATTAAAATTTTACACACCCAACAGAATTTTTGAAGCCTTCCTAAGTAAATAAACACATTTAATTAGATTCAAGGATATCTTATTAGAAAATATTGAGGACAACGTAGAATAATCCTAATTACCATGTAGAGCTTCTATCCTTCAAACAAATATTTGCCCAAAAAAAAAAAAAAATCTATTTTGGACTCCAGAAACTATGTGTGTTGGCTGGTAGATATTAGACTTTGGTATGAAAACTTTAGTAAAATTATTACAAATTACCTTTACTTTACTGTTTTTATTTTCTTTTTCTGTTTATTTTTTTGTTAGTTAGTTTTAGTTTTCATCAATCAATAAAGAAGAAGAACATCATTAAGAGGAAGAAAGAACCGGCGGCGGCGGCGGCGGCAAAAGTGAAATGTAGGCCAAACGCAAACATGAACTCTAGAGGTCACCTTGTGAATGAAAAACCAGCCTTCATGGATAGTTATGGTTTATTTTTTTTGTTTCTGTTTCTTCTTTTGAATAGATAATAATTTGGTGGCAGTGGCATTGTGTGGTTAACCCCACACAATAACCCCAAGTTCTGAATGACAAAAATTATATTTAATGTAGGTAAGGTAGGGAGGTGAGGTACCTAGTGTGCCTAACTATGTTTTTATTTGTTATTTTGGGACTTTTCTGATTTGCTGTTTTACTTGGGGGGGAAAGTACCTACCATAGTGTAGCACATGAAGGACGTTTGTAAAGTAGAATGGATTCATAAAAAGAAAAACAATAAAGTTTTGTTAATCCAAATTGATTGCTGCAAAGTTAAATTTTTGTATCTGTTAGGGGAAGTTTGGAACTAGAAATAAAATTACAAACGTTCCAACCAGCCCTTCTGCAGATATTTTATATGACAAAATGCAAATCGAGGTCAAAATTTATTTTAATAGGCGACAGTAAAACGGATAGGTATAAATGTTCTCTGAATTGGCAAGTTCATTTGAAAAACAACCACTAATTCTATAATTTAAATCAGATTAAATCTTATTGAATACGTGGGTTTAGTAATAGCTTATAGGTATTCATCGTTCATGTTTACATACAGCTGCGGGCAAAATAATAGTAGTGTATCTAATGATAGAAGTAAATCTTCAATTAATTCTAAAATCTATAATATAATACAAATTTAACCCCTCTATTATGATTACCAATGTCGTTTGTACTAAAAGGACGAGAACACTAGTTTACGCTTTAGAAGCTCCAACTGGTGTCTTAGTACAAATTTAACTCCAGCTTTCTCTTCGCTTTTTACTATTCTTCTTATTTTGCTGATAATTTACTGAGCCGTTAATTGTGGCTTCTAGACCCAGTCGTTTTCTTGTTGTTTTAGTACAAACGACATCTTTTATTTTACTGATTTTTTTTCCAAAAACAGCAGTCAAAAAAATAATAGTGTGATGTAAACTGAATGGAATATTTAAATCATAAATATTATTTTTGTGTTTGTACTTTGTACCTGTCCGTTTTTTGGTAAATAACGCTAAATAAATCAAAGTTTCATGAAGTTTATAAGTTTTTTAATCTTTTCTGCTAACATCGACCTTCATGATTGCTGAATAACTTCCGAAATGCCTAAAAGTCACTGTTATTTGTTAGTTAGACACTTGCAAATCATTATTGTTGTTGGCTGGAAAGTGTAGTGACCATTCCATCATATTTACTCTTATTGTCAGAAACCACTGCTTCGGAAGTT
The DNA here is from genome assembly GCA_948107695.1 of Meliscaeva auricollis. NCBI lineage: Eukaryota > Metazoa > Arthropoda > Insecta > Diptera > Syrphidae > Meliscaeva > Meliscaeva auricollis. The sequence goes on along the minus strand of OX403619.1, from coordinate 45,856,146 downwards.
TACTTGTATCTTTTGGGTTATTGAATTGCCGAATTTCATCTCCAGCATATGGCAACATTACATCCGTCATAATCATCATTTAGGCAAGCTCATTCATGATGTCTTCAAAAAGGAATATGAGACCGACACCATAGAATGAGTGTCTTAAAATGGATTAAGTGGATTAAATATATTTTGTTTTCGGAAGCCGTCTTACATATTGAAGAGGTCATCTCCACCATGACAAACTATCTAGGACTTGTCTGACTTCAGAGTACTTCTCTATTTTGATGAAGGCCTGTCAAGGTGTACTTTTTGCTAGTTAATTTTTTTTTGTAAACATGATTTTTTGTCTGCAAGGGCACTTTTCGCGCACTGTGAGCTATTTTATCATATTTTCGTGAACGTCTACGAACTTTTTCAGTACAAGCTTCAACGAAAAACATGTCCTTTATTTCACACGCTAGCGTAAGGCGATTGACTTTGAAAACTCATAAGCTGTGTTTATCGAGCTTGCTTGCAACTGTTCGGAACAGAAAAGTGCAACTTTTTGGTGTTAAATGAAACAAATTTTTCCCGAGCAGACTTTTTAGGTGTCTTGAGTCTGTTTGGAACGGTTTAGAACAAGATTTTCTGTAATTGCTTTGCTTTTGAGTCAGAAAAAGTTAAAACAGATTCATGAGAACTTTTTATTGTTTATTGTTGTTTTCTGTTCTGAAGTTTCTCTTGAAACTTTTCTGCTCTATCTTGTTCTACCTTTTTTCTCACTAAACAAAACTATAGTCTTTTCTCAAGACTCAACTATACACAATGAAAAGAAGCTTAAAAATGGATCTTTTCAAATAAAAAAAATCATAGAAAAAATGAAGAACACAATTCCAGTCATTTGCTTCTTATTTTTGGAGCGGGCTAGTTTGTGTGTGAAAACTTGTTTTTGGGACCAATTTGTAGCTCTAGAATGCATTTGTTGACTCCTTCAATCGGTTTCAGTCCTCGATATTAAACAATTGGCAATTCTGTGGCTTTACTACCGACTTGGGTTTCTCCAGCAGTGGATACCTCCATATATCCACCCACCATTACTTATTCACACCTGTCGGGAATGAAATGTCACGGAGATTTTTTTTTGGAAAAGGGCTTTCAATCAAAAAAATTCTGTGAAAGTCACTCCCTCTTAAATTATCTGTAATTTTGAATACCAGAGAAACAAATTACTCGTATAAGTGAAAAGGCCCCCGATTATTTGTCGGAAAAACCTTCAAGCCAACAAAACAAAAATAAGAAGTATCTGGCAATGAAAATACAATGAAGCGTTTTTTCCATACATGTTCGGTTTTATTCGGTTTGGTCCGTTTTCAGTTGACTTGCAATTTAGTTGGAGTTAGTATGTAGGCGCTTACAATCTAGGATGGATTACGGTCTTTGAATTTTTGTTAAAAGAATTTTTAAAAAATGAATGTTTCGTTTCCAGGGGTCATTTGGTTCAACCGAACACAAACCAAATAAGAAAAAACCGAATGAAACGAAGTGCAGTGATACTCAGTAAAGCAACTTTTTCCGATATCTAGCGGTCACAGCTATGGCTAAGCTAGAAGAAAGTCTTCAACAAAATTAGAGTTAGAAAAGTTACAAATTAGAACAATTTGGAAGTGAAAAATCTCATCGTAGGTTTCTGTTCCAAACATGTCCCTAGAAAGAGGCTACATATTTATTCTCAAGTCTGGAATGTCAAAAAGACTAGGAAACCATTGAAGATGAATCGGTTTATCAGAGTTTTTTAGGTGAAATGACGTGCATGTGGCCTTTTTGCCATGGGAGAGTATACGCAACTGCCTTTTAAAAAGTTAATACGCAAAAAAATTTTCCACCATAATAAACAACAAATAACGATTTGATATGTCATTGAGTGTCTGCCATGCGTGTTTTTTTATATTCTTATTTAAATATAAGTTTTCTACCATAAATGGAGTTTGTTACAGTTATCTTTGGAGATAATACTTTAAAATAAATCTGACTACAATAGTAGATTCTCTCAAAGAGTGTCGAATTAGTCATTCTTTATATTTCCATACAAAGATTTGTGTTTTTTTTTTAGCGTTCTTATGAATCAGCACCAGTTTTTCGAGATGATATTTTTCTTTGAAGATTGTCTACTCTAGTTTCCTTATCGTAATTTATTGCATTCATACAAATACAACTCATCAAATTAATAAATAACAATAAATTAATCAAAACAAAATAAAATAAATCATTTGAAAATTCTGCCTTTAGTCTTGGAATAAATTAAACAAAGAAAAAAAACCATCAAAAACTCTGAACTCTGCATAACCTTCAAAAAAATAAAAACAAACTATTACCTGTAAGGTGTAGTACTACCAACAGTTAGTGAGTTCAAGTTCATTTATTGCAAAGTTCAAGAATTCACTATTTTTTGAGTGCTTTCAAATTTGATGAGGGCTTTTTCAAGCAATGCTCATAGCCTCTAGCAGCACTCCACTTTGGAAGTCTGTCAAGTATATAAATTCTATGGTGACTAAGAAAATCTTTTTATTAATATTGTTATTGTTTTCCCTTTTTTTTTTTTTATTTTTTTGGTTTTGCAAATATCATCCACGCGCAGACAAATTTTTTTTTTTATTATTTTGCACGCAATACTATTGAGCTAATTCCCACCTACATGCGAAAATTTGTATTTTCACCACAACAAACAAAGGTATCTAGTATCTTCTAGTCTAGTAGTTGTTGGTAGGTATCACTCGAAGTTAAGAGATAATGTTTGTCTTGTTTTTGTTTTTGTTTTGTCTAACATTTGTTCACGTGATGTATCCATGCCTTTGCTATAACTCCCAGAAACAAAGATAACGCATCTATTTCAGTAATAAAATAATAATAATAAATGAAGTTACAAATATAATAAACTTGTATGGAAATACAAGTTTATATGTGCACTTGCACATAGAATTTTCATACTAGGAGAGAAAATGCAGGAAGCGTACTCTAAAGTGCGTAACCATGGTCACTCAGTATACCCATTACCCATTAGAATTTAAGTACAGAAATGTAATAAGAATTATATTTGTATGGAATTTATAAAATTTACTGACAGATCTATATTCCAGAAGAGAAGATTGTGTATCAACGTCATGTTTTTAATAATTCAAAGCGTAGGTATAGATGTCACTTGTGGTGTAGCAAGAATATTTTGCTATGAATGCATTGCCAGCATGTATAACTTTTTGATTCTTTATGTAAAGGATTGAATCAATAAATAAATAAATAATAAATTTCAATATTATGAACAATAACAGCTGTCGAAGTAAATGTACATATTTCTATCTTCTAGAGGAAACAATTTGTTTTTAAATATGCAGGTCTAAGTTGGATTATTATAAAAATTCTAGAAAACCAAAGCAATTTTGACATGTTAATTGTCCTTAAAATGACAGATAGAGTGGAGCTCTTAAATGTTACAGTTTTATGCTTGAAATTTGTTTGTTTGTGACCTATTTGACACTATCAATGGAAACAGAATAGAGATCTCTAAGCGCTCTGAGAGTATTTTTTTAAGTGGGGAAAAAAATCTCAGCTGTCACATTAATGTATTTTGCGGAGATTTCAAGAAAAATTTTGAATTCATTTCTCAGAGACATTTTTAGTTGGTGAAATGGGCCTAATGAAACGTACATAAAGTTTATGTTGGCTGTTGATAGTCAAAATCAACATTTTTCATAAAATTTATAATAGGTTTTCGACTGGTAATAGCATTTTATTTAGATGTCGTTTTTGTGATTTTCAAATGCATTTCGGTCAGAAAATCCACAGAAATCCAATTTGTATTGAGAAATAATTTTAAAAGTAAATAAAACTATAATTAAACTTAGTAAAAAATCATATGAAGATTTGATAAGAGCGAAAGTCAATTATTACCTTAGCACATTCCATCCCTGGTTAACAAATTCAACAGATGTTCTGCACCGCAATTTTTCACTGCAAAGAAGAAATAAAAATCAAATAGTTTTCCTTTTAAAATGTATGTTATTGCATTAATGTTATGTTGCAAGATAAAAAAGTGTTTAACCTTCTTGCAATCGTCTACAAGGTAAATCTGGCAATGATTTTTGAGTTATTGGTCGTGTCGAAATGGTATCTAATCTTAATACAATTTAACCCAAGATTCAGCATAGAACTACATATGTTTAAACAATAAATGTCAACGCGACTGGACATCTACAGTCTGACAGGCCCAAAGCTCAAGATAACATTAAAGGTCATTCGAGAATAACAAATTCAATTGAAACGTAAGTCCTAAGCCAGCCTAGCACCTGGTCTAGCCAGACCAGGTACTAGGTCTGGTACTCGATTCTAACTCGGTTCTAGGGACTTAATACGTCTAAAATTGGTCTAACTCTGATTTTGACAATTTTTATGGCATTGGAAATATTTTATTTTGATATTTGTACAAAATAAACATTTTGAAAATAATTACATAAAAGAACAATACATAATAATAAATTTAATAAAAATGGAAAAAATATGATAAAATTAAGCAAAAGGAACTCGATAAATATCTTAAATTTTACAAAAAAAAAAAAATAAAAAGGGGGTTTTCGATGAATTTAGTAGATTTTGGTGCTTTCATTATGTTTCTAATCCTTATTTGTAGCTGTCCGTACGACGTATGTATGTATTTTCGAATTGTTTGTGAGTCTGTGGTTATAAATCGGTTGAGTGTCACTTGACTTGACCGTGGCCTCCAGTGCTAGCTTCATATGCACTGGTTTTCGAATGCTTCTTCGATTTCAACATTCTCTTTAAGCTCAAAATGGAGCTGTTACAAGTTAAATATCTTCTTCAAACTTTGTGAATGCGTTCAAGACTTCACTGTCTCGTAAAGACAATTTAATTTGTATTGATATGTGAAAGATGGATCTCTATAAGGCAAATTTTGAACAAATTTCTAGTCCCTGCTTCACCAACTAACAAATTACAATTTAGAACCACTTTTTGAAAGATGTTTTAAAGCAATTACAATAACAACTTTCTGTTTCACTGACTTCCAAAAATTCACAAATTTATTAAATAATTTAGGTGGAACTATAAAATTTGTGTTTCTATTTCGTAATTTGGTGAAAGTATGGAAGGCTTTCTCATTAACTGGACAACGAGAGTTGTTTTCCATTCTTCATACAAATCATATAATAATTTTCAAGAAACTATACAAAAATTACAGTTATCTTGGTATGATTCAGGTATTTATGTCGCTAGACGATATCGATTTTGAGGTTGTAGCAAAAACTGAGTCCTAACTAGTAATCGGTACTAATTTGACAGAAATAACGCCTATTACTTCTGTGAAGAAATCACTTAGTACCAATTTGAGTACTACCAATTGGTATAATAACCGGGTACTAGTTGATTTTGAGGAGCTAACTAACACCGAGTTCTAACTAGTACTCGGTGCCAAATTGACAGTATTAGGGCTTGGGTGAAGAAATTATCGTTAGGACTTTGTGAAGAAATTGGCTTTAAAGGTTCCTATTTTTACAAAAAAATTAATTTAAATCTAAAAATAAAATTCGTCATATTGGGTCTTGTACTTCTAGTCACTTCTAGCATATTTCGACTACATAGGACTTCGCATGTTTAAATTGTGCACTCCTATTGGTTTCAGATGTACTTGATGTAGCAAAAACAGTTGATTTAATTGATGTAGTAAGTTGAGAGCAAGCTGCTATTTACAATAAGTTTAGTGTTCAGTGAATTTAAATTTAAACCGAATTTGGACTGTAAAGCCCTTTAAAATAAATGCTCGTCAGATTTTGTGCTTCGAAATGCAATAATCAAAAGCATTGGTGTTTCCTAGAGAAATTTATTGTTTCCTAGAGAAATAAATTCGTAAATAGTAGAAATCGTACCGCCAATTTGTACGAAATTGCTTTGGGGCTCTTCTAAATATCGAAGAATCTTGAAATTTAACAGAGTAAGTAGGAAAAAAAATTGTGTACAGAAGTGTGGTATCCGTTTATTGAGAGAATTCAACGTCGTGTTTTAATTTGCCTTTCGTGGTCTGCCTTGAATGATTTTTTTTAAACTTTTTTGCCGGTTTTAATAAATAACTTGAAAACGCTGAGAGAAAAAAAACAATTCGATGCATCTCCGAAATGCAGTACGGCCTTGAACGTAATATCATTGAAGTGACTAGTCAAAACTTACGGTTTGTTTTTCCTTTAATTAGGTAAATGTGTGTTGTTTTCCTTTTCTTTGCCTAAACATAAGTCGCAAACTGCGAACCCTTCGAAACACTTCTGAGTGATTTCTAATAATGCTTGTTCTTATAAAAAACTGAAAACTCAACACCTAAGTAGTAGGTACCTGGAAAAAATTGATGCTTTTCGACCGATGTATCCGCATAAACACCGAATTCGTTGCTAGATTCGGTGTTTATGCGGATACATCGGTCGAAAAGCATCAATATTTTCCAGGTACCTACTACTCAGGTGTTGAGTTTTTATAGGAACAAGCCCTCTGGCGGCCATATTGAAATTTATAGCAACTATTTTGAAATATAGGTTTATCTATTTAAAACGTTCACAGTTATGTTTTTTTTTTTGTAATACGGGGAAAATACTTGGTGCATTCATTTGGCTATCTTAGACATCAAGTAGATGATTTTGCGCACCTATTTACTTTAAACACTCACTTCCTAATATAAGCGTGAAAGCATTTTATTCGTTATGAAAACCTTAGATCTTTTTTTAAAAAAGAGAATCGGAAATTGTGTTCAAAGGATAAAAAAATGTTTTCACAAGAACGGAACCGACCCCAAAGCTTGAATCTCATACACTTTTATATAGAAAATTGAAAAAAATATAAATTCAAAGTATGCATGCACTCCTTCACAACCCTGGCTGATCCATTCTATGAGCTATGATGTCCTGCAGCACTATTTCTACACTTTGAAGGGCAAAAGCAATAGTATCTCATTCAATAAAACTTAAATAAACAACATGCACCCTGTGCTCTTGAATGGATTTGCAAAAAAAAAAACCAATGCATCATGTGGTAGGAAACACACTGCCACACATTGCAATTTGCAGAAGTTTTCTTGTTGTTGTTGTGTAATTTTTATCAGATGTTAATATTAAACTTGTTGTTGTCTTGAACTTCTATCATTAAAAATGGCTGTGAGCTGGAGTTCACTTAAAAAAATATACAAAGTGGGGTGTATTTATTTTTTTTGTTTTTTTTTTTTTTTTGTGGAGGGGGGGAATGAGATTTTCGCGCTCCATTTATGTGTGTATACACTCGTATGTGGAATGACTATAACTACTTTCTGCTGTTGGCAACGATAAAAACGACCTTGAGAAAAAGTAGTTTTTTTTTTGTTATATAGTATTTGGAATGGTTTTCATAAATAGGCACTTACATGAACTGTAAAATTTTGATTTTATTTTAAAGCATTTTCTCTTAAATGCGTACAACAGTGAGTAAAGTAAACATTTTTGGCACACCCGAAGGGAAATGAAAATCAATTATTTAAAAATATGTTGCTTCATTTTAAGGATCCATTGGAAATGTTTGTTTAGTATGAAATTTTAATGTACATAGGTACGTACTATACGCTAATAAGAAAGAATTAGGTTGCTTTGTTCGTATTAGGTACTTGTTATTTATTTTTCACAGAAGAAGGGGGGGGGGGGGTGGGGAAGCAGTTCTGAATACAATTTTCATTCTCTCTTTCTACGAAAAAAACTTAAAAACTTCAATATTAAATAATTTTCTTCCACTTAAAAGTGGATAACTAAAAACCAGGGCAAGCATTGTTATGCACTTAAAAACCCAAAATATGTGCATTTTGAGATAAATGCGATTTTAAGAGTTTTGTTTTTCATATTTCAAAAAAAATAATATAAAAACTAATTATTCATTTTTGATCTAAAAATGTTTATTTTTCTATAATACCTGTCGTATGCTTTGAAAGTAACGTTATTTTTTTTTCAAAATGTCTATTTATTTTAATAAAAGCATGATTCTTGTAAATAGGTTACATTTTTTAAGAGTTTTTTTTTGTCTATCAAAGAAGCAAGAGATTTTATTGAAATATAAAAGAATAAAATACAAGATGTCAAAACTGGCCGTAACTCAAAAAGGCCAAAAATTTATTAACGTTTATTTGTCTTAACACGGCAGTACAGTAAAACCCGGATAAGTGCGTCACTATAAATGTCCCTTTTTTGAGAGTTACTTATCCAGGTCGGGCACTTATAAGAACCCGCTTAAGTGCTCAAAAGCACTTATAGCCTACTTAAAAAAAAAAAAAAAAAATACACGAATATCTCACGAAAACATTTATTCAAAAATGAAAACAGAAAAAGCCATTACATTAGTTGTAATGGATTGCAGTTTGCAGCTATGAATTTATTTGATAAACAGCTAATAGTGTAGATGTCTTAATACAAATCAACACCCGTCAAATCATTAGCATCTGTTATCAAAAAAAAACAAAACTTTGTGTTCAATGAGGTACTTAAAAAACGTATTTTGAGGGAAATTTCATTAGAAGTAAACAAAATTCAAAGCAATTAAGTGGGTAAGGTAATTCACAGCGAAAAGCAGTAACTTTTATTTGAAAAATCTTTAAAATCTTGGTTCTCAAGAAATAGATGCAGTTACTTATACAAGTTCTGTACCTATGCGATAGGTACTTATCCGGGTTTTACTGTAGGAAATACGTTAACTTTCGCTCACTTTCGTATGCGACTTTCGAGATTCGATCGCTGTTGTAGTTTTTGTTTTGATTATGTGTGCAAAGGAAAGGCAAGAAGTTTCACATTGGAAGACTGGAACCCATGACAGTTGGAATTGTGTTAAGTGCTGCCAAATATGTTTGTTCATCGATGTTGAAATAAAAATGATTCTGGTACGTACGTACTCAAATCAAATTAAAAATTCTTCGCTTTTTCAATAAAATGTCTTGTTTTTGACAAGTAATTTACTGAGGAATCCGGTTCAGGTTTCTGAGCGTTCTTAAATCCCTTAAACATCCACTGGCTAATTGTCCGCTAATGTCCACATCAGAAAAACAGGGATGTGAATATAGAAACGAATATTAAAGTCTTAGGTGGCTGTCTTTAGAAAAAAATTACATAAATGAATTAGCAGTTTAAAACACAAAATCTTTGTGGGTAGAAGAAAGTTAGGCCATATGTCAGTTGCGTTAAGATTTTAATGTCAACATTTAGCCATGAGTTCGAATTTAGCCACATTTTAAAGCGACTGGTTTCTTAAAACGATGATTTGGGGACTTCTTGCTATGAAAACCGTTCTGCTGCTCTTTAAAAAAGTATCTTTCTTCAAAGTTTTTCTTAAATTAAGAAATAAATTGATCAGGATGAGTTCTATGAAACACAAGGACGTAGGTGCAATCGGTCGATAGTTGGTTAGCGAGGGAAATTCTTGCATTACATGGAGGTTAATATAAAGCAATTTTAGTATTCGTAAACAAAAATCAAACTTGAATTAACAATCAATCATGACTTTATGACATTACGATAATGGAAAAATAGAATAAGTGCAAGTCTGTCCGTCTGTTTATAGTCGGTTTTCATTTTTTTTCTAGATTTATTTTTCTTGATGTAATAAAGAAGTACTTTTAGAAACGATAGTTTGTTTATAAATTTTGAATAATACTCCTACATTCCAATATTATAAATTTGATTAGAAATAGCAATACATTCAAAGAAACTTTGAACTTAAAAGCAAATACCTATACGTGAGACCCAGTCGTGTATTTAATTTAATTTAATTTTTATTCCACTCCGCACGAGATCTATAATGTTTATTACCTTTCAGAAATGAATTGTGTTTTCTTTTGAAAAAGTGCATAATCAACTCATAAACTTTTACATACAAATAATAACAACAAAACTAAAATTGGTATTTTTTTTTTCGTTAGGCATGCTTATGGATTTAAAGATATTTTAACAAACTTGAAAAAAAAATTGTAATTTTAGGCATTTTTGATGACATTTGGAACGAACTACTTTCTAACTCTTTCAGTCACGCTATTTTATATAAAACAACCATGGAAATTTGATCTTAACAAGATTTTAAGTAGGTTAGACTGGGTACAATTGAAACGGTTTCGCTTCGAGCGATGATGAAGTTACAGCCTTGGAAAAAATTATAAGTCATGCCGGGGAATTCGATTTGCAAAAAATGGGAATTTGATAAGCCAGAAAGTGAATTAAGCTTGCAAAAGTGTCAATTCAATGTTAAAACACCGATATAGTCTTTCTAGGGCTTCCAAACTTGCCTCAACTTTTTTTTTCGATTTTCCTCATCAGAGTTGGCATGAATATAAGATTGAAAGCTTTATTTTTTGAGTCTGATAAATCTCTTATAACTCAAATTAAATTAGATAAATAAGAGTTCCGAAAAAAACTATAACCGACCCCGTTTGTATCTGCTTTGTAACTCACATTTCGAGAAGCAATCACCTATTATAGAATCCCACTAATGCGGGTTCGGCGGTATTCGCACTTATTTCAGCCATTTTTTCTCCTGTAGAACTCGCAGGTGAGGAAGTGTGTTAATGGAAATGGTAAGGTAGTTCATCGTATTGATAATATAGTTCACCCGGAAAGTTCATAATTTCTTTAAATGCGAACGTGAACCCTGCAAATTACACGAAAATTATTGCGAATTCCATAATAGTCATGAGTAACTCCACTTGAACTGAATTTGTAGAAGGAAAAGGTCACTACCTTCTTTTCGCCGCCAGTACTGATTCAATTGGTGTTTAGTGGGAATCAAAAAAACTTCCGTTTATTTGAGCTAATTATTAGTTGACTTGACCATTTGACTTGGTGGCTGGTTTCATTTATTTATACAACATTTACTTCAATTACTTTTCGACCATTATTATAGTTCCTGTTGGCCTAGTAACACCTTAAACTTTCTAAGTCAATGGTAAGAGCCAAAATAAAGTTCAATGGTTTAAGATTATTGACTTGTTTTTTTTTTTTTTTTTTGTTTAATAGAAAACACGCATACAGTCTTTTGCTTATTTTGTACCTAACCAGTATCTACCTTTACTTACTCACCAATTGTAGACAAATAAAAAAAAAAAAATAAAAACTACTAGGCGTGTTTCACAAATTATCAGTTCCTCAAAATACAATTAAAAATATAAATAAAAATAAATTAGTAATGTTTTTTTTTTAAATGTATCCCTATCTTGTTCTAAATGGAAGTAAACATATTTAATTATCATTAATAATTAAAAAAAAAATGTTTATTAATATTTATTACTGGTGCATCAACAAAAACAGAGAATAAAACACCGTGTATGATTATCAAAAGTTATAATAATGGCCTTCACCTTAAAAACAAAAAAAAAAAGAAATGACTAAGTGGCATAGATCTTTATAGTACCTAGGCATGCCTATGTACTCGTACCAGTCTATACTACACTTTTGTTTTGAACTATAAGGTTAATGACACTAGTTTTTTTTGTATTCTTCTAGTTCTCAAGAAATAGTGTTTACAAACAGAATTATAAACAATTAAATAAACTGATATAATAAAGCAAAGAAAGAAAGAAAAAAATTACACAAAATTGCGGTAGTTTTTTGTTTAGTTTTTTATGTTAGTTTTGTGGTCTTATTCTCAGGGGTGGACTAATTGAGGTTGGAGTTTGTTGATATTATTATATCCGGGGTCTAATTGTAGGAACGGTCCCCTTTCTATAATGAACATTATTTGTTCGTTAGAAGGTGGGTTCTGTAGGAATTTTCGTTACTCCCTCATGTTTAACCCGCGAGGTTTTTGACTTAGCGAATGATGCCTGCCTAGGAAATTTGGCTTAGAGTACGCAATTTAAAATATTGATGGAATCAAATTGGTATTAAGGCTTTTATAATGGTTCACTTTCCCGTCAGCAAGTAGTTCAGTAACCCCAAGTAAGCGCCAAGATGATGGTCCATTTGTATAGGGACATTTTGGGAACCATATGACTCAAAATTTGGGGTCCAATGTTCCTGAAACCAGCTTATTTCTTCTAAGAAGACGAAAATCTATATGATTTCGAGTGGCCAATGCAACCACCTGACCTGAATAGTGTAAAGAACAAATAAGAGCATGTATTCTGGGAGATTAGTAAGCTAAAGCTTTCAAATTTATTAAGCTGATAGAACAAATAAGGACAGAATAGGACCAAATATCTTCAAACTAATTGAGGTATTTGATTGGCTCTAAGGTTAATAGGTTAAGTGCCACTATTGTTAATCAAGAAGACAGAACATTAACATGTTAAAATATAATATTTTGTTCAAAGAAATGAACAAATCAGACATTTTTTTTTTAAAGTTTTTCATGTGTTTTTTGCTCCCTTTCAAACTTTCTTTCTGGACCAATTTTAATATAACAAATTTGTTTAAATGGAATTCGGTAAAAAATCAACTCAGCTTAAAGAAATACGATCAATTTCACAATTGTGTGCAAAATTTCAAGCTATTACAACGTAAAATTGCTTAAGAAAGAAAAGACCATATTTACCATTCTGCTCGCTAATGTATGTTCTGCGGTCATATCAGAACTTAGAAGCAGTGCTGGCTCTGGGTTTGTTCTGGGCTGGGTCTTGGTTTGTTCTTGGAAATTTCGATTAGCTATTGGCCATCGCTTAGTGGTTAATAGACACTAATAAAAGTTACATTACTAGAAGCAATACATTCCAATGGGAACTTATGGTACATTTTCAGATCTCAACAGGCTAAACCATGTGAAACTGAAAGTAGTGACTTCAATGAAACACTGATACTCAAACACGTTCACACCTGACATATTATGGAACAAAAATTTAAGCATTCTTGTAACGCTACAGAAAGTTGAGAGCTGATAATCTCTTGTCGTCAGAACCAATGTCACTCACTACCTTGGATTGCTATTGACCCCCATTGCCATCCACATTGTTTCATTACAAGACACTGGTATGTATATTGGGGCTAAAGCTAGATCAATCCACTGAAATCATTGTCCATCCAGTTGCAGAACGGTATAAGAAGGAGTTGCTATGATTATGATAGGAAACAAAATAAAGGTTACCGAAGCATTAACTTGAAACCATTTCCTAGCATTTAGAAAACAAATCAGGTCTTTTGTAAATTTCGGTTCTGAGACAGCTGAGCTACTGGAGAAGTTAAGTGAAATATTACTTAATTTGTTGTTTCCTTTACTGATTTAAGAACCGACTATTAACTCAGGGCAGCCGATAATTGGAATTACCGCACCTGCAGACTTTTAGCTATCAACTAGCCGACCACGTTTTTTGATCGTCACGTGTGAATGTTTCCTAAAAATGCTTAATACATACAACCAAGTAGCCGATACCGGTTTAGAGTATAGAGCCGGTTTTTGTGCAATGAGAATAACAGTTGTGGTAGCTCAAGCGGCCAAAAGGTGTCGTTCAAGTTCCTTATCACTCTTACTTCTCATGTTTTCTAAACTCTAGCTAGACTCTTCATTGGGCTGAGGATAGTTCGGGTAATTTTTCAGAACAGTAGTAAATTAGAGTAGTACCCTTTTCATAATTGTTAATGCGATGGACTATCACGTTTAGGGGTCTTGGTTCAAGTTGCACTTTGTTAGGGTCACTAACTCTTGAGAGAAAAGACAATAGTACTTGTGTCTTAAAAATATGTATCTCACGTTACCCGCTAGGATTCGGCATAAAATTGTAAGACCCCCCCTAAATCCGGAAGATCTACACGAAAGTAGAAATGTTTAAGGGAACAGCTCTTAAGGTATCATTCACTAGGTCGTAGTTCTTCGTGAACTAGTCGCTCCAAAAACGTATTTATTTTATTAACCTAATCTAGAAATTTGTGAACTATTTGTCAATAATGTGGTAACTTTGACTGCCGCTTCTACTTAACGCTTTTACTTAAGGGTTCCAATCCAAACTATTTTAGGTTAAATATTTTTTCAGGGTCAGTTTATTTTGCGAGAGGAATGCTTCAAAATGTATTTCTAGTCATGAGAAAGTGCCCTTTACCCGTTTGACAACAAATTTCAAATCCCTTTCATTCGTACCGACTAGGGAAAAGTAAAGATTTGAAGTCATCATTACCAGGCGCTCGTTCCATTCAATTTTGTTATTTGACTAAGCCTTCGGGGTCTTGTATAGAAACCCGATGCTTCTAGAAATGTGGTGCCTATATTTAATAGTTTATTTCATCCAATGAATAATCCGCAACTGAATTTTATATATTTTTGTTGTTGTTGTTATGCAATACAACGTATTCGTATCGTATAAACCGACATAAGAAATAATAAGACCCTCGGACACAACACATGAAACTAACGATATCGATATCGATGTCGTGTCTGTGCCCTAGTTTCTAGTTGAGGATTATGTTTCATCAATGAAAAATAAAAAAAAATAGTTTATCAGCAGCCCAGTCTATTAAAAAGGGAAAGCGAATAAGATTTCGTTTTGTTTAGTTTTTTTTTGTCTATCTTCTTCTTATATCGTTTTAACACAATTTGCTTATATAGAACAAGGAATTCCCTTTAGAAGTTTTCAAGTGTTTCATCGTATAATGTGCGAGTGCAGAAGCACTTCCTCCTTAACTAACTACACTCTTTTCGTATGGCAAATGCATTCCTGCTTAATTAACGTTCCAATTTGCATTTTTGCAAATGACGACGTTGAGTCGCTATTCGCTAACGACATCAACATATGCCTCGTGCATATGGATTTTTAAAACTAAAACACTTGACAACAACTAGGTACCAAGTATGGAGGGACAACTATTATACTGCATCGTGTAATTACTTTGGTTAAATATGCATCGTGATTTACTAGGCAATAATTTATTATATATTTGTTTATTATGTCAAGTGTTTGTTGGATTTTTTTTTCTTGTTGTTGCATTATTTGAATGTATGAGGGAGAGTTTAGCAGCAGTTGCTAATTGAGTGACACTATGTGGTTCTAAAGACTCCTGTCATTTTACTTATTGTAGGTCACAGTGCACATACACAATGTTGCGATTTTTTCTAGTAACCAAAGGACATTTGATATTATTCAGGACTTTGGTTCTGAATGTATTTATAGTTTTAGAAATCGATAACTTCCTATTACCCTCTGCTAGTCGACTAAGATCCAAGAAGAAACCATATACTAATGGTAGTCATCTGCGTCAGAAGTGAGCTTGACACTATGATCCATTGTTTTTTTTTTCTTTTTCTTTGATAAATGCAATTAATTGGTTTGAATTGACTGTTCTGGCAAGTAAACTCTCAGTTGTTACTATTGAAAGCCTTTTTGAATTCGATGGACAGCAGATAAGGTGGCGATCTAGTCCGGAAATCTGCTTTAACGGCGTCAAATGTGTCTTCGAGATGTTTTGTTATTCCCTCTAAGGATATTACAACAACAACAACTTTCCAATTGTCCACACTTAGATATATCTTCTTACTTTAGGAGCTTGACGACCATTTTCTTTGTCTATTCGTCGTAAAAGTCCTCGAAATTAGCTCATTATCAGTGAGAATTACCAGCAAATCACAGAGTGCTCTTGCTTGATAATAAACCCTTTTGATAGAACTTCTTATCAGTAAACTGATCCATCCGTGAATATTATATTGTGATCTAGAAATCGAGTGGTTATAAATAAATTTTGTGGCACGATTAGCTCAGAAAAAACCAAGACCTAGTGACTAACTCTCTCAGCCATTTTCTGTGTGCGTGAATAGTTAAGAGAAATGGAGTGGACCTGAAATTTTCTGCCGGTTCCGAACGCCTAGTTGAGATGCACTTTCTGTGACAAGCAGTACTCTTGGAGAATTTGTCAATTCCTGAAAAAAATCAAAGTAGCATAGGCTGGGAATCAAAGCCCAGACCTCTGCTCTGGTGTGAAAGTCCATCGCACTAACTAGTACGCCAAGGGCTTCTACAAACCGCGTGCATGTTATGGTGATATTCTGCAATCCCCCTCCCCCCCGCAAAGTCTATCATTCTAATGCGCAAGATGCCCTCCTTTACTATCTGAACAAAACCCCTTTTCCAACCAGTTAGTGCCTTCGTTCCTTGAAGCACTTTTCTTAGTAGATATCGCAGAATTGTATTTATCGTATGCCCTTTCAATCCCATCGCATTTCCTTGATGGCTTTCTAAAATCAGCTTTGTATTTATCTAAAATCTCCACTAGTAGTTCGGCTTCACGCGTGGCCTGTTAAAGGTCTGGGTATTCCACGTACAGATACGTCAGGCAGTTACGCCAGCGACAGGAGCCCCTAACCTGGAGGTCCAAGTCAGTTAATGACTCCAAGGGCGAGAGGCGGGATTAACCGCTCCTTACAAGGTCTTCACCAAGTACTTCATTCTGAATGGAACTAGTGACGCTACAGTTGATTCCATCGAGAGAATTCTTCCGCTATCGTCTAATCTGCTGAAAGTTCCTTATTGGGAGGAACACTTCTTAGTTGGGAGGTACTGTTAATTGGTAGCATCTTCCTACTCTTCTTCGACCTGTCGACCATAAGTAGCCCTTCTGCACAAACAAGTTCAGCGATCACATAGCTCTAAATTCTATTGAAGTAAGCCATCGTAAGCCTTTCCGCCTCGTCAAGGTTTATTGCCAAGGAGGGTGAACTTCTTCTGATTAGTTGAAAATGTAACAACTTTTCTCTAATCAATGTTGTTTGGTTGGTATAAAGATAGTAAAAACTCCCTGTGACATATTAGAACCGAAAAATTTAACATAGCTCTACTAGCCCCTCAAAATCTTACTTAAGTATGTGTTAGTAAAATAAATATGCTTGCGCTTACTCAACTATACACAATTTTATAACAAATAAGCTATGCATAATATTAGATTTCCTATTACATGTCCTTAGCCTTACCCCCATTACATCTATATATTTGTTGATTTTTGAATTTAAAATCCATTTGTTTTGATAGAATTTATTGATTTACAGCTTGGAGTGTTTTTTGAAGCACACGCAAACATGAAGAGATTTTTTTTTTTTTTCAAAATGCCACAGTGTCCTTACTTTTCATTCAGAAAATACAAAAAAAAAGGAAAAAAAATATAAAGAAGGAAAATATATAAAACCATCCTAGTGCCACCCTTTTATTTATATTCTCTCTGTTTTCCTTTTTTCTATCCTCGTTTCTCGTGTGTCAAGGTAATGAAAAAAAGAAATGTCTAATGGAATTCATGTTAAAGCATAGGGAAGTTAGCAAATATAGAACTAAAGGATTCCCTTTCCTGCACTCACAAAGATGGTGTTAGGGGCGCCCTTTTACCACTTTTATTTAAATTGTTTCCAAAGGAAAAACTTGTATAGCAAAAAAAAAGGCTGCAAAATATCACAGACTACGTCGTCGGTCGTCGTCGTAGGTAGTCAGTCGACTATTCTATAAAAAACGGGTGCGGGCGTACGCGAGTAGGCATACAACATGTATCGAATGAACTTTTAACAGTATTTATGACATTATAAGGACATGACGTAAACTTTCGAATATAAAATGCGTAGGCTTGTCTTTTTGTAGCCCTTATTTGAATACGAATCCATAGAATTTGAAAAGTACCTATGACTTTTTTTTTTCAATTTTTTAAAAACCAATCGATGGAAAACAAATAAAAAGCAGCAATTTATTATTTTTTTTTTTTTGAGAAGAAAATATAAAAACTTTTTTGTTATTTTCTTTGAATGCAAAAGAATGTTTTGTCCCTTCTAGCAGCCTAATTACCTTTATTGAGAGCGACGTAAATAGGCTAGAATGATTTATGTATCTTCGCAAATATAAAGGACTTCTCTTAAAATAGAAAAACTTCTTTCCATTGCAATAAAACGTTTTGGTAATGGAGTAGGGATTGAGGTTAGACCTTGTCTCATGAGTACCTACGTTTTTTTTTCTGCCACTTTAAACATCTAATTAGAACAAGGCAAAAAGTTGGCCTTCTGAGGTATAAAACAACAAGAAAAAAAAAAAAAAAAACTCCTGGATATTTATAAAGGAACCAAGTGTACTTACTTTTGTTTGACAGTACATGAACCTTAAAAATCTGGTTTTAATGAGGAACCCTCCAGCAAACCTGGACAAATTAATATCTTGGTTACTTGGTAGGCACTCAGGCATCTCTTGCAAGGAGGAAGAAAATCTTCAACTCTATAAGAAAGCATTGATTCGTGTATCGAACAATATACAATAAAAAAAGATGTGGATGAACATTTTAAGTAAAAGTTAGAATAAAGGTAAGATTCAAGAGTCAGCTAACCAAAAAGAAATTGTTCCCTCTTATCTTTAAATCAAGAAGAGATTACTCTGGACATGAAAGAGGAAACTGTAAATCAAAGTCAGAGATGGGGGAAGAAAGGAATTAAATTATGTAACGAACATTTTTTTTTTTTTTAAACAGTGACGTGTTTACGGTTGAATTTTATATCCTTGTAGAAAAATATGGAAGAAGGCTTTGGTCAAAATAATATCGGTCGTTCGTTGTTTTTATTTGTTTTTCTAAATTCAGCTGGACATCTACTAAACTATACATTCCCGTAGAATTTTGGTGTTTTAAAATAGAATTCATGGTTCCTATATTACGGTCGCATCGAACAAAATGACATCTCTTATAGAAAATACTCATATCTATAAAATGAGCATACATTTATTTGTCATTTAAAAACAAAGAGCAAAAACACATATTTTTGTTTACTTTGAAATAGACGACGTTTCGAGTGCGATTAGTTGATTACACTCTTTCAAGACTTTAAAAAAAAAAAATTTCAAAAATCTGTTAAAGAAAAGTTGAACATAACTTGAAGATTTTTATTTTCAACTTGTAAATATTTTTTATTCACTACAAGTTGACGTTTTCAACTTTCGAGTTGATCAACTTTAGATTCTTTCAACTCCCGTAAAAAGTAGAAGATAAAAAAGCAATCTTGAGAGTTGACATAAACATTTAATTTTTTTCTGTACGAAATGCACAACGATTTTGTTTTAAAAGTTTGTTCGCTTAAGTTATTAGAAAAAATAGAGCTTTTTTATTTTGAAACAATTACTATTGGTAATAACGAATATTAAAAGTAAAGATGATATAACTTATGAGCTAAACTACTTTGAATTAAGACAGCACAAGATGTTTTCTTGTTTCATCGCATTGGAGTTGGAACCGAATATGACTACGTTTATTACTTCCGTCCTTTAGATCTGACAGCAATGATGGAGCTAGACTTGTGGATTCACTCACTTTTTCTTTGTCATGTTTTGTGTCACCTTTTTTTGTCACTGATATCAAAAATATTTGTATTCTCTTGTGGCCTTTATTTTTCTATTTAAGATTTACAACTCACGTTCCACACAAAATTTGAAAAACATTAATTTAAATCACCCAAATCAATTGAGATTTAATTTAGAAAATGACAGTTCTTGTTTTATTTTGAAAAAGGGATATTTTTCAAATCAGAATTTTTCCAACTTAAGATTTTCAAATGGAGAAATGAGAAACTTATTAGTGAAAAAAAAGAAATTTCAATTTGAGTTTCAACTCTAGAGTTGAGAACAAATCTCAAGTTGGTCAACTCGAGAGTTTACCTGAAGTTCAGCAATCGGTCCTTGTTGATAAAAGAAAAATACTTTTTTGATTTTTCCACTATCCTATTAACTAGAAAAAAACTACGATTTTTTTTTAATTTATGGGAATTTTTCTTAAAGAACTGTTTAAAATGTGAGTTGAATATGAATTTTTTAAATGTAAGCCTAATCAGCTTAACAATTTTTACACTTTTACCATGTCAACTGATGAATTGATTTTTTCTGAAACCAGATTTAGATTAAGGAATCTCAAGTCTTACATAATTTAAAAAAATTATATGACTGAAGAAAAAAAAAATTATTTTTGCAGACCACAGTGACTATTAATTTTTTGGAGAAGGATTGGGTAAACATCGACTTAGTTTAAAGAAATGATTAATTTCACTTCATTAATACGTAAATGTATATTATTAGTAAAAACTTAAAATTACTAATCCTATAAGTCTTGTGTTTGCTTACGACAATTTTAATTCTGGCATAATTGCAAATTGTTGCTCGATTAAGTACGAAAATCTTTTATTTTAAAATGTCCATCAAGGAAATCACCCATTACAATAATATTTAGTTAAAAATAAAAAAAGAATTTGTGACTCAGAAAAAAATTCAAATAATTAATACAATTTATATATCTTATATACTTCAAAAACACCACCCACATGAAAAATTATTCAAAAATGTATACTTAATCTTTGTTATTACTTTTCTGTATAGAAATGTGTTCTTTTATGAACAATATTTCCATCATGTATTCAAAAAAAAAAAAAAAAAAAAACAAGATACAAACAAATATAACCTAATAATTACTCATCACAAAGAATTTCCTGACAAATACTTTGCTTGTGTGTTTTTAAAACTTTATATTTTCATAACAAGGCGCACAAATATTTTGAAAGAAGAACAATTTTGATATTACACAGTTAAGCTAGTATATCACACGATTTGTGTTAACACCAAAATTTGTACATAAATTAGTCATTTTTGTCATAAAAATGCATAAAACCATCTGAACCAGAATTAGGTTGATAGTAAATGGTAGCTTTATTTCTATGGCAGATATGCATACCAACATAAGTCCATTTTTTTCGTTTTGAGTGAATAAAGTTTTAGTATTAAAACTTTCACAAAGAAATTTTGAAAAAGAATTAAGGTTTCTTTTTAAGTTTAAGTTGTTCTTCTTCTTCCTATTGGCATTAATAAAAATTACATTACAAAATATACTGTTTTGGATGAAAATATACTCTTTTGGCTGAAATTTGTGGACTTTAGATTTTTTGCCTGAATGAATTGTGTAAAAGTGGACTTATGTTGTTATGAAATGGGTAGAGTACAGCTAAATTATAATGATTTGGTTCAAGTTAAGTAACTTATGCAATAAAGTACACATCTAGGGTTCATAGTTTGTCAAAAACTTATATCCTATCTGACCTAACAACACAACATAATTTTACAATTACAATTGGATTGATGCAGAATACATAATAAAATTGAATCACCCTACATAGCAACCAACTATAATTTGTAGAAATATTTCATAAAATTTTGATTTATTTCTTTTCTACTGTTTTCAAAACCCTTGGTTTTACTCTCAGACAAAATAATTGTGATAGATGATGCTTTAGCTAAGGAAGTTCTTCTTTTTTTCAAATTTTCATAAAAAATTGATAATTATTATATTTAAATAAATAATTAATAAATCAAACCGATATATTCGCTAAATAAAAAGATTTATACATAAATTCAACAACAACAAAAAATAATAACTGGCAGATAACCATTTCTCATAACGCAGGGATAGGATTTAGTTGACCTAAAAAAATTGAAAAAGTCAAAAATTGAGCACTTATTTTTGGTTATTTTGACAAGGTTTTTTGACAAGTTTTTTTTGCCAACAAAAATCATTAAATCTCAGACAAAAATTTCAAAAACAAATCGACATTCTATTTATTTAATACTTTAAATTTGTGTTCAAAATAATTCCTAGAGGTAAAGTTTTGGGATTGGTTTTGAATTCTTTCTTTCTTTTTGGAAGTGCTGAATCCGAATTTGAGGTTTTCCAACAAAATTTCGAGACGAAACATTTTAAAAAACGCAAAACAAACGCGAAATTTTCAATATTTGGCAGTTATTGGACAATTTTACAATTAAGGATTATTTTTTTGGCTACAAATAATTACACCTCTTCAATCTTAATGAATTTTTGAGACCTCAAAAATGTTAAGTAAGATGTAATTAAATAATAATTTTAGTCAGTTTTGAACCAGGAACACTTTTTACAATCTGAAATTTGCCTTCAATGTTCAAAACGATGCCCTTAGTGATATCTGAAAAGCACCAACAAACTGACCTTACTAACAAAAGTAAGCATACAAAATACAAATAATAAAAATCGTTAGAGTTGGTTTTGAAAAAATGTAAACTTTTTCTAAATGGTTATAGACAGGTACCGTTAGTTTTGGTTCTATAAAAAAAAATTCCATGCCTGATTGTTATCTCCAATTAGATTTTTCTGACGAATTCTAAACTTGCCCTATAGAACCTGAGGTGTGCCGTAAAGGATGGTTCATACTAAATATGGCGATAGGCCATCTTAGACCTCTTAGAATTTAGTAGTTTTATTGAAATTTGCCCAAAGCCCTACTTTGGACCACTGTTTTCCTCACCCTGTCAATAATTGAAATATATTTTTTTTTTATTTTTACACAAAATCACTGACCAGTAATGAGACTTTTTTTGTGCATTCAAATAATTTTGATTTTATACACCATTTTTATAAAATTACTAAATAAAGTCATAGTTTGATCAAAATTATTTATTCACTTTGAACACTGAAAAAGCGTCCTAAGAAAAAATTGTATCACTCAATATTTTCCAAAAAAAGTATAAATTTTACCAACGCAACCTCTAAATCAAAAGTTACAACCAGTCGTGTTTTTTTAGAAAAATTTAAATAAATTATTTTGTTGTTGTTTTACTGCAGTCAAACCGTCATTTGACTTTGTGCGCAGAGGCACTTTTTTGCGAATATTTCAGTTTCAGTATGACATGATACCCCTTTTTTCTTTTCTTATTTTTAATACTTTAAATAAGCTTCGTATGAAAAAGACAAGACTTTTTTTTTTAAACGAAACAGATAAACTCTGCTTAAAAAAGTAAAATTATTTTCTTTTTTGGTACATTTTTAGTACTTATTTTTTGATATTCTTGGCTTTTTGTGTATATTTAGTACACACTTTTTCTTGATGTGATTCTTCATTTGAAACCTTCTGTACTAATCTGTTTCCTTTTTTAAACTTTAAAAAATAAGAACGGGCTTTATGGAATAATTAATTTGAAGTTTAAAATAATTTAAGAAGTTGTTTAAGTCATTTTTTTAATGAATTTTATGTTTTTTAAAAGTTATTTATTTTCAAGAATCTTTCTATAAGAAGCTTAAGCATCCACCACAACTTTGGCCCTAAGAGCAAGTAAGTGCGACCCAATCGTGCATATTATTTTGTGTTCTAATTTAAAGCTAGTCACCCTGTTAACTGCTTTTGATCATCACCCATAAAATGTATTTTATCTTATAAAATATTAATTATTCTAGGTGTCATATAATCAAATTTTTAATTATTTTGTTTATTTTATCATTTTTTGTTTGCTATATTTTATGAGCTCATGGAACTTTTTTTTATCTCTGCCTTCTAAAAAATAAAAGAAAACATCTAATGATTTACTCACTCAACATAAGATCTACCTCAAATATTTATAAAATTGTCGTAAAATCCGTGTGTAAACAAAAAAAAATTGAGCAAATATTTGCTTTACTTTTTTGTTTTCTTGTTTCAGACACGGTGTCTGTGATAAAAATAAATGACCCTGACTTTTTTTTGTTCAGTGTACAAAAAAATACTCATTAAAAAAGTAGTTCCTGTACATTTCTCTTGCTTGCAAACATTTATCGTTGGTATAATTGCTAAAGCGTGATACTTTTGTTACGTCGGTCGTATAGTCATCGTATATGATCAATACACAACCACCTACACTGTTTCATTTGTTTGTATTATTTTTTGTCTCACGTGACCCAAAGAAATGGCGGCGACTGTTTGACAACGTAAACAGTCGAATAAACTATAATTACACTCCAATTATCAAAAAAAAAAAAGGCAAATAGAGTTTTTCTCACGTCCTGTTTCCACTCGAAATTAAAAACAAATTACGCCATTAAAAAAAGAAATTTTAATTTTATTTCTCTTTTATTTAAAACAAAAAACGGAAGAACAGTTGTATTTTAAAGACAAAACAAAAAAATTAACAAAAATAATTAAAAAAAATACTTAATGCTTTTTGGATTTCTTAATTTTAACAACATACTGGTAAATACCCAACAACCCTGACAAAGACCCAATGACACCCACTTTCCAACTCTTGATTTCACCTCCCCAGAGGCAACCTTTTGGCAGCGAACTCACAGCATGTACCAAATCCAAGCTCATTCTCAAAACAGTAATCGATTCCATGATACGTTGTTGTTCATACTTGTTCCTTGATGCCTCCGCATCATCACCAGTAACACGTTCCTTCATTAGAGCACCAGGAGCAATGTGCTTCTCATGATAGTAACGCAGCACTCTTGACAGGTTAAGGAACACCGACAAACTCCAGAATACCGAATTGATGACGTCCCATTTGCTCTTCTTCGTCTCATCCAATTGCAAAATTTTATGATCTGACAGCCAACATATCTTGTCAACAGGGAAGAATAAAATGTCAACGATGTTAGTCAGCACACCGAGAACTGCGTCGAATCGGGATTTCTCATGGCGCCCCAGCCCATATTCAAGGGCGTAAAGAATGGTTGGCAAGTCATCGACGAGACGTAGTGTCGCCCTAGCTTGTGATATCCTCGAACTGAATATATAGAATTTCTTGGCATTGTCGACTTTAATTGTTGAATTCGGAGTGGATAGTACTTTGGCGGTGTAGCACAACACTTTCATAACCTTATCGCGTCCACTGTGGCTGGCAATAAGATCGCAAAATAATTCAGCTGCTGCCATTATTCGACTGCCGATGATGTGTATAACTATTCTCTTCGCACAAAAAACACGCACAAACTAAAATGTTTATTGTCGGTCGTCGATAGTAGGAATACAAACTATCTAAATCTAAGAAATATCATTTAAATTAATGCACTTTCCTCTTAGGTAGGTAGGTGAGATATTGTATGACTATCTACACCACGTATTCAACTTTTAAAAAACGACAAAAACCCGTTTACAATAAACAAACTATACGAACGTAGAGCTACATGCCAGACAAGAGCAATGTTTACGAGCGAGGAGGCACTCACTTTACTCAATTCACACTGAAAAGCTACAAAGGTCGAACTCTCCACTCCACTCGAACGTGAATGCGATTGTCAAACGACTTTGGAATTTCCACTCGAGTTTTTTTTTATTTATTTTTTTTTTTTTTGCACAGACAAGGCATGAATACACGATACACATGGTATTGTTTTGTGTTAGGGTTGCCGTAGTGAATTATATTTACAAAAAAAAATACGTTTTTAATTAAAAAGATTTACATTTGAATTTTTGGATTGGTAAATTTTTGATTTTAGATTTTGAAAATATTTAGTTTTTAGAAAATATATAAAAAAAAAATATAAAATTCAATTTTAAAATGACTAAGCTAGCTTCTTAAATTTAAAACGAAGTGTTGCCATATGTTTTCTTCTATAAAAATGAATTTTTTTAAAATTCTTAAAAAGTAGTTTTCGTAATTTTCAATTTTCTTAAAAAACTAGGAGACAAATTATTACTCAAGCCATTTTGAAGTTTTTTCTGATGTTTTTTTTTGCAACGTTTGAAGCACTGAACAGCGATAAATTTTCTATGAATGGAAAATCTTATACGTAGTTTTTTGTAGGTGGAGCTGTCCTCTACAAAAAAATTATTTAACACATTTTGTAGCAGGATGAAACATTCCCCCTCTTCCTTCCTAAAAAGGAAATTTATCCATTATTTTTTGGCTATTATCGTCAATTAATTCGAAAATAATAACACAGGCCAACACCGTTTTTGGTGCCGGTGAATTAAGACTTGATTTTGAATATGTATTGTATGGTGAATTCAAAGCCGTGATTAAATTTTCTGTTTCAGCTTCAGTTTTGGAGATAAAGAGGAAAAAATTCCCATGAAAAAAAACTGCATTATGTAGTATAAGATATATTGCATTAATACGAAACTTGGCAGCACTTTTATAAATTGGATACACAATCATCTGCTAGATCTTCAGAAAGGAACCCGTTATGCTCCTATTTATAGCGAAAAAAATAAAAATAATTTTACGATTTCCCAAAAATGAAGTAACGCTGTTTCGTAATTGAAATCAGCACACCAATTTCCATAAGAAAAACATTTTTTACATTCGGCACCAGAATTTGTTTTGAATTTTATCGGCCTGTGTGATTTTTTTTAGAAAAAATACTGTGACAAAAAATATAGATCCTATTTTTTTTTCTATACAATCTATAATGGTTTTTTATTGTAGATTGCTTTTCAAGATGTCTGCCACAGGGAGGAGGGTAAGGATAAGGATATGGATTATGAAATGTATAAGGTTTTTTATAACCATAAATAAATAAAAATAAACTAAACAATGGCATTGAACAATTTGACTCACCTTTGAAATTTTCAATGATTTTGAATGACTGCACTAACTCCCTGATGACTGCAGTAATTCGTATTTTGATATCTTAGCAGTCTTTTTAAACTTTAAAACGAATTAAATGAATTGCCCATTTGGGATTGGACAGCTATATGAATATTTTACAAATTTCAAGACTTTTTCGAAAATTTAAATTCGTCAAAAACTTTGAATTTCAAAAAGACATTTCGACCCTTGAATATCCTTATGTATCCACTATTCAACCTCTAAATGCGTTTAGCTTATAATTTCTGTATTCAACGTTGCATAAGTTTTATGAATAAGATTTTTTTACGTTCAGATGCATTATAATGAGTGCATAGGGGTACCAGAAATTTTAATTTTTTACTTGCGTAAAAAAAATCGAACTCGAAATAACAAACAGACATGCCATTACGATGATAGAGAATGCAAAAAAATTGGTCTCGCAATTCTGTATGGCTGTCTGTCTGTCAGGATTTCGTTGAAATTTTTTATATGAGAGGTTCTTAACAATTTTAAAATTATTTCGTACCAAAATGTTTAATTTTTTTAATTTTAAATCGATTTTTCGAAAATGTGTTGGAGCTCAAAATAATTTAAAAAGTTTTTGAAGTCATTTTAGTAAAGAATTTTATGTTGTTTTAAACGTTTTTTTTTTATAAAATGATTTATGTTAAAAAAAATGTATGAGAAGCTTTGACGTGCACAGCAACTTTTATCCTAAAAGAAGGTGCGCACGTACCCATTCGTGCATCTTATATTTTTTAATGTCAAATTATATTGATTTTTAAAATAATGCAGGTATTTAAAGAAGGGAATTTTTTTTAGGATATTTAAAAAAAATTAAAAGACCCCGGAAAAAAGTATACTTTTTTTAGAAGTTTTTAAAAAAATTGCCTCCAAAAATACTTCTGGACAGTATTAAAAAAAAAAACTCTATGTTCCAAGTTTGAAGTAAATATGTGGGTAAGTCTCCATCATCGTAACGTCAGGTTTAATAATTTTTATGAAATCTCCATCCATTAAAAATTCGCACAAAGAAGTATGTATTTGTATTGCGAACCAAAAATAAATAATCCCGAAAACCAAAAATTAATAATAAAAAAAAAACAAAATCCGGAAGACCCAACATGTTTACCAACATATCAAAAAGTTTCATTCATTCAACAGCAAAAAAAAAAGTGTATGGCGTATGAGTGTTTTTTTTTTTTTTTTCTTTCTAAAAGTGAAAAATTCATATATGCGACAGTTGTTTAATTCGGAAATACTAGTTTACGAGCTGGTAAGCGTTTTGAAAACGTCTACCTTGCAAAACCAATTTAAATAGTTTGTTAAGCTTAATTCCCAAAGTCATGAAAAATCAATACTCTTACTTCACAGTTGCAAAAATAATTTTATAAATTTAATGTTGTACAAATGAGAAATGTTATTTTAATTAATGTTATTTTTTTAATTAACTAATTTTGGTAAAATGTACCACCTACTCCTCCATAATATTGAAAAAGAGTATAATTTTGGAAATAATTTTTGAGATCTACATTATGTACATATATGTTACTCATACAATAACATTTTTGTAATGCTTTTGTCATAAAAGCAGCAAGAAACTCTATTTTAAAATTTCATTAATGAGTTTGCATGTGGCTTTTCATTTCCGAACAATTACAAACAACAACACTGTGTATTGGTAGACTTTTTGAGTTAAATTGAATTCGTTTATTGTTTACATTTTGCTTTTGTTTATTAATTTTATTTTATCGAACGTCAACCACGTGACGTTTGTCGGTATTGTTTTTTTATTTGTATCTCCTATCTAAAGTGTCGGAAGTGTTTTTTTGATCTGCAATTTTCAAATTAAAAATAAACTGAAACCTTTACACAAAGTATTTTTGTTTTTAATTAAATATTCGTGTTTGAAAGTAGTCAAGTATAAGAGCAGATGAGATAAAATCTTATTTATTCACTCAAACACTTCCACTCGGGGAGGGTTACAGTATGTTGTTTGGGGAATTAGACTCTCACACGAGTTGTTTCTCGTTTCGTTTGTGACTTTCTCGATTTGCTAGAAAATTATATGCTAAGAAACAATGAAATATGCTCAGAGTTGCCATTATAGAGAATTTATATTATTTTTTTCATTATAGAAATGTATTTGAACAAACCACTCAAGCTTCCAAATAATGCAAACCAAACTAGAAAAACTAGCTTAAAATATAATTTCGAGCAATTAAGTTAATGAAGGTCATTATTTTGGCATGTTGAGGGGAATTTTCAGGAAATTATACTTCTAGAGCTAAACAGGAATATTATGTTTTGATTTTTCGGAGAGGTTGGTTTTTATAATTATTGGCTTGAAGGGTGTTTATGCTTTTATAAAATATTAAAAAAAACGATTATAGGTTTCAAAAATTCGACAACTTTGAATAATTTTTCGTGGGCTTAAGTCAAGTCAGTAATTTATAGCTAATATCTTAATGGCACGAGTTTTTTAACTGATTTTAAATTTTAAATTAAGGTCAAAAGACTTAAAGCATTAAATGATATTTGAAGTGCAGTAAAAAGAATTGGAGCAGTAATAAAAATTCAATAAACTGAATGCATTCAAAAGATTTTAAGGCTTCCAGGAATTCAAGAGACTTCAAGTAACATTAATTTGCAAATGGCAATTCATTTTTGGAGTAAAAACAATGTTCCCATAAAGTATTTTATTACTTTCTGATACATCAGTAAAATGACTACAAATTCAGCAAATATTCTCTTATGAGAGCTCGAAATTTAAAATATGTAGTTTAATTCAAAAAATTTTAATATTGTTTTGTTGTTAATCGGTTATGATGTCATTTCTTACCAGAAAGCTTTATTTTTAGAAACATAACTTCTTAATTCGTCTTCGTTTATTTCGTTCACGAAACTGTTTAATCGATAAGAGCGAAAAATACACCCATGCCATTTCTTTAGTTTTAGCAGCGCTGTTACTGTTAACTCGTTGCTATACAAGTGATAAAATTCTCAGGTAATCGGGATATTCATACGACTGTGTAGGTATATTATTTAGCAAATACTATGCGGCAAGTTATGCTTTATTAAATATTAAATCACGTTAAATAACGTACAATGATAAAAAAAGTTTAAAAAGTATTGGAACAGCTTCATGCTACATGCATTCCAATTTAAGGCCACAGGTCACATTTTAAGTGGACGTAAGTGTTCCACGTGGTATAAAAAATATAATTACACGTACTTGCTAAAATTAATTTGAGCTCTAAACCAAAGAGGCCATTTGATTTTTTTTTTGTTTAAATTGGAAGCAAACATTTTTGAAAAATGTTAAGCTATTTAAAAAAAAATTAGAATACATATTTTTCAAAACAAAAAAATAAAAAAAATTGGTATGTTAGGATTAAAAATTACACTAGGTAACAAATTAAAATCAACTTTCCTTATAGATTTTAATGTGCTGAATGCGAAAATTACCGTGAAAAAAATTTAGTTCACGATTTCGAACAAAAAAATTATTTATTTAGTCTTTTTTTCATGAAAATAAAATACAAATTTGAAATAAATATTAGAAATGTTGTAAAGGTATTTTTCATGAAAATATTTTCCACAAGACTTTAATGCTCTGAATTTAAAAATCAACATTCAAAATTAATGTAAGTTCACGTTTTTTTAAAATAGAATTAGAAATATTTTTATTTATTTAACAAAAAAGTTGTTTTAGTAATTTTTAATTTTCTTAAAATTTGAAAAGCCTAAATTCATGCAATTTTCAGTATTTGAATGCACAATTAACAAGAGTATAGAATATGGAAAGAAAAATTATAACTTATTAGCTAGCCTACAAGAATTGTGCCCATATTTAGTTCAAAAGATGATCCGTTAATTTATTCACAAAGTAAACTATGACTCACATAAATATTCATATATTTTTAAATTCTGTTTTCGATCTTGTCAAATAAATTGAGTTTTTGTGCTTGTCTATTAAATTATTTTATTTTTTAAATGCTTTTTAATTTAAACCGATGCGAACATTTTTGGCTGAGATACAGTCTATTGAAAATCACTTAAAAAAATCAGAAAATAATCTTGTTCCTTTAATTGTTTGGGCTAGTGTATTTAAAATTATTATTGTTCCTGTAACAACATACCCCGGTCTTTATTACAACCTGCTCCAGATACGGGGCTAGTTAGAACAATAAGATTTTTTCTTAAAGGTATATTTTGGAATATTTCGAATATGTTTTGGAATATTTCGAACATATTTTGGTGATCTTTGTTGGTAGATTTTGTAGTTGAAACATGGATGTTTTGTTTAAAAAAGGTTTTGCGGAATTATTTCTAAAGTTGTTGAAGTAGCATCGGTTTAGTTAAAAGTGTTAAGCTAGGTAGTATCAGACAATTTGTATAAACACAAAATTTTTATGCAAGCATTTGTGTATTTTGAAAATAAAAATACACAAACAGTGCGTTTTTGGACAATCAAAAACATCATCGTTTTAAATTAAAGAGGTAGGCGCCTTAGATGTGAATATCTGATTATGGAGGTTGAAGATCTTTTTCCCGCAATGTGCATTTAAAGAAGAGTACAAATAAAAACGATTTATCAATTAATTGTGACACCAAAAAACTTTAAACTAAACATAGAAGTTTTTCTTCTGATAAGGAATATGTGGGTCGGGGCATTCTGCCTGCAAACGCACTCGAAAAATTCAAAAAATCGATTATCGAAATAATTGTGATCACAATAAGATATTTCTTCTTTTTAACGATAGAGCGGTCGTTCTTCATTACAGAAACGAGAGTGCCAGAACTTTTGCACAGAATACCTGCAAGAAGCATTAAAAAAAATAAAAAATTGTGACAACAAAATAATTCTTCTATCTAAGACCGGTCTCTTCTAATATAAGAGGAACAAGAGTCCAAGACGTTTTACATGCGGAATTCTGCCTTCAAAATGCACTCAAAAAAATGGAATTTGGTAATATTTCTAACAATAAAATAATTATTTATTCCAAAGATATAGCAGATCCTTTTCATTATGAGAAGAAGGTTCCTAGACGTTTTACTTATGAATGCGAAAAATAAACAATAATTTTTCTTTCAATATTCATTTTTATTTCTAACATGTTATGTTTTAATTTTTAATGTTCCTCTATTCCATCTCCGAAGTTGGCATTGCGCAAGCATTCAGTATAAAGTTAAGTATAAAGACACCACGGCGTATACGCACTATTTTTATAAACATTTAATTTTTTGTTACCAAATAATCTCAATGACAACATTTCCATCCCGACGTTAGTTTTTTGGTAGTATTTGTTCTAGCTTGTAGAGAAATAGGTCCAAGAATATATTGAAGCACTATAGGAAATATTTATCTACATCTTTTTAGTTATTTTATTTTATTAAATAGACGTCAATGCACAATCGAAAAAAAAAACAAAATCTGACATAAATACAAATATATACACAAATTCCAATTATGTAAAACAATTTAAATCGTCTGGAACACAAATCTGTAACCACAAATTGATTTGTGTATGTGATATTTGGGTCAGGCTATACACAAACAAAATTTAAGTTTTTGTCGGAAAATATAAAAATCGTCTAAACAACAAATGTTTGTGACATACAGAAATGGATTTTGTTTGAGTATTTGTGAAGAATTGGAGCCTGCTGAACACAAATGAAATTTTCGTATATTTACAAAACCGTCTGATCTTAGCTTTACTTTTAGCCCCGCTCTCCCCTACTCCAGTATTTGCACCACGGTTTAAAAAAAAAATCCCCTTTAAAAATGAATTTCATTTTCTTTTAAAAATAAAATTTTGCGTCTTGAAAGTCTGATTAAGTTTTTTTTTTGTTTCTTTTCAAATTGTTTTTGAGCAATTTTTAAAAATAATAAAAATAAAAAACAAATAATTGCCACCCTTTACATCAAATTGTTAAAACATAGAAAAATAACGTAATTTAAATATCAATACAAATCTAATCATTTTCTGACATAATACAAAAATTTATTTAAATAAAATATCAAGCCCATTCTGTGATAGATATTGCGATATCGGTAGGAAATTTCCCATAACGATGGAATTCGTGATAGGAGTGTACTAATCATTTGTTTAAACAAATTTAAATGATAAGATATTCAAATGGTCAGTAGTATACTTAATTTTATTTATTCAATGATATTCCCCTTGACTAATTACAAATTTACTTGTGTGCATTTTTTTTTGTTTTTTTTCTTATAATTTGATTTAAACTTTAAACAAACGTCCATTTGGTCAAAAGTTTCTGCACTAAAGAAAACTTCCCCACATGCATCGCTCTGCCATACAGCTGGGCAGTTACATGTTCATTATGTACAAACATACAAACATGTATTGATTTATTTTATTTCAATTTGGCATTCAAACCATGAGGTGGTCCAGTTCACGAGTTTGCCATTCGAAGAAAAAAATCAAAAGAAAAATAAACAAAAAAATCATTCAGTTGTGGCGCAATGCTAAAGTGAAATTCATTGCAAAATGTTAATTGAAATATTTTTGCAAACATTCTACAAAAATAGCGGGTGTAAAATAAATGCCCTAGAGAGGAGGTGATTGCATTTGAAAATGTATTTCGAGAGGCGGTGATGTACTTTAAACGAATTCGATTTATGGCGGTTATTTTTAAAGATTTTGATCGAAAATCTATTTTAAATTGTTTTTGATGCAAAAAAAAAAAAAAAAACAAATAACTCGTAGGTGTGATGGGGATTTGATATTGTTTTTGTTTGTTTATTTGCAGCATTTAGCAATATTTGATCGATTTTTAACAAGAAACACATTTTTCTTCATTCAAGGCTGCGTATGAATAAAGTTTAAATAAAATATAAACAAAAGTGAGATGTTATGATTATTATTAGAAACATATTGCGTGTTTTAAGAAAATTCTAGTATAAAAGTTTCTGTTCAGTTGCTGATGTTATTTCATTAAAGGTGTTTTGAAAACTTCTGTAGCTCAAACCTAATTTTTGCGTTTTAGATCTATTAGTCCCCGGTTGTTCAATTTAAATGCATAAATACAAGACTAGACTAATCACCATAAATGAAATGAAATGAAATATCCCAGGTTAAATAGCCAGATATTAGACTTTGAACTTTTAAGGCGATCTTCTACCCTTGAAGTTATTCCCAAACGAGATTTCAGCCCAAGCTAAAAAAAATGGTAAAATGCACGTACTCGCTCTTATTGTATTGAAATACCGTGAAAAAACGCTGAATACAGGTGAAATATCGGAAAATAGCATGGAAAGTCAGGAAAAAAGAGTTCAGTATCACTGGAAAAAGCACTTTGTAAGCCTCGAAAAAAAGTCTAAAACGCCGCGTTAAAGTGCCCGTAATACCGTTAAAATAAATGGAAAATATTGGTGAACGATCAGTGTAGAACCGCGGAAAATAGCATAGCAAATCATAAAAAAGTATTTGGCACCAAATTAAGAAGCATAAAATAGCCCGGAGAAAAGTGAAAAAACCGTGGAAATAGTTACGGAAAATGTTATGGTCGAAAAACTAGGACAAAAAAAAACGTTAAATCACTTATTACCGGGAAAAAGTGTAAAATACTGCGAAAAAAACGAAGAAAGTTGCGGAAGGCGAGAGGAAAAACAAGGCTACCGCAGTAAAAATCACGGAATACTATGAGAAGAAGCGCAAAATACTGCTGAAAGAAAAAATCGCTAAGTTTAACTTAAAAAAGCGTAAAATGCCGCGGACAAGCGAAGAAAGATGCATCGAAAGCGTGGACATTCGCGGTATAAAGCGTGAAAGGAGGCAAAAAAATATGCAAAATAACGCGTACTACCGTCGTAAAAAGCGCGGAATACTGTGGAAAAAAGCTCAGCATAAGATGTTAGCATAACAAAAGCGCTCAGTACCACAAATAAAAATAGAGTGAAAAAAGATAGTGGACTATCGCTGTAAACAGCGCGAAATATTGTGGAAAAATATCGGGTTATAGCATAGGAAATTAGCACGGGAAGTCATGAAAATGCTCTTAGTATCACAAAAAAGAAAAGGGTAAAAAGTATAACATACCACGAAAAAACCATGGAAGAACGTTGAAAGGTGAAATACCACGGACTGCCGGAGAATAAAATTACGTAAGACTTCGGAAAAGAGCACAGAATTGATTAAAAAAGAAAGGATTTAAAATACTAAAGTCAAAATAGATCGAGCTTAAGTCAGAGCCTATTCCTAGAACAAAATATTTTTAATATTCAATACATTCTTCTGATAGCTTAACTAATATAATTTAAAGATCCAGCCTAAAATTATAAAGCCATTTACTGAAAATGAAAAATCTGTCGGGTCTAATAACTACTGTAGTTCTAAGTTGTGCAGTACTGAAAAAGGTGGAACGAAGTTCGCCAGGTCAGCTAGTTTTTTAATATATTTTGATATCCAAAAACTTAAACTTGTTGACGTTTTTAACTTAATTTTGCTAGATGAGCGAATTCCCATACTGTGCGGTGCTAAGAACAACAAAAAAATTTCTTTAATATAAATATTGTTTTCCTCTTAAATTGAAAAACACACCTCTCTTAGTTATTTTCACAAATATTGCCTATGAACGTAAAAAAAAAACATGATTTTAGATTTAATGAAACATGAACATCGTAACTTCGAAAATCAGAATTTTTGCCTGATATGAACAACCATGTAATAAAACACATATATTTTTAAAGCATTAAATATTTTTTGCGGTACAATATAGGCACATTATATAGGTTAAAGTTTAGGACATAGGCAACCAAAAATATGCTTGTCTTTTTTGTACAAGAAAGTCCAAACTAAATAAAATTATTACATTTCATTTTATCGATTATTTTTTGTTGTCTCTCATCAAAATCCATTAAACATTTTTTTGTTCATTAAATAAAAAGCCTAAGGACAAAGTAATTTCATTTCTAAGATAATAAATGGAACCAAAAATAGCCTTGAATATTAAAAAAACAAAAAGAAAAAACAAATACAGTAAAAACGCTTTGTGGATATTCCACAGTATACAATAACAAAATTACTGGATTTTGAATCAATTTTGAATTGATTCAATTTTCAAATTATCATAATTAAGGCTTATACTGGTAGAAAAAAATTTCTTAAGAAAAAGAACATCATTTTCAACATTCAGGCAAATTATAAAATTCGAGTCGAATCGTTATCGCCTAATTTCAAGCTTTTGTATCAAAGTGGGAATAATTTTGATGAGCATTTTCGGTACATTTATGCCGTTTAACTCATAGTAATGACATTTTTTGCTTTAAATTGTCAATTAAATAAACTAGACCTGACAATTTTGTTTTGAGTACTCAAATTCTGGTCTTTAAAATGGGGTCACTAGGTAATTTGCTATTGGCTAATTTGTTTCCGACGGTTGCCAAGAATCTTTTTAGCACAAGAATTTGTAAACTAAAGCATTTAGTTGGATCTACGAATAAAGACACAAAAGACTGTTAGCAAAAAGAAAATGCGCAGGTGGGTGCTTTTCCTTTAAATTACTTTTTCTTATAAAAGAAACCATTTGACTACCACGTTTGATGTAAAATAAAGAAACTTATTTTTCTCAAACTCAGAAACGTAAATTCAGATTCAAATTTTAGAAGACTGTTTTGACTTCCAGTTAAAAATATAACAATCCCATAAAAAGTACCAAGAAAACTTCTACACATGTAAAGAGAATCGACTGTACTTTTTCTATTCAATTTGCAGTTACTTTCGAATAGAAATTATAATTACTTTCCATGACAACAAATAATTGTGCAGAAGAGTTGATTCAGAAAAAAAAACAAAAATCACTTTATTTTTTTTTTTAATGGAACCATTAGCAGTTGTTGTTGCTGAAAATATATATTTTTTTGTGTTCTTGAGTTGCAAGAAAAAGTATTTCACATTATGTTCCGTAAATCAATTTAAATGCTAAAATAACCTTGAAGTAAAAAAATTAAAAAAATAAACGAATAAACAGTCCCAATAAAGATACCCCTACTTTTGTTGGGTGTTGGTATCTGAAGATTCATATTTATAAGTCTATAATTTGAAATATCCTTGAATGACCCTTAATGTCTGGACATCAAGGTGTGTGTTTGTGTATACTCAACCTATACATCATGAACTAGAAATATAAAAAAAAAAACAAAATCAGCAAGATTAAACTGGTTACAGGCTCGTATTTCTCCTGGTTGCTCTAAGGCCCGAGAGTTAAATAATTTCAAACTAAGGAAATAATTTTACTGGTGAATAAGTAATTGGTTGTCTCTTATAGTAAAAGATGTGAGAAGCAAATCAATGCACAAAAAAATAAAATGCACGACTGGATCGCACGAACTTACTCATGTATTCCAAAGCTTTTATGTATTAACTTAGCGTGAAAATTGTAAAAGGGAAGAAAAGTGGGGAAGATTGCAGAAAAAAGCGTAAAAAGTCACTTAGCACAAAATTTTAAACGATTTAGTAATATGTTAAAGCCATTTTATTAAGTTAATAGGTTGATAAGACTCCTCTTTTTGGTTAAGTTACTTTCTTAAATGGCTTTAGCATTTTACTAAATCGCCATTGAAAATATGCGCGGAATTTTGTGCAAAAAGGCTCCGAATACTAGTCTAATATCCTGGAGTATCTTGGAAAATAGCATGGGAAATTATGAAATAAGCACAAAGTATCGCAAAATAAAGCTTAAAATACCTTGGAAAAAGCGAAGAAAGTCACCTAGTAAAGCGTAGAAACTACCGGAATTGATTTGAAAAATATACGAAATACCAAGGGCTATCGCGGTAAAATGCTCAGATTACTGATAAAACACCCCGGAATACCGTGGAAAATTGCATTAAAAATCATGAAAGAATTAACCTAAAGAAAATGCGTAGAATGCCGATTAATGAATGCCGAATAAGATTGTTTTGACGGTAAAATCAACTCTCAAACTCAAAAACAATA
Source organism: Meliscaeva auricollis (assembly GCA_948107695.1). Classification (NCBI taxonomy): domain Eukaryota; kingdom Metazoa; phylum Arthropoda; class Insecta; order Diptera; family Syrphidae; genus Meliscaeva; species Meliscaeva auricollis. The sequence continues at coordinate 45,818,916 of OX403619.1, read as the reverse complement.
CTAGGTGTGTTTTTTTTGGAAAAGCTATCCGTAGTACATCTAGCATCCAACAAGTACTACACAAACAACATCAAACTGCCAATGAAGGGAAAAGTTGAATCCAGCCGCCAATATATTTTTGACATTAATTCAAAAAAATTCTCAAAAATCTTTTGGCAGTAGGATTTAACTTTTCATTTTATCGACAGTACGATGTTGTTTGTGTAATACGTGTTAGATGCTACTGTACTGCAGATAAGTCTGCCAAAAAAACACACCTATTGTACTTTTATAAATATAGCCAAACAATATTAATGCATTTTTTTTTTTAAGATAGTGGTCACCCCAAATGCGATTTGGTGGTAATTTTAGGATATAATTAAGAGCATTGCTGCTAATAAATTGCCACCAATAACACTGTCAACTATTTTGCCCTGGTCAGAGCTATAAGTATGCATTGAATTTTCTTTGAATAAGGAAAACATAGTAGCTCATTTTCTCCACGAGATAGAGACTTGTTTTTATTAGTGTTTTTATGTTTTTGACTTTCATTTTGGCAAAGAAGCCCCCAAAATTATTTTCCTCCACTTGATACAGACTTATGCCAATAGAAAAATGCACTAGTCGAGACCTTTCTTACGACATAAGTCACTATGTGTAATAACAATAGGATGAAACTGGCTATTCTCCTTTAGGACGCTGAAAACTTAATCTTGTCCAGTAATCTTGTCGTTTCGTAGGAAGGAGACCTTCCGTAAAATTCGGTAGTTTTGATTTTTACTGAGTAGTTTATGATATTAAGTCGATGTTAAATCTAATCTTTCAGCCTCGAACGCCGAACGCAACATTGGTAAAAATGCAAAAAAAATGCGTTTTTTTGAGAGTTTTTTCCGTAAATCACTTTTAAAGCTATGAAGGGCTATTTTTTTTTTTTTAATGATTTATTAAAATGTTAAAACAACTATTTAAAGAAAACAGTAACACCTAGAAAAAAAATTTGTAGAAAAAAAAAACTGAAAATACCGAGATCTAGATCACTATATTTCCACTAAATTTTCCTGCCCGGCCCTGGTAATACAACTACATACGCCCATTTTACGTTGCAAGCCTGTCAAGTGGCAGATAAATATTTTTTTTTTGTATCTAACAACAAACTACGAACTTTGCTCCTCCATAATAACAAAACATACTCGTATAACTCAATTTATTTATGTTTTTTTTTATTTTTTTTTTATTTTTATTTTATTTTTGTTTGTCGAGCTCAATAGAGAGAATAATATAAAATTAGTGACAATAGTCAACACGAGTTGTGACTAAATTACTGAACGGTTGACCATAATTTAGATATACTTTGTATGGCGACAAAGATAATTTAATATTATTATTATTTTACTCTACATCTATTATATATCTACAATAATATCCAACGTCCTTATTTAGTATTTTTTTTTTATTTTTAAATTGCAAAAGATACTTTAGTTGCATCCGGTAGAAGACACAGATAAAAAGATACAAATTCAATTTTAGTCAATTTGACTTAATGTCAGCAGCAATGGTGCGAATAAAATAAAAATTTCTAAAGTTTTGCAACATGGAAAACTTTACAATTGCTTTTGCTGTTCTCAATTTTTTTTTTTTATAAAATAAAGGTTGATGACAGTTTAAATATGCTTTTTCAAAAAAAAAAAAAAAAAAAGTATCTACAATTGAACTGACTGAACAAAAAAATAAATTGTTAGGGAATTTTTGTTTAGTTTGTTGTGTGTTTTGTTAATCAAATTCATACTGAAATTAATTTATCGATGTTATGTATTGTCGTCGGGTTATTGCTATCTCTCCTGATGTGGAGAATGCTTAGCTTATGAAAACAAATTCAAATTATTTGCGCACCTTTTAATGGCCTTGTGGCTCTTTAAGCTGTCGCTTTCAAAATTAATTTTAAGCAAATTGTTAATATGTGCGATAAATATCTACTCTGCTACATTCTATATCTAAATAAACATAATAATGAAATGAATTCTGAACAAAAACAACAATAACAGAAAAAGAAAAAGAACACGGGGCGTATGAGTGATATTTTGTTTTTGTTTTCAACATTCCGGCCGGCAATTGGTATTCAGAATAAACTATAGTTTATTATTTTGTTATTGGCATTTTTTTTTTTTATGAATTTTTCATGGATTGTTTTTAATGAATGGTGATAGATTGGTATTCTGTTTTAAATGAAAAAAAAAAACCGAAAGCGAAAGCGAAGAAATTTATTTTTCAAGCATTAATTAGCCTATAAACAATGGGCATTTATGTACGAACACATGTATGCATTGTATGTTGATATTTTGTTAAAAAATGCAGTGTTTTTGTATATTTTTTGGATAAAATCTGATATTTTTTCTTCTTGATTATTTTATTTCTTAATTATTCATTATATTCTCTTTAGAAAAAGCACATGAAAACTATAGAAAACCTTTATAAGTAGGAAATAGCCGATGCCAGACATAATTTGTGTAAATCATACACATTTTAGACATTATAGTCCAGTCATTTGGTATTTTAACCTGAAAAGTTTTGGTGGAGTTTTATTTATTGGTATATCTTATAGTTTTTGAGGTGCTCTATTTCCAAATTTTTACTTTGCCACCTCGTATCTCTTCCGCGTGAGTAAGTATTTAAAAAATGGTGGATTAAATTTACCTATTCTTCGAGAAAATCCAACTTTAAATTTTTGTTTAAATTAAAACTGCTTTTAGGAATTAATAAGCTTTTGATACCATTTTCTTAAGTACATAATCACCCCTATTACCGCTGTCGTTTGTACTAAAACGACAAGAAAACGACTGGATCTAGAGGCTACAATTGACGATTTAGTAAAACATTTCACAGCAAGATGGGAAGACAAGTGAAAAGCAAAGACAATGCAGAAGTTAAATTTGTACTAAAACACCAATTGTCGCTTCTAGAGGTTTTAGTTTTCCCGTCGTTTTAGTACAAACGACATCGGTAATAAGGGTGAATGTAATTGCATAAAATATAAATGTTTTGGTGTAGTTAGTTTTAGGGGGCACAGTAGTTTCGAGTTGTATGAAAAATCAGTCTCAAAATATAAAATCTTAACCAGTGATTATAATTTCATGCAACTTTAAGGCATAAACAAAAATAGTATAAGAAATCATTGTACTAAATTTTCCACTTTTTAAAAAAGTTGTCTTAACACCAAATTTTGTAAACAACGATTGCGTTTGTAGCAAATCTTTTAAATTAAGCATTGTCTTATAATTCGTCTCAAGATTTTTTTGTCACGCCCACTTTTAAGGGGCGTTTTTTTTTCTATAATGTTGTTTTTTGGATCAATTTCCATTAAAATTGAAAATAATTACCAATATTTAAGCATAAACTAAATAAAAGTTTAGCACCTTCAATTCTTCGGAGAGCTTTTGACTCAATTGATACAAAAATGATTTTTTTTTTTTAAATAAGGTGTATGAAATATAACTCATAAATCAATGTGTGTTAAAAAATGTTACTTGCTTATTTCTTGCAAAGATATATTTGCAGGAAATAATATAAAATTAAATGTACCTAAAATATAGAACTAAAAAAAATATTAACAATAACAACAATGGCAGAAATAAAAGATTTGTTGGACTCGCACTGTTCGCTAACGGAAAGATTTAACTGGGAGGTAATTTAACTGGTGGATAACTACTCAAAACTTTACTTGTACATTGTGGAACAGGCCCTTAGGGTCAAATTTGCTAAAAACTGCCAAAAACATTGAAAATTTCCCGTTTTTTTTTTTTACATTTTTGACCATTTTGCGTCAGAAAATTTTGTTGGAAAACTTCAGATTCGGATTCAGCCCCGAAAATATTCACAGTATGAAAGAATTCAAAACGAAACCTTAAAACTTTCCTAGTAAAAACCACAATAAGACTGGATTACTAAAAATAATTAAAGAATACGATTTTTTCTCAATTTTTCAATGATTTTCAATAGACTTCAACTCAATTATCCTCAAGAATTAATATCTACTTACTATCTATCTTGAAACGAATTCAATTAAATTCATATAATCCTCTTCAATTCCATTGGGTGAAAACACATCATTTCCTATTCACCTTCTCTTTAAATAAATTAAACCATATACAAACTATAATCCACTCAAAAAAGTGTATACAACAATCCAAAAAGACACTTGTGACTTTAGAAATTCTACTATGAGAACAACAACCATCTGGATTGTTGTTGTCGTCGTCGTCGTCCTCTTCAAAACAATTTAATTAGTTACCCAAGACCCAACAACTATAGAAAGTTAAAAGTAGAAAGATTTTTGTAAAACTATCCCCAACAAGTAGGTTGGTAAGGAAAAGTTCCTGAGGCACACCTTTGCCATAGGATATAGTATGGACATTCCAAGAGTGTATACCTTGCCTGGTGTGTCTTCTTAGATACAGAGTGTTTCTGTTTATTACAGCAGAATTGAAAATTCTTAAAAAATTGACTTAGTTGAGAAATTTTAACAAATAATAAATCAAAGTCTTAATGCAACAACATTTAAAAAATAAACTTATTCAAATCTCGATATCAAAAGATATTTCACTTGCAATTCAGTCCTTTTACTTCAATAATAACCAAAAATCTGTGACACCCTGTATAGGAATTTCCTTACATAAATTAATTTTAACGTCTTTAAAATTGTAGGTAATCACTATTTCACTCACGGTGAAACTGAAGAAGAATGTAAAAAATCGATAGAGTATTTTAATAATTTACGTAAGGAACATTCGATTTAGAGGTCGAAGTTTTTCAAGGTCATACGTGTATGTGTTACGGTTCTAGGGGCGTTATTGGATTTTAAGTTAGATAAATAGTCTAATGGTGTAGTAATTTGATTATGTCCTTGAATGGAATCATCGTAAATAATTCACAATAGATAAAACTGTATGAGAAAATAAAATTATGATTGTTATTTCCGTGAAACAAAGAAAACATTAATTAAGTAGTTATATAATGAACTTTTTGTATCATCCGGTGAATTTTATACGAAAGAGGATGTTTAGCACTCAATTTAAGTGAAAATGAATTATCCATATGAGCAAAATTTTAAATTTTAAAGTCCACATTCTATATTTTGAATTAAAGTTCGAGTATTGAACAAATGTTTAGCTTTCCCAAATTACATTAGCGTTTTCCCTTCAAATCGCATACTTATAAATTGTTATAATGAGCCATAACTTCCTGTGGAACGCGTTCATTTTTCAGAGAAACTTCCCTCTCAACATCTAAACATAATTCATTACTCCTTGCCTTCTTGTACGAATTTCTTCCAATATATTTTTTCTCATAACTTCCAATACTAAAGGTTACTATAATTGGAAATCTTGCAACCACCACTTTATTTAAGATTTCTTAATAGTACCTGCATCCAGAAACATTTCACTGGTACAATTAGGTTTTTCGTAACCGACAAACGCACTCAACGTGATTCTAAAAACTTTTACCACTAGCCCCTGTAATAGCTCTATCTTCGCCTATGCTTCAAAACTAGAGGGTCGTATAGTAGATGGTGTTTCATCAGTGACCATAAAATCAATTGCTAATGTTTCCGTACTCACTAAAACTTCGATAATGACGAAATGTTACAATTTTACTCCTTGCTGACAGAATTTACTCTTCCCTCCCAGAAATTTGACCAACTTCCTAACTTAGTGCCCAAAAAATAAAACAAAAACATTATTCATTATTCATTCGGGGTGACTGTATGGTGAACAATGGATTGCCTTAGATAAAGCGACTAAGGGCTGGTTTGTTTACAGCGGGAAAAGTTTTAGCATTCGCAGAAAAGAAAAAAGTGAACATTCGACGATTCACAGTTGGCAAAAATTATGGAGATAATCAAATGTGAACAAATTCGCGATAAACTTTACAAAGTGCATCGTTCGTCGTGTATGTGCAGTGCATCAAATGGAAAAAACCAACCTGTATAATATTCACCTATGATGGATGCTGGAATACAAAGACATTCCGGATAATGGCAAATCCGATGAACTCGTCAGAATTGGTACGAAAATGACTATCTTGCTTGACAGGGCAAATATAGGTATGCTCAAACTCATAACTACCAGTAAACTTATGCCGAACAGAATTGCTTTGGAATAATCGAATACAATAATACTACTTGTATAGCGACCAAACGATTCTGGCTCAAACTAGTTTTGAAACGGTCAAAGTGCTTGTTTTCTTACAGCAGATCGTAAATTAGAAAACTGTATACTGTCTAATAGGTAGTCTTCGACTAGAACGGCTTCGTAAACTATCAAATGATTTCTGCACGATGAAGGAGAAAGGAAATCTCAAAGCTTTTATGTACAAGCCCTGCTCTCTCTCTCTCTTACAGACGCAAACTTCATTTTGGAGAATATTTCTCTAAAGAACCAAGCACTACTTCCGTCAGAGACTTTGATAGTAGGGCTCCCAGTACCCCGCGGTAATTTTTTATTTTTATAAAGCCGAGTAGGCTTTATCTTTATCGTTGCCCAGCTCAACTTAGGAAAGATATTCCTCGCTGTATCGACTTAGATCTATCTCGCTAGAGAATGCACTGTATTCGACGAATACAGCGTTCCCTTCTGCTTACAAGTTCCGCGCATAACCATTCTCAGGATCCTGGATTTTTTTTTCAGCAATTCCACATTTGCGTTGCTGTATACCCTATTCATCATAGAATTTCGTCATGTCTTCCCAAGTAAGTTCACAGGACTAGTAGTCACACTTCACAAGTTTCCACTGATACGCAAGCAAGTCGACAAGAACTATCTCAGCTTAAACGTATCAGCTTCCGTATGTCAGCGAGCATTATTATATATTATATAAAACTGCATTGTCTAAGCTCCCTTTTAAGGGACTTTAAAACTTTTAAACTTTTTTTTAAATTTTATTCATAGCCTAATAATTCTTTAAATAAAATAATAACATTCCCTTATTTTTCTTTACAGGCCTACGAAAAACGTTTCCCAACATGCCCACAAATGCCAGTCGTTCTAGACTGTCAACTTGTAAAGGATGAAATTTTCGACAATGGCGCCCGACGCACCTCTAGTCGCCGCTGTAAACTGTCCGTTGATGCTCCATATATTTTCAAAAAGCTTATCGGTGTCGAAGTTGTTTATTTCCAACAAACAAATTTCTTAGACATGGCCAATAGAACACTAAGCATTGAAGCTGTCAATGAAAGTTTCTCATCACGTATTGAAATTTTCGAACGATGTCGCTATTATGCACATCCAGAAAATCCCGATTGGACATGTTTCGATCAGACGGCAACTCTGGATATTAAGAATTTTTTTGGTTTTGAAAATTCAATGGAAAAAATGGGAATGAAGCAATACACACAGACAACCTTGAAGGGCAAAGAAATTATTGAGTATTTCATTGAGGAATTGAAAAATGAAGGAATCACACATGTTGAACGTTGGCAACCACCTCTTGATGCACCAGAATCACCAGTATCAAAAGAACCAACATCACCGATTAATCATGAAATTATGTTGGATGGAGATTTCATTGCGAAATACTTGGGTCAATTGTCACCAATGCAAGAGTCCAAATTGTTAGAGCTGAGAAAGCTAGTGGCAGACATCGAAGGTATTGAAAAAATACCAAGCTATCAGACTTTACTACGGTTTCTGAGTGCACGTGATTTCCATGTTGAAAAAGCACTTAATTCCCTCAAGGACTCACTCAAATGGCGTGCTGACAATAATATTGATAATTTGTCCAAGGAATATAAAGTTCCATCGGTAGTTGTTAATCATTTTCCTGGAGGATGGCATCATCGTGATAAAAATGGTCGACCAATTTATATTCTGCGACTTGGTCATATGGATGTTAAGGGGCTTCTTAAGTCCATCGGAACTGAGGGACTCTTAAAGTTGGTTAGTTTTCTTTTTTATTCATTGTTGAAAAGTTTTACTAACTTGATTTTTTGTTTTCTTTTAGTCAATCCATATTTGTGAACAGGGAATCAAAAAAATCAATGATTCAGCCAAGAAATTGGGAAAACCCGTTCTAAGCTGGTGTATACTGGTGGATCTTGAGGGACTGTCAATGCGTCACCTGTGGCAGCCGGGAGTGAAAGCTCTTTTAAAAATTATCGAAACTGTTGAACAACATTATCCCGAGACTATGGGAAGAGTGTTGGTAGTGCGTGCCCCACGTGTCTTTCCAATTGCGTGGACAATCGTTAGTGCATTTATTGGTAATTCCAAATAACATAATGTAACAAAAAATTAATTTAATGCTTTTTATATATTCTCTGATCGCAGATGAAAACACACGTTCGAAATTCCTCTTCTATGGTGGCCCCGATTGTCTCCATATGAAAGATGGCTTAGAACAATATATTGAGTCTGACATTATACCAGATTTCTTGGGTGGACCTTGTAAGGTAAGTGAGTTTCAACACAAAATCTTTTCTCTTTGAATAAAAAAACAATGTAACATTAATAATATAAAGGATTGATATAAATTTCGTAATAATTTCTATTAATATAGTCATACAAAACACCAACAAATTCGGATAAAGTTGATCAGAAGTATTTTAGGCTTTGCTATTTAGCAGCTTGTGAATGTGTAAGAATAGTGAATTCGAGTTGAGTTCTTGAACAATTTAGTTATTTATCCTTGTTAGTTTTATATGTGTTCACAACAAATTAAAATATACCAAGCACAACATGATTTGAAACAAATCTTATTCAAAATTAAAGGAAATTATAAAACCATAAATTGAAAACCAACCCTAGCATTCATTTTTTTCTTCAATCAATTAATTCTAAGAGTAAACAGTCATTTAGCAATTTTTTTTTAATTAATTTTTAGTGCCACTTATGTCAATGTGATCGATTATTTATTTATTCAAATCGGCAGTAAAGAAATGTTAGTAAAATGAAATGAAACTGCATAAGCTTTTCCATCTGGCCTACTCTACTGGTCTCTTTTCGAGTAGATGGATCATAGTATTTCTCTAGCCAGTTTCTAAAAAAGGCGAATCTTCTTTACCCCCAAACTATCGATCCTAAATCATGGAAACGAAGTTTGTAATTAGTTATAAGCTCAAAAAATATTTCGAGGAACAAATCTTTACATTATTTTAGTAAAAATAACACTGGTCTGCGAAAATTAAGTGTTTCCCGTGATAAATTTTGTTGGATAAATTGAAAATTTGTTGGATTAAAAATTTAAAATTAGTTGGATTAAAAATCTTTAATATCTTTATTTAAAATGTTTTTGACAGGTGAAATTCACTTCATTCACATCGTATTAATAGTTTTGTTATAAAGTATTTATCAGTAAAGGAAATTCGACGTTAAATGTACCAAAAAAAGGGTTTATATTAGCATGTCTCGAAAACGTGACTTCGAGCACCGAAGGAATTTATCTTGTCTGTGATTGTTTTAACCCTGTTTTTCCATTCAGTGTTCTAATGAAAAAGTAAGTTGCATTCCTCCCCTCAATCGATTCCACCGTAATACTCGCACTTTAAGGAATGCTCATCAGTTTACCCTTTTAGCCAAATTTCGGACGTACCGTCAAATACAGAGATTTGTTCATTATTCGTACTACTCGAATGTGGAGTGCATTAAACCGCCTCTGTTTTTCCTTCACTTTTCAATATCGGTTTCCCTCTTAATCCCTTCAATATTTTTCTTAACCGTACTCTCATCGCTTTTGTGCGCGTCAATTATAAAACGTAAAATTAAAAAACGTAGAAAGAAAAAAAAATAGAACAACACTTCAAAAAGTAGTATTATACAAATGACCAGCTTTAAAAAAAAAGTCAATGACTTCTGTTATGGAGACTGAGCCCTATTAAGGAATAGAAGAAAATAGTTTTTAAAATAAAATGAAAACCTACAAAGAACCCAAAACATTAAAAATTGGCTAAAAACGCAGAAGCTTAGTGAAGACAAGATACTTCTTGAGAACTGCAAGCAAAGAAAACTTAAATTCCCGATTAATTAAAGCACTTCCTGTCAACTAAGAAGGTATCCCAATATTCAAGTCCTAGTAAACAGTCCCTGGGGGGTCATTCCGTAAACTTAAAAACGTTAACCGTCAAAACGAAAACGCAAACGTCAACAATTTGCTTCACGTAACCAGCAAATTTCGTTTCATCTATTGTTTTGTATGACATGACAATTTGCATTTTTTTTTAAATTTTGAATTGAAAGTTGTCACTTAGTACACTTAAAAAAATAATACGCCGAAACATTTTCACTTTCTATTTGTGAGAAAGGACGAGGAAAAATTATTATACATTAAATTCGCCTCAACAACAAAGAAAACGAAAACTTTATACCTATCGTCTGAACGTTCACGTTTTTACGTTAACGTTTTAACGATTATCGTCTTACAGGAAGCAAATAATTTATAGCGAAAACGTGATCGTCCAGACGATTATCGTTTTCAATTTTACGTGAAGCAAGACGATCGTCCAAACATCAACTTCTGACGTCCAAACGTTAACTACTTACGATAATCGAGTTACGGAATCAATTTCTTACACTATACAAAATAAACTATTACAAAAGATTCAAACTACATAGTTTCTATCTAAAATACTTCGTTTGGGTCGATCTTATCAATAATTATTTCGTATGAACTGCGAAAAACTGTTTTAAATCAATAATTTTACAAGTCCTATGCAAATAATTTTAAGTTTTCTATTTGTCTTACACATTTCAGTAGTATAAAGGATCTTATTATAAAACCTTCTTTTAAAAACTCAATAGAGCTATAGAGCTTATCTGTCTTATGAAATCATGCATCAAAAGTCTATTCAAAAGGTTAAATTCTTTGACCTCTCTTGTAATTTCTTATCTTATCACATTTTAATCAGATCTTTATGCTCTCTCAGCAAAGTTCTATGTCCTGTTTCTATATTGTTTGTTTTATTCTTAAATTAAAAAACACTTGTTCGTCTCAATTTGCAAAGATTGTCCAAAGTTCAAATGTTTAAAAAAACCAAAGCTAAAATTTGTTTTCTATTTTTTCTTACAGACACTTATCCATGAAGGTGGATTAATTCCAAAAACTCTATACAAAATGAATAGTGAAGAAGAAGAAACTCAAGTTGATGGAACCATAGCCCATGAACATCAGAATCTCTACAAAACCGTCGAACTGAAACCTGGATACATTCATGAAGTTGTTATTAAGAATAAAGATCCCAAGAGTGTATTAACATGGGATTTTGATGTGATGCGTAGTGATTTGCATTTTACATTATATAGAACAACGAAAGAATTACCCCAGAAGCATGGTAACAAATTTTATATAAATACATTTATTTTTAATATTTTTTTTAATTAAATGTTTCTTTTTTTTTATTGTATTTAAAAATTAATAGACAGTTCATCATCATTCTTTGACACAAATGGTTTTGTGGAAAGTGAAAATTATTTTAAAGAAGAACCAACTACTGTTTGTCGCCATAAAGAAAGTGTTCAGGTAAGTTACAGTTACTCTATGGATACTATTGTTGAATAAATATGAACAATATTACGGAATTTTATGAAATTCATAGGTTCTTTAAGTTATTTTTATAAAAAATGTTATAATCTAGCTAATTTCCTAGATTATATTCAAAGAAATGAGAACCGGGCATGTAAAACTTCAAATGACTAATGTCGTTTTCGATTGGACGTCTAGAAGACCCTGGAAGCATCCAGATGTTTCTGAAAACTGTTTTACTGTGTCATTTTTGTACCAGTAAAACAGTTTCAGAAGACTTCTGAATGCTTTCGGACTTTCTATTGAAAATGGCATTCTGTGGTGTTTTTGTTAGAAACATGATAACTCCATTTTTGAACTTTTTCATTCAAGACACACAAATACTTATTAAAACATGGCAATAAAGCTTTAGGAAGCATTTGACCTCATAATTACAAAAAAGTCCGAGGCAAAAGTTTCAATATTAATTTTATAATCAAAATATAGGCGAAAAGCATCATAGACGATTGAAACGACACAGAATTACGTTATTTTTTTAGATTAGAAAATGGTCAAAGGTTGATATTTCTTATTTAGTCAGCAATAAAAAAAAATATTATCAAACTTTAAATTTTGTTTAGTTGAAAGAAAAAATGTTGCACATACACCCCAGTGACCGTCTAAGTTTTCAAGAAAGTACTAATCCGAAGCTAGCCTAATCTAGTTTTTTTTTTTAATATTCGTATTTGAACAATTTGTTGATAGACAAAAAAACAACAACAGGTTTAATGTAAATAAAATTAAGAAAATATCAGGGGCCTATAGAAAAAAGAATTAAGAGGATGTCTTTTTGTCTCAATTAAAGTCATTCGTACGAATCACATTTTATTTGTGTTTGATTTTCGGCGGTAATGACCACCGGTTGCCAAAGAATTGCCTTCATAGCTGGCCCGTCTATCTTCGAATACTTCTTCGATTTCAACATGCTCTTTAAGTTTCTGCCCATCGGGCTGTCTTCGAACGCTACTTAAAGGCCCTATGGCCTTTTAACTGCTTCTTTCATAGAAAAATTACAAAGAAAAACTACAAATTTGTGAATTTAATTTGACAAAATACCTCACAGGTAGATAGCTTTCTTCTTATCTTTCGAACGAATGTTCTTATCCACGCACTACAAAGCGCTAACTCTTCTTCCAGATCATGTTCATTTTCTGTTGGTTCTACTGACTTTAAAAAAAACATTGAAATTAACAAAAACGCACTCATTAGCTATTTTCAACAAAACAACAACAAAGAAATCTTGAAATTTTAGGACTTTATTCAGTTTTTAGAAAATCACACCTATTACCGATGTCGCTTGTACTAAAACGCCAAGAAAACGACTAGATCTAGGGGCCACAATTGACGGTTTAGTAAAACATTTCACAGCAAGATGGGAAGACAAGTGAACAGCAAAGAGAATGCTGATGTTAAATTTGTACTAAAACACCAATTGTCGCTTCTAGAGCATTTAGTTTTCCAGTCGTTTTAGTACAAACGACATCGGTAATAGGGGGTGAATAACTTTTAAAAGTTGCATTCTATATAAAAAGTCACCAAACATCAGGTAAAGAAGACAATTTTTTCTATAACAACAGAAGCTCTGTAGGTTTAATTGGTCTTGAAGCACAACACTTCGAAAATCCCTAAAATGCATTGTTTATTCGTCGACTATAATGCCCAGAGCCCATTATAAAAATCTTTTGGTGTAAGATTAACATACACATTTAAATTACATATTATTAAATGCACAATTCAATGAGGGTAATATTAAGACAATCTAACTATTTTGAGGCACTCTCATTTCTATGTTCTTTTTTTTTATTTCAGGGCTCCCACGTACTAACTGAAACCAACACATACGTCCTACATTGGTTTAGTCCGACATCTGGTGTCGATGGTCCGGCGCAATTAAATTATTTCTACGAAATTCTTAGCTCAGCCAATTACAAAGGATCAATGACAAGCCTTCAATCGGGATTCTCATCATCGAGTGCGGCTAGTTCGTGTCAGTCTCGATGATATGAAGATAATGAATGCCACGCTTTAACACCAACAATGTCGCCGCATTCTAGTAATCATATTGGCTGAGTTAATAATATTTCTTTTCTTTTTTTTGTGTTTTTTTTTTTGAAAATTATTATTATTTTTTTATAAAACATTTAATAATTCATTTTAAAAAATTAATTAATAGTTTAATTATAATAAGAAAAGATAAATTATATATATTTCTTCTCCTTACTGTGTTATATTTAATTGTTATAATTTTATTCTTTTGGCAAGAATCAATCATATATTGTATGAGTATACTTTTTTTGAGTAAAAAATATTATTTATTTAAAAAAAAAAAACACTTTTCTATTAAATTTAAAATCAATTGTGTTTAGTCAAATATTTATCGATTTATTTGTATTCAAAATTATTTAAAACAAAAAAAAAACGAAAAAATACTATACAATAACGAAAGAGTTTATTTATGAGATTTTTAAGAAAAGTTGTAGAAGTTATAAAAAGAAAAAACAAAAAATCAAATTTAAATATAAAAATATTTCAGAGAGAATATATTATATAGATAAAAATATTTATACTTTATTGAGATTTGTAACAATAAATAAATAAAATTTATCTCAATTGTTAAAGAATTTTTGATGATAAAATATTAACAAAAAGAAAAAGAAAAATCATCTATCACTAAAACTGATTTAATTATTTAAGTAGAAAATTGTAATTCAATTGAGAAGTAGAATTTAATTTTATCTAAAATAAAGTAAACAAAAAAAAAATAATCAATATTTTTTTATGATTTTATTGTTAAATTAGTACCCAATTTTGATTTACTTCGATTCTGTTGTTTTTTGTTAAAATATGCAGTTTTTTATGTTACTTTCTTTTGAATCATATTTTCTTCAGAAAAAAAAAACTAAACAAAAATAGACAAACACAAATTTAAATTTGTAAAAAACACTGTCACGCACAATACAAAAAATTTCAGAAAAATTCGGAATGAATTCGTAAGATGGTTTCGAAAACGCTGTTAGTTTCAATGGAAAGTGCATTTTAAGAAACAAACATGTATGAAAATATTCAAACCTTACAGGTTTAAGTATGATTCTTTAACACGTGTTGCGAATAATAATAATTGTTTTCTTACGAATATGAGGGAATAGAATATCCTAGGGAAATAAAATACCTTTGGAGGCCCCTGACAGATTGCTTTATGTATTTACCTTCGGCAAAATTGTTTTATTTTATTTTGATTCGAGTTTTTGAACGAGACATTCTGGAAAAGCTAATTTTTCACTTTGGTGACTTTGCCATAGTGGCAGTGATATATTTTATGTAACTATGTAAGAAGTAAACATTCGATATGCATTGTAGACGAATCAATCAATAAGCCCTATTCTATCCGTTTCACGTTACAGTTCATATAAGATGCTTTTTTAAACCATCTCCGAGTTATTAATCAAAATTGGTTAATGGTTTTAAATATGTGGTCAGCGATAGAAATATTATTTAATCGTAAAAATTTTGTCAGTAGAAAAAATGTTACACATACGCCACAGTGACTGTATAATGTTAAAAAAAAAACAGTAGATAATTTTTGCCCCTATTACCGATGTCGTTTGTACTTAAACGATAAGAAAACCACTGGCTAGAAACCACAATTGACGGTTCACTAAAAAATGGAAAGAATAGTGAAAAGCGAAGAGAATGCTGAAGTTAAATTTGTACTTAAACACCAATTGGCGCTTCTAGAGGGTTTAGTTTTTCCGCCGTTTTAGTACACACGACATCGGTAATAGTGAATACCAGTTTTCCTTTGTTGACAAATCATTATCCTTTAATCTTCAAAATCCTTACAAAAAAATAAAAAAAGTAACAATCTGCAATGCAAAGATACAAAAACAAATGAATACCAGCTCAATCACATCAACCAAGATATTATCGTATCGGATAGCAGAACATAACTAATATAAATGATTTTTCCCAACTTTAAAAGACGGTCGCCAAGTATATTTTAAGCCAGTTAATGTCATCGTCATAAACATCCGTCCATCTTCGTCGTAATAGATTTATCAAAATATGAAATGAGAATTTTATAATTTATTGTTTTCAAACTTATTTTAGTTGATTTATGGTTCTTTAACTGAATGCAGTATAAAATATCTTAAAAGTGGGAATTGAGCTCATGTATTTTATGTGTAAAACGGGTTGGATCCTTAAGAGTAACTCTATTGAGTATTGGAGTGAGTTAATTCGTAAATGATCAGGAAACTGTACCACAAAACAAGTAGACTTTTTAATTCAGAAGTTTTTAACAGTTGTTAAATCCGGTTTCTGCCCGCAGATTTAAAGCTTTGATTTTTTATCTTTAAGGTCCCATATCTGAGCCCTGTAATCATAAAACGACAAAATCTCTAGTCTCTAGATAAATAAAAGAAAAAATTATAACATTCGATGTGTTTGGCAGCCATTATGGATTTGTTCTGTCCAAGGTTTCTAGGGAAAATTTTGAAAATTAAAAAAGACGACACTGAAAGCCACATGGTATATCACTGGCGCAGCATTTTAAAGCACAGTTTTCAGTGGATTGAACAGGGTTCAAGTATTTTGTTGTTGTTTTATTTGTTTTATTGTTTATTTTTTAATGAAAATGTTTCCTTTTCTTCCACTACTAAGAATTTTGAACATCGTTGATTCATTAGTCAAAATTTGTGCATCTGCCCCTTAAAGTCGAAAATGATTGAATAATTTATTTAAAGTGAACTTAAGAATACAAAATGCATACAGTTTTGATGTGAAATTAGAATAAATAGAAGTTGGTAATCAATGGAACCTATGGAAACAATTTGAGATAATACGATACATGGTTTTGGCGGCTAGTTACAATCTCAACGAATTTGATTCAACTTATGTTTTTGTTTTACACCTTTTTTTTAAATTCCATTTTCAAATTTTAGTTACTTAAACAAATTTAGAAAATATGTATTTTTGAAGACTTGAAATTGCCTTTTAAACTATCAAATTAATAAATTGTTCTTATTATCTATCGAAAAAAAAACTCTATGATTAAAATTTTACAATTTAAAAAAAAATTGTTATTTGTTATTTTTTAACATTCTATAGCTCTCATTAATATTTATAGGTAAGAGAGAGATTTTTTTTTTGTTGTTGTCTCAAATCTTCCTACATAAATTGTGTCGTTTCATTTTTGGCTAGATATACTATTGTATCTCAAAAGTTTATAATAATTATTAAAAAAAAAAAAAGAAAAAGCCAAGAGCTAAGGTATTAGATAGTTTGCTAAATAATAAATCAACGCTTTAGTAGATTTTTTTAAGAAGCTAAAAACAAACGGTTGTTAAATGAATAATAATATAAATAATAAAATAAATTTATCACAAAAAAATCTAGAAATTAAGGAAACCCTGTAGCATTGTAAAAAATACCATTTTGCAAAGAAAAAAAGAAAATGGTTTAAAACTTTGCAAAAGTCAATTAAAAAGTTAAAAACACACACATTATGTAAATACACAAATAATATTGTAACCAAAATTGAATAATTGGAACATTTTAAAATTAAACGCTAAAATATACACAGTAAAAGGTAGTTACCAACATTTTATAAATAAGATTGGCCAAGAACCTGCCCAACAATCATTAGAACAAATTGGGGTCTGTGTCAGAACTGCAAAACACATGAAAATGTGCTGTTGGTCGAATAAAAATACATTTTTTATTTTATTTACATTTTTTTCCATAACTTTATGATAAGTTGGATTTGGTCTTCTGGTATTTCGATGCTTGAAACTCTCATTCTTTTGTGTTTTTTTTTTTGTATTAAACCAAATGACAAATTTTAAAGTTCAATACTGTACAACTCAATAATTGTTTAAATCGCTTATAACCCAGTAAGAAAAGACACAACAAATATCGAAGAAAGGAAATAAAATTAAAACAGGCTAAAGAAATAAATTCCATAATTTTGGGATCCATATGAATTCTTGAAGTGCTGTAACTTCTTAACGATAAGTGATATCTAAAAATGGGCCCTATCGTGAATCTCCAGGGGAATTTTGTTTCCCTGGAAATATTTTTTTCCCACGGAAATTATTTAGCGATCGTGAATCTTCCCTGGAATTATTTTTCAGGGAACAAAAAATGAATGAAATGACAGATAAATTTTCCTGTTGCCGATAGCAGTTAATTCCGAGTGAAACATTCCCTCGGTATTTATGTACGTTCCCAAATTTCGTACGAGATAAGCATTCCCAGGGATTTTTTTTATTCACAATAGGGGAAAGGGACTTATATTCCCGGATTATAAACCACCCCAATACTAACTAAAAATTACCTTGTATCAAATTTATTCCTTTAAAAAATAAAATCTTCCTGGGCTAATTATTTAATTTTTTTTTTAAACTTGATTATTTTAACTTTTGGGCATTTAATAATAATATATTTTATTCAATGCCTTAGGGGAAAGCAAATTATTTTGAGTTTATTTTTTTTCTTTTCGAGAGCATAAATGGTTTGTTTTTTATAAGATCATCAGAATCGTATCGAATTACAAGTGAAAATTTCATTTTGTATAAACATTGAAACAACCAGTGTATAATAAAACTAATATTTATAAAACTAAAAACAAAAAAAATAATGTCTACCTGTTACCTTTGTCCTGTAAAATACACAAAGTCTAGTTGTAAGAAAATAAATATTCACATAATCAATTTAATTTAAAATTGTTATTTATGTACATAAATATATATGTAGAAGCGAATTACATACAAAAATAATGTATTGAGCTTAAAACAATAATTAAAATAATAATACAAAATTGGCCCTTTCATATTTGGAACAAAGATGCTTTAATCAGCAAATGCAGTTTTTATGTTATTTTTTTTTTCTTGGAAATATTTTTTTATTTTTAAAATTATTTTTGAGGCAAATGGGCAAAACAACGTAAGTATGTCCGTTTTTGGAAAAAGGAATAATATTTATACTTAATTGGAAAAATATGAAACCTAAATTCTTTTTCAAAACTTCTGTGCGAAAGTTTTAATATTAAAACTTAAATTCCTCACAACGAAAAAAATTAACTTAGGTTGTTTTACCTATTTGCCACAGATTTTTTTCTTTAATAGGCAAAATAAAAAAAATTGAAAATAGAAAAAAGTATTTTTTTTTACAAGTTGGAATACTTGGAAACGGCTCTTCGATTTGAATAAAAAGTGACGTTACTTATGATGTTCTAAGGATTCCTGATATATGCCCCAGTATTGCAAACAAAAAGGACTTTACAAGAAAAGAAATTACAAGTAAGAATGTATTAAACCTCAAAATAGGAATAGACCGGGGAAATTAGACAAAAAAGACCCCTGACCCTTACAAAATACTTTACCAATTTCCAGTAATGTCCTCAATCATATCTCAAAAGTCACAACGAATCCTATTTTGGGTTTGGCCATCATCTTGAAAAAACTGCATCAATAATGCAACTTTTGGTTGGGCTATATCTATTCGAACTGATTGTGCTTGGGAAATCATTATAATGTCATATTATAACAAACTTATTTGTATGTTGAATCCATTAAGATCAAAACTGAGGCAGTACGACTACTTTAAGTGCCTAAAATAGTCCTTTTAATGTAAATTCTTACTTTCAGTGCAACAAGGGCATTTTTTTCAGAAACCCCCTTTTTAATAGTGCTCCAACCACGAAATTTAACATGAACGTTTAATTTGCCATGCAAAACAAGAAACAAAAGAGTGCATAGAAATATTTTAGTTTAAATGATTACCCAAGGACCATTAGTTCAATATTTATAGCTAAAATTAAAAGTGCAGTATTGATGCAGTTTCTTCAAGATAGTGGCTAAACCCCAAATGGGATTCGTTGGGACTCTTGGGATATGATTAGGGGCATTGCTCCCAATAAATTCCACCAATAAAAATGCTGTAAAGTATTTTGTCCGGGCCAAAATATAAATACCCTGGCTCAGAAGAAAATTATTAAAAAATAGAAAAACATCAAGAAAAGAGATAACAGATAAACTAAACTTTAGTTGGCTTAAGAGGTTTTGACTTCTGATTAGCCAAATGTCACAATAAGTTCACATTTGATCAATCAGAACCTTTGAAATTAACTGGGCGTAAATTCTGCTGATAGTTTTTATACACGGGCATTCTAAGAATATTCAGTTCGGTTCAGTTGAGAGTCTCTGGTTGGCCAAATGTCATACAAATTAGCTTTTTTGACATTTGGTCAAGAACTAGTGTCGTCTTCGACACTAGTGCTTCTAAGCACTTCTGAAAGTGTTTTATTGGCGTCGGGTGGGAGTTCTTCTTCTGGATAGAAGAGAAATTCGCTTCTGGATTAAAATTCACAATCGAAACCAGAAGTGCTCACACACACATTACTTAAGTGTCAAAATAATATTGTTGAAAGTTTTGTTAAATTCGTGAAAGGAAAAGCATTTGCGTGATAAAATAAAATATAAAAACAACAAGCAATTGATAATTAGTTTTAAATTCACAAAAAAAGTGACAAAGAAAGCTTCAGAAGTGATTTGCTGTTTTATTCGCATCGAGAATCGGATAACTCTTCCTCTTCCGGATTAATAATCAAAAAAGATATGAATGTTCTTGAGCCTGGCGATTCATTTCGAACAATTTCCCTTCTAAATCAGTGGTTCCCTATTTGTAGTAAGCGTACCTACAAGGATAAGAAAGTTGTTGGGTTTTTTTTTTTTATTTATCATTTCTGTAATGTGGAGTAGCCAAGTCAAACATCAAAGGTCTTTCTTAAAGGCGTACGATGAAAAACTAATTCGGAAAAAATCTTCTACATGCAAGTCTTGGTTATTATAATCGACAATTTATTTCTTGGAAAAGTGCAACTCCACTTTCACAAAGTTTTACACACAGACAACAAAAAAATGAATCATAATCACTTGTGATTTTGTTTTTTTTGCGTGTTAAAATTTGCTAAAGTGGCTATACACTTTACCAAAAAGTGTCGTCGCTAGAATGCAGAACTAGTCAAGCCCAAAATTTTCATTCTAAAGCAATGCCAGCTGCATTCTGCGCGTCCCAGTGTCTATACGGTCTTTCTAAGTGCAATAGTTTTGTCGGTATGTTAAGTACAAAATACCAATTTGCCTTGGAGTAGTACCAATTTAAAGATTTCAAATTGATCTTCTACAAAACTAAGTATTTGTGACTTAGGCTGGTTCTGCATTGTAGCCAAGAATTGCTCATACATCTCGCCAAGCAACATGGACATGGATTCATCGTCAACATTATTATTATTAAGGATAAGTATAAGGTATTATTGTTCTTATTTTCAACTATAAAATGCTTTAAAATTTAATTGAAGTTTTAACTTACCATTCAAATTTCACAGCAAACTTTTTGAATTCCAAATATTGCAATTATAGTCTAACCTTCAATGGGTTTTTTTTTATCACTCACAATAAGCACACACACATTGTTTATTTCATTTAACACAATTTAATTTAAAACACTAGCACACAAATTAACCACAAAACATTTAAATATTACATATTTTTCCAGCACAAATAGGGATAAAATGATTTTTACACAAATAAAAATATTCTAAATTGACAATTATGAAGCTTGAAACTATGACCTTGCTTTGCAACTGTTCTTGAAACTCTAATTCGAATTCGAACTAGCGGATTAAAGCTCTGAGAGAATGTACTATGAAAGGGATGATAGTGGGTCGATATGGTAGTGCTAGTGATTTGGCAAAAAGAAACGGCGGCGCAGCGAGCCAAGTCATTCTCACTCCCACTAAAAAACTAACACCGCCATATCGACTTACTATCATCCCTCTGTCATAGAACACTGTACTCTTTTAGCTTTAAATCCGCTAGTTCAAGTTCGAATTAGAGTTGCTTGCACAGTTCTAAATCAATGATCTGGCTTTTAGTATGTTCGACTTAGAATATTTAATTGCGTAAAAACTATTTTATCTATTTGTGCAATAGAAAATAATGTTTTTGTTAAATGGTGTTCTTAAATTAAATTCTTTGTATTTTTAAATTTCTTTATGTTGTGTTTCAAATTAAATTGTGTTAAATTAAATTAAAAACACGTGTGTGCTTCTTGTGTGTGATAAAAAAAAGACCGTTATACAATTAATTGCGAAATTTGAAATTCAAATACATAGTTTGCTGTGAAATTATAATTTTTGTAGGTAAGTTTAATATTTTTATAATAATCATTTCATTTATTTATTATATTTGATTTTATAAAATGTATTTATGTAATGAAGCATTGAATTGTTGGGTGGGAACAAATATGTTAATTATTTTTAAGCCTTGAATACATAGCTATCCTTATCCAATGGCAATGAAAGTAAAAAATAAATATTAATCTAATTTGAATGGAGAGGGGGGGGGGTGGGGTTGGTTAATCAATAATACACCAGTTGCTTGATTTTAAATTTATCTTGACCATGCAGATCTCGCTCAAGGAAAAGCAAGTTATTTGTCTAATAAGTTGTTCCTGTAACAAAAAAAAAACACACTTATCAGACTTCAAGACGCTTCCCGACCCTTCTGGGCATCCAATAGAAAACTACATAAAATTCAGAAGTAAACGGTTTAATTTTCTTATGAAAAGGCATTTTAAGCACTAATTTTGTTTGTAACTGAGCCCGATGATGCCCGATTTTTTAAGACATTTACTTTTATTACGCAATTCTAGCGATCAGTCACCTTTTATGGAGTCATTTGCTAAGAAGTCCACCTTCTTATTTTCTTGTACCAGAAAGTACCCCAATGTGCCAAGTTGTCCATTTATTTTCTACACTCTTTTACTAGTTTCAAGATATTTTTTTTATGCAAATTTAATTTGAGGGTAGCTTTAGCATGAAAAATACTTGGGGATTCATCGATATCGTACCGGGGAGTTTGATTCTAGACCCAAACATTACTACATCTGTAATTTCCGCCATCCTCGTGACGATCGTTTGTGTTCCATATGATGGTGTTTTACTTTAATTAGTAGTTCAAGGATTCGCTTACCCATTCTCTACTGCGAGTTGTATTTGGTGCATATAGCATAGCATCTCTGGGAAGCTTAATTTTGGGTTGTATGAAAAAAAATGAGTTCCATCAGTTTACTCACTTTTCATAGTATTTTATTGAGATTGATTAATGAAATACTTTCAAAAGCGAGTAAATCTCTGGAGGCGGGAACTCATTTTTTTGAATACGACCTTTTGTGTATAAAGGTCTATTTTTTTTGTGTGTCTGGAAAGGTCTATTTCAGTTCTAATACCTTCTTTGGCGAATTTAATTACTCCTTGAACAGCAATTTTAATTAATCACTCTTAGTGAGTTCTATTTGTATCATAATTTGCAAAATCCCATACAAATTCAAATTCACTCCAACTAATTTTGTTGTTTTAAGCGTAGTTTACAGTTCAACGCTAAAAAAAAACAAATACATACACAAATTTTTCAATCAATTCTCTGTCTTCTCTAGCAATTGTTTTTTGTGTATACGGAAGCAAACTTATTTGACTTGTCCCAGAGAAAACACGTACTGTTGTGTGTGGCTCTTTTACGTATTTCGAAATAACCGGCAAGTCAACAATAACTGGTCTAAGATTCTGTATGACGAAAACTTGACTTGAAAAACGAAACAATTTGTTTCGAAATTGTCGCAGAATAAAAACAAATACTTAACGAATTATCGTTTAATTAAACGATAACGAAGTTATTGGGGATTATCGTGAATACAAATTTCCTTGGGAATGTTTTCCTCCGTTAAAATGTGGGAACGTACATAAATGACGGGGTATGTTTCCTTTGGAATGTATTGGAATGTTAATGTAATTTCCAGAGAAATTTATGCGTCATTTCATATATTTTATTCCCTAGAAAATCCCAAGAAATCAAGGGGATCTTCATGACCGCCAAAAAAAAATCCGTTTGAACAAATTTCCAAAGAACAAAATAGTTCCATGGAAACAAAACTTTCCTGGTGATTTCCGATATATGTCCTTCCTAGAGCGAGTGGTTCGGTTCGTTCTTGCCGTTTTGTTAAATAAGCTATCGTAAATGGGAGGTATGATCCTCAATACTATACAAACGGATTCTAAGATATTTAGCCCTATCATCGTATCCGTTCAGAGAAGGCTCCAATCGGAGATAACTTCCGATTAGAAAGTTTATTTTTTTGATCATCAAAACATTTTTCAAATAAATTGAGTAGCACAATTTTTGGAAGCCGAACGATATGAGCAAAGAGCTTTGAGTAAAGAAAAAAAATCTTTAAAAAATACATTCAATATTTTCCAACTATCAACTATCAACTATCCATACTTTTCTTCACAGCTTCAAAAAAAAAAATTCCATTTCAATACGTTTTAAACGAAATTCAAACCAAAATACAACCTGGGGGTGAGATTCTGTACGGCAAAAACGAACAAACGTTTTCGTGTGTGCGAACGGTTTCCTTCAGATAACTAAAAAAAAAAGAAAGAATTTGTTCTGAAGTTATCGCCAAAAAACGAACAATCGTTCTCGTTTAGTTTTTTTTTTTATAGAATCTGGCCCTGCTTCCCGATCAGGTGCCTTGACTATATGTCCTCACTATTGCTGCAGCTGTGGGCAGGCATTCTTTGCTCGGGAAAGTCTTTTCGCTTTATCTCCTATACTCCCCAGCTATTGGTTACTTTGTTCCAAAAAACGCCACCATAGGTATGGGTAGGCTTTACCAAAATGCTTAACATTAATTTAAACTTGCTAGCCTTTTGCCCATCATAAAAGCTTTCGTGTTTTTTTCCAACGTATTTCTACATGAGTGTTCTAGAAGTCTAGTAAGATCCTTAGACGAACGATCTTTTACGAAGGCCTTAAGGACATTTAAAATAGAAGCAAAACATTATCGAGACCAATTATAAAATCTCTACTTAAAAAACGCTTCCGCCTTGAAGCAAGGCAAAGATTTATGCATTGTTTTACATTCAAAGTCCTTCGGCGTATGTTTAAAATTTTATTTAAAAAAAAAAAAAAAAAACTAAATCCTATTTATTTTATCCTACAATTCTAACCAGGAAGTGATTATTAAAAAAATAAAAAACACAAACAATTATAAAAATTCTAGTGTCAAATCCTTATCCGAATTTGTCATTTCATTATTTTTTTTTTTTTTTATTTTCTTGTGTTCATTTTAGAATAAGTGTTGAAAATTCTAAAGAGCTTCCACTCAAAACAATTAGCGCTAACTTAAGCCTCAGCTTCGGACTTGAGCTTGGCAACGTAGGCAGCCTTGTGTTCGGCAATCTTGACCTTGCGTTGCTCGTTGGTGAGTTTCTTGGCGTTCCACCTCTTCTTGGTGACTCCAGCCTTCTTGGCCTTCTTGTGGGTAGGATCAGCGCGGATAGCAGAGTGGGCTTTTTTGTAGATTTCTTCAAGCTGAAAAAAAATATTCAAATAAGTTTTGATTATTGATTGTTCATAATATGGAAAGAATTGAAAAAGAGTTTTGAATGTTTGACACAAATAACAGGAAGTCTGAGGGATTGAAACCAACAAACATCGAACATAAAGGCCAAGTTGATGTGGTCCACTTTCGGCACAGCCAGTCTCTGGTTTGAGATGTGGCGGTAATTTTAAAGTGGACGTATCGACTTTTAACAAGAAAAGTGTGTAGAAGAGAATAAAAGAAAACTTACGTCGTCAGCACGGATACCCAAGTTGATGTATCGGCTGAATTGGCGTTTGAATCCCTCTTCGTCTTCTTCCTCCAAGGTGCGCATGTAATCGGCAACGTGCTGACCGAAGATATGGGCACGGTGGATGTCAGCGTTAAAGCTCTTGGTCTCAGCGGAATAACCGGGGAAACGCTTGACGGAGTGGGGAATGTTCAAACCACCATCGACAGCTCCCTTCATGGCACCGAAAACACGGGCACCAGTGGTGGTGCGGCTAAGACCGACATCCAAGTAGCAACGGAATGCTCCTGGACCATCATCGACGGGTTCAACATTGTATTCCTCGCCGGTGACTTCAGTGCAACCACCATACAGCGATTCCAAGCCCAATTTGTTAAGGATACGACGAGCTACCAACAATCCAGTGCAGTAGGCTGCCGCATAATTGGTCAAACCAACCTGTGAAATGTAAAAATTTGTTCATTAGGACCCTAGAAGGAATCAAACCAACCACACTGAACCTACCTTAACTCCGTAGGTGGGCAATTCATGAGAGTAGGCAGCGCAAACAACGCGATCTCCTTCAATCCTTGCGTATGCAATTTGGACGGTGATGTCCTTGTTGCTGAGACGTACAATCAGACGGTACTTGGGGGTGTTGTATTTGTTTTTATCTTGGAAGATCAAACGTTTACGAGCATAGTAATCGGTTTTTCCCTCACGACGCCTGCGGAATTTGACTTGATAACGCTTGAAGTATTGTTTATTCTTCACAACTTTTACGAAACCCTAAAATTATTAAAGGAAAGAATTCCATTAGGTAAAATCCAAGGCAAGGTTCGATTCCGATCATCAATTAAAAATCACAAAAATTCACAAACATCATTTAGTTTTTAAAATCACCAAAATCATATTAACATAGATTGAATGTTTTATTTGTGATTTAAGCAAGAATTTTCATTAATTTACTGACCATTTTTCACTTATTTTAAAAAGTAAAACACTACGTTAGAAAATCGCGATGTTCCACACGTAGGTGAAAAAAGAAAAGAAAGAGAGGCTCGGTGTTAGAGCGGAAGCATTTTTGGCGAGTCTCGAATTTTGCCGATGAAAATGGCAAATGAAATGCAAGTATCTTCGGGTGATATGTGGCTGTGTTCGTAGGTTGGTACTTCTTTTAGTTTGAACGTAGTCATTTGAACAAGTGAATACGTTCAGGAAAGTAATTGTCATCAGTATCAACATAATGGCAGGCTCACATTTATTGACAACCGCAAATTTGAAGATAACAGAAATGAGGGAACGTAAAAAATAGTGACATAGTAACGAATTTAAGTAAAAAACTTCATAGGCTCCTAGTTTAAAGGTCAAACTAATTTTCCGAGCTGAAAAACTTACAAAATTTTAAGTAGGAATACAATTTTGTATACTTTTCGCTAGGAGAATGTAGTTCTACCATGAAGAATAATCAGTTATTACTGCACAATCTACTTCAACTAACCTACCAGCTTCGGTAGCAGTTGGTTAGTTTTCAAATTTAATCACAATCATCAAATTATAATACGAGGTATTTATGCAACCTTAATAAATATGATAGGCCCACTCAGGACCAGTAAGGAAATAGATAAATCCATATTTAAGAATCCATGGGTCATTGGCAAGAGCTTTTCTTGGTAAGCGAGGGATTATTTATTCGCTAAATATTTCAAATATATTAGCTGTCTTGTAAAATACATGTTTTTAGAATGATCATGCAAGGAAAACCCTGTTAATTGAATTTATAATTCAATAGAAATTATGTAGTTTCTGTTTTTTCTCATCGTTTTATGCTGTTGCATGAGTACCCCTATAATATGTAATCATGCCTATGACGGAATTCACAATATTCTACTCCTTGGGAATTAGCTAGTTTTGCTGTATTCTTGCATTCGCATTTAAAGCAATTATGGAATTTGTCAGGAGGCAGGGCAATGGTAAGGTAGTTCCATAATAAGCATGAAAAACCTTATAGAAAAAAGCCAGTTACTCCTGTGTATGGTCTACAAATGTATTAAAAATGATTCGAACCAATGTATGTATTAAAATTCACACTAAAAGAACTTTTTATTTTTTTCATTTTATCACTTCCTTCACTCATTAATATCTGAAATTAAAATTTAAAAAAATCATAGCAAATCATAAAAAAAAACATGTGTGAATCACCTTATTTTCTGCCTTCTTTCTTCTTTTTAATCGATTCTCGAATTCCATTTTCGAGTATCGTTGCTTTAAGTTGACATTTGACGCATCCCTTCTGTCAAAATTTACAATCGTCTACAAAAAAAAAAAAGAAAAATTTATATTTTTCTTTAAAATCTTTCTACAAAAAATTAACAAGAGAAAAATTAATATTGTACTTATTGAAATAATGTTAAAATAACTTTGTTTCACTCACATAAAACAAAACTGAATACAAAAATACAACTTTTCCTTCCCAAAATGGGAAACGATACAAGCAAACTAAAAGGTTTAGTTATCGACAAAAATGCCATCGAAGCCAATGATTTCTGGACTCTGTACAATGCCGAGGTGCCACAAGACTCTGATTCCCTTCGTATGGTTTCTATATTTCAAGGGGAACCCATTGTTAATGGACAAGTATGGATAAGTCAAGGACCCATGGAACGAGCGGTTAAGGTTAGTCAATCGAAATGAAATTGACAAAACATATTATATACTCTAATTAATATTTTAAATAGAATCTTATGATCTATCGTCATCCATATATCTTGAGATACATCACATCCTGGGAACAAGGATCACATAAACATCTCGCTACAGAATGTGTTCGACCACTTTCCATTGCCCTACCAACGCTAACAGATATACAAGTCTGTTTAGGCCTTAGAAACGTTCTCTGTAGTTTAATATTCCTTGTAGAGCAGGTATGTTTTTTTATGAAATCAATACGAAATACGAGTGACTAACTCATTGTGTTTAGGCTCAAGCCCGTCATCTAAACATTGCCATCTCATCAATATATATCAACGGTGAAGGATCATGGCGCCTAGGTGGCTTCGAGTACGTGTGGAAGGCTAAGGAAGTCACCAAAACCCTTCTAGACCTGGCCAATGCATATCGTTACAAAGCAGCCATTGATGAAAATGAATCGAAAACCTCTGGCGACTGTATTGAGCAGTATGCCTTCGCTATTCTCTGTGAGGAGATCCTCAAACAATGCTCCTCACCCGACACACCCTATGTCGCTGACTTTCGCGAATACTGTGCCACACATTTGCGACATCAAAACGTTGCCATGCGACCCAAACTGTCTGCAGTTCTCCTTCATCCGTACTTCAATCATGAATTTGTACTGATTCATTCCTTTCTCATAGAACTGCCACTAAAGAATCCTCAAGAGAAACAAGATTTCTTCACAGGTTTAATAGATCGTCTGAGATATTTTGACGAGAACGTAGTTGGCTCACAAATTGGTAGTCTTTTGCTCTCACGAATGGTTCTTCTCGACACTACCGCCCAGTTGTGTGTGACTCCATATGTCCTGAAGACAAAATCTGAACTTTCCGCTGCCTTATTCACCAATGCCACCTACATCAAGTTTATCATTCCGAGAATTAAAGAGATTTTTTGCGTCCGCGATGCCCAGATCCGCCTGATACTGCTCGAATACTTTGGCGAATATGTAAAACTTCTTAGCAGGGAAGAATTGCAAGATCAAATTCTGCCAAATCTTCTGCTTGGCATCAAGGACACCAATGACATCCTGGTTGCCAAGACTTTGCGCTGCCTCGCTGATTTGGTTCCTCTTCTCGGGTCGGATGTGGTCATTGGAGGCAATCGGGCTAGAATTTTCGCTGATGGACGACCCCAAGCGCTACCCGACAGTACAAGTCATTGGGTCGAACCTCGTTCAATCACCCCCGTGATGGGTGGAGGTGAATTTATGGTCTCAGGGAGTCCTTTACCGGACAATGTTGATGTGAGTGGAAGTTACAACTCACTAGGCGAGGTAAATGGGGTAGTTATGCCACAACGCCTGAGTCCGGATGGTGGGGAAGATGTTCATAATGGAACCGATGGTGAAATAGACGAAGATGCCTGGAGTGATTGGGAGAATGAAGAGCGACAAGAAGCAGCCCCACCCGTTGCAATCGAGAGCCTTATCATAGAGCCTCTACCTGCTGTTACCTCATCGTCGTCGGTTGTCCAATCACCTCGAATATCCCTATCGGACTCCTTTAAGACCTCATCATCAAATTCTGTAGTTGCTACACCAAAGATCATCGACGATATTAGCGAGTTGGACATTAAGGTTCAGAAAGTGCCCGGCAGTGGAAACGAGGACATTGACTTCTTCAAAGACATGGAACCTGTCATTCAAAGGAGCACAACTACAATCATTCCTGAAGCTCTGCTTAGCAGCACAAACACTGACGAAAAACTGCCATCGTTTAATAAATCAAACATCGCCACCGTCGTCGTTGAAGATGTCAAAGTTGACAGCAGTAGATTTGAATTTAAAGCACCTGAGCTAGAGGAACCAACAGCTGAAGCTGGATGGGGAGATGACGACATCGATGACTGGGGACAATAGTGTTATCGAACTCCTGAACAAAGGCATTTGTTTTACTTTACTTTTTTTTCTAAAATATTGTGATTAAGTTGATAGATCTTGTTTTTTGTGTTTAGTTTAAGAGATAAATGTTTGGTTGAAAAAAAAACAAAACAAAATGTAGCATCATGTAATATATAAATAATACAAAAAAAAATATATCGTAATTGTAATTGAATGAATCCCGAAACATATAAAATTATATATATAAACGATTTTACAAGCAGAATAAATAAAAATTAAATTTAAATAAAAATTTATTGTTAGAAATATTTAAACTAAAGTTTTTTTCTTTTGTCTTTTGTACGATTTTATAATTCAATGTCTTCCATAAAAAAAAAAAACAGTCTCTAGATTTCCAAGCTCTCTCTCCTCCAAAGAAAAAACGCATTCACCCCAAATATTATGTATTCTTTTGATTTTTATATCCAAGTTTCATGATTATATTATTGATTCTTGTAAATAGACATTCTCGGGAATTACTGGGGAATCTTCCTTCTAATTTTTTTTTGCTATCGATAATCTCTCCCAGGGATAAAAAAAATGTATGAAATGACACAGAAATTCATAGTTTAGTCCCGATCAAATGCCGTTTCCATCGGGAGTCTGAAAGCATCCTGAAGTCTTCTGAAACTGTTTTATTGGCACAAAAATGACAAATATGGCACAATAAAACAGTTTTAAAAGACTTCTGGATGCTCCCGGACTCTTCTGGACGTCCAATCGAAAACGACATAAAATTAAATTAGGAAAATTTTACTCACGATAATTCCTTTATGAAGTACCTTGACTTGCACGGCAAATAATGGCCAAAAATGGAAAGCTATCTATGCTAGATATTGGGCCGTATGCGTTCAAGCGGTTACCCTAAATTTTAGAGTATTTCGATGAGATCACTCTGAAAAGTGGGTAAACCGCTTGAACTCATCTTTTTGCATACGATCCAATATCTTAATAGACCTTAAAAATGTTTGGCAAAGTTTATTTTATAAAATGTTAAAAAAATTTCGTGCTAAAAAAAATACAGAATAAATATTGAATATTATATTAGTTTAATTGAATAGGCACCCTTTCACTCACGATATAGCATGTGGACTTTTGTCATTTTGATTTTAATGAACATTGGTTTATTTTTATTAATTTTTGTAAGTCTACCATTATTTTCACAGGGTATTTTGGCACTTGTTGCACAATATTATTTGACACTTCTAAAAATACACCTTTCCACCTAATATATTTGAATGCGGACTCTTCTGATCCCGTATTTTCATTACAATTTTAAATTTCATACCAAATTTTATTACTGTACGACTGTTTTAAAAAGGTTTGAGCTAATATTTTAACTATTGCGCTATATTCATCATTGCGAATATATTCATCATTGCATAAAAATGACAATAACTTAACCGTCCTCAAAACGACATAGTGTTGGCCTTAATTATTGGATCTAGCATTTCAAAAAAAAAAACCTTCAAATCATGTCTCATATGGATGGATTGTATTTACAAAATTCTTCAGCTTGATAGACCTTTACAACGCCTCCTACTCCCCCTCTTTAATGGAGTTGAAAAAGAAAGTCAATCGAATGATTTTGGGTGACTTTGGACCTTTAAAAGAGGGTGACTTTATGCGTCGATACCAATCATAACAATTCATGAACTTATTATTTTGACCATGTTCCTGCTAAATTTCCTATCTTTCCTTGTCTAAAAGTTGTTTTTAGCACATAGAAGACTTGCTAGGTAGCGAAAAATAGCACAAAACTGATTTTTCTGGGATGTTGTTATAGGATAAATACTAGTAGTGTCAATCCATGTGTGCAGCTTGGAAAGATTCATGCTAACTGTATTGGTGCACGAAAGACCTACTTTGAAATGTTCGGTGGGTTTTTTTAATTTTTAAAAAAAGGCACAAGGCAATCGTAGCTTGTACGTTTTACAGTTTCTAAGTAGAGCACAAAAAAAAAAAAAATTTAAATTCTAGGAGTCTTCCAGTTACAAATCCTTTTGATGTAAATTTAACTCTTAACACCATTATTTACATAATTTAATGACAATGAGTCTTATATCAAGGCAATACGACTACCATGGCGAAAGTTATGTTATGTCATGTAGCTTCTTATATTATTTATGAATTTATGAGTTCGAACTGTTAACTAATTACCAAAAAAGTACCATAATTTTCATCATTGTAGTCGTATTGTCTTGAAGTCTCATTGAACTATCCAATTGTCTTGAAATTAGTCTCATTAAATTACCCATTAAAAAATACATTTAAATCATTTTACTCTGCTTGAAAGGCGCCTAGGAATATAATTTGATTTTTTTTTGGGAAAATTGCCCATTTTTAAAGCTTTAGAGCTGCGTTTGCATTTTAATTATAGCATTTTTTTATTATTAATCTTCTGCCTTTTCTATTGGTGAATCACCTTTAAAAAGTAATAAACTAAAAACTAAGAAAATCTGATGTAACACGAATTGTTTGTCTTGTTTGACTGGGATAAATTAATTTGTAGTATTTATTAATTCTTTTTGGATGAATGTTTGTTGTTGTATGAGTTTTTATTTGATAAATATGTGTTAATGATAGAAGGAGAATTATACAAAGATGGTTCACTGTGGCGTATACGTAACATTTTTTTCTATAGACAAATTTAAACAACTAACTTAAATTTAAAGAAAATGCTCATTAACAAAAACAAAATTCAGCCAATTACCGTAAATTGTGTACCAGTATATCCATCAATGTGAGCCTACACTTCCAGGAGTTTTATTTTCTCAAATATAATAAAAATACTACTAATATTTGACCTTACATTTTATACTGCATTAAAAGGGTTACTACAGTCTGTCAAAGCTATTCAAATCCAGAAATCTAACCATAACTTCAAAACTGCTGCTGTACAGGACCATGGTCCTGCCAGTACTCATGTTTGGATCCTAGACTTGGGTGCTTAGCAAAAGGCACTGTGACCTCTTAGCCGCGTTCGAGAGAAAATTCTTACAGAGAATTCTTGAGGAAGGACGATTCCGGAGACGGTACAATCATGAGTTGTACGCAATCTACCTTGAGGCAGACATAGTGACAAAAATTAAGCTCGGTAGACTTTGGTGGGCAGGGCACCTAGCTCGTATGAACGAAGAGGAACCTGCTCGGAAAGTCTTTTGTGGTACATTATATGGTAGACGGCAGCGTGGTAGACCATGCTTGCGCTGGAGAGATGTCGTATACCAGGACGCCCGAAGCCTTGGGGTGCGTAACTGGATGGCGTTGGCTCGAGACCGGGATAGGTGGAGAGACTTGTTGAAAGAGGCCAGGACCGGACCCCGGTTGTCGAGTTGATGATGATGATGACAAGGGTCATGACAAAAATTTTCATATTAACTTTCAGTACTTACTTTAATTTTATCAACAAATGAACTAAGGGCCAATTTATTTCACCTTTGATTGTCCACTTATACAATTTTTTTTTTCTCCAGAGAATCCATAGTTTGAGTTGTTAATCATGGATTAAACTAATCAACCGATTTACGTCAATTGCGGTGCCATTTAACTAGAACCTCTCAAAGCTATGCTAAAAACTTAAGGTGCTGCGAACAAACTAGCCCTAATATTTCTTTTAAATTCGTGAGTCATCGATTCACTAAAAATTCAGGAACTTACAACCATAATTATTTTTTTCTCCGAAATTCAAAACAAACCACTTTTTCATAAATCATCTTTTCTTGTATATTCTTTTAATAGTAATTTTAAAAATGTTTTTTTTTTCATTTTTTAATTTTTTTTAGGTTATTAATATTTTTTTCAATTTTTATGATTTTGTTTTTTTTTTTTTTAAATAATTTACATTGTTTTTTATGTAACTTTTTTTATGTTTTTTTTTGGTTTTTAATATAATTCTTTTTATTGTTATTTTTTAAAAGGGAAATTTCTTTTTGTTTTTTTTTTTTTAATTTGAATAATTTTTTGTTGGATGTGTGTGTGTTTTTGTGTCTGCTTTTTGTTTATATAAGGTATATTATGGTATGTTTTTTTGTTTTTTATTTTTTCAAAAAAATTCACTACGTTCTTTTGTTTTTATTTTGTTTTTACTACAAATATACGTTTTATATATTTTTTTTTGTTGTTTGTCAATTAATTTTTATTATTATGTTTTGCATATATTTATATATATATAATTAGTAAACGATTTTCATTTTATGCGCAAAAAATGCAAAAACTACTCTCTGGCAAAAAGGTTTTTTTTTTTTTATTATTTTTTTGTATTAATTTTTTGTTTTTATTTAAATTAGTTGACTTGTTTGCAGCTGCTTGGTATTATTATTTTTTTTTTTTATTTAAGAAATATTTTATGTAAATATAATATTAAATATATTATATTAATATATTAAATATTTATTCAATAAAAAGTGCAAATAAGTTGAATTGTGATTTTGTCGCGCAAGTCAAGGGTTTTCTTTTGTTATTTTGTTTGTAATTTTTTTTTATTTTTTTTTTACAATACGAGCGGAAAACAGAAAATTTTAATTAAATGACAAAAATAATGAAAAATATATGGAAAAGCAAATAAAAGGGATCAACTTCACAAACTAACTTTTTTCGAAGTTTGAGAAATAGACCCCTGGTTTGGTTGTTCTACTTCACAAGCAGGATTGCCGATAAAAAGAATGGTTTATATAATAGATGAGTGTTTTTTAATGTTTATTATACTCATATGAGAAAAGTTATATGCCTACTCGTACATCTTTGGAATGCTATTCAAATGGTTGAAAGGTTTAAGAATTATGTGTGGGTACATCCGCAAGTTTAACGAACTCAATATTAAATTCAGTTATTAATGCTTCCTTTCTATAACAAAACTAAAAGTAGAACTATGTTGTGGGTTATCGTAAATAGAAATTTTTCTAGGAATGTTTCATTCCTCCGAAATTTGGGAACCTTAATGACGAAGGAATGCTTTCCTCGTAATTTATTGGAATCGTTTACTACCATTTTTTTGTTCCTTCTAAAAAAATACTAAGGGGATCGCTAGAAAAATCCGGGGGAACAAATTCCCCTGGAGATTTTCAATAGAGCCCATTGTGTCAGAAGCCTGATTTAGTGGGCGTACGAAACCGAGTGAATTAAAAGAATTAATGTAATAGCGCGTTTCTTTGGGCTACTCTGCAGTATTTCGAACTACTTTCCACTAAAAGTTGAAGTAGTTGAATGCAAGCAGAGGAACACATTAATTATCACACTCATGATGACAAATCTGTTCTATTCATGCACTTCGGCTTTTAAAGGGAAACAATAGGCACTTTATTTCCTGAAGGCTAGTTTTCAGCGTGCGAGAAAAAGCACACGTTTAAAGCAAATTTTAGCAACTGTTGTCTACTAATTTGTATGATATTTTTAAGTTAACATCTTCCAATCACCGTAACCAACTTAAATTTCTTTTAGTAAAAGAGGCTAAGAATGCAATTTATTTTTTTTGCATGCAAGACCTTTGCTTTGATTTATAATAACAAAAATTATTATAAAAGACAAAGATTGCGTTGGCACATAAAAAAAAAAAAAAAAAAGTTGAGCAGAAAAGATAGCAAACAGTTTTGAATTTTTAAGTTCAGATTTGTTTTGATAAGGAATAGGAATGTAAGCCCATCATTATGAATATCAAATCTAACGTTCGCCTAAATGCTAACGTTCGCTTTTTGTAATACAACGGTAATGAAATTTGCTTGGGTTTTGACACTTAAAGCGAACTTAATGTAAAATAAGGGCCTTAATTGGGTCTCCGACTAAGTACAAACTGATTTTGTCATTTCTTCGTTGCATTTTACTACAGAGACGTTAATTTTTTTCTTGACTATTAGAGATGGTTGATTTTTTTTAGTTCTGCACTCGTTCACTATTTATGTGACTAAAAGAAATTGATAGGCTTGCTGAACAAGGGCAGGGGCCTTACTATGTAACTTGATGCTACTGTTGGATATATTCAGAAGATAATTTTGTCTGTAGATTCCATCCAAACGACAAATCTAGTATCAATTCAACAACTTCAAATCCTCTAAATATAACCCAACGAAGAAGTTGGCATGTATGGGCTTTTAAATGTTTGTTTATTGCGGAATTAAAGAAAGACGATTTTGCGAATTCGGACCCTTTTTTATAGAATCGAATTACATAGTTGGGCCCCAGATACTTTGAATTTTAATTGAATGATGGAAGTTGGCAATCAATCAAGCCAAGCATGAAATCTAATACATTGATTTATCTAAAGAAAGATTTGCGTCGGAGATTAAACAAAACAATAGACATATATAAGAAACATTCCATAAAATTGTCACTGTCTAGTAAATACGTTGTAGGTAACTCCTAAAACATTGTCCTCCAGAAAAAAAGCAGTTCAGTTCAAAGATTCTTGTGATGTTTCCCACCTTTGAAACATAGGAACATGAATGTTGAAGGTTTGCCGAATGACTTATGTTCGCTTTTTTCTAAAGAAAATACTTAAACATTAGCCTGTTGACAAAAAATTAACTATAAGTGCACTTATAAAAAGTGTATTTGTTGGTTTCACTTCATCTCCATTTCATGTACCTTGTACTCTTCATTGTAAAGATTCTTCGAACTCAACTAATACAAAATTGTTCATTGACCAATACGCGTTTGACAAAACATGATGACCGTTAAGGTCAAGGAAGAGCTTCTCTTAACTGTGTCATTTCTTGTACATATATGTTTCGTATTAACAACATCAAGTTTATGTTAAAAGAATTCAAGTAAAGAATTTAAGAAAACAATCTTATTTCACAGTTTAAGAGCGAATAACATAATGAAAAGAGACAATCGACAACTTGCTGCTAACAACATTTATAAAGAACCTTTGAGGTCCTTTAAGGGTCAACCAAATAAACCAGAAAAACGGAAATTAAAAATAAAATTAAAGAAAAAAAAAAAAAAAAAGAAACTCACACAAGGCTCTCAACTATCTGTAGATTTTCTCCTCTCAATCCAGTGTTTTTTTTTTTTTTTTGTTTTTATGGGCTTGTTGTTTGAATTAACAAAAATAAGAAAATTAAAACATACATCAAGCGTATTATATAATGTAATATTTTTGTTTTGTTTTTATTAATTCTAAATCTTGTTGTTTTTTTTTTTTGTTTTTTTGATTTTTTTTTCAAATGTTGTTTTCAATTTGAGTGTTTTCTGGTTCACTTCCCATTTTTTATATTCATGTTTTCTTTTTATCTTTTCTATACACAATGCACGCTCTTCTTCTTCTCTACATTTTTTTTGTTTTTTGTTTAGTTTTGTAAATGATTAACATATTCAATGATCGCGAATGCAAGAGAAATTAAATGTATAACAAAGTAATAAAAAAAACTAAAGTTATGAGTAAAAACTAAAACATAAGTGTGTTTTTTTTTCAAATATTTCATCTTTTTTTTAATAGAATAGTTTTTTTTTTGTTTTGTTTTGTATTTCTTTTTTTTTTTTTTTGTTTTTTGTTTTTCTTTCTTTTCTTGTTTTTTAAAATTTGTTTATTTTAATTTTTACATGAATCCATCAATTCAACTCCTTGTCTTCTAAGTACTTGTATTCAAATGTGAATCCTTCCTTTTTGCGTTGACTCCATTTCTCATAGTCGAAGTAGATGTACGTACCCTGGGTAGCAGAAATTTAGATGTTAAGTGTGAATTTATTTCAATAGAGTTTTATTGCTTACCTGTTCGTAATCATCGTTAATAATTTTTGGTTCCTCGTGTCGTTGGAACCACATCATGTATTTCGTATGGAAACGCCAACTTTGCTTTTTCAAAGCTTTAGCGGCTAGATACTGTGCCTTGGATCCTTCCATGTAATAGAATACAAAAAATAGTGTTTCGGTTGATAGACGCTGGAAAAATTCCACTGTATCATAGTGGGGTAGCTGAGACTGCTCCAGGGATTCAATTGAATTGAAGAGAAAAAAGACAAAAAAAAAAAAAAAAATAAACATTCATCATCACATAGCGTGGAATAGATATATTTTATATAATTTTTAAATTTACCTGCGGGTAGTGGGGTGGCGTCTGTACTGGATTCCGATGAATGTACGTTGTCAACTTCTCCGAATCACTTGGCATTGGCAGATGATAGTATGCAGCTTCCATCATTTGGAATTGCAATTGATGATCCTTGTGTAATGGTGAAGGACCAAGTGGCGCCACACCCAACAGCGGTGGGATGTGGGCTTCATTTGTCGGCTTACTACTTATAACGCTGCCAGTGTTATTTTGTCCAACAATACCGCTTGTCAGACTAACAGTACCCTGGCCGGATGTTGGACCATTCGTGGTGCTATTATTGGCAGTTGTGTCTGTTACGGCTGGTGAGAAATGCTGAGACTGTTGTTGTTGTTGTTGCTGCTGCTGCTGTTGTTGTTGTTGTTGCTGTTGTTGTTGTTGTACCTGCTGCTGTTGCTGCAGTAATCCTTGTTGTTGCTGTTGCCTTGTGTCCACATTTGGACCTTGCGCTAGCATATTCGTTTCTGACCCAGATCTATTAATTGCGTCTTGGGCCATTGTTTTCAGTGTGGACATGGTATCGGTACTGTTTTGTGTACCAGACACAGATACATTTAATCCCTTGCTGTTGTTGTTATGGTTGAGTGGGCCGTTCATATGTTTCGGGGATAGCAAACCGGGCGATCCTCGGCTGGTGTTGTTTGTTAGAACACTTGTCACATTCGCAATGCCATTGGGTGAAATGCGATTTGCAAGGCTGTTGCTGTTGTTGTTGTTACTCGGGGCATTTATAACTAGAGGCGCTCCTGAATCCACCGAAACTCCTGATGTCACTGCATTGCTGCTTGTGTTTCCTATGCTGGTATTATTGGAAGTGTTGTTATGCGTTGTTGAGGAATCTAAAACGAAAAATAATGACTAAACATTCAATATGATGTTTTAACTAAAAGGACTTACCACTTGTTTGATGTGAGGAATTCGTTTGAAGATTTGTATGTTGCGGCTGTTGTTGTGCATTTGATCCAACAATCGATGCAACTGTTGGCGCTGCCATTGTGTACGATGTTGCGGGATGCACTGGGCCATTTTCCAGGTGTGCTATAAAGTTCATTAAAAAAAAAAGTATAAATTAGCAAAACAGAGGAATTTTATATATATTTATTTTTTGGTTAACAAACATGTATTGTTCTTAGCTACAGCTGCAAATGCAATTGGTGGTGTGGCTTGAATCACAGATTGGGCCTGAATTATCGTCGACGAATTCAAACTAGGTGCATTAGAATGTTGTTGTTGCTGCTGTTGTTGTTGGAGCGTCGCCGATGTTGTATGCTGTTGTTGCGCTGAATTCACCACGGACGTCGTCACATTTGATTGCAAACTATTCGCCAAACCGGACGCATGGCTCGTCTGTTGCTGATTTTTACTAGGCGTTGAACTTATTAGGCTTTTATTTGGCTGCTGCTGCTGCTGTTGTTGCGATATTTGCGCCGCCGTTGAGTTATTTAGGTTGTTCGATGTTGCACTGTTGTTAAGATTCGAATCTCCTCCCGCCCCAGCAGCTGCTTTACCGCTGGTGTTGTTGTTATTATTGGCTCGTACAGCTGTGGGTTTAACAGGTTGCTAAAAAAAAATAGAAAATTTTATTTATTATAGCACATTTGGGTATTTTTGTTGTTGATCAATTTAAACTAACTTTTGTTTTGCTACTGGCATTGGTGTCGTTTTTATTGCGCTTATCGGCTGACGCTACACCCGCTGCCACCGCCGCTACTGCTGCTGCTGTTATATCAACAGACGTCGAATCACTGCTATAGTTTAGATTATTCGCATTGTTTGTAGTGCTACTGCTGCTGGTTGTTGTATTGCCCGTACTGCCACTGCAGTTATTCAGCTGTTGCGACGAGGGTGGAGGCGATTGAACAGGACTGCCACCAGACGCTATGCTACTTGGCGAGCCGCCAGTTTCATTACTGTTGTTACTGTCTGTTGTTGCTAATGATGATGGAATACCAAGGGAAACACCTTCTGTTACCATTTTGTTTGCATTTTTGTTTTTTATTTTTTTTTTTTGGGAGTGGATTTGGTATGTGGTTGAGAAAATGCATGGTAATTAGTAAATGTACACAAATGAGGTAGTAAATCAATTGAAAACAATGTGTATGCTTAAAAATAATGATGAAAGCAAATAAAGAAATATATCTTACCGGTGCCTGATAATTCAACTTCATCCAAGCCAATAATGTCATCGTAGATAAACTCGTTCTCTTCGAAGTCGGGCTCTTGCGAGGATTCAATGTAGTATTCAACATCATCCTTGATTTTATTCACCTGAAAGGACCATACACACTTAATGAGAGAAAAAAAAAATTGTAAATAGTTTTGATCTTTTTTTTTTTTTGTTTTTTTTTTTGAAGACATTATTGGACAATTCAATTGGATTTTATTTGCTTAGTCATTGGATTTGACTACTTTTTTAAACATTAAACACTTGGAATGACAGAGGTGTTAAACATGAGGAAAGAAGATGAGATGAAGATGTGAGCTTCGTGTTATAATAATTTATGATGTAGTTGAATGAGCATTATGACAAAAGCGCATTGATCAATATGTGGTGTGTTGTAGCCTTGAAGCAGATATTAAATACGTGAATACTTTCATTTCAGACATGGCATTTATTCCAGGCAAAACAAATTTGTTTAATTGATTAAAAATTAGTTTTATTGACGAAGTGTCGAAGTTTTATGATAAAAGTGTCGACAAATTAGGAGTGCACAGCATTAGTTGATCCATTTCCGTATTTTTCTTGTCATAGACATCGTTATGAGCAACAAAGAGCATATATTTCATATTCCGATGAAACAGCGTTTAAAATATCATCTTGTTTTTGGTTCTCTGACTTGGATTTCATTCTCATGGAGTAATACATTTTCAAATTCTTACCGCCTATATTTCAGCAACACTAACTCGTTTTTTTTTACAATTAGCTGACTCAACAGAGCATTATAAGTCAACTATCACTTTGTGAAAAAATAATTTTGAGGTTATTAATTTAACCTACATTATGTTCTTCAATACATGGTAAATTCATCCTTGATTTTGACAGGAAGATTAAAAGGC
This sequence comes from Meliscaeva auricollis, assembly GCA_948107695.1. Classification (NCBI taxonomy): domain Eukaryota; kingdom Metazoa; phylum Arthropoda; class Insecta; order Diptera; family Syrphidae; genus Meliscaeva; species Meliscaeva auricollis. The sequence goes on along the minus strand of OX403619.1, from coordinate 45,777,998 downwards.
ACTTATTTTAAATATTTTGTTTTGTAGTAAAAGAATTTTGTTAAAATTCGGCAAGAATTTAAAACAAAAGAGATCATCAAGAAGTTCATATTGCTGGAGAATACCTCTCGGGATTTGAACAGTTTTAACAATATTGACAAAGAATTTTATTAAAATTCCAGGAAAATAAAAAAACTTGATCGAAGGGTGGATGAAGTGGCGCGAAAACTCTGCCATCTTCTGTGACCGAAAAATGCCCCCTAAAATGAAAGGAAAGCTCTATACTGCAGTTGTTTGCCCAGCACTTACATACGGTTCACAATGTTGGACAATGTACAGAACGTATGAGAGTAAGCTGACAGCAGCTGAGATGAAGATGCTTCGTATGACAGCAGGAGTAGCAAAGCTTGATCGAATCAGAAGCAAGAAAATCCGAGGAAGCCTTCACGTCAAAAACACCATCTTGGATAAAATACAGCATGACCGTTTAAGCTGGTACTGTCATGTACAAAGGCGAAACCCTGAGAACCCAGTTCAAAAGGCGATCGCTTACGACGTTCCAATGCAATCGCGAAGAAGAGGCAGGCCCAAAAACTCATGGAGAAGACAAATGCAACAACAACTGCATTCAGTTGGCCTTAGACATGGAACAATTCAAAATCGAGAAGCCTGCCGACGTTTCCTGAGGTCAACCCGGCGAACCCCACATGCGGAGCCGTAGTGTGAAGCAGTAGAGTGGGAGAGTTGTGACCCCATCCGAGATCATGACTATCGTCGATAATGGAGAAGAAGAAGATCGTTTCGCTATTTAAAATAACGCGCGAAGCTTTAAAATTCTTGGGAATAGTTTAAGGTCGGAATTTTCTTTAAAAATACTTCAAAGAATTGACAAATTTCTTTTTGGATCTGCTGAAAAAAAATTATGTTAATACCTTCCTTGGTCGCGCTAAAGTCGTGCTCAGCGCATGTTCCTCCGAATAAGATTTTCAAGCGAAGGTCTTTATATAGTTTTAAATCTCTTTTGACATGAACTTATCTTTGATGTACATATATTTATTAAATATCGATTAGTTTTAAATTTGTTGAAAATTTTATAAAAAAAAAAAATAAAAAAAAACTCGTTCAGAGTTGAAAAACCGAAAATAGAAACTCGTTGAGAGTTCGAAGAAAACAAAAGACGTTCGGTAAAGTATTTTAATTGTTTTATTTCAATAAGATGAACTTGTTAAGTTCTAAATGGCTATGACGAACTCGGTGCCAATCTTGAAATAACTTTGCCCAACTAGCTCCAACTTTTAAACAAACTCGTTCCTAGTTTCGAAGAGGGATTGGATTCGTTCAGAACTTGAAAGTTAGGATGATTTTTTTTGTTTTTAACAGCTCTTAGAATTTTCATTTTTTGTCTCTAAAAATTTTACTTCTAGAATAATTCAAATGGCATGCATTGTCCAGAGGTCAAATACTCAAAACCAATGGTTTGAATAATTCTAGTAACAAATTTTATGATTTTGTTGTTAACTTCTTTTTATTATTAGAACAACATTGTGTAAATTCATAAACGCATCGCTGCATAGTGATGCAAATTCAACCTTCTCAAAAATTTGGCATTTCTTTTTGAGGCAACTGTTCACTACTGATGCACAAACCTCAAAGGAAAAGAATCAATAAAATTCTTGATGCGTGGATGCTGCTGCATCAAATTCAAACAAATCTACATGATTTTTAAGTCCTCCTATGACAAGGCAATGCGTTTGATTTTAAAAAGTAATAAAAGGAAAAATAGTGTTGTTCTATAAGGTTTAGATTTTTTTCGTTAAAAAAATAGCAGTATTCATGAAAAGGATAAGACATCATGGTTCCCTGAAGAATGATCCATCAAACCATTTGGTAAATGGGTCCTACACCGTGGTTAAGATGGAATCCCGCGCTATTGTGTTGGACCAACCATTTTTTACGGTTTTTCCGTACACCTAGCCACGTATTCAGCATTTGGTCGACGTCGAATGTATTTACTGGAATCAGAGCTGCCATACAGGACGATTTAGCTTTCCCCCGTCCAGAAGAAATTCCACCAATACTCAAGGGGCTCAAATAGTTCATAAACTGAATTGTTTTGGCAAAGTTTTTTTTTTTTTTTTTGTGTGAAGAGGGAAACTTTTCTTGAGATTATTTACTCTTAATATTCTTCGGAATGCTTCTACACTTGGCCTTAAATTTAGATAGAATTTTTTTATTTTTATTTCAGTGGTATGCAATCTTTCTTTCTATTTTTAGGGAAAACCCCTTTCTTCAGCCCCGGAATTCAGGTTTTTCTTTAAAATGTTTCAGATTTGAAATCATTTTTGTAAAAATACGAAGTTTTTCTTTGAATCTCAGTACAAGTTTTTAAATCAGAAAGAAATTGGAGAATGATTTGTTTCTCCGGAGTGCAATACTTATTGCTGTCTATTCTGTCAGCTATGAGTATAAATACGAAAACACTATGGGGTAAAAAGGTTTCCTTGAAACTTTAAAATTAGTATAGTTTAAGTATTGCCAGGATCTAAACAAAATGCAGAATTACCAAAGCTCGCAATTTGCTAAAATACCGTTATATGATGCCTTTTTTTTCTGGAAATGTAAGTGAAAATATTCTAGTACCAGTTAAGCAGTTGAAGGTTGGTATTTATTGCTCATTTCTTAACTTGTACTATAATATTATCAAAAAAGCTTTTACTGCAAGTATTTTAACCGTAACTGCGGCTTTTTAAATATTCACTCTTCACATAATGTGTGCCAAATTATATTTTGGGAAAAATCGAGATCTCTAACTAGACTATAAGCAGTCATTCAAGTGATTTAATTTGTATTTATTTCTTCTTAAAAACAGTTGACTAATGTAAACAAATATGTTTAATCATAATCTTTCTACATGAGAAAGATATGAGCTAATCAAAAATAGCTAACAAACGTTGAATAAAAGATTGCAATTTGTCTTATCATTTGACCTCAGCTATAGTAAAAAAGTGTTTTTGACTGCTATATTTACACTAGGTAGGTAGTCTGTTATCCACGAACAATACAGACATTGATAGGATCTATTGCTAATAAATGTGTTTAACATTTATAAGTCTTTTTCTAACAAAGCTGTTAGAATTATGTTAAAAAAAATAATAAAAGGAGAAAAATAATGGAATTCTGTAGGTCAACGAAGTGCAATCGGAAGAAATCGTTACTCCTTTGAGATCCATTTTGAGAATATAAACAAAACAAAAAAAAATAATAATTAATTCTTTTAAAAAGTTATCTTCTCTCGATTCTTCTTGAGTTTTTTGGGATTTTTGTTTGTTCACGCACAGTATGCACACTACAACACACATACAGAGAGAGAGAAGAAAAAAAAAATTGGACTTGCCTACTTACAATGTTGTGTATATTTACCTGCTCTGCCTCAACACCATCGTTATCAAGCAATCGCAGTAGGGTCTCCAGTTTTGTTACATGGAATTTATGCCGATCTAATTTTGATCGCAATTCATCCATGCGATCTTGTTTATCTCGATCTAATCGTTTCTTTTTGCCCGCTAATAACGATTCGATTTCACTTTCGTATTGATCGATTTGTATTTGCAGTGAACTAATTGAACTGGTTAGCCAATTGCGTGCTTCATCTTTGATACGCTGAGCTGGATCCATTTTTTGTGCCGCCCCCAGGCCTTCTTTCGAATAGGCTTTGGTTTTTGTCTCTCGTTCCACGATTTTAAATCTTTCCATTTGCTAAATTTTAAATATTTTTTTTTTTTTTAAATTAAGAAATTAAAAAAAAAAAATAAATTAAAAAAACAAAACAAAAAATATATAAATAATTTATTGTCATACTGTTTCGATGAGACGCCGATTTTCTAAGAGGGCGCTTTTATCCTTAATCTCAGCGGACGCAATCCATGATTTAATCTGATCGCGAAGCCGCTGCAGCTTTTTGATCTCCTTTTTAAGATCCGCTTCATATTTCTCCTGCAAATGATAGAAATAAAATTATGCAATCAAAATTGCTAAGGAACAAGTAGAAGTATGAATGCTTGATGTTTTACCTTCTGATTACTGTTTGTTGCATTGTGAACTTTTTTCCAAATATCTTCGAATGTTTCGACTCCTTCAGCGACCTTTTTCAGACACCTATCTATCTCTCCTGTTAGAATAAAGAAAAAAATAAAATATTATGATTAGAATATGAGTCAAATTGATTATATTAATTCAATAGAGTAAGAAAATGTTAAACTCGGGGCTTTTTTTCAACAAAATAATGCAATGGCTAAAAATAGGAAATCTAAATCATATAAATGATTTCAGGTTTCAGTTTATTTTTACATTTTAAAGGGATTTAAGTTATATTGTGAAATTAGTACCCACGTCAAACTTACTTGCAAACGTAAGTTTAAAATTATTCAGTGATTAAGCATTTTAGTTGAAGGGTATCTCAATTAGTTACTCAATGAGATTTAGAAAAAAAATGTTGAAAAAAAACGGAAAGATCTCCCAGAGTTCATGACGCACTTTAAGGGAAAGCGGTTCGCAACTCAAAAGATAATCTTGGATGACTTTTCAAATTGTTTGAAAACAAATTTTCATCAATGTTCTTTATTTTTATTATATTATTTAAAACTAGGATAGCTAACTAATAAATTAGCGGGGGAGTCTCTCTAAAATGAGACCATATTTTGCACAAATATAGAAGATAGATCTGAGCCTTTGCGATCCCAAATTTTACTTTGCTTAAACTGTGACACAATTTTTTTCCACGTGCGATATGTAAACTTATTCTAAATCAAAATATATAAAAAAAAAATTAACTTGGTCAAGTTTGGATCTAGAAAGTTCTTAAATATAATGAAAATCAAAAGAGGAGTGCTCCGTTTTTAATAGGGTTATTAAAACGCTGGCTGTTTGAAAACCGCTTTAGACATTATCTAACCTTATTACCGATGTCGTTTGTACTAAAACGACAAGAAAACTAAACGCTCTAGAAGCGACAATTGGTGTTTTAGTACAAATTGAACTTCTGCATTCTCTTTGCTTTTCATTTGTTTTCCCATCTTGCTGTGAAATGTTTTACTAAGCCGTCAATTGTGGCATCTAGATCCAGTCGTTTTCTTTTCGTTTTAGTACAAATGACATCAGTAATAGGGGTGAATACATTTTTTACTTAACCATCAATTGTAACTTCAATAGTTTAGTACAATCGACATCGGTACTCGTGGGCTCTATGGGCAACCGTTCGGCAGGTTTTCCAAGCTTAAATGTCAGTTCCCCAAAATGTTCAGTCCGCATGTACCAAGTTAAAGGAATTTAACTGATATCAAAAATACACATAAGCAAGGCGCTGCACAACAATGTTATTTTAATCGAACATTGCACTAACCCGAATAACGAACACCGAAACTTCAAAGCCGCCTTGGATTTTCATGGGTTTCATTCTTTTATTGTGTTCTGCCTTTAACACTTCCGTTGTTCGTTGTAGAGGCAAGAACTAAGGTCATATAATGGCCTTAAGGCCATTAAATTACTTAAATGCAGTTTAAGACCCCTGAGAGGTAGACTTTTTCTTGCCGTCTTGAATTAGCGAACTAAATCTGGATTCAAAAAACACGATATTCTGTATTCTATTTGGATCTATTTTGATAATCGAAATACATATTTCGAACTTCGTCTTTAGAGAGATAGTCTTTGTGGCGACACAAGTATATAAACTTTACAGAGTTTTCTATCTTGGAAGCCATTTCAGCCATCACGTCATATTAATCATCCCTGTCATGCGGTATGGATATTGTCAAAATGAGACAGAAATATGCTAGATAAAAGGATTATTTGAGTTAGTGTGCATCCGGGACGTAAAGTGCCATCAGAAGTATGAAGGTTATTGAACGATTGGTCAACTATGGTTAATGATAATGGCATCTCCCTACAATAAACTAACAAAAATTGTAAAAGCTTTTAACTGTGTGTGTTATAATAAAATTTAAAGGTTGTAGTTAGGGCTATTTCACGAGTAACTCTATTATAAGCTTCTTTTACCGAAGAGCATAGAATCAACTAGCATGTTTATAAGTTCATACAAGTTTAACTGTTTGATTTGTTAAGCTTAAGGCTTACATTTTTCTACACATTTTTGACGATTTTTAATGTCAGAAGTTAAGCCCGATCCACACTATATTGATCAACACGGTCAAACGTTTCAAATTCATAAATTTAATAGTAAAACTATTCTAAAGTGTCTAAACTGATGTGTATGTGTTATGCCAAAGCCTACACGTTAAATTATGAGCTATGGATAAGTTAAACTATTCAGTGCCTATATTGATTTGGAACGCATATTGAACGTGTTGGTCAACCTAGTGTGCATGTGCCTTTACGAAGAACACGTCTTTATTAAATTTTCTTATACATTGTGGATCAGACATATTAATTTGAAAATTATAACTAGGAAATTCCTTTAAACCATCAAAATAGGTAGGCTTCGAGTGGGTTTTAATTGAAATTTGGTAGTTTAGCAGTTTTTCTCGAAAAATTGAGTGGTAACGCATTTTGTGCCCCGAAACAGTCTTTAATTATCCGAAATATATTTTGCTAAATTTTCTGTTATGTTTCGTGCATTTAAGTGTAGTTTAAGGGTTAGAGGTAGCATTCAAGGTATTTGACAACCTCACTCAAAAACTCGGTTACAGTTCGATTGGCACAAATTTGTGTCCTTTCATAAGGTAAAATAGTTTTGTAGTTGAGGAAATTTCATCAAAAGGGAGGTAGACTCAATTTTGTGGAGACGCGTTAAAATAAAAAAAAATGTAACTTAAAAATACATTGCTTTGATGAAAGACTAATTCAGTTCTGTCAAAAAATAAAAAAAACTTTAGCCAAAAACTTAACCTACAACAATCCACGTACAATAAATGTATTTTCTAATTCTATTTCTCGTTTTTTTTTTTTTGCAATATTGGACCTGCCTCCCCTTTGTGAAAGCTCCTCATTTGTGGCGCATTTTGGGGGTGAGATCCGCGACTTATCAACCGATTTGTTTGTATGAAAAACATGCCCCAAAATATGATACTAGAATCATGTTTTGTTGTTTTTTTGTTGGTGAATCTACGTTCATATTCTATATTAGGTATGTCAGTACCCTTTTCTACTATACAAAACAATTTTTCTTTCTTCAGTCCGCATTATGTTTCTACACTTCTGATTCTGAGTCAACCATGACGAATGATCTCTTGTCAATTTCAACCTTTTTGCTGTTTTTTTTTAAAGAAATGTGGCTATAGTGAACTGCTAGTACCTATTGAGGTTATGTTCTTCCAGACGTTTTCTAATTGTATATAAACCACATCTCAGCTCATCTACAATTTGTGTAACTCAAATCGTCCAAATTCCGGTCTTACTTACGGCCAACTACTAAGGATGGATATGATCGTTAAACTTTTTTATATTCTACTGAACTTGTAGGATTTAGATAGGCACTCTTACAACTTTCTTACATTAAAATCATTACTTGCCCTGGAGCTAGTTCATAATTATCAAACAAAAATACTATTTTTTCCTCTCTACCTGCAAATACCCGTACCTGTTAGCTTTAGCCGGAGGTCAACTTTAAACAGACCTTTATTTCATAAATACAAGTCAATTAAAACACAACACACACAGTGAGTGCCGATCACTTTGTTTGATCTAAACTAAATGGCACTAGTTGTACCAATATGCATGCATCACAAGCAATTTTAATATTGCTAACCTTAGCATTAACCTTGACTAAGTAAAATTAAAATTATAGAAAGAACCTTCAAATGTCCATTCTTTTTACCTAACCATAAATCATACAAAAAATTTAGAACCAAATGAAACATTTCAATAAAATAATTCATTTTCCCTAAGAAATATAACACTCATCTAGTAAATGAAATTAAAGTTAACTTCTTCTTTTCTTTACACATTGCACCTGCTGCTCTGCTATACTCAGCTAACTAATGATTAAAACGAACGAAAGACAAAAAAAAAAGATAAAAGAAATCATAAACTACCTAAACAAAGAGACCTTTGTATAGTTTTGTGGAAGAGAAGATCGTGCTTTCTCCCTTCGAACTTCGAAAGGTGCCATCACAAAAGAAGATCCATCGCATCAATCTTTTCCCTTTTTCATGCAAAAGTTGAAACAAATACAAAAAAAAAAATAAATAAAACCTTAAAAAGAATCTGGAAACAAAAAAAAAATCAACAACGAGAGGTCAATTGAATCTATTTTCTAATTAAATAATAATCATATCAAATCACTTTCTGCAAACACATCAAAAAAATTAGAGTGCATAATTGTACGTGGGTTTGCTTCATCTATGAAATATTATCTCTGAACGTGATTTTTCTTTTTTTTTTTTATAACAAAACTTAGCCGCAATGAGATATACTTTTGATTTAATTGCATGGATGATGCAGTTTTCTACATTGCACGATCTTTTGAATGTCTAAATGCCGATATGGCGCGTCGATTCTGAAATCCAAAGAGCGATCATAATAAGAATAAGCATAAATTCTCTCTACCCACCACACCATCCCTATAACAACATGCTTCCCTACACACCACCCCCAATTCACGCAACCCCATCCAAAACATATATAAAAAAAAAAAAAAAAACTCAAAGAGGGAGGAAGCCACCCTGCTTGCCACCCCCCCCTACAGCACTACAGCAAAAAAAAAAAAAGGAGGAAAAAGAATAAAATAAAATAAAATAATCAAGTGGAGTGCAAGAAGATTGTCCTCTCTACATGCTGCTGCTGCTGTCTTCTCGCTCACTCTCGTCCTCCCTCCGGCTAAAGAATTTCCAATTTTATTTTTATTTTTTTTTTTCTTTCCTCCCAAGAACCAACATAAAAAAAAAACATTAAAACAAAATTTCAAGAAATAGAAATCGCATATTTAGTTGTTTGATTTGGAAGTCCAACATTCTGCAGGACAGAATAGGACCTTAATCACAAATGAATATTATGGCCAATTTGGATGAATTATAATGCATGTTGAATTTTTTGTAGTTTTTTTTTTTTTCGTTCTCACCTTGCAACTTTCTCGTCGCAGCCATGGCGCTATGTAAATTGATTGTACAAGTATTCAGACATAGTCTAGAAAAACTGACAGAAATTTAATTGCGAATCTTTCCTCGATTGCAGCCACTCGTACTAGACTCAACTGGGAACTCGATTCGATCGACGACGAGGAAGACGTCGTGTCGTGGTTATCGTGGTTGTTCCAAAGATGACAACGACCAAATAGAGGTGCGAGTACTTCGTGGTGGTGGTGCTGCTTCCTGGCTAGTATGAATTGTGTTGCAATTTTGTTGCTGCTCCACCGTTGATTGTAACTGCGGATGGATGGTTGGTTTTGGTTAAAGTTGATGAAGGCCAGAGAACACGATCCTTCTTTTTTTCGATTCAGACTCAAATTCGAGAGATTCTTCACCGACGACAACGACGACGACGGGTACACCAAATCAATTTGATACTCTTCTTTGGGTTACCGAAGAAGATTTCTCTATTTTAACACGAATCGAGATGAGTTATCGGTGTTTTTTTTTATATTCTTTTTATACAATTGCAGTAATTCACACGATTAAATTAGTAGGGTTGATTTGGTAAATATTTCGTTCGAATTTTTTTTAGGAAGTTCTTCCAAACCCGTAGAAGAAGGATTTCGGTTTTTTTCAATTCGAGGAATTCTCGAGGAGAAAGAAAAAAAAAATTATAAAAAATTCAATATAATTCGCACACACACCGAAAAGAAAACGACGAAACGAACAAAATTTTTGTTTGTTTGATGAAGTTTTCTTTTTTTTTTCTTTCTTTTTTATTTCTTTAATTCTATTTTACACACTTTGGATTTCGGATAAGAATTTGTTGTTTTTCTTTTCCGCAATCTAACGTTTTAAATAAATTATTTAGGCGTTTTGGATAATCGTTATTTTATATTTTCATTTTATTTAAATATGAATAAATTATCGAAGAGATGAACGAAAAAATAAAATTTATAAATTTCGGATTCGCTTTTTCTTTTTGACGCGATTTTTTCTTTTTTTTCCTGTCAATGTTTCGATTTTTCTCCTTTTCTTGCTCTTTTTTTTTTTTTTTTTTTTCTTCTTGTTCATACAATTCCAAGATGGCGGTTTGACCAATTGGCCACACATACAAGATAGACGGTGTGAATTTTTGTATATGGATAGAGAAAGTTGCGTTGGAATTGTGGTGGTGTGTGTTTGTGTAATGTCAAAATGATTATTGTGTGCGGTATTTTGTTTTTAGGTTGTTCCGGTTTTTGGATGAGGAATGAAATGGGAATAGTGTGTCTATCAAATTGGGCGCGCAATATTTTGAGCTACAAAGCAAAGTGATGCCAATACTATAATTTTTTCAATTTGATTTCAATTTTTAAAACATTTGAATTTTACTAGGGAGGAGATTTTTATTTAATCTTGAAGAGAGTTTTGAATACTTAGATAGGTTTCAGTTTTGAAATTTTGAGATTTTAAAAATGTATAGGAACACCACAAAACTAAATAAATGAAGGTACTTGTATTTGGGGGTATTCATGCATCGGTGGAATACACTGTTCAAAGTCGGAATTTTTGAGGTTTGTCAGACCTTTTGGCCGTTGACACGATTATGATAACTTTGTCATCGCAAAATAGTATCGGTTTCCTGCAGAGGGAAGGGACATGATCGTTTATCTTTCCCTATTAGACAGAACAATTTAAAGCTAGAATTTCATTCTTTTTTTTGATCTTACATCAATTTATTTAATAAAGGGGCATAAGGGCAACTTTGTTCATATGGAATGTCCACTTAAACTATTTTTTTTCCTGAGAACTTATAGTTTTTACCATTTTTGAGATTTTTTTTGATTTAAATCTGCTTCAGCTGATTAATCTTCTAAATGTCCCTCAACAAACGATTTTTATTATTTAATTTAATGATTTCAATTAAATTTTGTACGTGTAGTACAGCAAGTAAAGTCGGACATTTAAAGTTAGCGTTATATGCTTCTACAAAGTTGACAACATTAACATTTTTTGGTACATCCCTGTTAAATAGCACAATAAATGATGCCAATTTTAATAGTACTCAAAAGTGTACTTGATTATAATAGAAATGGAACGAAATATATTTAGTTAATACAACAACCTAAATTGTAGCTCAGTACTTAGTGTTGCTTAAAAATAGGGTATGGTTTCAGTTGTTTGACTTTTTTTTGTGGTAGGTGGTTAGTTCAGATTAGTGGAAGAATTATCAGAAATGAGATAGATACATATTAGGGGTATTCATGAAACCTGGTAAACGTGGTAAAATGGTAAATCTTTTAATTGAACTGTCAACTTTTCTATAGGAAATCTTAAACAGAATATTGTAAACTTTTCCACACAAATTTGTACCATCTGGAAATAATTCAAATAATTCAAGTATCAATACAAAATTTACAAACATTTACAAAAGTTGATTTCAGGGACGTTCATGAAATATACATGGTAAACTTTCCCAATTAGATGGGAAAGTTTACAGGGTCTCATGAATACCCCTATTTTGGTGGCATATAAAAATACCAAAAAGCAGTCTTCCCCAAGAATTATGATTGAAAAAGCAGACTAATAAAATAAAAGCAAAAATTTAACTTGGTCTGAAAAACTAAAACAAAACATAAGGGGTATTCATGCAACAGGGTAAACTACGTGTAAACATTGCAAATGTGCAAAATATGTAAATCGTATGCAAATGACAGTTCATTTACCACAATTACCACCGATTTCACCATTTTAAACCATTACACGACAGCCTATTTATTTATCTCCTCGTCTTGGTGCTTAAAGGCTTGCCCAAACCAAAGTGCGACAGTGCGGCAAAATTTATTTACACTGCGTCATATGGAAGTACCTACACCAAATATAAAAGATCGTGTCGCACTGTTGCACTTTCGTTTGGGAGGCTTGCCCAAACCAAAGTGCGACACCACGACACGACAGTGCGACATGACAACCCCAAAATTTATTTACACAGCGTCATATGAGAGTACCAACACCAAATGCGACTAAGCGCAAAACTTTTTTCATATAAAAATCGTGTTGCACATGTCGTGACGCACTGTCGCACTTTGGTTAATGCAAGCCTTCATAGAAAAAAACAGTCATTTTAACTTCGGTAGAGCTTCGATAAGGTTTCTATGCATTACAAAGGAGTACGTTATACAAGTTTCAATCTTAATAATGATCCTTATCTTTACGATAGCTAGGAGACTTCAGAAACACCTTCGGTAAGGCTTCTTTAGCAGTTAATTAGTTAGTCTTATAGAAGTTGTTGAAAAATCGAAAAATCCCCTCAAAAATCGCCCATAAACTTTAAAAATGTTTCGTTTTTGACTTTATTTTACCTAAGATTGATTGAAAGATGAAATTCCATAATTACCATTTATTGCGAGTCTTTCACAATCTTTTAGCGGATGAATGCTACAAAACCACGTCATGAATACATTGTTCATTCATTTCAATCATATCGAATTTCTATATTATTTAATGCATTAACAATGAAATAAAATAAGCCTCTGCCGCGTGTGGCGAAGCTCCTCGTGGCAAGATGAACTTTTTTTTATAGGTATAGCGACTCCAATCCTTCACTGCTCGTTTTCTGATTAAAGAGAAGTGATGCAGGAATTTTGCATTTTAAATAATTAATTAAACGTGGCGAGGCGTGTTGTGTATACGTAACGCGTACACATGTTGCAAAGGTATGTAGGTGTGTATCTGATATGTTGGGCACGTTATGGTTACGTATGTGGACGCCGCCGCGCCGTGCACGATGGGCTGTTGGCCTTTTTTGTCGGCTTTGTTGCTGTGATGGTTACAATTATGTATTGAATTATTGCCACAAAGAACGTTTAAATTAAATTAAATGACTCGAAATTCATATCTCGAATGGTGTATAAGCATCCAGCATCCATATACTACACGCCTGAGGAATCAATGGTATTCTGCGCTGCGATATACGATAGAACCAACGATCAATCGATTATTTTAATTAGCAATTATTATTATCTCTCTCGCGCTTTCTGTGTGATGGAAAAAGACCAAAGGGACAAGTTATATGATGACAACGATGTTATCTTTTTTATGCGTAAAGTCCTTTCAATCAGTATTTGGCTGCATGAAATTTAAATAAATTAATGAGCCTACAGAAAAGGTATACGATGCCGAAGCACGATATGATTTTAAAATTTGAATAAAATATGCAACGTGAGATGCAACATGCACAGCAAATTTTGTATTAAGTTATCTTGACTCTAGAGTGTATCGTGTATCTAGATCGTTTTGTTCCTAACCGTGGAGTAGGGATCAATGGGAAATCATATTGCAGTATTCCCATTGCTACTAGTTTGTAAACTTTTACTTTTTCAATAATGAAATAACAACGATGGACTGATTTAGACTAACCAGTACCTAAATGTTAATAGTTGCTCAAAGAAGTCTATAACTGAAAGTAACTACAAGTTGCTAACAACAAAAAATGCGAGCAATCGCAAAAAAAGTGTGGAATAACTCTGGAATATCATTTAAAAATACTGGGATGTAAGGACGTGAAATATCGAGGAGTTCATTCTCCACTATTTCCCGCTTATTTTCCACAGTATAATGGGCCCCTTTTTACAGCGATACAGCGTTTCTTTCCACACTTTTGTTTGCCATTTCTTTGTAGTATTTTTGACTTCACTTTTTACATCCACGGTATTGCGCGATCTTTTACCAGTATTCTGCGCTTTTTTCCATAGTATTCCACGATCGTGATAGTCTGCGGTATTTTTCATATTTTATCTCGGCTTTCCGAGTTTTTTCAGCGACTTTACACGGTTTTGTCTGGGACGCTGTTTCATGACTTCCCATGCTATTTTCCGCGGTATTGCACAATCTTTAACCGGTATTCATTTCAATTCTACACCAAAGTGATCATAAACCGGACTTTGTGTATTGTAGGAGATTTTGTGCTCGAAACACAATCATTCTTATCATTGAATTCGCAATACTTTACTCCCAGGGAATCAGAGTGATTTTTGGGGTTCGCGGGTTTGACATTCGCATTTAGAGCAATTATGAACTCGCCGGGTGAACTATATTATCACAACGATGAACTACCTTACCATTTTCACTAACACACTACCTCCCCTGCGAGTTCTGCAATAGAAAATAAGGCTGAAATAAGTGCGAGTCCCGCCGCAACGCATTCATCGAATTCTGTAATAGGGGTGAACACTTTGTAAATTTTTGTAAACATTTTCAATTTTTGAAGAGCTTCAAGTTCTATTGGACCTACAGAGCTGCGGTTGCACTTAAATTGTAGCAAAATGTCTTCTCCTTATTTTGTAGTTACCTCATGCTTGGTAGCTTTTTTAAAAGTTTTAAGATAGAAGCTGAAAAAAAGTACCAACACTTCGTGGTTTTTGGTGCACCATCCAGGTAGCACATGTCTATTAAAGCTGCAAACTTTGTTTTACACTACCGATGGTATCTAGTATCCTGGTATAAATCAATTTTTTGCAACTTGTTGAGAATTGTTTGTCTTGCAGGACTGAGCTATATGTTATTTCGTTTTGCAAAAAAACTTTTATCTCCAATACTCATACGTTTGTAATTTTTTGTCCATAATCTTACAATATTCATAACCTAAACCAATATCTCGCTATCAAGTGTTTTATCTTATCTTTTTTTTTATAATATTTTTCCTATGGGAAAGTAAAGTGAGGTATGTGCTGCCCCCCGGCAATCCCCGTGCTTGGGATCACTTGGTACAAGATTTGGGGTAATGCAAGGTTGGGTCTATGCAAAGTTTTATCCGTCATAATTCTTTAAAAAAAAATAAAATAAATGACGCTCACTTGACTCGAGTTGTCAAGTTAATTAAGTTTGTTTTTAATTTCGAGAAATTATGGGAGAGTGGTCTAATATGGCCCCCTTAAAAAAAAATTACCCAAATCTCGGTAAAAAATGACATTTCACATAAAATTGTCTATTCTTTTCAATGTTTAATGAATAACGCTTACAGTTCTTAGTTTTACAAGTTTAAAAAGTTCTAAAAATGTCACAAAATTTTAATTTTAAAAACGTCTGCAAATTTCACTGATCAAAATTGCCCTAGTAAAGTGGTATACTGGCATGCAAAGTGTGTTTTTGTTCAGCTACCTCGTAAGCAAGTTTCCAAATACCGATGCACGAGTTTTTTTGTTCATTTGCTCATAAAAGAAGGTCCTAAATTACCCAAAAACCCATCTGTAAGTCATTTAAAATTTTATTTTTGTTGGGTAGGGCGGTTTCTGAAACTCAAAGTGTTTTGAAAGCTTTCTTTCTGCCCATATCCGTTTTTGGGCTATATATATAGCTTTCGATAATGAGTCCTCTTTTTAGGACTGCCTGTCAGTCTAAGCCTTTCGTATTTCAAAAAAAAATCCCTATGAAGAAACAAAACATGTAAGGGTTAGTACAAAATGGCCCATTATGCCATTTTACCCGGGTGCCAAGGGCGCCATTTTGCCCGTTTAGGGTATTTTTATTGAACTTTTAAAACCGAAGAAACTGAAATAGTTCTAGGACAACAAATTTGAGTAAATGAAAAAGAAATACTTAATTTTTACATGCAATTAGGTACCGCCTTTTCTAAAATTAAATTTTTTTGTTAAAATTTTTTTCAATACATTTTTCACAAAAATGTATTAGATCTAGTTTTAGTGTTAAGTAGTAATATTTTGACCTGTCAAATTTCAAATAATAGCCTGAAGGAGGTAAAATTTCGTATTTGTCGGTGATGCCAAATAAACTTATGTAAGATTTAAAAAAAAAAAAATCTTTTAATTCTTTTTGATTCTACGATTTGTAGCTTGGGAGCCATTTTACCTTGGTGAGCCATTTTAGGCCACTTTCCCCTATATACATATATGAAAACTTTGTTAGTAATTTATGAGTAATTTAGTTTAGTTAAATTAAACTATTAAAATTTGGTATGAAGTTTTCAATTGGCATGAGAATCAAGGATTTGAAGAGTCGATTCCATTTTGTTTTTTGAGTGAAAGGGTGTATTTTTTAGTGGTAAAGAAGGTTGTGCATCAAGGACCAAAGCGCACCCTATTAAAATAGTGGTATAGATTACAAAAAATCTCGAACCTGAGGGTAGTGATTGGTGTTCTTTCTACATGGACATTATCGCTCGATGTGGCTGACCCAATTTTGTCTTTGTTTTGGCATTTCGGATTACATTCACATATCTTTGACTGACTAAACCTAAAAAGATTTTTCTTTTAATAGAATTTTGTACCAGCACACCCTTTCTACTTGTCGCCTACTTTTAGAAAGTCAAATTTATAAAGATTAGATGATAGATCTTTTTTGTTTTTATAATACTTTTAGATAAGAACAAGTATTTTTTCAAGAGGCGTTCTATAATCTAATTTCTAACGTGATACCAAATGAAACTTTAAAACAAAATTATCGTATTTACATTCACAGTATCATAAAGAATCTCAATGCATAATTGATTGAATAGGTATAACCTTGACATTGCTTCAAAAAAAAAAATCGAAACTGATCACTTAAGAAATAAATCAAGTCATTCAGTTTTTTTAATTAAAATTTAAACAAATTTATTTGCTACGACTCGAATGCTTGATTAAATTATAGCACCCAATACATGTGAGAGTTTATGTTTATTTCTCTTTTTAAAACTTTGTACTCAGAGTTTTTGATTACGATCAACAATATAATTGTGTTTTGCGATAGCAATGTTTTGTGTGCGGTGTGACCATGGTACACTTTTTTACTTTGACAGTTAAAAGCATATTTTTTTATACTTAGTTAACATTTTGACAGTTCAGCCAACAAGCAATTCGACTGATTTAATGAAGCAATAGTCGTGAGTCTTTTTGAAAATCCATGAGCCATCGCACACTTTAGTAACTTTCTTAATGCACTCCAACAAGGGTTGAACATTTTTCTCGTTTCATTCTACTTCATTCCGAAATCCTCACTTCCCACGCCTACAAGCCTACCAAAAGATTACTAAGCGCTCTGATATCTTCGAGGGCCATCGCAAACTGAGACCATCGCACTGAACCGGTGAACAACGAAGTTTGCCGGCGAGGCAAGTTACGATTTTGGAACGAAATAGAATAAAACAAGTAAAATGCTCATTCCTTTTTGAAGTGTTTTAAAAAGTTACCCCAGTGTGCGATGGTCCAACAGGATTCCTTAGAAAATTACCTGTCAAAAACTAAGTCGAAAAACTTTGTGATCTTTGGAAATCTGTGTCTACGTTCTGTAATTCTCAAATAGAGAAAAGTAGTCGAGAAACATTGCGAATTGGCACAAATGTCGTTTTTTATATGGATTTTGCTCCGATTCAACATGTTTCTTGACTACTTATCTCGATGTGAGAGTTACAGAACATAGGCGGCTTCTGAAGTCTCTGAGAATTCCATCTGACAGAACCTGAAGAAGCGAATCAATTTTTATCTGCTCAGTTTCAAGCAAAAAAATGTCAACGTTAAAAGCAAATTAAGGCATGGTCACACTTACAAATATCATAATCAGCCATTGCACAATAGTTTCAATACCACCAACGATTTAGTATTAAAAATAGTCTCGCACAAACATGAGGTTAACGTTAGTGTGTCTTTGCGTGACATTTTTCCTGAGCAGTGCTGTAGCTCAAAATGAACCTATTGTCGAAACAAGTTTGGGTAAAATTAAAGGTTTCCTTTTGAAAACAAACAAAAATGATGAATTTATGGCATTTCGCGGTATACGATATGCCGAAGCACCTGTTGGAGAAAAACGTTTCAAGGCACCAGTAAGTGTTACGAAATGGGGTGAATCTGCAGTTCTTGATGCTACAAAAGATGGATTCATTTGCCCTCAACCAAGATATCCACAAGAAGTTAAGTCTGAAGATTGCTTAGTACTAAATGTATACACTCGTGATTTAAGTGCAAGCAAAACAGTGATGGTGTACATTCATGGTGGTTCAAATTTCCTTGGCACCAGTCACAGTCAATATGGGGAATCGGCACCCGAATTACTTATGAAGCAAGACATTGTGCTGGTAACCTTGAATTATAGACTTGGAGCATTGGGTTTTTTGAGTACTAAAAATGAAGATGCTCGTGGAAATTATGGTTATCTTGATCAACTTATGGCTTTGCAATGGGTACAAGATCATATTTCGAATTTCGGAGGCAATCCAAAGTCAGTGACGATATTTGGTATGAGTGCTGGTGGAATGGCAGTGTCTGTTCATATGGCTTCGCCTCTGTCCAAGGGTCTATTTCATCGTGCAATAGCTATGAGTGGTTCGGCTACAAGTCATTTCACTGTGAATAACTTGAATTGGACTCGAAAACTTGCTAAGCTAGTTGGCTGTCCCATATACAATTCCAAGAATGTAGTAGAATGCTTGAGAAATGTACCATGGGAAAAGATAATTGATGCATGCAAAACCTATGAGCCATATGGCTTTATCGATTTGAAGTGGAATTATGAAGTCGATGGACATTTTCTACTTGACACTCCAACAAATGTCTTTGCCAAGGGAGAATTTAATAAAGTTCCATTAATGACTGGCATAGCAAAAGATGAACTTGCCTTTTTTAATATCTACCGTAAGAGTTTACACTATATTCTGACTTTTTTTTTTGTCTTTGTACTAAATTTAAATCAACTTTTAGAACATGCAAGCAACAAGGGTTTCTTGAATGATATAAGTTTGAATTTCGAAAAATACGCCCCTGAGGTGTTAACCTTTGAATTGGACAAAAATGCCATTGAGAAGAGCAAAAAAATTCAAAAGTTTTACTTGAAGGACAAACTTATTCAAGATCAGCCATTTGGCAATTTTGGAGAGATATTTTCTGATGCTATTATTGGTCATGGAGTTTATAGATTGGTTCACTTGGCCAGGAAGTATGTTGATGTTTATTATTATCGATTTGACTATTCTGGGAAGATTAGTTTGTTTCCTGATGAAAACGGTAAACCAAGGGGTAAGATAATTATTTTGTTTAGTGTTTTTTTTGGAGAGTTTTAATAAGCGTTGTTGTTTTTGTTGGTGTCCAGGTGTCTTACATGCGGATGATCTTCAATATCTTTTCAATTCTACTATTTATGAGCCTGATATGTTTATGGCTGACAGAATTTGTAAATGGTGGTCTTCATTTGCTAAAAATGGGTGAGACAATAATTAATAGTAAAGCAAAATAATTGGAGACATTGAATTGTTATTTCTCATAATTTTTTTTTAAGAGCTCCAAGTGAAGTCGATGGTGTTAAGTGGCTTCCATCAACTAGCGACCAAGTCTACACAATGTACAACGACAAGGAAGCACGAATTGGTGAAGAGCCATTTTTAGATAGATATGCTCTATGGGATGAATTGTTTCCAGTCGAAACTATCGAAAAGAACAATCGAAATGATGAACTTTAGATTTTGTAAGGAAAAAAAAAATTATATCTCAGGAAAGCTGTTAAAGCTAAAACTTTCAACAATGATGATAATATGATTCAATACCCACGAATGCATGCCCAAAGCCAATCGCACACATGCATCAAAACCATTATACATTCCACACCAAGTGTGAATTTAACTAAATGTTTGCACAATATTATACTCAAACGTTATGCCACATAATTTCAAATGAATTAAACCGGAAAAGGAAATAGCCAGGATATAATCCATTTAACGTACCATTTGTGGCCAAAATTTGATATCTTCTTTAAATATGTACAACGTGTGTGTGTTTCTTTATCCATGCATTAAAAATACTCTAGTGATGTGAATGTCAGTTTCTATAAATAAAAATTTAATACGAATCAAGTAAAAATAATTTTTTTTTGTTTAAATCTTGTTTGTGTATGTGTAGTTTGCTAGTTTGTTTAGAGCAGATATTGAAATACATATGCATACATTGGCTATTAAGAATTCGGAGCACGATTTCATTAACCACATCATAACAATTTTGAAATTCATATACAAATTAATATGCTTTGGAAAAGGATTTAACCATTATAATCTACCTTTAAGAAGCACCCAAATGAATTGGGCGTTGTTTCTGTATGAACAAATGAAGGTAGAATGTACCATCAAGGTAGGTACATTGTACGTGTTATGCCTTAACGTGTTGATTCTTCTTCTGATATAATAAAGGATTAGATAACAAGAAAAACTACTTGAAACTTGCATAGGTTTATGTAAAAGTTGTATCATTTATATTTTTCAAAATGGGTGTTAGTTTTAATGTTATTGCTCGTTCCATTGAAGAACTTTAAGAACTGATAGTGTGTGCTCCAAAATATCCCTATTCCAACTGCTGTTAAATTTGTTCTTTTGTGAAATGACAGTTAAGATCTCCCACTATTATTCGTATCTTCATCTACCTTCTAAATGTGTCCTAAAACCACATAAGCAACTTGTCAAAAAATCAAAATTGAGAAATAATTGCATCAAAAGCCTACTCTGAATGTTTTTCAAAGGAAATTTTAAAACTATTGCGAATTTCAAGGTTCAAGTTTCAAAATAGCATGATGGAAAAGGCACTGGATAGGTAACTCCTTTGAAATGCACTTTTTAAATATTTTTTTATTTTTTGATTTCACATTGAAGATGATGATTTGAATTCACTTCTTTTATCTTTGATTTGAAAATTTTCATCTTCGAAGTTAAATCATTGCAAGAAATAGTTCAATCAAAGTGATTTTCTTTGATTTTGCGTTGTTTTTTTTACTGGGTGTAACAGTTTTTTTTTTCAATTTTGTGTCAAATTACCGAAATCCGAAATCCGAATTGCAATAACTCGAATATCAAAATTTAAGAAATTCAAAAATCCCGAAATTCCATCTTCTCAAAAAATCCAATATCCCGAAAATGAAAAAAAATTTCTAGTGATGACCGACGTGACGTGTCAGGTCGGTCGTCACTAGAAACGTTTCTAAGTGTGCCAAATTTCATCAATTTCCGTTAAGAAATGGCCAATGACATGAATTTTATCGCTGAAACTCACAGAAAGCACAGTTGATAAAGTTGCTAACAAAACTTTTAATTTTTGAAAATGTGTAGCTTTGGAAATATGAAGAAAAGGAAAAAAAAAAAATTGATTTTTAAGTCGGCAGACCAAAAGTCCATAATGGACTCACTTAAGTGGATTTTAAGCTCTAAAAATATCATATGACGGACTGACAGACAGATATAAAAACTGTAGGCTCTATGTTTTTTGCATTGTATATCATCAAAGTGTAAAAATGTTATTTTTATTTGTACGAATGGAAGTAAAATTTTAAATGTTAAAATATGTTAAAGGCTAATTTTTCGTAGAATGAACATTGATAAGATAAATCTGATTAAATTTCAATGATATTTTCACAAATTGTGCAAATGACAACAATTATGTAAAACAGTTTAATAACATATCAAAAAGTTTCATTAAAAAAAAGTCTTGTAAAAAAAGTCTGTGAAAAACTCAGTTTGAATGCGACATAATAGCCCGGGAGGCAGCGTTAATTTGACTAAATCATTTCGTCACGATTCATTTGTGATGCAAATAATAGTTTTTCAGGAGTAATTTAAGGATCTGCTAGTCAGCTGCTCAAGTTGTGGTAGGTGTGGCCTTGATGGGGCGTTGAATTTGTAAGAAATTAAGTCATTTCATGACTTTTACAGCACGTTCCTTCCATCCCACAGGTTTCAAAAATACCAGCCAGTTGTAAAGCCAGTGGTTGGAATCACCGTCAGCTTAAAGTTCGGGGGCGCACATGAGGAAATATGAGGTTCTCACAATTCAATTTTATGTCTAAATGTCTATCATTCCATCACCACTATATGGGAATTTTGTGACCGATTTTCGATAGCTCATACCCTTACTTTCTCGAAGACACAAAAATTATGTGGGTTAATATCAATTGTTCCAAAGTTTTGAGACTCAAAAGTACATTTTTAAATATACTCTTTGAGGAATCTTTAAATTTTTACTTTTTATGACAAATTAAACATTCAGAACGAGTTTTATGACTGTACCATTATTTTTAAAGTTTTTTTTTAATTTTTGATTTGTTTGTGATAAGTTAAAACATATTAATTTGACACCAGAACAATATCTTTAGGATAATAATCTATCAAGTAAAGCCGAAATGCGAAAATCCAATATGGCGATGTTTTTTTGAAAATGGTGGACCAAATATGGGATAGGTTTGTTGGTGTTTTTCATATATCTTTAAGTTGTGAAGTTTTTTCAGCAAATTTCAGAATTGAAAACATATTCTTGGTTCAATATCAAATAGCACTAATCTATATTAGTACATAGTACTAAATATTTTAGAGGTCTTAGGTTTTGATAATGTTTGAAGAGGCATATTTTGGAAACAATTATGACCACGTAGTCAACTTTGGGCTTATATTTTGGCAAATTTAGTTGTTTTTAACACATATGTATACAAGTACAGTATATATTGTACAAAGGTACCTAGTTGTAACCAAAAAGTAATCCTACAGGGTAAATATTCCAAAGAACTGCAAAATCTTTGACAATTTCGCGGTTCTTTGCATTTTTGAAAATGTTGCGTCACGAAATTTTATTGGCAAGCCTAAGATTCCGATTCACATTATGCTCACGTAGGAACAGCAACAAATGTAGACTGGGCAACTGTCAGCCCATTTTGATCACAAATTTTATAATCATCATCATCGGCTCGACAACCGGGGTCCGGTCCTGGTCTCCTTCAACAAGTCTCTCCACCTATCCCGGTCTCGAGCCGAGGCCATCCAGTTGCGCACCCCAAGGCTACGGGCGTCCTGGTCTACTCCATCTCTCCAGCGCAAGCATGGTCTACCACGCTGCCGTCTACCATAGAATGTACCGCAAAAGACTTTCCGAGCAGGTTCCTCTTCGCTCATACGAGCTAGGTGCCCTGCCCACCGGAGTCTACCGAGCTTAATTTTTGTCACTATGTCTGCTTCAAGGTACATTGCGTACAACTCATGATCGTACCGTCTCTGGAATCGTCCTTCCTCACATATGTGGCCAACAATTCTCCGTAAGGCTTTTCTCTCGAAAGCGGCTAAGAGGTCACAGTGCCTTTTGCTTAGCACCCAAGTCTCGGATCCATACATGAGTACTGGCAGGACCATGGTCCTGTACAGCAGCAGTTTTGAAGTTATAATTACATTTCTGGATTTGAATAGCTTTGACAGACTGTAGTAGGCTCTGTTGGATTTGAGAAGCTGCCCGCGTATTTCTTCTTCTATGTTGTTATCGGCTGCTACTGTTGACCCAAGGTATTTAAAGGATTGCACCACTTCACAATTTACTGTATTATAAATCAAACTCACTTTAACTTTTCAATGTATTGCTTCAATACTCACACCTTCCTTGTCCAGAAAAGTAATTAATTCATCAAATGTTAACCTGTGTTTGAAAAAAAAAACAAAATTTATAACTTCTCATACTCATTGAAGTTTTCACAAAACTTCTAACACACGTCAAAAAGAAAAACCGATTGTATTATTCAGCATCAGCAGTTAATTGAAATAAGTAACGTCTGTCTGACGTTAATTGAAATAAGTAATGTATAACTGACATTCCTTACATCCTTTAAAAAAAAAAAAAAATAAGTTGTTGAGATGCATTGAAAATGATGACCCAAAATGTCGAAGAACACCTTAAAAAAAATTCAAAGAATACAACTTAAAGGTTGAAAATTATTCAAAACCTTCGTGTCATATCACATTTGCATTCAGACAGTCAAGGGTCAAGGCCATATTCATTCAAAGTAACCTTGCCGTGCCCAGGAACACTTATGCATTGTTCATCCTCGTAATGTAAATTTTAGGTCTGATAGCGATTTTCTGTCAAAACTTAATTTTGATTAAAACCATTTGCTTTTAGGCTCAAGGATTCCTGTAAAAAAATGTTTATTTCCCAATTTTGTTTTCTTTCTTTACTTCATGAGTGTGATCTCGGTTTCAAACATTTTCCAATAAAATATTTGTTTTTTTTTGTCGATTTCAAAGATACGACAGAATTGTTCACCTTCTATTAAAAGGCTGATGCTGATGCATATTATACAGACACAACTAAATGAGATTTGGAAGTTTTTAAATTAAACTTGATTTTTCTTCTTTTTTCTGTTTTTTTTTTTGGTAGGTATAACTATCCCACACATATCAAGATAAAAACTTTTCAACATCCTTGGACAGTTTTTTTTTCTAATTTAAAAAAAAAAAAAAATAAATAAAAATCGGTGAATCCACGAGAGATTTCTATAAACTGGGAATCAAGAAAGGTAATTGATTTTTTGTGTGCTTTCTGTGTTCATTCAACATTTTGCGAAAAGGATAAACCATCTGAGGGATTCATTGCACACAGAAGGAAATGGTTTGTCGGTAAAATGAAAAGAATTATCATCATTCTGGGATGAAGAGATGGCGAGAAAGAGAGCTTCAATATAGAGGGAGAAAGAAAATTGAAGAAAATATGAAGCCATGACTGGGAATTCAATTTCCAATTGAAAATAAGGACAAACATTACTTACTGATGGTTATAACAACTGTAATCTGGTGTGCGCGGTGCGGTGGTGTGGCGAAGATAGAAAGAAAATCGAGTGAGATCCTTTCATTTAGTTGAAAATCAAGACAATTCGGGCTATCGATTATGGCATCAAATAAGAAGAAGGATTTGCAACAATCGATTGTTTGAAAAGTCAATTGAATTGGATTAGATGAGAGAACAATGCGATATGCTTTAATATGATGAAAATATCTTAGATTTATGTTAACACACAAAAGAAGAAGATGAAATGAGAAAATGTTCGAGTAAATGTTTAACATAAGATTCATTGAATTGAAATTTACATAGCAGGTACACAATTGAGACAATGCAAAGGTATTTCAAGTATATTTGATTGTAGGTGGCGCTACTGTTGCTCATCATGTTACACGAAAACGTCTTCCCAATTTTCGTATATAACGTGCCATGAGTGATTCAATTTTTGATTCTTTTTTTGGTCGTCTTCTTGGTCTGCTAGCATTTCTTTGTCTTGCTAATGACCTTGAAGCTGTGGTACGCCTACGAAGATTTTGATTAACTTTCCTTTAAAAGATTAAGAAACATTTATTAATATTTCGATCAGTAAATTATTAAAAATCTTTACATACCGAACCATAACAATTAATTTATAAACAAAAAACTCAAATAAACTATTAAATTTATTTTTGACAAATAATAATTTTATTTGAAATTTCTATTTTTGTATTTGAAAATTCAAAGTAGAATATCAAGCAATTTATTTACTATACACTTGTAATTAGTTTAGAAAAGATTTAGAAGTGTTGTAAAAAACTGTAAGCAAAAGATATGGGAACTGTAAGCAAATTGTATGGGAACGGCTACGTAACTTAGACCCTAGAGGCCTATGCCATGCTACTCTTCCAATTGTGCTTCGGATGCTTTTATTTCTTATAGTAATATCTAAGTGAAACTAAAACAATTATAGTCGATTTTCTCAGAGTGCTCGAATTGCACCGGTACTAGTCCAAAATATGAGTGTCCATTTGTGCGTAAATAAAACTTGCTGAGAGATGAGTGCTGTTGGAAATAATTAAACTCTAAGAAAGCTTGCATTTTACGCACTAATGAACACATTTAGATGAACTAAACCAACACGGTGTAGCGAAAACCAATTCTCTTAATCTTACAACAGTCAATAAAAGTTTAGAACTTAATTTTATTTACAGAAAACAAATTACAATAAGAAATGTACATAATTATCAATTTATTGAAACCTTAAAGAAACAATGCAAATTGAATCTTAATTCAAACCTCATTTAAAGCACATCGAATGCAATAACTCCTGCATTGACTATTGTCTGTAAAAATGTAAGCGTGGAAAAATGTAATACCTCCAAGGCAGTAGGAACTCCCAACTGTGGTGAATTCACTTCATATGTTAGCCCAAAAAGTGCCATTAATTCAGCGGAATCGAAATCGGCAATTAAATCAACTTTGCCTTGATCTACGGTTGTAATGGCTATTCCAATTTTCTCAAACGATTCACTGCCAGATTTTTGTCCTGCAAGTCCAAGAGCCAAAAATATATTGGCAACGGCAATGTGAACTTTTTCTTTAACCCCTTCGAATAGTTTAGAAACCAAAGCTATTGTAGCTGTAGGTTCGAGGCTTGAAGAATTCTGAATATTTTCGAAAATTTGTTTTCCTTCAGCTGAAGCTTTCAAAATGTCGTTAATGGCATGTATGAGGGATTTTCTAAGAGTGTTTACAATATCAGTGTCACCACCTCTATTCAGACAATTCTCAGCAGCTTCATTTATTTTGTTGATGTAAGGTAAGGCCTCAGAATCTTGTGAGGAAGCTTCATCATCTACTGACTTTTGAACTTCTGATGTGGCGGTGGTACTTTGAGCATTTTCGAAGGCTTTCAATCCATGCTGACGGGATATTTTAAGTGCATTTATAATAGCTTTTGCAGCAGCTTTAATAGTTTCACGAACACTTTTAAAAGCTAGTCTAGCTTTGTCTTCTCCAGCATTGATTCCCTGATCAACCAAATTCTCGGTGCCCTTAAGAACAACAATTGCTCCGTAGCCAACTTTTTGTATTATTATGCAAGCTTCTCGAAGTTCATTCTTTGCTTTATCGTTTGAAAGTGCTAAAGCTCTCCCAAGTGACTGAAACACAAAAATACCAGCCATGTACAATGTTTTTCCAACTTCTAGAAGAGATTCTCCAAATTTTTCCTTAGCTGCTGCAGGTTGAGTTGAAACTAGTTTTTCCGCATCTGTTACTCCATTCAGTCCAATGGTTTCAGCGTTCAAAACCAAGTTAGTAGCATTGCTATTACCAATTTTAATAACAAGTTCTGCAGTAGCATTTGATTGTTGAATAACTGAAATCAAAATAACAGCAGCAACAACAACGTTAAAAGTAGAAAAGTACATTTTTAAACCAATAACAACTTCGAACTAAAGATTTGAACTAATAGCTTTACCGGAATAGCTGATTCTTTTTATAGGAGATATTTTGTTGAAAGCCTCGAACGTTATCGTTGAGGTTGTTCAACTTTATGAGTGTATTTTTGTTTGAAAATCGATTGTCTGGGTACATATTTTAAATTACCAGCAATGTAGCATTTGTTTATCAAATTACAAACAAAATATAAAATACACATAAATGTGTTTGAGGTTAAATTTATAAAATTTTATTTTTATAAGCTTATGGTTTGTTTTCCAGACAGAAGAATTAATTTTGAATGGAAAAAAATTAAAAAAAACATTTTTAATCAGGCCAAGGGAATTTTGGGAGTTGCTAGAGAATTTTGCTGGGTGATTGTAAGTAGATTGTTTATACTTTACCTTGAACTTTACCTTGAAGTCCCTTCTAGTAGTCATCATATGTAAGAAATATTCCATTATTATTATGGATACACTAAGAGGTAGTGTCTAGATTTTAAATGCTCGTTGATAAGGTTTAATCTTGGACTTGTGCCTATGAAGGAGTTCAAATTATGTATCTCCTCTAAACGACAAGAGCTTCACCACTTTTATCTTCGTAGCGACAGAAATGTGGTTTTAAAAGTTTTAATGAAGAAACGCTGAGTGAATTTAGTTTGTTCTTTCGGATATCCATACTTCCCCTTGTGTCGGGCTCTCCTAGGGGTACAACACTGTCATATCGGCTAAACGCTAAACCTCCAAAAGTGTCCCGATGATCTCCCTTCTTGGGATTACTTGCACAATTCTTGGAGGAGGGTCCTTATCTAGGCGGGTTGGATCGTTTCTTCCCTCACTTTTTTGGTTCTCAGGATCTGCATCAGATTTGCGAATTTTCTGGATTCTGTTATCCTACCTGATACTTCTAATTTAATCCTATCGTGGCCATTCCCATCTACTGCATCGCATAGGGCGCCCACTACTCTTACGGGCTATAGTGTACGGTTTTTGGAAATATACCTTAGCTCTCTCCAACTCTTCCCCAGTTGCCAAGATTCCCTTTCGACTGTCCTGCACCATGGGCTTCTCGACTGATCCGATCCTCTACCTGCCTGTGTGATTGGGTTCCACTGCATCGCTTAACTTGCAATGTAATTGCTGACTTTTCGAAGCGTGTGACTAATCCAATGCCACATACGTCTTCGTATTGTACTGCCAACAGATTCTTGACTCGTTCTTCTATAGGTAAATAAGTTCTTCATTTGGTATACGATTAGGCTAGAAAAACCATCCGATGTTTCGTAGGCACCTTTTCACTTTCTTGTGACAGTCGATAAGCATTTCATCGTGTTACAATCTTAAGGTTAACAGTCTTAGGCTTGGTCCTTAAGCTGTTAGAATTAATTCTCCAGATTTTGTCCAGTATTCCGAACGCATCCCTTGCATTCTTATTACGGCTGTTGATGTCGCTTGTTCAGTTTCGTCTTTGGTAGAGATAAAACTCCCGGTTGTTACGAAATATTCACTTGAACGGATGAGTTATTTCCGAGGGTGATCATTTTTGTTTTTGACGTATTAAGTTTAAGCCCCACGATTTTAGCTTTTCTCTCCCATCCTTGTTATCATTCGATGGATATCCATGATCCTATGAGTAAGCATACGTCGTCCTCGTACTGCAGATGTTTAAGGTAGAATGTTCAGAGTCCATTGAATTCCTCCATTTCCGTTCACTGAATTCTTCCATTTCCGTGTAACACATCGCTTATCACTTAAAAAAATAGTATTGGCAAAAGTATGCAACCCTGGCAGACTCCACATTAGACTTCAAAATTATCTGACAGCCTTTCATTTGCATCCATCGTAATTAAGCTTTAATAACAGCAATTAACTTATCTGGAATAACCTCCATCGTAAGGCAATCCAAATAAATTCTCTGTTGACGCTTTCGAACGCAGAACAGTAGGTATTCGATATTGGAAGCATTGTTCAATAATGATCCGCAAGGTATTAATGTGGTCAACACAGGATGATTTTGCTTGGAAACCTGCTTGTTGGCGTTGAATTTGTCTTCTAGGTGTGCTCATATTCGATTTAAAACAATTTTTTTCTGGATTTGAGTAAGTGAAGAAAGGAGCATACAATTTGTTTAAATTTCAAGCGGAACAAATAGTGCCAAATAAGTCGAAATTTTGGAACGTGGACAACTTTTTTTCCTCCGGAATTTACAATAGGGAAAAAGTGAAATTCAAGCTTTTCGGGTGCAAATCTTTTTCTTATGGAACTCATAATAGGACTGAATCTTAAGCATCACAACTTCATAAGAATTATTATAAATAAAGAAGATAGTTTAGCATTTTAATGGAAATTTACTTTTTCATACATTATAATTAGACAATACTCATGATTACGTTTTCACAATTCTCGCCATCCACTACCATCTACTGTTTCAGTTCAATTTAATATAAACAAAAATTAATTTTAAGAAATAATTGAAGCATATTAATTTTAGGGCTAGACCAACTCATCAAAATTATATTTATAACCCTCCCCATTGCAGCACTCCCACTCTCACTCTCATTCCAGGATAACATGATAAAAGTATAAAGTCCAAAATGTTAACAAAGCATATTTATTTAACGACCCTTTGACCCGATATATTAACTCAATTCATACTTTTCTAAATTATCCTTAAGGAATTCAATAAATCATACATACATAGATATACAAACATACCTACCCTACACCCCCACAAACGCATGTAAACCTATAAATGTATGTATGTGCTATTATGTACCTTTGTACGGTTCACATCACCCAATAAATCATGTAATGAAGTTAGTTATTCTTTCCACATATGTGAACAGGACCCGTCGCATTATGTTACATTTTGACTTTAATACCCTCAGGTTTGCCTAATATTTTTACTACTATAGACATCTTCCTCTCACTTACACCCTCTTCCTCTTTTTTTTTCTTTTTATACAAAAAGCAAAATCAACCTGACCACAGCATTTTGATTTATTAACTTTTATATTCCACTTTAGGTTGAAGAAATACCACACGAACATTGATTCATTCAATGTTTTGGACTTTACCTTAGGTACCTACCTACCTGCCTTACCTTACATTATACAAGGTAAGAACGAATATTATATCTATCTACCTTCATTTATATAAATATGTTTTTTTTTTTTTTTTTTTATTATTTATGTTTCTTTAAATTGGATATTTTCTCGAGGAATAAAATATTTCCATGCATTATTCAAACTCTATCCTTAATTCGTTGAGAGATTAGCTGCAAGCTGAATCAAGGGATTTGAATAAGAGGGTGACCCTTAAGTCTTTTTTTTTTTTTTTTTTTGATTTTCTCTTTTGCCAGATAGTAAAGTGACCTTTTATTTAGGAGAGGATAGAGGGTAGTTAAGTCCTAGGGTCCAGGCACGTGGCAAATATCTATTTCAACAATTTAAATGGAAATGTGTTTGATATTAATTGTGTGTATTTTGTTGTTGTTAGTAACTTTGATTGTGCATACCTGTTGAAGACACTTTATATGCAAATTCAAATAAAAAAAAAAAATTCTTCACCTTTATTTGTTTGAAAAACAACAAAAGCAACAAAAAAAAAAACAACACCAACAGCTACAACAACCCTAAACTTTTGCTTATTTTTTTTTGAAAAAGCATTGTAAAAGGATATTTGAATGTGTTTCTGCTTTCTGGAGGATGAATGTAAATTTTCTCAAAATATTTATTCGTGTTAACCTAAATAAACACCAAGAAAAGTCTATGGGATACATTTCGTTAAGAAGGAATACTTTGGTAGGGGATAATGGAGGAACACTGATTGGCTTAAAGGTGAACTAATAATGTAGGTAAAATAGAAGTTTTTTTTCTTAAGAACTAGCATCGGAAGATTTTTGGCAAACGCAGTTTGATAAAAAAAATGTAAATAGATTCAGATACACAAATTGATAGTGTTGATGCATACTCCTTCATTTTGCTATTAGAAAATGGAAAGTGATTTAGTTGTAGGTATGTGCGTGAAGGTCTGTGTTGCTTCCGATTTTTAGAACTATTTGCACTTGCCCGATTTTGTATGTAAAAGTTGAATTCTTCTCGATTTTCATTTTCATTTTCATTTTTGATGCAGAAAAATTGAAGAATGTGGTAAATTTTTACAATAATCCGTTCGAAATTTGTGAATATTTCAATTTTCAGAAATAATAGTCTAAATCAGTGTTTCCCAACCTTTTTTTTTGTTCCGTTCTCCACTTGAACCACCATTATGTTGTAATTGTGTTTAAAAACGAGTGTTCAACACGCAAAATCCATTCGAAAATTTTTCCTGATTCGTAAAGCTCTTTGCATCAAATTTATTTTTGATGCAAGGCACTGCAAAAAAGTCAGCGACAGCATTAATGGATGGGTCAATTTACTTTTAACATTTCTTGAGACTGTCGAAAAAGGTTTCTTGTAATAAATTTTTTTTCGACCCAAAATGAACGGTATTGGTTTTAGCAAAGTATATTTTGCTCAAAAACGATTCATATAATTTCAAAGAAAAAATCATTTGCGTTTTTGTTGACAACATTTATCTCTTTTAACGGTTCCTGTTGTTATTTCTCCCTATTGACGACTTACCCTATTTCAATTTTTACCTCCGAAATAGGTACTTTAAAGCAAGTTTCATAAAAAAATCGAACGCGAGATAAAAATCAGACATGGCATTGCAATTCGTTCTATCTGTCTGTTTGTTTGTCTGTATGTACATACGTCTGTCTGACTGCCGAGCTGTAGCCTAACCGGCGAACCGATTTTTTCAATTAAATAAGGGTCTTTGGTGATTTCCTAGAGGGGAACTTGAATTTTTTATGTGAGACTTAAACTTACCGCACCAGCCATATAACCGTTAAGGAAAAGTTAGCTTTTTTCAAAAACGGCTCTAACAATTTTGATTAAAGCTGTTCAACTTGCCGAAAACTTCAAAGTTCACTAACTGCGGAGGTAATACCAAATTTTGAGTTAAAAGACAAGTTGAAATTTATTTTTATTCACTACCTACTTCAATTTCAAATTCCGAACTCTCTGGCTGACCACTAATGCCATCAGACACGATATTTTGGAGTCACACCAACATATACTTTTGTATGGACGTCAAATAACCTTTTGTTTTGTCGTCTTCCAGTATCAGTCCATAGACAAATTTAAAAAAAAAATCTTTTTATTTAAATATATTTTTTTTGACAGTAAAAAAAATAGAAAAAAACGAAGAAAATTAAAATTTGAACAAAAATCCTAAATTTGATTTGCTAAACTATAGGAGTTAAGCATTTCCAAAGTTGACTTACTTTGACTTTTCTCAACCTTAGAATATTGAAAATTGAGCAATTAAACTCAGAGTGAATAAAATAGTTTTTTAAAATTTACAATAAAAATCCACAAGTTGTGTACAATTTTTAGTAAATTCAATCGTCCTAAGAATGTTTCGTACTTTGATTCTTTAAATATATTTCATTGTTTCACATGTCTTGAACCCAAATAAGATGCTCCTGATCCCCGAGCAATCTTTTTTCTCTTACTTTTTTTTTTTAAATCCAGCTTCAGTACTGGCTAAAATGCTCTAAGTCCAACTTTCACGAACCTATCCCTCAACGAAATTCATTATTAAATCATTAAATTATTTTTTCTGTCGCACGACACAGATTGTTTCTAAGATTCAACGAAGTCTTGAACCGATTCCGACGAATGTACAGCAAGAATAAATGATCTTCCCCTAGGGTCGTCTTTTTTGACCTACCAGAAAATTTCTTTCTTCTGGTAGTCCCGGGTTTTTGAATTCCATGTCACAGTTTGTTGTTGAAAAACATTATGTCTTCAAGAAATTTTATGTTTTATTAAATTGAGATGCTACAGACAATACATATTAGCCTTGCACTCCGAACTCATATTTTTTCCATTTTTGTTCAATAAATTACTTTGGTTCTTTTCCGACTGCTATCCCGATCTAAATGCACCTCATATTAATAATAACATCGATTTGTATGTATTTGATCAACATTTTGCAACCAACCGCAGAAAAACTCATAATAAATTCCAAGAACTGCACCCAAAAGGAGTGAGAAAATATTTGACCAACATTTTTCGAACAGCACTGTATAAAAAAGGATAAACAAACAAAAAACAGCTCTAACTATTTTCAAAAGAGTATTTATGTTATTCCAAAAATTAATTTTTCGTTTGGAGGTCAACCTCATTTTAAAAGCTGTTTTTGTCATTTTGAAAATCAAACTTGATATTTTTTAAAAATATTTTTCAATACGTCCAATCCGTCTTCTGCTTGTGAATTTTATTTTGGGAGCTATCAGGGATTAAGGTTTATATGCTGCTGCTGTTCATTGTGTTCAATCAATCTAACCCAATACAATTTGTTTAAATGGTCAAAAATCTAGACTAGCTGGCGTTTGGGGTTTAACGTGTCATAATAACACAGTATTAATATTCCGCTGATACTATTTCCAATTTATGCCAGTTTTCAGTCATATTTAACCATTGTGTTGAGTAAATACAGTAATGGGCTATTTTTCTCCTCCAAAGTTACCCCATTCTCCCCTATTCATACCCTTTTTCTGTGTCTTGACGTATTAAATTCTTGCATTCTATGGTATAACGACAACAATATAAATATTTGAAATCTTGTAATGTTGTTTTCATTCTAATTCCTTAAAAAGAAATATTTAATATTAGTATACTCAAATAATGGAAGGACATTCAATATGAATATAATGTTTAATATTGTCCAAACCATAAAACAATTGTTGTTTCTCTCCCCAGTTTAATGTAAATAAATATTTATGTGGTAATTTTTATTTATGATGTTTTATTATGTCATTATTAGGGATTTTTTTTGGACTTGATGCCGCTTCAAGGCTATATTCCATGCATGTTGTCCTCTGGCATAAAATGGTAATACTCTCTCATTTTCTTAATATGAGTATAATATATGAACCAAAAGACATGTCTTATGCATTGGCATGAGTATAATCTCAGGTAGATATGAGCTGATGTTATAGCAAAACTTAATATTCTTCTTGGATACACGCGTAGGTTTTCAAGGTTTTGGTCTTCACCAGAATTAAGGTAGGTACATAAAATGAGGAAAAAAAAAAAAATAAAATTAAATCTCAAATTCAGGACAACCAATATAATTTTCTTACGTAACCATAAAACAATAAATATCGTTTTGGACCTTTTTTTTCAAAAACGCATCTTCATATAGGTACAATTCTCAAATAAACACATGACCCACAACACAGGGCACAAGTATTCTCATCTATTCATTCTCAAGTAACAAAAAAAACAAAAAAAAAAAATAATTGAATTTTATCCCGCACATCCTATAGTAGACCTACACCAAAAATTCATTCCATGCAAGAGATTTCAAACGATACGATATGAATTCATAATCATCGTTTGTACTCTGAAACACAAATCCCCCAACGAAACATTTAACCGGATATACCAAAAGCCAAGCCGAAAGACTGTTTCGCATCTATAACGCCACGCTATCGCTACTCCGAAACCATGAAACCAGTACCTATATCTTTGAGCTCTAGAAAACCCATTAACTAGAAAATTTCATCTCAGATAGATTTTGCGATTCTATAGTCTTCATTTTCACATTTTGGCCAGTTTTCATTGTTAAAGTGGAAAATGTGCAAAAAGGCAAACCCAAGCCGACTAGGCAAGGCAGGGATATAGTGTGTGTGTATAAGTATTGAAAGCCGATGCGGGTCAAAAGATAGAAAAGGAAGTATGGTGATGCCCCCATAGCCAAGGCTTTTTAGTTCTTATAACGTTCATTTTCAGTACAACCATCATCCAAGAGTAATTGAGAATGCGTATATATTTGATTTTGGCGAACCAAATTGAGTCTTAGAGAGAGAATATTGATAACATTAGAAGATAATATGCAATTTGGGGGCTATTTTGTGGATGATGACTGGAAATCTTTCAGATTGTTTTATAATATTCTT
Source organism: Meliscaeva auricollis (assembly GCA_948107695.1). Classification (NCBI taxonomy): domain Eukaryota; kingdom Metazoa; phylum Arthropoda; class Insecta; order Diptera; family Syrphidae; genus Meliscaeva; species Meliscaeva auricollis. The sequence continues at coordinate 45,742,969 of OX403619.1, read as the reverse complement.
CCTTTCGAGGTGTTTTTTATAGAGGCGTTAAATAGATAAGAGCAATAAAGATTATTTTTAATTAATTTAAGATATCCTTCTATGGTGTAGGGAGAACAAATTGTAAATATTTGATCACATTATGGTCTTTAGGAAGTTTAGTCGCTTTAGGAACCATGAGGTTATTGAATTTAGGCCATTTTTGATTGTTTGACATTTTATTAGACAAAAAACACTGACCGAAACCAAACGAAATAATTGGGAACAAAAGGGTTTCGAAATACACATTCGAAATTCCTTACATCCTAGTGCATTTAGATTAAATTTTCCATACATATTGTAATTTCATTAAAACGCCAATGTAGGTTGATTGGGGTGGATCGATTTTTTTTGAGAAAATTTAAAAATATTACGTTCCTTGTCAGAGATTAAAAGGTTAGAGTATGTTCTGCCTTAAATTTTGAAAGTTATTGCTGGAATATTTCTTCAGTGTCTTCAGGGAAGAATAGATGAAAAAAGCGTTTTACCTGAACACCAATTTGGATTCAGAAGTAAGCATTTGACAATCAATAATTTCATTAAGAAAACTCTTGAAGAAAAGAACATTTTTTAGACGGTCTTGACAGCATGAAGATCACAAATTTAATCTAATTCAGGTCATATAACTTACTGAAGAACTGTATACAGTTCTTAAGTAATATTTAGAAAATATAATTTTCCGCGTAGGGTACGGAAATGAGCATTCAGACATTAAAGAAAAAGTTGCTAGGGTACCACAAGGCAGTGTACTAGGTCCAATTTGTTATTTTTTATTTACATGTGATATACCTTAAACAGAAGTCACTACGTAGCTTTTATGGGTTTACTGATTACACTGAAAAACCAGCAGTTTGCAAAACAATTGACGAAATTACACTTAAACTGCAAAATTTCGCGCAAAAGCATAGAAAATGGTTACTAGTACAAACAAATAAAACGTTTGAAGAAGCGCTTGTGGAGTACTAAGCCTTCTTACTTAATGATTGAAAAGCAAACCGCTTTTAAATCGCGGAATTAGTCAGGAAATTTCATTTAAAAACTGCTAGATAAGATATTAAGAAATTAGTTACAATCGGGAATTGAAGGTAGTTTTACGGTTTACGGTCCTCATAGAACCTTTTCAAGATTTCAACATCTATACCTACGGGGGCACAAGAAATATAAACTGGGATTGAGTAAATACTGTGAAAAAGCGCATTATTTTGCAGTTTAACATGTGAGAGCCACCAAACATATACCTATAGCGTTAAGTCGTCACAAGCATAAGCATGTTTTCAATCTTCGTCATATTTCTGATTATTCCTTGGCTTTTCTGACCTGAGGCCTTAAGCTAAGGCCCTTATTGAGGGAACCGGTGTGGGAGTCGTGTACTTCGTACGCTCTCTCTATTAAATCCTGGATAGCAGTTACGTCAACACTAAGCCTATCCAGTTTCTCCACTCATTGCTCTGCTGCATGTGGTCTGTATAAGGACTGCATACATTCTACGTGCATACATTCTACGTTCGGAATTCGTGGTCCTTTGTTTACTGAGGTCGTCAGCAATTAGATCATTCGTAACCAAGGCTTTTGATAATTGGAACACATTAAAAAGACGAACCATCTTCACCCCAAAAATTATCGTCCCTTTTTTCCAAGGTCATGGAAATGCTGATCACTTATCAGTATAATAAATAATTCGAGGAACAAGAACTTGTTAATGACTGGCAATACGGCTTTCGTAGTAATAGGTCTACTGGTGATCTAATGGTATTTCTCACCGAACATCGTTTCGAAGGAAGCATTTTATGGAATTTGACATCAAGTTTTGCTATCAAAAATGCATGTTTTCCGGTTTGATGACCTTCTTCTAGGTTGGAATAGAAACTACCCCTCGAATCGTTCAATACAAGTAGTATTGGACCGATTGAAGTCTGATATCCACCCAAATACATGCTGGAATACCCCAAGGCTCTGTTCCGTCTTCATCTCCTTTTTCTAATATTTATAAATAAAATTATCTTCTGTTGAAAACTTCTAATCCATACAATTGTTTCGCTCACAAAAGTACCCTCAGCTTTTCATATTCGTTTCTTAGTTTGCATCCATGTTCTTCGAAAGTGAAACATTAGTTGCAACTGGCAACCTATGATAAGTTTAATAAATTCCGATCTGGATAACATTATTATACACTAAGGATCCAAAAACAGAGAAGTGCCTAAGTCGTCACTCTCACCCCCTCACCTCTCGTTTGCCGCCCCCATCACAGGGTTGGGCTTCTGTTTCCCGTAGATGTACTAGGCTCCCGTGTTCACAAGGAGTTATGACTAGTTGCTAGAAAACTTGATTGGGAATTACAGTGACCTGTGCATCGCGTCCTCTGGCGGTCATTTTAATAAGCTTAGAAACAAATCTTAAAATAGAAGAACCCAATAAAACTTTTGTGGAAGGTTCTTCAAGCGCTCCACCCTAATGTAGATGCGATATTGAAAGGAATAAAAATTACCTCAAACACAATTCCATGCGAATTATATTATTAAAAAGGGAACCTCTCTCGTATGAATTCAAAACCTCCAATACGTGTGATGCGGTTACACCCTATGAATATGTTTACAATTTTTTGTGTGTCTATTTCTCCTAAATATATAAAAATCTATATGAAAAACCAAAACTATTCGTGCGAGTTTTATTTAATAACCACACCGGGTTTTATATTTAACATTTATATATGAATGGAAAAGCAGCAGAGTAGGTAGAGGCATAACAACGATAGAAAAAGGGTGTTTAAAATTCAATTTTAACTAAACTATAGGAAAAAAATGTTCAACTAAACTGAACCGAACCGAAGTGAACCGACAAAAGAGATATTCCCTGGACATGGTGTAACATGGCCATAAATTACACAATGGTTGACTGAATTTGAATTATGTATGCGAAATGAAAATCGTATTTGCATAATGAAATACATAATATATATGTATGTACATTTGTACGTACCAAACTCCATATATCTACGCACACATAACACACAAAGTCCTTATAGACCACTAAGCGTTTTCGTCTGGAAATTCAATTATCAATGTGATTCCGTATGAATACCCTTTTGGCTTAGAGTTAGGCCTCCATTTGGATGATCTGATGAAGGTTCCATTATGAAACGCTAGATTAAATTGTCAAGTTCTGTTTTAGTTGGCCTTTGTACATAATATTTGATTAAATTATTTCAAGTCGTGCGGTTGTATGTGCGTGGTCTGGTATATAATTAACTGTTTAAGAGAATCGATGTTTAATGTATTTTAGAATGATGTGTGTCGCATTGGGAAATCGAAATGTAGTTTCTGGAGTACTACTTGCTTGCAAATCCTGAATCTTGAAAGAAAATAATTTATATTAAGGTTTGTATCATTAATTGAAGATTTAGATTTTTGTGGATACTCTTAAATTCAACAAATTCTTCTCAAAGAGGTTTTTAAGGCTTGAAAAGGGTTAATTTAATAGGTTGGACAATTGACTATCACACCGGAGGAAGACTTAGTTCAAGTCCTAGCCCATGCCAACTTCTTTCTTTCCTTCTATCCTAGCAATTGAAAAATCCTCCATGACTACTTTTGTCATTCCCTACTATTCTTCTAACTATCTATTTAATATGCTCAACCTCATCTCTTGACTTCGCAACTTGATAACTCTGTTCATTACTCTATTGAAGATTATCAACCTCTGAGAAAACGTTAGCCGTATAAACGAATGTTTGAAGACTTCTTCCTGCTTTACAGTGAAGATTGACAGACACCACATTAAGCTTAGTTTTTGAGCATTTAGAAGAACTTTGCTGCCGTATCGGGAGACTGTTATGTCTTGTACAATTTAGCTTTTAGCAAGAAATTTTGACCCGTAATATGTTTTTAGCATAATATCAACAAATTTATTTGAAATATCTGTTCTGTACTTGAAGAACCGAATAAACTGTCTGCTGAAGAAGTCCTTTCCGAAACTCCAAATGGTTTTTCTAATATGTATGTTCGATTAACGAAACTTTCTGGTTTGGATTCTAGTTAAATCATACGTTCGGTGACATCCTTTTACCGTAGGCAGTATTTAAATTTACCTACTTCCTCTAGCTTAAAGTTCTCTTATCTTCAAATTCTAGAAGATCATTTGATTTTCAGCTCTTCTGGTAAACTCTTTCTATGAATTGACGAAATAACTTGTTTGGTAATCCTTTCCTTGTAACAGATCTGCAGAAATACTGGTATTCTTCAGTTCTTTATTCGGGGAAATGATGTCTTCTTTGCAAGAAATTATACGAACGTCGGTGGGTCAGACAGCATTAGGTGCTCATTGCTAGCTAATACAAAATTTTAAAATAGAAGAAAAGTGTTCTTTCCACGTTGCTTACTAGTTTTTATGCAAATGAGAGGCTTACAACATTCAACAGATGTTGTTTTGAACTAAGTAGAATTGTTAAGCTCTATGGTATTTCTACAGAAAATTCTGGTGCAACATCAATTTGCATCTTCTAACGCTTCTTCATTTAAGACATACATTATAGTCACCGATGCAACACTTTAACTCTTCGTGAAGAAAAAGTACAGTTGACCTACGTATTGTTTAAGTCCTTTCAACTAATTTTTCAACAGGAAGATTCATCACATAAAAGGCTTATTCGTTCCATTTTCTGATAAGTCATATTATGATTTGTGGCCAGCAAATCTTGAGAATTTAGCAAAGACATCGATTGATGAAATCCTACTAGAGGATCATCTTTATGTTTGACTGGCGTATAACAGAACGGATAAGTTTCAGCTGAAGTTCCACACAGGAAACAGCATTCGCAAGATGGCAAGGAACATTTCTTGGCCCAGGGTGGTATGCTGGTGTCAAACTGCGTATGTGGCCCATTCATGGGTCTCTGTTCGCATTAGGTTTATAGTCGAGAAATATACAGAAGTGCTTCATTCAACATCTTAGCTAGTTTTTTCTTTAATCAAAAGATTGCTGACACTGGATCATCTTATTCGTTGATGTAATTCCACTTATTACCTCGTACGCTGTGATACCTTAACTTCTTTTATATTATTGCAAGAACTAGACCTTAGAACATTTTTTCTGCAATATTTTTTCATTAAAAAGTGAAGCTACCTAACTTTATTTCATGGCGTACAATCGACTCATTCCTTAATATCAGATTTGAAAACCCTTATCACAGAAGCATATCAATGGTTTTCGTAGATGGAAGATTTTTGTTTGGTGATTATTGTCAGTCCTTGTTGGTCCCCTCGTAATCATACAGAAACTTCCATCAGATGGTGGTAATATGGGTCACTAAAACATCAAAAATAGAAGTTTAAAATCATTGGCTGACCAGAAGTTGTCTGTAGAATACAAAATGCCGGACAGGTCGATAAAGCTTACAACAGCATGAAATGCTGCTGATATGCTGCTATAAGTTAATATAATCAAGAGTGGATCATGAACTCTATCAGAAATCTTTTTCGTTCTAGCCTGGTATCCTTGGGTAGATTGTTTCAACCTTTGATAATTGATATTACTCCTGCCGTAGCATCCCTCAAGATTGCTTGCTTTTCGTTATCCGTTTTCTTTCTTCTTAAAAGTCGGTGTTCCACTCTTCTATTTTTAACATAGACCTCCTAGGCACTTCTATCACTTGTCCTTGGCAAATCAAAAGATTGAGTGAGATGCGGTGAATAAAAGTTCTAGTAGTCTCTTCCGATAAAGGTTTGGTGACGTAGTGATTTAAATGCTTGCTATGATGATATTTGCCTCAGATGACCTTTTTTCTGATCTCGAAGTTACGGTCGTTACTAAAAAATACGTCTTCTCGAGGTGGTCGAGTCATTTTTCTCTTCTGTCGGGGTGTATGTAGGTACAGAATAATGCGATGTTCTTCAATTTGGAGCGCATATGTGACAAGGCATTTACTTATTTATTTGAAGTTCATGACTTCTTGCCTAATTCTTCCTCTTATAACAAAGCTACATCCAAACAACAGCTGTCTCCATTCCATGTAGTACATAACACAGGATTTCAGTATCTTAAGTACTTTCCATTGCATCGCATTTCCTGGATGGAAGTTATGTCAGGTCTATTGTTTCCTAGTTTGTAGTTTGTTCATATCATAGCTAAAGGCAGGAATCTTCAATGACTCCAAAGATAAAATTAGTAGTGACAAACTACTCCAATTCGAACTGTCGACTATAATATGTGGCCCTTTTTCCAGAACCAAACTACCGTCATCGCATAGCTAAGCTATTAGTTTCACTGTTGTTGTCGTCGTGAGTTCCATTAAGGATTTCCCCTATTAAGGGATAATATTAAATATTATTTTTACCAAGCAAACAAATTATTTAAATCATTCATCAAATTAATTACAGAGCTTTTATTACGAATCAGTTTAACTGACTTTAAAATAAGTTAGTTCGTTTATTATCCAATTCTATTTTCACAAAACTTAGCTAAACAAATAGAAATACTAAATCTAAAAACCAAAACAAATCAGTTTCTAAACTCACATTCGTACTCGTATATATTGTAAATATCAATAAATAACTTCAATTTCGACATGTTTATTGAAATCCATTTAAATTTGAATCAATAACAATTATTTAAACAGTTCACAATGGAATTAAATTAAAATGATATATCAATATCTATAAACAATATTACACTCTTAATAAGCAGACAACAAACAAATTACTCGTTGGATAATTTAAGCTCCATCAAATCAACACCACTTTGTATATTTATAATAATATGTTTATCCCTTAAAAGCAATTTAGAGTCTAAATTTCCACATGGATAATGTTTAACAATATAGAAAAGCCTTAAAGCCTAATTTCTAAAAAAAAAAAAAAAAACTAAAATGCATCAATATCAACTCCAACACAACATATAATTAATCGGATTCATTAAAGTGATCATATAAAGTGCAAATCCAATCGCATAATGTCGCATTTCATCAATTAATTAAAATTTCCCAATTTCCCAACCAACACATGCATTTGTATACCAAAACAACACCAAAATAAGCTAAAGGTTCTCTCAACACAAAGTCCTCCTCAATATATTATAATACACAAAACAACAAAAAAAAAGAATTAAATAAAATGTCCTTGTGATTTATTCCAATGCAATTAAATGCATCCACAGACAAACACAATTTAAACGCACAATGGGATTCAATTTGAATTTTAATCGATTGGAGTGCGTCCACTTAAAAAAAAAAAAAAAATGAAACGAAAGGACGAAAAAAAAAACCGATTTCCGAATATTGGCCGGAAAGTGGTTTGCTTTGGTTTCTACACCCATTAACTGAATACACTATCGGACAAGCATATAACATAGGTGGAGATAATCCGAAGCACAAATCAAATTTGAATTGATCCTATAAAATGGTCATTAATTTATTTTATTTTAAGGGGATTTCAGTGTTTATGGTGGGTTTTTTTTTTCTCTGTTTTTTTTTTTGTATGTATTTTGTTTAATATTTTAGTTTAATCGCCATGTTTGGGGAGGTGTAGACGAAACCAAATGTTTTTTTTTTTTTTTTGTGTTGTTTGTTATATTCAAGAGCGATAACCTTTAAAGGATTAATCCTTTTTTAGCAATAAAAAGAATGAATTTGCATTTCAACACTGTGTTTTGTACTTTTGATAAAATGATACCTAGCTGTGAATTATTTGACAAATTTTTGCAGTCCGAATTGTATTTTTTATGATAAAGCCTTAAAATTATTTAAACGGCAAAAAACCATCAACAAAAAGTTAGTATTAGGTTCATGTTTCTCTTTTTAAACTTACCCAACTTTGTAGTTTGTTCAATCCAACGAGGAAGTCCCTGGTACCAATATTTCCGCCAGAAAGAAAGAAAAGCCTGCGAGGTATATGTATGAAAAAGAAGAGAGGAATACTGTCTTCTAAGAAGGAAGAAGAAGGAGCACGGAAAAGCTTAAACTAGCGGTTGAGTCTATTGAGTGATCCTACAGGAAGGTTAATACTCGAAAGTTATATCAAAAGTTGAATCAATCTACTCAAGAATATCAGCTCAGAACAGAAGCCTGCTGTAATGGGAATACGTTAGGAAATAATCAGTCTTTTTTAAGCAGCAGCGGGAGATGTCTTAGTTAGGAGCATACACCAACTTTTTATTTGTAGAATTTGATTGGAACAAAGTATTCCCAATGAATGGAAACTCAGTTTATTACATAGGGCTGGTTATGCTGAGTTTAAGGCGGTCCATATAGTCTAAGAACCGGGAGCAGATTTCTTGCGTGAGAGCTAACCCATCTATATGAATGTTACGAGTAGTCTGGGTCATGGTGATGAGAAAAACCTTAGTCTGCCTGCATTTATAAGGGGTGTTGTCTAGAAAAAGTGCATCAAAAGTACCATATTTCTGAAAATCGATAAAGTTTATTGATAAGTAACGCCACAAAACTCACTGATAGCAAATATACAAACGGTAGACATTTTAGGTGGGGCCAAACCCCCGTTGCGTTCTTAGCGTTTTTAGATTTTGGTGTAACCACCTAGCGGACGGTCCCGAAAATGCGTTTTTTTAAGCGTTTTTAGACTTTGGGTTAACCACTTAAAATTAGTCGCATTCTGTTTCCTGTTTTCCTGGGCTCCCTGAGTACAAAAACACCCACGGAAGACATTCCAAGTGAGACCAAAGCCCTGGTAGGCGGCCCGAAAATGCATTTTATTTACCTTTGGGGTAACCTCCTAAAATTTGTTGAACCTGAAGCTCTTGATTCCAGACTTTTTTGTTTGGCACCCTAGCAGACGGTCCCAAAAATGCATTATTTCCCTTATCATTTGCGTTACCACTTCAAAATAGCATCATCCTGTAGCCCTTGATGCCCTGAAAAAAAACGCGTTTGCACATCCGTCTGTCAGGGTTTTGGTGGTTACTCTCACTAAATCGATTTTCAGAAGAATGATACACTTGATGCACTTTTGCTCAACAACGGCCTCAATACATGCAAGCAGACTAGGGTATTCGCCATCACCATAACCAGGACTACTTGTATCATTATTTTGAATCGGTTACCTATCAAGCAAGAAATCTGCTCTTGACTCTCGGTCTATTATTGTCCCAGTGTGTCTAATTGACGCCGATCTTTGTACCTCTTGGTCATGATTGACATAGTCTACATGTTGGGCTACTAAAGGCACCTTGGAGTATTTGGCTTTTTTAATTCTGTTCATTGGCGAAATGTTTGTTGGTAAGTTATTGCCGTTCATGTTCTTTCTTGGAGTAGCTGACCCAGTGGAGGATATGGGATTCTCCTTAGGCACTGCTCATTCAGTTTCTAATTTAAGGACTCGGCTTTGTCAATGTATTGTCACGTTTGTCAGTATTTTTGGGTACCTACGTTTGTTGTCCTTTGTGGTGCTGCCAGCAGTTTTTGCTAGAATCTTTCCAAAGCTAGTCGTTTCAGCGTTTTTAGTTGCTTGGAACCGGACGGTCCTGGCATTGTTTCGTCTTTGTCGGCTCTGTTTGTCGCGGAGGAGTCTTTTTACCTTGCGTTGAGTTGGAGGCTTTGCGTTGGATTTTCTACGACTGTCATGGCGGTCACATCACTGTAAAGGCAAGAAAGCAAGAGCAAGACGCGTTTAGGTTGCATGTAGGCGTAGTGCTAGTGCCCTTGCCCGGGATATTTGTACCACTTACTCTCCTCAACTTCAAATCAGGAGCTATTTTCTCGCCTCCCAGGCCCGAAAGAGTGAAATTCTCCGTGCAACGTCTGGCAAATGAGTTTGAAAGCCTAGTTGTCGGTCTTTGCCTTTGTAGAAGTTATTGGGGAGGGCATCTTATTGTTTGTATGGATTTTACCATAACACGCAAAGCAGAAGTCCCATCAATCGACTCAAGCATGCGTTTTCTGCAGCATCATCTGCCATAGGTATCGCCCAATGACTCATACCTTCTTGTACCAAGTCTTTTCACAGTTTTCCAACAGTTGGAGATTTTATACTTCGTCTGGAGGAAGTTGACAGTACAGAAAGGTAAGAGCTGGCAACGGAACAGCTGCATGTCAATGGCATAATCACTGTCAACTGTATCGATACTCGCCGGTATCTGGTATCCTTAAAATCTAAATTTCAGAAAAAATGGGTTCTATGTATACTTAAATAAAATTTTGTGTAAAATTTTATACGATATTAACAATTTTTAGGAGTCGCTACATACCGGCCTTTGAATTTTTCAACATTGTGGCTGGACCTCAGAATTAAAGTATGCAAAAATTGCCGTGGCACCTCTGTTTTGGGTTCTTGGTATTAAAATAATAAATTCGGTTGATTTTGATAACTTTCCGTGGTACTGACTGACAAATTATGTATAGTTTTTAAAATTATGCTCAAAAAATTAACTGGAAGCAGCTAGGTAGATACCAATCCCCCTAGAAAGGCTTGTTGTTTGAGGCCGAAGTCCACCCTACATTGTTACCGCCATCTAAAGAATATGCGAAGTTTAATCAAAATCGGTAGAGGAGATTTTGAGAATATGCGTTAAATCAAAAATTTTATCTGGAGGTTCCTATACCTGTTGAAATTTTGTTGTTATAAGTAGGATAGAGTGTCCTAATGTTTGACTTTACATAATTGTCGATATTAGACTGGATCCGAATAAGAAACGACTAAAGTACGAATCAAGTTTTTGAACGTTTTCATCATTTAAATCAGCACTTTTGATTGAAGAAGTATAAAAACAAGGAAAGAGATTCAAAAAATAAGAATCCAAATTCAGATTTGTATCTGGCTTTTCACCTTTCCCCATCTTAATGTGAAAAGGTCTGATATCTTAAATACACATAGACAGATACAGAGCCTATAGATTGGGAAACCTACTAAAAACCATTTCGAAAACAAGACATTAAGTAAATGGCATAGCCTTAACAATCAATTTTCCTTTTATTTATGTTAAGATATATTTATTTACCTTTTCAAAGTTTCCTTTCACTTGGAATTGAAATTATATTCTTCCATTATAGGTGGATATTGAATAGCAGCAATATGTAACTATAACCCAGTCAGTATACCAACATTAAAAGGACTCTTTCAATGTATCTTTTACTTAACAAGATTTTATTACTGTTCAGTTGGCATTATTCTTAGGAATTGAATCATTAGGAAGATTGATTAATGAGTAATGTCCAAAGACAATGAAGCTGATTTTATATAAGGTAAAAACCATTTGGTTTCATTTTCATATATGATGAAACAAATTCTTTGCAAAGGTATCCATATTGGTTCTTAATTAAAGAATAGGAAAAGAATGAAGCTCTAAGATAGTAAAAGAAGCCAATAAAGCCTAATTAGGTTGTTAGGAATTGCCTCTTTTAGAATATTGAATAACATAATTACCTCGAACGAACATCAAGATTCAAATTATGAATTCAAATTTATTTATACTGTGGAATTTTTACTGAAATTATTTGGCCGAAATCTAGGTTGAATGATTTTGAACAACTAAAAAAAAAACACCCTGTTCTAAATTAATTAACTCTCTATAAAACTAATTAGAATCTTCTGGCATCCTTTTTCTTAAGTGGGTCCTCAACTAAAAAACTTCCACACAACTTGTTTGTCCAATTTCCGAAAAATGTCCTTGAATTGAAAGGTCTTTAACGCCGCAAGTTTCCATGAAGAAAATAAGGAAAATGTACTATATACGAAAATTCATCGCCATTGATTTAACTGTGGACTATTTTTCCTCCCATTCTCTCCCTCTTTTGAGTTTTTTTGCCACTAAATTTTATCTGCAATGTGGCTTAAACAGTTTTCTTATAAATTTTGCAAATATTTAACAAAAGCATGAAATTATTGTTCATGGAGAATTATCCCACATAATTCACTTAAATGCATTTCAATTAAAAATTCACAGCTTCTTTATGGAACATGGACTGCGTCGAACTTAGAGGCTCCATAGTTTCTCTCTTTTCTGAGTTCTGTTTGTCTCTCTCTCTCTCTCTCTTCCACTCCTCTACATCCACTCTTGGTATTTGAAGGAAAGGATAAACTTTTTTTGGGTGAAAAGTTTATGGATGTGGTCGAAACAAAAGCGCTTAGCATTTTATGTATAGTTGGAGTTGGAGGTGTATATTGGAAGAAGAAGAAGAAGAAGCAGGAAGGAAGGATCTAACTCTTGAAAGTGGTGACCCGTCTATCGGATATCAAAATTCCAAACTAAAGGAAGATTGTTGCGGAAACTTTTGTGCATAGATTTTGTGGTATAACCAATTAGAAGATTTATGGCTTAGATAAACCATACTGTGCCAACTTGGCGATTTTATATAGTAGGTATATATTATACCTGCAAGTTTGTGAGGCGGCTGCCAATGCAGGGTTTTGGCGAGTTTCTTTTTTTTAACATTTTATACTTGGATTGTTGTTGAACAGATTGTTGGTTGGCGAAAGTTTTTTTGCTGCTGCAAAAAAAGTTTAACAACAAGTTGAAAATGGGTAGGTGCGTATAGTTTGATTTTTTTTCAATTTTTGTTTGTTTCTTTTAATAGAATTTCAATTAAACTGTGTTGCCTTATTTTAAGCATTAATTTAAGCCTTAAATTCAAGATAGCATTTGCTTCCTAAGTTTAACACATTATTTTAGATTCTTATTATGTTCTTCCGAATGATTCATAATTGTTACCAGTGATTTTTGAAAGATTAAGGAACTATTTTTGCAACTTCTGTCAACGACTTCTGCTTGTGAAATCTAAATGTGACTTCTACTAGTGACTTATACCTGTGACTTCTGCCTGTGACTTCTGCATGTGATTTCTACATACCTGCGACTCTTGGCTGTGGTTTCTACCGGAAACTCCTACTTGTATAACTCTTTTTTGAGATTTTTGTCTTTGTGCGGTTGTAATCTGCGACTCTTGCATGAAATTTTTGTCTGTGAGCTATGCTTGCAACCATTTCCTGTGACTTTTTTCAGCTGCTTTTGTCTCCGACTCATTTACTGTGATTTAGTCTGTGATTATTGCTTGCGACTCTTTTACAAGTGCTTTCGATTACCTGATGCACTGGTACTTTGATTTGGATTAAAGTAGATAAATGGGCTAGCAGTTGATAGTGTTACCATCACACTTAGATAAATGTAGATTCATTTTGATACCATGGGTATTTTGACTCCCGTGAAATAATTTGGTATGATAAATTCTCCGTCCATAGAAGCACTTTAAATACGTTGATGTGTTTCGACAAACTTTAGACCGTCATTTTGGAAGTTATTTCTAAGTTTTTGAAGAAATATCTGTCAGCATATAATCAGCTGGTTATAAAAAGAGGTAAAGGCAAGTAAGTTACGTATTTCTTTATGGCTCTGGGTGCTTTGTTCTTTTTCTTCACCCCTTCTGGAATTATTTTCCATCTTCCTTATTCTCAGGCCTGCAGGAGCACATGGCTGTTTAATGTTTCGGTAGTTTTTCCATTTTTTTCCTCAGTGAATTTTACATCGTTGAGAAAGAGGGGTACATGAACAGAGAAGGTGTGGGATTATTTCCTCTTCCTCCTCGTCAATGTATTTTCTGCAGAAATCATTTGAGAAGACTCTTATTCTTCTAGCGTGTTTACCTATAAGACAGTGTCCAGTAATTGTAGAGCTAATATGCGATCTGCTTAGAGACAACAAGCATTTGGATCGCTTCGGATCTAGTACTGGCCAGATCTGTTTCGTCCCTAGACAAGTAGTAATACTTTTTAATCTATTGTTTGTCATCGTCATGGCATCTTGTTTTAGCATAAGCTTACATGAAGTGATTCATATTCCAATATACACCTTATTAGGCAAAATTGGTCTCATAGTTCCTTTCCTGGCGAGTTCGTCGGCTTTGCAGTTACCCGGAATATCTCCGTGTCCCGGTTCGTAGAATAGGTGAATTTTGAACTGTTCTGCCATCTCCAAGAGAGTCGATTAAAAGTTTCGGGCAGTTACAGTGTTTGTGACAGCTGAACCGAGTGATTTGAGGGCTGCTTGGCTATCTGAGAAGATTCGAACATTCATCTTGAATATCACGTTTTTTTTAGCTAAGATATGACCTCATTGATCGCCAGGATTTTCGCTCGGAACAAGCTACAATAATTAGGGAGAAGGAGGCAGAGACTTAGATCTAGTCTTTCTGAATACACGCCACCACCGAACCCATTTTCGGTTTTCGAACCATCCGTATAGAAATGTGTTGCTTAATCTCTCAAGAATTGAGAGATTAGAAATTAACTGGTGCGTCTAATCAAATAGATCAAAAATATTGCTAATTTATTGCATGTTTTATTAAAAATGAGCATAACAACTACCGTTATGTGTGCTTCACCGCTCTTAAACTATGTTTGTTTTATTCAGTGTTAACTTTCCTTTTAACTAAGTAAGTTTTTTCTCACATAGATCCATCTTATACTACAAAAAAATTAAATTTTAAAATGAAATTGTAGTGCATCTAACTAAGTGAACCGCATTGTAGGCATACCTACCTACCCACAAAAATTGTGTTAACATTTTAACCAAACTCAATTTTAGCAAATTATTATTATAAAAACAGAAAATAAACCAAATCACCCTGTCATCTGTCATCTAATATTCATCTCATAAAAAAAGCACTTGTCTATTTATTTCCCATTCTTCTCACACTGTTAAATTCTTAGCACATACTTTTTTGTAGCAAAATTAACCATCAACACATGCATACATATTCCTCAAACCACAACAAGAAAAAAATAAAGAACATTGCATACACCTTACCGATGCACCACCACCCGTATACGTATTGACATTTCAAATTCGCCATTTTTTAGTGTCACTTCTACATACACATCGATCAACCATCTTTTGTTGAACTTTTTTCCATTTCCATTCCATTCCATTGCAACATTTTTGCAAATGGAAAGATCTTTTCAAATTCACCTCAGTCATCATCAGTGTTCGTGTTCGTGTGTAAAGTGAATTGGTTTATTCCGCCATCGAGTGATATAAAAAAAATTATTTTTCCAATAAATATCTAATATTCAATCGTAAAATTATAAAATAATTGTTTCTTAAAGTGTGTTAATTATTTTTGAAGATATAAATTCAATTTTTCGTAGCTAAAAAGTGTATTTTTCAATAAAATAAAATTCGGTTCGTAGCTTTTTTTCTTTTCAAAACACCGTTACTCGTTGCATCGCATCGTGTCGTGCGTCGTCATCGTCGTCGTCGTTCAATGGTATTTGTAGTTATGTGTGGTAGCTTCCGTTTGGCGGTTGAAAAAATATATTTAAATTCAAATTTAAAATATAGTTTATCCAAGGTATTGGGAAAATGTGTAAGTGTTTTGTTTTCATTTTGATTTTAGAGGAAGTTTGTGAAGTGTTTTGATAAATTAGTGTTTTTTTTTAAATAAAAAAAAGTTTTATCAGTCATTTTTTTTCAAATTTAAATTCAATATTGTTCTTATTGAGAAAATGTTCCTTCGCTATTTGATGTTAAAAGTGTACATTTTTAAAATCGCGAGTTTTTGTTCATTTATTTATTTTGTGTTATAGAAAAGTGTTTCACCTAAATATGTCTATTTTCTAAATGTGTAAAAGACTTAAAAGTGCGTATATTAAATCAAGAAGATGGAGGCAATTTACGTATGTCAACATTTCAAGACTTTGGTGAGTTATTATTACATTTTTCATTATATTATTATGGGTACCTAGGTACATTTATGTGTTTTAAATTGTTTTTAGTATGCAGCAATAGGTATGTAATATATTGGAACATAAATATAGGTCCATATGCAAGTCCATACACATTAAATAGGTACTTTGTATGTAAAGAACAATTTTTAAAACAAAATAAGCACTTTTTTTTCCTATTTTTAAGTATTCAAGACCGTTTTAAGCAATATTCTGATTAAACAATTTGGTATTTGTAACTTTACTTTTATTGTCCTTAACTTAACTTACTTACTTACGATGGCGCATAAAATCCAGGGTGGATCTCGGCCTCAACCAACAAACCTCTCCAACTAGCCCGGTCAATAGCTAGTTGCCAGCAGTTTCACACAGCAAGTTGGTTGAGGTCGTCCACCACTTGATCGCTCCACCTTAGATGAGGCCTTCCTCTGTCACGTTGTCCATTGGGGTTGGATGCGAATACACGTCGGGCTGGTGCGTTGGTGTTCATACGCTCCACGTATGACCCAGTCATCTCAATCGCTGTATTTTCAGCTTTCTGATAAGGTCAATGTCGCTGTAGAGCCCGTAGTACAGTTCGTGGTTATATCTTCTTCTCCATTCTCCATCGATGCACACTGGACCAAATATCAACCGAAGAATCTTTCTCTCAAAGAAACCCAGCTGGTTTTCATCCGAAACTGATAGTGTCCATGCCTCTGCCCCATACACAGCAGGACGGGGATGATTAAGATCTTATATAGGGTCTCCTTGGTTCTTTGAGAGAGGGCTTTACTACATAAATGCCTTTTAAGCCCAAAGAAACAGCGGTTGGCAAGTGTGGCTCTTCGCTTGATCTCTACAGTGATGTTGTTGTGCGATGTAATAGTGGAGATAAACAAAGTCTTTGACTACGTCAAAGTTGTAAGTGCCCATGGTGACATTTTGACCCCGTGTTGGGTCTCTCTTTTCGATGATAGCATATACTTCGTTTTTGTCTCATTTACAGTCAGACCCATCTTGGCCGCAATCCTATTCAAATTAAGAACACACACAAATAATTCTTATTTAAACAAAAAAATGTATCAATTTTTGTTGAGTTAAAAGCTAAGATATACATTATTTTAGCCCTAACTCTTCTATATCTAAAAAATGTCGGGTGCCATCTCTTAAATGGGGGTAAGATACACCGCACCCTATTTGAATGCAGAAAATAATGATAAGCACTTCTTTTTCAGTCAAAATGTTCCATATCTGACAGAAATTAAAGTTAAAATACACATCAAATTTTAGATTGGCTTTTCTTCTACCCAAAAAATGTGGCTTTTAACTCTGTCATATTGTGTATTTTGACACTTCCCACTTCCGTTTTTCAAGTCTGTATCTTACGTCTTCAAAATTTGTTTGACTTTGAATATCTTTGTGGTTAATTCATTGGGCGATATGTAGGTACGTTCAGAGATCTTCTTTCCATTGCCCTTTGTGCAAGATAGCAGCTTCGTTTTCGCATTTTATGTAAGTTCCCAGGTTTGATAGCCATAAGTCAGAACTGGAAGTACAGTCTTGTCGACAAACTTTCTCTTCTAATTGATTGACTTAAGTATCGATTTTATCAATTTTTGATCCAACGTCAACTAATGTATCGTTTGCTTCTTTTATTTTCGCTTGTATATCCTTTTTGGACTCCTCAACACTTCTATAAATAAGAGTTATCATAACTTTCAATTCAGAATTGCTCACATCTTTGATTGGGTTTGAATTTTCGGCGGATGTCATATTTTAATTGGAAAAAAATATATGCGAATTTTACTGTTTGTAAATCTTTCTTAGCTTCCGACCTCACCTAAGTTTCGATTTCTCTTGAGGTAATCCTCAAGTAAAGACTTAAGAATTTCCACACAATTTCGTTTATGAATAGCTCAAGTGTCCAAAAGTCTCCTCAAGCGTACACTTAAGAAAAATCTCAACTTGAAGAACGACTATAAGTTCCACCCTTAATTTATTTATGCCAACTAAGAGTATTCTCAAGTAAGGACTTGAGCAGTTGCTCATAATTCGAATATAGATAGCACAAGTGGTCAAAAGTCTCCTGAAGCAAACACTTGAGAAAAACATCGACTTGAGTGATGACTATGAATTTCACCCTTAATGTTGTGTTCTGCGTAACAAGAACCATTAGGCTTTTGCGAGAGCTATGTAGGTACAAGCTTTAGCCTTTAACTCTATCCAATATGGAAAATTTTGACTGAAAACGAGGTTTTTAGTGGTTTTTTGCATTTAAATAGGGTTGCCGCATACTAACACCTATTTTACAGATGACATCTAATAGTTTTTAAATCAAAGAGAGCCAAATTTAAAAAAAATGTGTATTTTAAGCCGTTAGTTCTCTCAAATATGGTATATTTTGACACAAAGAGTACTGTTTTACGTGTTTTTCTTTGATCAAATAGAGTTGCCGTATACTTACGCCTATTTTAGAAATGACATCTGACATTTTGTTTTTGATAGAAAAGTTCAGGACAAAATTTTATTTATATTTTAGCTTTAAACTTTACTCAGCTTGATGCTTTTTGTTTAAATAAGAATTGTTTTAGTTTGTTTTTCATTTGAACAGGGTTACCACATACTCAACTTAATTTTTTTTTTAAATATTTTGGACATTTGTTTGGCAAAAGAGATATGTGCTTGTATCAATAAACTAAATAGTAACGACGGATAAAGTGATGTAGCCTTTTTTTCGTTCAAATAGGGTTGCCACGTTATTGCCCTCATTTTTGTTTTCAGTACCAAATTATCTCTTATTTAAGCTAAGTGATCCGACACGGTTGCCTTCCTGACTATTAGGATTGCAACTCAGTAGATGTCCCATGCAGGAGTAGAGAGGAGACATTGAATTGTTAGCTCTTTCTTTAATTTTGAGACTCCAGTCTAATTTCACCATGGTATTTTGCATGATCAGTAAATTTTGAGGGATTTTAAATACTTTTTTATATAATTTCGCAACAAATTCTTCTCTTTACTTATATCTAGTAGTGCTGCCTGCAACAGACAAATAATTCCCGTCTAAGTGTCGACTCTTGTATAAAATAAAATTTTGTGTCAAAATCAAGCCAAAACTTCATTTTCAAACAATAATTAAAAATATTTATCCAACTCATTAAAAAGTATCCTTTTGCATTTTCCTGGCTGTCATATTGAAATCCTCTTTTGTTTGCTCTAGCACCGACTCTTATCTGACTGAATCGCAACAAAGTATCCATACTCTTGTATTTTTGTTTGTGGCTCGCCTTAAAAATTTGCAAAACCCTGTTTGATTTTTTTTTTTGTTAGAAAGAAAAGGATCATGACGTAGACGTACGCTCCAAACAAAAGTATATAACATCTTGAAAATATTATTTTCGTTAATTTTTGTTTTGGCATCCTTTCATTTAGTTATTACAAAAAGCCAAGAGTATGACTGCCGCCTTTTCCATTAAAGAAATTAAGAAAATGAACAAACTCTGTTTATAGGCAAAGTTTCTTCCAGATAGAATCATAAAAAAAAAACACACCAGCTTAAAGGGTAAAGGAAAGAGAGTGGTGGATCAATTTAAATAATCTTATGTTGATTGCTTGTGAATTTG
Source organism: Meliscaeva auricollis (assembly GCA_948107695.1). NCBI lineage: Eukaryota > Metazoa > Arthropoda > Insecta > Diptera > Syrphidae > Meliscaeva > Meliscaeva auricollis. The sequence goes on along the minus strand of OX403619.1, from coordinate 45,723,690 downwards.
TTGAACAAAAAAAAAAATAATAAGAAAAAAGTTTAACCCTTCTAAAGTCCAAATGGAATATTATACAGACCTTAAGACCTTCTGTGTGCTAAGGACGGAAGCATGACCGAAGACGGCAACGCCAAGCCACCTCTCTATACTGTTTAGGCACTTTCAACTGTAATTGAAGGGAAATAGCATCTACACCGGTTAATTCTTGCGGCAATTTAGGGATATAATGCTATGGGTTGGTAGTTAAAATAATGTTATTCTTAAAACTTAATTACTTGAGTCAATTTAGCGAATTAAATAGATTGTTGTAGGTACTTGTCTATAATTTTGATGATGGGCAAACTTTTCTGACATTTCAAGGTCACGGATGAGCCATTTTGTTTGACTTTTGCCATTCTGGCAACAACAAAAAAAAATTTCGTAAGTCGAAATTTTTTGTGTGATAAGAATAAGTTTTTGTTTTAATTTTCTTAAACTTTGATCCAACAAAAAGAAAATACAAAAAAAAAATTATTAAGAATTAAGGTTTAAACTTTAGCCCCTAGTTATGGCATATAAATGGATTTGCATGTTTTTTTTTTTTCAATTGAGTGCACTGAACCGAATTTCTAGAATAATTTCTTAGAAATAAATTAGTTAAAACAACCAAGAAATAAAGAGAACAATAAATTATGACTAACTTCATTTGAAATGTTTGTCACGAAAATCAAGATGGCTGCCATAAAATTTAACTGAATTATAAAATACTGTCCTTTGAAACAATTCATTATGATTTAATTTCAATTCGAATTTAATAAAAAAAAAACAAGAAACAAAAGAAGGAATAAGACAAAATAAAAAAAAACACCTCAATCACTTTATGGTTGTTCCAAATACATTGGGTTCTTTTTTTTTATGTGGGTCCCATAGCACAGAGTACCACAGAGTAATGTAAAACAATTATTCAAAACACCCATCCTCACACATAGCCAAAGTGAAAGTTTCCTTTATTTTTCGTTTTGTTGTTCTCTAGTAAAGCACAACATGAATTTAAGTTGAAATACAAGAACAAAAATAAAACATGAACAGAAAAAAGAAAAAAAAATCAAGAAAACTCGCATTGAAATCAAGGAGCAATTATCCTAAGTGGCTGTGCTATTGTTGCCGCGCACGACCTACTTCAAAAATAAAACAAAAAAAAAAAAAGAAATCCTTACTCCTGGTAGCCTTAATTCAACGATATATTCGTACTGCATGATGATTTTGTATCCAGTGCAAAAAATTAAGGTGAATTTCTTCAGATTAAGAATGGAAATGACATTAAGTTTAAAATAGACTTTTAACATGATACATTCATTAATAAAACCTTTGTTGTTCAGAGGCCAGTTTTAGGAAGCTCTTCACTTACGCTGATACCATATCTTTGAAATTCCTTGGATCTTTTTAATTTAAGATTGCAATGAATCAACAGAAAATAAAATAAAAAAAGCAGGACCTAGAATTCTTCCATGAGGAACACCAACTATTTTGTAAAATCTTTATTATTTTGCCTTTCTTTGATTCCACATAGAGATATTTATCTGAATGTATGAAAAATTAACCAATTATTTAGTCTTCTTATTCTCACTCAAACAAAAATTGTCAGTTAAAACCATATGCGAAAGCTCTTTTCAGACCAGTGCTAGAAATTCCGGTGCATTCGTAGACATAAACATGATTAATTAATAAATCAAGTCAAAGTAGAGCGTTTAGGAGAAAAAAGAAATTCCTACTTAGCGCGCGCCGCAAAACATACCTGCGGTTGGACTTTCTCATATTTCTACATTGACAAACTGTCGCCTTTACTACGACTACTGTTTATGTACTTTTTGAACTCAACTCTTTGTATGATAAAGTCACATCATCAGGTACTCCTGCATCAAACAGTACTCTTCTCTATCGTCTCTAGACGTATGAGCTTGTGATTAGTAATTTTATAAACTTTTTATGCATAAACAAAACATTGAAAGCTGATTATTCAAATGTTTGAAAATATACCTAAGCACCATTATCTTCTTAACGTTTAAAATCACCTTCACGTTGCTTAGCTGTTATAGAACAGGTGTATCATCAGGAAATAAGGTCTCTAGCCTGGGTCCTAAACAGAAGCATTTCGATTTTGGGTGTTAGTGATAGCATAAGATGATTATTATTTTCGGAAAGGTCTTTTGATTGTACTTACTTATTAAATGTCGAGTTCTTTATGTTTTTACTTGGGGCGTTTAGAATATCTTAATGGTTTTATAATATAATCGTGTCCATATGGGAGGATGACAAGAATTAAAAAAATCAATGTTTAAAAAAAAGTACGTATACGCCCCAGTGTACGTGTGCATCTATAACCTAGAGTGATGTGTTAAACATAAAAAGTTGGAGTACATCTGTGTATTCAAATTCATAAGACATTTCAGAAAACAATTTGTAAAAATTCAAACAACACAACCTTTTTCAGTATTCCACCTCACTACATAATGTACAGTGCTGTTCCAAAAATGTTGGTCAAACTTTTTGCATATTTTGCATATTTTAATGAGGATTTGTTTTCGTATGCTATTGCAATCGTTTAATAATTCATTTAGAGTGTTAAAATTTCATACTAAATCACGGGAGTAAAAAGTTATTTGAGCGAAAAAAGATGCTATAGGAACCTGCCTCATTTTAAGGGATTACAGAAAAATGCTTTATTGGTGCCTATTACAAAAAAAAAATCTTGTTAACACTTACAGTGTTGGCTTTATGGCTCGGAGCATTATCCTGTTGACAAAAAAATTGCAATTATTACTAAAAAGCTGCAGCTCCAATCTATTTTCCGGCGCTCGAAGGTAAACTTTTGTAGTGGCTTTCGATGTATTTAGAGTTTAGTATTTCCTATAGGATTTCTACGCTCAAGAATCCTTGACACAGATCGTTTTTAAGATTCCGACGGCTGTAGAGCACAAATGAAGGACTGTCTCTGTTGGTCTTTTTTCTGTGTGTAGTGCCAGTCACACAATATTTTTTTAAATTCCATGCCATAGTTGAGTTGAGCAACATTTTATCTTCTAGAAATATTACGTATATTATACAATTTTATAAGAAATGTAAAATATTTGAATTCATAAATAAATAAAATTACTGAAATACCTTCTTCAAAGGTTTTGATCTCCAAACTAAGTAAATCACTTGATTTTTTTTACATAGATGAATTTTTAGTAACAAATTTTGAAAATCGTTTTTAACAGTTGTCAAAGTTGCTGTGGATGCTAAACCTTCATATATAAAGTTTTTAATTATATAAGAAATTATAAGAAATTAAAAAATAAACATAATATTTGTTGCTAAAATGACTTCAAAAACTTCTTAAATTGTTTTGATCTTAAAACTAAGTATGCCCTTTGATTTAATTAAAAAAGATTAATTTTTAGAAAAAAAATTTTGAAAATCATTAGAGCCGTTTTAAAAAAAAAAATAATTTTTTATGTCCAAAAATTGTAATTGTCTAAAAAAAAAAAATTTGAATGCCAATTTTAAGAAAATATTTATGGACTTCTATTCTATTCTTTATTTCTATTTTCTTATTTCAAAAGTACGACCTTGCTTGTTGTATTACACATAAAATCGATAGAGTTGTTTTTCAGAAAATCAAGTTTTTCCATATTGATTGTATGGCAGGTACCGTTAATTTTGGTCCTAAAAAAGAGCCGTTTTCGAGAAAAATCCAATAACTCGAAACCGTTATATGGAAGGTATTCGTTTTAATCGAGTTATTCACAAACAAAACCAACCATGGAACTACAAGATAGTAATCTGTACCAAATTTCATGCAAATCCGTCAACCCGTTTAGGATGTGGCTCTATGAACAGATGGATACACAGACGAACAGACGAACAGATTTACAGACGCACAGACCGACGAACGGCATGACGAAAACCACTTTTTCGGACTTCTCCATCATTGTAATGTTGGTTTTGATTAAAACCTCAAATTTTTTTACCTGCGATATGGGTACCATATAACAAGTTATGCATTCGTACAAAAAAAAAAAAAGTTGAGATAACATTTTTCCATGACATTACGATGGTAGAGAATGCTAAAAAAGTGGGTCCCGGAAGTCCGTCTGTCAGTCTGTCTGTCTGTCTGGCTGTCTGTCTGTATAAGGAGCTACAGCCTAAACGGATGGACCGATTGACTTCAAACTTGGTATGCAGCATTTTTTGGAGACACTCCAGAGGGGTTTTTGGAATTAATTTTTTTGGACCAAAAATAACGGTACTTGTCATATACCGATTTTATTAAAGTTGAAATTTCTCAAAAACGGCTCCAACGATTTTGTTTAAAAAAATCAAGTATAAGTTTTAAGACAAGGTGTATTTTCGAATGAAAAAAATTTTTTTTGAAAATCATTATTAACGGTACCTGACATAGAACCGTTTTTTTTTAAATCTGATTTGCTCCGAAACTGCGTATTCGATTTCAACAAAACTTTTTATGAAGAAGCACTTATATAACTTAAATATAAGCCAAAAATAAAATTTCAAAAAAATTATTTTTGGATTTTTAAAAAAAATTTGAAATTTTTTTTTGAAAAATCAAATTTTCGAAAACGGAACATTGAATTTTTTTGAAATTTCGTTTTCAGATGTTGAATACTAGTTTCTACAAAATGGCATACCAATTTTATTTTAAAACTTATTTTCCAATAAATTATTTATAAAAAAATAGTTTTTTAAAAAACCGCTCTAACGATTTTGAAATTTTTTTTTCTAAAAATGCATCTTAATAATCAATCAAAACTGCATACTTGTTTTGGAGGGCAATTTGATTTCAGATTTTGTTTTAATTTTTAAAAAAAACGAAATTTATTTTTTTTTTATAATACGTACCTACATTTACCAAATTTCTGTGTAAGAAGACCCAGTTGTACATTTTATAAATAATAAATAAATAGTAGATAAATACCTGTTTATTTTTTCTAAAACTGCATTTAAAAATTTTTAATTAAAAAGGCTTAGCATAAATAGTAACTTTATCTACAAGAGCAAGTACGTGCGATCCAGTCGTGCATTTTATTTTGACACGAAACCAAAACTTGCTCTTTAGAGTAAAAATGCAAATTTGTGGTACCATCCCTCCAAACAAAAGTGACATATTTGGAAGGTTTTTGTATGAAAAGTACCAGAAAGTTTAATTTAAAGTAGCTAATTTTCGAACTATATCTAAGTTTCACTAATCCTCAACTTTTGGCGTGATTCCAATTATCTTGATTCTAACAAAAGAATCGTGCATAAAACACCGACAATGCCCACGCCGACAACGACACCAACGACGCCGACGACAGCGGCGCACGCACATAAAAATGTCTCGAAAACGTGTTTTCTATACGTTTCATGGTGTTGAAATAGACTAATTCTGAAAAAAAAATTTGTGCCAATGGCTATACTTATCCTTTACGTAGTGTACCGAAAAGTACACATCATAATAATTACTTAAAATTTTTTGTGTAACAATTTCCTCGAAATACTTTGTGTAGCTTGCCAGAGAAAATCGATAAAAAAATTGACAGTTTATAGTTTGGAAAAATGTTTAACTTGCCTAAGCCTATGCATAAGGAAACTCCAGCTTTGCTAAGCAAAAACAAAGTCACAACTTATCAACAAAACAAAATCACCCTACATTTCTTTGTTTTGCACTTAAATGCATAAGTAGCACTTTAAGGAAATTTTGGGCACTGGTGAAATTTTCTCTCTTAACACCAACGGTCGAGCATGTTAAGTTAAATTATTTTCTCTCTCGCTCTCTTTTTTTTTTTTGTTTTATATTTTTGTTGCTCCCATTTCCATCATCATCGTGACTTATGCAATTAAGAACGGAGGTATAATTGGACTAAGTGCGTACCAAGGGCTCTTAACAATGACTTCGAAGACAAGGCGACATTGAATTATACTAAGTGTCCAATTGGGAGCTTTTTCCTGTTTTTTTTTTTTTTTTTTTAAGTGTGAAGCGACAGATCCTGATTTTAAGGATAAGCTTAATCCAAAATAAAACCATTCTGTAGGGGGCCAGCTATCAACACGAATAAATGAACAATAAATTGTTCACTGTGCATATAGTGTATAGCTAATCTATATACTCGTATATATCCAAGGTTGCTGCTGGTTATTTCCAAATAGGATACATATATTTTAATCAATGGCTATCGGGAAACAACGCCGCTGAAATAATAATGCTTTGCGTGCAACAATCAAATTGTAATTAGACAATCGGGCCATTGTTGTCACATGATTATCTTAAATGAGTGAATTTACCTAAATACATGTGCGCCTACATGGTTGTTAACAAAATATGATGGTGATATACACTCGAAGGTTTGTTTGGGGGGCAACATGGTGTATACATGATGTGTTTGCCATTTCTAATTAGCAACAAGATATAATAGTATCTTGGTGTCCTTGTTTATGTATTTCAAACCGCCCCTCCCCACCCCCCATACACTACTAAAAGTGGGTGGTTAAGGATTCATCCTGATAACGAGATATAGTTTGCCTTTTAATGTGTCCTTTCCAAAGAAAAAACAAAAAGTATTTCACTATTTAAACGCACTAAGGATTTATTTTTTTTTGTCTTTGTTTGTTCAAAGGACGAAAAAAAAAAATTTATATATTCATGCAACCGCATGGAAAGATAAGCTACACATAAAATGTTCCTTATGAAAACCAGTCACCCGAAGGAAATGCAGTTTTTTATGTGCGACATTGCTTAAGGATATTCAGCGAAACGTACTCTCGTCAGTTTATTGTTAATGAAAACCAAGTAGATCCGGGGTCTGCTGCTGCTGCTATACTACTGCTGCTGCTGCTGCTGCTACTGCACTTTTGCAGCAATGGCAAGCTGCTGTGTTAAATAAATCGTTTTTTGTTGATTGTTTTATTTTTTTTGTTGTTGTTGTTTCTATTTGTACTATTTACAGTAGTGCCATTGTTTCACTTCCAAAAAGGATATCCGTTGTCACAAACATTACTGCTGCTGTTGCAGCAGCTGTGACTGCCTTTAGTGTGTGCAGTAAAAAGGGGGTTTCTCTTCCTGTTGCAGTATTATATCTTCACTCACAATCGGGTAAACTACAACTTAATACATGCTACTAGACAAAATTGAGAGAAGAACAACAAAAAAATGAAAACAACAAAAAGAATCATGAAATGAAAAACGGGACGATGATGGAGAGAATGGTTTAAACAAAAAAAAAAAAGTTGGCAACAGGGAAATGCATAGTGTTCTCTCGAGGAAGCAATGAGTGTTTCGTTAATCATTATATTTTTAAGCGGTTTTTTATTTTGTTTTTGTTTTTGTTTTTTTTTTTTTTTAATAGATGTGCGTTGTTTTGTTGATGTCCGGTTATATGGTTTAAGTGTTTTGCGTAAAAATGCATGACTTGTAATAAACCAACTGGATCGCTAAAATATATTTTTTTTCATTCTTTTAATTTAATGTTCATTCTTGTTGATCCTTAGGAATTTAATGTCCTTTAAATGATGTATTTTGTTATGATTTAATAATGTTGTGTCTTTCACTTTAATTTGCCAAGTCATTTAGTATAAAAAGGGATTTTAGTATATTCTAGTACAATTTTTATTACAATTTCCGAGAGAAGGTATGGGTATGCTTCGAATTTATACATATTTCTTACTGGTGGAACATAAATAGTGTAAATACATAACATTTTTTTTTACTGTTTGATATCTTTACGAAATTTTTTCTGGAGCAGTGCTTCAACACCCAGAGAATTAGACCCAGCAGCTAACACTTGTTGTTCTCAAAATAATTATTTAAAACCCTAATTTGTATCAGGTGTACCCACCAGTAGAGAGTCTTGGCCCTTGGGGACTGCATCAACAACTTGATTGTGAGCCACAGTACTGTGGATGTTAAGCTGCGTGGTTTCTCAGTATTTTAACTATCGATTTGCCTCAAGTATTCTCACTTGCGTAGGGCCTTGTGCCTGCGGCGCTACATCAACATCTTGTTTGTGACAAACATTACTGTGGGTGTCACGCTGCGTGGGTTCTCAGGATTTCAAGACTCGGTGTATAGCAATCATGCTGACTGGCGGAAGGTCCTGGCCCTAAAGGTCTGAACCAACAACTTGTTTGTAACAAACAGTACTGTGAGTGGCCCGCGTCGCAGGTTCTCAGGATTTTAACCCTCAATTTTTCTCAGAAATACTCACCGACGGAATGACCTGGCTCTGCGGAACTGCATCAACAATTTGTTTGTGACTAACAGTACTGTTAGCAGCTCCAACAAGCTGCTTTGATCCAATCCAAAGCTTGCAATGAGCTTTAAAAGTAGTTGAGAATGGAAGAACACCGTCTTCTTTGTAGTAATCTTGAGAAAGCGAAATAAGGGGTGGTAAAGAAAGAATGAGGTACGAAAGTCTTACAATAAGGCAAATAGAACATTGCAAGAATAAAGAACCGAGCTGAAACCTGCAAACACGATATTGGAAACATCATTGTAATTGATTCGCAGTCAATGTTAAAGATTAGACTGACATACCGAATTCCACTGCCATGCATATTGCACCACTCAACTTTGAAATAATTTCTAAACTGATATTCAGTAAGGCTGCTTGGTAACGTGCTATTCAAAGTAACAGTTTATGACTTGGTTAGGATTATGCGGTAATCGAGCCGTAAACAGCAATGTGTATTTTAAGCAACCGTGTTACGTTCGTCGTATAAAATTGTGCGCTGTGATGATGAAGAGGTTCTAGACTGCTTCGTTAGGGTCGGTAAATTTCTCACCACAGCTTTTGAACTGACAAAACCTCCAAGACGAACCGGAAGAAAATTATAGGTCTCCTCCATTTCAATTCTGCTAACGAAACGGTATACAGGAAATGGTTTAGGGTGTCAGTAACTAGGCCTTGGTTGTGAGCTAGGCTTGCCACAGTATTTATTTTTTATATATAAATTTTTTTTTTTATAATCTAGTGTAATTCCTAGCTGTCTTACCTCAGTTTGTGTGGTTCATGTATTACTTCTTCAGCTAATCTTATAGATTTCATACTAGGTAGAAGTGTTTCCCATTTCTTAAGAATATTGCAAATTGCTGTTATTACTATGTTATCAAAAAAGACAATGCCTTGAAAACTCAGACTTTCTTGTAGTAGGTCATCTGAAAAAATACTCCTCAGCAAACGTAATAGAACCCCACCCTGAGGTCATCCATTTGATGTGATGATATTTTATACAGAATTCAGCTCTGCCGTTCATACGCGTATCATTTCATTGACCCATCTTACTATAGTGACGGGTAGGTACACATTTCCCAACACCGACATGTAAGGTTTCAAAAGCCTCCTGTATGTCCAAATGGGCACACACGGCTGCTTGTTTTTTATCAAATGCTCAAATGGGCATTTTCTGTGAATCTTTCTGCTTTGTTAGCGTGCTGGATGGCAATACGGTTTAGTTTAAAAAAGGTTCCCACGCTCAATTCCCCATTTTCAAAATGCCAGCTTTATATTTTCATTTTCAGTGTAATTTAAAATTCTTGTATTCCCAATAAGAAAATACTTCGAAAAATGCTTATTTCTACTCCAACATCAAAGATAAATTCAAAAATTCACTTCCATAACGAACCACACAACACACAAAAGCTAAGATTTCAACATACCATAACTCATTTTATTTTCTTATATACCTTATTCTGGACATTTCTAAATTTTCCCATTATTACACTCAATGACCAGGATAACGATGTGCATGTTCAACACCCAGGACTAACTCTTGTACTTACATAAATATACGATAGAAGAACATACTTTGGGCAAATAGTTCATCAGATCCTTGTTGGTGCGGTAATTGATGCAATTGCACGCACTACTCCCTTATATATATACAGAGTCGATCAATTCTAATTTCTGCTCCTCTGGGTTTTTGCTGGAGGAGTGAGAATTAAGGATAATAATGTATAGTGTAGTATAGCCTGTAGATGTACATATCCATCTAACGTGCTACGTGTGTGCGTGTTTGTATTTCTTGGCCATCTCATGAATGAAAAACGTCTACATGATGTTGATCAAAGGAATTAACCTCGATTCCTATTGTTCGTGTGGTGCTGATGGTTTGGTTGGTGCCACTCGAATCAGGGTGCAACTAAAATCTGGTACTAAGCCTGATGGATGTCTGCATGTATGTATATACAACCAGTCCAGGAAGTATTTCATTAGCAAGCAGCAAGATTACAGATAAATCGATGTTTGCTTAACTCGTTTGATTCAGCCAAGTCAATATAAGGATTACTTTGGCATACCTATACCCAACATACATGCAAGAGTGTACAAAGCTTGGTGTATATGTGTGAATAGCTGTTTGGAGAACAAACGGCAAGTTGCAGAAGAGAACCTTTTAACAAAATTGTGTGTCGGTAATGGAATTCGCATGACAGATGTTGAAGTTAATGGTAATCGCTGATGGTGTGTTATCCATGGTTGGGCAATTCTTAAGGTTACCTTCTATTCATTTTTGAATGAAGTAGAATTTTAAATCAATGAAAACGCAATTGTAAGGTAAGATTTTATGTTTGGAATAGACGATATGAGGGAAGGTTACTGGCGAAAACAAAAAATTAATTATTAAATATTACGACTAACTCACTAAGAACCAGGGCCTAGTGACTGATACTATCAACCATTTCTCTTGAGCGTATAGTTGGCACAAATGGAGGAGGCCTACAATTTTCTGACGAACTTTTCTTGACAACCAGTACTGTTAGAGGATTTGTCAATTCCCTGCAAGAGGTAGTTCCTCTTAAAAAAATTAAGGTGGCATAGGCTGGGAATCGAACCCAGACCTCCCGGAGTGATATTCCATCGCTCTTACCATTACGCCAAGGGGTACTACACTGTATGTATGTGAATCTATAAGGCCCTTCAGAGCCTTAGTTGACCCGACAAAAACAAAAAAAAAACGACTTTAAATCGGTTTGGCTCTGGTATCATAATAAATCCCCGAAGTGTTCCCTTAAAAAGGTTGTGATTTCTTATCCCAAGAACCTAAAAACCAGAGTAAGAGAAGGGAAGATGTAAAAGGAATTCGAAATATATTTTACAAGCGAGAAAGAAAATCCTTTCAACACCCCAAAACAAAAAAAAAAAACTTCAACAAAACAAAATCATCTCATTTCCCTCTAAGTTATTTTCAAATCCGAACAACAATTATTGAACTTGAGGAAGAGAGAGAAAGAGAAAGAGAGCTTGAGACACACATTTAACCAAAGAAGCGTTGGAATTTGTAATAATTTGTTTTTTTCTTTTTCCTTTAACTTTTTGTGCGGGATTTTTCTCGGCTGCCACAATGCAAGGATTTTTGGTTTGCTAGCAGAGCACTTCTGTTGAAAAACGAGGTTGACATCGCAAGGATTAAGTCCCACAGAAGGGTTTTATTTTATTTTATTTTTTTTTTTTTGTTTTTCCTTTCGTCTGCTGATCCTGATGTTGTGTGTGCGAATTTGCTATTTTACCAAAAACCACAAATTGAAAATACTGAGCGACATTTATTTCGCATTTCCGGAACTAAAAAGATTCTTAGGAATTTGTGCCATACCGCATCGCACAGGCAGTCGGCTCAGCGCCCGCCCTCTCCCTCTCCCTCGTCTCTTCTCTATTTTCTTCTCATAGTTCATCGTCGTATTATAGCCGTCGTTGTCGTGGAAGGTAGTCGTTTCGTTTTGTAAAAAGGATGGCATCCATAATTCACATGTTCGTGAAGTAAATATGCATTAGAGAAGTGAAAGGCAACAAGGGGAGTTGAGCGTCTTGACACAAAGTATAATAATTGCCAACTAGGGATTAAAGGAGAGAGAAGGAGAGAGAGTGGTGTGTTTCCTTGGCGCTCAACTATACTGGCAAAGAAATAAGAAACTAAAATCCCAAAAACTAAAATAGTAGGAAGGAGCTACTCAACTTTTGTATATGGTGTCGTTTTGGTATGCCATGCTCTTTCCCAAAAACCTAGGAATTTATTACCCCGATGACACTCGGAGTAAAATTAATTTCTTGGCAAGTGAGCTCAATCGTCGACAAAACGAATCCATGGCAGCGTGGCGGCAGCAGTATTAATACATTTCTCCTAACAAACTGGTGGCAGTAGAAGGGATGCGTTGTTATGATGATGCTAGAAAGAGAAACAAGAGAGAAAGAGAGATAGAGAGAGAGAGCAAGGGAGGGAGGTAAGAATAAGAGATTCAGATTTAATGGTTGTCGCTTTTATGTGCTGCATTTGATTTAATTTAGTTTAGGGATTATATAAAGTGAAAGGGGAAAAGAAGTGGTAAATTCCACAAGAAAGTTGCTGAAAGAAACCGTGAGAAATGAGAACAACCCTCCCCCCCCCCCCTTTTTAAGACCAGAGATAATTTTGTTTTGCAGAATTATTAAAGTAATTTTTGTTGTTAGTTTAAAAGCAAATTTTAATATAAATATGCGCTAACAATTTATTTAGTTTTATTTCTTAAAATAAAAGAAAACTTTTTCTTCAGTGAATTTCTGTACGAAAAATTTGAATTCAAACAATTTTTGAGGTAGATTTTTATGGTAATTTTATCTTAAGGTTTCTGTTGATTAATAAAATCACAAAGCCATTAGAAGAAAATTTTCATAATTAGTTTTGGTTACTGAAGAGAGAAACAAATCTGTGACTGTGAGGTGAAGGTATGGTACCAAAAGTTGTAGAAAAACTGCAAATCCAAAAACTACCAAATATATTTGTTAAGATGCTTTCTAAAGATGCTCTCAATAGCAGAGTTTTTGAATAGAAATTATTTCAAATGTAAAGCTTTCCTCTATAATACCTTTCAATGGTACATCAAAGAGTCTCCAGAATAGCAAATGTTCTTTTAAGAAAATGGAATCACAGTAATCATTTAATCAGTAAGCATTTACTTGTCGTACTTTCAAGTCTTTTTGGGGTAGAAACTGGGTCTACCTCTTGCGAAAATTGATGAGTCTCAAAAAGTTATCATATCCTAGCCTTCCAGAATCGGGGCACAAAATTGTAGTTTCCTTCTATTTCACCACATGAATGGTTGAGTGTCAGTCACGAATTTCGTCTTCAGTAAATCAAGAGGTACCCGAGGTTTGTCGTCGTTTAAAAACCCATCTACATGGAAATGGTGGTACGAAAAAAGAACCTGGTGTCCTTTTGAATGCACGTATTTTCAATTTGAACATATAGTCCCTCAGGCCAGAAGCATCAATTTGCAAATTTTCGAATTTCGATTTTAATTTTGATGAAGGGCAATCCAACTAATTGCCCTTCAGGTGATGTATGATATACCGAAACTGTGTACTCCACAGACAGGAAGAAAATTGCTTTATTTTATAATGTCAATCACGCGAACGAAAACATGCACTCTAAATTTACCGGCACCAATAGTCCTTGTAACACGATTTCTCAACATTTTCATTTTTGTACATTCATGTTTCTGGCATGAGGTGGATGATATGTATAAATTTAAAATCAATTTTAATCAATCTGAATGGATTTATGCACTGAGAAATTGATATAACGAATTCTATATAAAGAATTAGACCCCACATTGGGCGCCATTTGTATTGAATGCATAGTAGCCAATTAATATACGAACAATCTTGGTTAAAACACCATTGATCTTTTGACTTGGAAGAAAGACTTCCTCACAAATGGGTTAGAGTTAACCATTGTTAAAGAACAGTAAACAAAACACCGTGATGTGTTCGGAAAACAATATTGTTCTCTCCACAATAACATGGGATTTCTGTGTCAAAAGATCTCCAAAACTAGTTATGACTTCAAACTAAATGTTTAATTGAAAATTCTCATTATTTCCAAACACTCAGATTGAACTCTAGCCAATCATTGTTATGGTCACTTATTTATTTGCTGTGGAAAATACCAAGTTTTCAATTAGAAATTTCCATATAAAACATTCCGTCTTTTAAACAGAATTGTTCAAAGTCAAAATCTCTCAAAATTCAAATGCCTCTAAAATCCATCAAAACACTAAAATGCACTAAATTTCATCTTGAAAATAATTCCAACTCAGGCTAAGTATATGCAATCAGGATTAATTCTTAGTGGATGACCGAACAAACTATAATGTTTCTCTGTTCATTTTGCTCAATGATAATAATAATTATTGCTTTCTAGTAAATAGCTTATATAGTGTAGAAGAGCATTATTATTATCCCGTTTTGCTCTATAATACCTTGACATTTTCGTCCTTGTTTGGTTTGTTGTTAAACTATATTAGACATATGACGAGAATATAATAATGTTGTGTATATGGCTCCTTGGACAAAACCACAATACTTCCATTGATGTTTGTTGAGGTGGATCAGTCAGCGCCAGTCCTTATAATTGGCTTTTGTCTTAGTATAGACCACTAACATTATATTTTGGTAGAATGGATGAATGGAATAGAAGATGCATAATATGTCTAACCTTACCTTCCATCCAGATTCCAGTTAAGTAGTGTTTGACCGTAATCACAGTATGTTTTTCAATGGATAGGTATAAGTGTAGAGTGTATTATAAGGATTTGAATTTGACATATAATTTGGGAATTGCGTTTCTAATTTTGGGTTAAGGTTGTGTCTTGAATGTCTAGTGGTTAATATTAAAGGATTTAAGAAAGGATTTCAAAACCATTCAATAGAATTGGTCTTCTTATGGTGGTGTGTCAAGTTATAAAGGATCGAAAACACTGATGAGTATCAGGGTTAGAATTGCAAAGGATACGAGGATACTTCTTGAGACAAAATTCTTTTTTCATATTTTTGTATAGTTCTATTCTGAACGGAAACAAATCGAACAAATCGAAAGATAATAAAAATCGGTCCATCCGACAAAAAAATCGATGAGTTGTAAAATATTTTGTTGACATTTACTCAAAAATTTAAAACTTTCCCTTAAGACTCTAGGACCACCTTACTTTGAAATTAAATACTTAAAGGATAAAAAATTGTAAAAAGCATGTGATTTTTACATTTTTTTGACGCATCCTCAAAATCTTTCTCTTGATCAGAGGATATCTCAGGCTACTGAGTGTTTTTAATAGAACAGGTTGCATCTTTAAGTCTTTTCTTAACAGCTGGTCCCAAATATATTCAATGGAATTTATATCCAGGTTCCCACGCACTTGGAAACGTCTGGCTTGGCATTTTAATCCATAAGAAGGATATATTTGCCATTAAACGGTACGAATGGAGCCACACATTTCTCTAAGATATTGCTGTTAGAGTTTACCTTTCCTTCACTGATGCATAGCCCAGTTTTACTGCTCATGAAAATTTCTGTCCACACCATGACGGAAAGTGTCCAGAAATATTCCCGCTGAGCAAATGTTGCTTAAGAGAGTATCTCTCATCTGATCATATTTAGACTCTGCTACATCCTTCTGGTAAGTGCAAACAAAACCTGGACTTTTCGGTTAAAAAACTTTACCCCAGTCGGCATATCGGTCTAATCTTGGTAAAGGTGTCTAAATTCCGCAATTGAAAGTTGAGTCCCGGGACACAAACTGGTCTTCTTGGCTCACTGCCTTCACTGATAACCGCCTCACAGATTTAGCATCCACAGCTTTTTTTCTTCGAAACGCAACGCTTCGTAGTTTACATGACAGCTCAAGCCCCTAATTTGTGAAGATCCTGAAGACTTTGAAGCACCAAATATCTATAATTTTTTGCTGAAGTTACTCTGGATTGACCTAAGCTTTTGCACATGGCGGCTGCTTACCGCAAACTTTGACCATCCTCATCCGAAACCAGCGACTATCGAAAAAAACCCATATCGAAAACATGCCCCCATTGATTTGTTAGAAATTGTGGAACATCCTGGTTTTTTCTTGTAGCCACAATCTAAAGGTCTTCATTTTAGCTTTAGAATGTTTTTGTGTACATCCGAAATCAAACCTAGAATAAGGTGACGGTGGCGTTAGCAGAACCTCGTTCCACTGACCAGGTAGTGGTCCTAATCGATGTGAGTTTCTCTGAAGGTACGATAATTCAGTTAATAGAGGAGTTTCTTCCATCAATTGAAATATGTAGGTACGATTTGGTCATTGTTTCAACCATCAGAAGATCACCAAGTGTCTTTGTGCATGTTGATACGCCACGGTTCTTCTTAGCTATGAAGTCAATAAGCAATAGTCTCTTTCCGAAAGTTATGCTGGGACTTGTGAAGGCTTTGTATACCAACGAGCTCTTCTTTTTTTTGTACAGATTGCCTCAATAAATATTGACTGAGCACAAATTGATATGTACCACTTTTTTTTTGTGGTTCGGGAACTTCATTCGATGAAATCTTATTCGTACGTGCACTTAGGCTAAGTTAGGTTTAGTAAAATCACTGATAGTTGATCTTGTAACCGACACACTTAGAATAATGAAGATCCATTGTTATATCCATGGTCGTAGGGATTATGATCCCCATGTTTTGAAACCTATCATAAATATAATGTCATACAAGCTGTTTTGTTTGTTCAGTTTTGCTGAATCAGCAGATCGGAAAGTGCCTTTTCCAAGAGCATCTTACGAGTCTTAGGGATAGATGGCTCCATAAACTAATTGAAGAACCCTGGTGTTTACCGTAGGGGTGGTATTTACTGCAAATTCTCCATTAGTTTCTGCACCTAGGCCATAATTTCCAGATTATAACACAGGTTAAAAGTGGTACTTTATCTTTCACATTCTAGCACATTCTTGTCGATTATCTGGGGTATAACCTGATGAAGATCAAGTGTTGCACTACAGCAGAACTTTCATTTCCACCCAGGAACCCAACAAAATCTTATGCTGTACTATGTGCCAAGAAATGTCACAAGTTTCGATCTAATTTCAATGGTAGAAACTACTTTAATTGCCACTTGGCTTTCAATAAAAATTGTGATATCAGCTTATGGTATTGACATCATTGAGAGTTGCTTAGCAGCTTTCGTCACTGCTAGAACCTCTGTTTGGAAGACACTGCTGTAATTTGGAAGATTAAATGAGCTGGCTAGTTTAAGGGGCACAGAGAAGACCCCTGTTTAAATATCAGTAACCAGCTTGAAACCCTCTCATCGGTTCAAAGGTTGATGGCTAGTTGATCTATCAGTACTCTTTCTAGGGAAAGGCAGTCGTGAACTGCTTATGAAAGTCTAAACGTGGTGTTACGAGTATGTAGTCAGTTTATACCTTATTTTGCATGTATTTCCGTAGAATCTGAGCATGACCCAAGCAACTGTGTCCAGCTTTTAGTTTGGCTAAGCTGAAGGACACTATTGACTGCTAATTCTTAAAGTTCATTCTGTACAAAACGCTCTTTTTGCAGTTTCTTGAAAGCTTCTAAAAGAGGACAATGCTTTTTCAATCCATTTTTCGAATATTGATATTTTTTTTTCTCCAAAAATTCAAGATTGAATTTAGGTTCAGAGTTGCAGTACATGATTTTTAAATTTAAAAAAAAAAATTCTCAAAAAGATTTACATTAAATAGCTTTTAAAGTAAGAAAACAAAGCCAAAATTATTCTCTCAAAAGCGAAAACAAATAAAAACAAACAAAAACTGCGAAGAAAAAGTCAGTGTTACAGCCTGTTGTTGGCTTTATTCTTTTACTAAGTAGGCAATAATATGTAAAACATCACAAAGAACTAAGTAGGCAACAAATTCAAAACAATGTCATAACAATTCTATCGTTTTTTTTTTTGTTTTCCTCTTAGATTTCATTTTTTTCTTAAAAAAATAAAAAAAAATAAAAAAAAAACTTTCAACGTGTATGAAGGGACAAAAATTTCATTGCTTAAGGCAAACCAAACAACTCAATAAAATTCCTTAAAAAAAAAAAACCTCTTACCTTCTAAACCGGAAGCAACAACAATAAAGTACCATCAACAGACGACGACGATGACGACGACAATGACAAAGGAATCCATTGCAAACGATAGATGGATGTCTAGTCATCCGCTTTAAATACCATAGCAACAATCCACTCAACAAAGACACAGAGATCCTTTGGAATCTTTTGTAACCAAGTATCGAAAGGGAAGAATTCACTATGGCTATGTCTTACATTTTTTTTTCTTTTTTTTTTCAATCATTATCTTAAATGAATCACTTTAAGAACTTGTCACAGTTTTTTTTTTGTTTTTTCATTGTTTTCACTTTTTTTTTGCTTTTTCTCTTTCAATCAATGCAATGTTGTTATTTTGTTTACAGCTCTTAAGAATTTAAGAATTTCAACTTAAATCAGAGTTAGAGTTAGGCTTTTGTCTAATTTATTTCCAAAAATTAACTTTATGGCTGAGTGAATTTAAAAAAAAGAATTCTACAATTGTTTAATGTAAACAAATTTTGTAATAAGAAGAAAAATGTAATTGCATTTCAATAAACATTAATTTATCCTTGAATCAGAATTCATTTAAAATTTGATATCAATTTTCATTTGATGGAGTTTCTTTAATTCTCGTAAAAAATATATTCTTTTATGTTTTTTTTTTGTTGTTTTTTTAAATAAAACCCATTTCATTCGATTAAACATTAATATTTGCTTTTTGAAACGAGTATAATTTTATCTAATGGAAATAATACTCAGGCATGTGGAATAAATGTAAAATTCAAAGTCGGCCTTTTCTGACCAATTTGCAATTTATATGCGATATAAATTTATCTTGGTGCAAAAAATATTTATTTATACAGAAATATCAGTTTCACAAAAACGTTTTATTCAAATACGTAAATATAATGTACGAGTACACTAAACAATGTACATTCTGAAAGAGAAACGTATTTTCATTCAAATTTCATAGGAACTGGAAGGCAATATGTATCAGTTACAGGGTGTCCTTTGATTGGATTATGTTATGATAATGAAGATTTCAATAAAAAATATTATTTTCAAGAAATATTGATGACAGATTCACACAAATTATTACAAAATATAATAGTTCTGCTTCAAAAATGTAAAAAAGATTAAAGCCTTTTTATGTCTTTTAGCAAAATATAAGACACCCTGTGTTGTGAAGGTAGGTAGGTGCTTTGAAAAACCTTTTCTATTTGAATTTCACCTCACACATGGTAAGCCTTATACTAACTGGTTTACCTTACACTTTCCCATATAACTTGTTTTATTTCCTATTAGATACCGACTACAGTTATTTTTTGTGATGGCGCATCAGTGTACAAAAAAAAAAAAATAACTGTAAATTAAATCGGATATCAATTGAGCTTCGTCAGCACGTTTGGATATAAAATGGTGTTGTTGCTCTATGAGCCCTTTAAATTCCAATTAATGCTATCTGCTATTCCTGATGCGGATTTTTTGGTCAGTTGAGGAAGACTAAATAAAAAAAGAGTTTTAAAATCTGTAAGGTGGTATGTTTTTTTTTAACTTTTTAAGGCATCCAATTAAACGTAAAACTTTGGAATAAAATGAAGCTAAATGATTTCAAGGATAATCAGTTAATATCCAGTTTCATACGATTTTTGTTTGTATTTTATTTGACAAAAAAAGATTTGTTGACGCAGATAATCAAGAATAGGCACATTTGTATGGAGTGTGGACATACAGCGGCCATTTTAAAAATGGCCGCGGTATGTCCTTAAAAACGAATAAATTGCATTTTTGTTTTGCAACATTTTATGCAAATTTCCTCAATAGTTCGATTTTTATCCAATTAAAAATGAAACAACAAATCTTGCTCGTTTAAAAGAGGCCAATTTCTTAACAGACAAAGTTCTAAAATCATTTTAAAACTATCATTTTTAGCTCTCAGTTTTTCTTTAGATCTTAGTTTAAGAAACATTAAGAACTCGGGCATTTCTTCACATCTTTAGAACTCGACCTAAAATCATTTTTGAGTTCTGAGGACTTTAGATTTCGGTTTAGTAAAACGGAGTTCTTACGTATTTTTTTTGTATTTTCGAATAGACTAAGGGAGCCTTGCAATTTTGGAAGCCAGGTGACCACAAAGAAGAGTAAAAAATCGATTTTTCAGTTTATTTCTTTTTTTGGTGTCGTCTTTGCTCCATACTTGGAACCCCATTTTTATACCCAGAGGCCTAACATTTATCTAAAAAAACGCATTAAAATTGCAGTACAGCATAGTAACGCACTCGCTACAGCATGCAAGGAATAATTTGATCTTGCAACGTTAGGATTTACCTATTTCTTGGACGTAATACCACAAAATTCGGTTTTCATCTCATAGCCAATTCCTTCTAAAATATTCAATGATTCTGTTCAAATCGTTTTCTGAAACATTGACAACAACTGCACTGATATTTCAAATACAGTGCTGTAGATACACCATTTTCATCTTAATCGTCATAAAAGAGCCAATCAAAGAAGACCAATGCATAGTTTTTAATCAAAAGGATACTTTTGTACGCAAATCATGAAATAGTAGTTAAATCGAGTTCTAACGAGCTAGACCCCAAATATCGAGGGTCTAAATATAAAAATAGGTATCATATGCCCCATACATAAGAAGGGAGATGTCACAACGTGCAGCAATTATAGAGGTATCACGTTGTTGAGTACCGCCCATAAGATACTCTCCTCTATCCTACAAGACCGGATAACCCCATACCCCATACGGGGATAACCCCCCCTATACGGGGATAACCCCCCCCATACGGGGATAACCCCATACGCTAAAACCATCATCGGACACTATCAGTGTGGTTTCATTCCAGGCAAATCAACAACTGATCAGATTTTTACCCTTAGGCAGGCGATTGAAAAATGTCTAGAATTTAACATCCCAACATACCATCTGTTTATAGACTTTAAAGCCGCCTATGATAGCATAGCCAGGGTAGAACTTTACAAAGCCATGAGAGAATTCGGCATCCCAAATAAATTGACACGACTATGTAGGTTGACCATGACCAAAGTAACAAGCCAAGTTAAAATAGCCGGATTGCTATCCAGACCAATCAACATCTTTAATTAACTCCGACAAGGGGATGGTTTGGCCTGCCTCCTCTTCAACCTGGCGTTGGAGAAAGCAATCCGTGACTCTGGCACGGCAACAAGAGGGACCATCGTCAACAGGTCCAGCCAGATACTGGCTTACGCAGATGACATCGACATCATCGGAAGAACCGAACAAGCTGTACACGATTCCTTCAACCAGATCGAGCAGGCGGCACAAAATCTGGGGCTGCACATTAGTGAAGGTAAAACAAAGTACATGGTGACAAAAATTAAGCTCGGTAGACTCCGGTGGGCAGGGCACCTAGCTCGTATGAGCGAAGAGGAACCTGCTCGGATAGTCTTTTGTGGTACATTCTACGGGAGCGTGGTAGACCATGCTTACGCTGGAGAGATGGCGTAGACTAGGACGCCCGAAGTCTTGGGGTGCGCAACTGGATGGCGTCGGCTCGAGGCCGGGATAGGTGGAGAGACTTGTGGAAAGAGGCCAGGACCGGACCCCTGTTGCCGAGCCGATGATGATGATGATGGCATATTAATTAATCATTGATTTATGAAAATAAGCCCCACTGATTCTGATGGCTCCCAACAGTGTTTCTTGACATCGTCAAATTCTTTACATAGGATAACATTTTTTTAACATTGAATTTATTTCTAACTGTAAAAAATTTGATGTGGCAGAGAACACAAAGTTAACATAATGTAAACGTAAAACTAAAAGTGCAGTAGATTGTTTTTAAAGACATCAGATTTATTTTAGAAACAAAATGCAGCAGATCTTCTGTAATTACAGTAAAGTTACAACATTTTAAAAAGTCAAAATTTGTTGCCTAATTTAAATTTTATTACTAAACATTTTTTATTAACAAACATTTCCATAATTCGAATTAGTCCAAACTATAAGCTATGTTTTGACATTTTTACTGACAAAACTAGCCTTTAGAAAATAAGTGTAAAAATATCTTTATAACCGTTAATAATGTCTTTTGCACGAGATATTTTTCCAACAGATACCTGCGAGTCAAAGTGGTGAGAAGTAAAATGTATCCAAACATCAGTCTTTAGAAAATTGGTGTTTTTTTCGACGTTTCTAGGCTTTTTTCTTCTATTTGTTGGTTAAAAATGCTGAAGAAATATTCAAAAATTAAAGAATTTGCAAATGACTTTGTATTGGAAGAAATCGAACCAAATTTTCCATCTCCTTGAGACTTTAAAGTTTTTTTTTTTTTAATTAACTCCACTTCTCCACTTTTCCACTTTTTCTATAATGTGGAAATGAAATTCGAGGAGTATTTAGGTATTCCATAGGCGTACACCAGGGGGGGCAGGGGGGAGCACTTGCCCCCCTCCTTAGTTTTGAATGCTCATACAATTTTGTTATTTTTGATATATAAAATTCGCGTTTGAATGAGTTTCCCTCCCCCCGCCCTCCCTGATCAAAATCCTGCGTACGCCCTTGAGGTATTCTATTGATTTTTGTTACTAAGGTTCGCTATTTGCTAGATTCTATAATCATATTCCCTAACTAACTACGATGCTATTGAAGTAAACTGTCTGAAAATAAAAGGTACACAACTGGAAGTTAGAACACTTCCTTGTGGCCTAGCAGCCTTTTTTTCTTTGGAGTTTCAACACTCGTTTCCGTACTTTTCACGAAAAATTGTCATTCCTTAAGAATCTTATAGAGTTTTTCAGTCCGAACTTGCTTTAACTTTAATTTGAGGCCTTCAGGCCATACCTGGTCAGAAGCTTTCGAAACTGCCGGGCAAACTTTCTTTTTAGCAATAACTTTTGCAATGACATCAGTGAACTCGGTCAACTGTCAAGTGCTTGTTTATAAATCTTAACTAGTGTTTAGGCCTTTTCTTTTATTTTCAGCAGAAATGACTTATTGTATTGGAAGAAGTCAGACTTCAGACTTTAATGTTTTTTTGTTTTTTAATCAACATCCACTTTAATGAACCTTACTCTCAGTCCTTCCATTTCAACAAAAAAACATATCTAATTCCTAGAATTTGTGTATACAGTTTTTAATAATTGGTATTAAGTGTACACGAATGTTATTGTTGATATTGAATCATCCTATACAATTTCACAACACAACAAAAATCTAACTCTCATTAAACATTTATCCCTTTCGGCGGCGCCACGCCGTTTGTTTTGTTTCCAAGTGAAAACGAAGAATTGTTTTTAGAAATAAAATATTCTCGTATTTCATGTCAACAACACTTCAAATTATTATACATATCTTCCTATTATTTTGGGAAACGCAAAACTTTACGAAAACAATGTTAGACATCTGTTACTGCTGTGAAGATTAGTTCTTCTAAGAAACACGCAAGGTCATTATACAATACTGGAAGGTATACCCGTTCTGCTTCTAATTAATCAAACAATTTAGTTCTAATGATACTTTGGACTCATTAAATCCCACTCGCTAAACAGTCTCATGATTATAGCAAACCATATCGTGTGTATAGCCAGCTGTCGTCGTCGTCGTCGTCGTCCAGAATATACATACAAAGCTAGCCAAGAGGCCACCCCACTGTGAGCGTCTTCGTCTTGGCATTCATCGTCGTCGTCGTCGTCTTCGTCGTTGTCGTCGTCGTCTTATAGCTGTATCCGTGGTGTTATGGTTTCTTCTCTTGCCGAAAGGTGGTTGTAGATAGTTCCTGGAGGAGTTTTCTTATTAATTAGCAGGATTAATGTCCTATGTTTTACAGACCTGTCGCAATACAACTCCTTCCATTTTTTTTTCTTGTGTTTCTTTTTTTTCTTCACAATCCAGGAGCAAAACTAATGAGCTAGAGATTACATGGCGCTTATAGTTGTTGCGAAATTGAATCCTTTGACAGACGACAGGATAAACACTTTATTTTTTGGGGAAGAAAGAAAGAAAGAAAAAAAAAAAGTGTTCTTCTAGTGTAATCCCATTTGGAGAGGATACAGAAATAATAGCTGGCAAAAGATTTGACGAGAAAAAGGAAAAGGAAAACAAAAATGGCTATAAGATGATGTAAGTCCGGGTGTTTAATATTCTTGACAGACGGTTAGAGTGGTTGGTATAAGAGATATTTGAGTGTTGTTCGAGTGCTGAGGAGATTCTACTTCCGCATCACACGAAATATAACGATGAGCCGGATTAATTTGAAGTAAATTAGGAAAATGTCAAAATGTCCATTAAACCGATCGCTTGGTGAAAGTATATAATAATGCCACATACATAGGTAGAGAATGTTACAAAAAGAAACGTAATTTTGTTGTTGTTGTTGATTGAATAGGATTTAGCATGTGAAATAGGGATACGGAAATGCCTATTATCTTCTGTCAGTACATGAAATGATGGAAGATTTAAGAATTTTATTTATGACTGATTTGCATTCTTCTTCTTCTCAAGATAAAAGTAGGTACCTACTTACTCGAATACTTAACTTTTTTTGTTTTCCAACTTTAATTAAAATTTCTCTGATGCTTAATGTCTGTTCTTCTATTTCGTATGGAAGAAGAACTTAATTGAAAATGCAGAAGTTTTGTAATTTATCAAACTTAAATTTATTTTATGAGTCTACTTACTTTTGTGTTGAGAAATTTTAATTATAAAGCAAAATGTCTTGGGTAAGATTTAAGATATTACATCATTTCAAATGGTTGTTTGTGATGTTTTGAGTTGAGTATTTGTATGTTTGTATTTTAAGTAATTTGCTTAAAAAAAGTAATTAAAAACTATTTTTAGTTTTAACATTTATCTACACATATCAAAATTATGGCTGTGAAAAGGAAATAAGGCTTCCTAAAACTATTTTAATTTGAGGAACAGAATTCCTATTCTATAATTAACTTTTTATTTCCTTATATCCCCAATTCCGTTCATTGCTTAGTAGAACATATTATCCTCTGCATTCCGTAGAAGACATTATTTGGTAAATGGAAATTGCAATATTTACATCAGTTCTTCTGATAAGTTAACATTGAGTTTCTTGATCATCATCGTCAAGAATGAATATTTGGAGAAGAGGAAGGCTCTCATCTTATGACTTAACCTACCATCAGTTTTGCAGCCAGGACCATATCAGGAGGAAAATTGTTCCCAAGCATTTTTTGACAAAGAAGATCCAATCAGACACTAAAGGTTTGATAACATACAACCTTCTTCGGACCTTATTATGTCCATGCTGGATCCTCTTAAGAGGCAGAGGGCCTCCACTACTCCTTCACGACACCATGTAAGGTTTGGCGAAATATTCCTTACGTCTCTTCAACTCTTCTCCAGATGTGCAGATTTTCTTTTTCGACTGTCCTGTGCTATGGTCTTATCGACCTGCCTGTGGTGTGACCGGGCTCCACTGCATTGCTTGGCATACAATAGTTGCCTTTTCGAAGCGAGTGACCATGACCAGTTCACTGCCACTTACGTCTTCTATATAGATTCTTGACCCGCTCGCCTATAAAGTTCTTCATTTGATATGGACTAGCAAATCCTTAAGATATTTCGTAGGCTCCTACTTACAAACGCTTGCAGCTTTCTTGTGACAGCAGATAAGATTTTCCATATGCTAGAGCCATAAAACAGCACAGATTGAACATAAGATCAGTTCTTCTTCTCGTAAAGATAAAACTCCCATGATATCAAAAGTTTCTCTATCTTTACCGGTTGTCCAGAAATATTGACTTGAACGGATGAGTCACTTCCTAGGCTGATCATTTATTTGTTTTTTGCACTGATAGTTTTAAGCCTCACAATTTCTGCTCTTCTTATCAGCCTTGTAATCATTTGATTGAGGTCCATGACCATATGGGAGACGGCAGAGTAAGCATACGTCGATAGTTCACATAGCCTAGATGTTTTAGTTCGGATGTCAAAGTCCATTGAATTCCTCCATTTCCCTGCGACAGATCTGTGAGCTGGCATATCACTTACGAGAATAGTACTGGCCATAGTATGCAACCCTGCCTGACTCCACATTTTACTTCAAATTCATCTGAGAACCTTCTTTCATGCAGTAAGTGACATTTGCATCCATCGTAAGTTGCTTTAATAAAATAGCAATCAACTTATTTGGAATACCACCTCCTGTGTGAGTCAAGACACTGTCGAAGGCTTTTTCGAAATCAATCAACAGCAGACAAAGTGGTGATCGTTTTTCAAAGCACTTCTCAGTAATAATGTAGAAGGTGTTAATTCCCTCAATACAGGATGATCAAGCCCAGGCACCATCTTGTTCGGAGATAAGTCGAGTCTTCTAGATATTTTTGTATTCACTTTAAAAAAAATTCTTGCTGTTACCTTGGCAACCGCAAGCGGAACCCATTTCCTTCTTCAGTTTTCATACTGCATCAAATCTCATTTTTTTCCGAAAACGTAGCTATAATTTTTTAACTAAACTTCTTGAGGAAGCACTTGGAGTTAAAAGCCTTCTCTCTATGAGGGGATGCAGAAGCTCGCTCATTGACACTGCTGGTAAGTGTTCTGCAGCAATACCGTCAAGTCCTACTAGCTTTGTTGTTCTTCAGTCTCCTCATCACGGTAATGATCTCTTCTCTACTACCGGAGTAAATTCACTACCACTTAGCCAGCCATCAAAATCACAACCGGTTCTTAACAACCATAATACGAGTAACATCCAAACCCAATACTCAAATTAAATTTTCTTGAATCAAACGACACATTTTAAATGGAGTAACTTTTCGACTGGACCTATTCTCATATTACCTAGATATGATCGCAAAAATAGCGAACAAACTTCCTCTGAAGCCCAATTGTTATTTTTTTCTCTCCAATGCATCCGCTATCCGCTTACTCCATATTTGCTTTCATATCTCTATTACTCTCGTAATGTTATGGAACATAAACTTTCTCTGCTCAAACAAGCAGCAAACCATCCCATCAACAGCGCAAATGAAACCAACAAATTATACTTTAAAGCGAACAGGAAAGTCTCTGATTTCATACAAGGAATAAGGTGTATCTCCGTGAAAATTCCACAGACGTACAGGAGCACCTATATATCAACCACAAAAGTAAAAGCTTCTCTGGGGAGATCCTGGAGAAGCCTACCTCTATACCTTACATACATGTAAGTATGTATTCTATATCATATACAAAACCTACCCAAAAGCAATTTCAGTCCTTATCACTGCTCATTGTTTTTCAATCAGGACTGCATGCATAAGTTATTTTCCATTTGGTTAACTTTCTCAATGGCATAACGGAACGGAACCCAACAAAAGTACAAAACAACATTTGTTTATGGACTTCCTATCCCATCAAAAAGGATATACCGTTATACATTTATGTAGCACAATATTCTTGTTCAGATACATTTATGTATGTATGTGTTTGCTTGTTGATACAACAACAACGACCCAAGGCACTATACTATATGATGGGCAATTGAATGAGCTTACATGTTTTTGCATATATACTAAGGCGTTGAAGTGCGTCCCAGGATATCCTGTATTCGATAGAGATTTCGGTATCACTTTCATACATGGAATCGGATCGAGGAGGAAACGAGAGATCAAGAGGGAAGGGTTTCTTTTTTTTTCAGAATTACAATGTTAAGGCATAGAAAATGCGTAACATCAATAAATAGGCTAGGCATGTGGATAAACATTTTATTGGGATGCTTTTGTATGAAGAGTTGTTGTTGTTGTTGTTGTTCTAAGTTGGTTGGTTTATCGTATTCGTTTGAAATTATGAAATTATTAGACATGCAAATTTTGATTAAATTGCTTATTTGTATGAGTAGGTGTCAAACCAAAACAGGGAATTTTTAAAATATCTACCTAAAGGCTTTTCCAATAAGAGATAAATGATCGGATGTTTATTTCATTATAAAGGGAAAGGTATGCCGTTAATAATGGAACACAACATGAGCCAAATGGCCGCCAAGACCACGCTTACAGGACCATATCCTTTTCATGAAATTTTCCATAACCAAATCGCAAAGTGGCTGCCCTATGTCCTCGATAGCCTCACGAATTTCATCTTTGAGGTCTTGAATCGACGCTGGGCTGTTGGCGTAGACCTTATCTTTCACGTGGCCCCAAAGGAAGAAGTCGCAAGGTGTTAAATCACAAGATCTCGGTGGCCAATTGTGATCACCTCTTCGAGAGATAACACGGTCCGGAAACTTTTCCCGTAAAAGATCGATGGTTTCATTGCTTGTGTGGCACGTAGCGCCGTCTTGTTGAAAGTAAACGTTGTCCAGATCAATACCATCCAATTCAGGCCATAAAAAATCATTAATCATCTCTCGATAGCGCAATCCATTGACCGTAACTGTTGCTCCAGCCTCATTTTCGAAAAAGTAAGGTCCAATGACCCCGCGGGACCATAAACCGCACCAAACAGTCACGCGTTGAGGATGGAGAGGCTTTTCAACAATAACTCTTGGGTTTTCCGAGCCCCAGATGCGACAGTTTTGCTTGTTGACGTAGCCTCCGAGGTGGAAATGGGCCTCATCAGTCAAGATGATTTTTCGATGAAATTCCGGTTAATTTTCATGCATTTCAAGGACCCAATCAGCAAAGACACGACGTTGTCGATGATCAGCCGGCTTGAGTTCTTGTGTTAACTGAACTTTATAAGCCTTAAGACCCAAGTCTTTATGCAAAATACGGTGTAATGACGTTTGTGGAATGCCTAATTCCAAAGAACGACGAGGAATGGACAAACCTGGGTTTTCTTCAACACTTTGGGCTACAACAGCAATATTCTCAGTTGTTCTTGAGCGACGTGCACGGGTTTTATTCTTCACATCACTAACTTGTCCCAACAGCTCGAATTTGTCCACCAATTTCTGTATTGCGGTCCGACAAGGTGCTTTACGACGACCCAAAAATGTTTTAGTTTTACGAACCGTCTCTGCCAAATTTTCACCATTTTTATAGTGAATTTTAATAATTTCAATGCATTGTTGAAGCGTGTATCGTTCCATTTAATAGCGTAGTTTCTACTTGTCAAATGTCAAAAAATGACAGCTTCAAAAGTGACAGCTACCGAAATAGCGGGCTATTCAAAATAACACCTCTTATTGGAAAACCCTTTATTAACAAGCGAATCATAAGATTAGAAGAATTCGACCCGGAAGAAGACAATATTTTCTATCGTAAAGGATTGGCTTTTGTCGAAGTTTTTGGCTTAAGTTTGTTGAGTAATAACCTCTTCGTCTACTGCTTCGAAATTGCAGATTAAATTGAAGTTTCATTTGGAATTCATTAGTACTTACTAACTAGTCAAGAAAAAGCCCTTGTGCTTTAACGATTTGTCATCTTCTATATTTATAAAATTCTATTGTTTCTATTCTTTAACTCAATTGACTCGAAAACCGTGAGTCAGATAATAAAACAAATTTATATGGAATTGATGAAGGTACATTCCGAAAAGGTTCCTGTGTTAAACAAAATTGTAATTGGAGGTGCTGTTGTCAAGTTATATGCAAATTTTTATTAAAGTTCTGCATTCTTGGCATTAGACTGAACGAAAAAAATAATTAAATGGACAAAATAGAGGATAGAATTTCTTCTATGATGGTTGAAATAGTAGCACCGATAAAAACCGCAGAAAGAACCAACTGTAGAATACAGCGAAATACAACAGAAACAAGTGTTCATCATCGCGAAATAAAACGGCAAGTTATAAAAAAATGTGCTATGTACCGCGGCGAAATACGTTTAATACCACCGAAAAATAGGAATACTGGTGAAAGATGGCGAAATACTGGTAAAAGTTTGTGAAATACTACGGAAAGTCGTGAAAAAAAAAGAAATTAGTTGCACCGGTAAAAGCATTTAACACCTCGGAAAACGGCGTTTAAAGTAGCTAAAAAATAGGAGTAAAAAGTCATGTTAAAATGTGTGTAGAATTTTGAAAAAAATGAGGTGAATAATCGGAAAGCTTAATATACCACGAAGAAAACTGTAGAGAGTCACGGAATAAAACGTTAAAAGTCATGGAAAATACAAATGTAGTACCGTGAAAAAAGCCCAAAATACTGGTGAAATATCGTGGAATATCGTAGGAAGTAATGAACAGAGCACTAAGTACTGCCAATAAAAACATAGTTGAAAAATATGTGAAATACCACGGACTTTAGCGTTAAAATGTGCTGAAAACAAATTCATTTGAAGTTAATTTTAATGATTTGAATGCGACAAACCAAATTGCTTCCCGCATCGAAACACATTTTTGTTTACTTGCAAATTCTATTGTTGGCATAGTTTGCGAAGATTTTTTCCAGAGTTGTTTGCAAGTTGTTTGCTACAAAGAACTTCACTCTTGCTGTACATATGCAATTGATTTACAGAAAATGATTGCAGGAAACTAATTTCTCAATAGTTGATTGTTAATTCTATGCTGCACGAAAGCTATGTAGTTCGTGGCGCAATGGCAACCGCCTTGCTTCAAAAGTGAGGTGTCGCATGATCAATTACCGGTGTCACACTGAACTTGTTTTTTTTTTATATCATGTCGTTCGCATAAAGTATTTAACATAAACCAAATTTAGAGAGTTTGCTTCAAACGAAGTTGAAATCGAAAAATTATTGTCCAACAAACGAAAAGTCGTTTGGTGCAAACTCTCATTTTGTTTATGTGCATTCTACGCTACTGAATTATCATACAGCTCGTGTCGGAATGACAAGATACTCGCTTCGTTAGAGAGGGATCGCATTTTAAATCACCAGTGTTACTTCGATTTACCAATTTGCTACAAACAAACTAGAAAAGTTGTCCAGCACACGAAAGAGTCGTTTGGGTAATTTTTTCGTTTGCCGCAAACAATTTGCTCTCTTAGTGTGGTTATTTGTCTAAGCAACTTCTTTATACTTAAGCATGTTTTTGGCTGGCTTATAGTGTAGCCCTTTTTGTGAGTAGGTAAACCATAAAACGAATAGAAAGTTTTCCTTCTGGAGAATTTTTTTTTGTTTATGGGCTTCCTATAGAGCACATATGTATGTTCTGGACTTGGTTGTGTTGATCCTTATTCCCCATTTTGTGTAGTACTCGAATAGTCTTGTGATATAAGCCTGAACTCCTTGGTTTTATTTAAATAAAAAAAAATAATAATCGACACCTGAAACCAATATTTAAAAAAAAATTTGAACAAAATAAGTTTTTTTTTTCATTTTCGTCATTTGTAAAGAATCACCCAAAACCCTTGACTACCAAATTTGAAGGATATCGCTAAAGTAGCTTTAGAATTTCATATGGAGATTTGATTATGTACAAGAGTGTGAATTTCTAGCATTCAT
Organism: Meliscaeva auricollis; assembly: GCA_948107695.1. NCBI lineage: Eukaryota > Metazoa > Arthropoda > Insecta > Diptera > Syrphidae > Meliscaeva > Meliscaeva auricollis. The sequence continues at coordinate 45,692,493 of OX403619.1, read as the reverse complement.
CAGAAGAAGCAGAACTGCCCAATATATAGGTCAAAAGTCCACAGAAATTTGTGAACTTTTGGCGTACCATAGTTGGTTATAAGTTCACAATATTTTGTGGATTAATAACCCACCCAAGTGGGTTAAAAGTCCATTATCGGCTTTTTGTCGGTAAACTTTTTTCCCTGCGCCTCTTAATTTAATAAAATGCTAGAACATAATGGTGAAATAAAAATCTTTCGTACCTACCTAATACCGTCACTTCATCCACATTCATAAATTAAAAACAATGCCATACAATGAAAATATACACTTATACGACTATAACTGCCGCATACACTAAAGTTTTAATCATAAATACTCCAACTGCCAAACTTAACTCACAGCTTCCCAAAGTTTCTTAAGTTTTTTTTTTTTTTCTTTCTTTTGAGTATAATTTTAACGTTTCAATTAGTCTACTTTTGCTAAAACTTTGAACATTCTTTCGACACACTTGTGATTAAAAGGAAACGTCCTTAATAGCATCCATGTAGTATCCTGAAAATTCCAGCAAAGTAATATTATTTTTCGAAGAAAGCAAACTTTTACATTAATAAAATTCTTTTAATGACTGTTTCTTATCATTTTTGTTTTTAGAGAGTAAAAATCTTTAAGAGTCGTCGTGGTAACCAAGTTACATTTGAACATTACTCAGCAGAAAATAAGGAACTTTATTCTTTGAAACTGAAAATGTATCAGCTTCCTCTACACATTTAAAAAACTCATACATCAATCAATATGCGATGTTGTGTTTAAAACAAACCCCTTTCCAAAATATTCAAAGACAACAAAAAAAAAAAAAAAAAAATCTTTACACTACATTAAAACATAAAATCCCTCAGCACAACATTGTATCCTTTTAAGAAACTCATCCTTAAGTTCACATATTAACGCGTTTAATATTCCGAGAGCACAAGCATCAGTCAGTGTTAGGACTATCCTTGCCAACGAAGGAATATTCATGCAAGAATTTCTATTTCTTCTTGTTTTTCTTCTCTCTCCAAAAATGTTCTCTCTTCCAGCACTTAGATACTTCAAGGATCAAAGTGATTCTAATGCCATTATGCACGTTTTTCTTATCGAACTTTTTTGATCTCTTAGTGCAATCTTTTACTTGTCGTGGTAAAGGTTGGTCTTTGCCAGTAAAATGGAAGAAATGGAAGAAAAATGGAAAAAAAAACAAAACCATAGAGAACAGAAAGAAGTGCCAACGTCTTAACGTTCCATTGAACGTGTTTGAATATGCAGGCAAAGATAGATTTTACAGTTCATTAAATAGTAACGGAATTCTCGTCTGCATTCCATATTATATAATAGCATAGAGATGCAAACGATGAGAAAATTATTCGTTTTACCATTTTTGCGTTCGCATAAACGATGTGAACTTAAATCTGATTGAGTGATAGAAATAAAATAAGAAAAAAAAAATGAATAAAACTTAAATCGGAAAGGAAGATTTTCTTTGTGAACAAACCCGTTTGGAAGTGGTGCTGAGAGAATTTCCTTTCGATATTATTTGACACTAAGGCAATAGGCTTTACCTTTCTAATCAAGTTTGCAAATCAAAAAGTTTCCGGTATAGCTATTCTGGGTTACTTTTTTAGTTGGTTAATAAAATATTATTATTTCCTTACTTTTGTTTTTAATAATCATAGACCTGATCAAAAATTATTTGCAAATATTGATATCCTGGAAGTTATGGGTTCTATAAATCTTCTATAAGACTTCTTTCTCTAAGGCTTAAAGTTGATGTGTAAGTTAGAGCTTCTTATATGTACATATTTTTTTTTTTTTTTATAAATATTTTAAAAAAATGGGTTAAAAATAAACAATTCTTTAAATTATTTTGAGCTCCAAACTAAGTATGCCATTTAATTTTATTAAAAAAAGACAAATTTTTAGAAAAAAAAAATTGAAAATCGTTGAATTCGTTTTTCTAAAAAAAAAATGTTTATAGATTTTTATGTTTTCAGTATTCTCGAAAACTAAGACTTTTCACAACTGGTTTTCAGTGTTGGACTACAAAATTTAAAAAAATGGTACAAGATTGTGTAATTTTTTTGTAAATAATAGTTTAAACCGAAATAAAATAATATTTTTTCACAATGCAGAGTTTAAAAATAAGCTGTTAACAAAGTATCTGCTAAAATAACTTTTTTTTTAAATATAAAATTCAAGAATAAGTTTCTGACTGTTAAATAAGCTAAAGGATTTTTTTCTAGGTGTTACCGTTGTCTTTGCAAATATTTATTTTAACATGTAAAGAATTTTTAATAGAAAATTGCACCTCCTGTCTGAACGAAGCGATATATACACCAGATGGGGTGTATATATCGCTCACAATTTTTTTCATTCTTTGACCTAATCAAGACGTTCTAATAGTTTGATTAATGCTATGGGTAACATTTAGAATCTCCCGTTATTTCGGTAGCTGTCACTTTTGAAGCTGTTATTTTTTGACATTTGACAAGTAGAAACTACGCTGTTAATAAAAATGGAACGATACACGCTTCAACAACGCATTGAAATTATTAAAATTCACTATAAAAATGGTGAAAATTTGGCAGAGACGGTTCGTAAAACTAAAACATTTTTGGGTCGTCGTGAAGCACCTTGTCGGACCGCAATACAGAAATTGGTGGACAAATTCGAGCTGTTGGGACAAGTTAGTGATGTGAAGAATAAAACCCGTGCACGTCGCTCAAGAACAACTGAGAATATTGCTGTTGTAGCCCAAAGTGTTGAAGAAAACCCAGGTTTGTCCATTCCTCGTCGTTCTTTGGAATTAGGCATTCCACAAACGTCATTACACCGTTTTTTGCATAAAGACTTGGGTCTTAAGGCTTATAAAGTTCAGTTAACACAAGAACTCAAGCCGGCTGATCATCAACAACGTCGTGTCTTTGCTGATTGGGTCCTTGAAATGCATGAAAATGAACCGGAATTTCATCGAAAAATCATCTTGACTGATGAGGCCCATTTCCACCTCGGAGGCTACGTCAACAAGCAAAACTGTCGCATCTGGGGCTCGGAAAACCCAAGAGTTATTGTTGAAAAGCCTCTCCATCCTCAACGCGTGACTGTTTGGTGCGGTTTATGGTCCCGCGGGGTCATTGGACCTTACTTTTTCGAAAATGAGGCTGGAGCAACAGTTACGGTCAATGGATTGCGCTATCGAGAGATAATTAATGATTTTTTGTGGCCTGAATTGGATGGTATTGATCTGGACAACGTTTACTTTCAACAAGACGGCGCTACGTGCCACACAAGCAATGAAACCATCGATCTTTTACGGGAAAAGTTTCCGGACCGTGTTATCTCTCGAAGAGGTGATCACAATTGGCCACCGAGATCTTGTGATTTAACACCTTGCGACTTCTTCCTTTGGGGCCACGTGAAAGATAAGGTCTACGGCAACAGCCCAGCGTCGATTCAAGACCTCAAAGATGAAATTCGTGAGGCTATCGAGGACACAGGGCAGCCACTTTGCGATTTGGTTATGGAAAATTTCATGAAAAGGATATGGTCCTGTAAGCGTGGTCTTGGCGGCCATTTGGCTGATGTTGTATTTCATTATTAACGGCATACCTTCCTCTTTATAATGAAATAAACATCCGATTATTTATCTCCAAAAATGTCATTTTTCTTTGAATATCAAAATAACACCTCTTATTGGAAAACCCTTTACTACGCACAAAATTGTAGGTCCCTTTCATTCATACTGAACAATTGCACTCAAAAATTGCTTCAGACTATACAAAACTTTTGATATTATTCAATTTTAAGGTTAAAAAATTATTTCTCATTCAATTAGTTCGAATTTTCGTCCCAAAAGTACCATGGTGGGATGAAATATTGAGTTCTTTTGAGAACAAAATATTTCGATAGAAATAAAAACTTTTTTTCAAAGACGTAATTTCTTACAATGTTTTTACAAAATTCATCCAAAAGCTCTAATTTTCTGGAAAAAAATTCAATATTTTTTTATAATACTTTTTGAAAAAGTAGTACAAGTCTCTTTCAAACGAATCGTGATTCAGTCAAAGAAATAACGATCCCATCAGTCCAGTTAAAAAAAAAAAAATATAAATGGAAATTATATTTATTATCTTCCACCTCTAAAAACGCTTCAAACTAAAGACAGTATTTCGGTCAAATCATAAATTTCACTTTGCAATATCTTTGCACCGAAAGTGAATAAGTAAAATGATGAAATGCACTTTATTCCCATCCCATTAATAGTTTTGTTATAAAGCATTTAGCAGTGAGAAATTCGACGTTAAATGTACCAAAAAACGGTGTTTTCACATGTTCATATCTCAAAAACGTGACGTGCTAGGGTAGTTTTGATTTCATATTCAGGTTCAGCACGCCAAAATCCTTTGGAAAAGTGTAGTTTTTGTTTGAAGGCAATTTTTGTTGCAGACCAGTGTAATTGGGGATTTCCCAAGTTAAATAACGAGTTTTCTGAAAGTCAGAAAGGATATTTCTACGGTATAAGTCTATTTTAATGACAAAGTTGGTTATATCCACTGAAGAAGAATAAACTATGGAAAATAAATAGTTGAAAACTGTTAAGCCGTTCAAGAGTAAGACCAATGTCGAAGAAACTGTTCTATGGGAAGTATCGTTAATTTCCAATTAAAAACAAATATTTTTTTTCATTTTAGAAATAGGTACACACTTATTTAGAAAAGTGCAAAATTTAATCGACATCGTTTGAATCAGTTTTGCAAAAAAAAACTTTCTTGGTCCTAAAAAAAAAAAAAGAAATGCTACTTTACAATCAGAACCAAGAAATACGTGGAATAATTGCTTTAAGAGTGTTTTTCCCAATAATTCTACCTAAGTATTACGTACTGTCAGAGTAGTTTACACAAAGGCAAAGTCGTTCAAAATTTTCAGTTTGTTATTTCCCAAATTTAGAAGAATGATACCAACTACGATTCTTTAAAAAAGAACTACTATTTTCTTTTCTTTACTTATAATACAAATCTGGATCACAAAAAATTTATCATAGAAAACTCCATTTAACACCTTTACAACTGTAATCATCTAAAATCACTCTACTTTCAACCGCTTCCGTAATTTTCAGAGACATACATATCCTATTGGTTCTACGAAAAAAAATCAGCAGCAATACTTCTTAAAGAAATAATAATATGACATCACGTGTTCTTTATCAAACCAAGAAGCTATAAAACAAGAGAAAAATAATTTTCAAGGCCAGAGGCACACCACTACACTACAATGAGTGAGTACTCCACATTTTGTGAAAATAAATTTAAAACTCCATAAAAAAAAAGAATAGCAAGAAAGAAACCAGAATAAATGCTGTTCCTATTCCCCACCAGTCCCAAAATAACCATCAGAACTACCTTAACTTCAAAAACGGTTTTGAACTAACTTGCGCCCGAGAAGAAATTAATTTATCTTCATAGTATAGACTTAGATAGCATTTATTCTGTCTTTAACACTTGTTCAAACATCAGAATAAATTTTGAGTTAAATGGCGCCCGGGAGAACTTCATTTAGGCAACAAGTTCATTTCTCTAATTAATCAACATTTATATTATATAGCCTTATCCTAACCTAACCGTAGTGGAAAATAGCCATTTATATACTCATTCCAACATTAAAATCAGTTTTAAATGAAATGGCGCCCAGGAGAAAAACACTCAGCTCAATGCATTTCTATAATAGGGTACTCAAATCGACATTTTTCGATTGCTTCTAGATAACTTTGACTGGACTTATTCAGGCGCCCAGGTTAACCTTTCCATTTTCATCTCTTAAACCGTACCTGTTTGTATATCTTCCACGCAATAGAAACGAAAAGTATTTCGTTTGGGGAAATTTCTGAGTGAAACCCCAAAAAAAAAAAAAATATTTCTTGCAACATTTCATCTCTTATCCTTAAAAAAAAATAAAACAAAAAGAAAACAAAAAACATATCAACACACTTATTTCTTTGGAAACACAGAGTACAATTCGCATGTGGTTTATATGTCCTTGTCGCGCGGAAAAACTTTATCCTCTTTTACTGTCACAAGAAGAATTTTACTTTTGCAAAATGTTCTTTTCTTGTTTTTAAAGAATTTTATGTTTTTTTTTTGCTCTTTTCAAACCAAAAAAAAAAAAAACAAATAATAAAACAAAAATACCAGAGGACATGAATATAAAATTCATTTTTCTCAAAATCTGCAATGTCCTGAATTTTTTTTTTCCAGTTTAATTTTTTTTATCTTTTGGTTCTTTTTTTTTTGGGTTTGGAATGCCACCGACAGAAAATAAAATGTACCTAACAAATACTACTATGAAAAAAAAAAAAAAAAAATAATAACAATTTTTAACACTCATGTAGAATTTGCAATTTTGCAAATTTGTCCCTATATCGGATCGCTGGGTCCGCATATAATAAGTGTCAAAGTGTCACCACAAATAAAAGGACTTAAGATTTGGCAAAACAATACACACAGTAAAAATTCCGTATAGCTATAGTATGTCAGGAAATAACAGGAGTGCGACACAAAACACAAAACACAAAAAAAAAACTAAAATGAATGTGTCGTATGCGATTACAATATATACACCCATCAAACCTTGCCCCCCTCTTCCGGCTTCAGCCAAACCGAACGAATACCCTCAGACGCCAAAAAGGAATGTGTCGCAATGGATATTGAAATTTTGCGGTTTAGTTGCGTGATGAGAATATTGAAATATATACATTTTTTTTTTCTATTACGTGTATTCTCAAACACAGAAACGCATTTCATATTGAATTTCACATATTATACAATATATGAAATATGGAAAAAAATCGATTTGAGTTTAATATGTGCACACATTTATATTGTTGTATGAAGGATTTTTTCAATTTAATGTGGTGTTGGATGTGAAAATATTATTTTTCATCACGTACCTCCATGTGTGACCTTGTTTTATGGATGGTAAGGTCAAATGATGTTTAGTTTTCATTAAAAATATAAAAAATTCTGTAGCGAAGGTTTTGCTTTTCAAGGTAAATGTTAAATATTTTTTTGATTTATTGCATTGATGCGCCAAGGTTTTTTTTTTCTCAAGGCTTTGTAAAATATATAAACATAGATTCGACAAGGATTTTTAACCATTCAAATGTTGAGTAATTGCCCAGTCGGACTATACTTTAAGGATACAGGACCATTTTAAAGCCATTGGGTGATTTTTTTTTAACAAAATATAACTTTTGCGCTAAAATTCTTTTTATCCCTGATCTATCAAGTGATGAAATGTCAGATTTGACAGGAGGATGGCAACGATAGCCATAGATTAAAAAAAAAACAAAAATCCCAACATTTAAAAGTTAAAGTTGTTTTGGTATGCTCTAGAACTTGCTGATTTTAGAGCAATTGGATGACATTTGTAACGAAATATAGTTTTTGCGTCAAAGTATGCTTCATCTCCAATCTGTTCAGCCATGAACTGTCAAATTCGATTTGAGGATGGCTGCGATATCGATGGATTAAAAAAAAAAAACACCAACCAATTTGAAATTTGTAGTTCCTTGAGTTAAAAAATATATTTTTTTTTGGAAAATTTGGTTAGAAGGTTAATATATTCCTGAAGCAGGTATTTATCAAGGGCGTATATCGATATCTGTTATCGATATTTTTACTGTATTTAAAAAAAAACCCTTAAAAGACTTCTATTAAGTACCTAAGATATTTTTTTGGCAAACTTGCTCAATAAACCAAACAGTTTAAAATAAAAATGCACGATTGGATGCTCTTACAGCTAAAGTTCCTTAGATTGCCAGCGAATGTTAAAAAAAATTGCTATGCAATTTTGATGTTATTATTTGTTTAAAAAGTTTAATTTTAAACCAAAACACTTCGAGCTTCAAAATTGTTGAAATCATGTGAGCCATTAAATGAATACCATAAATAAAAAAAACGGTGAATTGAGATTTTGTAAAAAAAATACCTAAATATACATGATTTTTACCAGTTCTATAGGGAAAGCATTGCTTTCGTGTCAAAAAAAAAAATAATTGAGGATTTAATCAAAACCAACATTACGATGATGGAGAATCCCAAAAAAGGGGGTTTGTTCGTTTGTGCGCCTGTGCAGCTGTGCGTCCATCTGTACGTATTTCCACGGCCCAAACGCGTGGACGGATTTTCTCCAAATTTGGTACAGATGGTTTTTACGTAATTTCGAAAGTTGTTTTTTTTTTTTTTGTTTTTGAATATCTCATCTAAGACAATTACAACATTTTTGAGTTATTCGAGTTTTTCGAAAACGACAATTTTGATGAAACCTTTTTGATATGATTTCTTCAATAACTATAAATTAAAACAATTTTTATTTTTGAAACATCGTTCGATCCGTTTTTTTTTAAATGAATATTTTCTTATTAAAAATCTTTCAAACGATTTGTAAAAAAAAAAAATAAGGTGTGTGTAGTCATATGTGCACGCCAGAAGTTGTACTATGACGAAAAGTTCTTAAAGGGATTTTTTTCAAAGAAGCATAAAGTGCTTTTTTGTGAAATGAGTTCAAAAATATTTTATGTGTTTGATATTTTATCGACCAAACCCCTGCAATTTGGTTTATTTTTGCGTTCAGACAATTTTAAATGGTCTTTTTGAAGCTTGTATCTGACCCAAATTAATATTTGACAATTAAAAAAAAAAAAAAAAAATTAAAAAGTGTAAAAAATTACGGTAGTAAAATTGTGAAAATTGATAATTTTTCCCTTTTGGACCTTATATTTACACAATTTAATGAACAATTGTATAAGATCTTATTTTTGTATTTTTACGGAGGTTTTCATCTTTTCATTAATATTTAACAACTTAAAAAATTGGTTAAGTTTTTCTAAAGTTAAAAGCTATTTTGTTTACTTGAAAAGTATATTTTGAATGTTTCAACAAATCGAATTTATACTATTTTTAATATTATTTAATGATATTGCGAAGCTTCTGAGTGTCTTATTGAAACAAATTGTATATCAAACTAATTTTTTGACATTTAAGGTGTAGTTTTATAGAAATTTAAAATTATTTAAGCAGACATAGTCAAATGTTCTGAATGGTACAATTGGTCAAAAGAGCATAAATAGTGCATTTCTTTTGATGTTTTTTTCTGTAATATATTATTTACAGTCTTTATTTTTAATTTTATCAGTAAACTTTGTATTGCATTGCTTATGAAAACATGTACATCTTGAAATTGAGCTAAAAATATATTCAAAATTATCAATTTTTTTTTTATTATTTTTTAATTTTAATTTTAACGCATTCATTAAAAACATATATTCACGATAACTACCTCTGTAAGAATGTTTGATAAAATAATTGTCCAGTATTTTTATGCAAAGTTATAGTGCGTTACCGAATAGAATCTGTTGAATTTATTAAAATCCTGCAACTAAAACTAAAGTGAGAGATTTTAATATCCAATTAAATTAACTTTTTATGTGTATTTTTTTTTATTTTTCTCTCTAAAATCTATAAATATGCATTTATATGTTTAAAAATGTTTATTGCCTACCAAAAACACTTGTACCAGCAATATTGTAGTACATTATTTTATGAAATTTAAACAAATTTCATACCATTTTGCAAAAAGTATAAGAAAACAAAAATTGATTTTGTTCTTCATCAACTTTTATTCATAATTTTTATATGTAATTAGTTTTTCAATAAAATATCAACTTTACCCACACTTATATCATTTTCAAAAGTCTTAAAAAAATATTTGATTTTGTAAAATAATTTTTAACTTGAAAAGTTGATTTTTAAGAATTTTTTTTTAAAGTAAAGCTCATCATCAACTTAATTTATCTATTTAATTGAAAATAATTTCATAATTCTAACCCTTATACTTTTAAAGATGTGCAAAAAGTTTTATTTTTTTTTTTCATTTACCCCATTTAAAAAAAACTCGTTTTAACGGAATCTTAAATAAATTTATTGTGTTTCACACAAAAGCCAATTTAAATATGCCATAAAAAAATTGAAAAGAATTATCAAAATCAGTGCTGTTTCTGCACTACTCGTATAAGGATGATCTTAAATGCATTTGATAGAGTTTGGCATCAAGCTCTTCTTTCGAAAATGCGTGCTTTTGGCGTCGATGAGTCTCTTCTTCATTGGATTAGAAACTACCTTTCGAACCGTTCAATACAAGTCGTATTGGATGGATTCAAGTCTGAAACCCACAAAATAAATGCTGGTGTCTGAAACTTCTAATCCACTCAACTGTTTTGCTGATGATAGTACCCTCAGTTTTTCATATTCGTTTCCTGACTATCGCCCAAGTTCTTCGGAAGTGGATCTTGAACGGCTACATATGATAAGCTCATTAAATTCTGATCTTGATAGCATTGTCCAATGGGGAATAAGAAATCGCGTAGAATTTAATGCTTCTAAAACTCAATGCTGCTTACTATCATTAAAGCGGAACCTGTCTCCTATGCCACTATCCATGAGTGGTACTTGCATTGAGGAAACCGAAAAGCTTTCCATTCTCGGTATGTGTATTACAAACCACCTCCTGTGGAATGAACACATATTTGACACCGCTAAATCCGCTGCGAAATGTTTAGGTTTCCTCCGAAGATGCAAGAAATTTTTCTCCCCATCTGATCTAGCAATTATTTATAAGGCGTATATTCGTCCAAAGCTTGAGTATAACTCCCACATCTGGGCAGGTGTTCCAATAACCTCGTTGAGTTTCTTGGATAGAATACAAAATAGAGCTCTAACAATGATAGGTGATAGATCAATAACTGATACAATTACGTCTCTTGAGCACCGTCGTAACGTATCATGTCTCACGTTGTTATATCGTTATTTTTATAAGCAGTGCTCCGACGAAATAGCTAGTTGCATTCCTCCCCTGAAACAATTCAACCGTGATACTCGCGCTTCAAGGAATGCTCATCAGATTACCCTCGAGTCCAACTTCGGACGTACCGTCAAATACAGAGATTCTTTCTTCAGCCACACTACACGAATGTGGAACGCGTTACCCGCCTCTGTTTTCCCATCCCATTTCAAAACTCAGAACTTCAAAACTAATGCTCATCGGTATCTCCTATCAAACCCCTCCCTATTTTCCTAATGCTCGTACAGTGTTCACCATATTAAGGGTACGTTAATCCCTTTAGTGCGCGCTTATTATAACATAAAAAAATGCCAAATCTTTCAAAACTAGAAAATTCGATAAAAAAATTCCATGAAAGTAAGGTCTTTCTTTTGAATAATTTCCTTAAAATAAGTACAACTGGCAAAAAACCTATTACTAATAAATTTGGAAAATAGTTTAACAGGAATAAAATTTAACATCAAAGTATCACTTGTAAAGTCAAGGATTCAAAAATTCCATAAATCTTGTTATGTTTTTTTTTGGGGCTTTTGTATGCTGATTTTATTTTTCTTAATTCAATCTCTAATGACATTTTAATACCTTTCGTCTTTTTGCACAAAATATAATAACTCTTCAAACTTTTCTTATTTTAATTTTTTCAATGCCAAAATGAAAACTTCACATCAATAAGATGCAAAACAATATTTCCATTAAAAATGAAATAAATTCCCATATGAAGTTAATATTCCCTTCTTCTACTTCTTCTTCTTCTTCTCATTCTTGTTATCCCAGGTTAATAAGCCATTAACTTGAGAATAACGCTACAAATTTCCATTATATTTATTCACTGCCAGGACAAAGTCAAAAAGTTTCTCATCGCATCATCTTGCGTTGTTGAACCCATACAATCAACATTTGTATGTAGATTTATGTATTGGTTAGGTATATGTATATGAAAAAGTTGAAGGTTGTACTGAAAGTGCTGAAGGCTGAAGGCTAAAGGCATAGAAAATGAACTAAATTCCAACTGAGCTCTCTCTCTGATGATTGGGTATGGTGTGTTGGATGGTGGAATAGCAGTCGGCGTGGCGTGGCGTGGCGGCTTATGGTGGTTTTGCTAAACTTAATTCAAATCGACGGAGTTTATTGCTGAACTTTTGTTTGGATAATAACGTTTGGTACTTTGGCACCCTCTTCATAGGGTTCCATCATTACTATAACTTTTTGTTGTATATTTTTTTCGTTTTTTTCATTTTTTTTGTATTTTTTTGTTGCTTATGAAAATAAATAAGGTATCTTGCCGATAAGTCGTAAAAGAGGCGAAAATATGAAGTTTTTCTCTCTCTCTTAACAAATTTTGGTTGAGTTCACTCTTGAAGAAAAGATTCTTTTTTTTTGCTGGCGATAGCAGGAAAATCATAGAAGAAAAAGGTGAAGATTTTCAAAATATATAGGACGTTATAAGTATCTAATATATTTGGTTCTGATTTTTAGGGTCACTTTTTCTTGTATTGAATGAGTTCTTGAGGTTGGTTAAGGATTTATAATTGAGATAATAAGCAGTTTATTCATAAAGAGCCTTTGAAGGAGATAATAAGAGATGATTAGGTGTTATCTGGATCAACAAATAATATAAAAAATGACTAGGTAAGTACTTGACAGGATGAAAAGATGGAAATTTGACATGTCTGTCATCAATTAAGACAAATATTGGACACGTTTCTTCAATTGAGATGCCACAAAAGTATTTGTTGACTTACTGGTAGGGTCATTCATAATAATTCATAACACATAGATGCTATTTCACTAATAGACGATAAATTATACCTTCCCAAAAAAAGGCTTTCATTTTCCTATCCGATTGCTCAATAATAAATAATAAATCATTCAAATGTTCCAATTCTTCAATAAATAATTTGTCTTATTCAAATGAATGAAAAGCTCAATGTGATGGAAAATTTATACTTTTCCTTCAATTTCATATATCTACAAATCATATTTCAAATTTCATGCAAATTAATACCAAATTAGATTCTTGTCAATCAAATTGCTTAACGTTGATGAATAACAAAGTCAATTTTAATATAATATGAATGGAGTAGGTATAAAGTAAAAGAGGTAGAATATACAACACAAACACAAATGTAAAATATATTATTTTGAAAGAGTAATCATGCATTTTTGCTGTGTATAAGACCCAATTGGTTTCGGATTTTCAAAATCTTGGAATTTATTTAAAGCCTCTTACGAGTATAATACAGAAGAGACATTTTAAACAAGAACAAACATATAGAAATTGCCAATGCATGTGTCAACACATTCACGTGTTTGCTGATTTAAATTTAATTAAATGAACAGAGCTTATGGTTTTTGGTTCTTGGAAAGCGCACATACAGAGAGAAAAATGTGTCATGATAAAATTAAATTCTTGACCAATCTCATCAAAGAGAAGAAGAGGATATCAATTTTATATGGTAGATGTCACAAATTCAACTATAATGCTATGGCTTTAATTGGAACTTTAGATTCATATTTAATTATGTGTTGGTATACGAGAAGAGTGGTTTTGTAAAATTTTAGTTAAACCTTTAAAAGGATGTGAAAAACAAATTTGTCAACATATGCTTACTTACTTACTTAGGTCCTCAGACCTTAAAAAGTCCATTGTGATCCCCTAAAGGGGCATAGGGCCTCCACTACTCCTACGCGCTATCGTGTACGGTTTCTGAAAATATAACGTAGTTCTCTCCAACTCTTCCCCAGCTGTGCAGATTCACTTTCGACAGTCCTGCGCCATGTGCTTCTCGGCCGACCCGACCTACTACCTGCCTGTGTGAGTGGGTTCCATTGCATCGCTTGGCCAGCAATGCAATCGTTGCCTTTTCGAAGCGTATGACCAATCCACTGCCACTTACGACTGCGAATAGTACTGTCAATGGATTCTTGACCCGTTCTTCTATGAAATTCTTCATTAGAAATGCGGTTGGGCCAAAAAATCCTTAAGATGTTTCGTAGACACCTATTCACGAACGATTGCAGCTTGTTTGTGACAGTTGCTAAGATTTTCCAAGTGCTGCACCCATACAGAATCACGGATTCAACATTGGAGCGAAACAGTCTCAGCTTGGTCTTTAAGCTTATAGCGTTATTTTGGATAGCATTCCGAAAGCAGCCTTTGCCTTTTTGATACGGCTGTCGACATCTTGTTCGGTTCCGCCTTTGATAGAGACAAAACTCCCAAGATATTGAAAGTCTTCAGAAATATTGACTTGAACGGATGAGTTACTTCCGAGGCTGATCATTTTTGTGTTAATTTTCGGCCCCACGATTTCGGCTTCTCCCTCCACCTTTGCTGTAATTTGATGGAGATCCATGATTCTATGAGAGAGTAAGCATACTCCGTCCGCGTAGTCCAGATGTTTAAGTTGGGATGTCAGCCTCCATTGAATTCCACCATTTCCGTTTAACAGGGCTGCACGCAGCATATCACTTATCACTAACAGGAAAAGTATTGGCGACAGTATGGAACCCTGTCTGACTCCACAATGGACTTCGAATTCATCCGACAACCTGCCTCTATGTAAAACGTGACATTTGCATCCATCGTAGGTTGCTTTAATAATAGCGAATAACTTATCTGGAATGCCTCTCCTGCGTAAGGCAATCCAAATAAATTCTCTGTTTACACTATCAAACTCTTTTTCAAAATCAATGAACAGCAGGTAAAGTGGTGATCGATATTCGACGCACTGTTCAATAATGATCCGCAAGGTGTTAATGTGGTCAACACAGGATGAACCAGTGCGGAAACCTGCTTGTTCGGCGTCGAGTGTGTCTTCTAGATGTTCTTTAATTCGCTCTAATATAATTTTTGCTGCTATCTTGGCAACCGCAGGCAGAACTCAAATCCCTCTCCAGTTTTCACATTGCATCAAATCTCCTTTTTTCGGGAGCTTGACGATCATTCGCTTTTTCCACTCCTCCGGGAAGCACTCAGAGTTCCAAGCTCTCGTTATGAGTGGATGCTGTAGCTCACTCGATGTCGTTGGTTTCTCGCACCATTACCAGTCAACGAGTTACGAGTCCGGAACAGAGTAGATGGTTGTGGGGTGTGTAAGCATTCCAAGGCAGTGAGGGGCCCTATATCAATTTTAAGAAACAACCCATAAAGGTTCACACGAGTTATGGTATAAAAACGGCGCAACCCAGGGCCAATCGTGTCATGAGCCAGGTGCTCGTGACAGCCATTCCTACCTTTTTTCATTTCGTCTGCGAAGTGTGCTTTTGGGTAAATGACCATTTCACCTCAGTGCATTAAATAGCAAAACCAAACCTCATCACCAAGTCTACCTTCTTCCGAAATAAATTCATCGATTGCTAAACTCTCTGTTTCATTAAAGAAACCACCTTAAGTCCCTTCACCAAGTCACGGACTTACCCCCATGACACATTGAAAATCCCCACTTGACAAAAAAACTCCTTCCTAAATGCTTAAAATATTAACTGCAAAATGAATAATTACAAGATTTGATTAATATTCGCCACGTTGAAGAATTTTCAAATCCTTTTCCATGAAATACTTGAGCCATTTGTCTACCTTTAATCACCCAATTGCATTGGCAATTTAGCTCAATTTACATACCCGCCATCACTAGTTTGTTGGTTAGCGTGACCCACAATCAAAGCAACTCTCTGAGGTGAAGTCTCAAGACCCTGAAAAATAAGTTAAAAAAAAAAAAACGAAATTCGGAACGAAAATGACAAATGTAAGTTGTGCTTAATTTAAAATGGAAATCTCTTCACTGAATAGCATGATGGTGATGATAACTATCTTTCTTCCAACTATATACACTTGGGGGGTTTTATGTGTAGTACGAGCATAGGCTAGGCATGGGTATAAGGTAAAGGGTATCAACATCATTGTCGAGGTTGTGGTCGTCGTTGTCGTCGTTGTTCATAAACGAATTGAAAAGGGTTGCGGTAGCAAAAAGAAAAAGAGGGCAAAAAGAGATAGCTTTTCCAAGAATAATAACATTTCTGCTGTTCCTGTGCATATTCCTGAATAGAACAAGGACATTCCAAGAAATTACCATTCAGACCATGAGCCGTTGTGATGAATCGATATAATTTATACTGCGGAATTATTCCGAGTTGTCTTCCTGCTGAATGCGGTGATTGTGATAGTGGATGGTGATGGTGGATGGTGAATGTGCAATAATGCAACCCATATCGTAGATGAAAAGCAGTTATGCATTGGATTTTGCTGTCCTTTCTCCAATGTAGCAGACTATTATCTAAAATCTAGATGCCAAGAGAGAATGAGAGAGAGACAAAGAGAGAGAAAGTTGAAATGCCATCTTGATAATTTTAAGGTTATAGGTTAAATAAAAGCTGTTTTGCTAAGAAAATGCTTTGTTTAGATTGCATCTTATTCTATCTGGAAAGTGTGTACTTTATGCAAAATGGGTTATCAAATTTACCCTCCCATAATTGGAATATCAATGTTTCTCACAGCATATTATGTCTGTTCGCTCTACCTCACTCTCACTCTGAATTGCAAAACATTTATGTTTATGTCTTATTTAATAATTTGCTTAACATTATCCCGAGAGAATGTGATTATCTGAAATCTCTGTTTCCTTCAAATTCGATCAGAATGATAAAATAAATGTTTATTCCATGAGAATGTCAGTTGTGCATAACGTAGATTTATCACAATCCATTTGGCTCGCTGCATCTTGTTGGTTCCTCTTAAGCACTTGAACAGCATTAGTTGTTGTTGTTGTGCAGCAGAAACAATGCGAATGCATAAAGGTCAGATGAAAAATTTAATGCTTTTGCTACGTTCTTGCTGGCAGTCGCTTTGTTTCTGACGCAGTGTATATTTATACTTTTTATTGTACACTCGGGCGTATACGTACTTTTTTAAAAATTTATTTTATAGGTTCTATTTTTATGGGAAGCGTACTTCTTACGAATTGAATGAATTAACCGGGTTTTAGAAGTCCATTTTTTTAAGGGATTCTACACAAAATATCTGATTACTTGATAAGTATTAGAACCGGAGTAGGAGTCTCTGCTTTAAAGAAAGGTCTAAGAAAGCCATGTTTGGATTCTGCTCATGCAAAAGGATGGTTGGTAAGATTTCGAAAGCAGTATTTAGACTTGCACTGGCATACGGTAACGTAGTCTGGTAATATGCATTGGGCAAAGTTACTTTTCTTAAAACCATGACCAAGGTTCATGGAATGGAATCACTTAAAAATGGCTTAATGTGCAGAAAAAAATTCACTAAACCGATACTGATTCCTGAGATATTTAAAAGAAATTCTTTTTCAGTAATTTTTGGTACTTTTTTGCAATTTTTTTTCTGAATTTCAATTGATTTTTTTTTTCTAAATCCTACTAATTTATAGTATAAGAAAAATATTGTCTGAAGTCAATATCATTGTTCATTCTCAAGTTATGAAATTTAAAACTATTTTTGTCAGAAAAAAAATGTGTGGTTAAAGTTTTCTGTTTTCATGATAACACTGGTCTGCAACGAAAATCGACTTCAAACCAAACTATACCTGTCTTGAGGCATGCTGAACCTGAATCTGAACTCAAAACTACACTAGCACGTCACGTTTTCAAGGTATGCTTAAATGACCATGTTAAAAAAAACATTTTTTAGTACAATTAACGTCGAATTTTCTTACTGATAAATAATTTATTACAAAAGTATTAATGAGATGTGAATTTTAAATCATTTATAAATTCGCTTTGGGCGCAAAGATATTGCAAAGTGAAATTTATGATTTGTCCAAAATACTCTCTTTAGTCAATTTAAAGCGTTTTTAGCGGTGGAAAGTTCTGAAGTAATAAATTTCAATGGCTAACTTTAAGTTTTTTGAAATGTTGAGCACGAATCTTAAGTTATCGAACAACATTTATCAGGGGAACAAAAGAGAAATCAATGAAAGACTTAAAAAATAGTTTTTTTTTTATTGTTTTTCGTTCATTATCCAAAATACGAACATTTTTCGCTAAAACCATTAAGTATGTAGAACAAAAATGTAAAAAAAAAAATACCAAATTAATGTCTTGACCATTTTTTTTGTAAGACTTCTAGATTCTTCACAAAAAAGTGTTGAAGAATCCATAAAAATGAGTCCTTTTGAATAGAACAAAATTCCCTTTTTTATTAGTTTTCCTATGTTTAACGCCATAATAAACTTTCCTAGTATCAAGAGTATAGAAATTCCATAATATTTAAATTCGACTCAATAGTTTCGAATATATACCAGGTCAACCGAATCTAAGAGAGCTCTTTTCTACAAAACAATCACATTTTTTTTTTAAATCAATAAAACAAAAAAATGTTATTGATAGAATTTTTCAGAAACCAGATTTATATTCAAAAAAGTCCAATTTTACATAATTTGAAAAAAATTATATGAAGGGCAAAAAAAAATTTATATTTAAGACCATCAGTGTCATTGAAACGAAAATCATTTTAAATTTTGTTATTCAAATTTCGGTAGTAAAAAAACTGCTTTCGGTTTTAAAAAAACCTTTTTGAACCTGGAAAATGCATTTTTAAGGTCATATAGTGGATCAACAAATTCAAGATTTGGGTAAATTATGAGCAACGAATTTCCTCATACTTAAATTTTTGCAATTGTTGAGTTTTTAGATTCAACTGATTCATTTGAGTGTGTGATTTTTTGGGGTGAAGGAGTCTGAGTAGCAATTTGATGTTCAGCTTTTTGAAGAGCAACAAACTCAAGCCAAAAGCTCCGTTAGTTTTTTTTTTCTTACGAAAACCTTTTCTTGACAAAGTTAACTTTTGTTCTTACAACCTTGAAAATGTATTTTGAGTTCAAATCATGGAGCAACAAATTCAATATTGTTGTACAAAATTAACAACATATTACTGCATATTTAAATTTCTGAATTTCTGTTGTTTCGTAACTTCATGCATATTGTTTTTTTTTTTTTACAAAAGACTGCTAAACTTTAAATCGATTTCCTAAAATCTTCGATTTGGCGTTAAGTCAAGCCGATTCTCAGCCAACGGTATGCTAATCTTTTAAAAATTATGTATCTGGTATAAAACTGGTTAAAAATTATACAAGTAGGTAACGAAACGACCAATATTTTATTAAAATTATTATTCAAATTTTTTATTGAACAATTTCTCGATAAATTAACAATTTATTCAAAATTCGATTTTCTATTAATTTACTTCGAGTTTAAAAAAAAAAAAAGAAGAATTTACGACCAATGATCCTATCTCTAGATACTTTATAGCAATCTTTTTTAAGTCCCTTATCTTGGCGAACACTTTGGGGTGTAATCCAAAAATTTTAATATCAGTAATTGTAGCTAATTAAATGCTAATGCTCGCATGGTTTTTGAGTTATTGAGTTTTCCGTAAAAAAGTAAGTCTGAAGTTAACGGATAAAATCTTAAATAATTAAAAAAAAAATAATTTTGGTTGGCATCCAAATTTGTAGCTTTTAAGTAGCATAATCTTCGTTTTTGAAGCTACAATAGTTTTTCAGTTATTTAAAATTCCGCTAAAATAAGACTAAAGTTAGCGGACGAAAGTAAGAAAATTTTTATTTTTTGGATGACCAACATTGTAGTTTTTAAAATGCTTATTTATTGCGCAAAAGTTAATTTTCTAGCTCCCATGAGTCATTTTCTATTCCAATTTTCAATTTCAAAAGGGTTCTTCCCGTTTGCGAAGCTAGTAAAGAGATTTTAAAAAATAAAGGAAGTATCTCTTTTTCTTATTAATGAAAGTTCTCTACTATAAAGCTACTACATCCTAATTTACAAGACCATTACTTTCGTTTTTCGTTTCCTTGGTTTTAGTTGTGATTCTAATACTTTAACTCAAAAATCACTTAAGTTTAAAAAAAAAGAATAAAGTAAGTAAATAAAAAATGTCAAGAAAAAAAAAAAATTAGAAACAATAGGAATTTCAAAATAGTAATTATTTGCTTGGTCGGTTTTAGAATATTAATCTATTATTTCATTGTTCGTGTTTTTTTTTTTTTGATAATAAATATTCTTGTTTGTAAATATGTGAACGCTGTGAAAAAATAACTTTTATTTCGTGTTGCAGCTTTAGTGTGTGATATTGACCGCGAAAAAATTATTACATCTTCAATATTTTCAAATGAAAACTTTGGTAAGTTCAAAATTTTATTCTACTCTAGGAGCTAATGAACTTCACTTTGACAAGGCAAATTTTCAGCTTAGCAATTCTCAAAAATCAACATCTATCACTTGTTCGATTGAGTGCCTTCGTTGGTTCTGGTAGGTCTAGTTTTTAACAACATAATCTTAAAGATTCGTCCCGAGATTTCAATACACTGCAGTTTCGCACAAATTGATTTTTGAACGGCTCTTGCATCACCATGTAATAGCTGACTTCACTGTTATTCTAATATTTAGCCAATTCTGGTTTCTGAGATCTTGGAGAATTGTCACTGACAGAAAGCTTATGTAGCGAATCCATATCGTTTTCTTGCTCACTTTTTACAGGAAAATGTCTGAAATTTTTCTGAGGAATCCTTCAAATTACTGAGATTGCTGTGCGCTCAGATATTTCAGGAAAGTGGACTGGAATTTTTCTTCCAATCTTATCGTCTCTGAACGACAAACGAATTATATCACGTTTGGTTGTCTATTTCCTGGGAATTTCGTATAATTTTTTTCTTGCGAACTACATCTAAGAAATTTCAAAACTACGGATTGAAGCGAGTTCGGTCAAATCCGTAGTTTTGGAATTCGGAGACATTTTGTCTTGTGGGGCTTGAGAACAAATTTGTCTAAAATCCTTTCAGTCTAATTGACATGGCGATCTTGAAACTGGCTTTTGTTGCACTAACGCCCACCGATATTAAACTAAATAAACCAAAAAAAAAAAAACTCAAATTAAATTCAATGTTTAGAACATGTACCAAATTATCACAAACTGAACGTCATTAGTTTCTTTTGTAGACAAAAAATAAACCAAAAGACAACATATTCAATATCAGGTAAATTTGCCTTGAATTTATTGGAGTAAAGACATTAAATTACCCAGGCTTGTATTTTATATTTTCTTAATTTAATAACTGTTCATATCTTTGTACTCAATGTTCTGTCAGAAAAATACATATTCTTTCAGTTTAGGACAAGTTAGGTTTGTTCTATGTAATCATTCTATTATTGAAACCACGATAACGTAAGTGGAACAGTTTTCCTCGAAATATACATAATAATGTACGAAGTAGTACCCCTTGCTGTCATAGTAAGTCGTTAGTACAATAAACTTTTACGCAGGAGGAGGTCTGGTTTCTTGAGAGCAATTGATAAATTCTTCCATCACGCTGAAACCAAACTGAGAAGCAAACTTCCTATTTTCTATGTTACTGACAATCTTTGTTTGATATAGGATAGGTCTCTTCATGAGCTTTTGAAATTTATTAACTTCCATAGTGACGTTTTGTCCCAATCGGTTACCGCTTATACATACTTCGTCTCTTTTCTTCACTTCGTCTCGTTTACAGTCAAAACTCATCTTCATCAGCATAAGCAAAGAACTGAGTGGACTTTCAAAAACCTGTTTCTTTTGTGTTGACGCGGGCAATTTCTTCAAATACGTTGTCAAAGACTGTAAAAACAGTTGCATAAAAACTTAAGGGCTGCGCTGTAACCATATTTTGGTCTAACTTCGTCATTGGCAGAATTTAAGCCTGCTGGCACTATTCATCCAACCATGTAGTGCATCACAGGCGGCACTTTTGATAGCAAGTTGACAATAATTGAACTCTCGTCTTTATTTTCTGCTGCTAATATATCATCATCATCGGCTCGACAACCGGGTCCGGTCCTGGCCTCTTTCAACAAGTCTCTCCACCTATCCCGGTCTCGAGCCGATGACGCCATCCAATTGCGCACCCCAAGGCTTCGGGCGGGCTGGTCTACGCCATCTCTCCAGCGCAAGCATGGTCTACCACGCTGCCGTCTACCATAGAATGTACCACAAAAGACTTTCCGAGCAGGTTCCTCTTCGCTCATACGAGCTAGGTGGCCTGCCCACCGGAGTCTACCGAGCTTAATTTTTGTCACTATGTCTGCTTCAAGGTAGATTGCGTACAACTCATGATTGTACCGTCTCCGGAATCGTCCTTCCTCAACAATTCTCCGTAAGACTTTGCTCTCGAACGCGGCTAAGAGGTCACAGTGACTTTTGCTAAGCACCCAAGTCTCGGATCCATACATGAGTACTGGCAGGACCATGGTCCTGTACAGCAGCAGTTTTGAAGTTATGGTTAGATTTCTAGATTTGAATAGCTTTGACAGTCTGTAGTAGGTTCTGTTGGATTTGAGAAGCCGCCCGCGTATTTCTTCTTCTATGTTGTTATAGGCTGCTACTGTTGACCCAAGGTATTTAAAGGATTGCACCACTTCAAATTCGTGCTCCGCTACCTTGATTGTTTGACCAACTGTTCTTCTCGCATTCGACGCCACCATGTACTTTGTATTACCTTCACTAATGTGGAGCCCCAGATTTTGTGCCGCCTGCTCGATCTGGATGAAGGAATCGTGTACAGCTTGTTCGGTTCTTCGGATGATGTCGATGTCGTCTGCGTAAGCCAGTATCTGGCTGGATCTGTTGATTTTTTGCCGTTAAGTCGATCAGACCGAGTTCATTTGTAGATAGTATAGTCGGTTGGTTCTTCCCGGGATGTTCCTTTCCAGTTGTCACATATTTTTTGAAGTATCGTTATGCAAGCTGTTTTCTCCGACCTCCCAACGCCGAACCAAAGATGTACTTTCTAATTAGCGTCCACTTTAATAGTGCTAAGTCTTCTACTTGGGGGATTTACTAACTTATTCCAGTAGTATATAAAATTTGTATTATAAAACCTTCATTTCTTCCTTCCTAAGAAGCTGTAATGACAGATTTGAACCTATTTACATTCTCCACTAATTGTTTGGCTGCACGTGGGCTGTTTAAATTCCGGACATTTAATGTGCAGATCCGAAATATACTTTGTCCAAGTTTCGTTTGCTGTCGTCAACTCTAAATATTACTCCTTAGTCAAGTGGTTATCCTAGAAACAGAAGCCGTCAACCCGTAGGGCTGGGTCCTTTAATGATTCCAAGGGCGAAAGGCTGGATAACCCACTTCTTCTATGATTACGCCAGAGAAGCCTGTACTAGGTGTTGACCAAGTAGTTCAACCAGAATCAAATCAGTGAAACGCTACCCTTGACTGTATCAAGAGAATTCTTCAACTTCCGTGTAATCTATGGGAGTGCCTTCGTTAAAACTACTGTAGGTAGTGTTTCGGTAATACGAATTTACACTTGCCACTATTAAAAAAAAAAAAACCTTACTTTAAGGATTTTGTCTGCAGTAAAACAAGCGAATAAGTAAAATGAATTCAATTATAATTACATTAACAAAATATCTGCTATTCCAGATGATGTAATAGTGCAGTCAGGGAATACTTTTTTTTTCACTATTTTACTATCCATTTTAATATTCCTGCCTTCCTCCTGAACAACTATCTATCTATCTTCCCTTACGGGTTGTATATATGCATGTGCATAGGTATAACATGTTGTTTTACAACTGCATTCAATATAATTAAATTAATGTTACAATGTGTTAGTTTTGTGGTTTACATCTGCATGTTTAATGTTCAACTTATTTCTGCATCATGTTTAATTCTTCTCTATAGATACTATCGCTGCCGCGGCTACCGCTGCTGATGCTGCTGCTGGCCACCATACTTTTTGTTTATCTATTTGAATTTATGTATACATTCAAATGATTTTGATTAAAATTAAACAAAATTGAAAATCAAATATTTACATTCCTTGATTTTTGTTGCCTTTCCGCGCATTATAATAAAATAAAATAAAATAAAAATAAAATAACTCACAAGAGACAGTGTTAATGCTGATGGAGTAAAATGCATTCCATGGAATTTTAGTTACAAAGAGAAAGACACACACACACAAAACATTCAAAGCATTCCTGCCTAAAAAAATACAACAAAAACACACAAGTTTTCCAACTAAAAGTATGTTCATTGCTGGACAAAGGTTGATGAAATATTTAAAACGGGTCAATGGACAAAAGGACCTTGTCTTCTTTTTGCATGTACCATGTACCACCATCACCGTAGGTCTTTTGTGTTACCAACTTTGAACATATATCAAAGAGTGTTGTAACTTCCACAACACAAGCCATCCATCAGTAAAGAGTTGATAGTATAGCAGCACCTAAATGTGTTTTAAATTGAATTTACCATTAATGATATTAACACACTCCTACACTCAAAAGTAGGAAAGTTTTGGTTGGAATTCGAAAAATCTTTGCTAGCAAACTTTTACTAGTATATTGTGTTTCTCTTGGTTTTATTTTCTCTTAAAACAAAAAATAAATAAAATTTTTACGAGAAAATCATCCTCTCATGGTATACGTAACGTACATTATAAGAAGTCGGAAAAATAGAGCTCCGATAGTTTGTTTTATACAAAGAATCACTTATACACTCATGTTTTGTAACTTCATTAGCTGGTATGTTCATTTGGATTAGTTGAAAAATCCATCCTGTTTATATAGAAAGCAAAGTCCATTAGGACTCAATTTACGTCTTTGTAATTTTTTCTTCTTTTTCCTTCTCTCTTGAGTAGATAAATTCTTCACACTTAATATATATCTGATGAGTAGAAGTAGTAGTAAATAGAGATATGCCCAATATATACAATATTCGAAGAAAGAATTTGTTAGTTTATTTAACTTTATTACCAAGAGACTTTGGCTTCAAGTCACTTTTGATTTTTGCCTTGATGGCAGAAATTCTGAGAACTCATTTAAGTTTTTTTTTCTTCTATTTTTCTATTTTTATTCACTATAAATGGAATGTGAAATTAAATTGGAAAATAGTTTGCTAAAGTAGCAAGAAATATATCCATCAACATTATACGAGTATATTATAAACTAAAATAAAAATAGTAAAATTTTAAAGTGCAAAATAGGAAAAATAAGAACTCTTTATACTCATGGAGGCAGTAAGTTAAATTTAAACTTTTAGCAGTTTTGTATAGTGAAGATGGGAGGATGGGTTTTGTATTTCTATTAATATTTCTCTTTCCATTGGGACATTCTCAAACTGATACACTCAGAGAAATAGTATTTTTGTTTTCGTTTGGCGGTAAATAAATAAAATATCTTTTAAATTAAAGGAAAATCATTTGCTGGAAAGTTAATACAATACCCGCAAAAGTTTTTCATTCGTTACTTACTTAGGTCCTCAGACCTTAAAAAGTCCGTAGTGATTCCCTTAAGGGGCATAGGGCCTCCACTACTCCTACGCGCCATCGTGTACGGTTTCTGGAAATATAACGTAGTTCTCTCCAACTCTTCCCCAGCTGTGCAGATTCACTTTCGACTGTCCTGCGCCATGTGCTTCTCGGCCGACCCGACCCTCTACCTGCCTGTGTGAGTGGGTTCCATTGCATCGCTTGGCCAGCAATGCAATCGTTGCCTTTTCGAAGCGTATGACCAATCCACTGCCACTTACGTCTGCAAATAGTACTCTCAATGGATTCTTGACCCGTTTTTCTATGAAGTTCTTCATTAGAAATACGGTTGGGCCAAAAAATCCTTAAGATGTTTCGTAGACACCTATTCACGAACGATTGCAGCTTCCTTGTGACAGTTGCTAAGATTTTCCAAGTGCTGCATCCATACAGAAGCACGGATTCAACATTGGAGTGGAACAGTCTCACAGCATTCCGAAAGCAGCCTTTGCTTTTTTGATACGGCTGTCGACATCTTGTTCGGTTCCGCCTTTGGTAGAGACAAAACTCCCAAGATATTGAAAGTCTTCTACTTTCTCTACCGGTTGTCCAGAAATATTGACTTGAACGGATGAGTTACTTCCGAGGCTGATCATTTTTGTTTTTGCCGTGTTAATTTTCAGCCCCACGATTTCTGCTTCTCCCTCCACTCTTGTTGTCATTTGATGGAGATCCATAATCCTATGAGAAAGTAAGCATACGTGGCCCGCGTAGTCCAGATGTTATAGTTGGGATGTCAGACTCCATTGAATTCCACCATTTACGTTTAAGAGGACTGCACGCAGCACATCACAGGCGACAGTATGCAACCCTGTCTGGACTTCGAATTCATCCGACAACCTTCCTTTAAGTAAAAAGTGACATTTACATCCATCGTAGGTCGCTTTAATAATAGCGATTAGCTTATCTGGAATGCCTCTCCTGCGTAAGGCAATCCAAATAAATTCTCTATTAACACTATCAAACGCTTTTTCAAAATCAATGAACAGCAGGTGAAGTGGTGATCGATATTCGACGCACTGTTCAATAATGATCCGCAAGGTGTTAATGTGGTCAACACACGATGAACCAGTGCGGAAACCTGCTTGTTCGGCGTCGAGTGTGTCTTCTAGATGTTCTATTATTCGCTCTAATATAATTTTTGCTGCTATCTTGGCAACCGCAGGCAACTGTATTATTATTAGTTTGCGAAGATCCTCTCCAGAAAGTAGTTTGTTGCAAAGAACTTCACTTTTGGTGTAATTATACCATTCATTTACAGCAAAGGACTGTAGGAAAGAAATGTTATTAATAACTGATGACGCTATGTTTATGGTGTTCTTATGCATATTATGCTATATGAAAATTATCTAGTTCATGGAGCAATAGCAACAGCCTTTTTTCGAAATCGAGAAGTCACTGGTTCAGTAACCGGTGTTATGCTGAACTTTTTGTTTTTATTCATTCGTTCCCACAAATTGTTTCACCGAAACGAATTTCGGAGTTTGCTGCAAAGTGCAATGTCGGTTGACTCAAACGATTTGTTTTCTCACTTTGTTTGTATGCATTCTACGAAAATCATAAATTAAACAGTCAGTAGCAAAAAGTTTTGTAAGCGAGAGGTCACAGGTTCAATCACAGGTGTTACGCTTAATTTTTGTATGTTTCTCGTTCGCAGATAATATTTAACCCAAACGAATTAACCAACTTGCTGCAAACGAAGCAAAAAAAATTGTTAAGCAAACGAATAAGTCGTTTGGGCAATTTTTTCGTTTGCCGCAATCAATTTTTTCTCTCAGTGTATAGCTTTTAAGAAACTTGATAAAATTAGTAATATTAATGTTTCAATCAATCATAAATAGATTTCTGAGAATTCTTAGCGGAAGTTTTATTCAAAAGCCAAAACTTATGGGTCTAGCTTAAAATTTTCTTTAAGCTACCAGGATGACAGGCAGAAGTCCAAGATTATAATTTTTTTATAAAGTTGCTTTAAAGAATAGTTTTTACTTCGTTTTTAGACATATCAGACATATTTACTTCCGTGGTGATCCCCTTAAGAGGGCCTTTATCACTACTCGTACATGCCATCGGGTATGATTTCTGAAATGTACCTCAGTTCAATGCATTTCTTCCGCAGCTGTGCAAACTGCTGTTCGACTATCCTGCACAATGTGCTTTTCGACCGAACCGCTCATCTTCATGCCTGTGTGAGCGGGTTACACACTGCACCACTTGGCTTGCAATGTTGCAATGCAATCGGTGCATTTTCGAAGCTTGTGACCAATCCACTTCTACTATCTATCTATAAATTCTTGAACCATTCTCCTATTAATTTCATAATTTTTGCTATACGATTGAGCCAGAAAAGCCATAAGATGTTTCGTAGAAACGTTTGTAGCTTTCTTTTGATTTTACAGTCTCTGTTTGGTTTTAAAGCTGATAGAATTATTCCTCCATATTTTTGACAGCATTCCAAATGTAGTCTTTGTCTTCTATAAACTGCTGTTGATGTCTTGTTTAGTTCCACTTTTGGTAGAGACAAAATTTACAAAAAAAAAAATTATAAAAAGCTGAAAATTGGTACAGATCATGAAAACACCTGAACCCTGAACCTGAACGTTCGAATATGTATACGTGGTTGGAATCGTAAAAATTTATTTCTTAGCCAATTAACATTATTTTAGAATATATTTTTTAAACAGCATGTTGTTTTTAAAACATATGCTTTAAATTGATGTCAAAGTTGGGTAAATGATGAACAAAATGGAATTTTTGAAATTGTTCAGCTTATACAGTCTAATTGGTTTAACTAACCCACATTATTTAAAAGCTCTATATGTCTTCTTTCCAAAACTAAAATAAGTGAAGATTTAATGAAGCTTGAATTTTTGAAATGGATGAAGGTCCAAAAAATCGTTTTTGGCCCCTAACTTCTGATTTTTAGGGGGTTACGGAAATTATATATAATTTTGTAACCAATTTAACAAACTCTAAAAACGTGATAGGTCTCCGCCCGCGTATGTTTGCTAGCCCGTTTTTTTCACAATACAGAAGGATCCAGTGAGAAAACCTGCTTGTTCGGCCTCGAGTGTGTCTTTTAGGTGTTCTTTTGTTCGTTCTGAAACAGTTTTTGCTGTCATCTTTCAATTTCTGCACCGACAAGCGACCGACGGATCACAAATTGATGTTGGGGTTGGTGGAGGTGTATACTCAAATAGAATTAATTTTAGTCTCTCCTTTCGTCTTCCTAATCACTCTAGCGTGTGGTAGAAAACGTTATAATAAGGATATTCGTATTTTATTGGACAGCCAAGCAGCCATTAAATTTCTGGATTCTGTATCTACCATCAACTGTCGATCATTTCTGATGGAGATAGCGCGGCAGTTCAATATTCACATATATTCTAGCATAACTGGGAGTATATACATTTTTGGTAATTGTAGAACTGACGAGCTTGTCAAAAGAGGAACACTATGATACCTTCTTACATAAATTACCCGATAAGGTAATTAAAAGTATTTCCGTCGCTGATCGCTACGTGTAAAAAAATGCTAAAATATGATGCTATATTTAACTTAGGAGGAACAGTATCACTTGACATGTTTGGCGACAAAGCAGATCTGGCCACTACTAGATCTGAAGTATCTACTCCAAACGTTTAATATCTTTAAATAGATCTCCATAAAAAGTGTTATAAATTGATACTGTTTAATAGGCAAGCACGCCACACGGCTTGGAATTTTCTCCAATAATTTCAGCAGAAGCTGCATGGACGAAGAAGTGAAAGAATCGATTCTTCATTGCTTTTTTCCAAAGACTCTATCTGGGAGTCTTCTACTACAATGATAGTAGAAATCTGAAAAAAAGAGATATATGAGATCCCGCTTACTCCATAAGAAGCTCCATGTGGTTAAACTATTAAGGAGAAAGTGTCTTCACATTTAATTAGGTATCAAAATGGATTAAACTATGGTCTTAATGTATCAGTTCTCCTGCAGATAGCCATTCCAACCTAACCTGACATATCCTTGGCAGCCACAGGCAGCACGTAAATCCCTCTCCATTTTTCACACTGGGGTCGCTAGTCCCGTTCAAAACGTCTATCATGCGTATATTTGTTATCACGGAGTCGAGGTCCTCAAAATGCGACTTATTTAGTGTCCCAAGTTTTTTTTTTCGTTACCACCTGCTTGAGATTTGGACTCCGCTTTAAAGATCTGCCATAGTATGTACATTTGCTATGAGAGAATTCTTGGCGTGGGTTTTTATTACTTGCCTACTTTTAATGCACTTTTTTCGGCAAAGTTCTAATATACATTAGGGTGGGTCAATTTTTTTTTTAATTAAGGGTTCTAATAGCGAAAATATGTTTCAATTAGGACTGATAATTCGTTTATAAGATATCGGGTCGAGTATAACTGCCTCCGGATCAGGCTTAAAGTTTTGAAATAAATGGGTATGGTCAAATTGTGGCGCTTGCAAAAGTCTGTATCTCATGCAGGGTGCATTTTATGTTAAAAATAAACTGAGAAAAATAAGATTTTTTAATACAAAATAAATTGACTGAAAAACACTTCGCAACTGAGTCGAAAGTTCAATTGGACTATTCCATCACCCTTTTCATTTCCAAAACAATGCATTTTTCTATTTGGAGGCAGAAGGTAACATTTAATTTGTATGACACTTTCTAAGCAAGTTTCTGTTCTGTTTCTGTGAGGCATATTTTTATTGCTTTAAGAAGCAAACAAAAAAAAAAAAAAAAAACAAAAAAAAAAAATTCCTTTACAAAAGTGACCCACCCTAATATACATGCAAACAGACTAAGGTATATGTCCACGGGAGGACTACCTAAAACATTCATATTAATACAAAAACCTTTTATTCCAATTCTCTATTCTCTACTCTATTCAAAACAAATATTTGTTAAGCCATTAATTCCAAATTTGAATCCCAATTTGACTAGACTACAAGGACCTTATTATTCGACGAGTAGATATTTCTTTTTTAATATTCAAAGGCCAATGACATTTTATTAATTCAAACAAATTATTGCTATGGTATCCTTGTCCATTAGTACGTCTACGAGTTTGCATTTTTTTTTTGTTCACAAACAAAAAGCAACAATGAACTTAATGAAACTTTGTGTAAGCTCTGTGCAAGGAAACAAAAAATTACGTCTGACACAAATCTATCACAGCATGTTAAGTTGACAGAAGAAAAAAAAACACATTGTGATTCCAAAGAATCAGAAATGAGATCCAAAAGTGTAATGGTGTGTGTGTAGTTGATAATTTTCTATAGAAAATATCTCTTTGATGCAAACAACTTTTTACAAATTAAAAGAAAAAAAAAAAATCAAAGGACATGTTTGGTCAGTTCTTTATGAAAAAAGCTTATGTTGACATTCTTTTATCATTAATTAAAACATCAACATTTTAATTCTTTCAAATTAAAAATAAAATATTATGTGTTTTTTCTTATTTTTCCTCAATTCCAAAAATAAATGAAAAACAACATTTTATAAAATTTATAACATAAAACAGAGAAAATAAATCTCAACATCATTTTCTGCACATGTAATTTCAATATCCTAGCACTTAAAGCTTTTATC
Source organism: Meliscaeva auricollis (assembly GCA_948107695.1). Classification (NCBI taxonomy): domain Eukaryota; kingdom Metazoa; phylum Arthropoda; class Insecta; order Diptera; family Syrphidae; genus Meliscaeva; species Meliscaeva auricollis. The sequence continues at coordinate 45,661,667 of OX403619.1, read as the reverse complement.
TTTCACCATAACTGGATAAACTATAATTATCATTAAAATAATGGCTTCGTGAAATGTTGTCGTTTCATGTTTTTTTTTCATTTTTTTTTTTGTAATTTTAACGATGTTCATTTTTTGTTTTTTTTTTTTGTCATAATTATATTGAACTCGAGCTGTGTGATATGACAAAAGGGAGCACATATGCAGTCAGTATAGATGAACAGAAAACTGAAATCGAATTCATGAACATTAACATCATGAACAATAAAACTGAGAGACACATCAGAGTTAATTTTATCAGAGCACAAATTGATGCAGTAATAATAAAAATTTAAGTATGAAAAAAAATGCAAAAAAATGTAAAAAAAAAAATTACAAAATACGTTTTTAATACAAATTACAGTAAACTAAGATATCTATTGGGATTATGTGCGGATGGGTGATTTTTTAAATTACATTTTATTTTATATTACATTTTGCGATAAATCAGCATCAGAAAATTATTGCACGTAAAGTTAAACTTAAAAAATATGGGAATCGGTAAAACTTAATGTAAAATTTCCGAAACTGTCAATATTAACTTGCTTAACGAGAAGTTCGTTGGTTCTCAACTGTTGGTTACCTCTGATCCACAAGATAGCATTTCACTACAATCCGGAAATGAAATATCTTTAGATAATGAACTTTTATTTTCCTTTTGTAATATAACAGCAGAGGATGTAGTTGAAACGATTTTATCTATAAGATCACAAGCAGTTGGACTCGACAAAATTCACTCTTCCTTTTTAAAGCTACTCTTACCTTATCTAAAGGGTTTTCCAATAAGAGGTGTTATTTTGAATAGCCCGCTATTCCGGTAGCTGTCACTTTTGAAGCTGTCATTTTTTGACATTTGACAAGTAGAAACTACGCTATTAATAAAAATGGAACGATACACGCTTCAACAACGCATTGAAATTATTAAAATTCACTATAAAAATTGTGAAAATTTGGCAGAGACGGTTCGTAAAACTAAAACATTTTTGGGTCGTCGTGAAGCACCTTGTCGGACCGCAATACAGAAATTGGTGGACAAATTTGAGCTGTTGGGACAAGTTAGTGATGTGAAGAATAAAACCCGTGCACGTCGCTCAAGAACAACTGAGAATATTGCTGTTGTAGCCCAAAGTGTTGAAGAAAACCCAGGTTTGTCCATTCCTCGTCGTTCTTTGGAATAAGGCATTCCACAAACGTCATTACACCGTATTTTGCATAAAGACTTGGGTCTTAAGGCTTATAAAGTTCAGTTAACACAAGAACTCAAGCCGGCTGATCATCAACAACGTCGTGTCTTTGCTGATTGGGTCCTTGAAATGCATGAAAATGAACCGGAATTTCATCGAAAAATCATCTTGACTGATGAGGCCCATTTCCACCTCGGAGGCTACGTCAACAAGCAAAACTGTCGCATCTGGGGCTCGGAAAACCCAAGAGTTATTGTTGAAAAGCCTCTCCATCCTCAACGCGTGACTGTTTGGTGCGGTTTATGGTCCCGCGGGGTCATTGGACCTTACTTTTTCGAAAATGAGGCTGGAGCAACAGTTACGGTCAATGGATTGCGCTATCGAGAGATGATTAATGATTTTTTATGGCCTGAATTGGATGGTATTGATCTGGACAACGTTTACTTTCAACAAGACGGCGCTACGTGCCACACAAGCAATGAAACCATCGATCTTTTACGGGAAAAGTTTCCGGACCGTGTTATCTCTCGAAGAGGTGATCACAATTGGCCACCGAGATCTTGTGATTTAACACCTTGCGACTTCTTCCTTTGGGGCCACGTGAAAGATAAGGTCTACGCCAACAGCCCAGCGTCGATTCAAGACCTCAAAGATGAAATTCGTGAGGCTATCGAGGACATAGGGCAGCCACTTTGCGATTTGGTTATGGAAAATTTCATGAAAACATGAAAAGGATATGGTCCTGTAAGCGTGGTCTTGGCGGCCATTTGGCTGATGTTGCGTTCCATTATTAACGCATACCTTCCTCTTTATAATGAAATAAACATCCAAAAATGCCATTTTTCTTTGAATATCAAAATAACACCTCTTATTGGAAAACCCTTTATATCCCGATCGTTCGCCAGTTTTTTTACGGTTTCTTAGTGTTTTAACGGAATTTTTTGCGTTTTTTTCTTAGAATGGTCAATATTTGATCGGAAAAGGGTTTTTTTTGTATGAACCTTGCAGATAAAAAGGTCAATATTCTATTGTTTGACCATTAATTTGTAGTTTTTCGATTACAAGAGTTCAATGTGTGGTCCGCCATTTTGAATTGTAAATGCAAAAAACTGTATTTGTCCAAAACCTGTACACTGAACAGTGAACAGAATACAGTTGCGAAACAGAGAAAAACCTTTAATACTATCAACTTTTATTAGATATCTTAATTTAATTTAAGAAAGATTACTTAAAAAATAAAAAAGAAACGAAAAAAAATAACAAGCATTTCTCAGTCCGCAACCATGACATAAACATAAATTCCAGTTGTTGGCCTTGTTGTTGTTGTTCTTGTTGTTGCTGAGAATGTTTAACCTAATCTACGTAAATTTATGTCAAAGCCAATGCTCCCCAGGCTTAACTTTAAGAGATTAAATCGTGTTTATATATAGAGTAGAGTTTTCTGATGATGCCAGGATACCACTTTGCTGTCATGCTCACTGATTTATGCCAATTACCTGGCGGCAATCATCTCAAGAATGTTGTTTTTTTTTTGTGCTTTTTTTATTTAAATATTAATTCAGTCACTTAATAAGCAAACACCATCACAGCACAGCACAGCCCAGCCCAGTACAGCCCAACATATAGCCCAGGTGAGTAAAGAACGCTTATATCTGCATACACATGTACATACCTCTGCATGCAGCAGTGTACCTACTGTATGTGGTATGGGAGTATGCCTACTCTCTCTGGAATACGGGAATAGGCCCCGACGGGTGTATGATCCAAGTATTTATCATTTTGTGCACAAGACAGGTATAATAAATAAACGATTTCAAGAGACTTAAGTGTGCGTGAGTTATTGATAAAGTTAGTGGAAAGCAAAATTATGCCTTGCAGGAAAAGTTTATTTAAGGATGTGTGCCTGTCGCCTGTCGTTCTTCTATATGATGATGGTGTTTGTCTTTTTCTTCTTCTTCTTCTTCTTCTTGGTTTTTTTGTTTGTTTTAGTGGGAAGGAATTGTGTAAAGTGTTTTGGATCATTTATGATGTTCATTAGATTGGCAATGAAGAAAACATTAAAAAGGATATAAGACTTTGTGACTCTTTATTTAGGTAGAAATTATAAATTATGACATTATTAACTTTAAAGTTGATAAGAGCATTTATATTTACCTACGAAGGGTTATCAATTTTAATTAAACCAAATTGTATAAAATTTAATTTTTAAGGAGCAGGTACTTATTCAAACCAAACGATAATCATTAGATTAAGAATGACCTAATTTAATTACTGAAATAACAATAACACACATTAAAGGATTTCGGATTACTTACTTCCTTTAATCTAATTAAATTATTTTCAAAACATGAATATACTTGGTAAATTAGATTATTTCAAGAAATAAATAGTACAGTTAAATCGTATTAAAGTGGACATTTCTGGAGTATAGTAATAGTTCTGAATTATCAGTATGCAAGAATTGGTTCATAATTTGTTGCCGCATTCCCGAATTTCTTGCTTCTACCCTTCCCCTTCAAAACCATGGCGGTGCTAACTTCACGCGAAGTTAGCACCGCCATTATCCAAAACTCAAAATTTCAAAAAACACAAGTATGCAGGAATTTGTTGCTCATATGTTACCCCAATCTCTAATTTATTGCTTCACGTTTTGACCTTGAAATGCACTTTAACAGTTTCATAAGAATATCTAAATCGCTCAAAAATGATCATTAAGTGAAAAGATTAGAACCAATTAAAGGGCTAATCCTGACCTTCTCAAAAAAGTGCATATAAAATTTCTAGCCCAACTCCTTCATATCCAAAACGCATTGTGGATCCTGTGGAACGTATTCCACTCAGCTATCTCTAAGGGCACTTATAACAACTACACTAAAAACTCGAGATTTCAAAAATCTAAGTATGATGGAATTTGTGGCTAATTTGTTGCTCATATAGTATCGCAGTCTGGGATTTGTTGCTTTACGTTTTGACATTGAAGGGGTAAAGTTTGCCATATAAAGGTTTTTGTCAAAAAAAGTGATTGGGCCTTTAGCTTGAATTTGTTGCTCTACGAAAAAGTGCGTTTCCAATTTCTACTTTTCGAAATTGTCAAGTTCTTAGAAGTTATGTATCGAACTGCATTGAAGTGACGTCATTAAAATTAGTTTTTTGTATTTTTAGGGGTGAAGGAGCAATAGTAGACATTTGAAATTCACTTTTTATGAACAATTTAGAAAAAACGTTACAAAATAGCTGTTTTTAAATTGGTTTTTAAACCTTTCTTTCATAATAAATTTTGTAAAATTTTAAAAACTAGCAATATCGATAGGAAATTAAATATTCTACAAAAAGTTACTTATGTTAAATTTTAAGATTTAGCTTAGTTTTTCCGTTATATTTAAAATAATAAAAAGTTACTAAGAAAGGCGAACTGAACTATAAATTCACAAAAATTGTCGCAACTTAAAACCTATCCATAGTTTTCTTGAAGTAATACCTTTTTTCTTCGTCAGAAATAAAACTTTAAGCAAAAAGAATACAAAACAAATTTTGCAGTCACTAAATTGATTTTTTCTGTGAATAAGACTAATTTTGTATCGTAAATTATGCTTAAAAAAAGGGACTTTTTTTGAAAGTATTTTAACACACTGAGCCTAATATTCTTCACTTATGCAAAGAAAATTAAATAGAATTTGTTGCCAGTATCACTATTCAGTTTTTGTTTGTCCAGATTCGAAAATTAATACTCAAGATACGAACCGAATACTAAATATGCTTTGAAATAAAACGACAAGGGGATCTTTAAAAAATCATATCTCGAAAACGTATCCATTTTTTTATTTATTTATTTTTTTTTTGACACGAGGTGGAAACCTTCAAAAGACACTTGACAGTAATCGGCACCAAGTATTGTGGGACTCTTACCACATTAAAACCATCTCAAAATCTTTACCATCCATGAAAGATTGTCAACCAATTTTTCTTTCTCAATCACTAAAATCACTTTGGAGGAAGTTTAAACTTTTAATACTTTCCGAGGCTTTTAGACCATCAGCTCATGTGACTTCGTTCTTCTAAGTCTCCGAACATTGCTTCTCGTATTTACTACGGACTCTATTTCAGAGTTTATTTGACTGCAGTCGCTGATTATGTGATACAGCGTGTTTCCTTACAGCTTCTTTAATGATTTCTATTTGTAGGTCACGATGCAAATTGCTATTTCTTAGATACCACGGTGCATTTACTATTCCACAAAGGACTTTGTTTTGGAATTTTTGTATGATTTCGGTATTTGTTTTCTTTGTACAGTCCCATAATTGGACAGGCTTTAGTTTTGTTTTGTTTTGGATAGATAAGTCAGAATTTTTACCGATTAGCCAGTACATTTTTCTATATTTTAAGTTTAGTTCTTCTCTTTTCTTTTTTATAAGCTCTTTCTAATTTTGCTTTTGCATCCAAATTCATTCTAAGGTATTTGGCCGTATTGGCGTAAGGTACAGCTTGATTGTTAATGAATATTGGAAGTATGATTAACTTTTTATTTGTAAAGTTTATATGTGCAGATTTTGTTTCACTGGGTTTGATACTCCATTTTTGGGTCCAATCTCTTACAGTGTCAACTGCATGTTGTTATTTTTTTTGCTGCCTTGACGACGCATTTGTTGGGTACCAAAATTACAGTATAATCTGCAAACGTAGCCATAATGGCGTTATTATCCACTGGTATATCCCTTGTATATAGCAAATACAGTGTAGGTCCTAGGACACTCCCTTGTGGAACACCGTCTTCTATTGTCTTTAGTTCTGAATATTCCTGATCGTACCGTACTTGAAAGAGCCGACCTGAGATATACGATTTTAGTATTTCATAGCACTGCCTGGGTAAATCCCTTTGCAGTTTGTACTCTAGATCCTTATGCCATACCATTGTGATACCACGAACTATAGTGAACAAAAAGTTCTCTACTAGTTAAAATCATTTAGAGCTTCTAATGAAGCGAGTGAGACTACTAATGTCTGTGTTTGAGAGATCGCTAGGTTCATTGTAGAAGTAGTCTCCTCAATGAAGTTTGCGGCTATAAGAGAGAACAGGGCATGTACAGAGAAGATGTGAAATTGTTTCTTCCTCTTTTTCGTCTATACAGCTCCTGCAGAAATCTTTTGATAGTACACCGAGTCGTGCCGCGTGTCTACCAATAATACAGTGTCCCGTTATGACACCTATTACAGAGCTGATTTGAGATCTGCTGAGGGACAGAAGGCAATTTGACCGTTTCAAATCTAGTTTGGGCCAGATTCGTTTGGTCGCTGTACACGTAGTATAGTGTTAAGCCTTCTTGTATTTGATTGTTTTAAAGCGATTCGTTTCAGCAGTAGTTTAAATTATAAAAGAAAGTTTAAATTATAGAAGAAAGAAATCTTATGATTTGGAATAAGATTTCTTTCTTTTATAATTTTGCTCAATCTTTTCAGTAGCAATTTTTCAAAAATTTTGTCATACCAATTATAAGTGATATTGGTCTGTAAGACGTCATTTCTGTTTGTAGCTTACATTGCTTAGGTATAACAATTACTTCAGCGATTTTTCAATGATGTAGGACACATTGGATCTTTAGGCATGCATTTATTATGAAATGGAGTTTTATGAAGGATTTTAATGACATTTTTTTCATAACCTGAAGAGGTATTAGATCGTACCCAGTTGATTTTTTGTTCGAAAGTTGATGTTGACACATACTTTTTATTTCTTTGAGTGTGACAGTTAATATTTCAGCTTCATCTACTTTATCAATTAACTGTCAGCTGTTATCAGATGTGTTTGCTGGGAATGGTTTAAAAACATTCGCAAGATGTTCTCCAAAGAGGTTAGCTTTTTCTTTCGGATTTCCGATCCATTTCCCGTCTTTAGATTTTAAGGGCAGAATTGAAGTATATTCCGCCACAGTAATTTTGGGTAATTTCGAACTAGTAGTACCCTTGTCCAAAAGAGAGCTATCTTACAGTTGTCAGTTAAGTCCAAAAATTCACTACGGTTGCAGGCATATTGCTCCACAGTTTTGTCTGTTTGGAATTAGAATAAAATGTAAAATTAAAATCTAGAAAACAAACTTACATAACATGCACATCTTTTTCAATTATAAATTGAATATATTAAATAATTCAATAAAATATTTCTTTTATTTTTTATAAATAACTGAGTGAATTTTACTGACTCACAGCAATGAATATTTATCAATTGTATGAAAATGAAAAAAGGAAAAAGAATTTGTATGAAGCTTTTACTCATGAATATATAAAATGTTTATGATTATTTTATTATTATTATTTTTTTTTTTTAAGTAAATGTTCCTCTTGGATTACATTTAGAATAGACCTGCCTCCACCAGTCTGGAAAATCAAATAACCCATTTCCAGTCCCTTTTTTTTTCTTTTTGTGTAAATGATTTTGATATTAGAACCAGGCGACACAGATACGTTTTTTCTGTTTATTTAAAAAAAAAAAAAAATATATTTTTATTTATTTTATTTATTTTTACGTTTCGTTGGATCTAACGATTTACGATTAGAAATTATATTCAGCTTACTATGGCATTTTTTTTTGTGTTTGTGTTGTCAATAACGAGATCTTCTCAAAAAATTATTCAATTGGATATTCTATTTGATTGAATTTGCTCTTAAATAATGGAAATTGTGATGAATTCTGTTAAATATATGCGTAGACAAAAAAAAACATATATTTTAGGTATTTTAGTAGGTACTCTGTGTATTATAGAAAATTAAAATTGGTTATGTTGCAAGTACCTAGATGTTTTGTTGAATGAAAATATTATTGAGATGAATAAACTGATAATCCAGTATTTGAGGCATTATAGATTTATGTATTTGAAAGTGAAATATGTCATATTTTTTTCAAAAATCATAATTTTAGGGATTTTCTGGATTAATTTGAACGGAGAACTATCAATACGAGTGTAGTTCGTTTAGTTGCGATTTTTAAAAAAATGAAATACTGTTAGATTTTAATGAATTTTACCATTTAATTTGTTGTTTGAAGTTAGCAAAACATTCTAGTTGTGACAAAAAGTGGACATTATGCCCTTTTCCATCATCTGAACCCATCATTTAAAAAACTGACTTTAATTTATGTTTTTTAGTACTTTATGATTGATTGCTAGAATACTGATGGTTAAAAAACACTCGTAGAAAATTATTTTCCAATTGAAAAATCGATATTTAATACAACTAACGACTGTTTCGCACCTACGTACTTGCTCTTTTCTTTAGGCTAAAGTAGCTTTTAAAACAAAGTTTTGTAAATTCAGTTTAAGAAAAAAGATAGTTTAAGTAAAGAAAATTTAAGAAAATTAAGTAAAAAACTTCATTACACCCGAAAAATCTGGAGTTAGGGCTAAAACCCTTTTTTCGACTTTCATTTATTGTAAAAAATTTAGCTTCGTCATAATTTTACCAAATATTGATTTTTTCACTGTTTTGGAAAGAAGACATTTAGACATTTTTAACAATGTAAAAAACAGTTAGTTTAGTTTAAACCTTTCCGATAATAAAATGTTCGAATTTCTGTATCTGGTTTGAAATCGTCAGACAATTTTAAATCGATTTTTATAAGAAATATCTCATTTTATTTGGAAATATATTTTTAGAATATAATTTAAAGCAGCATGTTGTTTTAGAAACATTTGCTTTAAATTGATGTCGAAGTCGGTTAAATGACCAAAAAAATGTATTTTTTGAACTTGTTCAGCTTATACAGTCTATCTAGGCTAGGTGGTTTAACCACACCACATGTTTTTTTTATGATTGATTGATTGATTTAGGTCCTCAGACCTTAAAAAGTCCGTTGTGATCCCCTTAAGGGGCATAGGGCCTCCACTACTCCTACGCACCATTGTGTACGGTTTCTGGAAATATAACGTAGTTCTCTCCAACTCTTCCCCAGCTGTGCAGATTCACTTTCGACTGTCCTGCGCCATGTGCTTCTCGGCCGACCCGACCCTCTACCTGCCTGTGTGAGTGGGTTCCATTGCATCGCTTAGCCGGCATCAATGCAATCGTTGCCTTTTCGAAGCGTATGACCAATCTACTGCCACTTACGTCTGCGAATAGTACTGTCAATGGATTCTTGACCCGTTCTTCTATAAAGTTCTTCATTAGAAATACGGTTGGGCCAAAAAATCCTTGAGATGTCTCGTAGACACCTATTCACGAACGATTGCAGCTTGCTTGTGACAGTTGCTAAGATTTTCCAAGTGCTGCACCCACACTGAAGCACGGATTCAAAATTGGAGCTGAACAGTCTCAGCTTGGTCTTTAAGCTTATAGCGTTGTTTCTATATATTTTTTACAGCATTCCGAAAGCAGACTTAGCCTTTTTGATACGGCTGTCAAAATCTTGTTCGGTTCCGCCTTTGGTAGAGTCAAAACTCCCAAAATATTGAAAGTCTTCTACTTTCTCTACCGGTTGTCCAGAAATATTGACTTGAACGGATGAGTTACTTCCGAGGTTGATGATTTTTGTTTTAATTTTCAGCTCCACGATTTCTGCTTCTCCTTCCACCATTGTTGTCATTTGATGGAGATCCATGATCCTATGAGAGAGTAGGCATACGTCGTCCGCGTAGTCCTGATGTTTTAGTTGGGATGTCAGACTCCATTGAATTCCACCATTTCCGTTTAACAGTTCTGCACGCAGCACATCACTTATCACTAACAGGAAGAGTATTGGCGACAGTATGCAACCCTGTCTGACTCCACAATGGACTTCGAATTCATTCGACAACCTTCTTCTATGTAAAACATGACATTTGCATCCATCGTAGGTTGCTTTAATAATAGCGATTAACTTATCTGGAATGCCTCTCCTGCGTAAGGCAATCCAAATAAATTCTCTGTTAACACTATCAAACGCTTTTTCAAAATCAATGAACAGCAGGTGAAGTGGTGATCTATATTCGACGCACTGTTCAATAATGATCGGCAAGGTGTTAATGTGGTCAACACAGGATGAACCAGTGCGGACACCTGCTTGTTCGGCGTCGAGTGTGTCTTCTAGATGTTCTATTATTCGCTCTAATATAATTTTTGCTGTTATCTTGGACACCCCAGGCAGAACTCAAATCCCTCTCCAGTTTTTACAGTGCATCAAATCTCCTTTCTTCGGGAGCTTGACGATCATTCCCTTTTTCCACTACTCCGTGAAGCACTCAGAGTTCCAGGCTCTCGTTATGAGTGGATGCAGTAGCATACTCGATGTCGTTGGTGCTGCTTGTAAGAGCTCTGCATGAGTACCGTCAAGTCCTACCGCGTTGTTGTTCTTCAGTGTTTTAATTGCGCCAATCATCTCTTCTCTACTGGGAGGTGTGGTGCGGATTCGGGCACTTGTTGCTTCGGACTGGTCATCAGGTATTGGATGCGCATCGCTGGCAAACACACGGTTTAATACCGAAGCGAAGTGTTCCTTCCACCTTCTAAGCTGGTCCTCATCCGAATGGAGCAGGAAACCATTTACATCTTCCACCAGGTGTTGTTTGGAGCATTGTACTCTAGTAAGCTACTCTTAATTAAAATTCTGTCATCGAATTAAATACATCTTCTCAATGTAAATTTCTTATGTTGCCAGGAACTGAATAAAGCAACACTCATCTGCATCCAATTAACTGCATTTCCTTTTTTCTGAAAAAAAAAAAGCCTAAGTAAACCAATTAAGATTTTTTTTTGTATTTATATTTCTCAAAATCCAGTAAATTATTCATGAACACAATCTTTCGTTAAGTTTTTCCATCATTTATCTATTATTTAGCATCTTTCATGCCAACCCGTTATTCATTCTTCTTTCTTTTTTTTTTGAAAACAAAGTTAATATTCAAGTAAAAAAGCTGTGTAGTTGAGGTGAGGTGAGGTTACCACGACAAGAGAACCAAACCTAAGTGGGGGGTTGCTATACCCTTCTCATGTTTTCTTAATAAATTTAAATTATCATTTTCATCTCTGGTGTAGATACAATTAATGAAATCAACTGGCCCACAAAAAAAACAAACAACAAATTATTTTCCACTTGAATGAATTTCAAGAGCAAATTACTGTCCATTTGGTCCCGACAGATTTCCGCCTTCTTTTTTTTTTCTTACTAAAAGAAGACAACAACAACAACAAAATATAAAATAAAAATCAGAGAAGAAAAGGTTTTCCTGGTAGATTTTTCCTATAGATTGTGCCATAGAGTCTTCTTCGTTGTTTTTTTTGTATAAAAACCCAAACCATCTAAAGGACAACGCAGCATCATTGTTGATATTTGTTAATGGATTTTGGTTAACTAATTTTAGGGTCGGTGCTGGAGCTTTAAAATATGTTCCAACATCTGGAGGTGACTAATTTTGGCACAGGTTACAATGAAGGCCGCACCGACACGACACTACGACCACCACCGACGACGACGACGACGACAACGACCCACTACGATGATGATGGTCTTAAATAAATTTAAGAAACACACAGAGGCTACTCAACTCATGAATAATGTAGGGGAGGTTATTGGCAAATTATTTCCATCCGGTCTCTGAGTGACTTGGTGTACAGCGGCGCATTAAATTGATGAAGGCATTTCCATCAGAAAAATTCAGAAATCAAGAAAAAAAAATATATGTATTCAAAGACACTTGTAAAACCATCATCTCGTGAAATTATTCATCAATCAGTGTGATTGTGGGGATGGAAAGAGAGTTTGACAGTGAATGAGAAGAAACCCCCCCCCCCTGTTTAAGATTAAACATGGCGATACAAAAAGTCTTCATTTTTAATCTACAAAAACCATCTCTCCACTTGACTTCATTCCCAATGTAGCGAACTATTATCATTATTTAATTAACCCCACGTACCTTTACGTTATTCAACTCTTAAATGCTGCCTAAGAGAGAGAGAGAGTGTTATTCCTAAACAATTTATTACCACAATTCGACCACAAATATGTCACTTTTGACCATTTGCTGGATTAGAAAACAAAAAATATAGCATCGCCTTAAGGAATTTTATAAGAGCACATAGAGATAGAAAGTACTAGTTTCTACTCTGAACTACTCTGGCTTCCTCTAAGCGAACTAGAGATAATTTTCTGCAGTATTTTTTTTTCTCTCCATATTATAGTCATTTTATAAAGTAGCTAGTAAAAAAAAAAAAAGAAGTTGGAAATAAATTAGAATAAAAGTTTTCGTATGCCAAGAGCAGAAAATAAAATGCATTAAGTTCTTCAAGGCACATCCTAGACGACGACGACGATAAAAAGTGATGCAACTATTTTTATATATTGTTTTTTTTTTTTTTTTTTTTTTTTTGTAGCTAAAGAGAAAGTTTAATGTTGTTTGTTGACCTAGTTTTTTTTTTTTTTAAGGCAAATAAAGTTAGCTTATTCCTTGCGATTAAACAGAAAAATTCAATTTTAGATCAGGGGAGCTTGTGATGCTGTGAATTATTAGTTATTTGTCAAACAATTAATTGTTGCGTAGGTTTTATAATAAAGTTAAAGATGGATCACACGGAAAAATGGATGAGAAAAACGTTTACAGATGACTTACTTACGACATTTAAAACTACTCTTATGTGGGTGTCATTAAAGTTAAGATTATGCTTGTTTTATTCAGTATTAATTGACCTTTTAGCTGACAATTTTTTATTGGCTCCTTACTGGTAAATACTTTATTAAAAAAACTAAAACTATAAAACTATCAGTGCAAATATATTGCAAAGTGATATTTATGATTTATCCAAAATACTATCTTTAGATCAATTAAAGCGTTTTTAGGGATGCCAAGTTCTGAAATACAAATTTTCAATGGCTAACTTTATGTTTTTTTGTGATGTTGAGTATGAATCTGAAGTTGTCCTACAAAATTTATCACGATAAACATGAGAAATGATTGTTTTTTTCTTATTCTTTTTGATGCATAATCCAAAATATGATTATTTTTCGCTAAAGCCGTTTATGCAGAACAAATGTAGACAAATTTATGTCTTCACCATTTTTTTTACGACTTTTGGATTCTTAACAAAAAATGTTAAAAAATCCATACAAATCTGGTTTCAGGCCTTAGCTCATGCAATGTGGAACAAGTCCTCCAAATTTCAGCTAAATCGGCTCAATAGTTTTGAATATTATAACAGGTAAACCGAATCTTAAAGAGTAGTTCTTTTCTACAAAACAATCACATTTTTTCAAAAATCAATAAAATAAAAAAAATTGTACGTGATAGAATTTTTCTGAAACCAGATTAAAATTCAGAAAAGTCTTATTTTACATAATTTTCTGGTAGTCCCTCAGGTAGTAAAAATGTTTTGTCATTTGTAAAAAATATCCGAAATTCCAAGTCGTTGAAAACAAGCGCTGGCTTGTTTTCAACAACACTCCTTTTGTCAGCCCTCTGGAAAACGACCAACCTTCTCGTAAGACAATTTGCTGCCAACTCTACGTTGCTTGAAAGTGTCATGACTCAACCCATACTTGAGAGTGTTATTGATTCCATGGGACGAATCTTTTTTCGCACTCGTACAGTGGCAAGAGTTTTGAAAGATCTTGACATTCACAAATCTGCTGGGTTGAATAGTATCCTTCGCATCGCGTTCTGAAGAGATGTTCTTCTACGCTGACAAAACCACTGCGTAAGCTTTTTCATCTGTCCTATTCTACTGGTCTCTCTCCGAGTGGATGGAAAACAGCATTTGTTCAGACAGTCCCTAAGAAAGGCGAATTTTCTTTACCCTTTAACTATCGACCAATTGAACTCACGTCCGTTCTTTCCAAGGTCATGAAAATAATTATCAATTACAAACTCAAGAACGGTTTTCGCGGTTTTCAATACGGTTTTCGTAGCAATAGGTCCACTGGTGATCTGATGGTATATCTCACCGAGCTGTGGAACAACTCCTTACACCGTTTTGCAGAAAGTAAGGTTGTTGCACTTGATATTTCAATAGCGTTTGATAGAGTTTGGCATCAAGCTCTCTTTTCGAAAATGTGTGCAATTAGTGTAGATGGATCCTTTATTCGCTGGATTAGAAATTATCTTTCGGATCGTTCAATACAAGTCATATTGGATGGATTCAAGTCTGAATCTCTTTAAAAATGTGCCTCAGGGCTCCGTCTTGTCTCCGATTCTCTTCCTCATTTTTATAAATGATCTCCAGTCTGAAACATCTAATCCACTCAATTGTTGCGCTGATGATAGTACTCTCAACTTTTCATATTTATTTATTGATTCACATCCATGTTTTTCAGGTGTGGAACTCAACGGCGAAATATGGTAGGCTCATTAAATTCTGACCTCGACAGTTTTGTCGACTGGGCATTGCTGGTCTTCCATTCTCGGTATGTGCGTTACACACCACCTTTTGTGGCGAACGAACACATATTCGATGTTGCCAAAAATGCTGCAAAATGCTTAGGTTTTATCTGGAGATGCAACAATTTTTTCTCCCCTTCTGATCGAGCTACTAAAGGGTTTTCCAATAAGAAAGTGTTATTTTGATATTCAAAGAAAAATGGCATTTTTGGAGATAAATGATCGGATGTTTATTTCATTATAAAGAGGAACACAACATCAGCCAAATGGCCACCAAGACCACGCTTACAGGACCATATCCTTTTCATGAAATTTTCCATAACCAAATCTCAAAGTGGCTGCCCTATGTCCTCGATAGCCTCACGAATTTCATCTTTGAGGTCTTGAATCGACGCTGGGCTGTTGGCGTAGACCTTATCTTTCACGTGGCCCCAAAGGAAGAAGTCGCAAGGTGTTAAATCACAAGATCTCGGTGGCCAATTGTGATCACCTCTTCGAGAGATAACACGGTCCGGAAACTTTTCCCGTAAAAGATTGATGGTTTCATTGTTTGTGTGGCACGTAGCGCCGTCTTGTTGAAAGTAAACGTTGTCCAGATGAATACCATCCAATTCAGGCCATAAAAAATCATTAATCATCTCTCGATAGCGCAATCCATTGACCGTAACTGTTGCTCCAGTCTCATTTTCGAAAAAGTAAGGTCCAATGACCCCGCGGGACCATAAACCGCACCAAACAGTCACGCGTTGAGGATGGAGAGGCCCAGATGCGACAATTTTGCTTGTTGACGTAGCCTCCGAGGTGGAAATGGGCCTCATCAGTCAAGATGATTTTTCGATGAAATTCCAGTTCATTTTCATGCATTTGACAGCTACTGAAATAGCGGGCTATTCAAAATAACAACTCTTATTGGAAAACCCTTTATATATAAAGCGATTATTCGTCCAAAGCTCGAGTAGAATCCTCACATCTGGGCAGGAACTCCTATAACTCACTTGAGCTTCTTGGACATCCTTAAGCCAAATTTCGGTCCTTATTTAGGATTTGCCTGTTTAAGTCTCTTTGTTGGAAACAGATAGTATTTGGCTCCATTTTCATAAATATTAGCACCTTAAGGTAACACGTAAATGAGAAATACATCAAATAAATAAAGATAATTCCTATTCTAATAGCTAAAACTTAAACTTTCAGTAACTTTTTTTCTTCTAATTTATTATACCTGTTAACCTTATTTAACCTGATATTAAATCAATTTTATCTGATCTAACTAACAAGCTATTTTATGGTTAAATGACCTTTCCGCTATCTTCATAATCATCATCATCATCAACATAATAATATGCAATATGTTTAGCTATTATTTTCCTTATCTTAAGCTATTAAAAGTTTCTTGTTTCGGTTTTTTTTTTCTTGTTTTACTTTTTTTGATAAATGAATTGGAAGCATATTTTACCACACACAGAAAACTTGTGATAAATGTTTTATCCTTCTTTAAGGATATATTTATAGTTGTTGTGTGATGAATAACAGGTGCCGCACCACACCAATGTGCCACTGATATCACCATCACCCATACTTAGTGCTTACTGCTGCTGCCGCCGCCGCTGCCACCGGCCTTGCTATAATCATGCGAATATAAATGCCAAGACATTAATAAAGTAGCTAAACTTTTATCTCAGACACTTGTTGTAGACTTTCATGTTTCTATGAAGGACTAGTTTTTTTGTTTTATTTATTTAACTGAAGACGAATGAGGGTGCAGTTGAAGAAATACACGGGAACAAATTATTCTTTATTTGAAAAAAAGAAAATTAACATTTAAGAACCACACAAATTACTCTTTATTGTTAAAGAAAGGTGTAGTACCTAGAGACGTTACTATGTTTTTTTATGAAGTAGCCCTAATTTTTCAACATTCGTTTTTTTCACAACTTTAAGTAAAAACTAATAAACAAACGCTAACGATCTATGACCCACATAAAATATAAGATTTTCTTGATAATTTCTCATACACGGATCATATTAATTAAAAAAAAGTACTCATACGCCCGAGTATCCCTATCATTTTTTGCGATAATTTGACTAATTTTAAAAATACAAAAAGTGTTTTCTTATTTTTCTTACACAATAACGGTACATGCAAATCATTGTGACAGCAGAACTGCTTATAGAATCACCAAGGAGCTTACTGGAGTACAATGCTCCAAAAAACAGCTGGTGATAGATGTAGATGGTTCCCTGCTCCATTCGGATGAGGACCAGCTCAAAAGGTGGAATGAACACTTCGCTTCGGTATTAAACCGTGTGTTCGCCAGCGATGCGCATCCAATACCTGATGACCCGTCTGAAGCAACAAATGTCCGAATCCGCACCACACCTCCCAGTAGAGAAGAGATAATTACCGCAATTAAAACACTGAAGAACAATAAGGCGGTAGGACTTGACGGTATTCCTGCAGAGCTCTCAGCACCAACGACATCGAGTGAGCTACTGCATCCACTCATAACGAGAGCCTGGAACTCTGAGTGCTTTACGGAGTAGTGGAAAAAGGGAATGATCGTCAAGCTCCCGAGGAAAGCAGATTTGATGCAGTATGAAAACTGGAGAGGGATTTGCGTTCTGCCTGCGGTTGCAAAGATATTAGCAAAATTATATTAGAGTGAAAAAAGGAACATCTAGAAGACACACTAGACGATGAAGAAGTAGGTTTCCGCACTGGTTCATCCTGTGTTGACCACATTAACACCTTGCGGATCATTATTGAACAGTGCGTCGAATATTGATCACCACTTCACCTGCTGTTCATTGATTTTGAAAAAGCGCTTGATAGTGTTAACAGAGAATTTATTTGGATTTCCTTACGCAGGAGAGGCATTCCAGATAAGCTAATCGCTATTATCAAAGCAACCTACGATGGATGCAAATGTCACGTTTTACAAAGAGGAAGGTTGTCGGATGAATTTTAAGTCCATTGTGGAGTCAGACAGGGTTGCATACTGTCGCCAATACTTTTCCTGTTAGTGATAAGTGATGTGCTGCGTGCAGCCCTGTTAAACGGATATAGTGGAATTCAATGGAGCCTGACATCCAAACTAAAACATCTGGACTACGCGGACGACGTATGCTTACTCTCTCATAGGGTCATGGATCTCCATTAAATGACAACAAGGGTGGAGGGAGAAGCAGAAATCCTGGGGCTGAAAATTAACACGGCAAAAACAAAAATGATCAGCCTCGGAAGTAACTCATCCGTTCAAGTTAATATCTCTGGACGACCGGTAGAGAAAGTAGAAGACCTTCAATATCTTGGGAGTTTTGTCTCTACCAAAGGCGGAACCGAAAAAGATGTCTACAGCCGTATCCAGCTTAAAGCTTAAAGACCAAGCTGAGACTGTTTCGCTCCAATGTTGAATCCGTGCTTCTGTATGGGTGCAGCACTTGGAAAATCTTAACAACTGTCACAAGCAAGCTGCAATTGTTCGTGAATAGGTGTCTACGAAACATCTTAAGGATTTTTTGGCCCAAAATATTTCTAATGAAGAACTTCATAGAAGAACGGGTCAAGAATCCATTGACAGTACTATTCGCAGACGTAAGTCTCAAATGGCAACATTGCTGGCCAAGCGATGCAATGGAACCCACTCACACAGGTAGGTAGAAAGTCGGGTCGGCCGAGAAGCACATGGCGCAGGACAGTGGAAAGTGAATCTGCACAGCTGGGGAAGAGTTGGAGAGAACTACGTTATATTTCTAGAAACCATGCACGATGGCGCGTAGGAGTAGTGGAGGCCCTATGCCCCTGAAGGGGATCACAACGGATTTTTAAGGTCTGAAGACCTTAGTAAGTAAGTAAGTACCATTTTGATGACAACTTTCCACATTTCATGTCAATCAAACGCGTGTTAAAGTGAGGCAACTATTGAAATTTTCGAGGACATGGATTACCAAAAACCCCAACGTGTCAATTATGCCAAGAGCTGTTTCATAGGAATAAAAAGATTTTTGTCATCAATATGCAACAGTCGATCCACCACATCACTCTGGAGTCAAATCGGCAGTCAGCTGAGTGGACAGAAGCTGGCGAACTACGTTCGACTCCCGAAAATTCATGGTTTCCATAATTTCAAAAGTTGCCCCACTTAAACACTCGTCCGATTAGTGGGGTTTACATTGACTTACTTACCGGATGACTAAATGACAGCTCTTTTCCTTGGTAATATCAAAATCATTTGAAAACCATCTGACCGCTGGCCAACAGGCCATTTTGACAGATCGTTGTTCGATAAGTTAGTCAATGTGAACCTCCAAATGGCATGAAATATTGAAAGGTGTTAATAAAATGGTGTTACTTTTACATGGTCATAATGGTTTTGTAATTGTGGCGCATACTAGGAGTGACCCTGTTCCTAAATTGACAATTCTTCCAATTAATAAATATAATTTATTTAGACTTTTATATGCGAGGCCTTAACGTCCACATTAACTATGACCCTAAGAGCAAATACGTGCGTTCCAGTCGTGCATTTTATTTAATTTAAAGGCTAGCCCAAAAAAAAAGTGTAGCTCTGTCGTGCAGCAGTGCGACACGACAACGGCAAAATTTATTTACACAGCGCAATATAAGAGTACCACCACCAAACGTGACAAAACGTTTTTCTTGTCGCTTTGTCGCGCATTTAGGTTTGGGCAAGCCTTTAATAGGCAAACTCCATAATTAGTCTTGTCAAATAATATTAATTTAATTTCCGTGGCAACCATAGCTAATTATTTTTTTTTCTTTTTACTTTTTTTTCAGTTTTACTCATAAAATCAAACATCCCTTACTAATGATGGTCATCCATTCATCCAATCACATTATTTGCATTCATATAAAAGAACGTTGAACATAATGTCAAACAAATGATTTCAAAAACAGAAACAACAACAAATATATGTACGTTTAAAGAAAATCTTGTTAAACTATTTCCACTATCTTTGAATTGACATTTGCTCGTAAACCCTAATTGACAATTCAATTTGTAACACTGTCAAAAAAAAAAAAAGATGGCCGAATTCACCTTGTCAATGAGTAATATTTGTAAAACATGGTGAAGTGCAGTTAATTCGAGTGAACGTGTTTGTGTTTGATTTTGCTTTGGGATCGTGTAACGAGAAAATATTTAATTTCAATGAAAATTCTTTATAATTCGGTTGCTAGTGTATAAAAAAAATATATAAATGATGCCCCCTGTGTTAATATTTTGTTTGAAAATAGAAATCAATTAGTGTTCGTATTCGGGTTCGGGAAATCAGAGCAAAAAGTGTTGTGAAAATTGAAAGTGTTTTTAATTATTAAAAAATCCCTACCTGTTGTTCCTTTAAAAAAAAATCTGATCATAGAAATTGTGTTTTTAGTTTCATATTCATTCTATGAAAAAAAAAGTTTGCTTTTAATTCTTTTTTCTTTAATTCGGTCAAAGGCAAAAAAAAAATCGTTAATATCCTCTCCTCAGTGTTAATAAGTTTTAAAATCCATATTTTTTTGTAAATGTGCTCCATAATCCAAAAAAAAACTATTGTGCTTGAAATTAGTGTTTTTAGGAAGTGTGTTCCTGTTTTTTTAAAAGAAGAAGAAGCCTTTCTACTCAATGAACATATGTGAAGCAACCATTTTAAGCTAATTGGTAAGTTATTTTTAAAAGTTTATGTAACATTTATATAATATTTACATGCTTTAACCATTTACCAATAAGCTCTGTTTAATGTATTCTTTTATTACTTAACATTTAAAATATGGAGTTCAAATCGGTTTTAGTTAATAGTTTCGTTCAGTTAAGCAAATTTAACTTGCACGAATCCAGTTGTTCATGGGAATACTTTTAATGGTTGCGTTGTGAGGACCAAATTTTGTTGCACTTCAATTGGTCATCTGTCATTAAAAGTTGGATTTCTTTCAGTTCGGATTGAAGCGCGATGTTCAATAGGTTCGGTAGAAGAGCTGACAGTTTATTTTCTTATCTTGTTGATCTCGTTAGAACAGTGTAGAATGTAGATCCATTGTGATAGCCTAGGGCTAAGGGATTATAATTCCCATCAATTGAAATCTATGATAAATCCTGTCAAAAAGGTTGAGGGTACTTTTGAGTCTTAGAAAAGATGTCTTTCGGCACAAATTCACATCTGGTTGAGGAAAGGTAAACGCATCCGTGTCTTTTGAGGGAATGATACTTTCATTTCCTCCCATTGAATAAATACATAATCCCTCTACTAGGCCCGTTGGAGCTTGTGACTCCTTGCAATTTCTGGTAAATGAGTTTAATAGTTTGGTGATTGGTGCATTTCTGTGTGTTTTGTGGGTTGTTGAATCAGTTACAGTGGATGTCCCTTCACTTAAGAGTATCTTATCAATCTTTGGAAGAGGTGGCCCCGAATCAACTCACTGACGGTGTTGTTTATCGTAGGAGTGGCAATAGATTGTGTTCCCATATGCGAGCTGCCCATGCCCATTTCCCGTTTGTTGCTAATCCTACGAGAAACTCATGCTATATTTAGTCCTTGTGGACACTTTTTATGTCGTTTGACTGTGGTTTGAGGTGGTTTCCAAACATCGTAGTCATTTCGTAACGTTCCTCCAGGTCGTTGAACCAGCTAGTTTCCCAGATGACACAGCGCAGGGTAGTGACAAAGATAGTGCGGGGACAAGTTTAAGGTTAAGCTGAGTATTGAACTTTCTTGAAATTCCAAAAAAAAAAAAAACAAATCGAATGCCTTCCACAAATTGTGACTCGAAGATAAAAAGGCAAAGATGAATAGGTTCGTTTCAAAATACTTCAATTAAGGAAATTTAATTCCACGGAGAGGATGTGAAATGAAAAACTTGTTTACTTTCTAAAACAGTAAAATCTAAAATTGCTGAAAATTTGACGAAGCTAGATTTTGTGCAATGTGTGAGGTCCAAAAAATCATTTGTTGACCCTAAGTCCGGATTTTCGGGTATGTTATTGACTTTTTACATACCCTTTTGTTATCAGTGCAACAAGCTCTACAAAACATGATAATCCACCCGTGACAATCCACCCACGTATATTTGTGTACCCTCTTTTTGTCACACAGTCAAATTGATTGTATGAATTTTTCATCTCTACAATCCACAAAATTATTTGATAAGTAAATTTCAAGCATGTTGTGGAACGAATTCACTTTTCATTTCACGAGAAGTGAGTACTAGGCTTTACTGAGTATCTTACTTACTTACTTAGGTCCTCAGACCTTAAAAAGTCCGTTCTGATCCCCTTAAGGAGTATAGGGCCTTCACTACTCCTACGCGCCATCGTGCACGGTTTCTGGAAATATAACGTAGTTCTCCCCAACTCTTCCCCTACCCGTGCAGATTCACTTTCGACTGTCCTGCGTGCTTCTCGGCCAACCCGACCCTCTACCTGCCTGAGTGAGTAGGTTCGATTGCATCGCTTGGCCAGCAATGCAATCGTTGCCTTTTCGTAGCGTATGACCAATCCATTGCCACTTACGTCTGCGAATAGTACTGTCAATGGATTCTTGACCCGTTCTTCTATGAAGTTCTTCATTAGAAATACGGTTGGGCCAAAAATCCTTAAGATGCTTCGTAGACACCTATTCACGAACGATTGCAGCTTGTTTGTGACAGTTGTTAAGATTTTCCAAGTGCTGCACCCATACAGAAGCACGGATTTAACATTGGAGCGGAATAGCCTTAGCTTGGTCTTTAAGCTTTAAGCTGGATACAGCTGTCGACATCTTGTTCGGTTCCGCCTTTGGTAGAGACAAAACTCCCAAGATATTGAAAGTCTTCTGCTTTCTCTACCGGTTGTCCAGAAATATTGACTTGAACGGATGAGTTACTTCCGAGGCTGACCATTTTTGTTTTTGCCGTGTTAATTTTCAGCCCCAGGATTTCTGCTTCTCCCTCCACCCTTGTTGTCATTTGATGGAGATCCATGATCTTATGAGAGAGTAAGCGTAGTCCAGATGTTTTAGTTGGGATGTCAGACTTCATTGAATTCCACCATTTCCGTTTAACAGGGCTGCACGCAGCACATCACTTATCACTAACAGGAAAAGTATTGGCGACAGTATGCAACCCTGTCTGACTCCACATTGGACTTCTAATTCATCCGATAACCTTTCTCTATGTAAGACGTGACATTTTCATCCATCGTAGGTTGCTTTAATAAAAGCGATTAACTTATCTGGAATGCCTCTCCTGCGTAAGGCAATCCAAATAAATTCTCTGTTAACACTATCAAACGCTTTCTCAAAATGATCAATGAACAGCAGGTAAAGTGGTGATCGATATTCGACGCAATGTTCAATAATGATCCGCAAGGTGTTAATGTGGTCAACACAGGATGAACCAGTGAGGAAACTTGCTTGTTCGGCGTCGAGTGTGTATTCTAGATGTTCCTTAATTCGCTCTAATGTAATTTTTGCTGCTATCTTGGCAACCGCAGACAGAACGCAACTGAGTATCTACTAGGATATTATTCTTATCTTTGTAAGGGCGAAAAAAAAGTAAACTAATTGTTGTTACTTTTTCTAATATTTTCACCATGTAAATTACAAATTTTTCGTCATTTCTTAAATTAAAAAAAAGTTCTTTAATGAGTCTTAGCGGCCAATCGCTTGTCACGCTCCTCAGAAATGCTCATCTTAATACCCCTGACCTTTGGCAACAAGATGTATGGCTTGTTGCCCTTGCCGATGATGAAAACGTTTGTCATTCTGGTGGCAAACACATGACCTTGTGTGTCCTTTACGTCGACAATATCGAAGGAACCTCTGGATGCCTTTCACGGTTGATGACTGTACCGACACGTCCCAAATTTCTAACTTTAATAATCATTCACAAGTTTCCTGAATTGTCGGTTACTTTGCCGTATCAATATCGACCTGGACAGTGCCGTTGGCCTTGATCAAAGGATCAGGGTAACGGATGATCCCGCCGTCGTGTGTTGCCAAGAAGGGCACTCCCTTGTTGCCAAGCTGGGTCTTGCGAACCTTGCACAGCTTGTATCTTAATGCATCCTCGACTGGGATGCGGTGGATAGGAAAACGTCTTGATCTTGACATCATAGAGCAAACTAAAGTATTTACCAGTCTTTTCAATGTGGCGTACCTTACCAACGAACTTAATCAAACGCAGCATAACGATTTTGGTCACTTCAGAGCCAGTAAGGGCGTAGGTACTTTAGACAATTTCTCAAGAAAATCATCAAGGACAGGGATTCCCTCAGTTTGTGTGGGCCATTTGATGGACGAGGATTAAAAACTCCTCCCAATTTGTCCAACATCCATGCCTTTTGTGCTACTAAACGCTACAAATGTTTTTTTTGGGTCCTCGCGCCATCTTGCAAGAGAATTTGATTTACGTTCCGAATTTGATTTACGTTCCGCTTGTATTGCGAATATAAGTAATTGGATTACCAAACGCTTAGGTATTCTGTATATCCCTTCATTTGTCCAGGATTTTCCATTTGACATGACTTTTGTCCCTTCTGTTACCAATAACACACATTTCTGATATATGCTGTAAAATTTTGTGGAACGCATTCGTTTTTAATTTCACGTCACATCTCTCGTGAAATGAAAATTGAATGCGTTCCACAACATGTTATGTGCCATTTAACCACTATCTGAGGATGTATTTCGAAAGGAACATATTCTAGACTTCTAGCAAAAACCTGTAGAACGTGTTTGTATTCATCAAAAGGGTATACACATTCTAGAAACACATTTGACAAAAAAAAGTTTAAAAGTTTTTTTGTATTTTTTGTTCAGTGTAGAAAACATCTAAAACAATCGTTCATTATATTAATTAATCTTTTTCTGTTTTCTGCGTGACACTTGTGCCTTTTTCGCCTTAATGTGACAAGTTTCTGGCCTGTAAATGAAACTTTTCCTTAATAATTATGACACATAAGGTTCTAACAATATAACTATGAAAACTAAAATCAAATAGGTAATTATAATGAATATCCTTACAACACACACACCATACACTCCATACATGTCTTCAAAAAAACATTCCTTCTACAAATGCAAGATATTCCAACACTAACAAATATAGTGTGGTAAAAATGATTAAACAATTATTGGCTGATAAGAACAAATTACACACAACGGTAACCCCTGAGCCCATTAAAACCGCACGACTTGATAGTATTTTTTCTGTAATAAAAGAATTATCAGTGACCACTTCCTTATACTCATTTTATACATCTAACACATAGAAAATAGAGAGACGCGATGAAGACAACACAACAAACAAGGGATATAAAAATTTATATCACATGACAACAACAAAAAAAAGTTAGAGCAAAAAAAAAATCATTAACTGCTGGTCGTTAAAATGGTATCTTGGACTGTGCAGGTTGACTTCATCCTTAGAAACGCTTTTACGACTTGGTTTTGTGTGATAGTGATAGTCACATGAATTAGAGCACAACAAGTGAGTCCTTTTTTTCTCTTTTCCACTTTTTTTTTTTTTGTGGGATTTTTTTTTCGTTGGATGTGGATGAGATATGCTCCAAGGGTGAAATAGAAAAACGATATGGTATTATGAGCTCTGATGTTGTTCAATCGGCTTGGTGTTTGATTGCCCGTTTTTATGTGTTGGCTTGGTCATGGTTTCGATATAGAATTGCCATATCCTACTGCACTGACCGACCGACCAGAGCTGTGTCGTTTTGATTCTGTGATAAGGACATGTATCCTTTATGATATTAAATTCTTTTAGAGCTTTAAGTAATGCTTTGACAAAATTGCTGTGCTGTGTTTTGATGGTAGGAGCTTTGAATTTCAATTTATATCCTCAAATACTCTTGCTGGGATTAATAAAAGGTTGACTATATGGATGTCAATATTGGAGAGCTGGGAGTTTTTGAATTTGTGATACTTTTGATTTGTGTTATTTGAAGACATCTTTAAAACTTTGAGTTTAAATTGGGGCCAGTGATGACCCCAACAAATGAAACATTGACAACGAACTTTAAATATGCATGTGGAATGTTGTGACCTAAAATGTATCAAGTGAGTTTACCGAATTAGGGGAAACCCTAGGTTTAGAGCAAGATGCAAAGAAGTTCGATGGCATGAAAAGGGCCTACAGATGCTGAAATTCTGCGATTTCTTCTATGGTAATTGTTGCAATGATGTGAAACAGGGGTTCTTTGAATGTGGCTTTGTGATAAAAGGCAGACTTAGGCAAAAAATAACAACCTGTCAGTTAACAGACTTAGATTTATCGACTTTCCATCACGTGTCGTCTGGGAGAAATGTCATCCTATCAAGCACTGAACTGCAACACCTTAATATTAACAAGGATGGTCTTCACATCACTTTGCTATTAAAACCAGACATTCTTCTAGTAAATGGACGGTTCGAACCTTCCGGGGAACCAACGAATTGTTGGATCAATACTAAAAGCTGAATTCTATCATCACAAAAAAGATCGGATCGGAGATCGCAAGAGACTGGTAGAACTTTTTCTGATTGCTTCTCCCTCAATCTGTGGAAGAGCCCCATTGCCCGCACCATTTGTAGACGATCATTGGTAACACTTCCCACATGCCATCAGAAGTACCTCCACTGGGTGATTAGAAGCACTTAATTCGATGAAGAAAGCAAACGTATTAGTCAATACTGCAGGGTAAGACCAGTACCGCTGAGAGAAGCAATTCGTGAGCTCTACACAGGCTTCTTAGGCCATAGAATAGGGAGAACGAAATCAGTCGATTGCTTTAAGGATTGTTTTGGTAGTAGGTAGTACCTAATGCTCGAAAGTTTTATTTAAGTTTAGAATGGTGCTGATAATCTGGAGAGAAAACATTTTGAAATTGTTAAATGAAGAACAAAGCCAAACATTCTGTTAGGCAAACAGTCCATTCTTCTTGGGAAAAGACTGCTGGTGCAGATGGCGACCAAGTAATTTTTTTTCTGACAGGAGTAGATGACTTTTACTTATCGACATCTCTACCAAACTCATTGTCTTTTGGACTATGACGTTGAAGAAATCTCGCTGCTTCGTTAAATTAGGCTAGAATATTGACATAATCAGAATAACAAGGCAAGCTGTTATTAGTGCCTTTGATAGCTTATAGAAACGAAGATGATGAAGCAGCTAGCTTGGGACCCAGATCAAATAATAGGCTTTCAGTCATCAAATAATTGAAACTGACAGAAAGGTTATAAACGCATTTGTTTAAAGACACATTGGTTAATGAATCAGATATATAACAAGCTATTAACTCAACAACAGCTTAATCTATGGAGCAATCTGTCAATTTAAGAAGGAATTCAGCAACGAATAGACAATCAGAAGCATCAATAGGTTACTGTTAGCAGTTCTGCTCATCTTTCGACTAACATCAAAGCCTCAATTAGACAACGATTTACGTTAAATGTTCAACGGATTTCATCGGATTTTCAATATCAAAAACGAGAAATGTAGTTAGTTAGTAATGTACATTCAGTACAGCGGTTTTTTCCCTTTTGTTTATACCTTGCTGTTTTTCACACAACAAACTGACATTTCTTCTCATCGTCGTTGACATTTTTATCACTTTTTGTTATGAGTTTAAAATAATTTTATAAATGTGCCGGGATTTTACCAAAAAGTGGATTCAAACAACTTAAACTATCTTCCATGCCATATTTCAGCCCTTTCGCCAAGTCCAAAGTAAACATCTGATACCAACGCCTAATTATCCCTTAAATTGATTTTTATCATTGGGTTCAACTCACGAAGCACCTTCGTCCCAGCCACTAACTTGGTTTTTGACGTAAATTTGGGGGTAGATCCTTATGGATGCTAATATTTGTTCCTTTGAGATTTTTTGATAGCTATAAAAGCATTTTGGACAACTTGTCTGTTCACTCTGTAAGCAGACTTAATGGCATCCTCAGTTGCATAAGGGCCCAATAAGCCAACGCAAATAGACCTCACCTTCCTGACTAGATCGGTGTTAGCTTCTGATAGAATATGAACAATCAAATTTTCTTTAATGGTTTCTTGTAACAGTTTGTCTATTTGTGCCTCATGAAACTTAGTACGTTCTTTCAAATAATTTACTTTTGCAGAGACTTCTTCGTGTTTGGATTTTAATTTGTTCATTTTTGACTATACACTCCTCGAAACATATTGTTGTAACGATATCGTTTTTACTTTACATGATTTGGACCCTGTTTAAGTGACTAGTTCGTTAACAAGCTTTTTATTGTTTTCTTCCAAAATTTCTTTCATTTTCTCACTTTTGAAACTAGTTGAAGACATATCCATTATACTGTCAGTTAGTTCTTACTTCAGTAGTACCCCTTGGCTCAATGGTTTTTCTGCGATGCACTATCACGCCGGAGGGAGGTCTGGGTTCGTTCAGGGGTACCTACTGGCTCTTGCAAGGAACTGACAGTACCTCCAAGAATACTGATTGTCACAAAAAAGTGCATCGTAGCTAGCCATTCGGAACCTGCAGAAAATTGTTGGACTCCTCCAATCTTGCTAACTACAACGCATATAGGAAATGTTTGACATTGTCAGTCACTAAGCCCTGGTTCTCCTTGAGCTAGTCGTGCCCCTCACAATTTATTTTAACTTATTTATACACTTTTGTCTGGTAAAACTTCGTCAATTATTCAAATCGATGTCTCCATTAAAGAGAAAAACAACACACGTATCATCAAAACTATTCACACCCATTGGAAATCCTCAACACCAAATCAATCAAACTGCTTTGTTATACCCAACCACCAACGCGCTCTAAAATTTCAGCTAAATTTCCACGTTTCCACGCAAAATTTACTATGTAATGTATGTTTCATTCTTACCTGCAATCAACAAAAAGCCATAAGGGGAAACACATTTATCAATGTTTAATTAGCATTCGGATAATAGCGCGCAAAACACATCCTTGACATCGAGATACAGGAGTTTAGATGCCTTTTGCAAAGTACACCATTACGTCAATAGCCGTGTTTGCCCGAAACCTATTTCCATATAAAGACCCGGAAATTGACCTTACCTCAAAATAAACCTCTGCCCACAACAGAAACAACAACAACAACAACAACAACAAAAACAGGAATGTGGGTTAGCTGCTATGTATATTTCTCCTCTAGGATCCAGCTTTCTGTTTCTCTGTGATGCTGCTCTATGGCTGCTGCATCACTTCATTTATTTTCGATCAGGAACAACAACTATTTGGATTCCCTCTTTGATGCTACTTATACTATCTGCTATACTCGATGCAGGATAGGATACAGGACACAAATAGAGTCCTAGACCACAAAAACAATAAAAACAACACGAATCCTATATAGGGACACTACTAAAGGTAACCCCTTTCTATACTAAACATTGAGGTAAACACACGTTTGAATCATTAGATAGTGAGTGTCTCTATTCCATGGTATTCCTATGATAGCGCCATTAAAGTTGGGAATGGAAAATTAACTGGTTAACTGAACACGTAACAAGAGAGAAGAGCGATACATGCATTCACTTAAACCAGTGCAAGTTGTGCAATTAATTAAGAATGTAATTAGGGGTGAGAATTGAAAATTTCATGTGCACTTTGAAGAGCTTCTAGTCCTATACTACTCCGATACTATATGCAAAATGTTTTACGTTAATAGTGCACTTAAAAGGGACTAGCAGGGAGTGCTTTGGGCGAGGACCAGACTATTGGGATGTCGAAAATTTGAATATGAAAACCCGCCATTACCCACACGGAAATTCCATTTATAGTTTTTGTTTTTGAAAAACGCTATGCTATATTCCACTGGCAATGGGTATAGCAGAAGGTTCAGCATTATGATGGAGGATGAAGTAATAATGTTGCCTTTAGAGTACCTACCATGGCCTGGAGTTTGGCATTCTTAAAATATGTATTATTTTGGTTTTACCCTCGAATGTTGTTAGAAACGATAGCAAATAAGCATGGTATTGATTTGGAATACTCTTTACTAAGCATGCATAATGATTGCGTTTCTATATAGCTTCGGTAACTAAATAAACTTGTAGTTGGATATAATTTAACTGGGCCATTAGTTTGTGTTTATAATTTACTATACGCTTACATTTGAGCATTGTACGGAAGCATGGTTTTCACTTTGATAGATTTTGATAGCAGTTTTGTTGTTGTTTCTGTTTTTGTGATGTTATTTTTTACCCGAAGTGAGCACAGTAACATTTGGAAGAATTGTAACCAATAATTACTCCCCCAACGAAGGAGTGTTCTCATCAAGGCACTCCCAACAGATTAGACGGTAGCGGAAGAATTCTCAAGATAGAATCAACATTGGTATCAGTATTTCCAGTCAGAATGACCTACTATTGCTTAGCACCTTATATGAGCTACTCGGTCGGAATCAAGCTGATAAGAGTCGGTTAATCCGACCTTCCATTCTGGTCTTCCACGTTGGGGTCTTATGCCACTGAGGTTACTGCCCGACTTTTACGTTCCTGCGTTGGTAACTACCCGACTGACGCGACGTAGGAGTAAGGTCTATTCCACACGTAGCCGACAACCGGCTAAACGGGTAGTGGGTAGCTGGGAACACATTCTCTTATGTGTGCTTTCACTGACAAAATAGGCCAACCGGACCAATTAGCCGGTCACCAGTGTTCTTTGTAAACTTAACGCCCAGATCAGTTAGGAGGGCATCTTCGATTTGAGGGTCAGAGGACACAGCCATCATCATCGGTTTGACAACCGGGGTCCGGTCCTGGCCTCTTTCAACAAGTCTCTTCACCTATCCCGGCCTCGAGCCGACGACGCCATCCAGTTGCGCACCCCAATGCATCGGGCATCCTGGTCTACGCCATCTCTCCAGCGCAAGCATGGTCTACCACGCTGCCGTCTACCATAGAATGTACCACAAAAGACATTCCGAGCAGGTTCCTCTTCACTCATACGAGCTAGGTGCCCTGCCCACCGGAGTCTACCGAGCGAAATTGTTGTCACTATGTCTGCTTCAAGGTAGATTGCGTACAACTCATGATTGTACCGTCTCCGGAATCGTCCTTCCTCACATATGGGGCCAACAATTCTCCGTAAGACTTTTCTCTCGAACGCGGCTAAGAGGTCACAGCACCTTTTGCTAAGCACCCAAGTCTCGGATCCATACATGAGTACTGGCAGGACCATGGTCCTGTACAGCAGCATTTTTGAAGTTATGGTTAGATTTCTGGATTTGAATAGCTTTGACAGACTGTAGTAGGCTCTGTTGGATTTGAGAAGCCGCCCCCGTATTTCTTCTTCTATGTTGTTATCGGCTGCTACTGTTGACCCAAGGTATTTAAAGGATTGCACCACTTCAAATTCGTGCTCCGCTACCTTGATTATTTGACCAACTGTTCTTCTCGCATTCGAGGCCACCATGTACTTTGTTTTACCTTTACTAATGTGCAGCCCCAGATTTTGTGCCGCCAGCTCGATCTGTACAGCTTGTTCGGTTCTTCCGATGATGTCGATGTCATTTGCGTAAGCCAGTATCTGGCTGGACCTGTTGACGATGGTCCCTCTTGTTGCCGTGCCAGAGGTGGCTTTAAAGTCTATAAACAGATGGTAACAGAGGACACAGTCTACATGACTAAAATTCGAAAAATGCACTCAGACTGGTCGATTTTGTGGTGGCGGGCGGGGTGAAATATCAACATATCAAATAGGGAATTCCCGCACTTCAATATTCACGCTGGGACTTGGTGGCATCCAGTATTCGGAATTTCCCAAAAGTTCCGAAGAACAACAAAGACTCGGATCACTACCTGGTAGTATCAGCACCAAAGCCAACAACACCATATATACACCATCATTGCCAACTTGTCATCAGAAGTGCCGCTTCTAATGTGATGGGTTTTTAAAGACATTCCTAGTTTGATGAATGCTCCCAGGTATGTTTGTCAGCTAAGGACGAGTCATATTTGTCGATGCCGCAGGCTAGGACCAGAACGGGTGAGAAAGCAGCCCGTGAAGTATGCAAAAATAAAAGAGAGCAACACCGACTTCTTAGAAGAAAGAAGAGGGAACATGAAAAGGGATCGGTCGAATCTATTGAGGAATGTTGCGGCAGGATTAATGCAAGGATCTACCCAAGGATATCAGTAAAATATAGAACCTTGCTGTGATTAAAATGGAAATACCCTAGGTTACATGCAAAAATGAACAATCTTCCAATCTGCTTAACGATGAAGACAGCCAACCATCCAACGTGGACGATGATGACTTAACCAAAATATACGTTCCCCCGACTTTGAAGAAGTTAGAACAGCCATATCCAAATTTAAGTTAATTCTGCTAGCTTAAATGACCTGTGTCGGTCGAACTATTTAAAGCACCGATAAAGGACTTGGCCAGGGGCAACAGGCCGACAGGGCCGTCTTAAGTCATGTTGGGGCCCGGGCCTGACAAAGTTTTGGGCCTATTTGAAAAAAATTATGTCTTTTGTTCTAAATTTTTTGTAGTTTTTAGGAGGGGACGGGCCTCTTGTTCCCCTTCGGATAAAATGGGAGTTATGATATGCACTTTTCATGTCAGTTCCTCGCAAGAGGCTATACCTATCCTTAAAACGATGATTTGTGCTGGCCTTAAGCCTAAAATTCCGCCCACGGCATGATAATCCACCAGATTTACCACTACGCCTAGGGGTATACTACCTCTATAGAGGTTATATAATAAATAATAATAATTAATACTAAAACTTTTCTATGATTATTTTCAAGCTTATCAAGGTTAAAATAACTGACTTCAATTACATTTATGTAATTTTAATAAAAAAAAAAAAAAAAAAATTATCCAAGTGACCACTTTACTGTTATTATAATAATAACATCACTTTTTTATTCTATAAAGGTCATTTTTATGTATATTAAATTTCATTTAATCGATTTTATCATCAAATTCCACCACAGAGGTTAATGGTTAATACATGAGTAGATATAGAGGTATCGGATTCTGAACATACCCTACTCGCATACACCTATATGAATGGTGGTTAAGCTCTCTTGATTTCTTTAAGGCTGGCTCCTAGAATTTCAGTCGCTATTAATTAATAATTTCCATATAGTGCCTGTCATTCGGCGGCGGCGGCGTCGAGGCCATTCGATATGATGCGAGCGATTTGCCTCTCAGGCAATCTAATAGACATACCACCTTTGAGTATATCTAAATTAAAGTGCTCTCTGCGTGTATCTGATATCGATTCTTATACACTCGCCATCATCGCCAAATACTCAAACTAATACACTTTCTCGTATCATATATGTAAATGTGTAGTGCATTGAAGTTTTCGTGTGTCCTAATTGAAATTAACTGCGTGTTTTAGTCATAGATGATGATAATAATCAATTCGAATTATATTAATTGATGACCCAAAATTTAATGAATAATATAAACTTGATTGAATTATATCAATTGAAGGGAATCGAGTTATGGCTGATATAGACGATGGCTGTTATAATAATTTTATTTGATTGTCGGCAACAAAGAAATTGGAAGCAGTTTCTGATTGATGAAGAAAATTTTGTGTGTTTAAGATTTAAATACTGATTTAGTTAAATAAAGGGTTTTCCAATAAGAGGTGTTATTTTGATACTCAAAGAAAAATAACATTTTTGGAGATAAATGATCGGATGTTTATTTCATTATAAAGAGGAAGGTATGCCGTTAATAATGGAACACAACATCAGCCAAATGGCCGCCAAGACCACGCTTACAGGACCATATCCTTTTCATGAAATTTTCCATAACCAAATCGCAAAGTGGCTGCCCTATGTCCTGGATAGCCTCACGAATTTCATCTTTGAGGTCTTGAATCGACGCTGGGCTGTTGGCGTAGACCTTATCTTTCACGTGGCCCCAAAGGAAGAAGTCGCAAGGTGTTAAATCACAAGATCTCGGTGGCCAATTGTGATCACCTTTTCGAGAGATAACACGGTCCGGAAACTTTTCCCGTAAAAGATCGATGGTTTCATTGCTTGTGTGGCACGTAGCGCCGTCTTGTTGAAAGTAAACGTTGTCCAGATCAATACCATCCAATTCAGGCCATAAAAAATCATTAATCATCTCTCGATAGCGCAATCCATTGACCGTAACTGCCTCATTTTCAAAAAAGTAAGGTCCAATGACCCCGCGGGACCATAAACCGCACC
Source organism: Meliscaeva auricollis (assembly GCA_948107695.1). Lineage (NCBI taxonomy): Eukaryota > Metazoa > Arthropoda > Insecta > Diptera > Syrphidae > Meliscaeva > Meliscaeva auricollis. Next base: position 45,627,975 of record OX403619.1, on the reverse strand, counting down.
AAACAGTCACGCATTGAGGATGGAGAGGCTTTTCAACAATAACTCTTGGGTTTTCCGAGCCCCAGATGCGACAGTTTTGCTTGTTGACGTAGCCTCCGAGGTGGAAATGGGCCTCATCAGTCAAGATGATTTTTCGATGAAATTCCGGTTCATTTTCATGCATTTCAAGGTTCCAATCAGCAAAGACACGACGTTGTTGATGATCAGCCGGCTTGAGTTCTTGTGTTAACTGAACTTTATAAGCCTTAAGACCCAAGTCTTTATGCAAAATACGGTGTAATGACGTTTGTGGAATGCCTAATTCCAAAGAACGACGAGGAATGGACAAACCTGGGTTTTCTTCAACACTTTGGGCTACAACAGCAATATTTTCAGTTGTTCTTGAGCTACGTGCACGGGTTTTATTCTTCACATCACTAACTTGTCCCAACAGCTCGAATTTGTCCACCAATTTCTGTATTGCGGTCCGACAAGGTGCTTCACGACGACCCAAAAATGTTTTAGTTTTACTAACCGTCTCTGCAAAATTTTCACCATTTTTATGGTGAATTTTAATAATTTCAGTGCGTTGTTGAAGCGTGTATCATTCCATTTTTATTAATAGCGTAGTTTCTACTTGTCAAATGTCAAAAAATGACAGCTTCAAAAGTGAAAACTACCGAAATAGCGGGCTATTCAAAATAACACCTCTTATTGGAAAAGCCTTTAGTTCTCATTTTATACTGGTCCACAAGTATTTATTGTTGCCGAAACAAAACTGTACTCTTCTAAAGTTTTTCAATGAGGTAAACTCCAATCTAAAGTCAAAATTCTTCTATCAGCTCTTATTTTTAACATATTCCTGTGAGAAAATCATAAAAAAAAACCTTTTTCGTCTCAGGTTTGTTTGTTATATCATTCTTATAACGTATCCTGAATCCAATGGTCTACTCAGTGGTGCATTGGGAAGGGGGCTCAAACCTCTCCCAAACCTCCAAAATTTTTATAAGGTGATTTTATCATGATTAACTCAAGCTTTTTCGTAAATCTTAGAGATTTAGAGGGAGCTCAGATACTCGACTGGATACGCAACTGGGAGTACTTAAATCAATATTAGGTGTGTTTTTTTGTAAACCCGGGCTAAATTGAAAAAAAAGTCTCTCGGGGCTAAGCACTTTACATATTAAATACAACAACAACTAAGCCCCTCGAGCTAAGTCGGAGAATTATCGGGGCTAAATTCTTTGAAGGGTTTAAAATATGTGCTATCAAGCTATCATTTCATGCGCAATGCTGCCAAGTGTTTTCGTTAAATATTTAGGCGTTTCATCCAACTTAGCCCGGGCGTATAAAAAAACACTCCTATTGTAAGGAATTGACAAGGAACAGCAATGTATCATTGAAAAATGGTTCTATTGAGATAAAGTCAGCACTAATTCGTTGATTTATTCTTTTAATTTAGGTTCACTTTGCAAGAAAATTTCAGTTAAATGGATATGAACTTCAAAAAGCGACTTTATTCAGATTTAGAAAGTCTTACTTGTTTATTCAAATTAAAACCATATTTTATTTTATTTTATTGACAAGTTTACTGGTTGTAATTGTATGCACATTTTTTCATAAAATTCTTATTTATGTTTAATAGTAAATAACTTTCCTGGTAGGTACTTTAATTAACACCTAGAAAAAAGGTTAATTTTTAACTTGTTAACTTCGCACAAGTCAAAGAATATCAGTTGAAATTTTTGAACTTTTGAACAAGTTTTTTTTTTTATCTTTTTTCAACTCTTGTTGTTTCCAGTTACAGAAAAAGCGGATTTACAAAATTTCCCTTTTGGTGTTTGGTACATAAATTACTACAAATTGTTGACTAGTTTACTTGTTGTTCTGTGCTATAGGCCCCTTGCTTCAATTCAAATAAAAAAATGTATATAGGAAAGTAGAAGCAATTATTAAAAGTATATTAATAGATTCTGAATGCTACCCATCAAAAAATCAAACTATTAATGTTTATTAGGTAAAAAAAGGAAAAAAGAGTTCCAAAATTTAGAGCTGGTTTCTAAAACGAAACTTAAGCATTTATGTTCAACATTAATTCAAGTTTTTAGGTTATGCTAAAATGATTAAAAAGGGACCATTTTAAAATGCATTGTTTGAAGAATAATTAAATTATAGATCTCATACAACCACTATCAATATTAAACATAAAAAAAAACTCATTGCCATAATTAATTATTATTATTGGTTCCCCTAATATTTCGGTTGCATCAGGTATTTCCTAATGGCCTGCCATTAATTTGAGTTATTTCTGTAAACAAAACCATCAAAATTACCACAATTTTCAACTAAATTCTCTATTTCTATTTCGAGAGTATTAAATTGTTGGTAGGGTCGATATTTTAATAGTAAATTTTAATCTTTTTTCACTTGCAATCATATTTTAATTAAAATTTTACAAAATCAGATACATACTCTGGACAGCAATTAAATTTGTATACATTTCAAATAAAATGCAAACAACAACACAACCCTCAAACTATTTATAATTTTCAAAAAATATTGACATTATAGTATTTTTTCCAATAATTAAAATAAAATATTTTATATCTTTTTCACAAAATGTGTTTAAAATATGAAGAGCTGTTATATTTTAATGAGCTTTTTACAACAACTTCGAATACATATACGACGCACCTGGTTTTTTGTTTTTTTTTGAAGTTATACTTCTTTACCGGCGATTATAAAAATATTAAACCAGTAATAACACATAGATTTTTTCAGCCCAATATTATTGGTTTTTTCACACAGACACTAAAAATGGGTAAAGTGTAACAACACATTTTCATTTTATACCGATTTGATATTAAAATTTTGAAAAAAATTTTTTTTGGATTTTTAAAAAAAGTTTCAAATTTCAATTTTTCAATTTTTCGAAAACGCGTGAGGGTTTTTTTTGAAATTTTTGTTTTAGACGTTTATTAAAATTTTCTTAAAATTGGCATTCGAACTTTTTTTTTTTAACAAAGCTATAGAATTTTTGTACATAAAAAATTATTTTTTTTAAAACGGCTCTAACGATTTTCAAGATTTTTTTTCAAAAATTAATGAATGGCATACTTAGTTTTGTGATCAAAACAATTTAAGAGCAAGTAAGTAGTAGTAAATACATCAAAAGATAGGAGGTATAATGTAAGGATTTTTCCAAATTCCACCGGCAAGTTAGGGTAAAATAGGGCAAAAGACAAACATTTTTTTTGTACATCTCGAAAAGTATAAAGGTTAGAATTATGAAATAAATTTAATTGAATAGATAAATTGAAATAATGATGAGTTCTCATTAAACAAAAAATTCACAAAATTCAACTTTTCATGTGAAAAATTATTTTCCAATATCAAATATTTTTTAAGACGTTTGAAAATGATGTAATTATGAATACCGTTGATAATTATTTGACAAACTAATCATACACATTGAAAGATAATAAAAAAAAAAAAAAACTAGGCGTGTAATACGGATTTCATATAAAATGCTCCTTAACGGTTTTGTTTAGCTTTAAAAAACAAATAAGTTTTTGAAAGTTTATGTTGGTGGTTTAATTGATTTTAAAAATCAGGGAATAACGGGAACAGTATTTTGTCAAAATGACTTTGAGGCTTATGTGTTGTCTATAAGCGTGTGAAAAAATTAGATTTTTAAACATTTTTTTCAATGAATAACAGTAAAAATAAGATTTTTCAGTCCAAGTTTTTTGACCGTTTCCAACTGTATTTTATTTTTATCTTTTGTATTTTTATATTTTTAAACTTGAAATTTACACAGCCATTATCGGTGTGGGCTGGGCATTAACCCCCACAAGACTGATCTAGTCCTCTTTACAAGGAAATACAAAATTCCACAACTAGACCTTCCAATGATTAACGGTATTGCACTAACTTTTTGAAATGAAGCAAAATACTTAGGTCTTATTTTAGATAAAAAGTTAAGTTGGAAACCTAACATACAGGAAAGAGTAAAAAAAGCCACAGTAGCTCTCTTTTCACCATTAACTCTAGGTTAGTATGGGATTGCGTGGATAGGCTTAATGAACTGGGTAAAAAGAACATAGCAACACAATACTGGGTTCCTGGACACGTTGGTGTACAGGGAAACGAAGAGGCAGACTCTCTAGCAAAAGCAGGAGCCTCAGCACCCCTTATAGCGGCATAGGAGAAAACATGATCAAAAATAGGATCAAGAATGAAGAGGAAGCCAATAGAAACAAAATCTGGGAAGATACTCTTGAATTAAGGCAGGCAAAAACGCTACTTGGGAACTACAACCAAAAGCGTTTCAAAGCTTGCATTAGTTTGGGCAGGAACAATCTTAGAATACTAACTGGCTTCCTTACGGGCCACTGTAAATTGAGAAAACACCTCAACAACATTGGACTGTCAAACAGCACCACCTGCAGATTCTGCAACGAACATGCCGAAACACCGAATCACATACTCGGTAACTGTGGGGCACTCATGCACCAACGCCACAAGTATCTGGGACAACACCAGATTACAGAGAGAGAATTCCCATCTCTCGACGTACTCCAAATTCTTAAATTCCTTAAAGGAATTAATTTGGAGACAGAGTTGTAAAGGAAAATCTCCTTCAACCAAGTAGGGGGTACAATAGACCTATAGGTCGCAGTGCAATTCCCCTAATATTAATTCATTCATTCATTTCTTGCAAAAAAGCTGTAGGGAATAAATGGGGCCTGTCTCCACAAATCACTCACTGGCTATATACTGCGGTTATTAGACCGATACTCGCTTATGGGTTGACTGTTTGGTGGACTGCCTTAGACAAAGCGACTAATCGTGATAAACTAAGCAAGGTGCAGCGTTCAGCATGCATGTGCATCAGTGGAGCCCTACGCTCGACACCTTCCGCTGCCTTAGACATACTCCTCAACCATACACCCCTCGATTTATATGGCAAACAAGTGGCCGCGAACACAGCCTTCCGTCTCAAAGCCATCTCTCAATGGACGCATAACTCTATTGGCCACACCATAATTCTGAACTTGTTCGGAACATTCCCAAGTCACTCCGACTACATCACTCCTGTTCTAGCTTTCGACAAAAACTTTGAAGTCACCATTTCCACAAGGTCAGCTTGGGTTCCTTGTTAGAAAATGAATCAATACATTTCTATACGAATGAATGGAAAACTGAAATGGGATGGGTGGTGTAGTGTTCTCAGATAGACTAAACCTTAGTCTCTCCTTCCGCCTACCAAACCATTGTAGCGTATTCCAAGTGGAAATTCTGGCGATAAACGAAGTCTTGTTTTGGCTTAACGAAATCGTGATATCCAATTCGGATAACCGCATCTTCTTAGATAGTCAGGCTGCTTTAAAATCCCTTGTATCAGTTTCCTCAAACTCCATCACAGCCCAAGACTGTCGATCGTCCTTAACGGAGATGGCCAAATAGTTTGATATTCACCTTATCATGGGTGCTGGGACACCGGGACATTCCGGGGAATTGTAAAGCCGATGAACTCGGCAGAATTGGAACGGAAATGCCTATCCTGCCCAACAAGGCAAATATAGGTATTCCCATAGCTACAAGTAAACTTCTGCTGAAACGAATCGCTTTGAAACAATCAAATACAAGATGGCTTAACACTACTACGTGTACAGCGACCAAACGAATCTGGCCCAAACTAGATTTAAAGCGGTCAAATTGCCTTCTCAGTAGATCTCAAATCAGCTCTGTAATAGGTGTCATAACGGAACACTGTCTTATTGGTAGACACGCGGCACGACTCGGTGTACTATCAAATGATTTCTGCAGGAGCTGTATAGACGAAGAAGAGGAAGAAACAATTTCACATCTTCTCTGTACATGCCCTGCTCTCTCTTATAGACGCAAACTTCATTTAGGAGACTACTTCTACAATGATCCTAGCGATCTCTCAAACACAGACATTAGTAGTCTCATAATAAATACCAAATCCTTTTTTTTTTAAATTGTGTAATATAAATAATGATAGGAAGTATAACTTCTGGCGCGCGTACAGGAGTACACACACCTATTTTTTTTTTTTTTGTTTAGTAATTTATTTATAAGGGACTTAATCATAATTTTGTTTTGTTTATGTTTGACACTATACTAGCTATTACCTTTGTTTGTTAACTAAACAAATAAATAATTTACATTCTATGCATGTGAATATTAAGCTGATTATAAATGTACTTACCAACACATTTGTGTGTATATAACACAAAGCTTATACTAATTGTTAACCATTGCATAATGATTAATTTTGTTATATTTTCAGAGCGCTTGGACACTTATTTGTGGAAATGGGGTGAGTGTAGGTATTAATTAAAAGCAAAAATGTTTGTGATTTATAAGGATAATGAACTTGTTTGGTCTGTGATTTTGTCAATGAAAAGAGAATGGAGATTGAATTCTTTGCTATTTTTATTTATTTTAGAAAAAAACATATCCAACTTTGTTTGATGAAAATTACATTTTACTCTTCTTCTTCTTCTTCTCCATTATCGACGATAGTCATGATCTCGTATGGGGTCACAACTCTCCCACTCTACTGCTTCACACTACGGCTCCGCATGTGGGGTTCCCCGGGTTGACCTCAGGAAACGTCGGCAGGCTTCTCGATTTTGAATTGTTCCATGTCTAAGGCCAACTGAATGCAGTTGTCGTTGCATTTGTCTTCTCCATGAGTTCTTGGGCCTGCCTCTTCTTCGCGATTGCATTGGAACGTCGTAAGCGATCGCCTTTTGAACTGGGTTCTCAGGGTTTCGTCTTTGTACATGACAGTACCAGCTTAAACGGTCATGCTGTATTTTATCCAAGATGGTGTTTTTGACGTGAAGGCTTCCTCGGATTTTCTTGCTTCTGATTCGATCAAGATTTGTTACTCCTGCTGTCATACGAAGCATCTTCATCTCAGCTGCTGTCAGCTTACTCTCATACGTTCTGTACATTGTCCAACATTGTGAACCGTATGTAAGTGCTGGGCAAACAACTGCAGTATAGAGCTTTCCTTTCAGTTTAGGGGGCATTTTTCGGTCACAGAAGATGGCAGAGTTTTCGCGCCACTTCATCCACCCTACACTTATTCGGTGGTTGATGTCGTCATCACAAGAAGCTTGGTTGTTGATCATAGATCCAAGATATTTGAACTTTTCGCACTTGGGAAGTGTTGTTCCATTCAGGTAAATGTCCGGAATAGGGCCGTCTGGGTCAGAAAATGGACAGCAGAGATATTCTGTCTTTTTCGCGCTTATCCGGTACCCACTTCCCTCCAGAACATCCACACACACATCAAGTGCTCGTTGCAAGGATGTTGGATCTTCACTTATGATGGCTCCATCATCAGCAAAGAATAACTGATTCACTTTCGGATCCGTCACTTTTCCTTCAAGCAGAAAGTCAAGGACTGTGATAAAGAGCAAAGGACTCAGGACGCTTCCCTGGTGCACACCGACTTTGATTGGGAACGCTTCGGTGACTCCTGCGGGGCATTTTACCTTCGTTTTTACTTCCTCGTACATCTCCATGATCATCCGCACGTAGGTTTCCGGAACCCCTCGCTGTCTCAAGGACACCCATATCAGATCTCGTGGTTTTCTATCGAATGCCTTTTCGAAATCAACTAGCACAATATGCAAATCCCTTGAGGAATCACGGTGTTTTTCCATTCGGATTCTTAAACTCTGTATGGCATCTGTGGTTGATTTACCCGAGACAAACCCGCACTGGTCATCAGACAGCCGTATTATTTTTCGCAGTCGGCCGTCCAAAATCCGCTCTACGATCTTCATGGTGTGTGACATCAGCTTAATCGATCGGTAGTAGTGTCCCCCTTTCCTTTGTAGATTGGGAGAAGGAAACTTTCCCTCCACTGATTTGGCATTTGGTCACCGCTTATGAGTTTGGAGATGAGAATCGTAAGCCATTTACACCCAATGTCTCCCATCTTCTTCCAGAACTCAGAAAATTACATTTTACTCCAATTCGATAATTAAATAATTTGACGTAGTAATTTTAGTGTGTATTAATTTAAAACAAATATGTCTAAAGCAGACATGATCCTTTTTTAAGGTCACTAAACACAGTTTTTTTTAATTTTTTTTTTTAATTTTTATTTATTTCCCTCTGGGCTATTATATGGTTGTCTGTTTTCGAATGAGCCTCAACTATTCACTTGAATGAATTTATAAAACAAAACAAAAAAAAAAATTAAGTTTAGTGCGAAACCTTTGTTTACTTCACAACCAATCAATAATGTCCTCCCATCAGATAAGAGATGTTGTACCTACTACCCTTATATCAACATCACTTTCAATATGTGTCGTGTGTGTATGTGCATACACACACACACACACATTATGTATAATATTGGCTGAAATGTTAATCCGATTGTCCTTTGTATTTTGTATTTAGTTCAGCGAACCGCATTTAAGCGGAATAAAAATAATTTATTTATTGTTGGAATTATCCTTTTTTTTTTTTTCAAAATGTCTGCTACTCAGAAAGTTAACAGAAAAACATGCCACACAGAGAGGACTTTTTATTTGTCGTTTTTGTTGTGTTGTTGGTGGTTTAGTTGGAGGATGTGAATTTTTGGATTTGACATGATATTTTTAAATATTCCACACAAATTCAAATTTTGGAATATTACATAACATCAATAATATTATGTATTTAAAACCTACTTCAAAATCATGGGGATGTAAAAAAAAAAATTTGAATTTCAAACAGACAGACATGCTAAATTAGAGGATTACAGAGTTTTTTTCTATTTAAAATTTGTATTTATTTCTATAAAATGACATTTGTTGAATCATTTATTTCGAGCGAAATATGTGTGTCGAATGAATAAGAATTGAGATTATTTTGAATGTTTGGAATATTCTAGTCAAGATTTTTCACTCAAGTGATGTATTTTTGGTTCAAAGGATGAGGATGATGCTCGTCAGAATGCTAAGGCCTTACAAATGAAAGTACCTACTATATTTCACAGATTTCTTAATACCTATTTAAAATAGTGGTGTTTTATTACTTACTTACTTAGGTCCTCAGACTTTGAAAAGTCCGTTGTTATCCCCTTAAGGGGCATAGGGCCTCCACTACTCCTACGCGCCATCGTGTACGGTTTCTGGAAATATAACGTAGTTCTCTCCAACTCTTCCCCAGCTGTGCAGATTTACTTTCGACTGTCCTGCGCCATGTGCTTCTCGGCCGACCCGAACCTCTACCTGCCTGTGTGAGTGGGTTCCGTTGCATCGCTTGGCCAGCAATGCAATCGTTGCCTTTTCGAAGCGTATGACCAATCCATTGCCACTTATGTCTGCGAATAGAACTGTCAATGGATTCTTGACCCGTTCTTCTATGAAGTTCTTTATTAGAAATACGGTTGGGTCAAAAGATCCTTAAGATGTTTCGTAGACACCTATTCACGAACGATTGCAGCTTGCTTGTGACAGTTGTTAAAATTTTCCAAGGGCTGCACCCATACAGAAGCACGGATTCAACATTGGAGCGGAACAATCTCAGCTTGGTCTTTAAGCTTATAGCGTTGTTTCTCCATATTTTGGACAGCATTCCGAAAGCAGCCATAGTCTTTTTGGTACGGCTGTCGATGTCTTGTTCGGTTCCGCCTTTGGTAAAGACAAAACTCCCAAGATATTGAAAGTCTTCTACTTTCTCAACCGGTTGTCCAGAAATATTGACTTGAACGGATGAGTTACTTCCGAGGCTGATCATTTTTGTTTTTGCCGTGTTAATTTACAGCCCCACGATTTCTGCTTCTCCCTCCACCCGTGTTGTCATTTGATGGAGATCCATGATTCTATGAGAGAGTAAGCATACGTCATCCGCGTAGTCCAGATGTTTTAGTTGGAATGTCAGACTCCATTGAATTCCATCATTTCCGTTTTACAGGGCTGCACGTATCACATCACTTATCACTAACAGGAAAAGTATTGGCGACAGTATGCAACCCTGTCTGACTCCACATTGGACTTCGAATTCATCCAACAACCTTCCTCTATGTAAAACGTGACATTTACATCCATCGTAGGTTGCTTTAATAATAGCTATTAACTTATCTTATCAATCCAAATAAATTCTCTGTTAACACTATCAAACGCTTTTTCAAAATCAATGAACAGCAGGTGAAGTGGTGATCGATATTCGACGCACTGTTCAATAATGATCCGCAAGGTGTTAATGTGGTCAATACAGGATGAACCAGTGCGGAAACCTGCTTGTTCGGCGTCGAGTGTGTCTTCTAGATGTTCCTTTATTCCGCTCTAATATAATTTTTGCCGCTATCTTGGAAACCGCAGGCAGAACGCAAATCCCTCTCCAGTTTTCACACTGCATCCAATCTCCTTTCTTCGGGAGCTTGACGATCATTCCCTTTTTCCACTCCTCCGGGAAGCACTCAGAGTTCCAGGCTCTCGTTATGAGTCGATGCAGTAGCTCACTCGATGTCGTTGGTGCTGCTTGTAAGAGCTCTGCAGGAATACCGTCAAGTCCTACCACCTTGTTGTTATTCAGTGTGCGGATTCGGGCATTTGTTGCTTCAGACGGGTCATCAGGTATTGGATACGCATCGCTGGCGAACACACGGTTTAATACCGAAGCGAAGTATTCCTTTCACCTTCTGAGCTGGTCCTCATCCGAATGGAGCAGGGAACCACCTACATCTTTGACCAGGTGTTGTTTGGAGCATTGTACTCCAGTAAGCTCCTTGGTGATTCTATAAACAGTTCTGCTGTCACACCGATTTGCGGCCTCTTCAACTAATGCGTTGATGTAGTTACGCTTGTCACGTCTCACTCTACGGTAAACATCTCTCATCTTCATGCGATACGTAAACTTTAGCTCCTTTCTCTCTGCTTCTCGAGTAGCTGCGCCCTTCTCTGCAGTTGTTGCCAAGAAGGGTATTAAAATTCCAGACACTAATTTTTGCCTGGCTACAACAGCTAAAAGTAGTCGGCAAAACCAGCATAGCTTCCAAAGGGCGTACGCAAGATTTTGAGCAGCCAAAAACAAAGTGAGAAATGAAGATTAAAAGTGGGCGGGGAGGGCTGCGTACATAACTTATTTTACATCTAACTAATTCTTACCTTTGAAATTGTTACTGCAGATGTTTCACAATTCTTCTAAATCATAGGTAACCTGCAATCCCATTCTTTGCAAACTACAGGACTGATGAGAATAAAACCTGTTATTGGGAATTTGAAAATTATAAAAGACAATAAAAAATTCTTGTCATCGGTTTTCAACAAAATCAATAACACTGTTTGTGCTCAATCAGATTCCAGAAATTTTTAAATTCTAATGAATTTTTCTAGAGTGTTTTTTTTTCAGAGTGTTTTACTATTTCTAATGAATAACTCTTTTTTTTTCTGTAAATTTCTTCGACGAAAAGTATAGGGATTTACTATGACAAACTGTATGAAAATCGTCGTTGTCTTTTTAAAGCCTTTTACTTTCTCTATAATCCTCTTGGATTATTCACACAGGCATGCATAATTTTCAGTGAAAAATTACTAGAAGCTATATAAATCTGCTGGAATTTTGCACTCTATTATTGTTTGAGTTCTCGGTAGCACGTTTTTGATGAGTAAAAATTACTCTTGACTTATTGGTTGGTTGATAAATTCAATGGAATTGGTTGTTGGTGAAGGTGTCTTCGAAGTTTGGGTTTATTCTATTACATTATTTTATTTTGTCAAACACACATGACATAACCATGAAGTTTCGCAATACTTGGTATTCTTTTAAAGGCTGTCATTACCAGCTTCCTCATGTATTAATATTTTTGTCATTTTTCCCTAAGCTAGTGTTTAGCAATAGCTTTTGTTTCCTGGCATCTAGTTTCTATACGTTTTTGGTTTTTGTTTATGAATGTTATCTTTAGTCCACCTGCTGTGTAATAAAATCAATTTGACAACATTTGTTGTGTGTTTCCAAGGTACTCTAGCTGTTTTTGACAAAGTATCCCATCGATGCAGATTTGACATCACTGTGTTATTAGAACTCATATTGAGGGATATTTTACGTCTGTTTCGACTTTCCCGGAATCTATTTAATCGGTTACATAATTTTGAACGTAAACCAGAACAAATAGCAAATAGTAGATTATCGTAATCTTCTGTTTATGATTGACTGCTGTAGTAGAAAACTTAAATATATAGTCTAGTTGCAATTAATTTTTGAAAAAAAAAAACTTATGTCTTTTTAAGTTTTTTATTTGAATTGTAACAAAAATAGTGGGATTTTGATGAAACCTGATTTTAACTACTTACTATACAAATTTCTTTTTCCGAAAAATAATAATTTTTGAGTTTTTGACGACTATATTTTGAACAAATAGTCAAATTCTCAATAGTAAAAAAAAGTTGACGAATTTTATTTTAATTTTTGTAAATTTTGAGATGGATTCTTTTTTTTTCTTAAATGCTTTCTTTGAAAATCAAGTAAACCAAAAAAACAACACAGGTAGTGTGAAAAATAATGTCAAAAAATAGATTTTTTCGTAAATGACATAGTAATGTTAGCCAGCGAAGAGTGATCTTAGAAGCTAAGTTGAGTTTTTGGAAGAGCTTTTGACTTAATTTGAATCTAGTATCAAAATTGCTTTAACATCTAAAGTTTTTGAGATATTGAATTTAGAACATCCCAAAAATACTCGTTTTGTAATCTTTCTTTTTGGCTAACAGAGATTTCATTTTCAGAAACAGGATCATGTTTTTTGGCAATGTTTTCTAATCCCAAATAATTACACTTTTAAAAAAAATCCAAACTAGTATTAAGCGCATCGAAATTTTTGCCAAAAATCTGGACTTGTTTCTGAAAATGAATTTTCTCTTTATCCAAAACATCACATAAACAGTGTTTCTGGGAATTTCGTAATTCAATATCTCAAAAACTATGTAAGATAACAGCAATCTAATACTTTCAGAGAGTCAAAATTTTGCACGACCTTAACTTGGATTCTATGACCACTCTTCGCTGGCTGATATCACTGTCATTCACGAAAAAATCGTTCCAAAAACATCGTTTTTTCACTTTTTTTCAATTTTTGACAATGTTTTTTGCAATAAAAGTTTTAATTTCTTAAAAATCTTAAAAAAGAGGATTTAACCAAAAAGAATCCATCTCAAAATTTTCAATAATCAAAAATTTCGTCGACAACTTTTTTCATCGAAGATTAGCCTGCTTTTTTAAAATAAATTCGTAAAAAATTGTAATGAGTAAAAGATAAGAATTAAAAAAAAAAACAACAAAATTAGTTACTGACAGTTTTAAATATTTTTGGGTTTGTATTGAAAAATTATCTGAACAAGATTTGTAGATCTTTTTACAACCTACAAGTCTTGTATTAATTTTTTTTTGATATGGGGTCTTCATTTTTATTGCAAATGTATTTTTTTTTTTGCCAAATCATTGTCATTTTATTCAGTAAACTCAACATTTTCATCATGACAAAGTACACGATTGAGCAACGTCTGCATATTATACAAAAATTTCTACCGAAATAAGGAGCCAGTGACCGCGACTTTGCGAGCGTTAACTCCAATTTTCGATCGTAATTCTCGCCCCAATAGACAGCGAGTCTACATATTTGTTATGTGATGTTGCCGTGGCAGTGAGACAACGGGTTGGTTGAATTGTTGAAAATATCGTTGCCGTTCAGGCGTCCATAGAAAACGACCCAAAACAGTCAATTCCAAGGCGTTCTCAAGAATTTGACATCGCTCAGACCACATTATGGTGTATTTTGAGTAAGGATAATGGTTTAAACCCAAGGACCATTTGAAGTGACAGATACGTTCTCCGATTGGGCTTTGGAAAAGATGAGCCAAGATGATAAATTTCATCGCAAAATCATCTTCAGTGAAGAACCTCATTGTTGGCTCAATGGGTTCGTCAATAGACAAAATATACGTTATTGGTCTGATGGAAATGTACATTTGCTTCAAGAAACACCACTTCATCCACAAAAAATAACTGTTTGGTGCGGTTTGCATGCCGGCGGCGGCTGGCGTTATTGGGCCATACTTTTTCCGTCGACGATAACGATCGTCATGTTACTGTGAATGGCCAGCATTATCGCACCATATGATAACCGACTATTATTTTTGGAACGAATTGGAAGATATAGACTTGGACGACATGTGGTTTCAACAGGATGGTGCCAGAAGCCACACGGCACACCTTACAATCGATTTATTGAAGAGTAAGTTTAATGAGCGTTTTATTTCAAAAATTGGCCAGTCGTTTGGACGCTTCGTTCGTGCGATTTAACGCCTCTAGACTATTTTCTTTGGGGCTTCGTTAAGTCGTTGGCTTATGCCAACAAGCCGACGACGTTGAAAGAGCTCAAAGCCAATATTGAACGCGAAATAGCGGCCGTTTCGGCCGAAATTTGTAGCCGTGTTGTCGAAAATTGGGTCCAACGAATCGACCGCTGCAAACGTGCCCGCGGAGGCCATATAAACGAAGTCGAGTTCCATTCATAACTGTTTTGATTGTACTCATCATCATCATCGGCTCGACAACCGGGGTCCGGTCCTGGCCTCTTTCAACAAGTCTCTCCACCTATCGCGGTCTCGAGCCGACGCCGCGCACCATAAGGCTTCGGGCGTCCTGGTCTACGCCTTCTCTCCAGAGCAAGCATGGTCTACCACAAAAGACTTTCTGAGCAGGTTCCTCTTCGCTCATACGAGCTAGGTGCCCTGCCCACCGGAGTCTACCGAGCTTAATTTTTGTCACTATGTCTGCTTCAATGTAGATTGCGTACAACTCATGATTGTACCGTCTCCGGAATCGTGTTTCCTCACATATGGGGCCAACAATTCTACGTAAGACTTTTCTCTCGAACGCGGCTAAGAGGTCACAGTGCCTTTTGCTAAGCACCCAAGTCTCGGATCTATACATGAGTACTGGCAGGACCATGGTCCTGTACAGCAGCTGTTTTGAAGTTATGGTTAGATTTCTGGATTTGAATAGCTTTGACAGACTGTAGTAGGCTCTGTTGTATTTCTTCTTCTATGTTGTTATCGGCTGCTACTGTTGACCCAAGGTATTTAAAGGAATGCACCACTTCAAATTCGTGCTCCGCTCCCTTGATTGTTTGACCAACTGTTCTTCTCGCATTCGACGCCACCATGTACTTTGTTTTACCTTCGCTAATGTGCAGCCCCAGATTTTGTGCCGCCTGCTCAATCTGGATAAAGGGATCGTGTACAGCTTGTTCGGTTCTTCCGATGATGTCGATGTCGTCTGCGTAAGCCAGTATCTGGCTGGACCTGTTGACGATGGTCCCTCTTGTTGCCAGGTTGAAGAGGAGGCAGGCCAAACCATCCCCTTGTCGGAGTCCATTAAAGATGTTGATTGGTCCGGATAGCAATCCGGCTATTTTAACTTGGCTTGTTACGTTGGTCATGGTCAACCTACATAGTCGTGTCATACAATCCAAAAGAAAATTCGTAAATCGTTTTGCCGTTTTCGTTGCGTGGGTTGTCGTCGTGAAATCAGTCCATTTCCGAGGCTTGTTATCGGTCTCGTAATTCGTTTAGTTTTACGTGACAGGGAATTAACCTGTCGCCAACCTGAGGAAACAGCCTGATCATATTAGCCAAACCTTTTTTAAAAGGCTTGTTTCTAGCGGGTTCTTGATAATAAAATCGTAGTATGAAAATTGAAACAATCAAATAACATCACTGGTTTTCCCTCATTGTTTTTAGAAATATGCTCTTAAAAATGTCTATATCTCTTCCATGAAAGAGAATTTCTCAAATTAAATTTAAAATGAGTATGAGAGTAAAAAATTTATTGAATTTTTCTTTCTCTTACAAGTTTTTTTCTGGAAATGTTACAATCATTGCTTGGAAATGGAAAATCAACTGGAAAACTCCTTTCCTTTTTCTCTTAAATGCGTAAAAAAAAGAAAGAGAGGGCACACATAAAAGAACTAAATACGTTAAAAAAATATGCCACGCCAAACCCAACAAATAAATTTACCATAGCGAAGACGATTTTTATTCGATAAGTTTGCTTGCTGTAGCAAATCAATTTATAAAAATGTCGTAGCTCAACTTATTTGATGTTGACAAAGTATAAGGCAAGTGTACCTACTCTTCCTCAACTGCTAGGCAAGAGAGTATACCATCGTTGTCGTAGAGAGGTACACAACTCTATGAATTGAATAGGCACCTGGCTCTGGCTGGGTTGCGAGATTTAATGAAAAATTTCAAAGCCTACAATATCCATTTACTATACAACTTGATTTCACCTTGAATTATATTCTAATCTTGCTGAAGGGGAGGGGGGAAGGGGGGGTTGTCAGTAGATGGTAAGGCAGAAGATGGTGTATAATTTATGATTCTATTTCAACTAAGTGACTTTGGAATCCTTGCAGGTATTTTCAGTTTATTCTTAGAATTTGTTTCTCTTTTTTATTTTTCTTTTTTTTTTTGAGAAGAAAACTTCTTCCTGTTACAATTATAAAGCAATCAAGACATCATTCGACTACATCCTGTCAAAGAGAAAGTAAAAAAAAATCAGGGTAACATCTAAAATGGCAGAAAAATGGGTGATTGCTTGTTTGAAATTGTACCGACAGCAGGAGTCTTATTACAAAAAAAAAAAAAAAAAAAATAACAAGGAATGTGAGAAAATCAAAAAAACCTGCACAGCAACCTACACAGCATCCTTGGACTTTTGGAGGGTTTTTTTTATGGAAGAAGTGTAAGATACACGAGTAGGTATCGGTATTCGTCTTTAAGGATTTCATTTCATGTCAAGGTGTAGGACATCCATAGCTACTTGGTATTTGTATGACAACGAATGTTGACTATGACGACAGGACAGTGATTTGATGTGAATGTTTTGATAATTTAATTAATCATTCCTACCTTTTTTTTTTTACTTTGTTTATTTCATTACTCATTTTTTTTAGTGAAATTATTATCCTTGTGTAGGCGTTTTTTTTTTTTTTTTTTAGTGGACAACAACTCTATAGAGATGAATATTTTTTTTTTTTTTTAATATTCATTCCATAAAACTTAATTTGATATCTTTTAGTATTTTTTCGTGTTAAATTTATAATGTAATAAATGGTCATAACATTTTATAGGAAAAACACTGAAATGGTTTTATGAGAGAAATGTTAAAACAAATTGGGGACGCCCAGTATAGGTTGGTAGGTTATGTGGAGTATAAAAAAAAAAAAGAAAGCAAAACTCATAACAATTAATTTTTAGCACGAAAGCCCATCGTGAAGAGCGAAAAATTTGTGTCTATAGTGTTAATGCAGGATAACCTTGAAAATGATTAGGGATGGTATTTTGTATAGATATGAAGAACATATGCTCGGAAGTATGTTTGTATGTTCTTTTCTATTATTATTATTTAAGAACAAACTTAACACGGATTCAGAAGTGGAATGAACTTCTGATCCACACAGGCTTATTCCTGACATTTATTTGAATGGAGTAGTGCTTCCCAAGTGTGAAAAATTCAGATATCTAGGGTCTAGGGGGTCTAGGGTCAGGTTGGCGACAGGTTAATTCCCTGTCCCGTAAAACTAAACGAATTACGAGACCGACAACAAGCCTCGGAAACGGACTGATTTCACGACGACAACCCACGCAACGAAAACGGCAAAACGATTTACGAATTTTCTTGTGGAACATACGATCGCTCTATAGAGCTCAAGCTGCTCAGCAGCTAACCGATGCCCTGTCAAAATATATAGCTTACATAACAGTGCTTAAAGAAATAAGATGGACAGGGAATGGTGTTTTACAGAAGAAAGAATATGATTTATATTACAGCTGTCATACAAAACAGCATGTGCTCGGGGTAGGCTTCCTAGTCAGCGAAAAAATGAAGTCTACCATCATCGGCTTTAACGCTATAAGCGAAAGGCTATGCACCCTTCGCGTGCGAGGCAAATTTACAAACATCAGCCTCATTAACGTTCACGGACCTACGGAGGAGTCCTCAGACGAAGAAAAAGAGACTTACTACGAACAAGTCGAGAGGGCCCTCAATGCCTGCCCAAGGTATGACGTCAAAATCATCCTTGGGGATTTGATAGCAAAAATAGGTTGGGAGCCGGTATTCAGGCATTACGCAGGCACCCATAGTATGCATGAGAACACTAATGACAATGGACTTCGAGTCTTAGAATTGGCAGCATCGAAAAACATGGTCGTTGCGAGTACCAGGCTCCCGCGTAAAGATATTTACAAGGCCACCTGGGTATCACCTGATGGAGTCACTCGTAACCAAATAGACCACGTGTTGATAGACCGTCGCCACTACTCGAACTTGATGATGGTACGAACGTGCCGAGGTGCCAATATCGACTCGGATCACTATCTTGTTGGTATGGTTTTCCGAGGGCGGATTGCCTTGCGGAGACGCATTGCATCTGCCGATCAGGTTCGAATCAACACGACTGAAGAAGTGAAGCGCGGAAGTTCTACCAATCCGTCCGAAACATGACGCAGTACACACCACGCTGCACATACTGCAAGGACGGAGAGGGAAATCTGATCACCGATCCACAAAGCATACTGGAGCGATGGGAAGTGTACTTTAATGAATTGCTAAAAGGTCAGCTCAAAGCAAAAGTGAAGGCTCCACTACTTCAAGATGAACACCCTATGCTAAAGCCACCAAGGATTGAAGTGGTGCAATACTTTAAATACCTTGGGTCAACAGTAGCAGCCGATAACAACATAGAAGAAGAAATACGCGGGCGGCTTCTCAAATCCAACAGAGCCTACTACAGTCTGTCAAAGCTATTCAAATCCAGAAATCTAACCATAACTTCAAAACTGCTGCTGTACAGGACCATGGTCCTGCCAGTACTCATGTATGGATCCGAGACTTGGGTGCTAAGCAAAAGGCACTGTGACCTCTTAGCCGCGTTCAAAAGAATTGTTGGCCCCATATGTGAGGAAGGACAATTCCGGAGACGGTACAATCATGAGTTGTACGCAATCTACCTTGAAGCAGGCAAAGTGACAAAAATTAAGCTCGGTAGACTCCTGTGTGCAGGGCATCTAGCTCGTATGAGCGAAGAGGAACCTGCTCGGAAAGTCTTTTGTGGTACATTCTATGGTAGACGGCAGCGTGGTAGACCATGTTTGCGCTGGAGAGATGGCGTAGACCAGGACGCCCGAAATCTTGGGGTACGCAACTGGATGGCGTCGGCTCGAGACTGGGATAGGTGGAGAGACTTGTTGAAAGAGGCCGGGACCGCACCCCGGTTGTCGAGCCGATGATGATGATGCTAAAAATCGTTATATTTTATAACCGAAAAGAAAAAGAGAAAATTGACTCAAAAGTTTTCGATACCCCTCCGCTGAAACCCATTGTTTTCGTGTCTGGCGGTGAATGTCGTACATCCTGTATACATAAATGTGTACAGATTTTTAATGGAATTAAAATATTCATTCAAATAATTTACGTGAAGTTGAATACTATTGTATTTCTCTGCATTCTTCAGTGCCTACAGATAATTTCTGTCAAGTGAAGAAACATTTTTCTCACTTCCACACCTGTTCTTTTTTTCCTTTTGGCACTTTTATAACTCTTCCGCCCACACTGCACTGCTTCAATTCTTGCCATGTTCGAAATTAACAATTTTAATACGCACATGAATGTTTGTGGAATGTTTTTATTTTTGGCAAAAAGACTAAAAACTTTATCGTAATTAATTCGCCTACACCAAATAAATACAAATCTTAAATCGAAAAAAAAAAAATAAATATTAAATTCTTTAATATAAACGAGTAAGTATTTCCTAAAACGCAATATTTTGCCTTTATTTTTAGGAACACGTACAGTTCATATGTCAATATAAGACTTAAAAAAAAGTTGTCATTGTTAAAAGAAGATTTAAACAATAATAAAAAAAAATAGAAACCTATAAACAGATTTTTCAAGTCCAACTGGTCGTTTTTTCGTTTTGTGACTTATGGCAATGTGACCGAAGGAGCTATAACAAAAGCTTGCAAACGTGTGGGTGACATATTCTTCTCTTGATGTCCATTTGCCATGAACATTAAAAAAAAAACACGTAGGACAACACACATACATTCATCTTTCTATCTTAACAAGAACCCTGGCACCCGGACTAGGTATATCTTTGGTCTTGGACCTTTTTCTATCATCTGAAAAGTGACACAATGACAGAACCAATTGACCCAATTTCAATTTTGCAAGAAATAACGAAGAAAAAAAAAATATAATATTGAAAAATCATTTAAAATTCCCAAAACACTTTGAATTGAATAATTTATGAGTAGCCTATCGATCTTCTTCTTTTTCTCCATCGATGTACCTAACCTTTACTATGGCTAATATAACATAACCGTTATTTATCTTTTATCATTATTCAATAAATTAAAGCAGATTTATTTTGTAGTTGTTGCGTTGGTAGAATAGTGAAAATTATCATCTTCAGCCACGAACAGCAGTGACAGGGTTACTACTGTACAGTGGAACTAAATGATAAAAAATTTTAAAGAAGTTCAGATTCCCCATCCAAGAGAACCAGACTAAGAGTCTGGTTCTCTTGGATGGGGATAGCCGCGGATACAGAAGATCTTATTGTTGACGACCGAAGCAAATGAAACAAGGACAAGGGATTTCGGATCTTTACGCGGAATGTACTGTCCTTATGCAGACCGCGAGCAGCTGAACAATTAGTGAAGAACCTAGATGTAGGCTTAGGGTTGACGTTACAACTATCCTGGCATGAGAAGAATGAAGTCGTGTGACTACCATGGGATGTGCTTCTAGGAGCAAGGTCAGCGGCTGTTGGGGTCCAGACTAAGAAATAAAGCCTTCTTCTTAAAAGCGGTAAGCGAGTGCTTGGTCACAACCCGCATTAACGCAAAGTCTCAGAACGTGATGCTGATCTATGTTCCCGCCCGTCTAAGAGGAGAAAGTTGACCCAATCAAGGACAAGTCTTATGAATTTCTCGACCGCATTTATGATAGGTGCCTGAAGTACCACTTCAATTGGTAAGAAGAAGGTCTATAATTGGAAAACACATCAGCCTGCACGAAAAAAACGATCAGTACCGGACACAGGCAGGTATAGACTTTGCGGAAGGACGAAATGTCATTATTGCAAGCACCAAATTAACGCACGTCAATATACCTCTATAGGCAAAAATAAAGGAAGAAGCATGTCATACCGCGGAAAAAAGCGTGTAAATCCGCGGAATAAATAAACAAAATTCGGGAAAGAAGAAGAAAAATTCGTGCAAAGTATCGGAATTCAGTTGAAAGATACCGCGGTGGAATACCGTGAAAATTAGTAACAGAAATCATGAAAAAACGTACCTAAGGAATACACGTAGAATACCGTGCAGAAAATAGAAAAAAACTATAGAGAAAAGCTTGGAAAGTTGCGAAATTCTGCAGACTTCCGCGGTAAATGTGAAAAATAGCGTAGAAAAAAGCGCGGAATACTTGTGAATAAAGATCTTTGAAACACCGGGCTTTTTCCAAGATTTCCGTGTTGTTCTTTAATGATTCTCACATAAACAGCTGTATGAGGAATGTTCACGCGTCAGAAAAACTTTAAACTTAAACTTTAAACTTTTCTTCGCTGCTGCCTATGTTTTTCAGACACTAAATGTAAGTACAAAATAAAAATCACTGTGCAGGACAGAACAACGTCTACATGGTCAGCTAGTTAAAAAAAAATAATATTCAAGTAAAAATCACATTAAGTTTACAAATAACCTGAAGAAATAAGAACATAATTTGTAATATAAAAAAAACTTACTCAGAGGAAGAGACATTATTAGATATCATTTGCCTTCTCACCCTTTTGTAGGCTCTATTCAGATTACAAAAATAATTATTTACTAGCCTTTTAATGCTGCATTATTCCACATACAAAACTTGTCAGACCAATTCTTAAAATTGAAACGTCAGAGAATGGTGAACAAACTTCAACTAGAGTGGTTGATTGTTCAGGGATAGTACTATTTTTATTAAGTTACGCATACGCCACAGTGACCCTTTATGTTGAAACAATTAATTTAACCAAATTTGTCAATGGCAAAATAATGCAAGCTTATTGATAAAATAATACAGATTTCGATTATCTCCAATTCAGGCCACAAGAAATTAGTGATCATCGAACTATAGCGATCGCCGTTGACGGTGATGGCCTTTGTCAGCAACATTTTGGAAGAAGTACGGACCGATGACGCCTCCAGCCCAAAATCCACACCAAACAGTAATTTTATTTGGATGCATTGGCACATCAAGAATTGCTATTGTCCCAAATCCGGCAATTTTGCTTATTCACTTACCCATTCATCAAAAAATCGTCCTCATCCCTAAAGATGATTTTTCGACCAAAATTAATAAAGTTAAAGATAATAAAGTTTTATCATTTGCATGTGTTTCTCGACGCTGTGATTTTTTGTCTTTAGAAATTGATTAAAAAATACATTTTGACATAAAGTAAAAGAAACAATATGGCCGCCACTAGCTGTCAAAATCAAACCGGCCCTGTCTTGGAAAATCCTTTACAACATTTTGAGGTACACAGGGATGCTATATGAACTCTCACCTTAAATGATCAATAATAAATAATACACTGGCTTTAATTAAAAAAATTAAAAAAAATACGCCAGAAATAAAACTTATAGTTTTATATTTTTGAATAATAAAAAAAATTCTTAAAAAGTTAAACAAAAGCTCAAAAAATAAAATCAATCTGACAATCACGAACTTTCGACTTAAAATAAAACTAACGGATGATCATGATGTGATTAAAATCAGACTATGATAAGCGTTTTGGTATAAATATCCCTATGTAAGACAGCTAGGTAATTTTATGGTTGCTTAAAACCGTTTTTCAATTTTTTCCCAATTTCTCTTGTAATTTGCCCCACTGTACTATCATTCTGAATAGAGAAAGCAACTATGCGTGGCTAGTAATGAATGAATGACAAAAAAAAAAAAAACTCTAGTCCAAAAGAAAATTACTCCTACATAAATATTCTGTCATATAATCGTCTACACAATAAGGAGACACACACAGCATGTCAATAAATTATTCAATTTTATACAAAATTACATATTTCTCGACTGACGTATGTATATAATATTAGGTACATTTTGATGCGACAAATGTCGTGACTTTTGAATGGCATAGCTTTTCGATTATTGAATTTCTACAAAAAAAAAAATAATGGCTTGTTTATTGCCTAGCAATTTGGAGTAATTTTAAAATATCCCTTTGTGAAAGTAATCACATGGAATTTTTTTTTTTATAAATATTTTCTGCTCTGTGTCTGTTGGCTCTTTTGTAATAATTTGTTATTTATTATACTGGTATAAAAATGAGAGAGACGAAGAGTAAATAATTTATGGTTATTTTGAATTATTTATTTGTAATAAGATATCATGTGTGAGTTCAGGTACCTAAATATATATTAGAAATTATTGACCTATTGTCTTTAAAAGTGATAACAAGGTCAAAGGATAATGCCTCCTCTATAACAGCTTTTACTTGCATAATATCTTGAATTTTTGAATGTAAAGGTACCTGCCCAAATTATCTAAACCCTTTTATTCTTTTGACTTAACACCTTCGGGCAACAGGTCTTAGTGGTCTTGAATTGCCGCATAATCCAACAAAAACAGGCTTTTAAAATTTCTCCTGGTAATTTTGCATTAATTTCAACCTCAAGTATGCAAATAACACGAAGTCAATTTATGTTCATCAAGTCAATCAAAGAGGAAAAAATCATTTATAAATTCGAAATAATAATAATACTCACTCCTCATGGTCATGCTCAGCTCATGACTGCCTGACCTTTGAAAAATAATGCCTCTGAGCTTGTGTACATTCTTAATGTTGGGAATTATTATTATTATTCGAAACTCATTGAAATTTTCTAGGAAAACAAAAAAAAAATGAAAAGACTCCCATCAGTCCATGGATCCTAGTCTATACTCGTATATCATTCCCCATATTGATATTATTAAGTTTGTTTTGGAAAAAAAAGCAAGCAAGCAAAAAAAAAAAATATATAATATCTGTTTATGAAATTAACGCCCCCATAAAAATTTAATGAATTCACAAAGAAATTTAAACTTGAGGCTTATAATTAAGTGCACAAGCTTTGAAAAGTTTTTTTTTTTTTTTTTGTTCCAAAAAGTATCTGAAAAACATTTACACTTTTTTTAGTCTTCTTTTCTGCTGAAGAATATATTTGTTTACATAAAGTTTTGTCACGGATAGGGGGCGCGCGGGTGGTGTATGATGATGTTGCTGGTGGATGGGGAACAATGTTAAACAGATTTTCTTCTTTTTTTTTTTTTTTTTGGTGTTCACAATGGGATTCCCAAAGTATATTGTAACAAGTGGCAATAAGAACGCCTTAAGGTTGTTTTTCCAATGAGGTTATTGATATATTTTTTCTTGTTTGTTTGTTGTTGTTTTTTTTTTTTTCTTCAATAATAATACTTTTTTCTTTGAAATTGAAATCAATTATTTATTTTTTTTTTTATTAAATATTGGTTGGATGGAATTGTCTGCAAATGGAATTTAGGTGTGTGATTTTGGTTTTCAAATGGAAGTGTTTTATTTTTTTTTGTAAATTTTTGGGATGATTTTTGTGTTTACTTGTGTAAGACATTTGTGAATTACACGATTTTTATTATGTTATTGAGGTCATTTTGAGAATGAGGAATAAGATAATTACGAAGTCTTCATAACATCGTGGCATCCTGCATACAAAATTATTCAAGGATTTAAATAAATGGCATATCGTTGTGTCACCCATAGGAAGGTACCCATTATAGCCGTTTTTATTTGGAGATATACTTTTGCAGTGGTTGTTCTTGCGCCAAAATAATAGTAAATTATTAAATTATTAAATTTCATATTTATTTAAGAACTAGCTGACCCGTCAGACGTTGTCCGTCCTGCCCTACAAATGATTTTTATTTTGTTGTCTTAACATTAATTTGTTATTTTACCAGAACTAAACTACAGTAGCTTATTGCCCTCAAGACTTATCATTCTTTAATGTTCAGCATTTGGCTAGTTTTAGCATTTTAAATCTTAACATTCAAGTGCTCTTGAATACATATTTTTTTTCCAAAACGTGAGCAGGCCTCATACAGCTGTTTTCCATATGAGAATCATAAAACAACGCGGAAGACCGAGAAATAAACGCGTAATGTCGCTGCAAAAAGTGCAAAATACCTCGCAAAAAAACGTATGAGGTCGTGAACAAATATGTTGAATATTTCGAAAAAAGGCGTGGTGTTTAAAACTTCTTTCAGTAGTATTCCTCGCTTTTATCCACGATGTTTTCAGCCCTAGTCCGGTTATTTCGCATTTTTTTCAGCGACTTTTCAGGTTTATTTTCGCATCTTTCCCCAATTTTTTGTGTGACTTTCTTCGCTTTTCTCCGCGGTATTTTGCACTTTTTCCCGTTATAGTAGATCTTTTTCCATGACCTCCCTTGCTATTCTTCGATGTATTCCTTTCACCAGTATTCCGCGCTTTTAGCCACGGAAGTCCGTGGTATTTCGCATATTTTTCCGTATTGATTTTCCAAAGTTTTAACAATTATTCTGCTATTCAGAAGGGAGACGAAACCAACAAATCAGAGATCATTAAAATCGGCCCTTGAGTTATAAATGGCGTAACTAACCTAACATTTTTGAGAATATATATTTCATAAATAAACGGAAACAAAAAAGTTTTTCTTAAGAAATCAGTTTTTTTTTATACTACAGTCCATTGAATTACGGTCATGTTGAAATTTTTAAATCTTTATTTGGCAAAAAAAATGATTTTTTCCTAAGACCTGATGCAGGTGTGTTAAGATTTTTAAATACAATTGTTAGAAGGTTGTTCAAGATTCTATAACAAAAATAAAATTGAAAAAAAACTTAGATTTGTAATAACGTCGCAAGGGTTTTCCAATAAGAGGTGTTATTTTGATATTCAAAGAAAAATTTTTGGAGATAAATGATCAGATGTTTATTTCATTATAAAGAGGAAGGTATGCCGTTAATAATGGAACACAACATCAGCCAAATGGCCGCCAAGACCACGCTTACAGGACCATATCCTTTTCATGAAATTTTCCATAACCAAATCGCAAAGTGGCTGCCCTATGTCCTCGATAGCCTCACGAATTTCATCTTTGAGGTCTTGAATCGACGCTGGGCTGTTGGCGTAGACCTTATCTTTCACGTGGCCCCAAAGGAAGAAGTCGCAAGGTGTTAAATCACAAGATCTCGGTGGCCAATTGTGATCACCTCTTCGAGAGATAACACGGTCCGGAAACTTTTCCCGTAAAAGATCGATGGTTTCATTGCTTGTGTGGCACATAGCGCCGTCTTGTTGAAAGTAAACGTTGTCCAGATCAATACCATCCAATTCAGGCCATAAAAAATCATTAATCATCTCTCGATAGCGAAATCCATTGACCGTAACTGTTGCTCCAGCCTCATTTTCGAAAAAGTAAGGTCCAATGACCCCGCGGGACCATAAACCGCACCAAACAGTCACGCGTTGAGGATGGAGAGGCTTTTCAACAATAACTCTTGGGTTTTCCGAGCCCCAGATGCGACAGTTTTGCTTGTTGACGTAGCCTCCGAGGTGGAAATGGGCCTCATCAGTTAAGATGATTTTTCGATGAAATTCCGGTTCATTTTCATGCATTTCAAGGACCCAATCAGCAAAGACACGACGTTGTTGATGATCAGCCGGCTTGAGTTTTTGTGTTAACTGAACTTTATAAGCCTTAAGACCCAAGTCTTTATGCAAAATACGGTGTAATGACGTTTGTGGAATGCCTAATTCCAAAGAACGACGAGGAATGGACAAACCTGGGTTTTCTTCAACACTTTGGGCTACAACAGCAATATTCTCAGTTGTTCTTGAGCGACGTGCACGGGTTTTATTCTTCACATCACTAACTTGTCCCAACAGCTCGAATTTGTCCACCAGTTTCTGTATTGCGGTCCGATAAGGTGCTTCACGACGACGACCCAAAAATGTTTTAGTTTTACGAACCGTCTCTGCCAAATTTTCACCATTTTTATAGTGAATTTTAATAATTTCAATGCGTTGTTGAAGCGTGTATCGTTCCATTTTTATTAATAGCGTAGTTTCTACTTGAGAGCCATTCAAAAGAAACACTATTCGAACTCATAAAAATCGTTATAGTATCTCAAAAACCAAGTAAAACAAAAAAATTTACCTCATAAGTTTTTCGACTTAGTATTTATTACTTAAAAAAAACCCATGGTTTTCGTCTGTAGCTGCAGGCTGTAACTGTGTACATTCCAATAGTAAAAAATTATGAAAATAAAACTTAAATATCATAAAATTATAAAAAAATGGACAAAAATGTTGTCTGAAATGTCAATTGGATATTAACAATATTTCCATGAACTCAAGACTTATCCTCTAAGAATTATTTACAGCTAACATAAAATACCGACATTTACATTTCGTTACTTCCCAGAACAACAAAAAAAAAAAAACGAAAAAGGTAAATAAGTTCTGTCTATAATTTCATGTCTGTACCGGTGAGTGATTTTAAAATTGAATTTCCCTTCTTTGTTGTTGAACATTGAAATAATATTTTCATCTTTATTTTCTATTTTTTCCTTATTGATTTACAATTTGAAGCATAAATCCTCAAAATTTACCTTTTCTACTCTTCGTTCTTTTTTTTTTCAAAACCACAAGTTTCAAATTTCAATTTCTGCAAGGATATCCCCAGTCCATCAGTGTAAACTAATACTAACTATGTATCCAAAGAGTTGATATAAAACATACACATAAACTTGTTCCAAATACGACCATCAACCATGACCAACACCAATTCTTAACTCTATACAACCCGCATTCAGTATTTTATATGGAGTAGAAGGTAGTAGCCAGAAACTAGAACATCCAGAAATAGCTTGAGGGCAGGTTGCAAAACAGAAATACAATTTCCAGAATTATTATGTTCTCAAAGTGGTAGCTTGTCCAAGTTTTCGATCTCCCTTTTTTTTCTCTCTCTCTCTCTCTATCTGACTACCATCCCCGCCCCCCGCCCCGCTCTCTCTCTCTCCCTCTCTTCGATGAATGGATTGCGTTGGAATATAAAAATGAAAATACAGTATTTTCTGCAATAACTTCTTTGAATATACAAATTTTGTAAATAAAAAAAGAAACGTTCGTTACATTTTACATGCATAAGAGTTGAGTTAAGCAACTGACTGTATACTCTGAGCTTGAGAGTTGAGATGTAACTTTGCAAAATGTTATGCTTTTGAATGTCTTACAGAGGTTTCTTATTTTTTTGTTTTTTTTACTTATTTTGTGGTCGGTCCATTTTCAAGAAGAAATGATGGTTGTTGGGGCAAAAACTTTCGACTCCTTAGTGGCAAGTTGTAAGTGTTTTCATATTTATTTTTTGTTGTAGCAACTTTGGTTTAACCAGTTTCTAGACTGGTCCAACTTTAAGCCTTTGGGTTATCTCTACGAAGAGAATGGACTTAATTTGTGGCTTGAACTTTTCTTTGTTGGTACCACATTGAAAATTCTAATTTTTACTCTGAGTTAAATGTCCAGAGTGTGGAGTGATATAAGCTTGAGTACACCCTCAGGATGTTGGTGAAATTGGTTACCTACCTTACCGGATAGCTAATGCATAAAACAATCTCAGTTTCGTTTGTTTCGTGGTAATTTGTATAAATTGATGCAGTTTTTTGTTTTTTTTTTTCTTTTCATATCTGATGAAATATGAAATTCTGCTGAAATCCTTTTTGTGGAAATTACTTGTCCATTAAATTTGTTTTGCTTAGGGAGGATGAAAATCTTATCTTTTGTTGTATGCCAATGCCACCACCATGTTTGACCACCACACAACCATTTGTTATAACTCCTAAACCACTGTTTATAGATTTAACAATAGATTTATTCTTCTCTCCATTTTTCTATTGTTAATTCATAAAACATTTCTGCTAATTATACTCAGTGCAGTACCCAACCTACATTTGTTGGCTGTTATTCCAGCAAGTAAATAATAACACTTATGTCAAATTAATGCATCCTTAATTCAATCTTTTCTACCATTTTTTTTTTGTGTGTTTTGTTGAGCTTTTAAGTTTTTACTTTTGAAAAAAAAAAAAATTGAAAAATCAACAACAAATAAACAAAAGATTAAAATCATCATTGTTTACATGAGTGCACTTTAGTTTATTGTTCCCCAGAGTATATTATAGTAACTCGAATTTCCACAAACTGGACAATGATTACAAGGGCTGCTGCTGCTATAAAATGGTAGATGGAAAGGATATGAGAGAAAACAATAGAAATTATTATTATGATGATGATGATTGTTTGCATAATCACTCTCTCTCTCTCTCTCGGCCTCTCGGTGTAGTATTTTTGTTCTGGGCAATTTCAATTTCAATCTCACTGACAAGCTTAATGGATAAACCATCAAACTGATTTATGCAAAATGTGTGCAAAACTATGTTTTGAAAAGTTTTGATTTTAAGTAAAACGTTTTTTTGTTATTTAATTTTAATATAGAATATTATGGTTAGCCCTCTGGTGGATTGAAAATGAAAATCATTCATAAATTCAATTAAGGATAAATGAAATTTGTGTCAATTTTGCTTTTGTTGCATAGTAAAATTTAACGTTTTTGATATTTTGATTATTATTTACCAGCACTAGAATGGATAAGATTACCCTTAATGTGTTAGCCACTGCGAGTATAGGGTAAAAAAGGTAGGAATACTGTACATGTTTTGAGTATCAAAATCGGAAGGAAAAATTAGTACAGTTAAAGCACTTGGCATTATTGTAGAGCGACTAAAAACAATAACTTTGGATAAGGCATAACTTGGATGAGGCATGATCAAACGATTACGACTTTTGGCTATTGTACCTGGACAAAGATTGGTTTCTGGAATGTATGACCCCAAAACGTCAGATTCCTCCAACTTGAACGACTGTTAAAGCTAAACAAGTGCGACATCTATGGATTAAGGGAAGTTCGATGGTTGGGCTCACCCAAACCGTAACGCTGTGCAACTCTATTCCGGAAAAGAGCCTGGAAGTGTCCGGGAATTAGGTGTTGGACTGCTACTTACCAAAACTGCGCACAATAGCCTGATCTCATGGGAGCCACTAGGATACTGGATACTAAAGACAAGGTTTCGGACTAGAATACGTCGCGTCACCATCATACAGTGTTACGCTCCAAGAAATACCTCACTTCCTAAAGTAAAGTACGCTTTTTGTAACCAGCTGAGTGCTGCTTACAAAAATACACCTCGCGGAGACATCATAATGGTCATGGGAGTTCTGAATGCCAAAGTTGGCAATAACAACGAATGACTGAGGCATGTCATGGGAAAACATGGCGTTGTCGATTGCAACGACAACGGCGAACGTTTCGCGGATTTCTGCAATGTCAATCGTCTTGTAATTGGTGGCACCATGTTTGAACACAAGACGTGCCACAAAATAAGCTGGGTGTCCAACGGTAGGCAGGCAACCTCCAACCAAATTGATCACTTCGCGATCAGCCGACGTTTTAAAAGTAGTCTCCTGGACGTCAGGAACAGAAGAGGGGCAGACATGGGATTGGCCCGGGACCACCATCTGATGGTAGCTCTCGTTAGACTACGCAGAGCTGCAGTTGGGAGATCCCAAGCAAACACTCGAATGTCCAAGTTTAATACCGACAGACTAAAGGACCCCGTAGTTCGCCAACAACTAGGGGACCATCTTTCCCAAGGATTGAGAACAATCAGCAGCAGTGAACCTACCTCCATTGAAGACCAATGGTGTGCTGTGAAAAATGTGTTCATAACCGGTGGTGAAAGAATAGTCGGTCGGGCACAAGGAAGAAATAGTGCTTGGCTATCCGCAGAAACCTGGGAAAAGCTCGACGAAAGAAAACAACTGCGAGCTCGCGTCGCAGCTACTCAAGCAGAAGAGAGAAACGAGCTAGAGTCTACATATCGCATGAAGATGAGAGGTGTTTACCGTAGCGTGAGACGTGACAAGCGTAACTACATCAACGCATTAGCTGAAGAAGCAGAAGAGGCCGCAAATCGGTGTGACAGAAGAACTGTTTATAGAATCACTAAGGGACTCACTGCTATACAAAGCTTAAAACAACACCTGGTGAAAGTTGTAGATGGTTCCCTGCTCCATTTGGATAAGGACCAGCTCAGAATGTTGCGAAAAACTTAATGTCTCAAAAACTCGCTTTCACGGAACCCCAAAAATGCCGTAGGTAGTGTAAATATAGGGATTCTGGGACCTAAAGTTTCTTCTTATTTTTATTTTCAGAACATTGAGTTCCACCCAAAATTTTATTTCTATATATAATTTTTCGGGTTTCTAAGATTTTTAGAATTTCGAATTTAATGTAATAAAATTTTCGGAATTTTAGGGGAATAATAAGAATTTGTTGGGAATAATAAGATTTCGGGTATTTTTTTCTCTGATTTTTAGATGAATATCCTGGGTTTTGGGTTTTGTGGAATGTTGGGCTTTTCAAATTTCGGTTCTCGGGATTCTGATATTTACCCAAATTTCAAATTTTTATATTTCAATTTTCAGTATTTCGGGTTTTCAGAATTTAGGGTTTTTCGATTTTGACCTTTCAGAGTGTTTTGATTTTTGGGATTCTGTAGCTTTGTGATATTTGGGTGTCGGTATTTGGGGATTTATGTATTCTGGATTCATATCTTGGTTATTTTAGATGACTTATCAAATTCGGGTTAAGTCTGTTCTATCGGAAATGTAAAACTACAAATTGAATCCATAAGTTTTCTGTTTTAAGACAATCGCATCGATTTTGAAAGGAATAATATTTTTCGCTACGAAATTCATACTTCCTTTGAAAATAACAGTTAACTCTAAGAATACCTCAGAGGGTCAGAGGCATGCAATTGTAGTCTGTGAACTATACAACAAAACTCTACTCTGGTAAATAAAAATAAATAAAAAAAAAAAAAATCGAACATCCTCTTGCTTTCGCACAAAGTCTTTTAACTCAACATACCTTTTCACTCTATACTACAGCTGTTGTTTTGAAAGTATGATGCAAAATTTTCAAGTGAGTTCTGGCTTTGTTTTTCGGAGAACATGATGTTGTTGGGGTAAAAGTTTATAAATCATGTTAGTAAACGGTTGTGCGTGGAAACGGACATAGTCAAGGGTGCTTGAAACAAGCTCTCCTTTCTGCCAAACATCATCCACGACTATACTATATATCCAAAACTGTTCCTTGTGAGTATAACACTCTGCATATGGGCAGCCCAGTTGAGGCACTATTCAATTTGGAACAAACTATATACAAAGCACATCATCATCATCATCATCATCATCATCGTCAGTAGTGAATATAAAACGAACATATTTTCAGGTCTGTCAAACAGAAGTCAATGAATTAATGGAGTGAGTCAATTTCCAAAGACCACATCAGCTTTGGCCATAAACAAAACCGAGTAGAAATACTCTTATGCATCCCAGCATCATGCAGGGAGGTTAAAGAGGACTTTGACGTTAGGTTTATATCGCACAACATTTACTCTTCTGTGGTAAAAATCTCCCTTATAGTTGATGAAGCTGAACTTTCATGAATGAGTTATTCAAGTGTTTTTTGAATGAGGTATAAATAAACTTGTTATAGAAACACGGAATATTTTAAACTTTTTTGTTTTACAAAAGAGGGCCTGGCATGTACATATAGTTTTGAATTGTCTGCTAAAATGTAATGGCTTTATGATAACCACTTATATTTCCAAATAGGACATTTTTAATAAAGAAAAATCAACAATTCTTCCACAGAGTAATTTTTACTCTGAGATTTTTTTTTTGCTATTCCAAACATCCAAATTTATTTCAATAAAACTGAAATAAAGATTCGGTTTTCCTGTTGCCATTTCAATGTTAACAAACAGTTATCGACACTGAATATCCCACAAGGCTATTAAGCGAATTAAAAAAAATAAAACTTTTCTTATCCTTTTCTCTGTGCGGCATTTTCCCCCAAAAAAAAGTACCCATTAAATTTGTATCCTTTTTAAAAAATTTCCTTGACTTAACCAGAAAATTTCTTGGCTTCTCTTTGATGAAAGTAAGCTTACAATGAATAACCAAAAAAAAAACTAAGGATGCAAAAAATTCCACCTTCCTCAATTTTCTTGCCTCAAGGCTCGCCACAGAAGAAGCTAACAAAAAACTCAATCCCTTTTCACCATTGAAAAGAGGACCCCCTGAAGGTACAACTATACACAAACACAAAGACCATTACAATGAAAGTATTGTATAAATAAGAAATAACGTGACCTGCATCAAAATCATGAAATTTAATCGAGAGAATTTCCATTTTACATTCTATTTCCAATAAACCAACTCACCAATAGCCCTTTAAGGGGTTTCTCTTTGAATATTAATTTTATTTCAGCATTTCAGCATCCAGAAGAGTGAAATAACTTTTGTGGGCGAGAATTTTTTTTTTTTTTATTATTATTTTTTTAGTTTTGGGTTTAGCCATTTTTTTTTTTTTGTTAAATTATATTTTGACCTTTTCATTTGATTATTGGTTCAAAATATTGAAAGATTAAATTTTATCTATAATAAATGTGTGCGGTTTTGCCCACACACACAAAAGTTTATATTCGTTAGCGAATTGTAATTGATTCTGAAGTTTTTGATTGTCTTTTTTTTTTTTTTTAATAATTAAATACATCAATCAGGAATTTGTTAATAGACATTTTTTTATCAATGTGCGTTGGTAGAAAATAGAATGTAATTGGCATTTTGAAATTATATTTGTGACGAGCTGCTATTATTAAAAATCAAACTTTAAGTTTCAGGATATACTAAGGAATGATGATTTACGTCAATGTTCTCGGGACATTGGAAATTTAACAAAATTTTAACAATTTTTGAAATGGGAAATTGCAATTTTCCCATAGCTAAAATATCCTGATAATTCTTCTTGAAATGAGGGTAAGTTTATGTCCATCAGTTTAGCAGAGCAAGTGGGCAGAACATGGTTTTTTTGATTGCATCTTTAAGTGCTAATTATGTGCCAAATATTTAATTTAAGTGTTCCAGTGATTTTGGTGAAAATTAATGTTCTGCTTACTTGATTTAAAGTTAGCAGAGCAATTACCGAAAATATAAACATTTTATTAAAAATTGAAGTTGGTCTTATTATTTGGTGTTAGTTGAGTGCTCTACGAATCAAAAAAAAATATTCGTTCCAATCGAGATATTCAAAAACAAAAAAAAAAAAACAATCTCGAAAATTACAATTTTAAAAAGTCATCTGTACCAAATTTGATGCAAATCCGTCAACCCGTTTAGGTTGTGGCTCTCTGTACAGATGGACGCACAGACGAACAGACGAACAGACGAACAGACGCACAGACCGACGGACAGCATGACGAAAACCACTTCTTCATCATCGGTATATTGGTTTTGATTAAAACCTCGATTTTTTTTTGACACGAAACCAACAGTTAATTAAACAAACAATTGAATCCTTAATTGCTTTAATACTTTCTAGGGCCATTTTATCGTCAAGGTTGAACAGCTACATAAACTACAAAACGACTAACGGGTTGGAAATTAATTCATAGAGACCAAATTATTAAAATAAAATGTTTATAAAAAAAGTACGTATACGCCATGGTGTACACATTCCATTATACAGTAACTTGTCTTTATATTGTTTTTATTATTTTTTGTACTCTTAACCTTTCGCAATTCCAAGCTCAGAGAATAAAGGAACATTAGAAAATAAAACAAAAAATTGTCATAAAATAAATAGAAATGAATATTGAAAGAAAAATTATTGTTGATTTTTGCATTTCTAAGTAAAATGTCTTGGACCTTCGTTCTTGTAATGAAGAGGCTTTGTTCTATCTTTGGAATAAAAAAATAACTTGCTGTTATAATTATTTCCAAATTATATTTTGTTTGAGTGCATCTTGCAGGTAGAATGCCGCATGTGCTACGTCTTGGTTCCACGTTCTTGCAAATAAATTGAAATTTAAATTTTTGCATTTTTTGAGTGAGTCTTGCAGGCAGGCGGCCTTATCAGAAGGAAAAGTTTTATGTTTAGTTTAATATTTTTTTTTTTGTGTGACAATTAAGTAAAAAATCGTTTTTGTTTTGTATTATTCTTTGAATGCAATTTGCAGGCAAAAGCTCTTCAACCTCCATATTCGGATATGCACATCTGAAGCACTTACCTCTTTTATTTAAAACGTTGATGAAGCATAACTGAAGCCTCAGCTATAGCATGGAAGAACTCGATATAGATTATAGAAAGTAAAAATCTATTTTAAGGTACCACTGATTTAATCACTCACCCTAAAGTTGAGTCTATAAATTAATACTCACTCGAACATTGAATATTTGACCAAAATTTCAAAATCATTTGTGTATATCCACTTAAGATTTGTGAATGTTGTAATTTTCAGAATTCACAAACGATTTGACATACACAAATAATAGCCATAAGTCATTTTTGTACCTCATCAGACGTTTTGTGTTTGAACACAAATTCGATTTCAAAAGTTTATAAACAAATGATACACAAATCGTTAATGTCTATAATCAAATTTGTGCTTCAATCAGTTTCTGTATTTTAATTACTAAAATACACAAATATTTGCACAAAAATTTGTGCTTACACAAATTGTCTGATGCTATCTTAATTCTGACAAAAAACAAATTTGTGTGCCAATCCGTATACTTCTCCTTAACACTACGTGTATGGATAGCTAAAATTATAAGAGTGTTTTTTTTATTTAAACGGGTTAACCACATTTTCAGTTTTGAGAACTCTTAATTTTTACTTGCGATATGGGTACCATATATCAAGTTATGCATTCGTACAAAAAAAAAAGTTGAGATAACAATCAAACATGACATTACGATGATAGAGAATGAGAAAAAAGTGGGTCCGACAATTCTGTCTGTCTGTCTGTCTGTCTGTATGTATCAGAGACCACAGCCTAAACGGATGGGTCGATTTACTTCAAACTTGGTATGTGGCGTTTTTTGGAGAATATCCCCAGACGTTTTTTTGAATTTTTTTTTTGGACCCCAAATAACGGTACCTGTCATATACCGGTTTTAGAAAAACTCATTTTTCTTTAAACGGTGCTTACGATTTTGATTTAAAAAATCATGGTCAGTTTTTTAGATAAGGTCTATCTTTGAATGGAAACCATTTTTTTTTTAAACAGTCATTAACGGTACATGCCATAGAACCGTTTTTTTCATTCTGATTTGCTCCTTCATGACTCAATCAATTTCAACAATTGTTTTTACATGAATGCTTTTAAGTTGCCGTAATAATATTTAGTAAAAAAAATTTCGAAAATTATTTTTTTGGATTTTTAAAAAAAATTTGAAATTTTTTTTTTGAAAAATCATTATTTTGAAAACTACTCAATATTTTTTTTCAAAATTTAGTTTTTAGATGTTGATAAATAGTATAATAAAAATGACGTACCAATTTTTTTTTATAAAAGTCCTTGCAAAATTTTATATAGAAAAAATAGTTTTTTAAAAACACGGCTCTAACGATTTTCGAATTTTTTTTTTCTAAAAATCATTGTAGAAGAAATCAGATTTCATACTTGGTTTTGAGTTATAATTCATTAAAAAAGCTGTTTTAGTCATTTGAAAATCGAATTTTATGCTTTTTTCATTTTTTTTCTAAAACTGCATTTACAAATTTTTAATTAAAAAGGCTTAGCATAAATAGTAACTTTATCTACAAGAGCAAGTACGTGCGATCCAGTCATGCATTTTATTTTCTTTAAATTTTGTTGATCACCGACAGATTCACATTTTTTGCATGACATGTTTGATTGTTATCTCGAGTTCATTTTCATAAGAAATTGTAAACTTGCTCCTTTGTCCTTACCCAAATCAAGACCCCTTGATAAAACAATATTCTTACTAAAATCAAGTTTTACCTTCAGAGATTAATCCAAAAGAAAGATAGGTTAGGTATAGTTTTGGTAAATCTGGCCATAATATCTCAATACATGTGGTTTACCTCTGTGCAAACAAGTCTTCTAGGTACTTATCTGCTTTACCAAGGCTTTATGACTCTTCAAGTTACTACATACAACCGAAAAGAGAAAAAAAAAAAAATTACAAATAAATAATATTTATGAATGCTTATGCAGAGATAACTGGTGTATCTGGTCAGGAAGGCATAACAAATCATGCCTGAAACAATGCTCCAGATAACATGATTACCTTTCGTTAGAATTATTAAATTCCACAGAGTATTTTGGCACTCAAAATAATATCTCACAGGGGTATAAGGCATATCTATCTGTGCATGTTTTCTATACTGATGCCGATACTTACAACACAGCACAGTAGGTAGATTGGCTATAAGTAAAAGTCATTATCTTTGCTTTGTATGATGTATGTTTTGTGTAGGCATGGCTCGGATAGTGTCTTACAATCCATTTATGTCTTACATTCTCTCTCTCGGAATAAGATATATCTGAGAGATCCTTGGAAGAAATACAAAAGACAAGAATATACTCTTTTTATACTACACATCCTTCCATACAACTTGTAATCTATAACCCTAATTCAAATGGTTTTCCAAAGATATAGGTTGGCTTTCGAGATTTATACTATATAATTGTCCTTAACCCAATGTTTGCGCATTATTTCAATTTCGGTTGTAAAATGATTTTCAAATTGCCGGACATATAAAGTTTTGTGTGATTATACGAGTGTATAGACTATAGAGCCTCTCGAAACAATGTGTAAGTAAGTTTTAATGCTTTTTGTTTTGTTGTAAGCAACCATCTCCACCCCCCCCCCCCACCGCCCTAGAGACAATTATTTGATTTGATACATAAGCTTCAATGCACTAAGGGCCAGCAAATTTTATTATTCATCAGGGCAAGAGATAGATACGTTCCTACAATGCACTCAAATGCAACTTATTGGATTTCAAATGCCTAAGTAAACTCAAATACCTACAACTAAAATATTTACCGTATTTTATATTAACTTTTCAAAGGATTTGCAGCTTTGGCAGATTACAAACGCACTAATTGTGGTTTTTGGGCATAAAATTGGATACATTTCTGAAATTGCATTGAAATTGTTTATCTTTTAGTTAATTTTTTTTTTGTTTTCTGTTTTAATTGTTTTCATTTCAGGGACAAATGATTCCTTTCTTAATTGATTTTAGGACCTTCAAAGATGAATAAATTAATGTTGTGGCATGACTTTCTCATAAAGAATCAAGGTTTAGTGACTTACTCTATCATTTCTTGCGTACGTGATATCGGTCATAAGACATAGGTCGACATTAAAGCTCCCCGTGCCTTGTAGCACTCTTTTTTAAAGTCTCGTAGACCTAAAGAAGTTGCTAGTTATACCAACTGAGAGCCACCTTGTTCGCTTCCATTCTGTTTACAAGTTCCGATCATGATTTTCTCAGGACCTTTTCGTCTTATCAGTCATTCCACTTTTGTGGCATCATGTCTTCACAAGATAAGCAGTATCACTTTGCAAGTTTCCACTGATAGGTCACTAGGCAACTCAAGCAAATTGAGTCAGTTCTGAATAGAATCAGAAAACTATCAGGTTAAACGCAACAGCTTCCTTCCATGAGAATGTAGTGTTTAAGTGTTTGAGCGATTAACAAAAGTCTATTAATCTTGAAAATAAGACCCAATCTAGCTTTCAAAATACCACCAATTTACCCGACAAATGTTAAAAATATATTTTTACCGTGCTTACCTGAACCGGGGCCTACCTTCACCGGGGCCCACCTGCACCGGGGCCTACCCACAATACAGGGACTGAAGAAAAAGCTTCAGCCAGCGCCCCTGGGCAGTATGCAGGTACAATCCTAGTGCAATTTTATGGACATATTAGTTAAGGGATGTCCATCCACACCCATGGCTGAGGAGGGAGGTCTTTCTAACAACAACTTGTGCCTTAAGGGTGTAAACTGATCCCTCAATGCACCGTTTGTAAGGTTGGATCCACCGCCACCACGATACTTTCACAAGGAGGCCAGACCGGGGCTCCTGTCACCCGTGGTTGAAACTTTAGCATCATATCAAGTTTCGCAACCTTCAATTGAAACCCTCATATTTCGGTTGTTTAAAGATAATTTCATGCAAATGTTGACCGCGGCTGCATCTCAGGTAGCCCATCCGCTGAGTCCAATTTTGGCATACTCTTTCACACATTTCGGCCGGTATCTCACGAATGAATGCATGGATGTTGGCTTCCAGTGCGTCAATCGAAGCGGGCTTGTCCCTATAGACATTAGCTTTGACATACCCCCACAAAAAATAATCTAATGGTGTCAAATCGCACGATCTAGGCGGCCAATTGACCGGCCCGAAACGTGAAATTAACTGTTCACCAAACTCGCCTCGCATTTGCGCCATTGTTTCGCGTGCTGTGTGGCATGTGGCACCGTCTTGTTGAAACCACATATCATGCAAGTCAAGAACTTCCATTTCGGGCAAAAAAAAGTTTGTTATCATCGCTCGGTAGCGTTCACCATTGACAGTAACGCTGCGATTCGCATCATCTTTGAAGAAATATGGCCCAATAATGCCGCCGGCCCATAAACCGCACCAAACAGTGGCTTTTTCGGGATGCATTGGTAGCTGTTGCAATGCTCCTGGCTGATTTTCACTCCAAATGCGGCAATTTTGCTTATTTACTTACCCATTCAACCAAAAATGAGCCTCATCGCTGAACACAATTTTTCGATAAAAGCGGATCCTCGGCCAGCTTTTCAAGAGCCCATTCACCAAAAATTCGGCGTTGTGGTAGGTCGGCTGGCTTTAGTTCTTGCACCAGCTGTATCTTAAAAGGCTTTACGCCCAAATCCTTCCCTTTCCACGTAGTGCTGTAACAAAGGCCTAACTGCTGGGAACGGCGCCGAATCGATATTTCGCGGTCTTCTGTCACACTAGCTGATACGGCCGCAATATTTTCTTCACTACGCACAGTACGTAAACGTGTTGGTGGTTTAATGTCCAAAAAAGAAAATTTGGTGCGAAATTTGGTCACAGTCTTCCGAATAGACTGCTCAGAAGGTCGAGAATGCCGACCATAAAATGGAAGCAGCGCGCGATGAACATTTCGAACCGAGCACGAATTTTGATAGTAAAATTCAATAATTTGCAAGCGCTGTTCATTTGTAAGACGATCCATGGTTAAATTGCAAACCAAACTGAAGCTGTTTGACAGTGACACAAGGTACTAAACACACGTCAGCTGTCAAAACCAGTGTTGCCAAAACCAAACCAGCTAAAAAATCACCCGTTACATATTTTGACATTAGTTTTTTGTTAATAACTTCTTAAATACATTTGTTAGAAAAAATAATTTTTATGGGTTTGTAGTTGTGTAATAATTTGTTCATTCATTTTATTTCTTCACATTACCCCAATGTCAGGATGATTCCTAATACCAGATTAAAGCCAACATTCAATCAATAATTTCGCCATTCTTCAATAACAGCCCCACATAGACAATATTAGCCGTCTCCAACCATACCCAGTAAGCAAGAAGCAAGTGCGCACAACCTCCACTATCAGGAATAAGCTCTAAACAGTGAATCTTCTTTCCCATTTAGCCCCGCAAGATCCACTAGGCCTGAAAACAAAATGAAGGTTACATAGGCTGGGAATCGAACCCAGAAACCTCCGCTAGGATGTGATAGTCCATATAGTTAAGGGGTTCTACAGAAACTTCTTTCGAACTTAAAAAAAAATTCCCAGTGACCGATATTCCTTATAAAAATTAATTTAGTCTTAAAAGTAGGTATACCCCAGATTATTCCATACATTGAAGTTTAAATGGTATAAACCTTTTTTTTTATTTAATAAAGGTATAATTTCTTTGCCAAATATGTACCTTTATAATTTTACCTTTACACCATTTTCTTTTTTTTTTTTGTGGAAATCCTCTAACGTCAAATAACAGATTTCCAGGCAAAAGATTCTTATTATACGTACATAACTGTACTTTGCGCCTTCATTTTCATAATTTTATATTACTCTCTATCAGCAAAGAAGGTAAGGTACCCACTTTTCTCGCCGAGTAAAGTGAAATAAATTTGTAAATGAAAAACGAAAAAAATCCTGTTTGTTGTCTTCTCACCAACCGATGCGATGCGACGCGACGACGATGACTGGCAACAATGACACGGACACCCCCCCCCCCCCCAAAACTTAGAACTCATCTCTTCTGTTACCGTTGTATGAATGAATACATATACATACCAACAACAACAAAAAAAAAAGGTTTTCTTTAGCGAAAAATAAAGTTTTGACTTTTTACCGCTAAGCAATTAGCATTACAAAGGCTCAGGGGGATCCTTTGGTTTACCTTTTTTTTTTATTCCAGCGCGTTGGCGTTGGTTGAAGTGGGTGTTAGCACTACGCTACTCTCTCCAAAAAAATGCTTAAAATTTAGGTAGTTTATTTTTTTGTTTCTTTTGTAAAAAAAAATAAGAAAATGAAAAATAAAAAAAAACAAAATTAAATTATAGAGTTGTTTTGCGACTATGACGATGCTATGACTACGAAAAGAAGAAAGCGGAGGTGTCCTTCTGCAATTTCATATTCCAGTGTTGGATTATCATTTAACTTATTGTCACCAGAGCCTTAAACTGGGCCTGCAATTACAATTCATTGTAAATTCGGGCATCAATCAGTAAGCTTCTCCCTCCAGGCTTTTCAGTTACTCACGCCAAGTTGGTTAACGTCCTGCCCTTTTCAATTTTATGTACGACACTCACGGTTTGCTTTCACTGCACCTGCCCTTTCTCCGGAATGAGGTCAAAAACTTTCCGAACTGAAACGCACGCACGCTTTATATGACCCACCTATCTCATTGTTAGGACCTTTGATCGCTCACCTAGGTTGTTAATCTTGTACAGTCCGTACAACTCTATGTTGTTAACTTTCTTCTCAACTCACCATTTATCAGACGGTACTAAAAATCAAGAGGAGAAATTGTTACCAGAATTAAGGTCACGCTACAATCTGTTGTGGATTTTTACAAGTCAATGCAACCAGCAGTTGGAGACTGCACGGACAGATCACAGAGTCTTTTGAAGATAGCAGCCCAAGAACCACTCAACACACTGAAGTTTCTGAAGACTTTTCTGCTGCAATTATTTTGAATAGGCAACAATGTTTACGGCAACATGTCAAGACGGCACGTGACGGCTTTATAAAGGAG
Organism: Meliscaeva auricollis; assembly: GCA_948107695.1. NCBI lineage: Eukaryota > Metazoa > Arthropoda > Insecta > Diptera > Syrphidae > Meliscaeva > Meliscaeva auricollis. The sequence goes on along the minus strand of OX403619.1, from coordinate 45,585,635 downwards.
GTTGGTGAAAACAGTTAACCAACCTGTCATCAATCAAACCGTTCCATTAAACCCTCTTATCTAAATTACCAGTGACTCCGGTAGAGCCAACAGTCTTTTGCAACCGCACTCTTCAGTGATCACAATTCTTTTCTACTTTGGCAGAACCCAACAAATAATTTACAGAGGTCACAAGAGTGAAGGTATCAACGTTGTAGTTGCCTTTGAAATTGGGCTTCAATCAACAAGTTTCTACGTTAAGGTCCACTTCTACCAGCATGCGTACCCTGAGTCACAGTTTTCTTCTACTGTACTGACCTGACCTTTCGGGAAGGAGTCGAAAACGTTCCCTGCACTCCAAACTTCCACAGTCCCATGATTTTGTCACGTCAGTCACTTGTCTGGGTTGGAATATGCTTCGGACTGCATTTAAGGTTCCGAAGAGGTTATGATGTTGGAAATAATTAATTTCTGAAGAAGATTGAAAGCAGTCCACTAATTGTTAGGACAAGTACCTTCCGGTCCCAGAGACTGTGTGAAGAAATCAGCTGTAAGAGTTCACTGTTTCTTGCTTTGGTGTCTTTGTATATCTCCTCTTTGAGGGTGTATGAGGGGGCAAAATTCAGCCTTGATGTGGATCTTCGCGTCAGTCGTGAGACTCTCGTTCAAGCAGTTGAAGCTCAAGACTTGTTGCTTAGATATGCCTTCAAGCACAACCGTAATATTTATCACTGTTATAACCAACTTTTACCATCGTATTTCATTGAAAGAATGTGCTAAGACCATCCGCTAGTTGTTAACTGGTAATTGTCTACTTGTTTGCAGGGTTATCATTTTAAGTTAATCCGTCTGTGGGTACCTCATCAGACTTTTCTTATCAAGAATCGTTCATACCAGAAAGTTAAATATCTCGATTGCAGAAGTCCCCAACCTGGAAGAAGTATTTCTTTAAAAACTCCAAAAGCAGGCCGTCAGCGCTAGCCATATGCTAATGGCCTTAGCTCTGAATACGTCAAGGTCTTTGATTCAAGGAGAAGTTCGTAGTGAAATAGGCATTCCTCCCCTTTTCCTATTGACGTAGGTACTCGAAATTATTGATTCTATTCTACAATCAATAATTTCTGGAGGCCTCAAGTGGCAAAGTCCATCCCTGAACTTTTACCCTTGAAAAACAAAATGGTTCCCTTCCTCTCGCTATTTTACCTGTTTCATAAAAAATTCACGAAAAACTTGAAAATTCGTTAATTTACACACTCGCTGCGCACTTAAGGGAAAATGTTTAGGTACTTGAGTTTGAATTGCGATTACCACGGACGAAATAAATTTTCAAACTTAGGATATACATTTTTTTAAAGTTATAATTGTTATACCTTTATTTTTGGGAATTCTGTTTTTCTTTATTATTTATTTTGTTGTTGCTTGGATATTCTCTGAACAATGAAATTATTTACGTTTGGGGATGAAAACAAAGAAAAAAAAATTATAATTATATTCATTTTGGGCTCAGGAACTTCTTTTGAAACATGAATGTATACATTTCCTGCTTCAAAGTTACCTACTCATATTAATTATAAGGAAGCGTGCACACTCTTAATGTTTTTTTTTTTAAGTGCTTTACTAATTATACAAGCTTTTCAAAATAACACTTGATTATCTTCTTTAGCTAAAAAAATATAATTATCTTATTAATAAATCCGTCAAATAATTGGAAAAAATTCTGCAACAAGTTGCCTAGTGGTTTTTATAGAAAAATAAAACTTCAATTCGTTTTCAGAATTTTTTTATGAAAATAAACTTGAAAAACAAAAAAAAATGCACGACTGTATCGCACGTGCTTACGGCCTCAACCAACATGCTTCTACCAACCAGCTGTTGCAAACGAAGTTGGCTGAGGTTTGGTAACCGCTAACCTTAATTTGTTTAGTTCGGGTAGACGGAATTGTTGGTTATTATCGATTCTTCGTCAAATGGATTACCTAACAGCCAACAGGCAATCTTCGCCGTTTAGCAGTCTAGAAAAATGATTCTTCGAAATCTCCAGTACTGACAGTCAGTACTGAGGATTTGGAAGAATCATTTTTCTAGACTGCTAAACTGACAGTCAGTACTGAGGATTTGGAAGAATCATTTTTCTAGACTGCTAAACTGCGAAGATTGCCTGTTGGCTGTTAGGTATTCCATTTGACTACCCTTTTCCCCCATCATTTCTGCAGGCTTCCGTTCTGGCCATGTAGCCTCGGATAAATCTTTTACCCTTTAGAGGAATTTTCGAACATTCCCCCTTGCGGTACAGTCTTTAATAGATTCTGCTGGCCGCTTCTACGTAGTATTGTCTCTATTTCTTACCCAGAAGCCATCGTTCCTCTCTTCTGTTGCCCATAGAGTTCTCGGTCTCTCGTTTTCGGCTGCGTGCGCCAACCGGCATTCTTCGTCGAACTAGGATTTTTTTCTGTTGTCGCCTAGTGATAACCAGCCCATAAGTGGCGGCACTTCTAATGATTTGTTGATAATGTCTTCACTGGTCGTCTGGTTTTGCTGCTAGTAGTTGGCTGGCCAAGAGATTAAGAGAAACGCACTTTAAAAAAAATTTTTGGTAGTCTCTTGTGGTATTTGTTTCCCGACATCAAATCTTTTACAAGATCTCCTCGACGTTGTGGCATCATACGTATTCGAGACACTTACAAGTAGTGGTCCGAGTAAATGTTTGCTCCCTGGAACGTTTGGAAGATACTGGAAGAATGCTTCCATGCGTCAATTGCTTTGGAATCAAATTGGTGTATGGATTTTGTTCTTATTAGCCAAGTGCCCTTGTGTATACTGATACTGAGGTGTGGGAAATTGCTTCACTGAAATTTCACCCTTCCGTAAAGTCTACCATCATGAGTACTTTATTGGACATTTATCATGCAAGCTGTGTGTTCCAGGTTGTCCGAATTATAGACGCCCTCCCTACCAAATCTGGCTTATTGAAGTCGCCAAGAACTATTTGGATATCGTACTTTAGGCATTTATCGTACGTGCGCTTGAGGAGGTTGTAGAATGCGTTATTGATTGGACCATCATTCTCTTTATAAGAAGCGTGAACATGGATGACGTGACGCGTCGTTCTCAAATTTAGGCTTTGATATGGATTGTGACTAGGCCCTCGCTTAGTGCGTGGGCCCTGATCACTAAACTGCTACCAAATGTTACACGATTTCATCCTCCGTATGCCCTCTCCATTAAATCGCACCTCTGTTACGTCAGCCCTTATAGCCTATCTAGATTCTCCACTTGGGGGGCCAGACTCTTAGTTAGCTCCAAGAGTGAAGAGCAGTCATGTGCTTCAAATATGTCGTATTAGCCCGTATAAGGGGTTCACTAATTAGTTGAGCCTCACTGGAACTGTAGATACCATCGTTGATTCCATCCGGGGAATTCCACAGCATCTGCTTTGTTGAAAGGAGAAAGTCCCTCAGTGGTCACCAGTCCTCCCCCTTCTCTTAAGGAAGAAATATACAACAAAAATTGAAACCGTTCCTTATAGTCTTGATCTCATTAAAAAAAATATGTGGTCGTTGCCAAAGTTTCCATTAAAAGACTTAACGTTTCATTAAAATTGTTCAGATGCAGCTTTTATCCAAAAAGGATACCATAATAATAACCTCAAAGAACTTTCACGTCCGCATTTTTATGTTTTCATTCTTTTCGTCTCTACGCTTCACAGGATGATACGACGAAACACGACACGGTAACATGTACACGTAACGTACAATTACCCATCATACTATCTTTGGATCCCTCAAACAATACAAAACAATCCACGTACTTCCTGATTGTCCTGAAAAAAAAAACGAAAAAAATGGAAAAACGTATAGCTGAAGAGAAGAGCATCATGGTCTGGTAGAAGGCAAACATCGCGAGATTTTTTTTTTTCTCTTTTATTTTGATTTTTCTGAAGTCGTTAAGGTATCATATCCTTGCATTGGTTGGTTGTATCATTTTTGTTTGAATTACTCATTGTACGAGTGGAATAAAGGAATACGCGCGGATACCTTTGGAATTGCTTTTATCCGGGGTAATGTTGAATTCGATTTTACAATGCAACTGTCTCTGTCTCTCTTTTTCTGTGTGATGCTTAAATCCCCAACAGGACATATAAAATAGCCATTTCCCACCTTAATGACACAATTAAATCCGGGATATTGGCACAACTACACTATCATTGTGCCTCATGGCAATGAGATTACCAACCATTTTGCTAAAGCACATCCTGTTCATGTGGATTGGATATACCTATGGAATGGATATAGAGATGCGAACGCGAAGATAGTGTTGTTGCACAGAATGTTTCGGATTTTCATTCAATATTGGGTTTCACAGTGTTTTGTTTTGTTTTTCGCAAAAGAGAGAAAATGGGTTATTGTGGGTATTTAACACTGCGGCTTGTGGTCACTGGATTAGAAAAAAAAAAACAAACAAAAACAACAACAACAACGAAACTTTATTTTTATTTTAGAAAACGAGAAATGATTTGGTGAGAAAGTAAATTTAGATCTTTCATTTCGATTATTTTGATGGGTTTGGGGTTTTTTTCAAAGCAAAGCTGATCAAATCTATATAAATTGGAAAATCTTTGTGGTTCGAAATACACCAACAAGTAGCCTATTGATCCAAGTTCTGTATGTTTTTTTCTTGTTGTAGAAAGTCACTCTAAGCTTTAAATAAAAACAAATTAAAGTGGAAGCTTCAAGCATCTTGTGAAACTGGCCCATTTTGAAAAGTACCAAATCCTCACAAATTTTAAGAAATAAAATTTATAAATTTCAAAACAAAATGCTGGTTTGCCTTCCATTTACACTTTTTTTCTAGCTCCACTACCATTCTCGAGGCCCATTTTCTACTCTTTCTCCTGAAACTTTGAAAGGCCTGAAATTTTAGTTGCTGACAACTTTTTCTGTTACCAATGCACTGGTGGAATAGTGAATAAGTTTTAGATTAATTCTCTTAATTAAATCTCATTTCTTCACAAGTTTGGCAGAGTATCGTTGTTACGAAAACTTAAAAATCCAGTAGCAAGCAGAAAAATGGCGTTTTGCTCTCCAAAATACTCTTAAGAAAACGGGTTTTTGGTTTTTTAACGCATAGGTATATTTATTGAAAGCTACTCGTATTGACAGCCAAATGAAGATAATTATGTAGAATAATCTGCTATGGATACCTTACCCAAAGTGAGAGATTGCCAGAACTTTTGCTGACCGTATTTCCCTCAATCTCTCGGAGAACCCACCAACAGCACCATCTATTGTTGAGCAGTGGAATCATTGCCAACTTCCCATTAAAAGAGCCACCTCTGATGTGAAGGGCTTGAGAAGACAACCAACGCCAAACACATATCTAGTTTGTTGAGGAGTGCCGCCAGGCTCAATATACAGCCATGGACGAGGCATATGAGTTGATGCTTCATGCTGGGACCAGGACTGGTGGGAGAGTATCCCACAAAATCTATGTGCATTAAAGAAGAGAGGAACACCAACAGCTTAGAAGGAAGAAAAGGGAACACAAAAACCAAGCGGTCGAATCTATCTATCAAAAGAACAAGACTATTAGTCCTAAATAGAGGTTTGTCGTGTTGAATATGGAAATGGGAAGATCCAAACTGAATAACGTGAAGACGGCCAACAATTCCGCAGTTATACAGAACATTTAATTTTTGCTTTCCGCTAATTTTGTCTCCCAGGATACCGAAATATCTGGTTCTTTCCAAAGCGTGTCGTTTCTAAATTTCTTCTGCCATAAAGTTCCAATTGATTTCGATCTTATTATGATTTTTCGGAGGGCACAAACTCGTTATTAACTTCATTTCTAGGCAAATTCAAGTCATCATAGAATTTTCCGAACTAAGATATCACTTTCGGTTCCAAATTTCGGTAACACTCGTACTTCCATAAAAAAATTTAAGTAAAAGTTGAAAGAATAAAAAACAATGATCAAAGGGCATGGTAGTGCTAGCAATTTTGGCACTACACCATTTAGAGGAACACACTTAGGACATTTTCGACACCCCCCCCCCCCCCCCCTCCCTCTAACTTTTATAAAAATAAGGCCAAACGTTTGTAATTTTAAATATTATTGTTAAATTATCCAAGAACACCCAGATTAGCAAATTTGATCCACTTTTTATAAATATTTTGTTTGTGGGTTCAAAAATTGCAAATCCGTAACTGGCCTGACTTATGGAGCACTTCCCGTCATCCCAGAAACTTTAAATTTTTTGCACAATGATAGACTTTGCGGTGCATATAAGGAAAAAACTCTTAAACCGATTTTCGTAAAAAAAAATATCTTGTTTGGTTTGGAAACAAACATTATTTTATTTAAATTTCGTATGCTTCCAATCTTGCAGTTCGGCAGCAGTCTTTCGTCAGTTTCTATTAATCTTTGAACAACAACAACAAATTGAAGGTACTACCACCAGCATGGCTAGAGTTATAGCTATTTCGACGGTAACAATCCTCAAATCAGACTCCTTTTTCCTCCAATTCTATTATGTTTGTGGTGCTTAGCTTTAAAGTTATTCATTTTAATAGAAAAATGGGTACAAATTTGACAAAGCTACATTTTTTTCCAATGGACGAAAGCCGAAAAAAAACCGTTTTTTGCCCTTTACTTCAGATTTTGGAGGGGTGTTACGGAATTTTTACATACCGTTTTGTAATCAGTGCAACAAGGGTATATTTTGTTTACTCTGTTTTTGTCACATACTTTATTTTTTTTTTTTTAACTTTTTTTCACTCAATCATCAACAAAAACCGATATCAAAACTGTGATTCTAATTTGAATAAATTTAATCTCCGAATATTTTATTTAAATCAGATAAACAAATTAAAATTTAAAATTCAACATTAATTTTTGTTAAGCAAAATTGATTTTTAATAGGTTTCCTGTTTGAACTTAACAAAAAAAAAAAAAAATAACAACGTACAATCCAAATGACCTGCCCCTAAATCCCCCATGACCTGAGTCAGAATTTTTTTTTTAATCTGCCTACATAACAAACCCCTCCCCCCCTCGAATAAAAACATCTTTTCCCTCCTTGGATCTTTCAAATAACTTAAAAAAAAAGAAAAAAGAAAATCAATTGAATTTCCCTTGGTATTCATTTTGTATGATTAATGAAAAATAAATAAACCGAAAATATCTGAGGCCACAGAGAATTTATATAAAAAAAAAAAATTCTACGGTTAAACGTTTTTACCATCACAACTCCCCCCCCCCCCCTCCCATTTCCTTCAATAATTATAATTCATAAAAAAAATAAACAAAAAATTCAACAACATAAGTACTCCCCCTTGTCTCCTCCGATCATCAACAAACAAAAAATATAAAAAAAAAAAAAAAATTGTAGGTACTGTCAGATGATTTATGTGCTGCCATCTATAAAAACCAAGGAAAACAACAATATTGTATAGGCAGGATGTATATTTTACAACAAGAGTACGTCTACGTTTACACATAAAAGCCGAACCAAAAGAAGAAGGCCTCTTATGATTTATGTAGCCGACTCGTGCATGCATATAAATGGATTATTTTTTTTTTTATTGTATTTTCCTGATAGGGGATTCCTTTTTCCTAATAATGATGAATTTTCCAGCAATTCAAGTTTCTTGTTTGCTTTTGGATAATTGTTGGGGCGTGCAACTTTACAAATGGCCAAATATTATTATGCATAACCCAAACAATAAAAATACAAAAAAAAAAAAACCCAAATGAAAAGGATTCAAATCACAAGGATATATGGTATAGTTCCTGTTCTTCCTTTTCTTTTTCTCTTATTTTTTCTTGTTGTAATACACATAAAACACAAAAAAAATGTGTATTTTAGAAAAAAGAGTATAGAAATTTAAATCAGAGTTCAATAGCCGTGTAGAGGATGGACTTATGTGGTCAAACCATTCAATAAAAACACACAAAAAAGGTAGACACAACAATTTGGGATTATAATTTGAAATTCTTGAAAATCGATTAAATGAGGTAAAATAAATATGAAATAAATAAGTTTTTCGTATTTATTTTTTTTTTTTATATTTTATTGAAAGGTATATTCTTTTCCTTAATACAAAGAAACATGTGATGTAGAATGAACCTCTTACATTGTATTTTGTTACGAGCAATTTGCTAAATATAATGTGAGGATTTTTTTCAAAGAGATTTGAATGCTGAAGTCGAGAAAAGAATTTGGCAAAATGTTAAAAAAAATAAACGTAAGATGCAAAGGCATCACATTTATAGGCATGATATTGGATATTTTAAAAACGAAAGTTGTTATAAGCAATTTTTTTTTATACACAAATGGACCACAAATTAGTTAAAAAAAAAACATTCAAATATTAAGTTTTAAAAATAATCTTTGTTTTTAAACTGGGACATGAATTTTTCTGAAGGTTAGGTTTTGCTATCAGCATAAGAGCCAATACACTAAGACTAAACTGTTTGCAGCAAACGAAAAAAAAATTGCCCAAACGACTTTTTCATTTGCTGGATAATTTGTTGGCTTTGTTTGCAGCAAACTGGTAAATTCGTTTGTCGTAAACGTTTTTATCAAACGATCACAAAAAAAAAAAAAAAGTTGAGCGTAATCACCTGAGATTGAACCAGCCACCTCTCGCATACGAAGCGAGTATCTTGTCATTCCACTACGGACTGTGTAATTAATGAGTGTCGTAAAATGCACATAAATAAAATGAGAGAACTAATCGTTTGCATCAAACGACTTTTTGTTTGTTAGATATTCATTTATGGACTTTAACTTCGTTTGTAGCAAAATGTTAAATTCGTTTAGGTTAAACAATTTATGCAAACGATTAAATAAAAAAAAATGTTCAACGTAATACCGGTGATTGAACCTGTGACTTCTTGATTCCGAACCTGTTGCTATGGAGCCACGAACTAAATACCTTCGTGTATTATACAATTGATATAAACACCACAAACATTTATTGTAAATAAATTGTATATTTTTACTTAAAGTGAAGTTCTTTGCAACAAACTACTTCCTGGAGAGGTTCTTCGCAAACTATTCATTTGTTTGCTGTAAACAATAGAATTTTCTTGTAAACGAAAAGGTGTTTAGATGTGGGAGGCATTTTCGTTTGCCGCAGTTAACTCATACAAATGATCTCCAAATGAATGGGTTATTTTGCAATATATTTGTAATAATAGAATTAACATTTGTGTCAAATGTAATACAGTTGCTAAGAATGAAAAACATTGGCAGGGATTATGGATATTGATTAGCCGCAAACGAAAAAAAAAATATTATTTCTCTGAGTGATAGAAATGAATTGATGTATGCTCCCGCGCCGCTGCCTTAAATAGTTCAGCTAGCTATCCAAACTAGTAGCATAATGCGGTTCAAGTTTCGATATCGCTATTTTAACTTCTTCTAGGTTGGAAGGAAGAAAGGATATTTTTGTCATCATATCATCTACGTTGAATGAAATGTTCTGCATAGAAGCCGATGGTTGGCCATCATCACATTTAAGCAGTTTGGAAGAATTCTTTCCAGATTTTCGAAAGCAATTGCGTGTGCCCAACCGTCTTCCTTTTTCATAACCGGCAGGCCTTAAGCGATCATAAAATATACAACCAACAGATTTTTTATGCGACATCATTGGTCATGATTTCATCGAAACAGATTTTTCAAATGAGTCAGTGTGCATATTCTCTATCAAAAACACTAATGATGTTTTGAAAAATCGGCTGGTAAGCCATACGCACCACCAGCCTTAGTCGATTTAAGTTTGGTAATTACTAACCGTACTTTGTCTAGGTCAGGTCAACGAAAGTGTTGGCCATCGTCGCATCGTCCCGGTCAAACGGAATAAAAGTAGAATGTGGACTAGCTTCGTCATTTAGCAATCTAGAATCTAGAAGAATGTTCCTTCCAGATCCTCTCACCTCGGCAGGCATCCGTTCTGACATTCTGGCCTTGGGTAGATCTTAGCTTTTGGAAGAATTTTCGAACACAACCTCTTTCGGCACGGGCCTCAATTGATTCGACCACCCACCGGCTTTTCGTGCTTCCTCTGTTTGTCTTGACAAGAAGACAGCGTTCCTCTCTTCCTTTTTGTCCGTAAAAGGCTCTCGGGCTTCTCTCTCAGCGCTTGGTAGGCCTCATTTCAATCCTGGAGTTTCCTTGTAGTCGCTTAGTGATAGCCAGCTTCACTTTTAATGGCTTGTTGACAATATGTCGTCTATGCTTACTGTTGATGCTTGGCATGCTTGAAAGATTAAGAGAAACGCGATTAGAAAAAGTTTTGGCGGTTTCTTGCGATTTTAGCTTCGCCCCTTTTCTTTATATTGAGGTGTGTGAATTGGGTGCTTGCTACATGGACATGCCTTGTCCATTTTATCGCACCTTGTGGATTGTTGTTACGTCAGCACTTAGCCTATCCAGGTTCTCCACCATTTTTTCGGCTGCACGTTGTCTGTATAGGGACAGTACATTCCACGTCCGAAATACGTTTTTCTTGTTTCGTTTGCGAGATTCGTCAACATTGAGATTACCTATATCCGAGGCTTATTGGTATTTCGGAAGAAGTTGTTTTTCCGTGTTAGTAAAGTTGGAACCCCAATCCTGATGGATCCGAGCCTTAGTTATCTGGTAGAGTGAAGAACCAGATAAAACCGCTCCTTATAGACTGTGCTCTGAATATATCGTAGTAGCCCCGTATAAGGTGTTCACTAAGTAGTTCAGCCTGACTGAAACAGTAATTGATTTCAGCTGGGGAATTCCTCCGCTCCTGAGTTGGTAGTCAAAGTCGGATTATAAGAAAAACCTGTGGACTCTTATTAAGAACCCATCGATTTCTCTTCCTTAAAATTTATGAGTAAGCCTTTACTGTTTAAAAGGCTTCTGCCAAAATTCTTCCAACAGTGATTGATATTTATGCAAAAAATTGTATACAGTGTTTTTATTATCTCCTCTGAATTCCACAAAGTATTAAATGTACACACGCAAGTCTATAAAAGGCAATTAATGCATTCTTAGCGAACAAAATATACATACCTTCTCTGTTAATGGGAATTACGTTACACAGAAAACATATATAAGTCCCATGAGAAAGTTGTAAGGGACACCTTTGGAAAAAACAACAACAACAACCACAACCGCAACTTAATATAATTTCCCTTCTCATCCTCCTGTTCGACTGCATAAGGCAGACTCCAGAGTATTTTAATAAAAACTACCAATTCCTTACCATAAGCTTTCGTATCCTCGACCTAGTGACAGTTTTATCGGAACAATTACAATATAAAACGAAATATTATGTAACCTTCGACATTGTGGTCGCTCGGTCGTTGGTTTTGTTCGTTGAGAGAAAATACAAAAATATGTAAGTTCAGCTCTCCTTTCCGCAAAACCCGTCGAACTTACGGTCTTGGTTGATTCGTTTGCTGCACCCGAAATGAAAATCACAGAATACTCGAAAGTTCACCAAAATGCCATCGCCATTGCCATTGCTGCTGCTGCTGCCAACGACACGACGACGACGACGACGATGACGACGCGCCATCGCCATCTCAATTCGCGTTATTTTCGTGCAATAAGCCCCTCGGTAATCTGATTTGTCCAAAGAGCGACTCCCCTATACAATATAACTGCTTGGCTGTTGCTGATGCATTCGTGCTCCAGCTACAGCTTTGGCTCCATCGTCGATGAATAAACATTTCCGTGGGTCAACATTTTAATCCATTTTTGCAGAATGATTGTTGTTTTATTGCCATTATTATCCTGAGCGCGCATACATACATATTTACTCACCATCACTGCTGCATCTCACCAACTCTTCGACACCGACTCCCGCACCAATGTGACGAATGTAATCTCTTGCGGATCGACTGGAGCTTACATATTTCAGCAGATTGGCCTTGCTGATGGGTCCGGTTGGTTGGTTTTGGTTCGTTGGAGTTCGTTGGTTGGTTTTATACATTATACGATCCCCAGAACCTTGCAGTATACCTACATACGCGCGCTCTTCATCAAAAATCCTCCACTCGGTGCTTCGGTTCGAATGGATTCTGGAATTGGAACTGTTTTTCTGTGATGCTTGCCCATTGAAGCTGTATTTTTGTGTTCACAGCTGCATGAGTCTTGTATTTTTCAGTTGCATAATTAACTAAACCGCAACTGCTGCTGTTGCTGCTGCTATATACTGCCTTCCAGGCTGATGCTGATGTTGATGCCATTGGTACTTTAGGGGTGGACTATGATGATGATGGGACAAATCCGACCTCGGAGTGCTGCTGCTGGAAGTGGTTATACTTCAATTTATACATTGATAGCCTCAGCCAGCCAGCCAGTGCAGGGCAGCAGCGCACGACACTGGGACGACACTGATGATGGGAGTGAGAGAGAAAGTTCAGTAAATTCAAGTTGAATTTGTGTTACAACTGCAGAAGGGAATTAGAAATTCATTGACACTGCCATTGTGTGGGTTTGATGAGGATTAAGTTTGTCATTTTGCCATTTGAAAATACAATTTAGATGCAGCAGGCGGTACCTTCTGAACAATCCTTCAGCATTGCCATTGTTATGTTTATAGTATAAACTTCGTGATGTTTATTAACGATAACTTGGTGCAGACGGATAGGCATTATTGGGGTTATAATGGAGAGGTCTCTATTAGGGGTTTCAAGTGCAAACATAGAATTCATTCTTTGCCAGGAGTGTACCTTCAGTCTGTGTCTTCTTTTTTTCAGTCGAAATTGGTTATTTGTCAGAACAAATGATTGCAATTGGAGATAGACAATGGTTCTATTGGATGAACTGCAATTGTTGGATTGTCGGAACCAGGGGCTATGAGGACTTAGTTGTTTTTTTTCAGGATTTTTAAACCAGCTTGCTTTTATCAACGATTGTATTAGTCTTTTAGGAAATGACGAATAAAAGAAGAGAGGCTACCAAAGCTAAGGTCGATTGGGTTCCACGAGCTCTCTCATGAAACTTTATTAGTGATGGGGAATGATTTTAAGGCGTTCCTAAATAAATCAGGAAATATTGTGGCACGACTAACCACGAAGAACCAAGTCCTAGTGACTAACTCTCTCCACCAGTTCCTTTGTGCAGGATTGAAGGGAACCTACAATTATTTTATGTCGGTTCCAAACAACTAGCATGAGATGCACTTTTCTTGATAAGCAGTTCTCTTAAAAGTTCTGCCAATCCCTCGTAAGAGGCAGTACCTCTGCAAGAAAATCAAGGTAGCATAGGCTGGGTATGAAACCCAGACCTTCCGACGAGGCAGTCCAACTTACTAACCATTACGCTTAGGATTACTACAATTGAAGACATTCCTGGAAAATTTTTTAATGAAACTCCCCAATGTGTTGAAGAGGGTTTCCAATAGGGATCAGTAGTGATTTTTATCAAAATCCGCTCAGCCATTATAACAGAGGAGAAAGCTGATCCACCTACTATTTCTGAAAGAAATTTTGTAAGGCTGATTAACGGGCCAAAATGTCACTCGATTTCCACACCTCAATATTCAAAATGTGACATGGTTGATTGCGTTGCTATTGAAGCTAGGTGTTCTTTCAGTATCTTGGATGTCCGAACGTTCCGAGTAACCAACATAGACTCGGATTCTTACCAGAAGCTTGCCTCGTATTGTCGTTTTTTGGAACAGGGTTCTGGGCATCACAACGAAGATGCCTATTGATGTCGATAAGCAAGAGACTGCTAGCTGTTAGAGTTAGGCGACAACAGCAATGAAGCCCTTGCTTCGATGACCAAAACCAAAAATGCAACCCTTGCTTCTAAGAAAAGAACGAAATATGCTGCAGGCGAATACCTGACCATAACCATTTAAGGACCACTATTTACCAGAAATTATGTGAGAAACAACGAATTCTTTGAAGGAAGAAGAAGAGCGATCATAATTAGGATTCGGTAGAGTTTAATGACGGTTGCTAGTTGCTACAGTTAAGGTAAGGTCCAAAATATCAATGAAGAAGTAAAACAATCTACCCAGGGATACAAGGGTAGAACTGCCATACCGTGTTGGACATATAAATTATAAGACACGGTGCTGGGGATTTTGACAGAAATTTTTTCCAACCTTCAGCTGAACGGCTTATCATTTGTTGTTAAGCAGAACAGTCTATTCTACTCGGATGATGAGGGTCACTATATTGAATGCATCCATACTTAAGCCAGAAGAGTATAACATGAAGAACTAAGGCTTAGTAACAAATTCTCTCAACCGTTCCTATGGTGGGTGACTCTCAGGGACTCTCAGGCTTTCTTCCGAGTGCAAAAGGCTAAGTTACTACTCTCGGTGGAATAGGGCGAGACTTGAATAAAGAATTTTAGGATGATAGTCTATTGCACGAATAATTACTCCAAGGACACTACTAAGAACAAAAACAGCCATTTCTTAATAAACAACGTTGGGATCCACGCAGAATCCATTAAGTGGTTGAATTTACTGAACCGTGCCTTTGGCAAGACCTAGAGTTGTAAGGGTTGGATGTCATCTCAGGTCAATCATTTAGCACTAAGTGGCTTCGTTGAATTTCATAAGAAACAATGGTGGGGTCCGTTGGTTGGCCATACTTCCCACCAAGGGAAAGAATCGGAAGTCAAAGTTACTTCGTCCATGTCTGAGCGAACAGTTTATGACGTATAGTTGGAATGATGTATACTTTTAGGGGGGTCACGTAAACGGAGAAGGAAATTGTAATTACTTGAGCATCGATGACAATTTCTCTCCTTCTGTCTTTGACAACGATTGGATCAGGTCTCCTTGTACAGGTATGACTGTTGATCTTTCCACTTTGCGTGATAGTGATCCCAAGGCTGCCCAAAACTGTTCGAAACTGTAATAGCTCAAATACAATACTGAAGATCTTGAATTAGAAATCTCTATAGTTACTAAGGGCACTTAGTTTATAAAGGTAATAATGCTAAGTAACCAGTAAAGGTCGCACCCAGCTTCTATTTATTTCGGCATTCAAGTAGTCTTTCCATATACATAATTCCATTTTGGAGATGGCACCTGACATTTTTTTAGATAGAAGAGAGCCCAGTCTAATATTTGGTGAGTTTTTAGCTGATAACTCAGTGCAATATGGTATATTTTGACTGAAAAATTATTATTTTCAGTGTTTTTATCCATTCAAATAGGGTTGCCGTATACTTATCTCCATTTAAAAGTTGACTTTCCACATTTTTAGACAGTTTTGGTGTGTTTTTATCTATTAACTCTATCAAATATGGTACAATTTTATTGAAAACCGGGTGTTTATAGTGCTTTTCGGCATTTAAATAGGGTTGCCGAGTGGATTAATTACTCGGCAACCCTATTTAAATGCCAAAAACCACTATAAACTTTCCAAATGGCACCCGACATTTTATTATAGAAAAAACTTAATCTAAAATTTGGTGTGCATGTTAACATTTAACTATGGCTGCGTTTTAGAGATGGCACCCGACATTTTTCATAGATATTAGAGAATTAAGAATAAGATTTAATGTAAATATATTTAAGCTTTTAACTCCACCAAAAATTAACACTATTTTGTTTAAATAATAATAATTCATTTAAGCAGGGTTACCAAATTCTCAGATTTACACTCTTAACTTTGTTTTTTTTTAATTTTTCAAATGTTTTTGTCTTTTGGTTGTTTGATATTTCTGTTTCTTAAAGCGATGTAGCTTTATGTCGTCCGAACAGGGTTGCCACGTTGATGCACCCATTAAAAAGTGGCAACCCTATGATATAATTTTCGGTATCATCTTATTTTTCATTTGACACAAAATAGTAAGTAAATTGTTTGTTGTAGCACAGACTAGAACCTATTTCGTGTAGGTATAATATCATTATTGCTCTGCATGATACAATTCCAAATATCGAAATTTAATACAAAGATGTTAGAATTCAAGCATCCTAAAAATTTAATTCGTGAAAATATATATATGCCACTTTATGGCAAAAAAACAAATCCATAACTCATTTAAAAGATTAGTATCTAAACTTTAAATAGATTTTAATTCAAAATTTGTATTCCAAGCCCGAAAATAATTTCGTTTAAGTATACACACACACACAACCCACAAAAGGGAAACTTAAATTATATAGCACATTTCGCTCAACAAACACACACACATTTTATTTATAAAATTTATTTTGTGCAAAATTATGTTGCAATTTATAAAATGAAAATTTTATTTTCCAATGGAAAATTTTCCATTTCAAATATGCCATAGGCTTCAAACATTATTATATCTGTGAATGTGAATTTCTATAAGGCAAAAATATTCAATGTTGAATTTATATCATTTAAATGGGTTAAAATTAAAATGGTTAGCCAAAATGTATACTCACGTTTTCTAAACCCTCGTACATATGCATTTGTATTTTATGCATAATACACATACATGAATGTATGTATGTATATGAATTGAATGCATTATGTTGTGTGGTATGCATTTAAATAAGTTAATGCATTAGAATTTGAATTTTATAGATTTTTTTTATGATTTTGTTTAAAAAATCGAACCAAATGTACTCTGGTAGAGTAAAAGTAATGTCAATATTCAATAAACAATTTAGCTTTTAATAAAAGATAATTAGGTGCATAGGCATATGAAGTCAATTCAAATAGGTACTAAAAATTGACGCATATTATGCAAAATTGACTCTATGCAGAGTTTTGAATTAAAAATAATTTTATTATTGTCATAAAATTGGACATTGTTGGTGTAGATGGGAGTGTTCATTGCACAAATGTAGTAAATTTAATGCTTTGAGGTTGGTATCTTGATTTGATTATTGTCTAATATTTTATAGAATTTCTGTCTGACATCAAATTACAGGCTATTTGTCGAAAATGGGTGGGCATTAGGCACATAAGTTAATATTTTCAAATCAAATTCAATATTCTCGTTTTAGAAACATCTGGGTGGTATTAGTATCCAATTTAACACGTATACAGTTGTACGAATGGTTTGCAGTTTTTATTAGAGAGTTTAATTTAAGTTTGTTATAATTTGTATGATATTCGAACGGTTTTACACAGGGTAGGCTACGGAGGTTAGCATTCTTCATAACTAAAACTCGCATGACAATAAAACAGCCTCGGATAAGGGCTAATCATTCGTTGACAATTTTTGGCAATTGTACCCAAACAAAAATTAGTTTCTGGAATGTCTTCAATATCGCAGAGGGGAGCCCCAAAACGGCAGATTCTTCCAACTTGAAAGCGATTTTATGCGATATAAATTGGAAATCTTAGGATTAAGCGAAGTTCAATGGTTGGGATCGGGCAAATATAAATCCCTAACCCTTAACACTGAACTACTCACCTCCGGAAAAGACCCTGAATGTGTCTGATAATCCGATCTCGGGCTGCTACATAGAAAATCTTCACTCAATGGTCTGATCTCGTGGAAGCCTCTAGAAGGCAGGATACTGAAGGGAAAATTTCGGACTAGAGTACGTTCCGTCGTTACGCCCTAACAAATACTTCAGATCCTGAAGTAAACCGAACTTTTAATAACCAGCTGAGTGCCACTTACAAAAATACAACACTCGCTCTAAAATCAGATGGGTGTCCAACGATTACCGTGCGTGCGGCGGGGCAAGCGTAACTGCATCACCGCATCAGGTTAAGAAGACGAAAGGCTGCAAATCGGAGCGAAAAAACAGAACGGATCACGAAGGAACTCTCTTAAAAGCTCAAAACAACCTTCGGACATCTGCTCTATTCGGATGAAGACCAACTCAAAAGGTGAAAAGAAACACTTCGCTTTTGTCTTCAACCGTGTATGCTTCGTGAAACTTGTAAAAGTTATTCACACAATGTTGGTTGAAGTGGGTCTTCACTCAATCGTACTATCCAAAGAAAAAAAGTCTATCTGCCTAATATGAATAAGTGCAAGATTAGCTTAATGTTGTTAAATTTGGCCCTCATGCAGATTGTGACAAGACATTATCTTCAATTAGAATGCATTTTATAGCTGTTATGTCAGCTTTGTAACCATATCTTCACTAATTGAACGTCTCAACATTTCACATGCATGTATGGTCCAGTATTTGTTGTCCAAGTTTCTCTTGTTGTGCTCCCATCAACCATTGGATTTAACCATATCCAAGGCTGGTGGTTGTTTTTTTACGGACATTTTACCGAACTATAGTACTGATATGGTGTCTGATACGAAACAGGAAAGGAAGAAGACAGTAGATCTTCAATTACAAATTAACAAATGGTTACCTAAAATAGTAGTCGTAATGGTTAGTGCAATGGACTATCATGCTGAACCCAAGGTCTGGGCCATGCCACGTTAATTTTTTTCAGGGGTAATGCCTCTTTCATGGAATTGAAAAAAAATACAAAAGAGTACTGGAAAGTGTATCTCAACTGACAAACTACACGCACACAGAAAATGGTTCAGAGAGACAGTCACAAGGGACAAGGCCTTGGTTCTTGTATTTTTTTAACCTAGGTAAGTCAGGCTTTATTGCCATTTAGACTCAATGGGTCCCCTCCATTTGTCCCTATTAATTACGAGCATATAGGATTGTGAAGTATTAGTCACTAGGTCTTGATGAACGTAAGGTAAATGCGTAACAAAAGTTTTTTGTTGTCTTAACAGTCGGGCAGTTGTTTCAACCGCAAGACCTCAAAACCCGGAAGCCCAAATCGTTTAATGTCTCCTCTTGTCTTTGGAGTCATTAAATAACCTGGGCCTCTGAGTTTGGAGGTCTTGCGGTTAAAAAAACTACCCGACTGTTTGGTAAATAAACGGTCTTCACTGAGTTTCAGTTTGACCTGACTGTAACTCAAGACACTACCAATGATTTTATCTAGAGAATTTGTTCTCTACCACCTCATCTGTTCGGAATGTTTTGGTAGGAATACTCCTTCATTTCTAGTAGCCAGAACTTGTTCCTTTTGGACCTGTCATCCATGGGTGAAGATCTGCTGAAACAATTACTACGGTTTAATAGATTTAGTAGATATCACAATGTGGTAGTCGCCTTTATTTCTTTCATTCCGATCAGTCTAACCCCCTGGAGAGAGTTATGGAACCACAAAACAAGAAATCTATAATTAACTGTAGATTCTTGAACTTTTTCGATCCAGAATAAATTTTCATCAAACAAAAATCTTCAATACAATCTCTTCTTTTATTCCCTTAATATTGCTTACACATTTCAAAACGTTATCTTCAATATATCACACTTATTGTTTAAATACATATCAACGTCAATAGTGTGTGTATTTAAAATAGAACAACCCCCTAAGGATTATAAGGATTTACCATCAAATCCAAGCATTTTCATGTCCCGTCAAAGGCATCCTATAAGCATCACCCCCAAACACATAGAATCGTTTTCCCTCGAGTACATTTGTATGCTTCGTTTCATTATTCCGAATGGAGGAGGGAGGAAAAAAAACTTCAATTACAAACATCCAACTATACCTAGTGTAGTATCGGTCCGGGTCGGTAAGACCATTTTAACAATAACGTCCACTTGTGAAGTACAAAAATTTTATCTCAACCTTGCCAAATTCCAAAAAGATTGCTTTGACTCAAAATCCTCTGACCAAAACCCATAGTCACTCTTCAGAAATATACCCAATATGATGGCTGGCATGAGACCAAGAACGTCATCTAAAAATGTTGCAATCAAAGGACATTTCTCTTATGATTTCACACTGGCAGTCATCGTTATTCCCACTGGTTTCCATCGAAAGTGGGAGTGGGAGAGAGAGAGAGTAGAGGAGAGAGGCCATTAGGAAGAAGACCCACAGAACCGACCAGAACCAGGCGGAGTATTTGTAGTACAGAACTCCTTGTAGAAGGAATAACGATAACGTTCTATACGTTTCATGGCAACGTACAAAAATATTTCCAACCAAAATGACCATTTGCTGAAACTCAAACTCAAACCCTCTCAAACCCTTCAATAAAAACTAATAGGTCCTTGCATTTGAAGCACACATTCTTGCGCTCATGGATTGCATGACGATGATGATGATGATGATGATGATGATGGGTCGGTCGTGTGTGGTGGATGTGCAAAGATGGAATTGAATGTGAATAAAACCTATGGATTTATATGGACCTCTATGAGATAGATGTATAAGATGCCTATGACATTTTTGGTCATAAAAGAGAAGAGAGCAATCAAATGTATCCATCTCCCCCACACCCCACCCTACTCTCTCACCACATGCACCCATTGTTATTTAGGCCAGTTTGATGTCAAATGCTGGATAGTGTGGATGAGGGGGGGGGGGGGATGTGGGAGAAGACCCATTAAATTTGCAATAAAAAAAAAGGAAGCAACAAAAATCTGCAGGACATCAAAGTAAATTTCAAAATCTGATGGTTTTTGAATTTTAATTTAAAACCTCTTGGCCAAATCTGACAGAATAAGAAACAGACTGATAGGGCTACCGAAAGTAACGTTTTAATGGCAACAATATCAATTTGAGATTATGGTTTGCTTATAAAAAAATATAAGGATAAGGAGCTGTCACGAGTACAATGAATCGGGAAGGATACGGATTGTATGCTTATTTCTTCGGAAACAAATGTGTGGAAGAGAATTTAAAGTTTTTCTTCAAGAATCGTCAGCTAAAATCAACTATACTCCTAATCCAAGTTGTAAGGCAAACATTTCTGCACTCATAGTGAGAGAGAGAGAACGAGAGGAAGTATACCTGTGTGGATGTGCGATTTTATAAAACGGTTAAGTAAGCACTTACATCATAAGGAAAATGGAAAACTTTTCCAATTTAACGCTAAAGTGTACCGAAGGAAATTTTATTCTTTGAATCAAGAATTCGAAATAATATTGTATTGTATGTTGGGGGAGAGGGAAGAGCGGTGTACTTTAAGTTTACCCATACCTCTACTCTCTCCCTCTCTCTTTCTTTTACATGAAGTGCTTTTCCTTCCTTTTCGTCGTCTGTTCTGTTTTTTGTTCTTAAATGTGTGTGATGGCATTGATGCCAAGAAGCTTATATTATAAGCCTTCTCTTTTCAAGATGAAGTCCTCTAACATTCAATACTGTACTCCACTATTATGTTAAGTGTTCTTAGCATTGTATGTTATGTAGGTAGAATGCGTTTGCTTTTATTCTGACTTGTACCTACGTCATAGCTATTGACTTTTTTTTTTAAAGTTAAGTAAGATTTCATTTATTCAGTTAGTTTGTGTTTAAAGAAGTTAACAGGACGAATGGTTTACTATCAGTAGAAGTACAATAAAATGGGAGGTAGGATTGCAAATTCGTAGTCATTACTACTTGTGATGTTAAAAAGTTCACCGTGAGATTCAGTTTGTCAACTTAATGGGGGTATGTCGTGACGTAGTGGATCTAACGGTGACGTCTACAGTGAAATTTAGGGTTATGCGTTCGCGAACCTTATTTCTTCAGATATTCTACTAATGGTCGACAGGTAAAATTTGAGAAATTTACGGCTTCTTACGTCCCGTACATATGTTGGGGTTCCTGTTGGCTCTATAGAAACAGCAGGCAATACCTCCCGTATATCAGCAGGTACTAGTGAAGCCTCTGGTTACACTTTAGAAACAGCAGGCAACAACTGTGGTAGATCAGAAGGTATATTGAGGCCCCTGGTGACACTATAGAAACAGTAGACAATACCATTGGTAGATCAGTAGGTACTAGTGAGGCCCCTGGTGGCACTTTAGAAACTGCAGGCAACAGCTCTGGTAGATCAGCAGGTACTAGAGAGGCCCCTGGTGGCACTTAGAAACAGCAGGCAACAACTTTGGTAGATGTTTAGGTTCTAGTAAATGTAAAAAAAGGTTAAGTTAAGCAATCTGTAAGAGGAAACTCGATAGATGAATGAATGAAATAAATAAATAAATAGTAAGGCCCCTGGTGGCACTTCTGGACTTAATATGCTTCAAGCTACCGACTCCTTATAACTGGTGGGGAAAGTCGGTAGCAAGAAATTTCTGACAATATTCTTGACTTTCAATAGTTTTATTTTCTTACTGAAACTTATGACAGGTGGGGGAAGCTCCAGCCGAGAAAAATCTATTAAAATAAATAACTCCGGATACCGAACATGTTTTTCATTGGTAAAATTCCCTTGTCATAATGCTATTTTGTGTAACGACTGGTTTTGATTTTTTATGGGAAATATGAGCTAGCATGTAACGCTTCGTTACAAAAAACGTCTGTCAGTTACCCCAGTAACCTATCCCAGCTTCTAAACTTTGAGACCATGGGCCTATAACACAAAACTAGAAGTACTTGTATTACAAGTGAAATCTAACAATACAAAATTGGGCTATTTCACATGCAAACAAGTACTTCTAGTTTGATGTTATAGGCCCATGGTCTCCCAATTTAGAAGTTGGGTTAGGATACTGGGGTAACTGACAGCGGTTTTTTTTTTATTTTATCCATACCTCCCCGTGTACAGGGCTCTCCTTGGGGTTTCAACCTTGGAGGCTTAACATCAAAAAGTGTCTCGACGATTTACCTCTTCGGGACTACTTGCTCATTTACTTCACGACAGGGCTTATGTTTAGGCGATTTCGATCGTTTGTAAAACCAGTTCCTCTCGTTTTGTTGATTCTCAGGATCTGGTTCAAATACACGTTTATTCACATCCATTGCTCTTCATACTCAAGTATCTTCTGAATGATGCTTTCCTACCTGATTCCTTCTTTCGAAATCCTGGTGTGACGATTCCCATCCATTCCTGGCAGAAGGGACTGCTTTTTTTTAATACTCGTATCTTTTGCACAAAGACGTTAAACTATGCGTGAATGTTGAGGAACTGGGTGACCTAATAGTTCACTCCGCCGTGTTTCCGGTTACCTTATTTGTTCACATCTCCTACACAACGTTTGTGTACCAATGCCATATTCTTCCGGTATTTTTCTATTTTCAGTGTGGATAGTCCACTTATTTTTGCCATGAGCCTCGTCACCGATGCTGTCAATTTGAAAGAGCGTTCTTCAGCCGATCGTATCTGTTCCCAGAGCTAAAATTTCTGTCGATTATTATTCCCAGGTATTCTACTGCGTGTTTATTCGATATTATCTCGGTGTCGATGCGGAAGTTGTTCCCCCAACCAGGGAAGTGTTCTTCGCAAGACATAGAAAGGAATCCTAAGGCATCTCAACACAAAAGATATCATCGTAAGAGATATTTTAGAAGACTGGTCCGAGGATGGATCCCTGGCCTGTTCCTGTTGTGATATCTTTTTTTCTCTCGTAGATAAGTTCTCTGACATTGTCTTTCACTATCCGCATGATATACTCGGGGAATTAGACAGTTCTTTCCAATGCGGGTAGCATATCTGGTCGAATGGTTTCCACGCTAGACGGTTTGAGCAGCTCTTACTACTTTTTCTGTCACTCTTATTGTGGAACGACCTTTGCTGAAGCCGTATTGTCTTTCAGTTAATTCCCCTCTTGCTTGTATCGGAGCTATGAGGCGGGGTTGCAGCAACTTCAGTAGCAAATTTTCTAAATTTTTCTGTCTATCAGATCAGGGCGTCCTTTATTTTTGCTTACCAGTAGGTACAAGGCGTTGTTTTTTCCAGCGTTTGAGGAAACTCCCTTCAATTAGTCAAGAGTTTTGCTGGGCAGAATTAGGCAATTTGTTCGAGAACATCTCCTGGAGTTTTACCAATTTGCATGAAATGTTCCCTAAGATTCCAAAAATAGTTTCTTTTATTTTCAGTAAGAATGCAATTTAAGACTAAAAAGTTGAAAGACATTTAGAATTTCAAAGAAATTTGTACATTTACAACCGAAGAACATGAACAAATAAATAAACTTGTTCCTTTTCTTCTTTTAACACACAGACACTGCACTGCACTCACACACACACACACACACACATGCAGTATTACTTTGAAAATTTATTACATAAAACTATGCTATCTCGCATTTGTCAAGTCCATTCGGTTTAAATGTATATAAATGCTGCCATTATTTACACTTAATGTCATGCCATCAATTTACGTGCCACACTCTTCATGGCATGTTCTTGTTGTTGTTGTTGTTGTTGTTGTTGTTGTCAGTATTTGAACAAAACGCAAGCAAAAGGTTTTCAAAACAATTACCGCGTTCTCAATCCTTTTTTTTTGCTTTAGACCATATTTATAGTTAGTTTTGTTTCATATACCATTTATATACAAAACTATCTAATATACACTCAGAGAAATAACAAATAAGCAAATACTCATTTATTTCTTTTTCGGTGTTATCTAAATGCAACCAGACCTATCTCTTGCTCCTGTAGATGATGGGCGCACGACTGTTTTCCTCACTTATGTAGACATTGGGGGGGAAAAAATATAGAACGTGCATAGAGATAGGAAGACAAGAATTATATTACGCACGAATAATTAACTGGCAAACGGCCAAAATGCGAGGAAGGACAAATGCGTCGGAGGAAGTGGATGCCAAAGAATAAATAAATTAAGCGAAAACTTATTCATCGCCCGGCACCATCTCTCGAACGCAGCGTACCACTCTCAGGGCTCATTTCGTACTCATTTTTCAGCAGAAGTTTTAGAATGGGTGGTTATGCTGCGATTTATAACATTGCAGTGCTGTCATTTTCGCTCCCAATTTGAGTGCCTTAACGTCTGAAGACCTGAAATTTGATTTATGCAAGAGAAAGTACATTTTGCGTTACCCTTAACTTTCTATGTAATCACAGTACAGTGTATTTTTTAACTCTGATTTAGGCCCAGCTTAAATAATTATCAACACTCAACTATAAAAACCTCCCTTAAAATCATGAGAATCAACAAAAACGAGCTATTATAAAAATTACGCCAAAAACATAGCTCCTATAATGAAAGGCTGTTAAAACCTACATAAAATACAAAAAAAAAAAAAATAATAGTACTTTCGACAGCACTGGTAGAAAAATATTGTTAAGCTCCGTGGCTGCAGCTACGATAAGGATACGACTGCCACCCTCAGCGGACCCAGTCGTATTCTGCAGTAACTTTCTTCCCACAAGCAGTGCGCTTCATGCTTTTCTAAGATTGTGTGTGTCGCCTCGCGATGCCACTTTATCAAAGTCATGAAATATTTATTTCGTTAACGCGCAACCTGCAGCCCCCAAACTTGAATTCACAACCCATCGTCATTAGCAATTTGAATGCCACACTATGCCACACGCCACGTCATTCTACACCCCCAACCAACAAAAAGCCGGCACTTAAGCAAGCAAAAAAAAAAAAAGCTTAAACATAAAATCCTTAAAACCGCTTGCATAGTGTATGCAACTAACGGTTTGTTGGTCTTTCTTTCTTTTATTTTTTTTTCGCTCCGTCTTCTAAAGCAAAAAATTATATAAAAAAAAAAATATGAGAGTGGAGATCCTGTTCGGAAGCACAAACAAAAAAGTGGAAAATGTTGAGCAAATAATTACACGCACTCCTCAGTCCTCACCTCCCGGCCTCCCTGTTTAAGCAGGGATGTACCTACCTACTATGCGGGTTGAATTGGCCCACTCAATGAGCAGAGCTGCCAGACCACGACCATCGCACACCAAGAAATTGTGTAAAGATTGGAAATTAACGACCGGAAGGAAATCATTGACCGAAAAGGATGTGAGAGAGTTTTACTTGCAACAAGGATACGAAGGAAAAAAAATATTAATTACTTTTTCATGGTATTTGTGTGTGTGTGTGAGTGGAGTGTGTGGATTTGTGTCTAGAATTTGGATAAGAAAGGAAAAAATTTCATTTTGAGCAGTCAAGGAGAAAGTCAATAGAAATTTAACTTAGAAAACTTTAGGTAAGTATATTCCTTCGAACTTCTGCATCAAATAGTTCTTCAAGTGTCCATTTGGAGTATCTCTACCTTTAAAGTTCGTGTGTGTTGCTATTTAAGACTGATTCCAAGGTCTTAAATAAGCCATCGTATACTCCATCAATCATTTATAGTCCCTTTCTTTTCAATACTGACATTTCGAAACATTGAAAACCTTTCAATTATTGTGTTGTGCACTTTATTGTGTGTATAGGTAGTGGTAGGTATACCTATGATGTATAATGGCTATGCCTTGAAATTAAAATTGAAAATTAACCCTTAAAGTGAATTTTTAATGAACCATCTGTCGAAGAGGATTGCATTATGTAATATTTTAAGCACACCACTCTTACTTAAATGACCTTAAATCATAATCCTTTTTATGGCCCATAATTCTGCATAAAAGCCGCACACATCCAAACAATGAATATTAACGTTAAATCATTTAATGTTTTTTTTTTTTTTTTTTTTGTTCTTTTTTGTTTTAATTGAATTACAATCCAATTAGTCTTGTAACATTAAATTCAATTAGTGCGTAATAAGTTACTGGCATATATTTTGATTCAAAAGTTAATATGAGCACAAAACAAAATTATAATTAAATTGAAAATAATTTTCTTTCTTTTTTTTATTCATTTATTATTAAATCGAAAAAGTATATAAAAATTTAATTGTTTGTTTTTTGTCTTCTTTTGAGTTTTTTTTTATGGTACTCGTATGTAGTCATAACAATTTCACATATAGGTAGATTGAATTTTAATCTCTTTAACGACTCTATAGTTAAAAGACTTGTTTTTTAAATGTTTATTATATAATATTTTCCTTAAAAAAAATATATAAAAATTAATAGGAAAATTATTTCGAAACCCGATAATTTAAGATGAGATTTTTTTATGAAGTTTTATTTTTTTTTTTTTTATATTTTATATTTTTAACATCCTATTGGTAGTTATTGTGATTGGTGCAATTTGACGGTGCAATTTAACACATTCTCCACCTTTTGGGGTCGCTTATTTCCTCAAAAGATGCAGAAATTGGTGTCAAGTAAATTTAATAACCAGGTTTATCAAATTTTACTGAAAAAATGACTTTCGTCTCAAATTTCTTGAAGACAAATTACCTACCTAAACTAGCTTACACGAAAAAAACTATTTCCGCAGAAAACTATTTTTTTTTTTTGATTAATTTTGGGTCGCTGAACAAGAAAATGTTATTCATTTAATTTTCCAAAGAAGCGTTTTCGAGATATCAGCAGAAAACATGTGTTTTGTTCTATTTGCATAAAATATTAGCATAAATATCGATAACGGTAGTTCTAATTTTTTAATACTTAAACTTTTTGAAGAGATGTCACTGCGTGAAACTCAAAATACATGTGGCTGGAGACCTATCACGATTTATTAGAGCACTGATTACTAACTTTTTTTCATTATAAAAGTTCTTCAAGTTGTTACCCATTTTAGATGTTTTTTACTGTTTAGAAAGAAGACATTTAAAAAAAAAACACGTGGTTTGGTTCAAACCAATTTTTTCCGCTACTTAAACGTTCGAATTTCGTTAAAATTTTTGAAATCGTTAAAATTTGTTTTTTCTTAGCTAATTTCCGACCGATTTTTATAAAAAAAAATATCTCGTTTTGTTTGGAAATAAGCATAATTTTAGAATATATTTTTTAAACAGTATGTTGTTTTAGAAAACTATGCTTTTAATTGTTGTCGAAGTTGGGTAAATGACTATAAAAAATGGAACTTTTGAAGTTGTTCAGCTTATACAGTCCAGGTAGTTTAACCGAAAAGGTCTAAGTGTCTTCTTTTCAAAACAATAAAAAATCTTCAATTGGTAAACATTTGACGAAGCTTTATTTTTTGTTTTTCCCCTAACTCCAGATTTTGGGGGTGCTACCATTTTGTAATCAGTGTAACAAGCTCTACAAAACGTGATAGGTCTCCGTCGCGTATATTTTTTTACCCTGGTCTTGTCAAACAGTGTATTGTTGATAATAATATTCAACAAAAAGAAACACACACCATTGACCATTTCATGATAACATGCAGAAAAGCGTTTATTTTTCGACATTTGACACATTTTAATATCGCGATATCTTCTAAACGATTGCTCGTAGAATAAAAAGTCCAAACAAGATTTAAGGGAATCACAAAACCTACAAGTCTCTGATAAACTTTTTTTATAGCTTCTCCTTAATCATCATCATCACCTCGACAACCGGGGTTCGGTCCTGGCCTCCTTCAACAAGTCTCTCCACCTATCCCGGTCTCGAGCCGACGCCATCCAGTTGCGCACCCCAAGGCTTCGGGCGTCCTGGTCTACGCCATCTCTCCAGCGCAAGCATGGCCTACCACGCTGCCATCTACCATAGAATGTACCACAAAAGACTTTCCGAGCAGGTTCCTCTTCGCTCATACGAGCTATAGGTTCCCTGCCCACCGGAGTGTACCGAGCTTAATTTTTGTCACTATGTCTGCTTCAAGGTAGATTGCGTACAACTCACGATTGTACCGTCTCCGGAATCGTCCTTCCGCACATATGGGGCCAACAATTCTCCGTAAGACTTTTCTCTCGAACGTGGCTAAGAGGTTACAGTGCCTTTTGCTAAGCACCCAAGTCTCGGATCCATACATGAGTACTGGCAGGACCATGGTCCTGTACAGCAGTAGTTTTGAAGGTATGGTAAGATTTCTGGATTTGAATAACTTTGACAGACTGTAGTAGGCTCTGTTGGATTTGAGAAGCCGCCCGCGTATTTCTTCTTCTATGTTATTATCGGCTGCTACTGTTGACCCAAGGTATTTAAAGAATTGCACCACTTCAAATTCGTGTTCCGCTACCTTGATTGTTTGACCAACTGTTCTTCTCGCATTCGACGACACCATGTACTTTGTTTTACCTTCACTAATGTGCAGCCCCAGATTTTGTACCGCCTTGCCTGCTCAATCTGGATGAAGGAATCGTGTACAGATTGTTCGGTATCTGGCTGGACCTCTTGACGATAGTCCCTCTTGTTGCCGTGCCAGAGTCACGGATTGCTTTCTCCAACGCCAGGTTGAAGAGGAGGCAGGCCAAACCATCCCCTTGTCGGAGTCCATTAAAGATGTTGATTGGTCTGGATAGCAATCCGGCTATTTTAACTTGGCTTGTTACGTTGGTCATGGTCAACCTACATAGTCGTGTCAATTTATTTGGGATGCCGAATTCTCTCATGGCTTTGTAAAGTTCTACCCTGGCTATACTATCATAGTTGGCTTTAAAGTCTATAAACAGATGGTATGTTGGGATGTTAAATTCTAGACATTTTTCCATCGGGTTGCTTGGGGAAAGGCATTGCTCAAAAGTAGTTGTCTCTCTTGATATCCCTGCCAAACTCTTCCGCACTTGTACAGAATGACAATGGAACAATTTCGCTGCTCCATCAAACTCCTTCAATAGTCAGTGTTACGAACCCCATTCTTATGTTATTAATATTAGCGACAGAACACAGTCAGTTGAGCATTTGCAAATATTGAAACGGAGAAGACCCAGATGGGTTTGAAGATTAAGGGGATTCAGCGACCGTCCATCGACTCGGAAGGTTATAAGTTCGAAATAGTCAAAGACTTGGACTAAGAGAACATTTAAACAGTTAGGCACCTTTCTTAAGCAACTGAGTCTTTGATCAGCTGTATGGGCCAAAGGCATGAGCACTGTTAAGAAAAAATTCTTCAAGTGGAAATCGAAAGAGAAGATTCAACCACTCACTCTATGAACCTCACACAGTGGTTTGGCCAAAAAGCTAACCATTGACGAATTAGGCTCTGGGTCTTCGAATTCAATATCGGTTGAAAACTTATCAAAGAAATCCCTCATCTTTGGGCTGGGCTGTCTAGAGAGGTTTAGGTGTTAATTGAGATCTTTATCAAACCTGGATAGTATACCTAATTGATATCTTCATTAATTAAAAACACCTTTTAGTACCAAATTATAATTCACATCTTCTGTTTTCAAGATCTCATCACATAACCAGAAGTGTCTAGCAAAACAAAAGCAAAAACATTTTGCCGCCCTATTAAATTTGTAATCAAAAAATAGTTCATATTACCCTGTCACACACTCCTCTCTTCGACAATTTTGACAAAGTTGCTCTATATTATGTTGAAAAGTCTTTCAATTCCTTCTTCCTCCACTTGCCCCTTGCCATCAACCATCGTAAAAGTCAATTAATTCAACACGAACATGCTCAAAACCACAGAAAAACTTACTAATGAGATTCCGCAGAGAAAGAGAAAACAGGAGAGAGAGAGAGAGAGAGACAGAGAACCCAAACCAAAAGCATGGAACAAATTGAACGTGTAGAAATCATTTGCAATGCAAATGTTAATTAGTACAATTTTATAGTTCCTGCCAAGTTCCGACAATCTGGAACTTATCATCGCGAAAAAATGAAACCAATTCTTTATTCGATAACTCATCGAAGTTAAATTGCGAATTCAAATTGGTTTGGGCTTCGTGCCAGACACCGCCTTTCTCACAAAACGAGTTTTATTATTTCTCTGGTAGGTAGGTATGCTATACCTACACCCACTACATACCAATACTTCTAACTTATACTGTTGGTTTTTTGTCCTCCAATCCTCCATCATAAATTTCTCCTGTTCTGGTGAATTATTTAACAATAGGGAAAAAGTAAATCTTTCAAAATGTTAGATGAAAATCTCTTTTTTTTTTTCTTTATATTCTTTTTCACTTTTATTTTTTATTCGAGTCATATTGGGTTTGGTTTGTCAATAAATTACCGAAGTAATTGGGCGGAACGCGAACATGAATATTCTTTATTGAGAGCGACTGTTTAAGGGAAATTTGACAAAAGACTTCAAATAAAATATTTATTGGATCAAATTTTCGTATGCGAAATGCTCTTATTGTTTCTTATACCAATGCCAACAACAAAGAGAGAAAAAAAATAAAAATTCATTCGGTATTGTGAATGGAATGCCATTTAATATTTAAATGCTTCTGAGGTATTCAAGAAGGGAAAGCAGAAAGGCAACGCAACGTTTCAATTCAATTGCTTTTCATAGGTAGAATGTAAGGCAATAGTGTTTAAGATATAAGGCAGTGAGAGAAAATAAGAGTAAATATTGATTTTATCACAGTTAAAGAAGATTTCTGAATCCCGCAACGCACAGGTTGGAGACGACAAGGAAGATCGAATATTTGCTTCAAGGACCAAGTCAAACCACTTGGTCTAGACGTTCAAAGACAGCCCGCTGGGGATTTTCCTCCGCCACGTTGTCTGGTATACCATAATTTGATTCGAAAACTAATTGGGTGAGTGATGCGTCGATGTACAGCTTTTTGAGAAAAAGGGATGTTTCCTCGCTCTCAATTCCCACCGATACACATTCATACATACATTTTGTAGCACGACTGGCTCAGCAAGACCCAACGCCTAGTGATTGACTCTCCCAACCATTTCTGTGTGCTTTCAGTAAGCAGGAATGGAGGGTTCCGAACGACTAGTTGAGATGCACTTTTTTGACAAACCGTACTATTGGAAATTTTATTAAGAGGCAGTATGTTCCTCTGAAAAAAATCAAAATGGCATAGGCTGGGAATCAAACCTAGACCTCCCGGCATGATATAGTCGACCGCACAAAGCATTACGCCAACGTGTACACCTTTTCTTAGTTCATTCGAAGAATCTTTCTCTTAAAGCATCCAAGCCAGGTTTTTATTTTGATCTTTGAAGTGCCCGCATGCATCTACTCCATACAGCTGGACTGGCCGCATGTTAAAGCTTTTGACCTTAGAGGAAGATTTTCACTGCTTAAATGGGTTTTGAGTCCGAAGAAATAGCGTTTTGCAAGGGCGATTTTTCACTCGATCCTTGCATTGAATTGCTGACTTTAAGGAAAAAGCGAAATTCATCATCGATCACACTGTAAAAGCAAACAAGTTAGGCAGGTATTTTAAGATTTGACATGCTTTTGCGGCCTTTATGCTATTATAGCTGACTTAAAGTATACCGTTTTGAGACTAAGTACTCTATTCCCTTCCGTTCATTTAATAGTCTTTTCTTAAACAAAATTTAACAAATGAAAAAGTCATCTTCCACTGCCTTAAACAATACGGCCGGAAGGCCATCGACCACAGAGAAGCCTTATGATTGGATAACACTATTCTAATTACATTTAATTTGATTTCTCTTCTAACAATGGATGAAATGCTTTCTTTGCTGTTATCATTATCTGTTTTGAGAAGTGTATCCCTTTCTCCTATCTACCGTTTTCTCATTCTCAGCAGGATAGGTTTTTGCTTCGGGCTGGTTCTTGGGTAGATCGTTTCACTTATTAATAGACCCGACCTCTTGTTTTTCGTTCTTCCTATTCTTCTTTCTGATAAGTTGATTCTCCATTAGTTAGCTAACCTATGTTTTCCCTTCGGAACGTTTGGACATCTAGAAATGGAAGCTTAAAGAGACCTATTTAGAAATTGCTAGTTTACGGCGTTTTGTTACCGTGTAGCCCTAAGCTTAACCTGCTCTGATAACTTGCTTGGAAATTCCATAGATAATTGAGTGGTGTGATTGGTTGTTGGAAGGGGACTAAATGTCTACTGTTGCCCAGGAGAGCAGCTACCTACGTGACAGATCGCTGGCTTACGCTCTGGCTCCCATTCAGCATCGTAAGCCTAAAGTAAGTTGTTGCAGTAAATGCTCAAGGGGGTATCAGGGAATAATGGTTGCTTGTACGTTGTTTTAAGGGCTCTTGAGCCTTCTAAAGATAGTAAGATTAAGATAGTAGTCATTTACATGAAGAGCTGCTAGCATGGACTCATTCAGTATCACAGAGCATTAAGCGAGTTGGACCCTGGCGTTGCCTGTTTTTGAGACTAATCAAGAGAAAGTAATACATTTTTAATACTTTTAGTAGTAAGGTTGCCAAGGTCATCTAGAAACGAAAGATTGAGGGTTAGACAATTGCAGATTAAATGCTCCACCATCTCTTTTTTTCCTCTGAACATTGGAACTGATATCATGCTGCATGATCGCTTAACGGCAAGTGCTCTGTGCTTATAGCTTTTACGTTCTACTCTACCCAATCCAATCCTCGATCTAGCTAAGATCTAGTTTTGACATCCGTGATACTGAAAGAATTCCTTCCATTAATGGCAACGTTTTCAATTTTGCTGACAGTTTGTTGACCTGAAGACCAGAAAGTCTCTTTCTTCAGGGGAAGGAAGGGAGTGTTTGATACTATGACTTTTGTTACTGCTGACCACCTGCAGCTTCTTCTCTTAGCGGCACTTGCCGAAGAACATTTCGCTAAATTTCGTCTTCCTTATGCCCTCTCCAACCCATTAATTCTTGATGACTTTAATATCTCCTTCGTTTCTATGTCTTCCTATGTCTTCCACTGACTAGAAATCGTTGCCGCACTCACGGTCCTTCCATTATCTCAAAGAAGTGGTAAAAGCAATTAATCCTAAGTAATTGGTTAGAACTTGGTCAAAATAAACAATAATTTTTGTATGAACAGTCTTACCATGATTATAGACCTCCCCTATGGAACATATTTCGACCACTACAAACAATAGCACATTTATCAACGAAGAGAAATAATTGTTTTTTTCAAAAATCAAAAGTCCATATGTTTCGAAAGAGCAAACATCCATTTATTAAAAATTGAATTTCTTCCATATAATAGACTTGGCATTCCACCCACATGCCCCATAACAGTACAGAGTTGAGCCACCATGCGCCACATGTGTGATGAAGACCATCATAAATATAAAAAGCTTCCACAAGCCTTAAATGCCTTTAGGAAACAATCGCGCTAAATAACCTTCCGCTTTCTAGTTGTAATCAAATTAAATTGGTTGGTCATTGAAATGAGTCGTCTCTTGCACATACTGACTCGCATGCATTATAATGTCAAGCGCTAAATGCAAACCAATTCGCAGCCTCCACTTTGTGCTTTGCAATCACATACCCATTCACTACAAACACACACACACACACACACACACACACACACATAAACTTGCAGTTTGTACTCAGAAAAAGAAAGCCTGCTGCAATACAAACATTTCTCCTTGCGCCATTCAAATCACAGTTTCGGGAAATGACCCAAAATGATGTTGATGAGGTTCAGTAAAAATTAATTGTCCCCACTATTCACCATATAGGCTCTTGCAATGGAAGCAGCTGATGTGTAGTAACACTTGCGGCACCCACCATCACCACCAGTAAACATTTCAGAGGCTAGCAAAATAGCGCGATGGTGCGTGACATGGATGACCTTCTGCTAAAAAAAAAGTACAAAAACAACCAATCCTATTAACACAGGGTGTTCTAGTGTACGAAATAGGGCAAAAAACACCATTTTAATTGAACAAATGGAAGTGTGTGTATTAATCTGATCAATATTATCAATCAACTTTTGACACTTTTTTGGCGGTGAGGGAAATTCTAATTAATTGAACTCTTAATGAAAATAATTGAAAATGATTGATTTCTCAAATTTTGTTGATTAATTAATTTTATTTGATGTTTACCTCGAGAGACTTATGTAGGCTGTTGATGGGAAATAAAACAATATTTACCTTCTTTTGACAGTTTGTGAGTATATCAGTGAAAGTAATTTGAGAAGAAGGTCTTTTATCACTTTCCACGACATTTAGAAGAACAAAAACTTATAAATTCTGTTAATGAAAAATGGATAGAGTGTTACCGTAGTTTCTGACTTTCCCCAGACTTACATTTACACTCCTGGGAGTTCCTCCCGAACATTAGGTAACGAAAACAATATTGGAAAATAGTGAGACCTAAAAAGTGTTTCTTACAACCCAAGGAAGATCTTGGCCTCAACCAACAAACCACTCCAACTAGCCTAGTCACTAGCCAGTTGCCACCAGTTCTGCACAATAAGTTCGTTGAAGACGTCCACCACTTGATGAGGCCTTCTTCTGTCACGTCGTTCATAGGGTGACACTCATTGGGCTGGTGCCTTGGGTATCCCACTCTTCGTGACCTAGCCATCTCAATCGTTGTATTTGCAGCTTTTTTGATAAGGTCGATGTGAATCCCATAGAGTTTGTGGTTGTATCTTCTTTTCCCACTCTCCGATGCATACTGAACCAAATATCACTCGAAGAATCTTTTCCTCTCAAAGCAACCTACCTGGTTCCCAACTAACAGTGACCATGCCTCTGCCACATACAGCAGGACTGGGATCATTTTCATTAAGGTCTTACATATAGGTACGGTCTCCTTGGTTCGTTAAGAGAGTCTTACTACTTAAATGCCTTCCAAGCCCAAAGAAACAGCTCAGCGGTTAGAGTTAAACGGAGGGAACGGAAATGGCGCCTCTCGCGTTGACTATAGCCTTGCGCACTATTGCTTCAAGACGGGCACACCAATTAGCCGACAGAACTTTGTATGCAATGTTGAGGAAAATAATACCTCTATAGTTGGCGCAGTTCAGAGCCGTTAAGCAATTTGAAAAAAAGTGTTCTTTCCGGTTTCAAAACATCGCTTGCGTGTCTGTAATGATATTCCCATTTTGATCACCGCAGGCCCCTTCTCTGGACTGATATCCTTGAGTACAAAGTTTGACCCTTTGATAGAACTTCCACGCATTACGCTAGCCGTAACACTTCTTAATAGAATCGAACGGCTACTCTTCCTGCCTCTTCTCTTCTTCCTCCCTTGGTGTCCATCTCTTCAAATTTTCAGGCGATTCAAGTTTGCCGACGCCGCCGTCAGTTTTTTTTTATAATACCGGCTCTTCACTGGGGCGCCATGGGTGTTCCCATCCAAGCTCTAGACAATAGCTGGTAGTGATCTGTGTCAATGTTCGCCAATCGATACGTTGGGCCAGCGCCAGCGCCTGGCTTCAACATTAACAATTCGGTTAACAGAAGTGATCTGAAGACCGCAAAGGAATATGGGAATAGAATGTTTGATATGGTGATATTTCGACCCGCCGAAAAGTAGAACAGTCTGTAAAAGTCACCAAACCAAATCTTGATGTCGTAATTTGGGTTTCTTTCATACGTCTTCTGGAAAAATCCGTAGAATGCTTCCTTGATAGCATCATCTTTCTCCTCTATTGGGCCACAGACCAGCGTGATGTTTGGCCCTGATGCTGTGTGACAAGGCAATCGCCTTCAAATTTTAAGTCCATGATTTGTTGAACTAATCTTCCTCTTAACACAAAACTACATCCGAACAGCCACTGCCTCTATAACCTGTATCACTTCCTGTAGTAGATATCAGGATTTCATTTGCCGTATGCCCTCCTCATCAAATCGCATTCTGCATTGAATGGCTGCAAAACCGCTTTCTTTCATTCTGGGATCTTCACTATTTGTTCGGCTGCACGGGCCTGTATAAGGGGCAGATCTTAAACGCACAAATCCGAAATTTACCGTCCAAATTTAGTTTGTCATCAGCAAACTTATTCCTACGTTGGGTAGTTACTCCATCGCTGGGAGACCAGAACCTAGGAAGCAGGTCGTTTAATAACTTTGAGGACGGGAGGCCGGATTAACCGCTCGTTATAAGCCTATACTCTGATAACGTCGGAGTAGCCATTATAAGGTATTTACAAAATAGTTAATCCCGACTGGAACTAGTGACGCTATCGTTGATCGAGAGAATTTTTACGCTGCCGATTACTCTGTTGGGAGGGTCTTCGTGGGAACACTCCTTCGGGGGAGGGGATGGTAGTAATTGGTAGAAACATCCCACGCCTCTTCGACCTGCTGACTACGGCTGTCCCTTCTTCAGTAACAAATTTCAAGATCGCATAGCTCTAAATTTCATTCTAGTAGTCATCGTAAGCCCCTCCGCTACGTCATGACTTACCGCCAAAGTGGGGATATTGCTTGACTTAATCTACGCTTTTGGGAGTTTCTGTCAGCCATTTGGCAACGAACACAATATTTAAAAATGCTCAGACACCTTCAAGCAGAATTCTTTAAAACTTTACCAGACCATTTTTTCATCAATAAAACTTATTGGTTGTGAAATCTTTGTTCGTCAAACCACCCGTTCTATTGAAAACTGTCAAACAAGCAATTACGAAAACATATGATCCATTTGGACACACAGTGACTCCAAACTATTAAAAGAAAAGACTGCGGACTTTCCAACCACTCTCTGGTCACTGATCAATTATTATTTGCCATTCTAATGCAACTGCTACAGTACCGCTACTACATTTCAAGCTTCTAACCAGAAACAGGAACACACAAACCGTTTATGTGTGATTGTTCATCATCATACGCTTGCCAGCACAACTCGAAGGAATAGTATATAACCCGAATCACACAGCAACTGACTTCAAGCTGGTGCAATTTCTCGTTTGGCTTAAATGCATTTGATTCAGGCTCTTTCTCATTTAATGAGCCTGATACTTTAATTGGTTTTGTATTTCCCAATCGGTTGCATGTGTGTTGTGTGATGTAGTAATGTATGGCCAACATGGCGGCAGCGGCCGACGACCGACACAAGCGACGCAACGGCGGCGATGGCGTAGGAGTTTAATGAGTGAGGAATTTTAGTATGGAAGTTCTTTTTCGGAATTGTACCAATACATAAATGCGGGCTATAATTTCATCCCGTACCCATACGAATCGAATGTATGTTTATGTGTGCATGTCTACAATTCAATTGAATGGCGGACTCACTTTTTCCATTGAACCATTTAATATTGGAAGCAGAGAAATATTTTTGTATGAGTGTGTACAGCATCAGAGCCAGTGTAGGTAACTCTATGGCATAAGTACTACCAACCAACCAACAACGGTTGAGAATAATTAATGAATCGTCATCAGTCAGTGGCACAAGTAGTTAAGTGCTGCCGAGATTTCTGTCAATATTTATTGCGTAATTACCGGAAGACGAGTGTAATCAATTAATGTGTGGAGATTTGTGATGTGTAATGAAAGTGGATAGGTAAGGAAAAGTAATGATCGTTGTAAAACTTTAATTTTCATTTCATTTTTTTCTTTCTTTATTTCATTTTTATTTTTTTAATGATGCGCACTCGAAAGAAATTGTTGTAATCGATTCATTAAAACGAAATAATTGAGTTCTGTGATTTTGAACTTCGATTTGGAAAACGGTTTTTTGATGTGAAAAGAATTAACATACATTTCTTTAAATGATGTTCGCATGAATTCTTATTTAAACTGGTGGAAATGGGAGGATTGATCAGTTGATCATGGGAGTTTTTTCTTAGCGTAGGGGCTTGCGTTAACTACTTTGAGACTTAGAGCTTTTCGATGTGTAGAAATTGTTTCTTGCAGAAGTAAAATCCCTGGTCGACAATTCGTTAGATCGAAGCAGAGTACGTTGTCGCTCTAATTCCGCCCTCGATAACGAAGGAGTGATACCACCAAGGAACCTCCAAGAAACTAGACAATAGCCGAAGAAATCTTTCGGGGGAATTTACGATAGTGTCACTGGTTCCAGTTATTTTGAACTACTTGGTGAACACCTGAAATCAGCTGATTTAAGCGTATATAAGGAGCTGTAAATAAGCTCTAAATCGAATTCGTTTTAGGGTTTTAGGCACTGGAGAATAAGCTAGCAATTCGATGGCTCACTTTTGCCATCGTTTCTGCCAGCAATCATACTCTTCTATTACAAATGTAAGCCCAGAACTGGCCCGGACGCAGGTTGAGGTAAGAACCAATAGTCATCTCTCACGGCTCTAAATGATTAGTGAACATAGTTTGCCTTCCTCAGAAGCCATTCTATTAACAATTTAAAGTTATGGTCTCAAAACTGTGCTGTTATATTTGAGCCTTCTGAGTAGGTGCTCCTGAAGAGATATCAGGTCAAAGAAAAATTGTTCTAGATTGCCAACCGAAATTTTACAAACGAATTTGCTTTCCTCCCACTGCACCATCAGTTTTATGCGATAGTGCTTACTTCTTCTACGTTACGTGGAAGCATATTTTCACCAAAATTGTTTAAAAAGAATTAATTTAATGGCTATGTTCGCCAAACATACTGTAGGGGTCTTAATACTATGTCAATCTAAATTACCAAATTCCAAAATACCGACAAAATACATGATTTTTTCAACTTTTTTCAAATGTTTTCACTAATTTTATGTTAAAACACCAAATACAATCCATATTTGCATTAGATTCTGACTTAAAATACCAAAAAAAAAATCATATTTGTTTTGAGGAGAATACTGTTTAATTCATCCATAGCTTAAAAGCGATCCCGGAAATGACGTTTTGATTATTAATATCGTTTATTTTCTTTCTAACCAAATCAAACTAAATATTTTTGAGGTTTTCTTGAAGTGATCTTGATCTTACATGATTATATGGACTCAAAGTTATAATTTTAATCTTTATTCATCACAAAATAGGCGTTCCCGGAATGACGTTGAATTGATGTACGCTCCTTATATAACAAATCGAACTTCAATTTCCACTTTAATTTAATTTATTCATGCAAAAGATTATTCAGGGAAGTATAAAACAATTCCATTTCATTCCGGAAAGACCATTTGTAGCGCCATCTGAACGTTAAATGGTTAAAAATTTGATATTTTGTCACTGTAACTACATTGAGGCATATTTCTTTGGCCGACTTTTACCCAAATAGAAATTACGATTTGTCTCAGCTTTTTTTTGAAGCACTTGAGAATTCTTAAAGAAAATGTTGACTTAGTAATGGTAAGAATACTGGTAGCTAAATTTAATTGATTTTAGTGTTTTTTTTGTTGGGTACTAGAGAATTTCAGGTTTTGAGTTCTGGAAGCGTTCCCGAAATGATTTCTCGGTACGTCAGAAGTAAATTTCAATTTCATGTAATTTTCATTTATAAAAGCCTAGACATCAAATCACCTCCATGATTTTGGCTCATAAGAAGCTCTATTATGCACAGGAACTTAGACCCTGGGAGCAAGTACCAGCGATCCAGTCGTGCATTTCTTACCAGCATAGGCTTTCTGTTCCTGCCACTTCCGACTGCTATTGTTGTAATTCAAAAGAACGTGGATCCAAAATACTTTGACAAACTTGCTAAAAGGGTACCGATAATTCTGTTAAAATCCACCCAATTCACTCCTGATTGATATCTCTCAAGTTTTCTTCCGTCACTTTGACAGAAAATGAAATAAAACATGAACATGTCTTTTCTTTATGCCAATGTTCTTTATTTAATTCATCTCTCTTCGCTCTTCCACACATTTCATTTAATTTTTTGGATATACGAGTATAAGGAAATAAAACAAAGTTTTAGACATAACATCTCTCGTATGTGATGTCATGTCTACAATGTTGTGTTTTATTTTGTTTACCCAATTCAAATCCAAAATCTTGATGCATCGTTTACCTACACATTAAGTAGGGTTATGTTGACCCGTCGATCAATTTCTTGAAGTTTTACTTCCAAATAAATTAATTTTGCTTATTAGAATAATAAATTAACTCTTCTCATTCTCTTACAAAAGCCACACCAATAATCCCCCATTTATAATCAAATTAGCTTTATACTTTTTCACATGCATAAATCAAACATACCTAATGGAAATGTCTGTCAACAGACAAGAACTTTCGAAAGCAAATAAAGATATCACTTTGTACCTACTTAAGATTTGTTCAACTTCAATTTTGTTTTTT
Source organism: Meliscaeva auricollis (assembly GCA_948107695.1). Lineage (NCBI taxonomy): Eukaryota > Metazoa > Arthropoda > Insecta > Diptera > Syrphidae > Meliscaeva > Meliscaeva auricollis. The sequence goes on along the minus strand of OX403619.1, from coordinate 45,545,184 downwards.
CCAGTTCGAGTTTTAAAATTTTGTTACTCTCAGGGCTGGATTTAGTTTGACAGTTAATGGTAGAACATGACTTCATGCTTCCAACTTCTGGTTCGGAGAAAGAATTATTACCTTACGCTTACAGTGACTTCTACAGTGAAACTTTGAAGAAACTATGCGATCGTTTCAACGGTCGACAGGTCGAGCGTGAGTGTGATAATGCTACTAATTACCTCGCAACTATCTTTTTACTAAAGCACTCCCAACAGATTAGACAGACATTAGACGGTTTAGCGGAAGAATTCTCTCCATGGAATCAACGGTAGCGTGACTAGTTCCAGTCGGAATGAACTACTTGTTGAACACCTTTAATGGGCTACTCCGACGTAATAAGAGTATAGGCTTATAATGAGCGGTTAATCCGGTCTCCCGTCCTTGGAATCATTAAGGGACCTGGCCATCAAATTTTGGGGCACCTACCAATGGTATTACTAACCGACGTAGGAGTAAGTTTGATAGTCAAGAACCAACTACAAGCCTCCGATATGAATGATCCAAATGGGCAATCCAAAAGTTGACCATCAAAAAGGCCTTCGATTTGAACAGAAACAAGCTTTGAAACCTTTCTAACTGAATTTCATTTCTTCCAATATTTCAAAATCTTCTTCCCTTAAGTGATTTTTTCTGTTAGCAAATCCAGCTCTGATTGTTGATAACTTCTTTGTTCTTCTTTGTCCTCTATCAGCAAACACAGTCAACACGGATGCTCACTAGACGTTAAAATCACGTCACTTCTGGCATTAAGCTTGTATCTTGGTACAGTAGTTGGCATATATATATTGGCGAAAGCAGCTAACAGCAGGTACAACAAAAATGTTCATTTAGTTTAATCCATTAGACAGCCAATGCAATATAAGAAGAAAAATATAAAACGGTGAAAAATCAGACAACCATGTCAGATGTCACTCTTATGTCAGTCGATTCGTATCCTATAATTTTGTATTTTTTCTTCTTTTTATTCTACTCCTTTTTTTTTGTGTAGGTATCACTTCAAATGCATCAGCAGAATTGAAGAGTAGGTACATGTGTGGGTGTTTGAATGCACCTGATGGGTAGTTTAGGGAACGGTAGACGTATATTTTTCTCAACGCCCCTACATTTCAGCAAAATTTATCGTTAGTTGCACTGAGGTGTTAGTTTTTGAAGACGTCGCGTCACAATCTTCGTCGCATCGTTAGCTGCATCCAACCATCATCATCAAACTGCTATCAAAAGTTTTTTTTTCTTCCTATTTTTTTTGTCTCCTAACTTCCTAAGGAATAAGAAATCTGAGAAATACCAAGACACTTTTAACTTGAAGCTTTTTTCTGTGAAAAAAATTAGGATCTTGTAGGGGTTTTGAAATATTTTCTTCATCAAAAAGGAATTTTGATGGAATTATTTTATTATTGGGATTTTTGTTTGTGAAAAATTCTGCATCCACGTTGGTAATGTTTTATTTTACTTTTCTTTATAGACTTTTGGCGGTGCTACAGTTCGAAGCAGTTCAAGAATTGAAGAAGAAGCGTCAAACCAATAGGAGAAGTTGGAAAAACAACGGATGAAGATTGCCAATCTACAATCTAACTATGAACAATAATGGCTTATCCCGAAAATTGAAAGTACATTTGGCTGGCCCTAGTAACTGCTCAACACATGAACACCGTTCTTTTAATGACAACCACAAGCGTAGCGTCGTATATGGGCCAAACAAATGTTGTTGACCCTAATAAAGCTGAAACAACGAATTTTGGATCTTCATGACGACAATCCGAACCTTCATCAATAACGTGCATCTGAAAAACTAGTGAAGAACCAACAAAGTACAGTGGGGTGAAGATCGTATAAGAGGATATTCTACGGTGCGGATTCTTGCAAGTACCACAATGAGCGCAAAAAGCGGTTGCTTGCATGATGCTTAGTAGTAAAATGAAGACTTAGTCTGATATGCTGATCTCTGTAAATCATCCTAACAGAGGAGAAACATGATGAAGACTCAACTGAAGCAACATTCAACGAGCCTCTCAGAAGTGGTAACGATTTGTGATTTGGGATCACAACAACTTCTAAGCCATCTTTTGAATGCTCGCCCATATCAATTACCTCCCACTTTGACTAAGCAGACCAGTATTGAGTGACTAAGGTAATTTTTGAAGTGGATGAGCGGTCTTTTCCTTCTTCCCCTTGAAGTAAGGGTCATCATTTAGCCATGGAGCTTCAGTCGTCTTGAAGAATTCTTGTAACCATGTAAGAATGTGTACATCTTCACATGTAAATAGTTTGATTAGTTGAAAGCTGTTGAGACTACCAAAGAGGACCAGTGTCTAGATCTTCATTATAGCTTCATTTACTTGATTGAGGATCCGAAGTTTCATTAGTTGCCATTGATCGTACGTCAGTGTATAGGGCTCCCTTGGTCGATGAGACGTTCGTTGGTGGAGTGTCAATTTTGGCTCGCTTGGACGTAGGCTTGCATTAGATGGTGGGTCAGTGTATTTCTAGGACTTGGCGTTGTAGTGTGTTACAGTAGCTTAGTTGCATTTTTCAATTGAATGTCTTGTTGTTAGAAGTTTATGTTTGAATCTGTCCAGACTCCGGAGCAAGTCGTTAGCCGTCAAGTTTTCAGGGGTTTTGTTTGCTGGGAACCGGGCAGTTTTCGCATCGTTCATCAGCGTTGAATTTGTGTGTATCTTCACCTATGTCTTAACCTTCAACTATGCGTTTCTTTCTACGGTTGGACTCCCCACTACTGTCATTTCAGTGAAGTCACTGTAAGGCTTTGAGATTCACTGTAAAGCTTTGAGATTCCAGAGCAGTCACAAAGTTGGGGGGAGTAAGACGTATTTAGGGATGGTCCTTGTATGTTTCCGGTATATCTCTTTCTCTTCTCAACTTCACCAAAGAGCTACGTCCTCACCTTCCAGAGCTTCATGAGAGCTGGATTATTTCCAAAACCATTGCACTCCCAGGAAGCTAGCAGTATTTTTAGCCAGAAGTCTAAAGAAAATGTAGTTTTATCCAGTGAACCTAAACAAAACTAAAAAGTCCCAAGCATCTTCATACGACTTCTTCAAAATCTTCTTCTTTAAATTCTTGTAATTCATTTTTTTTGTTAAACTTATTTTGTACCCACTCCCGTGTGTCGCGTCACCTGCAGCACCAATCCCGATTCCGCCTTGTTCGTGTTGTTTCCCTTGCTGAATGATTGATGATTTTCGTTATTGTTTATGTTGTCTTGAGTCTTTGCCTTGAGAGAAAAAAGATGTACCCCATCTTTTAGATAGCTATACTACATGTATACGCCCCTAGAAGAAGGATAAGACTTAGATATACCTACCTACCATATTCCACCATTGAACTGGAAAACTTTCAAAGTTGCACTGTGTTATCCGAGGTTTGCCACCATCTGGTATAAATTTTCTTTGACTGAAAGTTGTATATTACCGTCTTCTTCTTATTCTTCGCTGGGAGACTGATAAAGTTAAATTTAATTTCCTCAATTCAGATGAATTTGTTTTTTGATTGTTGAGGAGAAATTTTATATTCTTCATTTTTTTTTTGTTTTTTTGCTTTTGTCGGGAACGTCAATAAAATGGCACTTTTTTCCTTCAGCTCTGGTGACGGCTAGAGGATATGATTTTTTTTCCCTCTCTCTTTTTCTATTTAGATTTTTTACCTATAGGAGAATAGTTTTGTAGGTTCTCGTACTCTTATATGAGTTATGACAGTTTGAATGAAATTTTGACATTAAGTCAGATGGGAGGACCAACTTTGAGAGTTTATGCTTTTTTTTGTTTGGTGTTTTCTTACCAATTTTAATAGTTTGATGTCTAAATATTGGCGAAGTTCTTTTTTTTTTGTTATTTTGTTGAAAAAACAAATAATTTTATGAGTTTAAATGGAGAAGTGTTTAGGAAATGTTGTACTTTGACAAGTCTTTGGGCTATTATTTTAAGAGCGGGCTTAAAGTTGTATTTTGAATTAGAATTGTAGACTTTTAGTGATGGAATGGTCATAGTATTTTTAGACAAGGCCCTTGGGCCTATTTAAACTACAACTTCGAACGCTTCCTATAGGCTCTTCTTTGTACCCTTTGGCTATTTCGAACATAAAAAGAACTGCGGTAGGTCACCTAGTCACCTACTGATGTAATACTTGGCTGGTGAATTTAATGTTTCTGACTTAGTTTGATGAGGTGTAGGGTAGGCCCTAAATTCCTCTAATTCTAGTCACCAGGGCTTTGCGCAGCAAAAAGCTTATTACCAACAACAATACATTGTTGTCTGACTCCACGTTGAACATCAAACTCAACCAAAAACCTTCCTTTAGGCGAAACGAGACATTTGCTGTGATAATAGTAATTGGTATTAGAAATTACCGTACTTCAAAGGAAGCCAATTAAATTCTCAATGGACACTGTTGACCACCTTTTTGGTAGTCGATGGACAGCAGCTCAAGCGATAATTGATATTCTATGATCTGCTAAAAACTTATCAGAAATCTTCTTCGAGAAGGTTGATAAGACAAGACCCAACACGGAAATAGTGTATCTTTGTAATTTTCTAGTATTCGCCTTGTTTTTCTTGGCCAGCCGGCAGCAATCCTTTATCCACATTTCATAGGAAGACCACGAAGAATTAGACTCCCTTGATGATTGGATAGAGTATAGCTCACTAGATGGGGCTTATAACACAAAACTACAAAAACTTGTATTGCAAGTGAAATTGCTCAGTTTTGTATAGGAAATTGTAAGATTTTATTTGTAATATACAAGTACTTGTGGTTTTGTGTTAAGGCCCAAGTATATTCTCGCAAATTAATAAGAATTTTTTGGAAGAATGATCAACACGACCTTCCGTACTTAAAGCTTCAGAGAATGAGAGAGAAATAAACATTCTTCTAAGACATTCTAGATATAGATGAGGCCGTCTTGAGCGACAACATCTTTATAATCGAAAAGCGACAAAAGAAAGTGGAGGCGCTGAGGGCTGCTTTTCAGCAAGCAAGTAAGTAAGTAGGTATGAAAGAAAGAAAGAAAGAAAGAAAGAAAGTAAGTCAGTAAGTAAGTAATTGTTTTATAATCATCTGTTTGACAAAAGATTACAAAATTGGGACGAAAGAACCATTTTTTTCTCTCAATATAAGTGAGAAAAAAACTGATGCATTCATACATAATTTAACTACACATGTACATATGTACATAATTCACAATATAACATACACATTTTGCATCACTGAGCTTTTTGTTGCGATAATTTAGCAGTTCCTTAAAGCATTAAATACACGATACAATTGTAACGTGTGTGTGCACCAAAGTAGCAGCTGTATAATATCTGATCTGAGGAAAACAAGAATTTCCTGTTTCCTTTTTCCGGTTTGCTGTTTCCGGTTTCCGGTTTCCTGTTTCCGGTTTCCGGTTTCCGGTTTCCTATTTCCGGTTTCCTGTTTCCGGTTTCCTATTTTCGGTTTCCTATTTCCGGTTTCCTATTTCCGGTTCCCAGTTTCCGGTTTCCGGTTTCCTATTTCCGTTTTCAGATTTCCGGTTTCCGGTTACCTGTTTCCGGTTTCCGGTATCCTATTTCCGGTTTCCGGTATCCTATTTCCTATTTCCGGTTTTCAGTTTCCGGTTTCCGGTTTTTGTTGTTGTTGTTGTTGTTGTTGTTGTTGTTGTTGTTGTTGTTGTTGTTGTTGTTGTTGTTGTTGTTGTTGTTGTTGTTGTTGTTGTTGTTGTTTTTGTTGTTGTTGTTGTTGCTGTTGTTTTGTTGTTGTTGTTGTTGTTGTTGTTGGAGGAGCTAGCGGGCTGGCCGAAACACTAGGTAAAAACCACCTTCTAAATCGATTGGCATCATCCGAATTTAAATTTTCGTCACTTTTGATTTTTCGACGGTTTTCGGTGGTCGGCAGGTGACCTTAAAATGACTATTTGACAGGTTTGTGTTGGAGCTAGCGGGCTGGCCGAAACACTAGGTAAAAACCACCTTCTAAATCGATTGGCATCATCACAATTTTAATTTTCGTCACTTTTGATTTTTCGACGGTTTTCAGTGGTCGGCAGGTGACCTTAAAATGATTATTTGACAGGTTTCTGTTGGATCTAGCGGGCTGGCCGAAACACTAGGTAAAAACCACCTTCTAAATCGATTGGCATCATCAGAATTTTAAGTTTCGTCACTTTTGATTTTTCGACGATTTTCGGTGGTCGCCAGTTGACCCTAAAATGAATTTTTGACAGGTTTGTGTTGGAGCTAGCGGGCTGGCCGAAACACCAGGTAAAAACCACCTTCTAAATCGATTGGCATAATCAGAATTTTAATTTTCGTCACTTTTGATTTTTCGACGGTTTTCGGTGGTTGGCCGAAGACCCTAAAATCTCAAAGACCTAAATACTCAAAATGTGCTTTTGGAAATCTCCAGCAGATTCAAAATAGCCTTTCTCATAGTGAAAAAGCCTTTTTCATAGAAATTTCTGATTTCACACCAGGCGCCCAAAAATTTCAGTAGGTATACTTTCTATTAGAAAGGCGTTGAATTTGAAAAATAATCGGATGTGCTTTCTTATATTTCCGTTTGGTATTTGAATTTTAAAATTTCGTTTCCGTTTAATTTCAAATTCAAAAGATAAACGGAAATCACGGCCACTGAAACCAAAATGGAGGCCGAAGTGGATTTTTCATTTCCGGTCACTGTCCGGAGTCGACTTCAACACTTTTCATTTTTTTAAATCGAGAAATTCGCCCTTTTTCATAGAAATTTTAGATTTTTGCACCAGGCGCCCAGAAATATCAGTAGGTATACTTTCCATTAGAAAGCCGTTGAATTTGAAAAATTATCGGATGTGCTTTCTTATATTTCCGTTTGGAATTTGAATTTTAAAATTTCGTTTCCGTTTAATTTCAAAGTCAAAAGATAAACGGAAATCACGGCCACTGAAACAAAATGGAGGCCGAAGTGGATTTTTCATTTCCGGTCACTGTCCGGAGTCGACTTCAACACTTTTCATTTTTTTAAATCGAAAAATTCGCCCTTTTTCATAGAAATTTCAGATTTTTGCACCAGGCGCCCAAAAAAACAGTAGGTATACTTTCCATTAGAAAGCCGTTGAATTTGAAAAATTATCGGATGTGCTTTCTTATATTTCCGTTTGGAATTTGAATTTTCAAATTTCGTTTCCTATTATTTTTAAATTCAAAAGAAAAGATCGACGGAGTCACTTTTAAGTCACCTGCCGACCACCGAAAACCGTCGAAAAATCAAAAGTGACGAAAATTAAAATTCTGATGATGCCAATCGATTTAGAAGGTGGTTTTTACCTCGTGTTTCGGCCAGCCCGCTAGCTCCAACACAAACCTGTCAAATAGTCATTTTAAGGTCACCTGCCGACCACCGAAAACCGTCGAAAAATCAAAAGTGACGAAAATTTAAATTTTGATGATGCCAATCGATTTAGAAGGTGGTTTTTACCTAGTGTTTCGGCCAGCCCGCTAGCTCCAACACAAACCTGATAAAATTCATTTTAGGGTCAACTGGCGACCACCGAAAACCGTCGAAAAATCAAAAGTGACGAAAATTTAAATTCTGATGATGCCAATCGATTTAGAAGGTGGTTTTTACCTAGTGTTTCGGCCAGCCCGCTAGCTCCAACACAAACCTGATAAAATTCATTTTAGGGTCAACTGGCGACCACCGAAAACCGTCGAAAAATCAAAAGTGTCGAAAATTAAAATTCTGATGATGCCAATCGATTTAGAAGGTGGTTTTTACCTCGTGTTTCGGCCAGCCCGCTAGCTCCAACACAAACCTGTCAAATAGTCATTTTAAGGTCACCTGCCGACCACCGAAAACCGTCGAAAAATCAAAAGTGACGAAAATTTAAATTTTGATGATGCCAATCGATTTAGAAGGTGGTTTTTACCTAGTGTTTCGGCCAGCCCGCTAGCTCCAACACAGACCTGTCAAAAAGCCATTTTAGGGTCACCTGGCCACCACCGAAAACAGTCGAAAAATCAAAAGTGACGAAAATTAAAATTCGGATGATGCCAATCGATTTAGAAGGTGGTTTTTACCTAGTGTTTCGGCCAGCCCGCTAGCTCCAACACAGACCTGTCAAAAAGCCATTTTAGGGTCACCTGGCCACCACCGAAAACAGTCGAAAAATCAAAAGTGACGAAAATTAAAATTCGGATGATGCCAATCGATTTAGAAGGTGGTTTTTACCTAGTGTTTCGGCCAGCCCGCTAGCTCCAACACAGACCTGTCAAAAAGCCATTTTAGGGTCACCTGGCCACCACCGAAAACAGTCGAAAAATCAAAAGTGACGAAAATTAAAATTCGGATGATGCCAATCGATTTAGAAGGTGGTTTTTACCTAGTGTTTCGGCCAGCCCGCTAGATCCAACAGAAACCTGTCAAATAATCATTTTAAGGTCACCTGCCGACCACTGAAAACCGTCGAAAAATCAAAAGTGACGAAAATTAAAATTCTGATGATGCCAATCGATTTAGAAGGTGGTTTTTACCTAGTGTTTCGGCCAGCCCGCTAGATCCAACAGAAACCTGTCAAATAATCATTTTAAGGTCACCTGCCGACCACTGAAAACCGTCGAAAAATCAAAAGTGACGAAAATTTAAATTTTGATGATGCCAATCGATTTAGAAGGTGGTTTTTACCTAGTGTTTCGGCCAGCCCGCTAGCTCCAACACAGACCTGTCAAAAAGCCATTTTAGGGTCACCTGGCCACCACCGAAAACAGTCGAAAAATCAAAAGTGACGAAAATTAAAATTCGGATGATGCCAATCGATTTAGAAGGTGGTTTTTACCTAGTGTTTCGGCCAGCCCGCTAGCTCCAACACAGACCTGTCAAAAAGCCATTTTAGGGTCACCTGGCCACCACCGAAAACAGTCGAAAAATCAAAAGTGACGAAAATTAAAATTCGGATGATGCCAATCGATTTAGAAGGTGGTTTTTACCTGGTGTTTCGGCCAGCCCGCTAGCTCCAACAGGTACCTGTCAAATAGTCGTTTTAAGGTCTTCGGCCAACCACCGAAAACCGTCGAAAAATCAAAAGTGTCGAAAATTAAAATTCTGATGATGCCAATCGATTTAGAAGGTGGTTTTTACCTCGTGTTTCGGCCAGCCCGCTAGCTCCAACAGGTACCTGTCAAATAGTCGTTTTAAGGTCTTCGGCCAACCACCGAAAACCGTCGAAAAATCAAAAGTGTCGAAAATTAAAATTCTGATGATGCCAATCGATTAAGAAGGTGGTTTTTACCTAGTGTTTCGGCCAGCCCGCTAGCTCCAACACAAACCTGTCAAATAGTCATTTTAAGGTCACCTGCCGACCACCGAAAACCGTCGAAAAATCAAAAGTGACGAAAATTTAAATTTTGATGATGCCAATCGATTTAGAAGGTGGTTTTTACCTAGTGTTTCGGCCAGCCCGCTAGCTCCAACACAAACCTGTCAAATAGTCATTTTAGGATCACCTGCCCACCACCGAAAACCGTCGAAATATCAAAAGTGACGAAAATTAAAATTCGGATGATGCCAATCGATTTAGAAGGTGGTTTTTACCTAGTGTTTCGGCCAGCCCGCTAGCTCCAACACAGACCTGTCAAAAAGCCATTTTAGGGTCACCTGGCCACCACCGAAAACAGTCGAAAAATCAAAAGTGACGAAAATTAAAATTCTGATGATGCCAATCGATTTAGAAGGTGGTTTTTACCTAGTGTTTCGGCCAGCCCGCTAGCTCCAACACAAACCTGATAAAATTCATTTTAGGGTCAACTGGCGACCACCGAAAACAGTCGAAAAATCAAAAGTGACGAAAATTAAAATTCTGATGATGCCAATCGATTTAGAGGGTGGTTTTTACCTAGTGTTTCGGCCAGCCCGCTAGCTCCAACAGGTACCTGTCAAATAGTCGTTTTAAGGTCTTCGGCCAACCACCGAAAACCGTCGAAAAATCAAAAGTGTCGAAAATTAAAATTCTGATGATGCCAATCGATTAAGAAGGTGGTTTTTACCTAGTGTTTCGGCCAGCCCGCTAGCTCCAACACAAACCTGTCAAATAGTCATTTTAAGGTCACCTGCCGACCACCGAAAACCGTCGAAAAATCAAAAGTGACGAAAATTTAAATTTTGATGATGCCAATCGATTTAGAAGGTGGTTTTTACCTAGTGTTTCGGCCAGCCCGCTAGCTCCAACACAAACCTGTCAAATAGTCATTTTAGGATCACCTGCCCACCACCGAAAACCGTCGAAATATCAAAAGTGACGAAAATTAAAATTCTGATGATGCCAATCGATTTAGAAGGTGGTTTTTACCTAGTGTTTCGGCCAGCCCGCTAGCTCCAACACAAACCTGTCAAATAGTCATTTTAGGATCACCTGCCCACCACCGAAAACCGTCGAAATATCAAAAGTGACGAAAATTAAAATTCTGATGATGCCAATCGATTTAGAAGGTGGTTTTTACCTAGTGTTTCGGCCAGCCCGCTAGCTCCAACAGGTACCTGTCAAATAGTCGTTTTAAGGTCTTCGGCCAACCACCGAAAACCGTCGAAAAATCAAAAGTGTCGAAAATTAAAATTCTGATGATGCCAATCGATTAAGAAGGTGGTTTTTACCTAGTGTTTCGGCCAGCCCGCTAGCTCCAACACAAACCTGTCAAATAGTCATTTTAAGGTCACCTGCCCACCACCGAAAACCGTCGAAATATCAAAAGTGACGAAAATTAAAATTCTGGTGATGCCAATCGATTTAGAAGGTGGTTTTTACCTAGTGTTTCGGCCAGCCCGCTAGCTCCAACAGGTACCTGTCAAGTTGTTGTTGTTGTTGTTGTTGTTTCCGGTTTCCAATTTCCGGTTTCCTGTTTCCGGTTTCCGGTTTCCTATTTCCGGTTTCCTGTTTCCGGTTTCCTGTTTCCGGTTTCCGGTTTCCGGTTTCCTATTTCCGGTTTCCGGTTTCCTGTTTCCGGTTTCCTATTTCCGGTTTCCGGTTTCCGGTATCCTATTTCCGTTTACCTGTTTCCGATTTCCGGTTTCCGATTTCCTATTTCCGGTTTTCCAAAACAAATTACTTTTAATAATGTCATTTCACATTTTATTGGTTTTTTATCGATGTTGGAAAATGATAACAAAAGTTTTATAAAAGTAATCTTAAAAAATATAAAATGTACCACTGTAATGTAATTTGTTTGTTTAAATTGAAGCACATTTTTGGTAGTTTTTATTATCGAGAGCCCGGCGCAGTATTTGGCGCATTTACTGGCCCATTTATTGGCCCAGTAGTAGCAGGAGTAGCCATCTCAGTGATAGCGGTAGTAGCAGTAGTAGTAGGCACGGCAGTTGTAGTAGGCGCTGCAGTAGTAGTAGTAGGCGCAGCAGTAGTTGCAGGCGCAGCAGTAGTAGTATTAGGCACAGCAGTCGTAGCAGGCGCAGCAGTCGTAGTAGGCGCAGCAGTCGTAGTAGGCGCAGCAGTAGACGGATCACCATTTCCTCCATTATCTGTCGCAGCTCCATTTGATGCTGTTTCATTCTGTGGCTTTATTATTATTGTACAGTTGCGGCAGATCACTTGTAGAAAAAATGAAAAAAAAATAATAGAATTCTTCATTAATATCACGAATAGATGTATTTTATCGTGCAACTCACAAACTTCTTTATTTTCTTCAGTTTCGTCATCATCGTCATCATCATCATCTTCATCATAAAAATAATCTAATAAATCATCAAAGATGCCAAAGAATCCAGATTTCTACAAAAAAAAAAATGTATTAAAACTAGAAATTATTTCCAAAAGTCTAAATACCTACTTTCAGTTTGGTATCATCCTTAACAGCTTGATTTCGTCGTTCTGTAAAATGTGAATTCACCAATCCACTGATTCCCAGAATCAAAAGACTTACAAAGAATACACCTCGCAGCTTGATCATTTTGCTTTCAAGTCTTGAAATCTTTCTTCGCTAGACAAACTTCTAATAATATTTGAAAAGATACACCCTACAGAAATTCGTATTTATACTTTTTGTTTTAGCAATCCCTATGGATAAGCACGTAAAGCCATTTAGACGACTTATCATGATAAGTTTAGCGTTTATGCCTTGAACGAGTATAACAAGAGGTGTTAAAATTGCAATTAACTATTAAAACAAAATGATTTTTTCTTCTTTTTTTTTTAAACGTGCGACCCACATACTTAGCCTACTTACGAGTCTACACTCTACACTTTTATACACAATAGGGGTTTGAGAATTTTTTTCGTTTTTTTTTTTCATTTTTTAATTGAAAATCCATCTGCTGCTGTGCTACTGTGTACATAAAAACTTTGATGTTATCGTCTACTACTGCTGGCAGTCGGTGGGTGAATGAAAAATATTAAGTGTTAGACTTGTCAATTTTCAATGACATAACTGAACATAAATATTTGAGTTGTGAGCTATAAAAAAAAATGAGTAAATAAATAGTTAAGGTCACCGCAGAGCTGATAAGACCTTTTTACAATTATTGGCAATTGTTTTGGAGTCACAAGTTTTTTTTTTTTTTAATATTTATTTGTTAATGTTAAAATTTTGCCTTGACAGGGTGGGTTTTTATGTGTGTTTTTGAGTATTTGTGCTGGCTAATAATTCGATATTTGCTTATAGTATCTTTTGTTTGGTATTTAAATGAGATGGAAAATGAACTCCGTTAAGCTTTAAAGTTAATTATATTTTTACTGGTAGTGTTTAGAAGAAATATGATTACTCGGTCGAAATCATCGTCAGTAGCAGGGGTTCATCTATTATGATTGTGCGATTGGACTCTAAAGTAGTGTAAGTCATCATTGAAACCTGCTTTCGAAAGAATTATGTTTCAGTTAGTTTCCTAGCTCCTCTAAGGCGTCGCCTTATAGGGCTGACGAGTGAGGTACTCATAGTAGGGCTTAGTGTTCCAAATAAGCAGGTTTAAGCTTTTACTAAACGGTGCCGTAAAGGTGCCATTTCTCAAGTTATTTGGTATTCAAGGCAGCTGAACTCTTGACTACCTCGAATGTACTGCTATCAACAATTGTAGTGGCGAACAGATTTTTGTTTGTTGATAGGAAGTACTTAGTTTTGTACTCATCTTCAAGGCGTAGCTGCAATTTTTGCATGTTCTTCAAATTGTTTTGAACGGATTCGTGAAATAACACAGCAAAGCATAAACATAAAATAACACCCCATATTTATGTTTAAGGGAGTAATTTAGTGAACTATTGCTTAGTGTCCAAATTTAAGGAACGTCTTGCAACTGTACTAATTTGTGCCTGTAAGTGCCTGTGCGAGTATGGTGGGTAGATCTAGACATCTCGCGCATCACACCATCTGACACATAAGATAGGCATGATTTGTATGCGTGGATATGATAGGGATCAAGAACAAACTCCATCTGGTGAGCTTGAGGTAGGTTAAGCTTGCCAGCACTGACCACGACGGCAATAAAGGTGAGTGCAACAATTGGGAAGGTTATTTTACTGAAGATTTATTTCACTAAGCCGCTGTGAATGACTCTTATGAATGCGATGTTCCATTACATTGATGTTGACTGAATGTCGAAGTAGTTGGACGGGTGTGCTGACGATAATACCTTCCGTGTTTAGAGCTTCCCCCTCATTATTATATGCTCTAGAACAAGATTGAAGAAATCACACGACACTGTATTACCTTGCCGGAAAGCCTGTAAATGATTAGAATAACTGACAGTTGATCTTGTTACCTTCCACCTTATGATATCCAAAAAAATCCATTACAAATTATGCAACCAATAATAAATCTTATGTACTTCAAGTGCCTTAAAGGCGTTGGTAAATTGGAAAAATGGAAATGTCCCGGAATTTTCTAACTTATTGAAGAGCTGTCTGTCAGCACATAATCACCAGGGTAAAAAGAGGTAAGCGCATCTACTTTACATGAAGAGCTGTGTCTTCTGATATTTTTCATAGACGTGTTCCTTTCTAATTTCTCCTGGAGTGTTGTTTGGCCTTTTAGGAACGTACAAGAATGTGACTCAATGAGTTTAATAATCTGATGGTTGGTTCATTTGTCTTTGAAATCAAGTCAGATTTGATAAAGAGGCGGAGATGTTATCAACAATTGTTTGGTATTTGATATATCAGTGCTATGAGCTAAGGGTTTTTCCTTGATTGAGTTAAGCCCTTCTTCATTTGCAGGCTCTCAGCTTTGAAGAAGAAGTCTGAATTAACTGCATATTCCAATAGTTTTTGTACAAAGTCCATCTGTACTGATCTTCAAACATTCGGTATTATAGCTTATCTATTCTTCTCTGCTAGAAATGATAGTGGTGAATAGCTTATGATAGTCTAATTGGGAAGTTTAATGCAGTCACTGAATACTGTATGGCCGTTTATTTCTGTAGAATCCGTGCGTAGAGCTATTTTTCCAGCTACGACAAAGGGCGGTCTTGGCTAGCTATACTACATTTATAATTAAGTACATGCACATTACCTTTTCATTACTGTGGGACTTACTATTGTTTTGTTCTCAAGCTTCTTCACATCTTTTGTGCTGGGGTGGCAGTAATAAATCTTCATCTTAACTGGCTAGTGATCGGTTCTCTTTTTCTCTTATTTTTACCTCTCCATGATGCCTAATGAGCATCTGCTGATAATGCTGCTTCAATTCAACTATCACTATGCAGATAAGATCCAACTGCAACAACTGGCCTACCGCTGCTGGATTGATTGAAGAAGTTCAATCATGACGGGCAGCACGGATGGATTAAACGTACTCTTTGTCTCTTTGTAGGATCTGAAAAAAATCGGGTGCTTTAAAGCCTACCACACTTCAGCAGTTATATCTTCAGTTTAGCCTTACCTGATTTCGAAATCCGTTCGTAAATGGGTTAAGGTCTGACTGAAGCAATTCAATCCTATCAGTCTGACTAGAAGGACTGAACGTATCTTTTGAGTATGTGATTTGGCAGTACAACAGCCATCTCCATAGATCCATGGTGTGACGTCTTCTTTAATGAAACCGAGTGCAGGTCAAAAACTATGTTTGGATGAAAAAAGTGTCTGCCCCTTAACAGGCCTACGGCTGCCGGATTATCTGAGGAAGTACAATTATGATGGGCAGTAAGGAAGGATTGAACGTACTCTTTGCGACACGTGGCAACCAGCAGCTGTTTGAAGCTCAAGGGAAATAGTTGTAGCAAAAGTTTTTTAAGACATCTTCTTTAAGGGAACCAAGTTAACTGATAGCATTAAACTTCATTACGTGCATGTGCAGGTGTACTCAGACCAGACTAATTCAGCTTTTTAAGGCTTCACAACGCCAACTTGCAAATTTGTCTTCTTTTCCGTTCGGAGTATCTTCTTCATGAACAGTCGAACTCTGAGTTATTTTCCCACTGAAAAAAAAGAAAAAATAAATTATTCGAGTATATCTACCATCATTATCATCTTCAAAAATGTGTCATCAAAATTCTAAAAAAAAAAAACAAAAAACAAATAAACCAATCGTTAGCTTATGATAACCTATCGTTACTCGTAAGCCTCCATGTGTGGTGTATAAAAAAATGTCTACACATATATCGAATATATGATGATATTAGATATTCTATTTATTTTTTGGGGGAAAATAATAAATTTACGATCCAATAACATTCTGGCAAAATTCGTGTCAACGTAAATAATCTCTTTGAAATATCCTCCTTTTGGTATACGACTCCTATAGTGATTGATCTCGGTCGATAAATTCTCTCGGGTTTCGATTTCTTCTTCTTTTTCTTGTTTTTCTTCTTCTTCTGCTACTGCTACTGAAAAAAGACGAAGAAGTATGTTTGATGGTGTGACATATCGCACTCGCAGTACTTCTTTTATCAAATTTGTCAATTTTCACTCTTGATGTGTCGGAGTGTCGCGTCGGTGTGTTTAATGTTCTTTCAAGGCACATTTCGAGTACCAACTTCTTCCAACCTACTATTGTCAGCCTCGTGTGGGTACATATGAGTTTCCATCCAATTCGAAAATGTACTTACATCATCCACCAGCTGCGTGCTGGCGCTGCTGAGCTGAGCTGGTGAGAATTTGAAAAAAAAAAAATAAAAACGCAAAAATAACCTCCAATACTTTCTATATAGGTTCCATCGCCCCACCATAGCAGCAGTATCCCTTTTTTTGAATTTTCTCGCAAACACACTTGAAATTCCATCTAACTCTCATTCGTTTTGGCTTTTGACTTTTACCGACTTTTTACGACACTGGCAGCATTCCACGCCACCACTCTGTGTTCTCCCCCAAATGTCACCGCCTCTGCCATACTTTTTAGCTAACATTAGTCGCCCAAAATTGGTATTCCCCATCCGCTTATCGGATCAGGGTGATATCTTTATAATCCCCCCCCCCCGCTCTCTCTCTCTCCCTGGTCGCTGATATATACAAGAAGCTGTCACAGGAAAATGTTGTCATTTTAAAGGAGCCAAAAGTATAAAAATACAAAAAAAGCAACAACAACAAAAAACGTCAAAATGCTTGATTTTGATTTATTTTTTTTCTTCCAGGGGCTGTGTTGTTGGGTGCGGAAGCCCCATAGAAGAAACCGGGGGATAATAATATTGAGAAACAGGAGCAAATAGCTTGGTTTTGATATCTTCTATAAAATCTCCTGTACATAAATATTATTTTTTTCATTTTTCCTTTGATAAATAGAAACAGTATTATTCTTTATTTGCATATCATATTTCATTTGGAATAATAAGCGGAAGTATAAAAGTCTAGGAGCGGTAATTTTTATCTATGATTGAAGTTTTTATTTCCATTCGCAAAAGATTAGAATTAGAAGAGAAATCAAGAGTGGAGTGTGTGTGTGTATTGAAATGCAAGGAAAATCATTAAACATGAGCTGTTTAATGCTTTGTTTTATTTGCATTTTAATACGTTTTTTTTTTATATTCCTTGCCAGGAACGAGATAAGACGGGGTGTTTGGTTTTATTGCTGATTTAAATCAGAGGTCTTAGTTCAGCCAGGGTTTTGAAATTGAAAATTAAGTTATAAGATTGGGTGAGATGTTTTTTTTTTAATAATGACGAGACCCACAAACGAAAGGAGGGCAACGAATTTTGAATCTGTACGTGCAGCCGAACAATTTGGCTAAGTGTTAACGGAACTGCTATCCAGCAGAAGCAATGGGAAGGATCCTACGTGGGATGAAATTCTGTAACATCCTCAATGGAAAGTGCTTCAATGAACAGGCTTAGCGGGTGCAATGAGATGGATCCTACGGAGGTTAAAATCGTGGAAAATCTTCCATGGAAAGTGCTTCAATGAACAGGCCTAGCAGCTGTATGGGTGTGGTTTTCTTATTAAGGGAAGATGTGCTGGGCTTACAACGGAACTCCCAGTTCGACAAAGAATGTCAGCTAGAACATGCAGCTAAGAACGAGGCCTATCAGGCAAACAAGAACCAGAGCCGCTGAGAGCTCTACGGGCAAAAAAGAAGAGGTTTACCAAGAAGAGAAAGATGGAATGTATTGAGAGTGTTACCGTCAGAGGACAAGTTCGAGAATTCTAAGAAGATCTACCCAAGGCTGCTGAGATGAAAGAATGGTAGATTGTAGATACACAGTCGGTGATGCTGAGCAGCTGGAAGGAGCATTCTTTTATAGACTCCTGAACGGCGAAGATAGCCAACATTCAGCGTTTCAGCTGTTGTTCCCCATTTAACCTGGACGACGCACGATTGCCAACAATAATTGTCTACCTAGGTCCACTATAAACACAAACAACTACACCAGTTTAAACTGATAATTACTCCTGCCAATCGCTGTTTCTTCGGGCATAGAAGGCAATTAAGTAGTAAAGACCTCTTTCATAGAACCAGGAAATTGCTATACAAGGCCTTAATCATACAAGACCTGCTAGATAGGACCAGGGCATGAGCATAAGGGTTTCGGTTAAAAATTTGCTTTAAGAGAAATTTGCTCCACTTGTGCATAAATGAAGTCACGGGAAGAAGATACATCCACGAACTCTACCGGCTTTACAGCAACTTCAACCTTTTAAAATCACTCACTGGCTATATACTGCGGTTATTAGACCGATACTCACTTATGAGGTGACTGTTTGGTGGACATTTCTATACGAATGGATGGAAAACTGAAAATGGGGTGGGTGGTGGAGTGTTCTCAGATAGACTAAACCTTAGTCTCTTCTTGCGCCTACCAAACCATTGTAGCGTATTTCAAGCGGAAATTCTGGCGATAAAGGAAGTCTTGTTTTGGCTTAAAGAAAACGTGATATCAAGTTCAGATATCGGCATCTTCTCAGATAGTCAGACTGCTTTAAAATCCCTTGTATCAGTCTTCTCAAACTGAATCGCAGCCCAAGACTGTCGATCGGCTTTGACGGAGATGGCCACACAGTTTACCTGGGTGCCGGGACAAAGGGACATTCCGGTGAATTGTAAGGCCGATGAACTCGCCAGAATTGAAACAAGTAAACTTCTGCTGAAACGAATCGCTTTGGAACAATCAAATACAAGATGGCTTAACACTATTACTTGTACAGCGATCAAACGAATCTGACCCAAACTAGATTTGAAACGGTCAAATTGCCTTCTCAGTAGATCTCAAATCAGCTCCGTAATAGGTGCCATAACGGGACACTGTCTTATTGGTAGACACGCGGCACGACTCGGTGTACTATCAAATGATTTCTGCAGGAGCTGTTTAGACGAAGAAGATGAAGAAAAAATTTCACATCTTCTCTGTACACATGCCCTGCTCTCTCTCTCATAGACGCAAATTTCATTTAGGAGACTATTTCTACAATGAACCTAGTGATCTCATAAACACAGACATTATAGTAGTCTCACTCGTTTCACCAGAAGCTCCAAATGATTTTAACTAGTAGGGAACTTTTTATTCCCCATAGTTTGTGGTATCACAATGGACTTCTTTTGGTCGTAGTGTTATGGTTACCATGGCAAGCAACTATTCCAAGGTCCAAGCTATTGCGAAAATATTCATTCAAAACAGACTACAATTAAAGAAAGCTTAGGAACTTCTTATTTCTTATCATTTTGCTATTTTTCTAACGAAATGCTCTTATTTTTTGTTCTTACAACTTTTTTCTTTGATGTAAAGTAAAAAAACAAATTTTTTTTTTATTCTAAACTCAACTGATATCCATGACACAAAATATTTACTCCAAGACAAAAAAAATATAAAATTAAATATTCATACCTAAGGGACATGTTGCGATAATAGAAATAGATAAAATGTTTTCATGTTGCATTTTATGCCAAAGAATTTTGCAGTCTTTTCTGCTAAACAATAACGAAGCCAAGCCAACGAAGAAGAATGGAAGAAAAAACAAGTAAACGACACAACAACAAAAAAACCCTCATCTTTCTTGACTTTGCTGGTATCTTCAAAGTCTGATGATTACAAAAACTGCGATCTACCTCCTCCTTCTAGAACGAATAGATGCCTCTGATGCTAGGAGCACCAAGATTATTGTTATTCTTTATAGGTCCTTGCGTATCCAGACAGGCGTGTAAGATAGCAGACATATACACAAAAAAAAATGTCTTCCATCACAAGAAGCAGAATTTCTAGCATCCTTAATCTCTGATGGAGAAAATGTTATTCCAAAGCGATTTTTTTATTTTTTATATTATTTTGTTTTACAGAGTCTTGATTTTTCGCTGCGTCAGTCGTCGGCTGCATAATTTTATTGCATCAAAGTAATAAAAAGGATATTTTCTACAACGACAACAATGCCAACGTAGAGAATGGAGAAGCTGTTGTTCTCGTCGTATTGTGTCATCATGCAGAATGTTTTTCTTGTAAGTCATCTTAAAAACCGTAAACATAGTCAATAATGTCGTGTATCGGGGAATTTATGATAAAATAATTCTGATTATAAATTCTATGCGAAACAAAAGTAATAAGATTGCCTTTTGTCGCATGGGAGCTGCTTGTGTGTTGGTTTTGATTGCATATACGAAATATTTTTTTTATTGAATTTTTTTTGTTTTGTTTGATGTCATGAACGGATGGCGCCAGTGTTAAGGTTTTGCAGTTTAAGACTGGGAAGCATTAGAATTTTGATAATAATAATTTTATATTGTAACAAAAAAGTATCCATGCAGACATACACCAGCTGGTTGCTGCCAAAGCAAGACTTAGGGACAGAATTGAGAAATCTCAGTTGAGGTAAATTTAAGCCTGTTAGATATAAACGTTCATAATCAACTACGGCCACGAGAAACATGCCTCTTCATCAGCAAGTTCTGTCTAATCTCAGGGTAAAATTCGAAGACTTGCCGGGATGGTGCGTACATTTCCATACAGTCCACGTGTTTCAGCCATCTTAGCAGCTGTATTCTCAGCTTCTTGACACACAAGGCTCAAAGTGATCTTTCTCTCAAAGCAACATTTCAAACGCAAATACCATTTTTGCCCCCACCGATTCAACAATTTGAAAATTTAAATTCTATATCATTATATGCAAACAAGTTGTTGAACGGACTTTCAATAGATTGTACCAGTGGTGTTGACCTTTCTCAACATCAAACGGTTTATTGGTGTTCCTAAAAACTTTGACGAAGCAGTGAAATTTCTTCATTATCATCCTGCACAAGTGGAGGAGTTTGGCAGGGATGCCACAGATATGACATGGCTCTGTATAACAATCTTCTTTCAGGTTGAATAAAATTACAGCGGAATGTGGGATATCTTCACCATTTACCAGTCGAAGAAAAATGTACCCTTAGGATCCTGAGCAAATATTCCCCCTCTTATTTCAGCAGGCTTCCCTTCTGGCTTTGTAGCCTTGGGAAGATCTTTTTACCCTTTGGTAGACTTTTAGAACTTGCCTCAGGCGATACAGCCCTCAAACGCCCGCTTCTCGTACTTCCACTTTTTTTTTCCTGAGAAGTAGGCGTTCCCCTCTCTTTTTTTGGCTGGAGGTCTCTCGGGCTGCTCTCTGAGCGGCTATGATTCTTCTTTACATCATTGCCTGGTAGGTCTCATTCTTAGCTTCATGCGCCAGGCGGCATTCTTCGTTAAAACAGGAGATTCTTTGTAGTGGCCTAGAGTGAAAACCAGCACATCAGTAGCGGCACTTTTTGATGGCTAGTTGACAATATCTCCACTGGTCGTGGATCTGTGCTTGCTGCTGATAGCCAAAAAAAGTTTTGGCGGTCTTCTGCATCTGCTTATCATTGACTGCGTAATAGATATTCGCATCGACTTTTGAGACCCTACCAAGTAGTGGTCTGAATCAGAGATTGCTAACCGGAACGTTCTGGCATCCAAGATACTGGAAGCTAGTGTCAATCGCAATGTAATCAAGCTAGTCTTCTTTTGTGTAATTGAGGTGCAGAGATGGGGTGCTTCTTGCGATGACATTTCGCTCTTTTCTAAAGTCTACGAAACGTCCAATAAATCGACTCGAGAAAAACTCAAGTCGATTTATTAGACGTTTTTTTTGTAAATTCTGGGTTTTCCGACTATCAAACCATTGACGTCCTCCTTACCAAATTTGGCCAAATAATACTTCGGGCAATAGAGGATACGTGAGCTCGAAGAGGTCGTAGAACTCTTCTTCGATTCATTTTACATTTCCAGGGAAGCGTTAATACAGATCATCGTCACGTTCTCATTATGTTGCCTGCGAATTGTGACCACGGCGCTACTAAACAGCCACCGACCCATGCTCTTTGAAGAACTTCCAATGGAAGGTGTCACACGATTTCATCCTTTGCACCTCTTAGATAGCTGCGCACAATCTCCATCTGGAGGACCAGACTCTTAGTAAGGTCCAAGAGTGAAGAGCCGGATAAAATTTCTCCTTATCGGCCCGTGCTTCTAACGTTTCATAGTAGCCAGTATAAGGTGTTCACTTAGTAGTTTAGCCTGACTGAAATTGTAGATGCTACCGTTGATTCCATCTGTGGAATTCCTCCGCTTACGCCTTGATGAGAATACTCTTCCCCCCCCCTCTCTCGTTTCCTGCCTTCAATAACCTTCCACAAGATACGAACCCCATCTTCAGCTGAGGTACTAAGCACCCGATATTCAGCACGAGGAGGTAAGAATTGAAGATAGTAATCCTCCCGGTATCGCATAACCGAGGGCCAAAAACTTTTGTAAAGCGTGTTTGTCGAAATTTGTCAACATTTAGTGTTTTTCTCTTAATTTCCGATCTCATTCCTCGAACAACACTGATTAAAAAGATTTTCAACTGTTCGTTTTCTTAAAAACCCCTCGAGTTACACTTCAAAAGTAAATTGAAAGAATCTTGTCAATCAAATTTTTGTTTAGCAAAGAGAACTTCAATTTTCATTCAAAGAGCAACTATGTCTTCCTCTCTCTCATAATAAAAATGACAATTATTGATATTGATATCCCTGGAATTTTTACTTTAAACAAAACATTTTGATAATGCCTACGACATTAACCCACTTGTCTCACTAATAACTTTATTAAAAAATAACAAAAAAAAATAATCTTCAAAACTCAAGAATTTGTCTTTTTTTTTTCTCTTAAAATGTTGGGTCCTTTCTGCTTCTATACAACTTCCTTAATCATTCCACTTTTCTTTAACAATCCCTAACCTGTGTTCATGGCGG
The DNA here is from genome assembly GCA_948107695.1 of Meliscaeva auricollis. Classification (NCBI taxonomy): domain Eukaryota; kingdom Metazoa; phylum Arthropoda; class Insecta; order Diptera; family Syrphidae; genus Meliscaeva; species Meliscaeva auricollis. The sequence goes on along the minus strand of OX403619.1, from coordinate 45,522,546 downwards.
TGGTGGTGCTGTTCAAATATAGGTACAAACCTAGATACATTATAAACATTAAGAAGCACCTGTTGAGAGCGCAATTAATTTTAATAATTGTAACAGCAGTAGCAGCAGTCTTACCTATAAAGAGCGAGAGAGCCCCTCCCCTCCATAACAGCACCAACATCCACCAGCCGAAGAGTAAAAGCCGGAGTAATGAAGTTAATTTTTTTTAAATGCTCCTCCGTAAAGAAGGTAAAGGCTAGCTTAAGACTTAATTTATGGCAGTGACCCTGATGGTTTTTTGTGTTGTTCTTATGGTGGACAATAAAAAGCGTGAATTTGTTTTAAATTAAATGACATTTTTTTTTTTTTTTAACGAAGGGGCAGAATAATAATAATTTATGGCATTTTTGTTGCTGTTGTTTCTGTCGTTGTTGTTGTTGTCCTTCTTCACCTCGTCATTAAGGTTTTTTTTTTGGCTCCAAAGCAAATATACTCAGTATTCATTTTGTTGAATTAAATTTTAAGGAAATATTTCTTAGAAAAGAACAACTCAAGCCTCGAGGAAGAAAAGCATTTTTTTTTTTGCAAGAGGGAAAGGACTTTTTTTTGTGTGTTGAGAGTGTTTTTTTTTTTTTTTTTTTTTTCCTTCTTCTATTTTAATAAGCTTCTTTTGGAATGATGAAAGGTCAAGCGTAATATTTTAATGACAGAATTATTTTTTTTGTATCTTGATGAATCTGAGGTACTTGGGGTGCTTCTGTTACAAAAAAAATTAACCTTTGACTAATTTGTTCACCTTTTACCCGAAAATTGTCCTTTTTTTGTGCTGAAATGGGGTAAAGAATATCCTAGAAGTGAATTCAGCTTGTTGAAAGAGGTGAGTAAGAGATTAATTGCATTAAGGATTAGCTTAGCGGCACATAATAGTATCGAAAAGTTTTACATGAAGTGTGCCCGGGCATTCAAGTTCTAAGGGATTAAGTGAATGGAGAACACCACTGCGTATTAAAAGAAGAATTTCGAAAATTTGTGACAACGTTTTCGAAAAACATTTCGAACAATTTCGGCCATTATAGAATTTCCTGCTAACAAAAGAGGTTATACCCCGCCAGCCTAGTACCTGCCCTTGGAACACTTGGCGTAATGATTGGTGAGATGGACTATTACACCAAAGGGTTCATGTCCCAGACAGAACCACCTTGTTTTTTTCTCAAACGAATTGGTCAAGCTCCATGAGAAGATAGTCTTGTCATGAAAAGTATATCTGATCTTAGCCGTAGAATGCACATCTCGAAATGGTTTCAGCTTGGTAACGAAAAAAAACAGAAATATAGTTCTGCTAACCAGGAAGAGAATTCATCGATTTCTAGGTTAGTCTCGAAGTAAGCAGACGCAGTGAAGCTATCAAATGGGATTTACCCTCAACTCTATACTTTCTTACTGGCAACAGGTAAAGAAAATGGCGGCGGGTCAGGCATCAAAGGTGACAACGTCCTTAAGAAGGATTATGGCAAATACAGGTGGACTTTTGGCAAGCAAGCACAAACTACTGCTGGAGACAAACGCACTCCATTATTACGAATATTATTGTTATTATTGTACTATTCGTACTAGAATGTCAGCTTATTAGACTTGACCATTCTTTATTCCGTCAATTTCATTAAATGTTTGAACAACAACAACAACTTAAAGGCGCAACCATTATTCTCTACGGCCGGCAAGGAGATCTGGGACGGCAAGAGAAGTATCGAAAGCTGATGAAAGCAGTACAAAAGACCCTACGGATGGCCAGCCGTCCTCGTTGTTGTAGGAGTAACGCCAGTAGATCTTCTTGCAGCGTAACGAAAGAACGTATATACGAAAAGAGAACGAACATTTAATGTGATTCCGGCCACTTCAGAAGTGGCAGGAACGGTGGGAGTCTGAAAGTAGAGGGCATTGCACTGCGAGGCTCATGGAAAACGTTCCTGAATGAAGTAACCGGAAATACGGCGAAGTGGCGTATTACTTCGCATAGTAGCTCCTCACCGGGCATGTATACTTCAACATCTTCCCGCATAATATAGGCAAAGCCTAACACACCATCTTTCAGTGCAGCAGATGGGTACCTTTTACCAGAACTTGGAAAGAAACATCGGCGAATTAAATCATACTGTAAATGATGAGTAACTGACCAACATATTGAAAATAAAGAAAATTGAAGAGTTCGTGAAGTGTTAGGACAGGCTATTTTAACAGGACCCCGAACGTGGTCCCAAGAAAGGTGATCATCGAGACACTTTTTGAGCTTTAGCCGGTATGCCAAGATAAAAATCACTATAGTCCAATTTGTTCTTAAATAGAACGTTAGAGGGGATCAATAGAAACCTTCGAGTTTCAGCCCCCATCTTGGATTTAAGAGAGAATACGTTTTTAGTGAATAACTCGGCCATTTTAAACTTAAATTACGTCTAATTCATCTAAAGCACGCGTAAAACTTAGTTAAAATATTTCAAGATTCAGCGGAATATTACCTTACTTTTGAAATAAAATAAAAATTAAAACGAAAAGAAAAGGAAGGGCAAAAACCACGAAAACCGCTTTTTTCTGTCGAAAAAATACGTCTATTTCATGTACCTAAAGCAATCTTTAAATGATAATACAATTCAGGCAAAATAGTGGGATCTAATCTTTTCTATTTCAAATGTTTATTCCAACTGGACTACTAGGAGAGGCCAGCACACGGGGACGTCTTGAAACTTGATTAAAAAGAAAGTCACTTTTTTGATTCCTGTGAAAAAGACTTCCTTCTTGATTTAATATTTTTATGAACTCTATTAGTCTAACCGATTTTCTTGAAACTTTGTGGCTAAGGATATTTGGTGAGAGGGGAAATTAAAATTTTTGTTTAGGACAAAAACTAAATTTGTGGGTCTACTTTTGTTAGTAGGGTTATACTTTTGAAATTAAAGAAATGTTTGAAAAAATTCCTAACTAACGGTACCTACCATAAAACCGTTTTTTATTTAATTTTTGAATTTCTCTTAAACGGACTCAACCAATTTTCATTTTTATACGAAAGCTCCTTATTTGATATCAAAATTTTCAAAAAAAAGAAATAATTTTTGGATTTTTGAAAAAATCAATTTTTCGAAAACGGGTCACTGTGTTTTTTGGAAATTTTGATTTTAAATGAGCAACAATATTATCTTGAAATTGGCATAAAAATTTTATTTTTAAACAAGGTTTTAGAATTTTTATATATAAAAAACTAATTTTCTTAAAAACGGCACTAACGATTTTCAATTTTTTTTTTTCTGAAAATGTATATGTATTTCTAAATAAAATTAAATGGAATATGTACTTTGTTTGGAGCTCAAAACAATTTAAGAAGTTGTGTATGTCATTTTTAGTAATGAAATTCTTAGAAAATTATTTATTTTTAAAAACTTTATATAAGAAGCTTGAACGTCCGCAGCAGCTGTGATCCTTAGAGCAAGTACGTGCGACTCAGTCGTGCATTTGATTAAATATTGGCCTTAAAAATAACAAAATTTACTATTTTTAAATATCATTTCAATTATATATTCTCAACCATTAAACCATTATTTTTATTAAATTCTCTCCAACCATAATTTAGTAACGATCCTTAAAATAATATGTGGTGCAATCTGTTAAAGGATTAGAACAAAATAATACCCTTAAAGTCATTAAATGCCAAACAAAAATTCCTCCAACAACATTGCTTGTGGCATAACCGCAAGATATGTGACGCCCTCACGTATACGTTTTTACTCACAATAGCCTTTATGAAAATCGCATAGATTTCAAAAAACTTCCTTCCTTCAGTCCCGTTAAAACAAAAAAAAATAGAAAAAAAAAACAAAATCCCTCATCAAAAACCAACTTATTATCCTCTAATGACAATTTTGTGAACCTTCAAAAACAATTTAATCTCGCCAAAAACAATTTTAATTAGTTTGCATTGTTGTATTATATAGTTTACGCGGCTCCGGTTTCACAAATGGCACAGAGAGGCACACACAGCAACAGCACGGCACGAACGAACACAGCAAGTCATTATTTTCATGGCCCTCATTAGCGGACATTCTAATGGATTTTCGGTGGTCTTTTAGGACTTTGCATTATCATGTTTGGTATGCATGCTTCTGCTTTTTAAAACCTCTTTTTTTTTAAAGAATCAAGACTACACTACCTATAGAAAGAGAGAGAGAGAGAATAATTTAAATTCCTCTCAATCCAACCAAAATTTTGAACAATGACCAAAAACATAACAAACTTGCCTCCGGCCTCCAGGTCTACTACAACATCCAGGCTTTCATATAGTAAAGGTACCTCCATTTTGTGTCTACAAATCATCTAAAAGTTTGTATTTAATGGTGACGTGTTTTGGTGACTGGTGGCGCCACCACCACCGCCAAAATCACACGTCCATGACGTTAAAATCTGACTAACAATGCGAAACATGTTGCGCATCAATATAGCATTTTGCGAGAGAAAAGTTGTTTTTGGTGCGTGTTGTTGACGGAAAAGGTTTTTTCTTTTGTTCTTATTGTTTTGCAAAAAAACCCATTAGAAGAGCGATAGAGAGAGAGAGAGAGAAAAAGACAAAATTAAATTCGGGATTAAAGTCATTCAATTCCATCATCGATTGAATGCAGTCAATGGGAGTTGACTAACGCGGTAGACACAGCGGCCATCATCATTTAAACGCTTTTGTTCGTGTTTTTTTCTCTTTTTTTTACCAAACTCTATCCATCTCTTAATCATAATAAATCATCAAATGCAATTCAATATCCTTTTGAGTTTTTTTTTTTCTCAGAGTTGTATTGTGCGAGCGAGGACGGATACACTGAAAGAAATGTTCAATTAAAGGAAAGATTTCCCAAATCTCAAGAAATATCCTTACAATCCGAAAAGGTCCTGCAATCCTTCAAATACATATTTCAAAATTCAATTTTTTACTTGCATATGCATTCGTACAAAAAAAAAAGTTGAGATAACAATCAACCATGACATTAAGATGATAGAGAATCAGAAAAAAGTGGGTCCGACAATTCTGTCTGTCTGTCTGTCTGTTAGTCTGTCTGTATGTATCAGAGACCACAGCCTAAACGGATGGGTCGATTTACTTCAAACTTGGTATGTGGCGTTTTTTAGAGAATATCCCCAGACGTTTTTTTGATTTTTTTTTGCCCCGAAATAACGGTACCTGTCATATACCGGTTTTAGAAAAACTCATTTTTCTCAAAAACGGTGCCTACGATTTTGATTAAAAAAATCATGGTCATTTCTTTAGGTAAGGTCTATCTTTAAATGAGAATTATTTTTTTCAAAAATTATTATTAACGGTACCTGCCATAGAAGCATTTTTTTTTAATTCTGATTTTCTCCTTCATGACTCAATCAATTTCAAGCATTTTTTACATGGATGCTTTCAAGTTGCCGTAATAATATTTAGTAAAAATTATTTCGAAAAATATTTTTATGGATTTTAAAAAAAGGTTTGAAATTGTTTTTTTTTTTTGAAAAATCATTTTTTCGAAAACCACTCAATATTTTTTTTCAAAATTTCGTTTTTATATGTTGATAAATAATATCTTAAAAATGGCGTACCAATTTTTTTTTATAAAAGTCCTTGCAAAATTTTATATAGAAAAAATAGTTTTTTTAGAAAACGGCTCTAACGATTTTCAAAATTTTTTTTCTAAAAATGTATCATTATAGAAGAAATCAAATTGCATACTTTGTTTTGAGGTTAAATTCATTTAAGAAGCTGTTTTAGTCATTTGAAAAAAGAATTTTATGTTGTATTTTTTTCGAAAACTGCATTTACAAATTTTTAATCAAAAAGGACTTAGCATAAATAGTAACTTTATCTTTAAGATCAAGTACGTGCGACCCAGTCGTGCATTTTATTTTGTATTAATTTGATTGTTTTGACAAAATCTAGTGGTTCTGTAAAAATTCTTCTTTTTTTTCTTCCAGTGTACGAGCATAAAACGCAACGCAGATCGATACGCTTTTTGATTCAATAAAAAATCCTTCTAATGTCCTTTATCCGATTCTTTTATTGGATGGTGTCTGGCCGTAACCCATTGATGTCATTTTATAGAAAATATCCTATTTCGAGTGTGCAAACATTCTCCATACAAACACCCACACACAAACACATTCGCTTTAGGGGTTTCAATTCCCTATAACCTATACCTTCATATCATCGAGAATGTCCTTTTGGGAAAATTCTAAATAATACATATATGTATCGTGAATCAATTGAAAATATGGGTAGAAAAAAAAAAGGACATCGCACTTGGTATGTCCTTTTATACGCTGTTTAGTTGGCAATAGCAGTAAATTTCATTAATGGAGTTGCAGCATTTATGGCTATTAGTGAGTTCGTGTAGAGAGATCAAAATTGAATTATGAAATTAATTGTTTATCATGGGGATTGTGGATGATATGAGTATTTGAGATGCGGAAAAGGTGTAGGCGGGAGTTCAGATGATATTAAAAAGAGATACGGGCTTATAAATATGACAAATAAAAATAAAAAAAAACACCAAAGTTTGAGCCTCGATGAGGACACCTAAGCTCTTCTATATGGATGACTATGAAAAATTAGTGGAATTTTATTTATTTATGATTACGAAGCAATTAATATTAATTGAATGATTCATTTTATTGATTTAATGCTGTTGTTTGGGTTGTATATTTTGGGATATATTTATTAATTTTGTTTCATTTATTATAATGATGGAAGGAAAAGCACTTAAAATAAATGCATTAGGAATGGGATCCCAGGGTAGTTTTTTTTTTCATGGAGAGAGATAGAATCAATTTTCAAATATTTAATAGAAAATAATTTAAGAATTGGTTATAAGAAAATGGTGAAGATAAGGTCATTAAAAATACACATTTAAATTATCTAACAACTTACGTGGCACGTGTCTAATATTTTGGCTTAGTTTCTATTATTGATATGACACGAAAATAGTATGGAGAAATTTGGTGATAATCTCTTCCTATTTCTTCCATTAGCTTAGTAATTTGAAAATTTCAGCTTTCTTATTACCCAAGCTCCCATTCATTTTCTACACGAAACAGGTCAGAAGACTGCATTAGCCACCCACAAAAATGGGGGAGAAATACAATGACAATTGAAGTTAAAGTCGCGGTCTCCGACTCCGAATTTCGGTAGGGCAAGTATTGGTTTCGTGTCAAAAAAAAATTAGAGGTTTTATTCAAAACCAACATTACGATGATAGAGAAGTCCAAAAAAGTGGTTTTCATCACACCATCCCGTCCGCCTGTGCGCCTGTTCGTCTGTTCGTGTGTTTGTCTGTGCTTCCATCTGTACAGAGAGCCACAGCTTAAACGGTTTGCATTAAATTCGGCACAGATTATTTTTTTTTTTAATTCCAAGGTTGTTTTTAATTTTGTATTTTAATATCTCGATTGGAACAAATACCTCCCATATAACGGTTTCGAGTTGTTGGATTTTTCTTGAAAACAGCTCTAACGATTTCGATTAAACTTGGTGTAAATACTCGTATGATGAACACGGTTTTCTCGAAATTTTCCACAATTTTTAGTTATTATCATTACTGGTGCAACGGATTTTGTTCATAACTTGTCATCATTAAAAAAAGTATTGTGTATTCAGTTTTTTTAAAAATCTGGTTTGGAATACAAAAATTGAAAAAAACTGATTTTTTTATATATTTTTTTCTTTAAATATTCAAACACCTTGTAATAACTTTGAACTTAGATCAAGTTCGTGCGATCTAGTGGTGCATTTTATTTTAACAAGGTTTGAGAACTTTTCTGGGACTAGCAACACTAAAAACGTCTTACTTACTTACTTAGGTCTTCAGACCTTAAAAAGTCCGTTGTGATCCCTTTAAAGGGCATAGGGCCTCCACTACTTCTACGCGCCATCGTGTACGGTTTCTGGAAATATACCAACTCTTCCCCAGCTGTGCAGATTCACTTTCGACTGTCCTGCGCCATGTGCTTCCCGGACGACCCGACCCTCTACCTGCTTGTGTTAGTGCATTCCATTGCATCGCTTGGCCAGCAATGCAATCGTTGCCTTTTCGAAGCGTATGACCAATCCACTGCCACTTACGTCTGCAAATAGTACTGTCAATGGATTCTTGACCCGTTCTTCTATAAAGTTCTTTATTGGAAATACGGTTGGGCCAATAAATCCTTAAGATGTTTCGTAGACATATTCACGAACGATTGCAGCTTGCTTGTGACAGTTGTTAAGATTTTCCAAGTGCTGCACCCATACAGAAGCACGGATTCAACATTGGAGCGGAACAGTCTCAGCTTGGTCTTTAAGCTTATAGCGTTGTTTCTCCATATTTTGGACAGCATTCCGAAAGCAGCCTTTGCCTTTTTGATACGGCTGTCGACATCTTGTTCGGTTCCGCCTTTGGTAGAGACAAAACTGCCAATATATTGAAAGTCTTCTACTTTCTCTACCGGTTGTCCAGAAATATTGACTTGAACGGATTAGTTACTTCCGAGGCTGATCATTTTTGTTTTTGCCGTGTTAATTTTTAGCCCCATGATTTCTACTTCTCCCTCCACCCTTGTTGTCATTTGATGGAGATGCATGATCCTATGAGAGAGTAAGCATACGTGGTCCGCGTAGTCCAGATGTTTTAGTTGAGATGTCAGACTCCATTGCATTCCACTATTTCCGTTCAACAGGGCTGCACGCAGCACATCACTTATCACTAACCAATGGAGCTGTGGGACCCAATGTTGTTTGCGTACAAAAAGCTTTATTCATATTTCTTAATAGTATTGCAAGGAACTTGGAAGAAGCTACAATTTTACAAAAAAAAAAAAACAGAAAAAGAGTTTGAAGGTTGAATACCAAACGACTTATAAAGCCATTAAATTGCACCCTATCACAAGATGAGACTTATGCTCGTATTTATCAAATTCTATTTAAAATGTATATTCTCCTTGAACTATGATATACAAAAACCTTATAATAAGTAATGAAGATTTACCTATTTCCCATAAAATCATACAAAAATATTCATTTACTATCTCTATTTTGTGTACAAAAGCCTTCATCTTGTTCAAATTTTGTTGTATCCAATCATTTTATTCAAGAAAAGTTCTTCTTTACATGAATGTTAAGCTTCCTCTAAGACTTCTTGAGTACCTACTACCTACTACATATTTGTTTATACCTACAGAAAAAAAAAAAAAATAAAAACTAATTTTCCTCGTCCAAATTGACCTAGACCAAGCTCTTTCTTCAATTACCCGTCTTCTTTCTTTTCGAATTCCATAAGAAAACCAAAAAAAAAAAAAAAAAGTAAGAAAATATTTTTTTCAAGGTATCTTCCATTTGGCCTCCTTCTAAAAGGGACTTTCTTTCAGCTTATAGCTTCTTAACAAATTAATTTGCTTTCGTTGCGTTGCGTTGCGTTGGTTCGTTCTGTTTGCCCCATCATCTGTATGATTTAATCCTTGGATTTTCCCTTACGACTTGAGGACGAGATTATTTTTCATTTTCATTTTCATATATTATGTTCATGTTTTCCAATTAACACTGAGACTTTTTCCGAAATATGTATTGTATACACTTCACCATGTACCTTACCAAACCCGACTTATTATTAGTAGTTTATCCAAATGAAAATATCCTTTTTTAGTTAGAGTGAAGAGAGAGAGAGGTAAGATTGTGTTGAAATCAAAACAATAAAAAAAAAATAGAAAAACATATTCATATACAAAAAACCTTGACCTCTCTTCTTTTTCTTTCTCTTTCTATGCTGGCAGATGGTTTGCTTTCATTTCCCTCATTCCATCATAAAATTATTACGAAATGACGCTATTGTTCTGGAAACTATGAGCTTTTGCAGTGAAAAACTCAATTAAAAACTTTTACTTCGAGGCATTTACCGAAATTAAATCCGTTCAAGTTGGATTATTAGTTTTGTGCCAAGTCCAGATAATCCAATTTCAACACACTACCACTACCACACACACATACACACACGTTTTATTAATTCTATTGAGGACTCTCTCATCATAACTGATAACTCTCTCGCTCTAGGTAGGTGAAAGAAGATGCCACAGTTGGATAATTTCCCTAGATAATATTTTTAGTTTTAAATAAATAAATGAGAATTTTCATTTTCACAATCAACCGAAACCCCTTCCTCATTATTTTAATGTTTGGGAATAAAATTAATAGTTTTTGACCATGAGCACATGTAGACAATATGGGTCCGTCACGAATCAAAAAGGATTCAACTTTGAAACTGCAAATACCTATCCTAAGACACTTTTTCGAGTTCCGACAATAATTAGGCCCATTTCGCACGAAGCCAGCAACCGGATAAACGGCCGGTTAGCCGGTTGGTATAAGCTTATGGGAGCTTTTAAACAAACAAACTAAAAGCGCCCTTAAGAATGTGTTCGCAGCAACCGGCTAACCGAGCCTTTTTACCGGTAGCCGGATTCGTGTGAAATGAGCCTAAAGCCCATTTAAGACGTAGCCAGAAACCGGTTAACCGGTCCAGTTTGCCCGTTTTGTCAGTAAGGCCTATTTCACACGTAGCCGGAAACCGGCTGAATGGCCCGGCTAGCAAGTTGCTGAACGCACTTTCTTGTCAATGCTTTTTCTATTAAAACTGGCAAACCGGACCGGATAGCCGGTTTCCAGTTACGTGTGAAAAGGACATAAAAGTATCCATAAGCATACTAACAAAATTTACTAACCGGGCCGTTTAGTCGATTGCTGGCTATGTGTGAAATGAGACTGAGGCTCTCTTTTTCCGACAATCTAAATATATGCCCATTTCAACGTAGCCGGCAACCGGCATAATATCCCTGCTCGCCGGTCGCTGCTGGAAGCACTTTCTTATGAGTGCTTTCACTGACAAAACTAGGCAACTGATGGTGTTAACTCGGAATGCTGGCTAATGTTGGAGGCCTTTTCCGATGATTCGGTTGATATTTTTGAAGATTTTTTGGTCTAGATTAGATTTTTGAAGGCTCTTCTTTACAAATGTCTCTTCCCAAACTTAAAATGTTTACAAATATCAGAGTTTACTTGAAACGGTACAAAGTGGGCCAGATTTTCATTTTTCGTTGAAAAATTCATTAACTTTGAACGGGTTGAGATATTTTCTTAATTTTTTCGGAATCTTGTTTCGAAATAAATTTTTTTTGCTTGTTATTTGCAATGAAAGCAATTAAAGTATTTTTATTTGTTATCAAAATATCAATAAAGCCTTTATTTAAAAAAAAAATGAGAACTGAAGGGTTTTGCTATAAATGAAAGCAAAAATAATGTCTATTAGAATTTGTTTTTTCATACCGGTATAGTGTGCCGCAGGGAAGTCATCTTGGCCCTTTTCTTTTTATTCTTGCTATAAACGACGTTATTTCATGTTTTTTGTCTAATGCCTGTGTTAGTTATACATTTGCTTAGTAACCACGAACACATGCACTTATGATGAGCCTCTGATTGTGTGTTGCAGCTTGCTCTAAGCTTACCACAACAAAGAATCTGAAGTATTAAAAAAAAAAGATAACGAAATGCATTACTAAAATGGCTTAAACAATTTCTTAAATGCTCTTGAGCTCCAAAATAAGTATGCAATTTGTTTCTTTCAAAAAGATGAGTTTTTAGAAAAAAAAAACATCTTAAAATCGCCAAAAATAATTTTTTATACATAAAAATTCTCAAATCATATTTAAAATTGGAGTCTCATTTTCGATAAAATATAAATGAACATCTAAAACCAAAATATCAAAAAATATCAGTGATCAGTTTTTGAATAACTGATTTTTCAAAAAAAAAAAAAAAATTTTTTAATACAAATAAAATTTGATATGAAATAATTTTAAAATTGTTAAAGCCCTTTTTTTTGAAAAGAAATTCATCTCAGAAAAATGAAAAACGGTTCAATGGGGCCGATATTGACAGCTAAAAATATTTGCGTGTTTTTAGTACATACACAAATTTTAACCAGAATCGTTTCAGCCGTTTTTGAGCAATTTAAGTTTTTTCCCTATTGGTTGTATGGCAGATACCGTTAAAATAAAGTTTAATGAAAATATAACTATTTTTGAAAGAGATAAAAATACAAAACAAAAAAAAATAGTTTTTGGCATTTTTCACAATATTTTTGAGGTTATATAGAAAAATTAAGAAAATAAAAATTGCAGATTTTTCTACCACCTACAGCTCTTGCATTGATTTTTTTTTTGCTACGAAGTCTACTTTTTATAAAAACTGAAAAAAAAACACGATTTTCGACACTCATCATACTTTTTCGTCCACCCACCCCCTTTCCGCCCCAATCTATTGGTGTGCAATTTCTTTTTCCCTTTTCATACACCATTTTAACTAAAATATGATTATTGCAACGATTTTTAAAAAGTTGGCCTACTCTGGTCCGGTGTAATAGTAAATGTTCAGTTCTGTTTGGTGTATATTTTAACCAGCTTATTCTAATACTTTACTCTTCAAAACAACCAAAGTTTCTTCTAGAAGTTTGTAAAATTTTTGCTCAACATAATCCCTGATTGCTAACAAAAATCATTTTAATTTGAAATTATCTTTTATATCTTCACACATTTTCCTTAACTAAACCAAAAAGATAATCGAATAATATTTCAATTTCTACTAAGAAATACCAACTTCGTTATTTACTCTTCCAAAGATTAATATTTACCTTCTCTATACTCTTGTCCGTAACCAAAAAAAAAAGAAGAAAAAAATCCAAAAATCATCATCATCTCCACATTTGATTGCAATTATTATTCAAAAAAAAAAAAAAAAAGAAGTAAATCCTTCCTTCCTATTGATTATTCCATAAAACAATCTGCAATTTCCATTTTATTTTACTTCAATCTCAGAGTAGATGCATGTTTTTTGCTGTGAATCAACATAAAATTCATCACAAAAATTGTGATGAGGTAAAATCGGCTACACTACAAAAAAGAAAAAATCAAAAAAAAAAATCCTTGGACATCATCACGATGAAACTCCTTCAAACTATTTCATGAAAATTCAAACTGAAATCTCCATTAACAAGCTACCTCTGGACCACAAGCACGAGCTTCGAGCACGACCGATATGACGAGAGAGCGGGTGTCCCTGTACTTCTATGCAGCTGGATTTCCACATAAAACAAAAAAAAATAATAATTAAAGAGAGAAAACTTTCAAAAATAATACTTGACAAGATTCGCGTGACGGATTCATGAAAAATGCAATTAAATTAAAAAAAAAAAAAAAAAAGAAAACAGAGCAAAAGAGAGAGACAGGGAGAGAGAGAAAGAGTATTAAGCTTATTGAAAACTTATTTTAGCGTTTGAAATCCTATATACCATTCCTGAGGTAAGATTTTGTATCTTTCTTTTTGTAGGCATCAGGAAGCCTGGCTATACACTACACACAGGTGCGCCAACAACTTCTCTTGTGTATTAAAAGCAAACAAAAAAAAAAAAACTATTAATCTTTTCATCTGCACTCTGCCATGAAAAGGTCAAGAAGTTCTCTTGTAGGGCTTTTTGGTACTTTGTCCTTGCCTCCTTATCGTGTTTGTTTTTTCTTATTTTTTTTTTTAGTCCTCTCTGTTTGTCATGCCTCTTTTCACTTAGGTCATCAAAGTTTCTGTACACAAAGTACACTGGTTGGAATATAATATAAACTACTCGTCAACTCCATTGACCATAAAAATTAAAATTTTGTTAAAAAGGGACACAAATTCTATTCATTAACTTGTCATTTTTTTTTCATTTTTTTTTTTTAACTTTGCCTTGAATGACTGAGAATATTATTTTCTTTTTTTTTTTTATAAACTCATAAGCAGCAAGTTAAGGAACTTTAGTTAAACTACCTACAACACACAAAGTGAAAGAAAAGGACTTATTTTTGTTTGGTTTCATTATCTGATGTAGACCAAAAAGGATACCTACTGTTGATGTTTGTGAAACGACCAATCTGGGGTGTATTTTGAGTAGCATTTTGGCTTTCGGCATACAAAAACATTGAAGAAAGATTTGAAAATGAAATCTTCTTAACATAATATTCTGAGAAATGTAATGTCCTTGTATACAAAATTATTGAGAAGTAAGATTCATTTTTTTTTTTTTGTTTTCAATACTAAATGAGGTTATCTTTAGATAAAATAATTCTATAGAATTCTTTATAATATACAACTGTTCTCGAAGGGGTATTCTTTTTTTTTTAACTTTTAAGATGTTTGAATTTTTGAAACAATTTGAAAATATTTTGTTAGTCAATGTTAACACATCAAAGGTAGATTCCCCGAGGCAAAATTTTTTTTTTTTTTTTGTCTTAATCCTTAATATCCTTTTTGATGTGAGATGCGACTTATCATAGATTCATAGGGATAGAGGGCGAAGATATCCTCGTCAGGTCAAGGAATTTTCCAATGATTAAATATGTTACTAAATAACAATGCAAGAAACTCCTAATAATGATAAAATAAGTCTTTCTAGAAAAGCTGTTAACTTCTGATCAAAATGTAGTTCTATAGAATTTGTATTCCTTTTTACTCTATTTTCAATTACAGTGCTCTGCAACGTAAATCGCCTTCAAACCAAAATATAAATATATATCTTCGAGAGATAACACGGTCCGGAAACTTTTCCCGGTAAAAGATCGATGGTTTCATTGCTTATGTGGCACGTAGCGCCGTCTTGTTGAAAGTAAACGTTGTCCAGATCAATACCATCCAATTCAGGCCATAAAAAATCATTAATCATCTCTCGATAGCGCAATCCATTGACCGTAACTGTTGCTCCAGCCTCATTTTCGAAAAAGTAAGGTCCAATGACCCCGCGGGACCATAAACCGCACCAAACAGTCATGCGTTGAGGATGGAGAGGCTTTTCAACAATAACTCTTGGGTTTTCCGAGCCCCAGATGCGACAGTTTTGCTTGTTGACGTAGCCTCCGAGGTGGAAATGGGCCTCATCAGTCAAGATGATTTTTCGATGAAATTCCGGTTCATTTTCATGCATTTCAAGGACCCAATCAGCAAAGACACGATGTTGTTGATGATCAGCCGGCTTGAGTTCTTGTGTTAACTGAACTTTATAAGCCTTAAGATCCAAGTCTTTATGCAAAATACGGTGTAATGACGTTTGTGGAATGCCTAATTCCAAAGAACGACGAGGAATGGACAAACCTGGGTTTTCTTCATCACTTTGGGCTACAACAGCAATATTCTCAGTTGTTCTTGAGCGACGTGCACGGGTTTTATTCTTCACATCACTAACTTGTCCCAGCAGCTCGAATTTGTCCACCAATTTGTGTATTGCGGTCCGACAAGGTGCTTCACGACGACCCAAAAATGTTTTAGTTTTACGAACCGTCTCTGCCAAATTTTCACCATTTTTATAGTGAATTTTAATAATTTCAATGCGTTGTTGAAGCGTGTATCGTTCCATTTTTATTAATAGCGTAGTTTCTACTTGTCAAATGTCAAAAAATGACAGCTTCAAAAGTGACAGCTACCGAAATAGCGGGCTATTCAAAATAACACCTCTTATTGGAAAACCCTTTACAATCAAAACATTTATGAATGGAACTCGACTTCGTTCATATGGCCACCGAGGGCACGTTTGCAGCGGTCGATTCGTTGGACCCAATTCGACTCGGCCACACATTTCGGCCGAAATGGCCACTATTTCGCGTTAAATGTTGGCTCTGAGTTCTTCCAACGTCATCGGCTTGTTGGCATAAACCATATGACCTAACCCCAAAGAAAATAGTCTAGAGGCGTTAAAACGGACGAACGAGAGGACAATCGACTGGCTTATTTCTTGAAATAACACGCTCATCAAACTTACTCTTCAATAATTCGATTTGAAGGTGTGCTGTGTGGCTTGTGGCACCATTCTGTTGAAACCACATTTCGTCCAAGTCCATATCTTCCAATTCGTGCCAAAAATATTCGGTTATCATGGTCTGATAACGCTGGCCATTCACAGTAACGTGACGATCGTTATCGTCGACGAAAAAATATGGCCCAATGACGCCGCCGCCACGGCCAAACCAGCTATTATTCCAAAGTGTAAATCTGCTTCTAACTAAGTTTTATTTCTAAAAGTCCATAAATCATCCATAAAAGTCCACAAATCAATTTCGGTTGATTAGAGCAACTTAACAAGAACCTTTGAAATTAGTGCTATGAACTAAACCCGCTGTTAATAAACTAGCTCTTAAACTGGCACTACCGATGTGTTCAAATTCAGTGACTCGTCTGCAAAGAGTAGGTTCTGCAACTAAGTTCGAAAAGGTTGATCGTAGGCCATCAGTCGATGGAGGAATATTTACAGCTTCCATCCTCCAGGGACTCCGGATTTGATGGTTTCAACTGTAGACTTGTAGTTTTCGAGTTGAACGAAACGAAAGAAAAATGTAATTCTTATAGGTAAGTGGTAAGAAGAATCCAAGCAGTTAAAGTGTATGCTGATGTGGGATTTTTTCCATATACTGTCAAATACTAACTTGATGTTAAGAAAGCATCTAACGGTCAACGGCTTTTATGCCGAAGTGTAGTTTCAGTAAATGATACAGTGTCGAGTGTCCTTTTTGAAAAGGTAAGCTTCATGTTAAGGATGACCGGATTTTCGTGTCAGTATTTCTTAAGCAATCTGAGAATAATTTCTTCTAGAATATTGCTAATGTTGCTTAGGAGGGATCTCAACGGCGTATTTTTGCTTGAAAATTATGTTGATAGTACCTTTTTATAGACTTTCACCGATATTAGCCATTTTTTGAATCTGAGTGAGCGGTAAGTAGCACTTGTTTATTCAGATATTTCGGCTGTGGCGTTTAATTGGCCTGAAAATTATGTTGCTTGCTCTTTTCTACAGAAATTTGAGGGAACGGGAAGTAGCAATTATTGATTCAGGTATTCATGATAGGGCTTTTTGGACCCTTTTAAGTATGAAGTTCAGGACTGTATTCGGTCTAACTGACTTCTTTATTCTGGTTTTGTCGATGAATTTCACTACTTTCTCAGGATTTAACAATTGAGGGCATCACTTGATGTAATTGGTGTCATCAAACGAAACTTTGACAGAACTTTTTAGCATTTGACTTTATGGGCAGCTAACTGAATGAATCGACTTAATTCAATAACCATCGTCTCTGTAGATTTGCTGTTTGTGAAGCTGGTGCAAGTTTTCACTTTGTCAATTGTTGATGTGAGCGCCGTAGTTTTGCTATAATAAAGACTTCTGGTATCGGATTGATTTAGCTTCTAAGAGCATATTTGTTTCCTGTAAGGCGTCTGGTCTTGGATTAATTACTTCCAAACTACTTTGAAGTTTAAGTTTGGTGTGGTAACTGATGGAGTTCCGAAACATGGTATTGACATACTGTAGTTCACTCTACTCTCTGGTATTCCTTGTTAAAGGTGTTGCGTTTTCAGTGAGGCATCTGCTTATTAGAATATTAGTACTGCTTATACTGCGGGAGGTGCTCGTATCCTTTGAAGTATTGGGTATTTTTAAGATTTTTCAGTGCATTGGAAACGGCTAGTTTCACGTGCTTTCAATGTTGATATTCCGATGGGAATTTTAATTTGCTTGAAGGATGGTAAGGTTGTCCCTGATATATCTTTTCGAGCTCTTTGATGTCAGGTCTTCAATAGTTCAATAGTGTCCTCGGGAAGGTTGGTTTGTGAGACAACCACTTGTGAGTGTAGGTTACTGCTGTACTGGTACTTTACTCTGCTAGCCAGCTATTGAATTACGTTTCTTAGTAACATTTGTGTCTTGTCACAGATAGAACTTTACATAATGGTCTCTTCCGATGGGTGCGTAGCGTATTATGTACTTCTCACGAGAATTCCGTTCAAAGTGGTAAGGTAACTTTGAATATTGCTTCTGTTGGCTCTGTAATTTATTTTAGCGATCTCTTTCTCTTTCTTGCTTGCTTTAAGTTGGTCGCGGTGGCTCCGCTGCTCAGTAATCCAGAAATGACGACCATAAAAGTGTTTGGTGAAAGTTTTTGATCAATCAAAACAGCCGTCTGAAAGGGTTATGGAGTGAGCTAAGGTATATTTCCCGAAACCGTACACGATGGAACGTAGGTTTAGGTATTGGAGGACCTATGCCCTTTAAGAGAATCAAAACAGACTCAATAAGGTTCAAAGACCTAAGTAAGTTAGTAAATAATAATCATTTTATCAAAATTTTATATATTAAGAATCAATTTCATGAAATTTGTGTATGCGTTAGGAGTTAAACAGTAAGATTTCTCAAATTGCTTTATAAGTGGCCTTTTTGAACTAACTAGGTCAACTGCATTTCATTTGTTCCTCGAATTGTTTTATTTATATCTTGCCGAAAAACCAAAATTGACAAAATTTTCATTTCATCAAATTATGCAGATGAAATTCATCCATCTTATCAAGTTTTTTTTTTTTGTTTGTGAGTGTGTGTGTGTGTGTAACAATTTAGGGAGAAGAAACCAATATAATGTTGACCCAACTTTCAACAAAAACATACCAAAAATGAGACAGTTCGTAGAGTAATAATATCCATTGTGTGATGTGATGTCCTTGCTCCAGTATATACGAGAATAGTACACATTTTACAGAGAAAAGGAGAGGAATTTGTACCAAATACCATCACATCAGTATACCAACTTCCTCCAACCGACCAACGACGACAACGACGACCATATGAGAACCATTTAAGTTTGTAAAAGGACTCAACTAGAATACACTACACTATACACTACTACTTTTACTTGTTGTAAGTCTATTCTTGCCCATTTACCAGGGCAAAAAACCCACTTTATATCCATCCCATCTATCCATTCAACAACCAAACCACCTCTCCCAACATTAAGGTTTATATTCTTATCACATTCGCCCTAACCACTTTAATAAGAGTTTCTTTCCAAACTCTTGTGTGTGCTGTGCGCCCTGAATTCGCCTTCTCTGACTTTGTTTTTTTTTTTTTTTTTCTTTCAAAAAAACGAAGAAAGAATGAAAAAAAAAAACTTCAACTCTGACCTACAATTAGTAGAAAGTCATTCTTTTGTAGAGTTATCACTCGATATATCTAATTTTATCCTTTGCCCTCTTGTCTTGATGTTTTGAATAGTTTTGGGTATAACCAAGCAACCATCTTCATCTCCATCAGCACCAACAGCAACAGCAACAGCAACAGCAACCCAAACAGCCAAACCCCATGTACCCACCTAACCTACCTCCTGTATATAAATGTTTGAGAACTTTTACTACACAAAAGGTTTTTCTTGGTTGTCGTCAACACGTTCACTTAAAAGTGAACTCAACTTCATTCAACACACAATGGCTTGCGAGAGACAGGATCCAGCAGAAGCAGCAGAAGCAGTCAGTATACCTAAAGAAATACAACAAAACCACCCGCTGCCGACCGCCTGCCATTGCCATCGCCATTTGCAGTTGTTGTTGTTGTTTTCATAAACCATAGCCAAGCAAAGGGATACATAAAAGGAGGAGATGAACATTATTTGTAACCCAAAGGTACAATAGGAACACTGCTTGATACCTTCTTCTCTATGTTTTGTATTCTGTGGACTTCAATGCCAGAGTGGATTAGTTGAAGAACTAGGAGAGATGTACATTGTACCTACAAACACCACCACCATCACTCTATCCTATATACGACTCCCAAAAACTGACACAGCTTCAACTTCGAAGTCAACGAAAAAAAAAACAAAAAAAGATTCTTTTCAAATTGGAAACTATAGAATTTTCAAGAAGCCTTATATTTTTTTGACATAATTTGTCGAATTTTTGAGGATTTACTCTCTGAAAAGAATTCTATAGTTTTGGAAATGTTCAATTTTAAATAAAAATTGTCAAGTTTTTCTGTGTACTAAACCATATTTTGTTGTGGAAAATGTCAATTTGTTTTTTGAAATGACTTTATAGAGATTTTTAATTGAGCTTCCATAAAATTGAATAAGTCTTTGTCTGTTGAAGACAAACAACTACTAACTCTTTTGTTGTGGCGTAGACTTCTACTTTTATTAAATTTACAATACTTTGCTTAACCAACTTGGAAAGTATAAAATCAATTGCAAAAGGAGTTGAAGAACTGATGCATTGTGCGTATATGCATTTCAGCAAATTTCTGAAAACGATTAGTATTGGATCGTGTGAATTCTTTCGTTGTCACATCAAATAATTGCTGGTGTGCTCGAGGGCTCCCTCATTGCCCTATTCTTTTTTTTTATATTTAGCGCACTCATCAAGGGGTTATAAATATCCTTATAATGTTACAATAACACAGTGCGGGCTTCTAGGAAGATAGGAGTGGATAAAGTTGGAGACACCGATGCACATTGATTTTAAACTTTTGCAAATCATAATGCTGGAGATAGACAGAATCGGGTAAAGCATTCTTCATTCGGGTTGTTAGGCTAAAATAAGAACCCCTGTACTTGACTATGCGTCCGAAATTAAGTTCGAAGCAGAACTGGTGAGCATTTAAAGCGATACGGATACTGTAGTCAAATTGTTTAAGGGAAGGGATACAACTGGCTAATTCGCTAGAATAATGTTTGTGGAAGAAGAGGTTAAAAAGAGAAATACAGCAGACTTTGCGACGATGTTCGAGAGAGTCAATTGATAGCGTAATTGAACTGTCACCTATCAGTTTTAAAGCTTTGTTTTGTAGCCTATCAAGAAGGCCCAAGGATGTTTGAGATGCGCCTGACCAAACATGGGAATTGTACTCTAGCTTTGGGCGGTTGTAAACTTTGTAGATTGTGGCCAGATCAGAAGGGGTAAAGAATTTTCTGCATCGTTTGTTGAAACCCAAGTATTTAGCAGAATTTTTGACACACATAACCAACAGAACTGGCAACTTTTGGGTTTCAGTGATGCAGGTGTCAATCATGTATAAAGGCTTTAACGACATTAGACAACATTGGGGCTTCGAAACATTGAATTCTACTCGGTTTTTATTTCCCCAAATAACGATGGAAGGGCGTGAGCGTTAAGTCGTCAGCAGAACAGTGAAGAGGGTTAGAAGTTATAGACAAGTGGTCATTTATGAAGATAAGGAAGAGGGTCGGAGATAAAACTGAGCCCTGGGGCACACCATGGCTTATGAGATAGGTGTCAGACAAAGAAGAGTCTCATCGCTACCAAAAGTACGTATATTTTTTATAGGAAATCCTGATGCCACCAAACTCTATCAAATGCTTTAGAAATATCAAGCGCAATTATCTTACTTTCTCCGAAATAATGTAAAGATTGGCTTTACTTTTCGGTAAAATATGCCATCAGATCACCAGTGAACCTACTGCTGCAAAAGCCGTACTGCCGGTCATTGTTGACGGTTTATCAACGTTTCCATGACAAAGTCAAAGAAGGAACGTTAATGCTATTGGACCATATTAATTAGTGGGGAAGGAAGATTCACATTTTTAGGAACAGGCTGCACAAATGCTGTTTTCCAACTATTTAGGATGATTCCCGAAGAATAGGATAGATAGAAAAGGTTACGCAGTAGTTTGGCCAGAGTAGAAGAAAACCTCTTCATAATACCGGATGGAATACTATCTGGACTAGCGGATTTATGAATATTGAGATCTTTTAGGACTCTTGCAACCGAACGAGTGCGAAAAAATATTTGTTTCATTGAAAAATTTACATTCTCAAGCTCGGGAGGAGCCAAACTGCTGTTTAGAAGAGTAGAATTTGCAGCAAACCGAGCTGCTAGTAAATTTGCCTTGTGCTTACGAAAACTTTCTTCTTTCACCTTATCACCTCCTAACAGCTCGAATCGAACCACGAATTTTGTTTGGGGGTGATGCTCTTAGTTGTCTGAGAAACAAAGTTTGTCATGCATTTGAGAATGATGTAAGATTACATATCAGCTGTTGCATCAACGTTTCCATCGAGAGAGCACAATAACCAGTTAAAATTTCGAAAGAATTTGTTAAGGTCTTCCCAATTGGCTTTTTCATATTGTCATCAACCAGCTGAATTAAATGATTAAGGTCGGCAGAGATCTCAACATACATTCCTTCGTGTGTTTTCTGGCCAGTATGTCGAAGCCAACCAGCATTGTGAACATCAAAATCATCCGCAATTGCGATTTTAGCTACAGGTGGATATCAGTTAGGACTGTGCATATTATTAATGGAGCAAGAAAGTTCTGATAGAAGGATTGGGTAAAATAAGGATCTTAAGATTTGACAGGATTAAGTTTTTTTTTTTGTTTCAATTTTAGAGTAGTTGTTTCCTAAAGGTTTTGTTAGTTGTCCAGGTTCTTCTGTCAACAATTTTCTAGATGAACAGTATCAAAATGTCAAAAATTTAAGTTTCTTTCTCTTTGAATTATTAAAATTTGCCTCATGTTTGACATTTTATAACAATTCCTACTGCTGACATATTTCAGTTACCTAGGTTTTTTAGTTGTGGGACTTCCCCTAGGAAATCATTTTGTTCACCAAAGACAAAGTAACTAAAGGGTTTTCCAATAAGAGGTGTTATTTTGATATTTTTTGGAGATAAATGATCAGATGTTTATTTCATTATAAAGAGGAAGGTATGCCGTTAATAATGGAACACAACATCAGCCAAATGGCCACCAAGACCACGCTTACAGGACCATATCCTTTTCATGAAATTTTCCATAACCAAATCGCAAAGTGGCTGCCCTATGTCCTCGATAGCCTCACGAATTTCATCTTTGAGGTCTTGAATCGACGCTGGGCTGTTGGCGTAGACCTTATCTTTCACGTGGCCCCAAAGGAAGAAGTCGCAAGGTGTTAAATCACAAGATCTCGGTGGCCAATTGTGATCACCTCTTCGAGAGATAACACGGTCCGGAAACTTTTCCCGTAAAAGATCGATGGTTTCATTGCTTGTGTGGCACGTAGCGCCGTCTTGTTGAAAGAAAACGTTGTCCAGATCAATACCATCCAATTCAGGCCATAAAAAATCATTAATCATCTCTCGATAGCGCAATCCATTGACCGTAACTGTTGCTCCAGCCTCATTTTCGAAAAAGTAAGGTCCAATGACCCCGCGGGACCATAAACCGCACCAAACAGTCACGCGTTGAGGATGGAGAGGCTTTTCAACAATAACTCTTGGGTTTTCCGAGCCGCAGATGCGACAGTTTTGCTTGTTGACGTAGCCTCCGAGGTGGAAATGGGCCTCATCAGTCAAGATGATTTTTCGATGAAATTCCGGTTCATTTTCATGCATTTTAAGGACCCAATCAGCAAAGACACGACGTTGTTGATGATCAGCCGGCTTGAGTTCTTGTGTTAACTGAACTTTATAAGCCTTAAGACTCAATTCTTTATGCAAAATACGGTGTAATGACGTTTGTGGAATGCATAATTCCAAAGAACGATGAGGAATGGACAAACCTGGGTTTTCTTTAACACTTTGGGCTACAACAGCAATATTCTCAGTTGTTCTTGAGCGACGTGCACGGGTTTTATTCTTCACATCACTAACTTGTCCCAACAGCCCGAATTTGTCCACCAATTTCTGTATTGCGGTCCGACAAGGTGCTTCACGACGACCCAAAAATGTTTTAGTTTTACGAACCGTCTCTGCCAAATTTTTACCATTTTTATAGTGAATTTTAATAATGTCAATGCGTTGTGGAAGCGTGTATCGTTCCATTTTTATTAATAGCGTAGTTTCTACTTGTCAAATGTCAAAAAATCACAGCTTCAAAAGTGACAGCTACCGAAATAGCGGGCTATTCAAAATAACACCTCTTATTGGAAAACCCTTTACAAATTAAAAAAAAAAGCTTTCAAAAAGTTAAGAAGGTCAAAAACGATTAGATAAAACCATAATCTCTTCCTTCTCATTAAAACATCAAAAAAAAAAAAAACTCAAACTTTTTATTTAAACTTTTCCCATTGATTTGCCCAATCAAACCCTGATTGTGTGGTAAAAATCCTAGCAGAAACAAATCTAAACCAAAATGACTATACTTTACTAAACTTTGACCGCAAAACAACCAATTTAAAGCTATCAGATTAGTTTTTGCTTTGATAATCTCTCACTGGAAGCTAATCCATAAAGAAAAAAAAAAAAATACGTAATATAGGTACCATGTTGGGTCCCTTTATACTTAAACTCTACCCTCAACTATAAGTACACATATGCGGAAAAAGGGAAACACCGCACTCTCAAAAAACCAAAATGTCAGCACAAAATTCCACAAGCTCATCAAGTTGTCACCTTGTTTAATTCCCATCCTCCACCCCTTACATTCTCCCCCCTCAAAACCACTCTTATTTTACAGTTAGGTACGTGTACCCATACTAAATTTAAACTCAGCACGACCTTCTTTGTCTGTTTAATTAAACGTTGTAACTACATACACAGAGCATTCAAAGTTTTTTCTCTGTGTTTTTTACCTTCTCCGTTAGGGTTTCACTTCTATAACGGTAAGGTACCCATATCAAACATATATGTATACTCCCGCCAACACCGTCACACCGACACAAACCGACGAGAATGAGAATGGGAACGAGAATCCACCCGCAACCAACCATCAGAATTCACACATCCAAGAGAGGAGAGGTATGGAATTACACTTAACCCTATGACCCAGTTTGGCGCCCACAAATATTGTGTAAGCTGCAGAAGACTTAGGGTACTACTTCCACTTTCGACCTCTTCGTGCTGGCCGTATTGTTTCTGAAGCGCAACTTTTCAAAGCCGCTTGTATATGCAATTGAGAAAGAGGAAAAAAAAAATCCTACCCATATTCTGTGTGACGTGATACGGTTTATACGGGGGATGATGGTAACTTATATCCTGCCCGAGACTGGCATAAGAACGAATAAATGAATGAACGGCCGTCCGTCTGCCCGTCCAACATAAAACTACGACGACGACGACACGACGATGACGACGACGAGACGTAGGGAACTTCATTAAATGATTTTTCAGCCTCCGTTTCGTCCTTGCATATATCTACCTTCTATACTCCTCCTACACTATACACTACCTTACCCTAACCCACCCTACCTTACCTATAATAGAAGTGTATGTTGTGTGTAGTAAAACCATTCGGGTTCGGGTTCGAGTTTTTGGCTCAGGCCAAGACTCGACTTTTAAAAGCCCACTCATTACAATTGCAATTTATTTCCAGTGTATTAGGCTTTGTCGCTTCAACTGAGAGGGCTTTCACTGTTGGATGAAAGAGGGCGCCACATATCAGTATAGGACACAGCGACGACGATCTCGGATAAGCACTTTCGGTTCTTGTGTCAAGGAAACTGTTTCATTTCTATGTCAGCAGTGTTTTCATCAGTGAACTATATTTTATATTTTTTTTTTTTTTGAATTTCTGTTTCATTTTTTGTATATATTTGTGCTCGTTGAGTAGGAAAGGAACTGTGTGTGATATAACTGAAGATGATGAGTATTTCCCTTCATTCATGACACGATGACGGAGACGACCGAGGATGATGATGATGATGAAGGCGATGGTGGTAGCGGAAACAGCGGCAATATGGCAATGATGATAGAGAGAGAGAATGGGTTTAGCGACGAAGAACGGCAACGGCGCGGCGGTGGCGGTGACTTTAGTATTAGTGCGTGTATATTTGACTTTGCTGAAAGTTTATTTTCCGCTAGCTTAGTTCGTCCTTGTTAATATAGTGATGTGTTCCATGTCATGTACTGTGTGTTCTTGGTTGTTTCAAAATTTTGCTTGAATTATCACTTTTTTATTTTTTTCTTCTTCTTTTCTTTAGTTTTTTTATTCCATTTTTTTAATTTTTTTGTTTATATTTTTAATGAAAAAGTTTTTCTTTTCTGCAAATGTTAGATTTTAAGATTTATAACACCGCCATTTTTGTGTTGAAGGCAACGTTTATGTCCTTGAAGATGAAAACACATATGAACTCGTGCATATCTACTATCTTTTATAGTTTTAACCAACATTCTTGGCTGACACAGAAATTCTTTTAGAATGATCTTTGACATTCAAGGGAATTTTTTGCACTTTTGTGTTTAAAGTGAGTTGTTTTTATTGTTTATTGTTTTTGTAGAATTCAGAGTGCATACATGAAGAGGGTCGTAGAGTGATGGAAGACTAACTGAAAGATTTACTTTTAACTTTTTCGTACGAGAAATTCGTTGGCGTCCTTTTGTAACTATTAAGTGACTAATTAGCACACATCAAGAAATTCAATTATATGGTGAAAAATAGAGGGGGTAAAATATTAAAAATTTGTTATGGTATTAGTTTGGAATCTTATTCAATATACACTGCAAGTCACTTGAATAAATCCAGTGCTTTTTAAAAATTCATATTAGATTTTCTTCGGACACAAAGTGGCAACATCTGTTTTTGTTTCAGACATCTAGTAAATATAATTCTATTGAAAAAGGCGACTTTTATGTAAAAAGAAAAATACAAGAAATATGTTGGTTTTATAGCAGAATTGGTTGAAATAAATGCAACAATAAACCAATGGTTGAAAGTAATGCATTGAGTTCAGGAGAAAAAGGGGAAAGTGCAAGTTTTTCGAGTGTCGGGACTCTCGGGACTGTCAAACCGAAAAAGTGAAGAAAAACTTGAAAAAATCCACGTCGGTATGCACAGTTTTTTGAAGAACGTCTCCCTATGTAGAAAAAGATGAAAATCGAAATTTAAATAGCTCCGCTAGCCACCGAAAGATGGGTTATCCTCAAAACTGTTTCGAATTTTCACGATTCTGCTGCAAAACTTGAGGTTAAATCGGATGTTACAGCCAGTTTTTCACCATAAAGCGTATCATATACGGTGAGCTGATCATTTGGGGAGATGTTAACTGCTAAAAAAAATATCTTTAACACCGAACCGCAAACAAATTCATATAGTTTTTTTGTGGCAACCATGGCCCCTATTTTCTGACGAAATAGCACGTTCCCTACTGCTAGGTAGGACAATCCATCTGACCCAGAAGAAGTTAAAATACATTAATTTTTAGACTAAAGTAGCATAAAGGCTACTGTTTCGGATAGCCTGTTTGCCGAAACTGTTTAAGGTATTGGAAGATGTCTCAGTCTAGGGCGTACATTAACTAATTTGTAATCAGGGACAATCGCTAAGATTTATACGGAAAAATAAATCATCATATACCTCAGTTCTCTTTAACTCTTCTCCACTTTAGTTTATTCCCATTTGAATGTCCTAAGCCTTGTCGTTCTTGATCGACCAGTTTATCTACTTGTGTGTGTGTGCGAGTTCCATTGCATCGTTTGGCTTTGAAATTATGGAAAATGGCAGCTGTTTTCTCCAAATCAAGAGTATATTAGAACGAATAAAAGAACATCTAGAACTCGACGCCTGTGTTGGCCACATTAACACCTTGCGGATCATTATTAAACAGTGCGTCGAATATCGATCACCACTTCACCTGCTGTTCATTGATTTTGAAAAAGCGTTTGATAGTGTTAACAGAGAATTTATTTGGATTGCCTTACGCAGGAGAGGCATTCCAGATAAGTTAATCGCTATTATTAAAGCAACCTACGATGGATGCAAATGTCACGTTTTACATAGAGGAAGGTTGTCGGATGAATTCGAAGTCCATTGTGGAGTCAGACAGGGTTGCATGTTGTAGGCAATACTTTTCCTGTTAGTGATAAGTGATGTGCTGCGTGCAGCCCTGTTAAACGGAAATGGTGGAATTCAATGGAGTACTTAAACATCTGGACTACGTGGACGGAGTATGCTTACTCTCTCATATGATCATGGATCTCCATCAAATGACACCAAGGGTGGAGGGAGAAGCAGAAATCGTCGCTCTGAAAATGAACACGGCAAAATAAAAAATGATCAGCCTCGGAAGTAACTCATCCGTTCAAGTCAATATTTCTGGACAACCGGTAGAGAAAGTAGAAGACTTTCAATATCTTAGGAGTTTTGTCTCTACCAAAGGTGGAACCGAACAAGATGTTGACAGCCGTATCAAAAAGGCAAAGGCTGCTTTCGGAATGCTGTCCAAAATATGGAGAAACAACGCTATAAGCTCGAAGACCAAGCTGAGAGTGTTCCGCTCCAATGTTGAATCCGTGCTTCTGTATGGGTGCAGCACTTGGAAAATCTTAGCAACGGTCACAAGCAAGCTGCAATCGTTCGTGAATAGGTGTCTACGAAACATCTAAAAGATTTTCTTCTAATGAAGAACTTCATAGAAGAATGGGTCAAGAATCCATAGACAGTACATACTATTCGCAAACGTAAGTGGCAGCGGATTGGTCATACGCTTCGAAAAGGCAACGATTGCATTGCTGGCGAAGCGATGCAATGAACCCACTCACACAGGCAGGTAGAGGATCGGGTCGGCCGAGAAGCACATGGCGCAGGACACTCGAAAGTGAATCTGCACAGCTGGGGAAGAGTTGGAGAGAACTACGTTATATTTCCAGAAACCGTACACGATAGCGCGTAGGAGTAGTGGAGGCCCTATGCCCCTTAAAGGGATCACAACGGACTTTTTAAGGTCTGAGGACCTAAGTAAGTAAGTAGTAAGAGTAGGTAGCTAGTTATTAAGAATTGGGGACTTCCCTTCTCTCCAATTTTGGGACTTATTAATGTCTTCTTAAGAATTTATATTTTATCTTCGATTCTGAGGTATTATTTCACAAAAAAAAAAATGGGTCATACCAACCTCTCTTAAAATATCAAGCTACAAATTTCTGGCTAAAATCGTTTCTATGGATACTTTCACATAACTGCATTATGCTGGAAAATCAAGTTTTTTCTCTACCGGAACAATATAATTCTCAATTCTAAAATTCTAACTCACCAACCAACATATGAGAAGGATATTTTTTGAAAGAGTATACCTTTCAGAAATATCCTTCTAATATTTTCAAGCCTACACTTTCTAACGATACATTCGAAAAATCTATTAAAATACCTCTTCACTTGTGTACCATGCAAACACATGTATGAGTAGGATACATTTGTATTTAAAGATTTTAAATATGCCTAACAATCCCATACATTAACCTTTTGTGTCTTTTCAACACTTGCCCCTTTGGGAGGACTATCAGATCCATAGCAATTAGAAGGACTTTGTCTTTCACCGTTCTCATTTTCTCCTTATCGCTTAGATATATCTTTAGTCTTTCTGTCTTCAAAAAGGCCAATTAAACCATGGCTCCAAAAAATATACCCAAGATACTATTTCCAGTTCATTTTCAGTGCATATACAGTTGTATACCAGTATACAAGTGGTGGCGGGCGGTATATTCGTCGGTATAAAGGAAATAGACTAAAAAGGTAGATTATGGTGTCTGTCCCTGTGGTAGTTATTATTATACCTCCGAGAGAGTATATCTATAGTGCGACGCCAACTCTACGAACTTGAAGAAGATTTTAATTTTTGATAGGGTATCCTTCTTATACTTTTTCGGTCTATGTATGAAAAGGACACAATATTATCTTTGTCAGCTCAACTGAAAGAGGTGAGTTTCAGTCGTTCACAGTTGAATAGATAGATTCCCATTTAAAGCTGTTTGTTTTGAGTGTGTGTGTGTGTGTGTGTAGAAAGTTAAGTATGTATGTGAAAGGGAGTGAGTCCTGCGGCTGATATGCAAAATAAAGGACCCAGTGTGCTGTTGATTGGAGTCATTAAGAATGTAAATTAGCCTTTGTTGCTTGGAACTTGCAAACCGTTTTTATTCTTTTGCTTGTTATTATTGTTGTTGTTGTTGTTGTTGTTGTGGTTGTATGTAGTTACCAGACCACCACTCGCTGCCAACACATTTTCTCTATACACTTTTGGCACTTTTGGTTCTTTATAAGAATAAAATTTGTGTCCCAAAACTCAAATAACACACCTAGAAAAGTGTATGGCAAAGGAATACCTCTGTAAGTGTAAAACCTTGAGAGAATGTTCGTTTTTTTTTGTTTTTGAGGTTAAATTGTTGTATGAAAACGAATACTGTTCCGGTTAATTGGGTGTTCCATTCGCTGGCGAGATGATGTTGAAAGTTGAAACTTTGTAATTAGATTTTCGCTTTTTAACTTCCTGTAATTTACTTAAGAACAAAAGTCGTTGATAATTTGTTTTGTACCTACTGTTAGTAGCTAGTTGTTATACAGATTACAGAGAGGCTACTGGATTATAAATATAAGGGATTCACATTTAAATTTGGAGAGTGTGTGGTTGTTTTGTAAACGAAATTTTGTAGACTTGGATGTATGTGGGGAAGATTATAAAATAATTTATTTTTGTTGTCTGTGTCTAGAGGCAGGACAAGTGGTAAGACTGTTGTAACGTCATTAGAAGTTTATGCATAATATATGCAAACGTGCACCTTGGGGTAGCTTAAAAGTTAGATAGGTGTCTTGTCGAAAGTATGCACGCCACCAATGGAGGTACCTGATGGGCTAAGCGCCTCTGTACTTACTTTACGGATTATGAACAACGCCTTAAGGTGGCACTACAATCCGTTTTTACACTTGGGACTCAACTCAAAAACCCATCTCACAACAGCTGTATTGTGGACGAAAACTGTGGTTTATACGAACCACATCACGAAGCCATCTCAATCGCTGTATTCTTGCGGTTAGATTGGTGTCCTTGTACATTCTTGACTGCCTACTGATGTAATTTCTTCCTCATTCATCATTTTTACAGACGGCACAGATAATAATTACCCGAAGAATTCTCATTTCAAAATAATGGATTTGTCATTAAATCTCGGCGAATTCCATGCTTTTCTTCCATATAAGTGTCATATTGGTTACTTCGGCTGAACAAAATCTGGAGCCAGCGATCAGCGTTATGTGTTCATGTCTAGCCCACTATTATTTAGAAGCTCTAGATCACTCTCTTTAATTTTCATATTGCCATTCTTCTAACACTCAGCCTTGCTACTACTTATGAACCCATTGCAATGTAACGCCTGGTTCTGCAGGGTCATAGCACGTTTCCTAGCTAACTACTTCCTTCCAGCTTTAAGCGCACTACGGCACTTGGTACGGCAAGGCTCAGTTAGAAATCTCTTCAATTCAGCTTAATATCTAGCCATCCGTATTAAATTTTGAACCTCAAGACGTTAGAGATCATTTCCACGGTGCTCTTAAGCATGGCGTTGAAGACTTTACGTATAGCGAAAGATGTAGATGGATCTCTGTACTATTCGGATGAGAAACATTTTGCTTCGGTCTTAAGACATGTGCACGTGCACCCCAGGAGCGATGCCCACCCGATAAATAATGGCTCGTTCGAAGCAAGAAATGCCTGAATACACACCGTTCCTCCCACTCCCAGTAGACAAGAGATCATTGCCAACATGTAACTAAGGTATATTTCCAGAAACCGAACACAATACAGAAAGGATAAATGGAGGCCCTATATGCTTCTTAAGGGGATCAGAACGGACTTAATAAGGCCTAAGGACGGAAGACTAACAACTAATAAATCAACTAAGCAACTATTTCTATACTCTTTCTAATATCTTCTGGCGCCAGACAGGCACCTACTACATCAAACGTTATTTTAACCAATAATACTTATTATATTCACTAAAATTATGATGGAATTCTAGCGTTGAGTTTGTCAAGGTTAAACAATAAAGTCTCTTACCAAAATCTCAAGTCGTTAGAAATCACCTTCAATTTGATAACTGCATCGAAGATAAGGGGTTCCTCTATTTCTCGGGCCCTCTGACCTGGGTCCTATAACTCAAAACTTCAAGTTGTCGTTTTACAAGTGAAATTACTCAATTTTGTATGGAAAATTGTAAGATTTCACTGTTCTTCAAAAGCTCTGATATGCCAAATTCTGTTATAGCGAAGATCAAATGCCTGCAAGTTAATTAAATGACTTAAATGCCTAGTCTCAATTGTAATCACTAAAATAACTTGTATCAATGATTTATAGACAAGAAGATTCACGTCATTTTCTCACAAATCACTAATTTCAATACAACCTTCTAAAACTAATTAAACATAATTTAAGCAAACAATAACAGTCTCTCATCTGCAGTAGCTCATTTTAAACTACATATTATCTCTCTATCTTTAATGACATTCATTTGAGATAGATAACAATGCTTTGATTTCATCACTTTAACTTATTATAATAGTTCCAAGGACCTTAATTATACACAATTTTCCATCAAGGTCAATATAACGAGCACAAATAATATCCCCTTTGTGAAGAGAGCTTACTGACACAATCAACAAATTGAGATATTTAAATGCAAATCAAAATTGTAATGGAAATCGCTGTGCGACATGCATTTGTTCCTGTGGGACTTTCAATCATATAATGTTGTATTTTTGTGTATGTAATTGTCTTTTATCCAACACTAAACATTTAAAAGCTTCATAACATGAAATTTAATTCAATAATAAAGCATTAAAAGGGTAATAATATAAACAAACAAAAACAACACATCACAAACTTGAGTGATTGCCTTGTTACATGTTTTCAACTCGTGATGTTTTAAATGGATAACGAGTTAAGGGCAAGTAGTTTATTTGAAAAAAAAACAATTTAACTCGCAATGAACAAAAAATTAAATAAATAATTGAAATCCTTCATCCCTAATGTTTCAAAATCCAGTACCAAAATTAAGTTTTCAAAAATCTGCACTAAAATTCAGTTTTTTTTTAATTTTTAATAAAAAATGCCTGAACTTAGGCTTGTGCAGGAATTTCGGATAGTCTTTTATTGAATCAAGAAATCTAGAGTAACAAAATTATGAACTTACACAATTTTGAACTAAAAATCGATGCATAATAAATTTAAAATTTTTGAACTCTAGACAAGATTTTGTAAATATATCAGAAATTTAAAAACTACGAATATCTAACTTGAAAGAATTTGAACCCAAGTATATAAATTTATAGTCTCACTTGGAATTTAGGACATCATAAGATTTTTTAACTAAATTTTGAAAATCAAAATTTTTAGGAACACAATTATGGACTTAAGGAATTTCTATCTTAATAAATATTTTTGGAACAAGGCTATTTTCGGTAATTTGGACGCTTAAGGAACTTGGAATTCGGAATTAAAATGTGTACTTTTGAAATTTCGAGCCCTAGTATTATGGATGTTAAGAAATTTTCAGTTACGCACTTTCAATTTGCAACTACACAAGGCAGTTTGGATAGTTTTAAGGATTGTAATTTTAAAAATATAAATTTTGAACTTGCATAGTTCAGATTTTAATTTTTGATTTGCAAAATTCAGATCCAAATTTTGGAGTTGCAAAATTCTTATTTAATTAAATAATAAAATTATGTACTGACATCTAGCGGAAACAATAAAAATTTTATCACCACACAATTTTTGGACCAAATTTTGCATACCAGAAATGTTAATGGACATAAAATTATTTAACTAACATAATTTGAATGTAATTTTTATTTTCAAATAATGTTAATTTTAAATTGTGTGCTTAGAGAAATCTTAAAAGAAAAGAATTTTTAACGTCAAAAAATGTTAATCTTAATAATTGCAGCTAATTAAATGCTAATTTGTTGTGCAAACCAAAAATTTGAAGCTCGCATGGTTTTTGAGTTGTTGAATTTTCCGCTAAAATAAGTCTGAAGTTAGCGGACAAAATCTTCAATAATTGAAAAAAAAAATAATTTTGGTTGGCATCCAAATTTGTAGCTTTTTAAATGCTTTTAACTAACATTACCTTCGTTTTTGTAGCTACAATAATTTTTTTGTTGTTTAAAATTCCGCTAAAACAAGGCTGAAGTAAGCTGACGAAAGTAAAAAAATATTATTTTTTTGATGTCCAAAATTATAGCTTTTTTAATGCTAATTTGTTGCGCAAAAATTAGATTTGTAGCTCTCATTTTCTATTCTAATTTTCAATTTTGAAATGTTACTTCCGGTCCTTCCGGTGAAGCAAATTTAAATAAATGACTTTTTTGAATTTTGTTTTTTGCCAGCAATTGTAGCTTTCTAAGTCAAAAATTGTTGCGAAAACCTTATTTTTGTAACTCAAGCTCTTTCTGAAATATACAAGTTTTTGCTGAAAAAAATTAGCTCGAAAGTGACCTTCCAAAAGTTTTGAAAAGTTGAATTTTCAATTTGTTTTTCTTTTCCAGAAATTGAATCTTTTAAAAACTAAATTTTTTGATCAAAAATTAATTTTGTAGCTGCCATTGGTAATTTTGTATTCTAATTTTCAATTTTAAAATGGTTCGGTCCGCTGAAAAAAAATTAAAAAGGTAAATGGCTTTTTTGACTTTTTTGAAAATTTTTACCATTACAGATCTTTTTTTAGCGGAATCTTTAGTAACAAAAATAGCTAGTTGAGCTACAAAATCTGGGTTTGCGCGTTCTAGTTCATGGTTACCACAAATTTCTGCAAGCAATTTTTTTTTGAATTTGAGATTTTTTTAGATTTTGTAACGTCACTTTCGAGCAAATTTTTTTTCAGCAAAAACTTGAATATTTCAAAAGGAGCTTGACCGACAAAATTTCTATAATTACTGGCAAAAAAAAATTCAGAAAATTATTTTTTTTTCAATCTCTCCACTACCTTCGCAGACCAGAAGTAGGTACCCTTTTGAAATTGAAAATTAGACTTATGGGAGTTAGAAAATTAATTTTTGAGCAACAAATTAGCATTTAAAAAGTTAAAATTTTTGGAACTATAGCGGAGTTTTAAATAAGTAAAACACTATTGTCGCTATAAATAAAGAAGTTTATGCTACTTAGAAGCATTTAAAATGCTACAACTTGGATGGGAACCAAAATTATTTTTTTTAATTATTCAAGATTTTGTCCGATACTTCAGACTAATTTGAGCGGAAAATTCAATAACTCAAAAACCATGCGAGCTACAAATTTTTGAGATAACATTTTTTTGATTCCACCACAAAATGTCTGCGAAAACTTTTGAATTTTTACCCTTTAAACTTAAAATATGCAGCCTTTTCAAATGTTCATTTTGAATTTTGATCACAATTTGACACATCAGAAATTTTAAAAAAACAAAATTATGGATTAGTTCAACAAGTTTCAAACCTAAAAATAATCACAAATACATATTTGAAATAATATTTGAATGCATAATTGGTTATAGAAGCCTTTAGAACACAATTTTGGAACTCCAAAAACCTAAAATCTACAGTTTTTTACTTGGTCTATAGGGCAAGTATTGGTTTCGTGTCAAAAAAAAATTTGAGGTTTTAATCAAAACCAACATTACGATGATGGAGAAGTCCGAAAAAGTGGTTTTAGTCATGTAGTCCGTAGGTCTGTGCGTCTGTGCGTCTGTGCGTCCATCGGTACACTTCTCCACTGCCCTAACGCGTCTGCGGATTTTCTTCAAATTTGGTACAGCAAGTTCGTGCGATCCAGTCGTGCATTTTGTTTCTTTTTTTTTATGTTGAATGAAGTGTTATCAGAGTAGAACTTTGAAATACGCATTTGAAATTTTGTACTCTAAAAGATTGAGTTTATTAATAATTTTTGAAATTACGGATTCGGGAAAATTTTTGAATAGAAATGAACAGAATTTTTCAAGAAGGTGTAAAAAATTATGAACCAGGCCAAAATAATAGTTCTTAATTTTATTAGTTCTTAAAAACTCTTATGGATTTACAAATTACATATTTTGTTTGATAGAATTTGCAAAAAAAATCGTAACAACAGAAAACGTTGTTTTTTTTTTTAATGACGTCAAAATTTCAATAAACGATATCTATATTGAAACACTTTATAAAGTTCTCTTCATCTATTATTCAGAATTTCAAACTTAAAAAAATATAATTGAGCTCATTCATTCGACTTGTACAAATCTGTGTAACATTTTCCAACAAATTATTGAAACACGCTACCTGAACAAAAACCAAAAAAAAAAAAAATAATAATAATAATATAAAAAGTGTTGACGTAAGCCCATTGCACAAGTTAAATTAAGTCTTTAAGAAAAGTTTACAAAAACTTCCTGTTAATACTTGCACTTCCTTCATGTTCTCTTGCATGAGGTTGCTAAATAATACAAAAAAAAAAAAAAAAAAACAAACACTTCTTTTTGAAATGAAGTGTTCCTCATGCATCAAAGTGTCTTCGATACCAAGAAAACAAAAAGTACGAAACATAAAAAAAGAGTTAAAACTTTTTTTTCTTTCTTCTTTCCAGGTCAAAAAGTTTACATTTCTTTTCTTTTACAAGAATACAACGAAACAAAAAAAAAAAAACATTATTGTTATATTGAGTTTTGACTTCTTCTTATACTTTTTCAATACGGAAACTTATTATACTTTAGGAAATAGTTGCAGAATGTTCGTTTAGGTAAAGAGTTTTTGTCGTCGATTTGAAGACGATAGATTTTATTTTTTTGAAAGTTTGAAAACTGTCAAAATAGGAACTTTGATAGAGGATTTGGTTACATGGAGGGAAACAATTTCATGCTGTGAAGTCAGTTTGGTTATAAAAGTTTAAAATAAATGCAACAAGTTAGAGGTTTTTATCTTTGAAAAATATATTTTTCTATCCCAGAGGTTATGTATAAAAAAAAAAAAAAAATCGATGTAACATAGCCAATTACATCAAATTACTTGCAATACTTGCACTATGTCAAGATATTCTTAAAGCTCATCCTCATATTATTCGAAAGTATGCATATCTTTTTTTCTAATCAAATTCTTTTCACATTTAGCAATGAATATTTGTCGAAAAATTTGTCTTTCGAAAGTGTTTAGTACCAATTCATCTTTTTTGCTTACTGTCACCACCCGGCGGACGCAGATGGCCTGGCGTAGTAAGGGTTTTTTAGATCAAGAATGTTCATCTTATTTTCTTTCATTTGACGATTTTATCTCAAGGATCGAAGAAAAATTGGCAAAGCTGTAAGCTTTAATGTAAACTACTATCGAAGTGGGTCACTATGGCGTATGAGTAACTTTTTTTTCTTCTATTGATATACATTTTAAATGTTAATACTAATTTCTTTTGACATTTAATAATCAACTCAATTGACATTGTATGATAATTTGTTGACCTTCTAAACTGCATGTTGTGTTATTTAAAATTTTATAAAAAAGGGGGCGAAATTATTAAATTCATTAAAAAGGTATGCATATTAAGTTTGTGAAAAAAAAAAAAAATGTGATTTGAAAAATGAACGTTGATTTTGTTTTCAAATGGATATTTTAGACGTTTTATTCTTTTGAATGAAAAAATTATCAACTATTTAAATAAATAAAAGAAAAATTAATTTTTGTTATAGAAACTAAACACCTGCAGTGACCTTTAAAGAAAATTTTGAGTGAAAGGGCGTTTTTTTAAGGTAAAATGAAAATAATTGATTTGTTCAAACATAAGCCAAAAAAAATTTACTAAGGCTAAAGTTTGTATTTTTTTGTTTCTTTTTTTTAAGTCAAAAATGACGGAGTGATGTACTTAAAACGTATCCTTTCTTAAATCCAAGATGGCGGCTGCAGCAAAAAGTCAATTTTCTCATATAAAACATAGATTCCTGTTGACTCCTACTAAACGTTCTTCAAAATACAAATTGTAAGAATACATTTTTTCTAGGTCATGTTTATCGCGCCAGGACCAAAATTTGACGCAACAGACCTCTAAGTGAACGTCATTAACTATAATTTGATAACGATTTTATCCTCACATGGCGGCGTATAGTAATTCAATCGTGCCAGGATGTGGGCGGAAAGACCTACGGTATTTGTAGCTACTTCCAAAGCAAAATAATTTTAGCTCGATAAGTTGAGCAATCTTCTAGTAACCACCCGAATTATATTGGAGTATATAAAGAATTAATTGCATACAGTATTTTGTATATTCAATTCTAAGAACCGGAAAAAACCTACAAAAACCAAAAAAGAATTTTAACTTTGAGTTTTCCTTAAAAAGTCAGTGGCGTGAGTTTTGAAAAACAACTTATTAGTTGTTGTCTTTCTTGTTAAGTTTATTTTTTTTTAGTCAACAATATGTAAGCACCCAAACTAAGCAATGTTTGTAAACATTCCAAGATACACATCTGCACAAAGAACGCTGATGAAAAAAAAAAATGCCTAAGAAGCTTATGAATCTGTAAACTTCATTAAGACTTTCCACAAGCTACTTTTTGTTTTTTTTTATTTGAAATATTACCACACCGTCATCACGCTAAGACTTCCATAAACGTAATTATGCTAATTTCTATCCAAACACACAGAGAAAATCTAAAGTGCTTCAACAACGTTCCACGTGAAGACATCCAAAGCAACACACGGACTGCTTTTGAGCCTTCTGTGTTTTAAGATGACGATGAGTTTATTTTTTTTTTTATTTTTTATTTTTTTTTTGTGTGTTTCTTTGGTTTCTTGTTTTTGAGTAAGGTACAAGCAATCAACACGCGTGCCGCTATGTAAAGTCTTTGACGTTAGGCACTAGGTTAATTGGAAAGAGTTTGAAAAAGCTTGGTTTTCCTCTTTTCGTTTTCGTTTTTTTTTTTTTTGTTTTTTGCATTATCAAACAAGGTCTTGAGGAGATAATCCACTTGTGATACGAGTTTTAATTGTAAGCAATTACTTTGACTTTAGAACGCAAAGAAGAGGTTTTTGAGAGAATATTTCTATGAAGACGAGAAAAAAAAGAAGATAAAAGAAAAAATTTAAGGAAATGATAAAAGCGTGCTGCTGCATGGGAATTTAATGATGTTATTATTATACTTTGACTATAAAAAAAAAGAAGCTTAAAAGCTATGAACTTAATTTTAAAGAATAATAAATTTTGCACAAACACCTTTCGTTTTATGCCTCAGGAACATTTACTTTTTTTTTTAAACATTAAACTAAAAATAAAACTGCTTGCTCGTTTATTAGGTGGTAAGAGTTTTGGATTTTTAATGGGATTCGCTTTTTGGAAAGTTTTTTTATTTTTTTTTTAAATAGTTAACAGTTTTTTTTATGTTTGTTATCTAAGAATTTTTGACTGGTTGAACCGATTTTAATAATTTTTTTTTATATTTGAAAGCTTGTGGTACTGAGGGAAGAAACCCAGTTTTTTTTTACTTCTTCTTGAACTAGACCTCTAAGTATTATATATCGTTGGAAAGGTAATGTTGAAAGGCTTCTTAAAAAAATAAAAATTTAATGTTAAAAAAGTTGTTTTATTTACTAAATTGCATAATTTTTGTCAACATATTTTGTTTAACTATATTTCCTATATTCGATTAAGGTTTTAAATAGTTGCGCTGTCTTGCGCTGTTTTCTGTTATATTGCATTTTGTTTCTTTACATATTGGTACTTGGCAGCAAAAAAAAATCTTGCCTCTTTTTGCCCCTTTTTGAGAAATGTCAATTTTAATAGCGTAAATGCATGCCGTACTGTGTTTTTTTTCTTCTTATAAGCTTTGTTTTTACAACCGCAATTGGTATTGGCCATTAATCCTCATGTTTCTCAAATAAATATTTATTTAAGAAGAAGCCAGTGGCGTAGGTGATGGATAGGGGGCCTTGCTTCCCTTACTACCACATCGTATGTAATGATGTGTTTTCTTGGGTTTTTATTGTAATTGACGGTGAAGCCATAATTCAACATTTTGGGATTTTACCAATAGGCCAACTTTCTGAAGATGCACTAGAAGTTCGCAATAAAGATTATAAAAAATAAGGTTGCCACATGAAGGAAAATGTTCCAGAAAAAAAGACATTTTTCACCACCTTTTATTGACATCAGATCCACTGTTATCAAGTGAAAGGAAACAAAAGACTTTTCTGAAGAAGCTTTACTCCTGCTTAAGATTTAAAAAAATCTTAGTTAAGTAAACTATTGATTTTTAATTATTATATTAAAAATAAAAAAAAAAAATATTGATGAAAAAATGAGTTTTGAGTATGAATTTAAAGATAAAAGTTGAAAAATTAAAGAAAAATTGGAACAAGATATTTACAGAA
Source organism: Meliscaeva auricollis (assembly GCA_948107695.1). Lineage (NCBI taxonomy): Eukaryota > Metazoa > Arthropoda > Insecta > Diptera > Syrphidae > Meliscaeva > Meliscaeva auricollis. Next base: position 45,482,656 of record OX403619.1, on the reverse strand, counting down.
CTTTTGAACGTTTAATTAATGTAAAAATCTCGAATTTCTTAACTAAGGTAAAGTTTTAGTACAAAAAGTTTAGTACTAAAAACTTAATATTTAAAAAAAAAAAGAGTCTTAAATAATTAAATGAATATCAGATACCATATATTCCAAATTTGACTAAATTATTCGACGAGACAAACAAATTATAGTAGTTTATAGGTTCACATCAATCCAAAATCACTTATTTCATGACTTTAGGTTAGGTCTTAGTACTTAAAACCACCTTAATTAAAAAAGGAAAGATGTTTAAATGATTAAGTGACCATCAGAATGTAAAATAATTCAAATTTGACTTAAATATTCAAAGAGTCAAAAAAGTTAAAGAAGTTTTAAATATCAAAATCATGCTAAAATTGCATTTTTCTTAACTTGAGAACTAATTTTAATGCTAAAAATCAATATAACTAATTGATGATTATGAGGGATAATATATTCCAAATTTCACTTAATTATTCAAAGAAACGAAAAAGTTACAGAAAAATTAGCCAAAAACGTGTATTTCCTAACTTTGGAACAAATTTTATTCAAATGTTAGCGTCGTAGATATCAAAGATGATACATTCCAAATTTAACTTAATTATTCCAAGAAACAAAAAAGTAATAGATTTTTGAGACGCGTAAGCCCATTTGGGCGCACTGTGCGTTGCCGTCGGTCTGTGCGTCTGTGCATTTGTGTGTCCATCTGAACACATTTCCACTGCCTAAACGCGTAAACGGATGTCTTCAAATTTAGTGGAGAGGGTTTTTATGTAATTTCGGCAGTTGTTTTTTTTTCAATATCTCATATAGAACGAGTACCTCCCATTTTTAAAAGAATTTCCTTCCTTTCCATCAAAAAATTAAAGCATCATTTTTATAGCAGTTTTTTTTCGCTAGGTACTAATTTATTATTTTGTTGAAAAAAAAACACCCTTTAACTTAACATATTTGTATAATCTCTGCAGATTCTTGGTTTTTATGTAAAATATAACATTTTTACGAACCTAGTTTCATAATTTGTAGGTAAGATGCTGTACTTATTTCACTAGAACTTGCTAAAAAAAACACACTTTTACCAAACTTGATGACCCGTCCGCAACAAATGCCCGAATCCGCACCGCACCTCAAAGTAGAGAAGAGATAATTGCCGCAGTTAAAACACTGAAAACAACAAGGCGGTTGGACTTGACGGTATTCCTGCAGAGCTCTTGCAAGCAGCACCAACGACATCGAGTGAGCTACTGCATCCACTCATAACAAGAGCCTGGAATACTGAGTGCTTTCCGGAGCAGTGGAAAAAGGGAATTAATTTCAAGCTCCCGATGAAAGGAGATTTGATGCAGTGTGAATACTGGAGAGGAATTTACGTTCTGCCTGCGGTTGCCAAGATTGAACAGTGCGTCGAATATCGATCACCACTTCACCTTCTGTTCATTGATTTTGAAAAGAGTTTGATAGTGTTAACAGAGAATTTATTTGGATTGCCTTACGCAGGAGAGGCATTCCAGATAAGTTAGTCGCTATTATTAAAGCAACCTACGATGGATGCAAATGTCACGTTTTACATAGAGGAAGGTTGTCGGATGAATTCGAAGTCCATTGTGGAGTCAGACAGGGTTGCATACTGTCGCCAATACTGCAAAAACAAAAATGATCAGCCTCGGAAGCAACTCATCTGTTCAAGTCAATATTTCTAGACAACCCATAGAGAAAGTAGAAGATTTTAATATCTTGGGAGTTTTGTCTCTACCAAAGGCGGAACCGAACAAGATGTCGTCAGCCGTATCAAAAAGGCAAAGGCTGCTTTCGGAATGCTGTCCAAAATATGGAGAAACAACGCTATAAGCTTAAAGACCAAGCTGAGACTGTGCCGCTCCAATGTTGAATCCGAGCTTCTGTATGGGTGCAGCACTTGGAAAATCTTAACAACCGTCACAAGCAAGCTGCAATCGTTCGTGAATAGGTGTCTACGAAACATCTTGAGAATTTTTTGGCCCAACCGTATTTCCAATGAAGAACTTTATAGAAGAACGGGTCAAGAATCCATTGACAGTACTATTCGCAGACGTAAGTGGCAGTGGATTGGCCATACACTTCGAAAAGGCAACGATTGCATTGATGGCCAAGCGATGCAATGGAACCCACTCACGCAGACAGGTAGAGGGTTGGGTCGGCCGAGAAGCACATGGCGCAGGACACTCGAAAGTGAATCTGCTCAGCTGGGGAAGAGTTGGAGAGAACTACGTTATATTTCCAGAAACCGTACACGATGGCGCGTAGGAGTAGTGGAGGCCCTATGCCCCTTAAGGGGATCACATAGGACTTTTTAAGGTCTGAGGACCTAAGTAAGTAAGTAAGGTTTTCATGTAAAAATTAAGTTTTTCTCAAACGGATTCAGTTCAGCATCCCTAAAAATATGTCTATCGTAGGAAAGAAATCAATACTATCCCAATTTTTTTTTTTTCTGATAAAAACACGATTTTGACTCGATTATAGTTTCTAAGGGCACCAATGGCAAGTTACCAGTGTGGATCGCACCCAGCCCTTATTTTAAAATGTTATGGTAAAACACATCAAGACCCTTGAATATTAAAAAAAATTAACTTACAATTTTTCACAAGCAAACTTTTTTGTGAAAATAGCTCTTTCCATCTAAACTAGGGCATAACGACCCGCCTTTAAAGATAGTGATATTCTTTTTCTGACATAATCTTTAGCCTTTTAGCACTTCTATGCATCGTATACAAAATAATCTTAACAAAAATGATTCAATAGTTTTTACTTTTTTTAAAATCTTTTTTAAATTGTTAAATTTTATTCAAATGCTTCCAAAATCTTATTGTTTCATTTAAACTTCGACTTTTCAAAATCAAATATTTAAAATTCATTGGAAATCCGCATGTAGATTATAAAATCCATCTGCACTAACACACTACACAATATGCTCTTCTTGTTTTACCTTTTTTTTTCTTTAAATGCAATGCAAAGCACATGCAATGTCTCCACTTACTTATACTTATATAGAATATTCTTTCTCCAACCCCTATAACCTTTTATAGCATATTGCCTTGACTGACATGACCACCACAACCACTATACTTACATACTACCCATTTTTGTTGTTGTATAAAATATACATACATAAAGTATAGAAGAAGGACCTGAGAGAGTAATGGAATTTTCTCACCAGATGCACATTGGGAGATTATTCAATTTTCAAAACGTAATCCAGAGGGATTGTGTCTTGTGCGGTGACACTGAGTGTAATGAAATTCATAGTGTAATCCAATCGTCCTCACGAAAGTGTTAAAAGTGTCACTCTCGTCTCAGTCTATGTTTTTTTGCGCCCTCATTTCATTTTCATTCACTTATACTTTGACGATGATGACTATGACGACGACTACGACCGACGACGATACCACAAAATGGGCGTCAGGTGGTGTGTAGTTTTTTGCAATTAGATTTGCATAAGATTAACACAGATTTTCTTTTGTGTAGGATGGGTAAAAATATGAGAAATATCCATGAGATATTTTATTTCCCAAAAAAATAGATTAAATCAATAACAGAGAAAATCAAAAACCATTAAATGAATATGCCAACGAATCTCTAACAACATCCTTTTCATTCATATAATTTTTCACAAATTCAGAGAGGTTCTCTCTCTCTCCATTAAAAATAAAAAAAAAAATAAAGAAAATGATATATAAAGTCAATTTCCTTCCTTGCTTCATCAAAAATCATCTGCAACAGCACAATGTAATGTTCTGCTTGCTGAACAAAACAAACAAAACCATTTTCACAATTGCCAAAACAACAATTCATTGTATTTCTCATTTCAACGAATTCCGCTTAATTTTTGTGCTATGATGACATCGAAAAACGGCCACTTCTTCAAATATTGGCATCCGTTCTACCAAACGCTACCATTTCCGTAAACAGACAAAAAACTAAAAAAAAAAAATGAAAAAAAAAAAATAAACTTTAGAATCCAAAAACCCGAAAAATATCTGAGCTTCATATTCATATCACGTTAACGAACTGCAATTTCTAACATACGTTATTTGGCTTGATTCCCTAGAGAGAGAGAGAGTGTATGAGAGAGAGAGAGGGATACCAACTATACAACACCCCATCCCAAAGCGTATCTAGGATATGTCCCGTCCCTATCCAATGGATATGGGCAACAATAAAAAATTCTTTTTCATCCTAGTATTTGGCAATTTTTCGGAGATAAATTGCTTTTCGTCGGTTTCTTTTGTTGTTCCATCTTGCTCCTCGGGTGTATTCAACCGCTACCGCCGCCGCCGCCGCAGCCATCGACATTGGTCGCCGTCGCCGCTGCTAGAGGCATAGTGGTTCGTTAGCCTTCATTTTATTGGTGGTGGAGCCATTTCGGACACAACTGTCTGGAATTGTAATGACAGCTTTTTTCGATTTCATTCCCTCACCCACCTCCCCCCCCCTTCCATGTACTCTCTCGATTTACTCCCCCCCCCCACACACACAAAGAAAACATAAAATGAAGATAGAATAAAAAAACCTTTATAGGATTTGAAAAATTTCCTATACAAGTCCTCATCAGAGATTGGTATTCCGAGAGTAGAACGGTTAAAAAAAAAAGAAGCCAAATATTTTAGGCTTGAGTTTAATTGAATGGACCCGTTCAATGGTTTGATAACAACGCAATGTTCTTTAATGAATTTTCAATGAAAACTTATTTATAAATTCTTTCAATAGAGAATCAAAAAAAAAATAAAAAAAAAAAAAATGTGAAGAAAGTATCGAAATAATGTTTGACAATTAATCTTGATTGTGTCTAAAAAAAAAAAAAATAAACTTGGGACAAAAGGTTATCGAAATTTGATCTATAAGCTCGTTAGTGTCAATGCCTCAAGAGTCGAGAGGGTAGATAATTTGGTTAAGGATTTTTTTTTTTCTGTTTTTGAGTACACATACCTGAAGATAATTTTTTTGTTTGTTTATTTGATTTAGAACTTTTGGCAAAATTTTAAGATTTTTTTGTTGTTGTTGGTCTGATTAATTTATCCTTGAAGAAGAAAGTATCGTTTTTTTAAGTTACCCTTGCGTCACGTCGGACGCAGTGCGGCAATAAGGCGAACCACTGAGGGCAATATGACGCATTTTATATTCAATTTTCCTTAGAACTTCCACATCCATTACAAATGTTTATCAATATGACACAGGACTCTTGATAGACAACTGATCATGAAAGGTACTTTGAATTAATTTGACATAATTTGTGGTTCTCGTCTAATTTTGTTTTCAAAAAATTAGTGGAGTAACTAAAGAAAATTCCGAGGTAATTTTCTTTAGTTAAAAGACCCGAACGCCTTAAGAATACTGTCATTAGAACTGCCAACTCCATCTTAGGCAGCAGTCGTAGAAATCGGAACGACTGGTTTGATGATGAATGCAAGCTAGCGACTGAACGTAAGAATGTTGCGTACTGAGCAATGCAACAATCTCATAGAACGCGGGCACGCGAAGAGGAATATAAAAACGGCTTCACAGACAGAAAAAATCAGCCTGGGAGAAGAACCTAATCCGTGAAATAGAGAACAGCCGAGAGCGAGGTCCGCACCAGGCGCGGAAGTTCTACCAATCCGTCCAGTACGCAGTACACACCACGCTGCACATACTGCAAGGACGGAGAGGGAAATCTGATCACCGATCCACAAATGGAGCGATGAGAAGTGTACTTTAATGAATTGCTAAATGGTCAGCTCACACCAGAAGTGGAGACGCCACTCCTTCAAGATGAACACCCTATGCTTAAGCCACCAAGGATTGAAGTGGTGCAGTCCTTTAAATACCTTGGGTCAACAGTAGCAGCCGATAACAACATAGAAGAAGAAATACGCGGGCGGCTTCTCAAATCCAACAGAGCCTACTACAGTCTGTCAAAGCTATTCAAATCCAGAAATCTAACCATAACTTCAAAACTGCTGCTCTACAGGACCATGGTCCTGCCAGTACTCATGTATGGATCCGAGACTTGGGTGCTTAGCAAAAGGCACTGCGACCTCTTAGCCGCGTTCGAGAGAAAAGTCTTACGGAGAATTGTTGGCCCCATATGTGAGGAAGGACGATTCCGGAGACGGTACAATCATGAGTTGTACGCAATCTACCTTGAAGCAGACATAGTGACAAAAATTAAGCTTGGTAGACTCCGGTGGGCAAGGCACCTATATGAGCGAAGAGGAACCTGCTCGGAAAGTATTTTGTGGTACATTCTATGGTAGACGGCAGCGTGGTAGACCATGCTTGCGCTGGAGAGATGGCGTAGACCAGGACGCCCGAAGCCTTGGGGTGCGCAACTGGATGGCGTTGGCTCGAGACCGGGATAGGTGGAGAGACTTGTTGAAAGAGGCCAGGACCGGACCCCGGTTGTCGAGCCGATTATGATGATGAAAAATATCCTTCCACCTAAAATATTTTTAAGGACTCTTCGGATTCTTTATTATTATTGCAAATATATAATCTTTTAGCCATTCTTTATGAGGGTAATCATTATGTTTTGTTTTTTTATAATGATTTCTTGTACCTAAACTATTTTACAATTATTAGGAAGTTTTGTTACTAATAACATCTTTTTAAACGCATTAATTTTTTTTTTCCAAAGAAGTGAGTTCCAGGATTTTATAATATCAAATATCCTTGTAAATAACATGACATCTGCTGTGTACCTACTTTTGTTCCTAGATTCACATTTACCTCAATTTGTCTCATTAACAAAAAAAACTACATGTAGTGCATGTACCTACTGTTCTTCGTCATTACATCAACAGAAACAAATCAACATCAAACTATTTTTTATGAGGAAAACGTGACTTTAAGCCTGTTTGCCATGTTCAAGAGCCTACTATAGAGCATTTATGTGTCACACAAAATATGTAATTTTCTCGTCTTCCCTAAAACGTCGTATTCACATACTCAAGTGTCCTATTTTCATTTATGTCCTTAGAAAAAAAAAAAAAATTTAATCGCAAGAGATTAATCAAATATTTCGAAAATTATTCATTTTTGTAATTCTTCTCTTGAAGAACAGTTAGTTTTTTTTTCTAATTATTTTGATTTTATAACCTCAAGCACTCAATAAGGAGATTTTAAAAATACACTCGTGTCCTGGCATTTACAAAATCATTATAGTCCTTTCTGACTTTTCAATTTTCACAATAACACCACATAAAAGAGAAAAAACGGCTGGTGCGGTAAGGATATGCGGTGGTATTGTGTGTTTGTCCAATGCAACCGCATACCAAGTGTCTATGCTTTTCAATATACCAACAAATGTATATGTGTATATGTTGGATTTCTATATATTTTGAAAGGACACTATTTGTTTGTTTGAATATGGTTTTGGTATATTGTATGTGAACAGCCGCAACAACAACTACTATCAATGCATTTGTTGGGAGTAGCCTCGAAATCGATTATTTACGTTACTTTATCCTGCCTGATGTCAGACCTCAGACTCAGTAGATACGAGTGTTTTGATTTGACTGAGCATACTTAAAAGGATTCGATTAGTTTGCCCATTCAGCATGGATATCAAACAGAACAAAAAATGAACATGCAGTGTTTTATTTTACTCAGAGTTTATATGGAAATCACATATTTGTATGCTTTACTTATGCATCCTCAAAAGTAAGTGTCCTTCACATTTTGTATACAATATTGTTTTTAGAGCTCAGCAAACACTGAAGGGTGTTAATTTAGATTTTCTTTGTCCATAGTTATTGGAATTTGAATGTTTTTTTTATTTTTTTGTGATGTTTTTGGCAAGGAAATTACAAAAACTTGTCTTTTGACAAGTTTGTTCTTTTAGCTCAATCATTTTCATTTTCTTTGTTGTGTGAAAAATATCAAGAAAAAAATAAATCAAAATTTAATTTGACATTTGAATATGTATGCGCACATAATTTTTGTGTTCACACTGAAAAATAATCGCTTGAATAATTTTCACAGAACTCTTAGCAAACACTTTGAACTTAACCACCGGTTATTAACCAAAAACTGTTCTAATTGATACACAAAAGAGGTTAAGCGAGGCAATTAATTTCCAGCACACAACCACAATAATTATTAGTGTGTTCCCAGCAGGATATAAGCCTGCATTTTCAACAACTCTGATGTGTGCCAGTTGCAAGGATACATAAATGACGAAATTAATACTTCCCACTACACCAATGATTTCACACTGGATGAATGCATTTTGCACATGAACTGGAAATTGACATTTAAAAATGATTTTTTTTTTTTGATAATTTTGCATTAATGAAACATTTATACACAGAAAAAACTAAAAGTCGTCTATTTTTAGTGCGAGTTTTTTTTTCAAATTTTGATAGCAATTGGATTTTTTTAACAAAATAATAGGCACTTCCGCCCTTAAATTTTTAAAATCGATGTATTTCAATTCCTATTAGAATTTCCTGGAATTTTTTGAAATTCTACAGAAGGGGCGGTAAGTTCTAGACGATAAATTATCGTCTAAAACTTACTAAATTTTCTCGAAAATAGTTCTAACGATTTTGATTAAAATTTTTATGTGTAATACAACAGGCAAGGTCGTACTTTTGAAATACAAAAATATATTTTTTCATCGGTTAAAAACGGTACCTCCCAAAGAGCCGTTTATGTCTTTCTGATTTTCTCGTAAACTACTTCACGGATTTCGATGACAATTTTTGCACAAGGGGTCCTTAACAATTTTCAAGCTATTTCATATCGTTATTTTGAAAAAATCAATTTTTTGAAAACGCATGAATGTTTTTTTTTTGAAATTTTGGTTTTAGGTGTCCATTAATTTTAAACAAAGCCTTAGAATTTTTGTACCTACATAAAAAATTAATTTTCTTTAAAACGGTTCTAAGGATTTTGAAGATTTTTTTTTTTATAAAAATTAATCTTTTTTAACGAAATCAATTGGCGTACTTAGTTTTGAGATCAAAACAATTGAAGAAGTTGTTTAAGTCATTTAAGTAATAAATTTTATGTTTATTTTTTTTAAATTAAAAACTTTATAAAGGGTTTATTATTTTGAATAGCCCGCTATTTTGGTAGCTGTCACTTTTGAAGCTGTAATTTTTTGACATTTGACAATTAGAAACTACGTTATTAATAAAAATGGAACGATACACGCTTCAACAACGCATTGAAATTATTAAAATTCACTATAAAAATGGTGAAAATTTGGCAGAGACGGTTCGTAAAACTAAAACATTTTTGGGTCGTCGTGAAGCACCTTGTCGGACCGCAATACAGAAATTGGTGGACAAATTCGAGCTGTTGCGACAAGTTAGTGATGTGAAGAATAAAACCCGTGCACGTCGCTCAAGAACAACTGAGAATATTGCTGTTGTAGCCCAAAGTGTTGAAGAAAACCCAGGTTTGTCCATTCCTCGTCGTTCTTTGGAATTAGGCATTCCACAAACGTCATTACACCGTATTTTGCATAAAGACTTGGGTGTTAAGGCTTATAAAGTTCAGTTAACACAAGAACTCAAGCCGGCTGATCATCAACAACGTCGTGTCTTTGCTGATTGGGTCCTTGAAATGCATGAAAATGAACCGGAATTTCATCGAAAAATCATCGTGACTGATGAGGCCCATTTCCACCTCGGAGGCTACGTCAACAAGCAAAACTGTCGCATCTGGGGCTCGGAAAACCCAAGAGTTATTGTTGAAAAGCCTCTCCATCCTCAACGCGTGACTGTTTGGTGCGGTTTATGGTCCCGCGGGGTCATTGGACCTTACTTTTTTGAAAATGAGGCTGGAGCAACAGTTACGGTCAATGGATTGCGCTATCGAGAGATGATTAATGATTTTTTATGGCCTGAATTGGATGGTATTGATCTGGACAACGTTTACTTTCAACAAGACGGCGCTACGTGCCACACAAGCAATGAAACCATCGATCTTTTACGGGAAAAGTTTCCGGACCGTGTTATCTCTCGAAGAGGTGATCAGAAATTGGCCACCGAGATCTTGTGATTTAACACCTTGCGACTTCTTCCTTTGAAAGATAAGGTCTACGCCAACAGCCCAGCGTCGATTCAAGACCTCAAAGATGAAATTCGTGAGGCTATCGAGGACATAGGGCAGCCACTTTGCGATTTGGTTATGGAAAATTTCATGAAAAGGATATGGTCCTGTAAGCGTGGTCTTGGTGGCCATTTGGCTGATGTTGTGTTCCATTATTAACGGCATACCTTCCTCTTTATAATGAAATAAACATCCGATCATTTATCTCCAAAAATGCCATTTTTCTTTGAATATCAAAATAACACCTCTTATAAGAAGCTTTAGCATCCACAGCAACTTTGACACTAAGAGCAGGTATGTACGTGCGACCCAGTCGTGCATTTTATTTTATTTATTTTGTCACCTTTTTCTTTTTTTTGTCTCGATATTTATGAGAAAGTATTCTTTGACATCCTCTAGATGGCAGTGTAGGTACCTCAAAAAAAAAAAAATGAAGCTTAAACACTATTAAATTTAACCGCATCATCAAGAGGATCATTTTATTGCTCGACATACTGTATACTCAAATATCATACATCACCCTCATGGCGTTTGACGATGAAAATAGAAATGTTACAAGGAAGACATTTTTTTTTCCATTTTTTTTTTTTTTTTCAATTTTATGAGAATAAAGCAAATGTGTGATTTTCGCCTACTAACGTCCCTTTTACAAGCACGATGCATGAGTGTGTTTCTTTAGTTAAATGAATATTTACTTTGGATCTTTATAGCATGGTTGTGATGCGATGCGATGCCAGAGAGTAGTATATTTGTCTGTTCATGAGTGTGTGTGTGTGTCTGTTTGTCAATATATGTAAAGGATTTTCATTTTATTTGTGCAGTTTCTATGGCACTTTGTTATAGTTTGAAAATTTATTCGTATATTTTCTCCCTCTCTCTCTCTCTATTTCTGTGTCTACATTCAAAAAAAAATAATAAAAAAAAATGGCACATGCATCAACTCCTACGACATCAGCAGAAGCAGTTTCACAAGAGTCCTAGTCTTTGTTGTGAAGAGTGATTTGTGGCTGCAGTCGGTTGACTAATTAGAATCTGAGTGAATGATGAAAGGAAATTAAAGTTGTTACAAGATGAAATGGGTAGTTTTTGTTTCGAAAAAATTAATAAATGTCCTTCGTGTTGGTTTTTTTTTTTTTTTTTTTCTTTTTGAGATACAATCAGATGAGGATGTCGTTTATTTGTTTTTTTTTTTCGTTTATTTGTTTTTTTTTTTCGTTTTTTTTTTGTTTTTCCTCACATAAGGAGAAAAGTTTTTGAGTGTTAGTATGTGGGAGGCATTTCTGTACAATTAGAAATGGAACATCATTATTATGCTGACAAGTAGAGGAGTAGGTTTGCTTTTGAAATTATACAGCTTTTCAAAGAATTTTTAAATGGAAAATAAATATGTTTTTTTTAATGTTTTTTCTAGAAAATTATTTAATTTATTTCTACAGAATTTATAATGTGGTAAAACTAGTTGGCTTTTAAGCATAAAGAGATTCCAATTTATAGAGTACAAAAAAGGAACACAAAGTCCAACTTTTTGGATTTCTATCTACCTAAGGAATTTTTGATGACAAATTACATTTTTTGTTTAACCATTGACAAGAATGAACTAGGCTGAAGAAAAGCTATTCAGTTTGAATAAAGTCAAAGTGAAAAGTGGACTATTTACATAACTAATCATTGTTTCGGAATTCATGTTTGCTGCAAACATTTAACGCAAACGATTCGTTCCCTTATTTTGTTTATGTCCATTCTAAGCTAAACATACATTCATTATCCACTTCGTGTTGGAATGACAATATCCTTGCATCGAAGGCAAGGAAGCAATGCTTCAATCACCGGTTTTACGCTGAACTTTTTGATTTTGTTTTTTTTTTTCTTTGGTCCACGTAAAGTGTTTAACCCAAATGAATTTAAAAATTAGATACAAATGTAGTCGACAAATTGTCCAGCAAACGAATAGTTGTTTGGGAATTACTTTCGTTTGCTGCAAACAATAAGTGACGGAAGAACTAGGCTACTTACTTAGGTCCTCAGACCTTGAAAAGTCCGTTGTGATCCTTTTAAGGGGCATAGGGACTCCACTACTCCTACGCGCCATCGTGTACGGTTTCTGGAAATATAACGTAGTTCTCTCCAACTCTTCCCCAGCTGTGCAGATTCACTTTCGATTGTCCTGCGCCATGTGCTTCTCAGCTGACCCGACCCTCTACCTGCCTGTGTGAGTGGGTTCCATTGCATCGCTTGGCCAGCAATGCAATCGTTGCCTTTTCGAAGCGTATGACCAATCCGCTGCCACTTACGTTTGCGAATAGTAGGTACTGTCTATGTACTGTCTATGGATTCTTGACCCATTCTTCTATGAAGTTCTTCATTAGAAGACAATCTTTTAGATGTTTCGTAGACACCTATTCACGAACGATTGCAGCTTGCTTGTGAGAGTTGCTAAGATTTTCCAAGTGCTGCACCCATACAGAAGCACGGATTCAACATTGGAGCGGAACAGTCTCAGCTTGGTCTTTAAGCTTAAAGCGTTGTTTCTCCATATTTTGGACAGCATTCCGAAGCAACATTGGCTTTTTTGATACGGCTGTCAATATCTTGTTCGGTTCCGCCTTTGGTAGAGACAAAACTTCCAAGATATTGTAAGTCTTCTACTTTCTCTACCGGTTGTCCAGAAATATTGACTTGAACGGATGAGTTACTTCCCAGGCTGATCATTTTTGTTTTTGCCGTGTTAATTTTTAGCCCCATGATTTCTGCTTCTCCCTCCACCCTTGTTGTCATTTCATGGAGACCCATGATCCTATGAGAGAGTAAGCATACTTCGTCCGCGTAGTCCAGATGTTTCAGTTAGGATGTCAGGCTCCATTGAATTCCACTATTTCCGTTTAACAGGGCTGCGCCCAGCACATCACTTATCACTAACAGGAAAAGTATTGGCGACAGTATACAACCCTGTCTGACTCCACAATGGACTTCGAATTCATCCGACAACCTTCCTCTATGTAAAACGTGACATTTGCATCCATCGTAGGTTGCTTTAATAATAGCGATTAACTTATCTGGAATGCCTCTCCTGAGTAAGTCAATCCAAATTAATTCTCTGTTAACACTATCAAACGCTTTTTCAAAATCAATGAACAGCAGGTGAAGTGGTGATCGATATTCGACGCACTGTTCAATAATGATCCGCAAGGTGTTAATGTGGTCAACACAGGATGAACCAGTGCGGAAACCTGCTTGTTCGGTGTCGAGTATGTCTTCTAGATGTTCCTTTATTCCTTTGTGTATGTTTTCACAGTACATACACAGAAATACATACAGTCCTTCTGTCGTTTCATCAAGAGCCACATCATTTTTATTATTGATTCACTTGAAATCTTTGGACCCTTATTATAAAATTGCTGGCTCTTAACTGTTAAATCTCGTACGATAGTCATTCCCATACTATTTCAATTGAAACTCACATTAAAGGTAAAAACTAAAAAAAAAACACGTATACGCCACAGTGAACAAAAATGTATTTCTTTCTAATAGGTGCCAACGTCATTTCCAAAATATTCAATACATTGAAATAAATTATTATTAATTCATTAAGTTCTAGGTATTTTTGCATAAGTCATACCTACTAACCTTATCCAGGTGTGCCCTTAATCTACTCAAATTTTGTTTTCCTGCTTGAGTAGTTAACAATCCCTTCTTTTACGTAGAATTATTATTTTTAGTTTTTATTATATAAATGAACAAAAAAAACCTTCTGCCCTTAAATTGTATGTAAAATAGTTTTCAGAAGAGATTGTTTGTATTGATTCGAAAAGTAATTTGTAATTCCGCATAAACATGCAAATCAATCATCAGTAAGAATAACAAATTTTCGCTAGAAATATTTCGTACAATTTGAAATTCGTTTCAAACTTTGTATACCTTCAGCATTTCTTGAGAACAATGCAAAAGTAAAGGGTAGAACAATAACTCTTCAGCAAACAAATATCATTAGCAGAAAATTTAATTTCTTCGTGCCAAGAACATGTCCATTTGAACTATGGCAAACTCCTTTTATGTGGATGCGCTATTAAATTAATATCTCTGTGATTCCAAAAATTTTAACTGTAATTAAAAACTCCTTCGAAGTATTTCTTACGTTCCCTACCCTATTTTAGGAAATTCGGGAATATAGATACGAGTAGGTACAAAGAATCGTAAACGAGTATCATAGATTTAATACTACTTCATCCTGCCTTTTATACAATGATATTTCATTTTGGCAATTACAACTGACACAAAAAGGAATGAGTATTTGCCAGAAAAAGTATAAAGAAGTAGCAAACAATGTTTTTCTTTTTTTTCTCAAAACTCATTGCCAAAATAAAATGAAAAGAAAGACAGAAAGAATGAAATTATAGCAATGGAGTAGGTACCTCTATTCTTCTGTACATAATACTCCTCGTGCCATTTTGATCTCAAAGTTTGAATTCTGGGCACGAAATTCTTAATAAATTTACTTGAAAATCATTAAAGTTCAACTTATAACGTATTATATTATATGGACTCCCCTACATTTTTGCAAAAATGAATGAAAATGAATTTTGATTTCAATTTCAATGGTAAATTCCAGGATTTCGTATTGTGAAATGAGAACTCTCTGATGTGCCTATAGAAGAGTCAATAAAAAAAAAGTACCTAAAGGACCGACAAAATGTATTAAATTGAATTCTCAGGGTTTATATTCTTGAAAAGAAATAATTGAAATATTTGGTCGGTTTATTAAATGTAAATACATAAATGCTGCATAAGCATTTTCAGGATTGTTACAAGAATTGCTGTTTGTTTTATTTTTTTTTTTTTTTTGGGTTCTAGGGAAATGTAGTTATGCTTCACTTTGACTTTTGTTTCATTGTCTTTTCGAGTTTTGAACTGAGGAACTAGTACTGGAATTTTTGCCATCTGATGGTAGCTCTTGTAAGATTACGCACAGCTGCAGTTCGGAGATCCCAAGCAAACACTCGAATGCTCAGGTTTAATACCGACAGACTAAAGGACCCCGTAGTTCGCCAACAACTAGGGGACCATCTTTCCCAAGGACTGAGAGCAATTAACAGCAGTGAACCTACCTCCATCGAAGACCAATGGTGTGCTGTGAAAAATGTGTTCATAACCGGTGGTGAAAGAATAGTCGGTCGGGCACAAGGAAGAAATAGTGCTTGGCTATCCGCAGAAACCTGGGAAAAGATCGACGAAAGAAAACAACTGCGAGCTCGCATCGCAGCTACTCAAGCAGCAGAGAGAAACGAGCTAGAATCCACGTACCGCATGAAGATGAGAGATGTTTACCGTAGCGTGAGACGTGACAAGCGTAACTACATCAACACATTAGCTGAAGAAACAGAACAGGCCGCAAATCGGTGTGACAGCAGAACTGTTTATAGAATCACCAAGGAGCTCACTGCTATACAAAGCTCAAAACAACACCTGGGGAAAGATGTAGATGGTTCCCTGCTCCATTCGGATGAGGACCAGCTCAGAAAGTGGAAGGAACGCTTTGCTTCGGTATTAAACAGTGTGTGAGCCAGCGATTCGCATACAATACCTGATGACCCGTCCGAAGCAACAAATGCCCGAATCCGCACCACACCTCCCAGTAGAGTAGAGATAATTGCCGCAATTAAAACATTGATGAACAACAAGGCGGTAGGACTAGACGGTATTCTTGCAGGACTCTTACAAGCAGCACCAACGACATCGAGTGAGCTACTGCATCCACTCATAACGAGAGCCTGGAACTCTGAGTGCTTCCCTGAGGAGTGCAAAGAGGGAATGATCGTCAAGCTCCCGAAGAAAGGAGATTGGATGCAGTGTGAAAACTGGAGAGGGATTTGCGTTCTGCCTGCGGTTGGCAAGATAGCAGCAAAAATTAAATTAGAGCGAATAAAGGAACATCTAGAAGACACACTCGACGCCGAACAAGCAGGTTTCCGTACTGGTTCATCCTGTGTTGACCACATTAACACCTTGCGGATCATTATTGAACAGTGCGTCGAATTTTGATCACCGCTTCACTGCTGTTCATTGATTTTGAAAAAGCGTTTGATAGTGTTAACAGAGAATTTATTTGGACTGCCTTACGCAGGAGAGGCATTCCAGATAAGTTAATCGCTATTACTAAAGCAACCTACGATGGATGCCAATGTCACGTTTTACATAGAGGAAGGTTGTCGGATGAATTCGAAGTCCAATGTGGAGTCAGACAGGGTTCCATACTGTCGCCAATACTTTTTCTGTTAGTGATAAGTGATGTGCCGCGTGCAGCCCTGTTAAACGGAAATGGTGGAATTCAATGGAGTCTGACATCCCAACTTAAACATTTGGACTACGCGGACGGAGTATGCTTACTCTCTCATAGAATCATGGATCTCCATCAAATGACAACAAGGGTGGACGGAGAAGCAGAAATCGTGGGGTTGAAAATTAACACGGCAAACACAAAAATGATCAGCCTCGGAAGTAACTCATCCGTTCAAGTCAATATTTCTGGACAACCGGTAGAGAAAGTAGAAGATTTTCAATATCTTTGGAGTTTTGTCTCTACCAAAGGCGGAACCGAACAAGATGTTCGTCAAATTTTCAGCAATTTTAGATTTTACTGTTTTAGAAAGTAAACAAGTTTTTCATTTCACATCCTCTCCGTGGGATTAAATTTCCTTAATTGAAGTATTTTGAAAGGAACCTATTCATCTTTGCCTTTTTATCTTCGAGTCACAATTTGTGGAAGGCATTCAATTTGATTTTTTTTTTTTTTTTTGAATTTCAAGAAAGTTCAATACTCAGCTTAACCTTAAACTTGTCCCCGCACTATCTTTGTCACTACCCTGCGCTGTGTCATCTGGGACACTAGCTTGTTCAACGATCTGGAGGAACGTTACGAAATGACTACGATGTTTGGAAACCACCTCAAACCACAGTCAAACGACATAATAAGTGTCCAGAAGGACTAAATATAGCATGAGTTTCTCGTAGGATTAGCAACAAACGGAAAATGGGCATGGGCACCTCGCACATGTTAAGACAATCGATTTCAACTCCTACGGTAAACAACAGCGTCAGTGAGTTGATTCGGGGCCACCTCTCCCAAAGATTGGTAAGATCCTCTTAAGTAAAGGGACTTCCACTGTAACTGATTCAGCTATCCACAAAACAGACAGAAATGCACCAGTGACCAAACTATCAGCTCATTTACCGGAAATTGCAAGGATTCACAGGCTCCAACGGGCCTAGTAGAGGGATTATTATTTATTCAAAGGGAGGAAATGAAAGCATCATTCCCTCAAAAGACACGGATGCGTTTACCTTTCCTCAACCAGATGTGAATTTGTGCCGAAAAACATCTTTTCTAACACTCAAAAGTACCCTCAACCTTTTTGACAGAATTTATCATAGATTTCAATTGATGGGAATTGTAATCCCTTAGCCCTAGGGTATCACAATGGATCTACATTCTACACTGTTCTAACGAGATCAACAAGATAAGAAAATAAACTGTCAGCTCCTCTACCGAACCTATTGAACATCGCGCTTTTGACAGATAGTATCTACTTACTCAATCCGAACTGAAAGAAATCCAACTTTTAATGACAGATGACCAATTGAAGTGCAACAAAATTTGGTCCTGACAACGCAACCATTAAAAGTAATCCCATGAACAACTGGATTCGTGCAAGTTAAATTTGCTTAACTGAACGAAACTATTAACTAAAACCGATTTGAACTCCATATTTTAAATGTTAAGTAATAAAAGAATACATTAAACAGAGCTTATTTGAAAATGGTCAAAGCATATAAATATTATATAAATGTTAAATAAACTTTTAAAAATAACTTACCAATTAGCTTAAAGTGATTGAATCAAATATGTACATCGAGTGGATGCATAGGTTTCTTCTTCTTCTATAAAAAAAAAACAGGAACACACTTTCTGTAAACACTTATTTCACACACAATAATTTTTTTGGATTATGGAGCACATTTATAAAAAAAAATGGATTTTAAAACTTATTAACACTGAGGAGAGGATATTAACGATTTTTTTTTTGCCTTTGACCGAATTAAAAAAGAAAACTTTTTTTTTCTTAGAATGAATGAATGAAACTAAAAACACAATTTCTATGATCGGATTTTAATTTTAAAGGAACAACAGGAAGGGATTTTTTTAATAATTAAAAACACTTTCGATTTTCACAACACTTTTTGCTCTGATTTCCCGAACCCGCATACGAACACTTATTGATTTAGATTTTCGAATAAAATATTAACACTTTAACACCGGGGACATCATTATTATATATTTTTTAATGCACTTACAACCGAATTCTAAAGAATTTTCATTGAAATTAAATATTTTCTCGTTACACGATCGCAAAGCAAACCAAACACAAACACGTTCACTCTAATTAACTGCACTTCACCATGTTTTACAAAAACTACTTATTGACAAGGTGAATTCGGCCATCTTTTTTTTTTTGACAGTGTTGCGAATTGAATTGTCAACTAGGATTTTCGAGCAAATGTCAATTCAAAGATGGTGGAAATAGTTTAACATGATTGCCTTTAAACGTACATATATTTGTTGTTGTTTCTGTTACTGAAATCATTATTTGTTTGACAGTTATGTTCAACGTTCTTTTATATGAATCCAAATAATGTGATTGGATGAACGGATGACCTTCATTATCAAGGGATGTTTGATTTTATGAGTAAAACTGAAAAGAAAAGTAAAAATAAAAAAAAACAAAATGCACGACTGGGTCGTACGTGCTTGCTCTTACCGATAAAGTTACTATATATGCTATGCTTTTTAATTAATTTGTAAATGCAGTTAAAAAAAAAATGAAAAAAAAACCATAAAATTCGATTTTCAAATGACTAAAACAGCTTCTTTAATGAATGCTAACTCAAAACAAAGTATTCAATCTGATTTCTTCTATAATGGTACATTTTTAGAAAAAAAATTGAAAATCGTTAGAGCCGTTTTTTAAAAAAAAATATTTTTTCTATATAAAATTTTTCAAGGAATTTTACAAAAAAAAATTTTTCCGCCATTTTTAAGATATTATTTATGAACATCTAAAAACTAAAATTTTGAAAAAAAATATTGAGTAGTTTTCGAAAAAATGATTTTTCAAAAAAAAAATTTCAAACTTTTTTTAAAAATCCAAAAAATTATTTTCGATTTTTTTTACTAAATATTATTACGGCAACTGAAAACCATTCATGTAAAAAAAAAGGTTGAAATTGATTGAGTCATGAAGGAGAAAATCAGAATTTAAAAAAACGGTTCTATGACAGGTACCGTTAATAACGGTTTTTGCAAAAAATGGTTCTCATTGAAATAAAATTTTGGAACTTTGAATATTCTTACACCAGAATCCGATGAATCTCTGCATTTAAGAATCCTTAGCAAAGCCAACACTTTTACTTGTTCTCGTTCGTCTACCAACATTGCAAGTAGTACGTTTTCCGGATGACCAAAAAACCATTCCTTTGAATAACAGGATCTACTACAGCTTTCAAGTGTGTCGGCAGATATCTCGAAAGGACCATACTTTTGTGTAAGTGTTTGGATCCGTAGATGGAACTAGGCTTTGTTTTTATGGAAAACCACATCGGAGCGTACAATTTCAAAATAAAATTAACCAGGTGTAACATATTTTGATTTAGAGAAATTGTCGAAATATACAATCTCAAAATCCTATTTGCCGTGGTAAGCCATCTGAAATGAACAATTTTCCCGGGATTATTTCTCCTTAGGTTTTCGTCACAATGGCCAGAGTTAATAGCGGTACAAATCTGGAAGAGGTATGATTGATCGGTGCTTAGAACACCATTTAGGTGTTCGAACAAGTGTCGTAATTTTAGTTCATTCGCATGTAGTTGTCAGATGAACCACTGCAATGGCCTTTGAAATTGCTGCTCCAGACATCTTATTACACCTCCTTTAAATCCTGGTATTGACAGCGGTTCCATCACATCCGACGACAACTAATTTGGTCGAATCCACGCAATTGTTATTTAAGAAGTCTTTAAGGAAATGTGTCCCATATATTCTGAGTTTGGCTCCTTGACTAGACTTATATGCTCCTCGGAAACGATTTTCCTTCTAGAAGAATCCATCATTGTAAGAGTTTTGTCCTTCCGTCGCGTCCGTCAAAATATAGTCCAAATGACTCTTGGATAATTAAAGGCTTTTTGACTAGACAACTCCTCTCCTTGGCACGGACTCGTCTTATTTTATTTCTATCAACCCAAATTAAAAAAATCAAGCCAAATTATGAATCTGGGTTTTTCAGGTACCTTTTCTTTTTTTTCACTTTTTTCTACTTGTTTACACAAACAACCCTTTATTGCGGTTGACCAATACTGGTAGATGGCTTAAGCTAATCGTTTACACTATTGGATCGTGAATTCTTGGTAATCATTAAATACAAGATTCATCAATGGAGGTAATTTATATCAAAAAGGACTTCTACGTTTCTGTCCAGGTTAAAACACTTGCCAAAAACAAATTTTTACCAAAGTGGAAAAATTGTAAAGTAGGTAGTAGGTCCATCTACTACCGAAACGACAAAACCATCTCATTTGAACATTTGGAAAAGGAAATCGAAAACAAAAAATGGAAAAATATTTAAAAAAAAAAGCGATTTTTGTTCAAAATTCAAATGTTTTTGGAACAGCTAGCTAAGATGCACTTTCCATCGCAAGCAAGTACTCTTGAAAGTTTGTCAATTTCTTGCAAGTGGCAGTACCTCTCAACAAATTCAAAGAGGCATATCCTTGGGAATCGAACCCAGACTTTTGGCGTGCTAGTCCATATTGCACTAACCAGAACGGAAAGGGATACTATCCAATGCGACTGACTGATTTGTTTAAGACTACATGAGGCAAAAGCATGCACATTTTCAATGTCTACGATAAGTAGAACTTCTCTATTATTTTTGTGAACTAAAACAAAGAACATCCACTAGCTTGAAGGAAAATTAACGGTATAATCCACTTAAACTTAACAGTAAATCTGTACCTTGCATTGCACTTAACCAGCACCTACCTATAGTATTCGTTCATTTAAAGTGTCGAAGGTACCTCCTCGATGCCAAAGGCACAAGGCAACAACAAAATCCATCAAATCCACCAAAATCACAAAGCTGTCTGGGTTATGAGGCGTAGTTTTTCAAACACAAGATGGATAATCCCTTGCAAACACCATATAGCTCTGTTCGTTCGGGTTAAAGCACTCCCTCGACACTTGAACTTTGACCCTTTGAAATGATTTGATACCTACTTATCGAATTTAACCTTTTTTTACTACCTCCACTTTAATTCCTTGTCACTTGTTTTTTTTTTTTTATTTTTTTTTGGGGGAAATTTCATTCAATTCAGGTCGTGGTAAAGTATTTTAAATTTCATCGAACTCATTATTTATAAAATTTGCTGAACAAAAAAAAAAAAAAAACTCCCAAAGCAACCAAAAGTCAACATTGCCTTGAGGAAAATAAAATAAATTCAAGAAACGTTGAACAATTCACATTTAAAAGCTATAAAAACTAAGCAGAGGGTGGTAAGGTAACAAGACCAGACTACACTATATACCATTCAGTTTTAATAGAAATAAAATGACCAATTTTTATAGTCAACCAATGAGCCGTGGCGAAAAGGACTCTTAAGTTGGGCATCTTGGGGAATGAATCTATTTTCCAATAAAACTTGTTTTTTTTTTACACTTCTCTTTTAAGTGTTTTGTTTTTATTTTTTATTCTTTTTTTGTTGTTTCATTTTTATGTTCTGTACTACTGTTTGATGTCTTCTTTGGAGTTTAACATTTTTTGTTGTTTTATGTCATTTTAAAATGGTAAATTCGTCACAAACAATGCAATTGTTTGAACTTAAAGTTCAACACATAAACTAAGCAATTGCTTCTGGAATTTAGTACGGGTGTACTAAATTCAAAAAGCAGTATTTGAATCGACACAGTTTAAGGAAGAAGTCACAAAAGAAGTATTTCAAAACGTGATGCCTAGAAATAATTGTTTTAATTGAGGAGCTGGTAATTGAGAGGAACAGGAGGCTAAAACAACAGAGATATCAACAAGTTGGCCGTCAAATTTTCCCACAGTACTTGATTTTTGCTATAGAACATTCGAAATCTAGCTATTCTCTAAGGCAGAGTGATTCAAATCTATTTGTGTTGTTTCTTCAGAGCAATTGTAAATCTCGGAAACTGGAAAAAAAGTCTGGCTTTTTTACTATTAGTTAATCTGAAGGCCTCCAAGTTGACTTGTTAACGTTGGGAATCGAGTATTTAGTAAGATTTTTGTTCCTCTTAAAAGTCAATCAGCTGTGTACTCCATTGCCGGAGGTATTGTCACGGAAATTGTCTCTTCCCACTATTTGGCTAAGGATGCCATTCTTTCCAATATTTGCATACAAGTCCAAATGAATAATCTTATGGTCAGTTTTCGTTCACTTTTCACTTTTTATACGTCATCGCAAAAACATCGTTCAGTGATTCCTAAGTTGGGTTATCTTTTTCCACTATTTAGGCGAATTCACAGAATAGGCCACTGGATGCTGTTATGTCTTTTGTTGTGCCTGTGTAGTTTCTCCACTAATTGTTTGGCTGCACCTGGTCTGTTTAACACGTCCAGACGTTCCACGTCATCATCATCATCGGCTCGACAACCGGGGTCCGGTCCTGGCCTCTTTCAACAAGTCTCTCCACTTATCCCGGTCTCGAGCCAACGCCATCCAGTTGCGCACCCCAAGGCTTCGGGCGTCCTGGTCTACGCCATTTCTCCAGCGCAAGCATAGTCTACCACGCTGCCGTCTACCATAGAATGTACCACAAAAGACTTTCCGATCAGGTTCCTCTTCGCTCATACGAGCTAGGTGCCCTGCCCACCGGAGTCTACCGAGCTTAATTTTTGTCACTATGTCTGCTTCAAGGTAGATTGCGTACAACTCATGATTGTACCGTCTCCGGAATCGTCCTTCCTCACATATGGGGCCAACAATTCTCCGTAAGACTATTCTCTCGAACGCGGCTAAGAGGTCACAGTGCCTTTTGCTAAGCACCCAAGTCTCGGATCCATACATGAGTACTGGCAGGACCATGGTCCTGTACATCAGCAGTTTTGAAGTTATGGTTAGATTTCTGGATTTGAATAGCTTTGACAGACTGTAGTAGAAGTTCCACGTACTAATCCAAAATTATGTGTCCAAGTTTCATTTATTGGGTTCGTAAAAATTTATATCATCCAGTTACCCAAGGTGCAGGAACACGCAACCTTGAGGGTTGTGGCAAGATTAGTTTACTAAAAACCAAGGCCTCTAGAGATTGACTCTCTCAAGGATTTCTTGTGTGCCTCTATAAATTAGCTGCATTAGAGCGGACCTACAATTTTATACAAGTTCCCAATTGCTAGTTAAGATGCACTTTTCATGACAAGCAATTAAGGTACTCTGGGAGATCAATTCCTAGCAATTCTATCTATCGAGATAATTCTTTTACAACTGTCTGTTCATAGTACTTTGATGAGAGCACCCCTTAACTGTGGCGAAAAAGTAGCGACAACCAACTTCACTTTGACTTATCAATCATGGATACTCTTATGATCTTCTGCAGAAATAAGTTCCATGCTTTCATAGATCTAAGTTTCATATAAGAAAAGTTTGCCCCATGTTAGGTCAACTTAACTTAAATAGATTTACAAGTTTTATTTTTATTTAAGACTTTAACTTAACTTTATTGCTTTTTAAATAACTGCCTTTCACACCTGAAGAGTTTGATACTTAAGTTATAGGTTGGTACTCAAAAGAACATCCCACTCTTCGAACATGTTTCAATACTAAACTTTCCATCCGGAAGAACATGAATAAAAACTTTATAACATCATTTGACCTAAATATAGACAAACACAAGAGAACCTCTATTCTTGATATATGTGTGTGCATAAAATATACGCCTTTCATCATCATTCCCATGAAACTTCTTCCTGTATTATGATATAACCTCCATATGACGTTGACTATTATTATAAATTCTTATTTAATGGCAAATTCCCAGAAGGCTCAAAAACTCGAATATACATCAAACAAGGATACATCAACCAACATATTCTTTTTGCAACTTTCTCCAATGATAAAAACAACAAAAACACCAAATCCATTTTCCTCCAACAACAACAACAACTATTCTATACATACCTTTCCTTGCACGCAGAAATTTTTCTAAACCTACGTCTTCATAGAGAGAGAGAGAGAGAGAAAGAGAGAGCGGGGGCTCACTATAGCTACCTTAATCCTTAAGAAATCTTAAAAAAATCCTTCTGGTTCCTCTTGTGACCACTTTTGTCGGTCCCAAGAGGAAACTTCAAAGCCACTTATCATTTTCTCGAACCATTCATATTCCTGCTCTACTGCTGCTACTGCTGCTTTCTCTCTCTCTCTCTTTATTCTTTGATATGCTAGTGCAAAACCAACGTCCCATAAACTTTGCAACTATGTATGTAATAATTTACTTTTCACGTTTGCCTTATATGGATTCTTTTGTTGTAATAGTGTTTGGATTTGTCTGTGTGTGTGCGTGTGTGTGTATAAATTCTTGAACTCAACTTACAACACTTAGGAGTGCATAAGTTTTTCTCAAGAACAACCAGGGCGAAATACTAGGTCCTTCTTAGATCCTACTATGTATATTGTAGGTACCTCTTGCCTCTGCCCCTTTTCATGACATAATAAAAATGCCTTCATTTGTTCATCCTCCTACACATTCATCAGCAAGAAGTCTTGAAAGTTCTTCAACCATGCCATGGATCATGGAATGGAAATAGAATGTGAAGCAAACCTCTCTTGTTCTTCATGGTTTTTTGGAGATTTAACACACAGAGTGTGCTTATAGAGCGATAACTTATAGCAGGCAAAGTTTTTTTTTGTTGTTTTTTTGTTATTTTTGTTTGCTCCCCCCCCCCCCCCCCCCCCCCTTTGCGTCTTTTCTCGTGCCTTTCTTTGGAAACAATTTCGTTACAATTTCGAACGTAGCGAAATAATTTCGTATAGAATAATTGTCTAGGGACTTTTTCAATCGAATCGAAATTATAAACCGTGACAAGTCCCAAAACAAAGAGACATCACAAGCAATTATATTGGTAAGCAAAAGAACAAATAAAATATCATGTTTCGTTGGTGTCATTTTTGTTTTTTTTTTTTATTTTTTTTGGTGTGTCTTTGGAAAAGTCAATTTCAGACCCGACCTATAGTGCTGAATTTAAATTACTTTGATGGGCGAAAACATTGACAATTGCAAAGTTCTACGAGGAGCTTCTCACAAATTTGGGCTTCTAAATTAATTATAAATCCCACGATTTTCCATTTTTCTAGGCTTGTTGGCTAACAAACCGTAATTGAACAATCTTTTGTTTTAAAGAGACAGAGTCGAAATGTGAGTCATTTGAAAGATGTGTCTTTAAAAATTATAAAAAGTATGATTTTTATTGTTATTGAATTTGTAGTTTGTCTGGTAGAGTAGTTTGAAATTCATATTTTGGGGGGTAAAATGCCAAATTTTGATTGTACAATTTTTTTTTTCAAAAAAATTTACAACACTCGATTGTTTACTGGACTAATAGTGGAGGAATAGCTCAAAATAAAGAAATATTTCGCAAAACCACTCCGATTTGGATGATTTTTTTTATTTTAAATGTTGGTATTCAAAAATAAATTAGCAGTTACCAGTTAAAAATTGGCTCTCTAATCGTATTTTTTTTTTGTAACTTAACAAACGTATTTTTAATAAAAAACATTTATTAAAATTATATAAAATATAATGTGCCAAAAAATTTGCAGGTCTATTTTAAGAAAACAACTACATACTAAAAATAGTGTACTTAAAGCAGAACAAAAATTATTGAAATACAACGGAATTGAATACAACATCAAATTATATGTTCTTTAATGACCAGAACAACTTTCTGTTACTAAAATTTTAAATAAAGTGAATCTCATTAATAGTTTAAGGAAAACTGATTTTCAAACTCAGATTTTTGTAAAAAAAAATTCAATCAAAATGTTTAACTGATTTGTTTTTTCAAAACTTTACGTTATGAAGTATAATTATTCCCGAAATACCGAATTTTTGATCCCGAAAAATTATATAATAATATATGAAAAATTTGAGCAAAAAAAAAATCAAATAATTTTTATTTGCAGCCAAAGAAAGTAAAAACCGGAACCATAAAAGACTGCAAGTTCCAACTAATCCAGCATATCCACTAGGGTGGAGGGAAAAGCTGTTTTTTTTCATATTAAATATATTACTTTTTTTTGTTTACATTATGCAGAATGGGTGCCATTTAGATCATGAATAATAGAGAAAAAGTTTCAGAACGATCAAAACAGTTCTAGAGGGTTCACAAGTCCCTTGAACATTTTTAAAATGTCTTTTAGGTTAATATGGAATTTTTTTTTTAAATTACAGCTGATTATTTTTTTTAAATTTTACACTTAAGCAATGGTCAGTGATTAAATGGTCAGAAATGTTGCAAAATAAAAATTAATAAAAATAAAAAAATTGTGAAAAACAAAAATCAATTATGAAGTTGAAAAATACTGGATCAAAGAAGGGTATTTTTTGTACTTAAAAAAAACTGCAGTAAATCGAAAACTGTTAACGTTACAAAAAAAAACACTTTCTAAATTTTGTTAGGTCATGGCCAGAGCCTAAACCTTTTTCAGTTTCAACCACAACTTTTGGGAGATCCTCCAGTAGCGAAATTCGAGTAAAATGAGTAAAAACAGTTTTTTTCGATTACAGCAGGACTTCATTTTTGAGAGAAATTAGGGTCATGAGTACATATTTTCGTAATATAAATCTAGATATAATGTTAAATGATATACATACAAAAATATTTTATTTTGGGTTTTCGGGATTTTGGGTTTTCGGGATTTTGGGTTTTCGTAATTTTGAGTTTTCGGGATTCTGGGTTTTCGGGATTTTGGATTTTCGGGATTCTGGGTTTTCAGGATAAAGATGAAAAATTAGGAAAAATGGTATATGAAGGGGGGAAAATAAATTTCCTCCCCAACAGATTGGATGAAAAGGCCAAAAAAGTGGGATGATTGTCGAAAATCGTGTTTTCTTACGATTTTTATTAAAAGTAGATTTCCTATCGAAAAAAGTTTATCACACGAGTTCTGTATGGTAAAAAGATCTACAATTTTTTTTTTTTAGATAATTTTTCTATATAACTGCAACTTTTTGGTTTTTTTTCATCTAATTCAATTTTGATGAAACTTGATCTGAAACTTGATCCATACCAATTCTGTTTTAGAATAATATTATTTTTTTGTATATATTACGAATTTATTATGAAAATATAAAACAAATTTTCAATCGAAAAAATTGAAGAATAAAAAATTTGAGTTTTGAAAATTTTGAGATGGCTTATATTTGGGGCTCAAGCCTCTAAAATCATGTTATTTTTAATGTGATTTCATCATAATGTAAATGATTAACTCAGATACTCGAGCCCTCAACTTAATATTTTTCTGGATACGCCACTGTCTAGCACATCACGCTTTTTGAGATATGGTAGTATGGTCAAAAGACCATTTTTTTGGTATATTTAATTCTAATTTCTTCACTGGTAAATACTTAATTACAAAACTGTTAATGAGATGTGAAAGAACTGCATTTCATCTTTCCAAATCATTTTAAATCTTTTCAAAAATTCGTTTTTCCACTCAAAGATATTGCAAAGTGAAATTTATTATTTATCCGAAATATTCTCTGTAGTCCAGTCAAAGTGTATTTAACGGTAAATTGTTCGGAATAAAATATTTTTAATGGCTTACTTTATATTTCTTGGGGCTGAGCATGAATTTAAAGTTATACGAGTACCTACAATTTTATCACGTGAAACATGAGAATTCATTTAAAAAAAATAAAAATAGTTGTTTTTTGATGTTTTTGGCGTATAGTTGCAAATGTGATCAGTTTTCTCTAAAACAATTTATGTAAAATAAAAGCAGAGAAAAATACAAGTAATTTTTGAATTATTCAATTTTTTGTACAACTTCTGGATTTTTCCCAAAAAAATGTTGAAAAATCTCTTTTTCTCTTTTGAAAATCAGAAAAAAATGTTTTTTTTTTATTGAATTTCCTGTTGTTGTTATTTTTACATCATAATCAACCTGTCCAATACCAACAGTATAAAAATTCCAATGTCCTTCAAATTATAGGTTTTTTCAGTGTACATCTTAAAAAATACGGAACTTTGAAATTTATGTTGATTTTTTTTAAATAACCGTTAAAAATGTGTGTATACTACACATTGATGAATAAACACAAGTTTGGTTTTTGGTCTTAGCTTATATAATATAGAATAAGTACTCCCAATTTGAGCTGAGTCGGCTAACCGTTTAATAGTTTTACCAGGCCAACCAAATCTAAGAGCACCTTTCTACCAAACACCACAAGAAAACATATTTTTAAAAATCATTAAAAAAAACTGTACGTGATAGAATTTTTTTTGAACCAGATTTAGATTCAGAAAAGTTAAATCTTGTACAATTTTACAAAACTTTATGAAGGCCAAAAAAAAAACTTTATTTTTGCAGACCAGTGTAATTAATTACAGTAAGTAATTAGTAATTTTACCGAAAATGACAATAATATCAGACAGCGAGGAGTGGCCATAGAAACCAAATTAAACTTTTGCAAAAGGTTTTGACTTTTTGAATTCGAATCTAGCATCAGTTTTGCTCTATCATGCAAAATTTTTGAGTTATTAAATTTTGAACTTCCCAAAAACACTGTTTTTGTGATAAAAAAGATTCCATTTTCAAAAATAAGATCATATTTTTGGCAAAACTTTTGAAGCGCTAGTCTGAATTTGTTTAAAGTGTAGTTAATTATTCGGGCTTAAAAAACATTGCAAAAAACATGGCCCTGTTTAGAATCAGTGTAATTGAACAAAGTAGACTTTCGCCCACGATATGCATATGATGTGATTTTTTGTGATCAGATTATATCTACCAATTATTTTTAAATCTATTATTGTCGTTTAGCCTACTCGTTGCACAACGTTCCTTCTCCCTTAAAAAACAACATGGTGGCCACCATCACCAAATTAATGTGATTCATTGGGACTTTTGGGATATAAGTAAGGATACTAGTCAAATTTCCACCAAAAAAAAAAAATGCTGTTAAGTATTTTGTCCGGGTCTCTTTTTTGTTTTATTTCCCCGGTCTATCAATATTTTTAAGCTTATACAGATAAAATTATCTGAATTGAAGATTCCGCTGAAATAAGATCTGTAACGGTCAAAATTTTTCAAAAAAGTTGAAAAAGCCAGTTATTTAAATTTTCTCCAGCGAACCGGAAGTACCGTTTTAAAATTGAAAATTAGAATAGAAAATTACCCATGGCAGCTACAAAATTATGTTTTGTGCAACAAATTTTGTTTTGAAAAGCTTCAATTTCTGAAATAGACAAAATTGAAATTTCAACTTTTTTCGAAAATTTTTGGACCGTTACAGATCTTATTTTAGCGGAATCTTGATTAACAAAAAAACTAGTTGAGCTACAAAATCGGGTTTTACTCGCTCATCTAGTTCATGGTGACTTCAAATTTCTGCAAACAAATTTTTTTGATTTTGTCATTTTTGTCATTTTCGAGCTTAATTTTTTCGGTAAAAACTTGAATATTTAAAAAGTGCTTACGCGAACTGTGGTTTACGCAACAAATTTTAGATTGAAAAGCTTCAATTACATGCAAAAAAAAAATTCAAAAACGTAATTTTTTTAAAATCTCTCCACTAGCTTCGCAGACCGGAAGTACCCTTTTGAAATTGGAAATTGGAATAGAAAATGACCCAAAGGAGCTAAAAAATAATTTTTGCGCAACATATTAGCATTTAAAAAGCTACAATTTTTGACATCAAAAAAATAACAATTTTCTTACTCTCCTCCGCTAACTTCAGTCTTATTTTAACTGAATTTTAAATACATAAAAAACTATTGTAGCTATAAAATCGAACTTTATACTACTTAAAAGCATTTTTTTGTTGCGCAAGAAATAAACATTTAATTAGCTAAAATTACTGAGATTACAATTTTTTGGTTCCGCCACAAAGTTTCAGGGACGTAACTTTTTTCGATAGGATGTCCAATTTTGAAAAAAAAATAAAAAAAAAACATGATTTTCGACACCCATCCACCCCCCTAATTCTTCTAACAATTAAATTGAAAATACTTAACTAAATGATATTCCCTGATTAAAATCAGCTGCAATTTATCGATTTCTCAAGTCAACTGACCAAACCATTAAAAAAAAGCTGAAAAGTTTAACACTAAAATAGTGTCAAAGGGGCAAAAAAAAAAACATCCAGTTTTATTTCGACTATTGGAATTTTATATTTCATTTGTATCTACAACAACTCCGATATCTTTATGGTCAATCACCCAAACCAAAATAATAAAAACCAATAATCGTAACGACTTGGCTTTTTCGTACCTACAATAGGACCTTTATTTGGAACTTTTCCAATACAACCTCGAATGCCACTTAAAATATCATTAACCCCAAAGATATATAAAAACATTTTGCCCAGAACCTTTCTTTTTTTTTCTTAAATTTTATTATATTCTTGGCTTGTCTATATTCCATTTCACCTCTCAATAATACTTTCTTCTTCACCAACAAAAAACAACAAGAAGAAAACAAAAAGAAAAAAGTGCCAAAGTGACTGAAGGACACGATGTTAAATGAACTGATGATTTTTCCGATTATTTGAATGTTGTAGCTATTAGCTCGACGAGGCGTAACAGCGAAAGTTCTTTTGTGTTACGAAAATTGGAAGAAAAATATTGAAACTTTTCACCAAACGTATACGTTTCTTATTTGGCACAAATGAAAAACCTTTATAAAATAGAAAAACAGAGTTACCCCATTTCAATAGCGATAGACTGACTATATACCTTCACAAGGATTCAGGCTAAAACGATTGAAGTGGTTTCAAAACTTTATGCGTCTTGTGTCTCTATACGACGATGATGATGATGATGATGATGATGATGACGACGACAAAGTCGAAGACGACAACGACAACGACAACGACATGGATGTTGACGACAAAGATGGTTGTTTCAAGAATATCATGTTGTGTTGCCAAATTTGTTTGAAATTAATGAACCGTTAAACGAATAAAATTGATGGTAAATGGATAGAACATCATCATTGAATCGGAATGGTTAAAAGAGTTGGAGATTCGATTTTCTTCTTATTTTTTTTGGAAAGTTTTTTTTTTTTTTTTTTTTCTCAGAAGAACAAGCAATATTGTGATTGGAGTTAAATTTCATGTGGGCCCTTAATGGCATTGTTAGGGAGTGCTTAACTTTATCGAAGACAAAAATAAATTTGATCTCATGAAACAATCTTTCGATGGATATTTTATATCAAAAAAAGCTATTTTAGGAATCAATGGAATTCAAAATTTAAGGTTTAGTACAATTTTGCATGGTATTGGATTCTGCTATCTTAAGAAAAATCTACTATCATCTACTATCACCCGTTCAAGTCAATATTTCTGGACAACCGGTAGAGAAAGTAGAAGACCTTCAATATCTTGGGAGTTTTGTCTCTACCAAAGGTGGAACCGAACAAGATGTCGACAGCTGTATCAAAAAGGCAAAGGCTGCTTTCGGAATGCTGTAAAAAATATGGAGAAACAACGCTATAAGCTTAAAGACCAAGCTGAGACAAGCAAGCTGCAATCGTTCGTGAATAGGTGTCTACGAAACATCTAAAGGATTTTCTTCTAATGAAGAACTTCATAGAAGAACGGGTCAAGAATCCATTGACAGTACTATTCGCAGACGTAAGTGGCAGTGGATTGGTCATACGCTTCGAAAAGGCAACGATTGCATTGCTGGCCAAGCGATGCAATGGAACCCACTCACACAGGCAGGTAGAGGGTCGGGTCGGCCGAGAAGCACATGGCGCAGGACAGTCGAAAGTGAATCTGCACAGCTGGGGAAGAGTTGGAGAGAACTACGTTATATTTCCAGAAACCGTACACGATGGCGCGTAGGAATAGTGGAGGCCCTATGCCCCTTAAGGGGATCACAACGGACTTTTTAAGGTCTGAGGACCTAAGTAAGTAGTAAGTAAAAAAAATAGGAATATTGATGCATTTTGAGGCGTATAAAGTCATCTAGTAGTGGGGGAGGGTTTATTAGAATTTCTTCCAATTTTTAACATCAAAGTAAGCCACTAACCTTAAAATCATTACCAAAGTACAAAGAATGACATGTATTGGAATTACTGGGGGGTCTGAAAACTAAATACTCAACTTAAAATTCCTAAATCTAAGCGACGGTTCCAAGATGGATACTGGCGTTGGGGCAGGGTTCTTCTCTTAAACCTAGTTCTTTCAAACTTCCAAATGACAGCAGTGTCTTCCAAGCTGAGGTCCTGGCAGTGAAGATAGCTTCTAAACAAGTCTCAATGATAGCAATACCACAAGCTGATATCACCTTTTTCATTGATAGCCAAGCGGCAATAAAAGCGATTCCTGCCATTGAAATCAAATCGAAGCCTGTGACTTGCTGTCGCGAAGAGCTTAAGGTTCTTGGTACACAGCACAATATAATTCTATGTTGGGTTCCTGGTCATAGTGGTAATTCTGGTAATGAAAGTGCTGATGAGCTGGCAAGAATGGGATCAACACTTGGTCCAAATCAGCCAAAATCATCAGTTCAGATCGAACCCTGGAACCTTAAAAAGGTAATCGAGAAGAAAGTGCCAACCTCTGATGAGCTGGGTTTCAGAAGACCACCAATGCGAAAACCCTGGTTCGATGAGGAATGTCGCCAGGCACATGCAGCCAAGGACGAGGCATATAAGTCGATGCTTCAGGCTAGGACCAGAACTGGTGAAAGAGAAGCACGCCAAGTGTTGTGTGTGCAAAAAAGAAGAAAGGGACAACGACTTCTTAGAAGGAAGAAGAGGAATCACGAGAACCAAGCAGTCGAATCTATTGAGGTATGTTACGTTAGGGGGGATATCCGAAAGTTCTATCAGAGGGTGAAACGATCTACCCAAGGATCTCAGCCTGAAATAGAAGCCCATCGTGATAAAAATGGGAACACCGTGGGAGACACGCAATCGATGTTAAGAATCTGGAAAGAACACTTTTCTAAACTGCTTAAAGGCGAAGACAGCCAACATTCCGCTGTTATGCAGAACAATTTATTCACCGTGGACGATGATGTTCAATATATTCGTCCCCCGGACCTAGAAGAAGTTAAAATAGTGATATACCAACTCAAATCCCATAAAGCTGCTGGATCGGATGGCCTACCGGCCGAGCTGTTTAAGGCAGCAGGAGATGACTTGATCAAGAGCATACATCAACTTATTTCTACAATTTGCTGTTTTTTGTGTCCGCCACCTTTTACCAACGATCTGATCGGACCCTGCCAGTGTGGTTTTAGGCGAGGAAAATCAACCAACGACCAGATTTTCACACTCCTGCAGATCCCGGAAAAAACCCAAGAATACCAAATCGATGCACACCATCTCTTTATCGACTTTAAAGTCGCCTATGATAGCGTTAATAGGGACGAGCTATACAGAGCCATGTTACATCTCGACATCTCTGCCAAACTCGTTCGCTTGTACGGGATGACAATGGAGGAATCTCATTGCTCCGTCAAAGTCGGTAAGAATCGACTTCACCGACCCCTTTGATGTCGAGAAAGGTTTGAGAAAGGGTGATGCGCTATCATACAACCTCTTTAACATCGTGCTTAAAGCAATCATGCTCAGGTAAGAAGTCAGGCACAATTTTTTAATAGTCCGTCCAGGTCTGAGAAAGGGTGATGCGCTATCATACAACCTCTTTAACATCGTGCTTAAAGCAATCATGCTCAGGTAAGAAGTCAGGCACAATTTTTTAATAGTCCGTCCAGGTCAGAATTGTGCATTTATGTAGTAAAGCCATCTCTCAAAGAACCAAGAAGACCCTATATAAGACCTTAATCATCCCGGTCCTGCTGTGTTGGGGCAGAGGCATGGACACTATCAGTTTCAGATGAAAACCAGTTGGGTTTCCTTGAGAGAAAGATTCTTCTTGGTCCAGTGTGCATCGATGGAGAATGAAGAAGAAGTTACAAACAAGAACTGTACTACGGGCTTTACAGCGACATCAACCTTGTCAAAAAGATGAAAATACAGCGATTGAGATGGCTGGATCACGTGGAGCCTGAACCGTATGGACACCAACGCACCAGCCCGACGTGTGTCTTCACATCCAACCCCGTTGGACAACGTGACAGACGAAGACCTCATCTAAGGTGGCGTAATCAATTGGTAGAAGACTTCAACCAACTTGGCGTGCAAAACTGGTGGCAACTAGCTAGGGACCAGACTAGTTGGAGAGGTTTGTTAGTTGAGGCCGGGATCCACCCTGGATTGTATGCGCCATCTTAAGTATGTAAGTAATTTTTAAAATTATAAATGAAACACCGACAGTTTAAAATCTTCCTACCTAATTTATTTAAAGAGAAAAAAGTTTAAAAAGTAATGAAGTGTTATCTCTGTTTTTTTGTTTGTTGCACAAATCAACTATTTTCAATTCAAAAATTGATGGAGCGTTAATTTTGCATCCGAACTTTGCCATCACATATGAGTTAAAATCACAGGAAAATTCCTTTTCAAGTTAGATGATTCAAGCAGCCTAAAAGTTCATCATAATCACATAAAAGACACTTTAATTTCTCTTCACGTTTTCTCATAAAACAACACACACACTCACATACATTTGACATCTCCGACATCAAAAACTTTGCATTTCATCTAAAACAAGACGACAACGACAACGATGACGATGACGACCTCAACAACATCCTGAAAATTCATGTTTAACTTCTTGGTTCTTATTTCGAGGTAAAAGCCTTACAGCATTATCTCTATCTCTTTCTTTCTCTCTCTACTCAGTGGCGTACATTATCCCAACGGCAATGACAAAGTTACGCCAGCAATGTGTCATTGTTGACACACTTTTGACACGCATAATATTAAACTATTACCCACAGGCTTTCGTATATGTGTGTGTGTTTTATTTGTGCGAGAGAGAGAGAGAGACTCCAAAGACCCTAATACTTGACTGTGTACTTAGAATATTACAACGCAATATTTTGATTCTATATAATGTTGTCGGCCTTCTTCCAACACACACACTCAAATTGTGTTGCGGTACTCCACAATTCCCACTTCAATAACAAAATATGAGAGAAACATGTTTAGGTAAATTTCTGGGAGAAACTTCAAGACTCCATAATGTAACCTGGGCATTAAACATCCACAACATAGGTACAACATTTCGAGCCCTTCCCCTCCCCAAAGTCATGTTTTTCGAAAGGTGAAATTTCTTCACTTATCCAACATCAAATTTTAATAAAAAAACAAAAAAGATAAAATTCTGAGGCAACCCTGAACCCTAAAGTGAGAGGTCCACTATGAAGAAAAATACAACTTTAACAGTAATCCATTTTGAAAATCCTTAAAGTTTAGATCACGTTTTCAAAGCACGACTCAAACACGTCTTTTTGGATTCAAATTGTCACAAAATCAGATTTAGCCGCCTTAAACATTTGCAACAGTAGTGTGCCTCAGCCGTCCTCCTAATAGAGCCCTCAACTACTAGAATTGTATCTCACTTAGTTTATTCCTTGCCCTCATTGCAAAAAACTATAAAGTGCTTAAAAAAGGACAAAACTTTTGCATTTTATATTAAAAAGGACACAAAAAATACAAAAAAAAAAAAATAGAAGAAAAGAATTTCCTCTGAACGTAAGTTTTTCCCGAGAAGAATTTTAAAAAGTATGTTCGCCTTTTTGTGACAAAAATAAGAAACAGCCACTCAGAGCAGAGTGAAGAGAGAGATAGAGAGAGAGAGAGAGAACTTTTATTGTACAGAAAAAGCAAAGCATTGCAATGTTATAGGCAAGACTTTGTCTTTTATATATTTTTATTTTCTTAAACAAAATTTGCTTCTTTTTGTGTATCTTTTCCGCTGCTACAGAAAAAGTGAAGAAAAAAGGACACAAAAAGGAATATAAGGAAGCTTCAAACAAACTAAACAACTTCAAGTTGTATTTTTGTAAGAAAATGACTGAATTTGAATTTCCTATCTCTCTAAATTTTGTTGCTTATAAAAAATAAACAACAACAATGAACAAAAAAAATGAAAAAGAAGGTCAGAAAAAATCAAAAAAAAAAAAAATACAAACATTTTATTGAACGATAGAAGTTCAGTTCTTCATGCATGAATGAAGCCAAAGGAAACACTTTTTTTTATTTTTTGTAAATTCCCAGTTTTCCGCACACTGCTAGCGAAAAAAAAAATTTTAGATTTTTCATTGAGGATGTGAAAATGAAAGAATTTTTTTTCTTTTTGGGTTCGCAGTTTTTTTTTTGTATTTTTTTTTCTTTGGAATATTATGTAGTTGAATGGAGCAAAGGATAAGCCCGTGATGTACAGACATACGTTTTTGTTCAACTCTATGTCGAATTTGAGTTTTTTTTTTTTTGTCGAGAGAGAGAGGGAAAAAGAAGCTAACCAGGTATTCACGGATTTGAAATTTGAATATCACTGGGAAAAATCTCTTGTCTGTCCAATTGTAGGTAGCTAATAAAAATGCACTTTACCAACGAAGAACAGGTGCTAACGAGAGATTTGATTTAAGGAAGATGAACAGGACAAAAAAATAGGACCTGAGAATTCAAAAGGATGAACAGAAGTCAGGAAGGTTATTTGTATATATGTAGTATAGGTATTCTTCAGCTTCAGCTATAAGAGTTTAGATTTTTAGGTTTGAAGCCATTGAGGCAGAAGGATGTTTTTAAGAACAACCGAAAACCAATTGGAGGAAGGAACATTTATACTAAGTCAACATTGACAGGATGTTTTTTTTTTTGTATCATCCTGGAAATGAAAT
Source organism: Meliscaeva auricollis (assembly GCA_948107695.1). NCBI lineage: Eukaryota > Metazoa > Arthropoda > Insecta > Diptera > Syrphidae > Meliscaeva > Meliscaeva auricollis. Next base: position 45,445,532 of record OX403619.1, on the reverse strand, counting down.
GACAAGGAAGACAAGGTGGTTGAAAGGCATAAAAGCTGCACTTAGTGTAATTTTGTTAGTTTTTTTTTTACTTACATTTTACTTACGATGGTGTATGCAATCTAGGATCTCGGCCTCAACTAACAAACCTCTCCAACTAGCCCGGTCCCAAGCTAGTTGCCACCAGTTTCGCACGCCAAGTTAGTTGAAGTCTTCTACCAATTGATTACGCCACCTTAGATGAGGTCTTCGTCTGTCACGTTGTCCATCGGGGTTGGATGCGAAGACACGTCGGTCGCTGTAGAGCCCAAACAGTTCGTGGTTGTATCTTCTTCTTCATTTTGCATCGATGCACACTGGACCAAATACCACTCGAAGAATCTTTCTCTCAAAGAAACCCAACTGGTTGATAGTCTTCATGCCCCATACAGCAGGACCGGCATGATTAAGCTCTTATATAGGGTCTCGTTAGTTCTTTGAGAGAGGGCTTTTACTACATAAATGTCTTCTAAGCTCAAAGAATAAGCGGTTGGCAAGTGTGACTCTTCACTTGATCTCTACACTAATGTTGTTGTGCGATGTAATAATGGATCCCAGATAAACAAAGTCTTTTACTACTTCGAAGTTGTAACTGCCCATGGTGACATTTTGACCCAGTCGACGGTGTTGGGTCTCTCTTTTCGATGACAGCATATACTTTGTTTTCGTCTCATTTACAGCTAAACCCATCTTGGCCGCCTCCGTTTGAATACTTCGTTCTTTCAATGATTTCATTGTCATCAGCATAAGCCAGGAGTTGAACAGACTGTTGAAAAATTGTGCCTCTGGTGTTGACTTCTGACCTGAGCACAATTGCTTCAAGCACGATGTTAAAAAGGTTGCATGATAGCGCATCACCCTGTCTCAAGCCTTTTTCGACTTCAAAGGGGTCCGAAATACGATTCGAAATGGACATCGTGGGACTAAGCGAAGTACGATGGTTGGGCTCGGAAAAATATGAAAGCTCGGAAGTGTCCGGGAAACAGGCGTGGGGCTGCTACTTATCAAAACTGCACACAATAGCCTGATTTCATGGGAGCTTCTAGGAGACAAGATACTAAAGGCAAGGTTCCAGACTAGAGTACGTCGCGTCACCATTATACAGTGTTACGCCCAACAAATACCTCACTTCCTGAAGTAAATAACGATCGGAGATTCCAAGCAAGCACTCGACTGCCCAGGTTTAATACCGACAGACTAAAGGACCCCGCAGAAACCTGGGAAAAAATCGACGAAAGAACACAACTGCGAGCTCGCATCGCAGCTACTCAAGCAGCAGAGAGAAACGAGCTAGAATCCACGTATCGCATGAAGATGAGAGATGTTTGCCGTAGCGTGAGACGTGACTACATCAACGCATTAGCTGAAGAAGCAGAAGAGGCCTCAAATCGGTGTGACAACAAAACTGTTTATAGAATCACCAAGGAGCTTACTGCAGTACAATGCTCCAAACAACACCTGGTGAAAGATGTAGATGGTTCCCTGCTCCATTCGGATGAGGACCAGCTGAGAAGGTGGAAGGAACACTTCGCTTCGGTATTAAACCGTGTGTTCGCCAGCGATGCTCATCCAATACCTGATGACCCGCCCGAAGCAACAAGTGCCCGAATCCGCACCACACCTCCTAGTAGAGAAGAGATAATTGCCGCAATTAAAACACTGAAGAACAACAAAGCGGTAGGACTAGACGGTATTCTTGCAGGGCTCTTACAAGCAGCAATAACGACATCAAGTGAGCTACTGCATCCACTCATAACGAGAGCCTGGAATTCTGAGTGCTTCCCGGAGGAGTGGAAAAGGGGAATGATCGTCAAGCTCCCGAAGAAAGGAGATTTGATGCAGTGTGAAAACTGGAGAGGGATTTGCGTTCTGCCTGCGGTTGCCAAGATAGCAGCAAAAATTTTATTAGAGCGAATAAAGGAACATCTAGAAGACACACTCGACGCCGAACAAGCAGGTAACCGCACTGGTTTATCCTGCATTGACCACATTAACACCTTGCGGATCATTATTGAACAGTGCGTCGAATATCGATCACCACTTCACCTGCTGTTCATTGATCATTTTGAAAAAGCGTTTGATAGTGTTAACAGAGAATTTATTTGGATTGTCTTACGCAGAAGAGGCATTCCAGATAAGTTAATCGCTATTTTTAAAGCAACCTACGATGGATGCAAATGTCACGTTTTACATAGAGGAAGGTTATCGGATGAATTCGAAATCAAAGGAGATGGGGCTAAATTAAATGGGGTTTGAACTACGAGCATACATTAATAAGGCAAGTCTCAAATTTAAAGCCAAAATTATATTATTTAATCAGTAAAGTAAACAAAATGGAACAACACAGGGATGTATACTGTTGACTTTACTATTTCATTGGCATTTGCAAGTAATGCATGCTGCTCTTGTGCCAAAAATGATGTATTTCCATGAACTTTATGTTTTAATTTAGACAGACAAGTTGGTTTTACTAAAAGGGTCAGGTTCTCCGAACCAAGTATTGAATATTTTTACACAATCGGCGTGGGAAGTGAAGATCGTTTTTCATTTCTATTCATGTTTCTGTTAGCAAACCAAATCCCTCATCCTTTCTGTTATCATTTTTATTCTATTGCCTCACGGGAGTTGCAATTCATTCAATTCAAGGTTTTCAAACATTTCCGGGTAATTTTTCTTTATTTTCCCTTTGCATATTTCATTTCGTGTGAATTTCTAACCAACTTAACACAAAATTTATTTAATTTTGTAATGTAGTGACTTTGTGTTTGAAAATTCATCAAAAAAAAAAAACACAAAAACTACATACCAACAATATTTTGCTTTTCCAACAAATTATTTCACCAGAAACTACCTACCCAGATAAATTGTATTCCCAATAGAAACGCAGCAGCAGCAGTAAAGGTAGGTAGAGTACACCTCCAACAAAACTCCAAATGACTGATCCACTTCAGTAGGATTCTGCTTTTGTTGCAAATGCTTTTTTTTTTTTTTTTTATTTCGTTCAAAGCGAAATTGCAAGGCAAAATGTTTGTCTAACTTTCATGCACATAAAACCTTTTTACGAAAAAATAAAACTAGCAGAGCATCCAGAGGAGGTAAAGAGAGGTTATGTTGTATTTTGTGTAGGTTTGATGGGGAAAAAAGTGTATGTAGTTAGGAAAGGGCGAGTAACAAACAAATTCCCATTATTTGCTGACCTCCACTTGGCGGTGGTGGTGATAGCGGTTGTTAGTGGTATGATGGTGGTGATAGTGATGGTCCCAGTAGTAATCCTTCCGTTTTTACCCAGATTCAGGAACCTAGCGCATAAAACAAAAACTAGAAAATTATCCTTGCAACAAATTAAATGTACATCTTCTTTTGACGGGAGCCTGTGCACTGTGCAGTGCACTGCATTTTGGCTCCCCCTAGTGCTTTCCGACATATATTTGTGCACTCTTTCTTTATTCCACTATCTCTCTCTGTGTGTAGTTTAATGTTTGTATGTTTGTATAGTGTTATCCATCTGTGTGGATGATGAGTTTATATATTTGCATCGGTGCCTTTAGGGACCGTGTTGTGGTGGAATAGTGGAATTGCAGTACCTAGTCGTAATAATTTTTTTTTTTTTTTTTTTTTTTCTACGCCAACTCCCAGCTGGCCGTGGATGTTCAAATGGTCGCAAAAATTATCTAGGTAAGGTATCTATCTACCTAGGTACACTTTGGATTAATTGATTAAGGACAGTTTCTTGTATGATAAAATTGGCTTCACTGATATTGTTGGTTCATTAGGAAATATCAGTATCAAGTGGGAAGGAATGACAGCCACGAGTAACCTAGGTTGGTGACCCGAAAAACTCTGGAGTGACCGTTTTGATACCATAATGGTATAACGACCGTTTATTGGTATTCCAGAAGTGGTTTAGAAGATGTTTACTGAGTTGATTTGGTAACTTTTACGGTTGTTATTAATGCAAGAGTCCATTTCGTCGCGCATAGGCCAGAAATCAAGTTTTTGATTTTTGATTCTGAGAGTTCTTCGAGTTCGTTATAAAAAGCTATTATGTCCTGATTTTGGCAAGTGTAGAATAGTGACAGAAAAGGTGAAGAACGACTTTTTTTCGTACTGGTCCCTTGAACAATGACAGAAATTTGCACGGGGAACACTCATTATACTCTATTAGCGACCAGTCTTTGGTTCGAACTTATGAACTTCAGTTTTTTTTTTGTTGGGCTAACGCGCTTTATCAGATAGCATCAAGTTTCTGTAGCACAATTTTCACCGTCACTTGTTTGTGGTCATATAAAGGTATAACACACAAGTTGCAATTTAAATTTGTTGATGCTAGTAGGTACTTCACTGTCAGTACAGCCCCCTTTATTGTCAGTACCGCACAGTCCACTAATGTGGCCCTTCACCTAATTGACTGTTATCAATGGTGAAAAGAAGATTCTTAGAATCAGTTCGGAATGGTTTGTCTACTTGTTTTTAAACTGTCCCTTCAGAAATAGTTCAAATTTTAAGCCCTTAGCTGCTTTGGCTTTAATACGTTTAACTGATGATCTGCAGTTGTTCATTTGCAAGAAGAAGTTTATGGAAGAATTTGATAAAGAAACCATCATTACTAGGCTTTTGCAGCTAGCAATATTATTTCATAGTTTGTTGAGATGGTTTTCTACTTGGGTGAGTCACATTCCCTTTATTGTGGTTTTAAACACTTTCCGGGCTGGAGCATTGTTGTCCATGAGACACAGGAACTTACCATTTCAGACGCTGAATATGGTTTCGTACCTTGATTTTCAAAGGGTACTGCATCAAGGGGGGGGGGGGGGGGTCCTTGTCTAGGCGGCTTTGATTTCTGAAACTAGCTCCTCTCGTTTTTAAAATCTCAGGATCTGGATCGCTATTATTGCTCTTCATTCTCAAGGCGACGTTAACCTGTCTGATTTCTCCTATGATTTTATTTAGACTCTGGAGTGGCGATTCATCTGATGTTGCTTTTCCGCACTGACAGGAAAGGATTCCTTTTTTCCTATCTTATGCAGGAAGGCGTTGAAAAAACTATTTTCGGTGAGGAACTGGGTGAAGTAATAGTTTAATTCAGATTGGAGCCTCGGATTCTGCTTTACTCGTACCGTTCCAGCCACTTACGTTGTGTGAGCGATTTTGCTTCCCCCATCGCCGGTACCACTCTAATTTCCTCTTTCTTTTCGTGTGCGAACTTTCGTTTTTCTGCCAGGTTTATCGACGACACACCTGCGACAGTCAGAACAGCTTGCTCTAACACTTTTCCTTGTAAGCAACACTATTTCGGTTTTCTCAGTAGCCAGATGCAACCCGTGTTTCTGCATCCAGAAGTTTGTTCTTCGCTTTACTTGGTTCAGTTTTCTCTGCAAACTTTCGATGTTTTTGCTGTTTTTATCGTTGAATGAAATTCCAAATATCAGCAAGGTCAATGGACCTGAATTCATTGTCAGGGGTTGAGTGACACCTTCTCTATTCTTCTACTCGTTGAAACTGTCAGTGTTGGTATCAATGTTTTTCTCTATTTTAGGGATCAAAATAAACTCGGTGGCACCTTGGTTAAAATTTCTTGCAAAATGTAATACCCCAGAAAAATTCAAGGTGGCTTAGGCTGGGAATCGAACCAAGACCTCCGGCGTGATGGTCCAGCAACTTTTATTATCGGGTTGTAAGCCTTGACGTTATGATTAGTGCGATGGATTATCGGAAGTCTAGGTTCGATTCCCATCCTTTGCCATCTTGATTTTATTTTAAGCCAGGAATTGACAAAATCTCCAAAATTACTGATTGTCATGCAAAGTGCGTTTAAGTTAACCGTTCGGAAGCGGAAGAAAGTGGCTCCCCTCCATTCCTGCTAACTACGAGCACGCAGAAAACGATTCAGATAGTCGTGCTACAAAATTTATTTATTATTTTTTTTTATCATGTAAATGCAATACCTATTTGTATGGCAATGAGTGTAGATTATAAACATTTTAAGGGAAAGCTAGTTGCAGTATGACATCCTGCTAACAGAACACCAGGTGTAAAACTTAATTTTGTTTTCTGCCAACTACAGAAATGTTCCCTATACTTGTTATATTTATGCACTTTTGCAGCAGCACACCGAACGATATGGTAGATGGCCGCCCCGGCACAGAGTCTATATAGAAAGAAAAAGAATAAGGAACTTCACGGAAGTTGTCGTTTGAAAAAATTATTATATAGGAATAGCAGTCCCCAACATGCATACCCAAGCAGGTGCAATTGATACAAGAATTAATTAATTTAAGCACACCATGACACCGACAATGAATATTTTCTCTTTTTACTTTTTTATAAGACATAAAACCTGGACAATAGTTTTTGTAAACTCCTCCCAGAAATAGCATAAATTTCAATTTCTTGAACACACAAATCCTGAGAATTAGAAAATGAGTAAATCAATAGACAAATTTCTTACTCATCGAAATCCAATTCTATCTTCTTAATTTGATAAATATTATTTTGCTCCCTGCTCGAGTTAAGTTATTAAACTAACATCAATAACTCGCATTTTCCAATTATACTTTTGTTCGATAGAATATAGAATGCCAACGGAATCAAATTACAAAAATACACTAATTGCCAAACTATATTCGGTTAATCAATTCGATTGTCCTTCGTTCATTTCGGTGCCAGTCTCTTTTCTTCTTGTGTAGACAATCATAATAAAATGGAAAAACAATTTCCCCCCTTTTTTTGACATTGCGATTTATTTGTGATTAAAATAAAGATTTGCAGTTGTTGGAAAAACTGTACAATTAGAGAAGTTGGAACAGGGTGGTCTTTATAAAGTTTGGAGGTGCATTTTTCATGTTTTTCATGAGTTGGTTTAGGAACTCCTATTTCAACCAGGGGGCCTGCGGAAGAATTGTTCAGATGAAATCTACGTAGGGTCTACAGTTCCAATCATAATAAACTATTTAGTGAACACCTTGTATGGGCTTCTCCCACATGTACAGAGCTTAGGCGAATAAGGAGGAGTTTGACTAACTCCTCGCCCTTAGAGTTCTTAATCCTCTATGTTGCGGGCTCCTGTAATGCATCGCGTCGAATGCGCGGTCAAAGAGTAGAAATGAATTTTGGAATGACACCAGTCTTAGGACCACGGAAAGATTTACTGATTTACTGATAAGAAGACTACACATTACCTGAAGGCAAACAACTAGCAGAGGCGCTAGTTTCTGTAGAGCAGATATAACCTCTAAACCAAGAAAAACAAGCGTTTTTCTAGTTGAGGTATCCAAATCTTATAAAACGACTTTTACGCCAAGGTATAGGTATTTATGGGAATACAGTGGAAAAGTGAAGCAAGACCTCCGACAACGGATTCGAAACTAGCGAATCGCAAGTACGCAATTCTCATTTCCAAACATATGAATATCCAAAATCAATTATCAATCAGATTGACTATATTGCAATTGACTCAAGACACTCCCCCAGTGTCAATGAAAGTCCAAAATCTGAGAGTTCCTCGACTCATTCAACTATCAATGTTTTTTTAACATCATCCGATTGTTTTCCGATGAAGTTTCGAGTAAACGATGACCGATGATGAGGCTACAACGGTATATGCAACATAAAGTCGGTGGAAGGCCTGACCGTATAATAGAATTACCTGATCCTTCAGAAAGAATAGTCTTTGAATTACATAACTCTCACTCTTCTCAACATCGCTGATAAGATCCTTCCTGCCGTGTAACTTGAGCAGAATTTTTGGTTGATATTTTTGGTCCCCTCTACACAAATGTGTGATCTGTGTGGGCAGTACAAGAACACCAACCTAAGCAAGCGCGTAAAGGTGCAATTACAGAAATCACTGCGTCGGAAATTTTTCGATTTCATCGCAGAGGAACAGAGCAGTAGAGGAAGACCGTGACTAAGGTATCGCACGCAAGTAAAAGGGGACCCTTAATGACTTGGCGTGCGAAGATGTGCATTTAATGTCTAGGGCTTCTTGGTTGAGGTCCAAATAACTACCAATTGTATCTCAAGGTGTGTAGAGTTTTTTTCAGTCTGCCAATTGCGTAAAATTTTCACTTTTCACTCATCAATAGGATAAATTAGGTTGTTTAGGTCAAAGAAGATTGAAGACCGCTGGTTTTTCTGCTAATACCAATTTGTATACTCAGAACTTGACAACCATTCAAAAACTGATATATAAGCAGCTAGCTGTATAATTAAGGGGCAGGCACTAGCCACCCAGCTCAGTTATTTTTCCAACACCCGAACAAGTTAGTCAGCAAATTTCATCCACTTTGCATGCGTAGTTTCTGAGGTACAGTGTTTAAAAAATGCAAAAATTATAACTGACCGACTTACGTACTGACTTAGCAGTCAGGATGCAGGCCTCTTGCTGTATTCTTATAATGAATAATCCAGGGGACCCTATAGTCTTTGAGTATTCAAAATGACACCTCTAACTGAATTCAATGGATAGAAATTTAGGACTGGTTTTAAGAGTCTCCTAAATTAATACACTAGAAAAACCCTCCGAGAAAAGGTTAGAACGCAAAATTAGACGAGGTTTCTTCAGAAACAAGAATTGCCTTTACTTAAGACCCTAGCAGGCCTAAAGAACTATTCTTTCCAATAACTTTACAGCCTTTACTGAGTCTAATAGAAATGTGTAGCAGCTATCGAGAACAATATTTTTTGCAACCAAAAATATTGAAAAAAGTCTTCTCAGAAACAAAATTACTGAGGAAAACATATTTTTTTCAAAATTTACGCCGCAAAAAGGAATAGCTAAGTGACCTATTGTAAAAAACCATTTATAATATCAAGACCCCAGGGAACATTTCTGCATCAAAACATCAGAAGTGCAAGAACCTTCGGGTTTGACTGCCGTCCATATACTGACTCTCCAACACACAGTGGTTCTCAGTTGCGTATCCAGAAAAAAAATTTGGGTTATCCCCCTATAACCCAATTTTTTGTCTGGATACGCAACTGAGCACCAATGTGTGCTCAAGTATCTCAGCTCCCTCTAAATCTCTTAGATTTACGCAAGAGTTTCAGCTTATCATGTGCGCTATGATGAAATGACCTTAAAAAATACATGGTTTTGGAGGATTTGGGGGGGGGGGGGTTAAGCCCTATGAGCCCCCTCCCCCTCAATACGCCACGAGTTTTAGCGACATTATTTATTATTATGTTTTGACGTATATTGATAAAATTTGGTGTATTTAGAAATTTTATTATGGAAAACACAAAAATGTCTGCTAATTTTTTTATTTACAAAATTTTGGCTCCAATATGTTGGCCGGAACAAGCAATGAAAACGAGTAAAGTAAATTGTTCTCAAAGTTCGAATTTTGATGAAATTTATGCATATTTCAGTAGAATTATGGACGAAAAACTAAAAAGTTCACAAAAACAAAACCCGCAACATACGCACACTTTAGCGTACACAATTAGAGCTATTTTTTTAACTATTACTTTGATTTTTTGATTGTCGTCAGCAATTTCGAGATCTCTACTAATAACACTGTGTAACAAAAACAGGGTAAAAAAATATACGCGGGCGCGGAGACCTATCACGTTTTGTAGAGCTGGTTGCACTGATTACAAAACGGTATGTAAAAATTCCGTAACACCTCCTTGAAAAAAATCTAGCTTCGTCAAATTTGTACCCATTTTAGATTTTTTAATGTTTTGAAAAAGAAGACAATTCGACCGTTTTAACAATGTAAAAAATATGTGACTGTATAAGCTGAACAACTTCAGAAATTCCATTTTTTTCGTCATTTACTCGGCTTCGACATCAATTTAGATCCATATGTTCTCAACACAACATGCTGTTTTAAAATTATGTTCTAAAATAATGTTTATTTTCAAACCAAACGACATATTTTTTCTTTTATCGGTTGAAAATTGGCTAAGAAAACAAATATTACCGCTTTAAACCAGATACAGAAATTCGAACGTTCGGGTACCGCAAAAACTTGGTCCTAAAGAAACCCCATGTTTCTTTCCATAACAGTAAAAAAAATCCAATGGATGAAGGTCCAAAAAACCAATAGGTCTCCTTTTAAGTGTCACACAGTGTAACTAATCCTCATTAAAAGAATTGACAATTCTGAAGTTACATAGTATTGGCAACTAAATCTAAAGCACCGACCCCAAAATATAATTTTCTAAAGGATTTCAGACTGCTGAATTCGAATCTGAAGTCAGAAAAAATCTATGATGTCACGTTTTTGAGATAATTTTACACGAAAATACCATCTTCCTTATCTCTAAAACATGACATAATAGAGTTTTTCAGACTTCAGATTCGAATTCAGAAGTCCGGAACCACAGAAAATATGATACTGAGTTTCATTGAACATTGTTGTCTCATATTATTTTGCATTTTTTAGTCGTTCACCTAAGAAGTTAGTTGGCAACTCTATTACTTGAAAATTGTCAATTTTTACTTGCGATATGGGTACCATATATCGAGTTATGCATTCGTACAAAAAAAAACGTTGAGATAACAATCAAACATGAGATTACGATGATAGAGAATGAGAAAAAAGTGGGTCCGACAATTCTGTCTGTCTGTCTATTTGTCTGTCTGTCTGTCTGTCTGTCTGTCTGTCTGTCTGTATGTATCAGCGACCACAGCCTAAACGGATGGGTCGATTTACTTCAAACTTGGTATGAGGCGTTTTTTAGAGAATATCCCCAGGCATTGTTTTTTTAATTTTTTTTTTTTACCCCAAATAACGGTATCGGTCATATACCGGTTTTAGAAAAACTCATTTTTCTCAAAAACGGTGCCTACGATTTTTATTAAAAAAAATCATGGTCATTTTTTTGGATAAGGTATATCTTTAAATGAAAACCATTTTTTTCAAAAACCGTTATTAACGGTACCTGCCATAGAACCGTTTTTACAAATTCAGGTTATCTCCTTCATGACTCAATCAGTTTCAATCATTTTTTTTACATGAAAGCTTTTAAGTTGCCGTAATAGTTTTTAGTAAAAAAAAAATTCAAATTTTTTTTTTTGGATTTTTAAAAAATAGGTGAAATTTTTTTTCAAAAACTGCTCAATGTTTTTTTTTTTTTTTAATTTAACTTTTAGATATTGATTAATAATATCTAAAAAATGGCGTACCAATTTTTATAAGTCCTTGCAAAATTTTATATTTTAAAAAAATAGTTTTTTAAAAAAACGGCTCTAACGATTTTCAATTTTTTTTTTTCTAAAAATGCATCATTATAGAAGAAATCAAATTGCATACTTTGTTTTCAGGTTAAATTCATTTAAAAAGCTGTTTTAGTCATTTGAAAATCGAATGCGACCCAGTCGTGCATTTTATTTTAATGAGGATCACTCAGAGGGATCTCGAAAATCCCTAGACAAACAAAAAATAGTCCAAAAATTAGCTTTTAGGGTGTACGCTAAAGTGTATAACTTAAAATTATAACTTGGAGAATGATTTCTTATCAGTTTATCGTTTTCACTGCTTCGGCCGCCATATTGGAGCCGCCATTTTATAAATTAAGGCAGACTTTTTGTGCATCAAATTTCATCAGTTTTCGTTAAGAAATGGCCAAGGAAATGAATTTTATCGCTGAAACTCATGAAAAGCACCACTGTTTGACATAGTGAAAAAGGTAAAGAAAAAACACCCTGTGGCTGATTTTGCAAATAAAGTGAAAACTATTTTATTTCACTGATGCCGATGTTGTCCTGGGCGTTCTTCTGGAATCTTTTTTTCTTTTTCATTCATCAAAATTAGAGGGTTTCACATAAAGATACAAACATTTAGATAAGTCCATGTGTGCTTCCGGCATTTAATGTCTAGGAGGGAAAGAAATTACTACACACACACACACCAAATGACAATAGGGCTTACGTGTGGGTAATGTGAAAAGTTTTTAGCAAAGCAAAAACTTTTTCATTATCAAAATTCAAACTGAATCACGTCGTGTCGTCGTGTCGTTGTTGCTGTTGCCGACATGGAAGGAAAAAAAAGAGAACTACTATAGAGTAGATATTTGCTTTGGGTACTTCATCTTTTTCAGGAAAGATATTTTTGTGTTTGTCATACGAAAATAGTTGTAGTATATGCCTTTTTGAGAATTGTTCTTTTTTTTTTTTTTTGTATCTTTTGTTTGTGGTCAGCGGGGTTGAAACGGTATTTAATTGCCTTCAGTGATATTTGAAATTTAGGCCAAAAAGGAAGTAATAACTTTGTATTCTAGCTAATTGTTTGTTTTTGTCGTTTTTGTAATATGAAACTTATCCTAATTAGAAAAAAAGGATATATGGGTTGTCCTTTTGATGGTTTTTTGTTTTTTTTTTGTTTAGTCTTGTTATGAAGTTAAAAATAATTATCTACGTTCTGTTTGAAAATTTTGGCCATTTCTAAAAGTTCTCTCTTCAAAAAAACTTAATTCATCTCATTTTCATGAATAAACAAAAAAAAAACAAAAAAAAAAAGAACAAACAACCGCCCTTGTGGCGTCAAATCACCACCAAGAATTACGAGCATCAAAAATTTCAAGCACAAGGAAATGCACCAGATGCATCATTTTCCCTCAACGTCGTCGTCGGTCGTTGGTCGGTTGCACCTAAAATCACTTTCCTCCTTGAATATTTTCACTGGCGCGTAATTAAATCTCACACCAGTGTTAGTTCTTTCATCATCATCATCATCATCACAAGGATCTCTCGCTCTCATTATAAAGCATTAACGCTGCTCATGAAAATTCAGTGAAAAAAAAAATTAAAATAAAAAAAATTATAAAAAAAAGAATTCAAAAAACTAAATATAAATGGAAAAATGTAAAAACCCCAAAAATGTAAAATTATACCCTTAATTACTATTATCAGATGGCTTAGCCCATATTTTTCATTCCTCTCGTCCATTACTTGCATTTATCTCGTTGAATTTTGAGTTGTACAAAAAAAAAAATTAAAAAAAAAAAACTATTAAAAGAAAAATAACTGGAACATCACTGATTAAATGCGCAGTGTTGAATTTAATTAAAAATTTTCAGTTGAATTTTAGCCCGTTTTTTTCTTTTTTTTTTGTTTTTTTGTTTTTTGTTTTTTGTTCCTGTCATTTTTCTCTATTCGAGGTCTTCATCTGCAGCAGTCAAAGTGATGACAGTACCAAAAAGGACTTGAAGGGAAATATATTTGTTGAAACCACAAGGTAGCATGTGTGTCATTTATTTACATAGTTCCGGTGGTTTTTTTGTTTTTTGTTTTTTTTTTGTGTTTTCAGTTGTAAAACAACTTCTTTAAAAATAAATTTATATTGTCAAGAGGATTGTGAACTATTAAATGGATTTTTAGTGTATAAAAAAAAAAACTTTAAAAGCTTTTCGCAGTTGAAAGAGTGTTGAAATGGAAGTAATATTTGATTAACAAGAGCCTTTGAATGTCAAGCACTTAAAAATTCATAGGAATCATTGGATTCCTTGTTCGAAAAGATTTAAGAACGGTTCGTCCCTTTTGACTCTGTCTGAATTTGTTGGTATAATTTTAGCAATTCTGTCTGTCTGTGTATGCCTCGAGAACAGCCTAAGTCCCTGAAGGGATCTTCTTCAAATTTGGTGGTTCTTTGGTGATTTCCTAGAGGGGAAATTTAATTTTTTTTGTCCAAAATAAACGGTACCTACCATATTATAATGAATATGGAAAAGTTCAATTCTCTCAAGAACTCAAACAAAGTTCTAAATTTTTTTAAATTGAGTTTTAGCTTTTCCTTAAATCGAGTTTTAAGAGCTAGAACTTTGTCAAGAAATTGGCCGTAAGCCCTTTTTCTTTTTTTAAATACTTTAAATAAGCTTCGTGTGAAAAAGTCAAGACGTTTTTTTTTTTAAACGAAACAAACAGGGGCCCCAGTTTTGAGTAGCTATGTACTTAGTGATGTTGGAAAAAAATACAGCTAATATTTAATTTCCTGACACTTAATGCCTTTATAGTAACTCCATTATAGAAATTATATAATTAAAATTTTAAAGAATATCTTGATTGTCTATTACACTGTGCTACAGTGAAAAAATACTTTTGAATGACCTATCAGAGGTTGTAGGTATGTGTGATGAGAAGATCACACTGAGGAGATCACTGCCAATAAACAAAACAGTTTTTGAAGTTTCCCGTGTTTCAAAAATTTTTTACTAGGTAATTTTGTATCCAATACTAGATTTGCTAACAGTTTTGAAAAGAAAAAAACATGCACTTTTGCAATTAAACTTCAAAACTTCTTGTAGATTTTTTGAATTAAATCTATTTATTCTATCTTATTTTTTAAGCATCGAAGACCGTTTTAAGCGATATTAGAATTTAAAAAAATTGTATTTGTAACTTTACTTTTACTGTCCCACTTCCTTCAGATCGAATAAGATATCATTTATTAACATCTGATAAAAATTGTGGACGATACGTTTTTTTTTGAAGATGTCAATTTTAAAAAAAATGTACAAAATAAAAAAAAATTGTTAGGAGATTAAAGCTGAGAGTGTGGCAACCCTGTTCAAATTAAAAACATCAAAAAAATTCTTATTTAAACAAAAAAGGATACATTTTTGTAGAGTTAAAAACTAAAATATACATTAATTTTAGCCGGAATTATTCTCTATCGAAAAAAATTCGGGTGGGGGTAAAATACAGCGTCCTCTATTTTAATGCAAAAAATAACAAAAAAAACACTCGTTTTCAGTCAAAATGCACGATATTCGACAGAGTTAAGAACCGCATTTTTTGGATAGAAGAAAGGCCAATCTAAAATTTGATTTATATTTTAACTTTTGACTTTTTTTTGTAGCACAGTGTTATTGACGTGATTATGGTAAACTGGGGTACAATCATCATCGGGGCACATTCGTCAAAGCCATTTACGGTTGGATGCGCTCTGAGTTAAGAAATGAAAATAACACAGAACGCATTCTTTACTGAAGTTATGAACACACTCTAAATTTGACATTTGTAGTTTTGCGTTTTTGAGATTTTGCGTTGTTATTTTGGCTAGTGGATATAAGTAAGTGATTTTTATATTTAAAAATGAATTTAAAGCAATTCAGGTTTCACTAATTTGTGCAAAAAAATGTTATTTTGAGAATTCGGGGTAGATTCGTCATTTTGATGGGGAAAACATTCAGAAGGTGCCGAATGTACCCCAGATTTTCAAAAGCTTCCATTATTTTAAATTTTGCAGGTTGATATTTGTTGAAATTATAAAGGAAAACAAACAGGATTCACATCATAAACGAAAAACCATAATAAAGGCAATTGATAAACTTTGCAGCAAAGGTAAGGCAGCTTCAATTTTGAAAAGAGTGTTCAAAAAGGAGAAATGCTATTTAAAAATACATTAGTTGTATGTAGATTTGTAATAGATGCAAATTTTGATATAGCTTCCCTTATTTTTTGACGGAACTGACTTAGTTTTACATCAAACCAATGTATTTTTTGAATAATTTTTTTTCGATTTTGCCACAACTCGACAAAATTGTTCCATTTGCTGTTCTCAATTGAAGACATCTGTTTTATTTAAATTGTATTTTTAAAGAAATATAAATATGCTTTAAACAGTTTTGTCACGTATTTTAAAAGTTTTTTTTTCCAATGCTGAATGTTAACCATTGAAAGCGGAATCTGCCCCGGGTCGGGGCAATTTAATTAAACAGAATTGAATTTTTTAAAACGTTTTTATTAAGTTTTGGTAAGTAAAATTAAAACATTTTCTTCCTTAAAGTAAAGAGAAATATTGAAACAACCTGTTAAGCCAACAAATTATGTGTTCACAGCATAAACAACTAAAATATATGTAGACTAATGAAAAAAAAAATTGCCGAATGTGCCCTTGTTTACCATACAGAACTTTGAAGTAACTACTAAAATGATTCCCAAAAAGCTCAAATCCTTTGCAACCATAGTTTTCCGGTAAATCTAATCCTGCTCGGAACCATATTCATTCTCACGACAGAGACTGGTTATCATAGACAGGCATAGACTAGACAAGACACTGCTATAAGGAGCCTTAAGTGGCATCCTTTTGGACATGTCATTTGAAAAATAAACCATTTTATTGCAAGTAAAGCTATTTTTACAGTAGAACCTGCTTCCCCAGACAATTTGAACATTATGTTATCCTATAGAAGCTGCTAGTAGCATCGACAAGTTGCTTAGCATTCTTTCGGTGATTTCTGCCAGTCTTTCTCACACCAGTGACTCCATAATTTATAATGTCCCTTCAATAAGTTCAGCTATATTCGACAACAGATTTTCACAAGACGCTTAAATTATATCGAAACTGTCTTCTATTGTAAAAACTCTGAACACAAATGTCATTGTAATGTCAAAAGTTACAACACGTTTCGAAGGCTATACACATATAAGAAAATCCATTAGTCTGTATTTTCATCTTCAAAATGAAGAAACAAACCAACGACCACACTCTTATCTGACCAGCCAAGGACACACATCAATAAATTAAAGGTATACCTCTCACATTAACATATTCATTGATCCATTTCAATTGAAATTAAATCAAAATACACGTATAAGTAGAAGATGACTTGCCTACAACATGTCTGGCTGAAGGCTCAATCTAAAAAAAAAATTCTACTTTGTTGTCATGTCAATATAAATTAGATAAATCAAACCAAATCTCAAGACGTTACAGAAGCGAAACAGAATCACTGTGAATCATAGTGAAATGAAAGTCTAAGAGCAAAAAAAAAATTCTTTTACCTCACATAATAATATTCTCTCTCTCTCATACTCCCTTTCATCCTTCCACCAACCCAAGGACCCCATCAATGATAAATGTGGCTGATGTGATGCCGTTGTTGTTGGTTATATTTATTTTGCTGTGAGTCCTTCAGACTGCCAATATTATTTGCAAGCACAACAATCCACTTGAGAAAGTAATTAACATGAACCTCATAAAGGTAACCTGTCAATGTTAATAACGGATGACTAAAATCACTCCTTGGAAAAAGGCAGGACTCTCGTGTAAATGTCAGCAAAAATGACATTGAACTTTATTATTATTATTCTGTTTTGGTTGTTGTTGTTGTTGACTTGTCTTTGGATAAGGGTAAGAGTGGTTTCAAGTGTATACAAAGTAAAATGATTGAATTGTAATATATTTTTGTGTACAGAAAGTATTTGTGTTGTAAGTGGTCGTTTTTTTGAAGATTAAAAAAAAAAAAAACTGCAAACTTAAAGGAACTGAAAAGAGATGATTATGAGGAGTCTAGAGATATCTGATCGAAATTAAAAATGTGGTTTTATTTGAGAGTTTCACATGGGACAAGGGAAGATTTGGTAAAAATGTATTATTAGTTTGCGAGGTGAAGGTGAATTCAATTAAAGTTTTTTTAAAAAACAAGTTTTTGTTTGTCAAAAGTCCTTAGAAGTGCGTTTGGATGGAGGCCCCTCCATCCAAACGGACTTCTAAGGACATTGGTAGGAATATTTCTTATCACAATAGAAGAGGGAAAGACTAGCGAAAAATTGCTGAGCTAAATCTCACTCATCTCACTTATATGCGTAAGTGAATGTGAACTGTATAATCAGAAAAAAAAATAATACTAATTTAACCATTGCCAACTTGCCGTGTTCGATGAAGAGTAGCAGCGAAGAGTACCAGCAAGCAGATGCTGCCAAGTACGAGGCTTACGGTACGAGACAGTGCTAGAGGGTAGGCCACAAACTGATAAGAGAGAGGTCCCTGAGGATTATGTGCAAAAAGGGGCACTGAGAGAACAAGTCGATTGCGGCAAACGAAAAAATTGACCAAACGACTTTTTTGTTTGCATCATAATTTGTCGGATTCGTTTGTAGCAAACTGGTGAATTCGTTTAGCTTAAACACTTTTTGCGAACGATATCAAAAAAAGTTTAGCGTAACACCTGTGATTGAACCGGCGACCTCGCGCTTTCGAAGCCAGCATCTTGTCATTCTGCCAGGGACTGTATAATTTATGATTGGAGTGTTTGCAGCAAACTCTAAAATTCGTTTCGGTGAAAAAATTTCAGCGTAACACCACTGATTTAACCTACGAACTATCGATTTCGAAACAAGGCTGTTGCCATGGGTTACGAACTAGAATGCATATAAGGAATTGTATATTTACAACAAAAGTGAAGTACTTTGCAATAAACTACTTTCTGGAGAGGTTCTTTGCAAACTATTCATTCGTTTGCTGCAAACAATAAAATTTTCTAATAAACGAACAAGTGTTAAGATGTGGGAAGCATTTTCAATGAAATCTAATACAGTTGCTAGGAATGAAAAACTTTTGCGGGGTTTGTATTGACTTTCCAGCAAATGATTTTCATTTAACTCAAAGGATATTCATTTGCTGCAAACGAAAATGAAAAATATTATTTCTCTGAGTATTTTTTTATGATTTTTAGGTTATAGCCTTGATGCACTCTGAATTGTTAACACCATCTTAAGTCAGTATGTAAGTAAGGGAATCGAATGTATGGTGGTGGCAGAATAAGTAATTTACAAACTCTTTTCATGAAACCAAGTGCCACAAACTGAGTTGAATCGGCTTTTTGCCCCCAACTGAGTTAGCTCACAAATTATAACTGAACCGAAAGACAATTCAGTGCGGTTTAAATAAGAGTTCGGTTTGACTTTTTGACTTTAATATCTTAAAATCGAATAAATTCAACGGTTTTGGTGGCTGCTCAAACATCAGATGAAAAATTGTCTGCAAAATTTAGGATAGTTTTTTTTTCAAAATTTCATACTATTTTGGAAACAGGAGGTAAATTTAGAGCAATGAGGGACCATTTGGAATGAAATATACCTTTTTTCGTCAAAATATAATTTATAGACCGTCGGTATTGGGGTAGATTATAGTCCGAGAAAAGTTCTGAACTTTCCGATGGCCGCTATCTCCAATATATGAAGTTAAGGCACACAAAAAAGGGATTTAGCTTATGTTTATCTCAAAAAAGGTAGGTTAAGTTTAGAAATTACAGCACTTCAAAATATCACCTGGATCCTTAGAGTATGCAATTTTCTAAGGGTGGAAGAAGCAATATTGTTATAGGCTCCAAAATATTTAACTGTAAAAACCCAACAATAGTCTTCTGGGTTCATGCGAAGCAAGGTCTGAACTTGAAAAAAAACCCTGTAGGGGTGTTGTAAAGCAGCGGCTAAAGTTGAAGAAAGGCAAGGAAACTGTAAGTACTGCTTTGTTAAGTCTCTTCAATCCAACAAATGTTGAGTACCGAAGATCTTCAATGCTTCAAGGTCAGTTCCGTTGGTTGGTGCTTTGTAAAATGCAAGAAGAAGTTGTAGACCACTTTTAAATATTTAATCATGAAAACAATTGGGTTAAGGGAACGTTTAGTGAATAATGGGGCATTCTGGGAATTCATTTTCGTATCCCATAGCAAAGGTACCCCTTAGATTGGATTTAAAACTTAACGAATAAAGAATGAGTATTCTTAGTTTTTAAAAAGTGCTAATACTAATAAACTCGAGAGATTTCAGTAGTGAATGTGGACATAATTTCAGATATAAGCACAAAAAAAAGAATATTGCATACTTCTTGGGTCAATATGATATTTTGCAGTGGTTAAACTTCTAAACGGTAAGTGACATCTACAAAATTTAAAGAGAAAATTTATTTTAAATTAATTCAGCTGTAAAATTGTGGTACGTTTTTTTCTAGTTTTTGAGATATTTAAATGCTTAAGTATTTATTTATTTCAAAATCGCTTACAAGGAGTAGTTAGTAAGGAGTAGTTTCGTTTTTGTAGGAAAAAAATTTCGAGTGACCCCAAGAGCACGAAGACCACCATATAACTTTCCAATTGCAATATTTAGGTGGTTTTGCCATGTGAGGGAACAATTGAAAATTATTCTTAGGTTTCTAGCATTGCTGATGTATGTAATATGTTCGTCATCAAGCTTCAATGGGTTTAAGAGAGCTAGATCAAAGTTTTTGCGATATATTGGAAGTACTGCCGATTTAATATGGTTTAAGTAAAGATGGTTTTCTTTAGACCATCGTGAAATGGACAAAAGTTCCTCATTCATTAATGCTACGGAATCATTCTTCGCCCCGAAGGGTCGACTAATCCAGAGCTGCCAATCATCAGCGTAAAGATGAACCTTAAAATGTTTAACTGTTAGTGGTAGCTCATTTATGTAAAGTAAGAGAAGAGGATTGGTCCAAGGATAGATCCCTGTGGCACTCCAGTTAAAACATTGAGGAAGGAAGACGCGTATCCATTTGCCACCACAAGAAAATCCAAAGCAATTTCGCAGTTTTTTTTACATAGAATTGAATGGTTAATAGTATCGGTTACAAAAAGTAGAGCTGATTTACAACAGCGCTGTGGTCGAAAACCAGATTGACAGGAAGTTAACAGGTTGTTGATTGATAGATATTTTTGTATGTTTATACCGATTAGTTCCTCTTGAGTAGAAGAATCAATAAGTGTGTCTACGTTTAAGGACAATGGGTTGCAGGTGAACTTTTTGTTGAGAGCATCACAATCAATGTCATCAGGTAATCTCGTAGATTTTTTCCCAATACCGATTTCTGGAAGGTTTTTCCATAACTTTTTGCCTGAAACTAAGGGGCTAAGTTTTTGTTCGTAATAGAGCCTTTTTGCCTTTCTTATCATTACGATGACTTGATTGCGTAGTTTGCAATAAGATTTGTGGAAGTGCTCCAGTTTGTATCGCCTCCACTGACTGTAGGCGGCATCTCGTTTCAACATTAGAGCGGAAATGTCGCCATTCAGCCAATGTGGAGAAGAATGCTTTACTAAATGGGTCTTTAAAGGAACATGGACATCAAAAAGTTGATTTACGTCAAAAACTGACTTGCTCATTTACATTTTGCATTTGGAAAAGTAAGTTCCAGTTTATGCCGTCAAGATCGCGCATTAATTCGGATGTGTTAATCTCCTATTTTTGTGACAACCAACATTACCAATATTTGGTGCTGCAATCACAGAGGGTACCACTTTGAATTTCAATAAAATTTTCAGCACATTCTTCTCTCCCTTAAATCAAAACATTAACCTCTATAAACTTTTCAAAAAAAAAAAAGACAAAAAAAATCTTCACAAAGAATTTTCTTATTATAATCCTTGATTACAATATAGTATAACGCTTCTTTATTTATACAAAACAAAGTAAAATAAGAAAAAAAAAAGGAAAATGTCATCCATGACAATAAGAATCATATCTTCCATATACCGAAAACATATTTTCAAATATTCTTTATATTTTTTTTTTTGTAATTTTTTTTTTTGTATTTTTCGTTATATTTCCGTTTCTTATTTTTGTCTTTTACGCTAACGAACTGCAATTTATTACAAACGCCCATCCTTGGATTTGTTCAGTTTCCATGATGGTGGCGTGGCGATGGGTTATATAATATTTCTATTGAAAACGGAAACAAAAGAAACAAAACTCCAAGACAATGGGGTGCCAAGATAAAACTCTTTGTATTGCTGCTGGGATTG
This sequence comes from Meliscaeva auricollis, assembly GCA_948107695.1. NCBI lineage: Eukaryota > Metazoa > Arthropoda > Insecta > Diptera > Syrphidae > Meliscaeva > Meliscaeva auricollis. The sequence continues at coordinate 45,424,022 of OX403619.1, read as the reverse complement.
TATAAATGAAGACGACTATACAACACTACTACTACCTACTACTTGCTGCAAATCGACAAATTTACAACTCCATTTCCTTTGTATTCTCTCTTCAATCGGTTCTTTACACTTTTATATATTTTTTTTTTTTTATCTGAGAGAAAGAAGCGAAATCCTTTTTCATATTTTCTAATACACAAAAAAAAAAAAAAAAATATAAAAATTGATTATAAAAGATTTTCATTTTGATAAAAGATTGCGTTTGGAAAAAGTACATATTCGTTTCTGAAAAATCTTTTTAAAATGTTTCCGTTTTTCAGAATTTGTAAGGATAAAAATCTTTCCTAGAACCAATTGTTGCACTCTTTAAATTCCAATAAAACTCAAAACATTACATTTTTGTTTTCATCAAAATCAAACTCTACTTCTCTACTATTTAGCTTTCGATTGGTGAAGCCTTTCGAGGAAAAAATGGACAACGAACCTTAAAACAACATTTCAAAACCAACTGAAAACTGAAGTGAATTTTTAGTGAAAACAGAGTATTTTAAAAGCAAAGCTACAATTTTACTTTTTCGATTGAAAAAGTTTTTCATTTTTTTTGTCTGTTTCTGTTTCTGTTTCAAAAACAGTTCAAGGACCATTCAACGATTCGTTGGCAAAAGAACAAATCGATGTTAAGTTTTTTTTGTTTTTTTTTATATTTTTTTAGAGAGAAGTTCCTTTCGACTGCGCTTTATGGATCTCTGATACACGATTTTCCAATTCGAAATATATAAAGTTAAATCTATAAAAAAAGTTTGTTGGAAGGTAAAATGGTTTTTTTTGTTGCTTTTGATAAAATCTGCAAACACCACAAATTCAAAAAAAAAAAAAAAAAATAAATAAATAGAAAGTAAAAACTCCTCAAAGTGAGTCCACCAGAGAAGAGGTTTCCAACAACAACAAAACCTAAACACAACCTTTACAAAGGGAATTTCTTAAAGAATTTATTTATGTTTTTTTGTTTTCCAATTCGAGGGTAAATGAATAAAAAAATATTTGTGTTTTTGACAGCTTCTGTCCCATAACCGAATGGGGAAAAAAATATCAAATTTACAAAAGAAGGCAATTTCAATCACATGGTTTTTTTTTTCTTTCCTTTTTGAAATAAATAAAAAAATGCGTAGGGGAAAAAAGGGCCAATTTTCCATTTGAATTTTTTTACAATGACAATTATTATTTTTGTTTTTTTTTTTCCACAGAAACAAAGAAATGAGAAAATACAAATAAAAAAAAGCATACCAAATTATTTCACAAAATACCTTTTCAATGTAAGAAATAATGTAGAAGAATTTTGTTATTATTAAGTTTAAACAAAAAAAAAATAATTTTAATTGCTTAAACAAGGTTTCCATTTAAAACAAAAAAAAATAATAAATTCCTACCTTCAGTAAAAAATAAAAAAAAAAAAAAATAGAACTCCTTGCATCTTCTTAAAAGTTTAAAAATTCCCACAGGGCAAGTTTTAATAAATTTTCTTTGTTAATTTATTTTGTGAGGTAGAAATCGAGTGGCTTTTTCAAAGGGTAATTTGCCAAAAAGTAACCTTCTATTGTCTTAAAAGTCTAGTCCGGAATTCCTGTTAAAAATTTGAAAGTCATTTTTGCTGTGATGTTTGGTTGTGCTTATTCTGCTTGGGTTACATAGTAAGTAATTTTAACCTTTTTATTTTTTTTTTTTTAACTTGGAATGAAATGAAACGATTTGGTCTGGTGAGTATTTTCTTGGAAGAAAAAAATAAAATTACATCGTAAAAGCATTTGAAGTTGGCATCTTTAATGAAGAAAACAAAGCTTAGATTGTACCATTTGTGTACCTACTTCTTCGTTCTTTAGGTATAAATACTTTTCTGTGAATTTGTTTTGCCAACAAAAATTTACAATTGCAACCCAAACAATAAAGATTTTTTTTTTGTTTTTTTTCTTTTGTTTTTCTTCAAGAAATTTTAGTGAAATAAAAAATGTGAAAAAAAAACAATAGAGAAAAGGAGGTTTTTTTTTTGGGTTTTCAAATTTTAAATACACACTACACTTTGAAAAATAAAAATTAATCACTTTACAGTTAATTGTTGGGTATACACAATTTCCCCTTAAAGGAATGAACAATATGGCAAGACAAGAAAGTATACCTACTTTCGATTGTTTTGTTCAAAATGTATCACTTTGCAATGTTAATTTAGCGATTTTCTGCCCAAACATTTAATTAATTTAGAATAGAGACTTTTTTTTTTGAGTCAAAGTTTTTAGTTTTTGGTTTGTTCAAAAGGCAAAGTATTTAAAGTTGACTTAGTTAACAGTTGAAAATGCAAAACAACATCCCATAGTTTCAGTAATCTGAAAATATTTTTAAAATCTCTTCTATATAATTTATTTTTACTTAGCCAGATTTAGCAATATTTTTCGATCTAAAAAATTTGTTTTAACATTTTTGGTTAAATATTAGATATTTTGATACGAAATTTGGTACACGTGATGCTTTTGACTACTTACTTACTTACTTAGGTCATCAGACTCAGACCTTAAAAAGACCGTTGTGATAACCTTAAGAGGCATAGGACCTCTACTACTCCTACGCGCCATCGTGTACGGTTTACGGAAATATAACGTAGTTCTCTCCAGCTCTTCCCCAGCTGTGCAGATTCACTTTCGATTGTCCTGTGAGATGTGCTTCTCGGCCGACCCGACCCTCTCTACCTGCCTGGTGATCCGTTCTTTTATGAAGTTCCTCATAAGAAATACGGTTGGGCCAAGAAATCCTCAAGATGTTTCGTAGACACCTACTCACGAACGATTGCAGCTTGCTTGCGACAGTTGTTAAGATTTTCCAAGTGCTGCACCCATGCAGAAGCACGGATTCAACATTGGAGCGGAACAGTCTCAGCTTGGTCTTAAAGCTTATAGCGTTGTTTCTCCATATTTTGGACAGCATTCCGAAAACAGCGTTTGCCTTTTTAATACGGCTGTCGACATCTTGTTCGGTTACGCCTTTGGTAGAGACAAAACTACCAAGATATTGAAAGTCTTCTACTTTCTCTACGGGTTGTCCAGAACTATTGACTTGAAGGGATGAGTTACTTCCGAGGCTGATCTTTTTTGTTTTTGCCGTGTTAATTTTCAGCACCACGATTTCTGCTTCTCCCTCCACCCTTGTTGTCATTTGATGGAGATCCATGATCCTATGAGAGAGTAAGCATACGTCGTCCGCTTAGTCCAGTCGTTTTAGTTGGGATGTCAGGCTCCATTGAATTCCACTGCTTCCGTTTAACAGGGATGCACGCAGCACATCACTAATCACTAACAGGAAAAGTATTGGCGACAGTATGCAACCCTGTCTGACCCCACATTGGACTTCGAATTCATCCGAACACCTTCCTCTATGTAAAATGTGACATTTGCATTTGACTATACCTGAGGAATGTCAATTAATCTGCTGGATTTTACAAAAACAAAAAATGTTAACCGATTTTAAACTCAACCAATTTGAAATTTTAAGTAATGTTAGAGTAAATAGTTTTATATGCAAAAAGTTAATAAATCTTTACTGGAAAAGTGAAAAAATTCATCAAAAGGAAAAAATAAATTGCACGACTGGATCACACGTACTTGCTCTGATAGATAAAGTTTCTATATGTGCTGAAGCCTGTTTAATTAAAAATTTTTAAGTGCAGTTTAAGAAAAAAATTTAAAAAAACATAAAATTCGATTTTCAAATGACTAAAATAACTTTTTAAATCAATTCAAACTCGAAACAAAGTATGCAAAAAATTTTTCATCATGTCATGTCATTTTTTTGATATTATTTGTCAACATCTAAAAACTAAATTTAAAAAAAAAAATTGAATAGTTTTCAAAAAAATGTTTAAAAAAAAAAAAAAACTTAAAATTTTTTTTAAAAATCCAAAACAATAATTTTCGAAATTTTTTTTTTGAGTTTGAATTGATTTAAAAAGTTGTTTTAATCATTTGAAAATCGAATTTTATGTTTTTGTTTTTTATATTTCTAGTTTCTTCTTTAATAGCCTAACAGCTAGCGACGAAAAATCAACGTCATAAGCGACAAGGAATCGATAGTCCTATGGCAAGTTAAGAAAAAATACCTCTGGCCTAAGTCGAAAGTGGGAGCGGAAAGAGTGGGTGGTGGTTCAAACATGTAATTTTTTTTGCCCAAAAATGTCATCGCGACAAGGCTGAAAATTTGGGAGATCATAGCCTTTCTAATTCTATGGGCGGAAACAAATTGGCAGAAGTCCAAGCGGGGACAAAGCGTTGCCAGATGTTATTAAACCTAAAACCTAAAAAAAAAAAAAAATTTAAAAAAAACCTGATAGGATATAAAGCTGAAAGTTGGCATCATAATAGGTTTTGTGAATTTTAACATGGAAACGAATTTATATAAGCGTGGGTGGCTGCTAAAGGGTTGCCAGAGGACATATATCAAATATTAAAAAATAAAACATTTAATTGAAAAAAAAACTCACTAAGGTACAAGGCTGAAAATTTGTATAACTAGAGTTGCTATAAATATGTTGCATACAAAAAATCAGCAGAAGTGTAGGTACAGGCAAAGAGTTGCCAGAGGACATTAAATTAGAAACCATTAAAAAAATATATAAACAAAATCTGACAAGGTGAAAAGCTAAAAATTGATACATGTATAGATCTTACTAGTATTATAAATATAAAAATGGCAGAAGTAAAATTCGATGCATTAGGGTTGCCAAAGGTCATTCAATTTCGAAAATTTAAAGCAGCACAAAACTTAATTCTGATAAGATAAGAACGCGCAGATCAGCGTAATTATAGCTTTCATAGATGTTTTGAAGAACCCAAATCGGTAGAAGTGTAAGTTGATCCATAGGGTTGCCAAGGTCATCAATCTCGAAATCTTAAAAAAACCTGATGATCAACAGAGCTGCAAATTAGCACATTAATAGTTTTTGTCCATTGCATAAAGAAAACAAATCGGCAGAAGTCTAGGTTGAGCTATAGGGTTGCCAGAAGTCATTGAATTTGAAATTTTAAATCATATTACATTTAGAAATCCTAACAACATATAAGGTTGAAACTTAGTAGAACTCTAGGTTTTATTGATACACTAAAGAAAAAAAATTGGCAGAAGTGTAGGTTGAGCCATAGAAGTGCCATAGACATAAAACATGAAATCTTGAAATAAAATATATAAAATAAATCTGGAGAAGTACTAAGCTGAAAGTGTATAATTAAGTAGCATATGTATACATATACATAGTATAAACAGAACAAAATAAAAAGAGCGTAAAATGAACTATAGGGTTGCCAGAAGTCATTACACTTGAAATCTTTAAAACAATGTTTTAAAAAAACCTGACAGTATACAAGGTTTAAAGTTATTACAATAATAGCTTTTACTGACATATTAAAGTTATGCATCAACCATAGAGTTGCCATCATCATCAAACCGGAAATTTAAAAAAAAAATATGTTAATCTGATCTGATACAAAAAAAAACATAAATACTAAATTTAAACTCATTTCATGAAAAATAAAGTTTTTTGAATAATGGCAGTGTTCAAGTTAATGAGCGATATGGTTGAACCTTTACCTCTGTCGATTTGCAATAATTAAAACCTAATACAGCAACAACTTTCAAGCAAGTATACATATAATTTAGTTTCTTTCTTAAATATTGTTTTTAAAAATTTCAAATAAAATGGTTTCTGGCAACCCTATGGCGTATTCTACTTAACAAGATAATTTTTAGGTTAATTCTTCTAATTTTAAATAAATAAATAAGAAATACAGTTTTGTGTCACCGTAAATGTTGAAATTCCCTTTATAGTTATATTAACGATCGAGATTTAGTTATTCAAATTAAAAACAATTATTTCAGCAATTTGAAAAGAACAAAAATGCTAGGATCTTTGAAACATTTTTTGTGTAGATATGTAAGCATTTTGTTCTATTAAATATTTTATTATCTAAAATTTCACTCATCCCATTCACAAAAAGCGAGAATATCTCAATCGAATGACAAATTTATTAAACGGAAATAATATGTTTCCTATTGTTTGTATTAAAATCCCTCCTCTTCGGGTAAATACAATATGAACTTACCGCCCATTTAACGAATCGAATAAATTATAATTAAAATTCAATGAATTTATAGAGTTTCACAGAATTGCACATGGTCACCAAACAACCGTTCAAATTGTCGTGAACTAAATCGTGGTCTTGCAATATTTACCTCCAATATCGATTGTCATATGCATGAGTTTTATACACTTAAAGAAAATGCTTTCTAAATTCATTTTTTAAGGTTTTAAATTACCTGACCATGAAGAATAAATCAATTTTTTTAAAAATAATGTAGGTTCATCGGAAACTGTTTCAGGAAATATTTGTTTTCGTTTCAGTCCGAGCTTTGGGATTTTTTCTTCGGAAATTATTGGCACTTGGGAGATAATTTCCAGGAAAATTATCATTTTAAAAATCATTTCATACATTTTTTGATTCCATGGAAGATAATTAAACGGAAGATTGACGATCACGATTTTTGGGGATTTCCACGAGGATTTCCGGTAGAGCCCATTAACTGAACTGAACTTTGTTTAATCTGAGTGTAAATCAAAAATTTGAGTGAATTCAGGTAAAATGTATAGGAAGTCCTATAATGAGCATAAATTCGCTATCCAAAACACATAGTTCACATATTCTACGCCGTATATTGAAACCTCATTTTGTTTATGTCATGTCACCTCTAATTATGGACAAATGATATGGCCTTCGGTCATCAATTTTAGCTCCTGGCGTTAATTGAAACGTGAAATTTTGTTTGCAAAATTTACGGAATGTGATTTCAAAATTCAATTGATACTTCAATAAAGCTTGAATGTTATATTATATTCACCAGCAAATGAGTAGGTATACACCAAAATATCTATCTATTCACAAAATGTATGGCTTTCACATGCCTAGTCTGTACTACATACAAACAAACAAACATATTATTGCGTTGTTATATGATTCTTTCGCTTCTGTGAACTTTCGCTTCAATGTAAACTTGGTACGTTTATAATTTAAACTTGGAAAATAAATTATGTTATCTATTTTAATAAAAACTTTGTATCTTTCAAATACGTCCGAAACAAGGCCATAAATAGATGCTCAAACTTAAAAAAAATCAAGATACCTTAAAAGTCAAAAAAATGTATAAAAATTGTGACTGCTTTTTCACACTACCACCAATATCTCAGAATAAACAACTTCAACACCCCCGTGTTTTGAAGAGATGAAGGGAAGGCGAAAAAGTTCACACGTTACACAAACACACACACACACAAGTAGAAATTCTCATACTCTGATGATGATAGATACATTAAGAAGTCGTCAATAATCCATCAAATTGTGACATTACGCATTCTGTAACGACTGCTGTTGGCACACCGGAAACGGATGTAATGGCAATTTGGTAGAAAAAAGCTAAAACGAAAAATGACAGACAAGTCTTGGATTTCGCAAAATACTATGTATACATTCGGGTTTGGGTTTCCATAGTAGGTAGGTATCCTTGAGTTTTATTTTTATATTTCTGTTGGTTTTATGTCAGAGGAAGCATTAGACCTTGTTATACCAGAAAAAAAAAAAACCAGAGGTATACTAATATCTTTCAACGATAGGATATTTATTTTTAAAAAAATAAATACGCAAAAAAAAAATAATGTACGTCAACATTAGAATTTGATATACAGCATAAAGGTGGGTGTGAAATGTGATCTAAGAAAAATGAGCGAGATCATTAGGTTTTATTTCTCTGTTGAATGATTGAATTTATCAGAAATAAGAAGGAATTATTAGAGAAATGAGAGAAAACCATATTCATAATTGAAGCTAAAAAGTAATTTTAAATAACGGGTGATTTTTTAGCTGGTTTGGTTTTGGCAACACTGGTTTTGACAGCTGACGTGTGTTTAGTACCTTGTGTCACTGTTAAACAGCTTCAGTTTGGTTTGCAATTTAACCATGGAGCGTTTTACAAATGAACAGCGCTTGCAAATTATTGAATTTTACTATCAAAATTCGTGCTCGGTTCGAAATGTTCATCGCGCCCTGCTTCCATTTTATGGTCGGCATTCTCGACCTTCTGAGCAGTCTATTCGGAAGATTGTGACCAAATTTCGCACCAAATTTACTTTGTTGGACATTAAACCACCAACACGTTTACGTACTGTGCGTAGTGAAGAAAATATTTCCGCCGTATCAGCTAGTGTGACAGAAGACCGCGAATTGTCGATTCGGCGCCGTTCCCAGCAGTTAGGCCTTTGTTACAGCACTACGTGGAAAATTTTGCGGAAGGATTTAGGCGTAAAGCCTTTTAAGTTCCATCTGGTGCAAGAACTAAAGCCAGCCGACCTACCACAATGCCGAATTTTTGGTGAATGGGCTCTTGGAAAGCTGGCCGAGGATCCGCTTTTTTTGTCGAAAAATTGTGTTCAGCGCTGAGGCTCATTTTTGGTTGAATGGGTACGTAAATAAGCAAAATTGCCGCATTTGGAGTGAAGATCAGCGAGAAGCATTGCAACAGCTACCAATGCATCCCGAAAAAGCCACTGTTTGGTGCGGTTTATGGGCCGGCGGCATTATTGGGCCATATTTCTTCAAAGATGATGCGAATCGCAGCGTTACTGTCAATGGTGAACGCTACCGAGCGATGATAACAAACTTTTTTTTGCCCGAAATGGAAGTTCTTGACTTGCATGATATGTGGTTTCAACAAGACGGTGCCACATGCCACACAGCACGCGAAACAATGGCGCAATTGCGAGGCGAATTTGGTGAACAGTTAATTTCACGTTTCGGGCCGGTCAATTGGCCGCCTAGATCGTGTGATTTGACACCATTAGATTATTTTTTGTGGGGGTATGTCAAGGCTAATGTCTATAGGGACAAGCCCGCTTCGATTGACGCACTGGAAGCCAACATCCATGCATTCATTCGTGAGATACCGGCCGATATGTGTGAAAGAGTATGCCAAAATTGGACTCAGCGGATGGGCTACCTGAGACGCAGCCGCAACAATATCGTCAACATTTGCATGAAATTATCTTTAAACATTAAATTGCAAGGTTCAAACTATCGATTCAAATAAATATTTCATTCATTTTTTCGAATTTCTTGTGTTTTTTTTTTTTAAAGTTCTAAACCTCTGAAAAAATCACCCTTTAGAAACAGATTATAACAGTGGTTTAGGTATTATGAAAATGTAAATGTTTAGACTGCATATATGTTCAACTTTGAAATTTTTTTGTGGAAGAATTTTCAATCTTTTTGTCAAGTGAAAAATCAGAAAATCTTTTGATAATGGGAGACTTTAATATAGATATTTTAGAAAACAATAATCAAGTGGGAACTTACTTTGACCTATTAGCTTCCTATGGACTAGTTTCGTTTGTCAGAGAAATTACCAGACCATAAGATCCGGTAAATGTCTTGACCATATATTTGGGCGCTTTGCTCTTTCTTCAGTGAGCTCTTGTGAAAAATGTGTGTTCGACCTTAGAATCACTGATCATTCAATGACTGGAATTTTGGTAGATGTCGGACTAAATAATATAAATTCGGATTCTTGTCTTTCGAATTTTCCAACAAAAATTGATTATGTTAGACTAAAAATTATTTAATTACAAGCTAAGAAAAAAATGCTTAAAATACTCGAACAGTGATCACTTAAAAAATAAATATAAAACGATATGTACTGTATTAAAGAAAGAAATCGCTATTTGTCGTGACAATTACCTATACTAATAAATTTAATCAAGCTAAAGGTAGCAGAGCTCTTACAAGCACCACCAACGACATCGAGTGAGCTACTGCATCCACTCATAACGAGAGCCTGGAACTCTGAGTGCTTCCCGGAGGAGTGGAAAAGGGGAATGATCGTCAAGCTCCCGAAGAAAGGAGATTTAATGCAGTGTGAAAACTGGAGAGGGATTTGCGTTCTGCCTGCGGTTGCCAAGATAGCAGCAAAAAATTGTATTAGAGCGAATAAAGGAACATCAAGGAGACACACTCGACGCCGAACAAGCAGGTTTTCGCACTGGTTCATCCCGTGTTGACCACATTAACAACACCTTGCGGATCATTATTGAACAGTGCGTCAAATATCAATCACCACTTCACCTATTTCGGTGATCTTGGAAAAAGTTCGAAAACCTATTTTCTTAACGAAAGGCGATAGAAGCATAATTGGTATTGGAAACTAAAAGACTTTTTATTCGTTCAAACAAAATTGTATTGATGCACCCATTTTAAAAGTGGCAACCCTATGTTTTAATTTTCAGTATCAATGGTCGCTGGAAATTCCAATAACTCAAGATTATGAAGAAAAACAATAGAAAAACAATTGATTATAATCGATAGTTCTCCATCTTTGTTTTTTTAATACAAAGTAGTAGATTGACTGCCTTCTCTCCTTCCAACTGAATGGTTGAAATTGTATTTCCTTAGATAAAAACCAATCCGTCAATATGTCATTTCAAGACTAATAGTTATTGAATTCGTTTCCTTTGATGAATGAGATGAAAATATAAAAAAAAACATATCTTTTGAGAGCAAAACAGAACATAATAAATAAACAGAAGATATACATAAAAGTCAATTTTGTTGAAATATTATATACATCCTCAAAATATAATTAATGACTTGTTCTTCTTCCTCAAAAAAAACAAAAAAATAAAGAAAACCCTTTTCCACATCAATTGTGGTTTATCGTTTTCAAAAAAAAGAAAAAAATAACCCCATCTTGGGTTTTCTTTTAACAGCTTTATTTAATTGCCATTCTTACCACATTTTTTTCATCTGCCAAAAATTATAATGAAATGAAAATCAATCCTTCCTTGAAAAATATACATTATGTATACTGCAAATATATAAGGATACACTGGGAATAACGCCACATGTGCAAATCTCAAATATGTCAAGACGAGCACAACACATCCATCTTCCTAAAGTAAAAAAAAAATAAAAACAGACTGAGAAAAAAACAGAAACTCCCACAGCGTACAAAATAGATAGAAGCAGGAAGAAGAAAAAAAAAGAAAATTAACACTGAAAACTGAAGGATTTTCATCGAATCATCTTACTTCGTCGTTAGAGAGTCCATGTAAGGACTAAACCATTTATCACTCAGAAAACGTAAGGCTTGGCGTTTTTCGTTATTTTTTTTTTTACGTCTTTTTTTTGCTCACAGAGCGTTGGTTGATTTCTCTTAAAAATATTGCTGGGTTAACGATTTTTTCATTTATAAACTTAAAAGTGTTAAGTTATTTTTTTTTTTTTTTTTGCTTTAAAAATAAAAATGTAAGGAAAGTTATTTTTTCCTGGAAGTTCTTAAACAAAAATATAAAACTAACAGTTTTCTGCTGTAGATTTTTAATAGAATAATTAAGTAGCTTTAAGCAACATTATGCCATGGGAATGGGAGCCAACCTTTACCATAAGAATTGCTTTAAGAAATTCTTTAATTTTTTGCACGGTTTTTCAACGAGCGTGTGCTTCCATCCTGAGATACAAAAAAAAACTTGGAGTATTAAAGTCACTGATTCTTGGGATTTTTGTTGGTTAAAATATTCACAACCATTTCATTCTTTTGGTGATATTTTCCGGAATTCAACTGCTGCAGTTAAATTACAACTGAAACAGGTAAACCAGCTTCGAAACTAATTGATAACAGTTGAAACTGGTAAATCACAGAGTAAAAAAATAATAAATCACGGAAATATCGGAAATATCGACCATCAATTTGGCCCACATTCACTTACTTCGATGATGGACAAAGCCTCTTGTACCAGCGAATGGATTTGGAATGGATATTGAGAGATGGCGCTGTTTAACTTTTGCCCACTTAAGTTATTAAAAATGACTTTAAAGTCAATACAAATTATGATTTAGTATTCTTGTATTATCGTCAGTTGGCCTTAGGCTACGGTGTAGCGTGATAACACAATTCAGGGCTTTGAGTCTTGACAAACTTAGCGAGAACTGTTCCTACAAAAAACAAAAAAAAAAAAACACTTTATTGCTGTACGATCAAGCAACTTCTGTATGAAATTCAGACAGTTGCCTGAAGTCCTTGGCCAGAACCTTATTCACTCTAATGAAAATCCAAATGTCCCTAAAAACAGCTAGCCGGATTGCTCTTGAAGCTACCAATTCAAGAATTATGGGCCAACCCATGCTGATTTTAAGAAAGTGGTAGCCATTAAATAGATAGACTAAATTATATTCGGTAATACCAGGATCAGAACACTTATTACATTTCTGACATGACCTTCAGGGGATGACACAGAACTTTACTTTAGAACCACTTCCCTTACCTTTTTATTTTAATCTCTTGTAATTTCGACCTAGATCAGGCTGAAAGCAAAACTTAATGAAGGTCGCTCTGAATGCTAACAAACCATAGACATAGGGGATGGAGGTCGGAAAATGTAATGTGATGAGTATACCGTGATTTCCGTTCCGACTGCTGGTACTCTGATAGAGATGGCTTTCTCATTAGATATTATATTTTTATAATTTTTTTCTAAAAGCAGAGATAAACAGAAAAATAATATTGAATCCCTGGGATTACCAGGCATTTCGGTATCCAATATCTTGGTCCAAGAACAAACAATAAGCCTCGGATAATGTTTAATCAAAGATTTCCAAAAAAAAAAATCCTTCTTAATCCCCCACTGGAACTTCTAGTTTCTGTGGGGTCTTAGGGTACACAAACAAAGAGCTCACGTGATAAGAAAAAAAACTTGTCGATTTGTAGTTCCACTGGTCAGACGAGGAAGTCAAAATGCTAGTTCTGAAGAACGCTGAGATTAAGGTCCAGAACGTGTGGTTTATGGACATCAAACTCCATAAGTTTTTTCCATCGTTAAAAGCCTTTGATTAGTCTCGACAAAAACTGGTCTTTCACCAGTAAGTCGAACTCTATAAAGCTAGAGTCTCAATTTCTTCGGAACCTGGCATCAATCAAGTTCTTTCCACTAAAGACAACCATGACAGCGTATTTTATAATCACCTCCAGTACTAAGAACAGCTGATTATAACAGCACACACCTTAATACAATAGTTCGGAGCGTCATATTTTTGAAACGAGATAAAACAGCAGTGAACTTGGCAACAAGCTACAAGATATCATCCCAACAAGATTAAACCATCTACATTTTTGACCTAAATATCACCAACAAATACAAATACAAATGTGTAGTATATAGAGGAAACAAAAAGAATTTTTCCAAATATTAAAAATCGTTACGAAGCATACTAGAAGGTCCACAAAAAAATAGAACTCGACCGAAAGAAACTGTTTTCGAATTCAGCAGATGGGAGTCGCCATGCCAGAGTCTTAATAGAAGCATAGGAGAAATCAGGCAGGATAACATCATCCAGAAGATGCTTGAGAATGAAGAGCAATGGATGCGTATCTGACCCAGATTCTGATAGTTAAAATAACGAGAGGAGTCAGTTTCAGAAATCGAACCCGCCTAAACAAGACCCAACCAACTTTTCTGAACTATGAAAGTAGAAGATCTATAGACTTTCCGAAGAACAGGCAAGTAGGAGTACTTAACTGGAGGACTTGAATGGAAGATGTAAAATTAGTTAGAAAATTCAATAAATTTTGTTGAACAACTATCTTACGAAGAACCAAAACCTAGTGACTGACAATACTGGTCAACCACTTGTTGAGTGCGGCGTGTAGTTAGCAGTAATAGCAGAGATTAACAATTTTCTGCTAGTTCTGAATGGCTATTGGAGATGCACATTTTGTGACAACCACTACTTTTTGAGTCAGTCAATACTCCAAAAAAGTCAAGGCGGCATAGGCTTTGGGTCGAACTCAGACATCCGGTGTGATAGTCCATCACACTAACAATTTATTACGCCAAGGGATACTACGCAGAAATAGGGGCTCATTCCGAAATTGCAGTCCGTTATTAGGTGTCCTTTAAAACACATCAATCGCTGAATATTTGGCGAAACACGCTAAGACCCCAACTATGCCGTATGCTAAAACTTGAAAGTTTAGGTATTGGAGTACTAAACAAAATCTACAACCTCACTAGGATAGAAGCTTAAAAGTTGGTGATCCACTGTTTCGAACAACAACTTGGCGACTTACTAAGATTCGTTACGATACAGGCTTCTGTTCTATGTACAATGGTATCGTTGGGAACATCCGTTCACCCTTTCTTAAAAACTTTCAAACATTACTTACACTTTCGCCAGCAAAGAATTACCAATTTCTCCTTAAAAATCTAATAAGAACCCTTAAAAAAAACAAGAGTCTAAACAATTTATTGACTGATTATATTAACAAAATAAATTGTATGCAAAAATTTAAACCTATTCACCAACAATAGTACCTCCTAAATATCTTTGTCTCAGTCTTCTTGTAAGCAAGCTTTTGTAAAAGATACTTATAAAGCTTACCCCCTACCGACACTCTTTTTAAGTCGCTCAATGAATTATTAAAGACTCTCTTTGACAACAAATAGAACAAAAATAAAAAAAACATGGCTTCTTGTTATGCTTTAGGTATACAAAAAACTTATAACCCCCCCCCCCCCTATACTGTGTGAAACCACAAAATTACCAGTGCTGGCCCTAGGTCCCAGCACTTCATAAATTATTTACCAGAATATTGTGAATCCAAAAAGGCAGATTTCCCAACCCAAACCACCGAAATATACCAATCCCAACCACAAGCACGACCTGCTGACGACCAACGAGAAACCTATCGAACCTGCTCCAATTAATTATAATTCACAGCCTTTCTCCACGGATAGGGCCAAAACCTAGCCCCAGCAGTAACCATCATTTTGGTCCAAAACCACAACAAAACACCATTATACCTACCATCACCATCCGCACCCGCACCGGCACCGGCAGCAGCACCACATTGATCGAAGTCGTTGTCGTTGTCGTCACCGAACTTGAACCGAAAAAAAAGGCTCTGCTTTTATAATGTTCTTGGCTTGCTGCTGTTCTGTATAGGGTACCTTCTCTCTCTCTCTCTCTCTCTCTCTGGTAGGTCTCGACTACTACTCTACTCTGTGTGTTGTGTTTATTCTCTTGCTGCCGAAATTATAATTAATCTGCATAATTTTTCTACAACTTGGTATAGCTTGGAGGCTTGGAGTGTCCTCGAGTCCATGGAGGAACGTGCAAATGACGGCAACGTTTTGCTATCGCTGCCAAATGGCTGTCCTCACCCAAAGGATTCCCTTTTTTTTCTCTCTCTCAAACTCAAAAATATAGAAGATAGTAAGAGCAAGTTACCAACTTTCCATATAGACCAGTTCAAAGAGAAAGAGAATAGAAGAGTAAAGGAAGAGGTGACAAATTCCAAAAAAAAAATAATCAAATCTGATAACAAATTCTGTCCGGAATGACAATCTTTTGCAGAGATGGAAAATGGAAAAATTCGAAAATGAATTATAAGCAGAAAGTTCAATTCATTTATCCTTAATGAAGCTCTGGGTGCTCTATTGGGAGTTCCATACCCACCCCGCCCCTAAATAAGAATTACCATCTCTCTCGTTCTCTCGTTGCGATACAACGACGATAGCCATATTGTAGACTATACAGTTCAGCCGCATGGCTAACTGTCATTTTTATTGGAGTTTAGAAAAAGTTCGAATAGTTAATTTGGCGTCCATGTCGTATTCCGAAGGAGAGATTTGAGATTTCGTGGTTGTTTTCAAATGGCGATGGCGAGGCGATGGCGCCACCATTTTACCTGAGGTGGATATTAAAATCAGGGACTTTACCCCTGCCCATTCATTTAAAACTGATTTTCATTTTGTGTTTCACTATGAGAGATATGGCTTGGAAAAAGTTTTCTGACATTTTACTCATTTTCATTTCGTTTAGATCCTTTTTTGCTGCTTCTTCTTGTTGTTGTTTGTTGTTGTTGGGGTATAGAATTCTTCTTCCTTTCGACTTTGTTTTGGTTGTTATTTTTCATCCTTTGGACAGTTGGAATTGTGTAGCCGACGACGCTGCCACACGCAGTGAATGGCAGGCGGCGGGCAGGTCCCCACTGATACTGTCATAAAAGGAAGTGGAAAGAAAATTGCTTTTCAAGATTCTCTCTCAAAGATAGAAAATCTTAATTTCCAGACGGGAATTGCACTACAATGATTAAATTCTATATCATCAGAAAACCCGCACCCAACTTCGGTAAGGTATAAGGTATACCTACTACCTTGCCTTATCGACTTCTTCGGCCATTATTCTTATGTTTTTTTTTTTGGTTTTAAACTCTCACTAAAACCAATGATTTTTATCGCTTTTTTAGATTCCTATTGTTATTGGAGCGGTAATTTTAGTGGTTGAAATGAAATATTCATTAAAACAATATCTTTTTTTCTTGTTTACTTCTCTTTGTGTGTTTTTTTTTTTTATAATTCATTGAAATATTAAAAGAGGTGAAAAATATTTTATGGAGAGAAATTTTTGGATCAGCGACAGATTAAAGTGAAGCTTGTTAGATGATGATTTTCATTGGCACTTAAGACTTAATGAGACTAAAAGAGGATAATCTTAGAGGCAAATGGGTTTTTCTTAATGAATTATTATTTAATTGGGGTTTTTTTTTTTTTTTTTTGCTATTGAAGATTAAAAGATTTACTTGCGAGGAATCAGAATTATTATTATTAATGGAAATGTCTTCTTAATGGCTCAACATGGTACAGTTTAGAAGACGTGACGGTAAGTCAAAAGAATAATAAAAATGAAATTTATTGTTTGGGCTGACGACGATAGACTATAATTTTTAAGACTTGTTTTAAGGTTAAATAGCCTCGGGTATGAGTTATTTAAATATTGACTACCCTAGCCAGACGAAACGAGGACAACAAACTTTCACACTGTCTGTTGATTTTTAGGATCGTAAAAGCAGATCAACTATCATAGAAGAAAATGGTGTAAAGTGCTTAGACATTTGACATTAGAACGCCTTGTGATTTGAGATTTGTAAGCATTCTGCTTGTTTGCGACCATTTCCTCGGGGAACCGAAGAAGGTTGGGCCAAATCTACGTTTTCATGAGGCATTAGCTAGATTAGAAGCACCGCCTCTTCTCTTTCTTTTCCGGTCGGTTGTCAAAAAAAATTTCTGACGTTGATGTAAATGTTCTCTCCTGTTCTTCGCTCTTCCAGTTAATGAAGGTCCCATGAATATCAAAACTGCCTTGCAAGAAGTTTTGAAGAAATCCTTGATGCCGATAGTCTCTGGGTTAATGAAATTCACCAAGATTGCAAAACTCTTGACAGCCGTCAAGTTGTTTTTGCTATCTGGACCGAGTCTTTTGAGGAACCCTTTATACAAGAAACTAATCTTAGCCTTATGCCATGAACATGAAAATCCATTGATCCGCGTCGATTAACACACAAAATTTAGGAAATGACCTGGCCTCATAAGATTGACAAAGAAGGCAAACAGCTTAATGTTTTGCGGTTGGTTTATCGTCCTCATCAAGTATTTCGGCCTCTTCTCTATATACTCCAACCTGTACTTTTCAGAATCTCTAGAAGTTTCAAAATTCGTTAAGAATAATGATCCAGTTTCGATTAGTTCCATTCAGTTCAGTTCATGAAATCTTTCTTTGAAAGCTTCCGTAGAAGTTGCATGGTGGAGCTGCAGTCATTAAGTGTTTGAAATGGTCCATTTACAGCTATTGTGGCTTATCGGAAATCTACAGTGGAATTTTGTTTCACTGGAAATATTTTCTTTCATCGATTTTTTTTAAAGAAACCGTGAATTTTTCCCTGGAAATAAAGTTCCCGTTACCAATAAATTCCCAGGGCAAACATTCCTTTGCTATTTACGTTCCCAAATTTCTAACGAGGGCATTCTTCTCAGGGAATTTTGTATTCACAAGACCCATTATATTTGATGCTGGACTGTTTCTCATTCGTTACATTGTTCCCTTCTTTGGATTGGTCATTCCGAACAGTTTCATCATTTCCTTTGCCTTTATAATGGTAAAAACAGTTGCCGTAAGCTTTTGAAACGTCTCTGGATTCTGTAGACCACATCTTCATTATTGATTCTTGTTACCACGGTGAGGGTCTTCTCAATTTTTTAGCATTTGCAGTGATAGTAACTTTATCCGAGGTGTACTGAAGAGCAACGCAATACACAAGATCCCCTGCTTCAAATTCAGTCGTTGTTGCTTGTGCGTGTGTCGTATCAAATTGTCATCCGATCAGAAGGCATCTTATTTTAAGCCCGTGTTCTTATCAACTTCAACGTATCCTTCAATTGTTTCGTTAACTTGTGAAGCATTCGAATTTTAACTAACTCAGTAGTTGCATCATGATGCCCAACAAGATTAATGAAGGAGTAGGTATTTCTCGTAATAGTGCAATATTCCGATTGCAGTCTAGTTGATAGTCACCCAAAATTTTATAACGATAGACCTTTAGAATTCTGTTGAAGTGATTTCCCATTTCATCATATTGTGTTGTTTTCGACTACTTAATGCCAAGGAATGAGCAAATCTCCTGGAAGATGTTAGACTCGAAGTTCCGTTCTAGATTGGAATGGAGGGATACACCGAATCTCATCCAGTTATACCCAATCTGACCTACAACTATTTTATATTCTTTATTATTTGGGATGGTAAACACCTCAAAGAATTTGTTAAAGAAATCGTTCACAACTAGAAGTATTCCGGTTTCCACTGTTGTTTTCGGAAAAAGAGTCTGCAAACTCGTCAGCAGTTCTCTCAACTTTTGCTTCCTGGATGGCCAAACATTTTGTACTCCTTTTAGCATATACATTTCTTGATGCCGAGAGTACATTACAAGATGTCATTATGAAGTCATTCTTTCCAGTGTTGAATTTTTTATTAATATGTCTGTAATCTCTCGATCTATCTTGCTACTTGACCGTCTGGTGTTTTTTTTATTTAAATTCACAGCTGAAACTTTGGTCCATAGATGAACTTAGGGAAATGCATGGGTTGCAAATATTAAAGCTAGAAGTTTTTTTTTCCGGTCACCCAATAATTCTTCTCTGACTTCAACAGCATCTTGTTGTCGTATGCGTATCAGCTGTAAAGATACCACAACAATAAACGTTACCTGCACCAACGTCGATGCAAAAGGACTTCCCTGGTGCCAGCTCAGCATTAGTAACAAAAGAAAAATAAAAGTGGCCTCACTTCTTACTTAGTACACAGGAATTAGAAGTTCTACTAATGAAGAGTACGAATTTTTCAACCGACTACCACAAAGCTTCTTACTTCATTCAAAAATACTTCTTGTAAATCATTTTCAAATAAAATTTGCGTTACAGTGGCAAAAATGCATTAAACTAAGCTCTCAATTTCCACATCTTAAACTTTACAAGGGGACTAGGCAGTCTCGAGATTACCAAACTGTAAAACCAACGTTTTAATTACGTTTTTATTGACGCCAGCCATCTTTTCTGTATTCTGAGTGTCCGAACATTCGGAAAAGCAGATAGAAATAATATTGAATCACTACCTTCTAAAATAGCACAGGCTGAGGACCACTATGTGAGCTCTACGTTCAAAACAAAAAAGGATCTTCGGCTTCTCAGATGGTAAAATTGGGAATACGGAAAGTAAGCGGTCGTTTTAATTGATAGTTCTTTGGAAATGGGTATTGTTCGTCCACAGCATGTAAAAATAGAAACAAATTTTACAGAGCCATTCAAAATCTCGACATTTCGTTCTATTGTCTAAATAAATATTTAAGGCAAGGTACACTATCGTGTAATCTCCTAAACATCGTGCTCGCAGCAATTGAACGGCCAACCGAAAAAATACCCTATAAATCCTATAAATTTGTAGTTTCTTATATATTTGTATAAGAAATGTTTAACCTATTAAAGGCTCAACACATTGCTAACCTTCTTTCCAAAAGCACGTTTCAAATGTTAAGTTTCCTTCAAAAAAACAAAAAAAAAATACACATTGTCATTATTGGTAAACAAAGGTGAAACATGAGAACACAACTTTGTTGTGTCATTATTAATCGATTTATAAACACACGTTTTAGTGTATTTATATACCTATCCTTCCAATGACACTACTGACCCATATTATTAACAAGAATACACAAAACAATGCCTCTACAACACTTAGCCTCATGATTTTCGTCACACCATCAGAGAGACAACTTATGTATCCAAAAATCATTTCTGGTCATAAACCACGTCCTTATACAACAACCATGATGAGTAAGGTTTTCTGCTCATCACATATCACATAATGCCATCTAATCACTTTTAGTAGTGCCAAGGACGGATATTATATTCATGTCCTGTAAAAGGATATGACAACAAGGTTAACAATATTCATTATATTAATCGTTAGCTTTATCCTTTGCAGTGTGGTCTTTATTATGGTCTTCTTGAAGAGAAATATTTGTGGAGGAACGCGTCGTCGTTGTCGCTTTGAACAACACGATGCATAACCACAGATTAAATGATATGGTGTTCGCGAACTATGGTTTAAAGTCCTGAGTACTAAAAAAACAAAAACAACAACAATAATAAACATTTTCAGACCAATGTTCTGTCTAGTACAAGTACTTTATGAGTAGATTTTTAGCTAATTTTACTCTTTATCCGGATATTTCAGTAATTTACGAGAAAGAGAGAACTGCGGTTAGCTAGCACCTGTGTCCATTATTCGTTGTACTTTCAAAAATTTGTAAAGGGGTGTTTCGTGAATATTTAAAATACAAAATTTAATGGACATCGTCGAAAGAAAGAAGTGGTTAAGGATAAAAGGACAACTTCCACGGAACGACAATAATTTTTCAACAGCTCCTAAGACGGTGATAGGAGCCCCTAACTAACAATCCGCCATCCAACTTCTCGAACCTGCCCACATTTCGAAGATCTTAGGTCAATTCGAACTTGTGGCAGCTAAGTTCAAACCTCGAAGAATACAAATTTTGACGTTAAACTTACGCCACCGTGGCACACATAAAATTGCCAGTCTACTGTGAGTATCTGAGTGAAGAACCCGTTCTTCACCTACAACAGAGGTAAAAACAAAACAATGGTCCCGCAGTATCTACCAGAAGCTTACTGCTTAACTTAAAGCAACGAACCCTTAATAAGAAGATTAATGCTTGTACCGAAAAAGATGAAAGAAGATCCACACATGAAGATTCTGCAGCCAAAAACAAAAAGGAAGAACATCAGGCCAACAGGAAGAAGAAAAAGAAGATACTCCAGAGAAAAAAAAATATGCAGACGCATTTGAAGAAGATCAAAAAGTTTAGCAATCAAAAAGACACCTAACTGCTAAATGTTTTATAAAGAAGATTCTCCGGAGAAATAAAATATAATACACCGACACATTTGAAGAAGAATACAAAGTTTAGCAATCAAAAGAACAATTTAATGGCAAATGTTTAACAAAAGGGCTGCTGTGACTGATAAGAGCTCTTCGAAATATCGAAGATTACCTAGTAACCGTATTGTTAAGGGAATAGTTGATGTACTCCAAAAGCTGTTTGAAGTGGACATTATGTAGGGGAAGGGAAAGGACAAGTAGTAAACCCACGTCCAGTCAAGGAAAATCAAATAACACTACATCTTATAGACGAGATTGAAGATTAGGTTAGGTCAAAGTGGCTGACAGAAAAACTGCTGACACACTTAGGCCAACAATAGGAGCATTGTAATACCACATAAGAAGTGAGGAAGTTCCTCAAAATAAACCAGTTGGAGTTTTTAATAAAACGATGGAGACTTTGAATATCAGTCCTCATTAAGTCACTTGAATCATCATAGAAAATTTTTTCTAATTTTTCGTCTTTGGGAGAAATTAGGGCATGAACATCAGGCATGCAGCTTATACAGAAATTATTTGAGAAGACACCTAGTCTTCTAGCGTTTATAGCTATAAGACAGTGCCCAGTAATGACACCTTTTGTGGAGCTAATATGCAATCTGCTTACAGACAACAAGCATTTCGAACGTTTTGGATCTAGTGCTGGCCAGATCTGAAGAAGCATGCTTCGATCGGTTTCTTGTGGAGCTCTTCAAGCACTGTGGTGATAATTTAGTAGATTAAATTTACCGAAGATGGGTGGAAGAAACCATGTCCGATGCTTGAACTATCAGTTACATATCTGATACATAGCCGAGTCACTATCTTGAAAGAATAAATAACTGAAGCACACTAAGTTGGAAACACTGCAAAAAACTAACGAATTTCAAGTCAAGATTCATCATCTTTTCATCGTCTTTAAAGCTGAATATAATATCAAACATATAGCCAGGAGGTCTTCATGGCGATGATTGCGGAACTCTTGAGATATCACTAAACACGCAGTGCAATGTCCCACTGAGAAATAGTTCGTCCGAGCTATTCTAAACATCCACCTAGTATCAGAAAGAAGATTTGCTATCATGTGACAATCTTGTTCTGAAGTAGATAGCGTGAAGAACAGGTATTAATACGGAAGGCAGATCGGTCGACCTACTTGGATATGGGGATGGCTTCAACATCATTTGCCACATGTGCAGTAATTAAAGAACAGGCGAACATTTTTTGGTCGTGAAATAAGTGAAGACAAGAACCGTATTTCACTCTGACAGGGACCCTCCATTTTCCATGTGAAAAATATCTAGTATTGTCAAATGCCGAGTATGTGATCATCCCACAGACGGCGGTACAATAGATATGCATACAAAGACTCTTCAAAGATTCTTCAGTTCCATCAATTAAACATTTTTTTTCTTCATGGACCGTTTTAAAGAGTCTAAGTTTAACTTTAACGACAGAGTATAGACAGCATAGAGCTTTTGAAGCGACTAATTCTACGGAATGATGATATTTTCAATAGAAGAGCTCAACCCCAAATTATTTCCAATGCATTTATGGTCATTCCTGCAATGTGCCTGCAGTTGCCTGTCAAAGAATTACAAAGTCGATAGCCTATTTCGAAAAGTTGGAACAACTGACTTTCTTTGAGAAAGTGGAAAGCTTTAGTTTATGACTTTACAGGGAATTTTAAGAAATAACAAAAATTGCAATTTGAAATAAATATGAGTAAACCACATAAAGTCGAGTGCCGACAAAAACCGTAAATGTCTAGTATTGAGCCAAAAAAATTACTTCCAATAAAAACTTAGTCCCCCCCCCCACCCCCCGCCTCTTCCTGTAACCTATTTGGCAGATTCATACGAAGAACCAAGGCCTAGTGACTGATTTGCTGTGCGCGTGAAGTAAGCATGAATGGAGGGGACCTACAATTTTCTGCCAGTTCCAAACGGCTACCTGAGATGCATTTTTGTTGACAAGCAGTACTCTTAGAGGTTTTGTCAATTCCTCGCATGAGGCAGTACCCCTGAAAAAAACAACGTGACATAGGCTAGGAATCGAACCCAGACCTCCGGTGTGATAGTCCATCGCACTAAATAAATACGCCAAGGGGCACTACTAAGACCGCCAAAAGTGCTAGCTAGCAGTGAAGCATTAAATTGAAGTTTTCGTAAAATACCCGCAAAGACCCTTAACTACAGGGTAACCCGAGACCCAGAGACTTATTCAAATAAGAAGAATCTCATCTCGAACAGCGTTTAAGAAGGCTCACAGAAGCATAGATTGAACGATTCTTGTGTTTTTTGGGATTATAGATTTTTGGGATTTCAGGTTTTCGGGATTCTGAGTTTTCGGGATTCTGGCTTTTCGGAATTTTGTGTGTTACGGGATTCTGGGTTTTTTGGATCTTGGGTTTTCGGGATTTTGGGTTTTCCAAATTTTGGGTTTTTGTTGGATTTTAATTTTCGAGATTTCTTCCGTCTTCCTGATAAAGTTTGTCCCATTCTACAATTATTGCTAATTTTTTTCAATAAATTGTGAAACACCCTATAACCAGGTAAAATGTATATGAATCTTCAAAACCTTTTGTATTAAAAATTCGTGCAGTTTGCCCATCACCACCAGCCAAAAATGCCACAGCAAGTAGGTGTAGGTATTATAGTAGAGCTGGCATGCGACATGCAACACAATGAGCGCGAGTGGTCTGAATATTTTGAAACATGATAACGGATTTGGTCCTTTGGCCAAACACTCTATATTATAGCCGCTGAAACTGCCATGGACACACATTGAACGTGCGACAATTGTCGGCTTTTAAAACAAATTATCTGCCATTTCGTAGTGACTTTGGTCTATACACAAGTCATATCCTTTATTCCTAAAGGACATGTGTGTGGGGGGCTAGCGCCTATACTACACCCATCCCATTACATCCATAGCCTCTATGTAGTGTTTTCTATTATATCCATTTTCTATCCAGGGATTTTGGGAGAGCATGGATATATATTTTGAAAGCGGTTCAGGGATACGCTCATATAGGCTTTTTGTGGTCAAAAGTGGCTTTCACCTTCACACTCGTTAAAAAAACCCACCCCTCTTTTACACACCATCATATGACAAGCACCTCTATTTTCCAAAATTAATATTAATTGAACCGAAAGTAACTGAGCTTTGGGTTTTATACGAGTAGGTTATGCATTGTGCGTCACTCACGCGTCGTCGTTGTCGTCGGTTGTGATGGGTTTTTACGCAGAAACCACATTTTGCTATCGCGAGATATTTTCTGACGTGGTGGTGATGGCTTTTCCACCGATGAAACTCTTTACGTGGTGATTTCGAATATATATATTTTTTTTTTTATAAAAGTGTTGGTTGGTATAGTTTTTTTTTTTTTTGTGTTCTGTTGCTCTTCCTGGAAATGGGCTTTTCGGTAATGGTCGTTAGGTCGGTCAGAGGACAATACCAGTTTGAGCCTTTGGACAGCCTATTATTCCGGAAACAGCATCAGACAACTACAACGGGGAAAGAGAAGAGAAAGAGAGAGGAGAAGAGACAACGACCCGCATTGCAGTCCTTATCGAGACATTGGATTTGACAGTTGCGATGGCAGCAGAGGATTCATCATCATCATCATCATCACCGGTCCCGAATTGGCAGTGCTACATAGAGGCTTAGTCCCTTGTCATTGACGAGAGAGATATTCAATGTGGTCTTTGGCTTGGGTGGTGATGGTGATGGTGATACCAAAAATACATATATAACAACCACTACATATACTATGGGTTAAGTCAGGGAGGATATGTGAGTGGTATTCATGTTTTATCAAAAATTTAAAACGGGACACGAAGTCATGGAAACAAAAACAAAAGAACAGGAAAAAAAGGTGTATGTACTCATGTACGCACGCCAGAAGTTATACTTCCTATCATTATTTACTTTTATATAGTTTTTTTGGATGTGTAAAATTATTTCAGAAATGTTGTGAAAATTTCTAGAAGGGAATTTTTTTCAAAGAAGCATAATTTGCTTTTTTTGAAATTATTTCAAATATTTCATTTAATTGATTCTTTTATCGACCAAACCCCTGTAATTTGGTTTATTTTTGCGTTCGGCCGATTTCAAATGGTCTTTTTGAAGATTGTAGCTGACCGACATTAATGTTTGATACGTCAAAATGACGTATATTTACAAAATTAAAGTACAAATTAAATTGGATTTGATTTAAAATAGCTTTTTTAATGGTCTTTAGTCCATACAAAAATTTGGCGTTTCATCCAGAAGGTGCCTCACTAACAGTGTCAACTGATGAGTCCTAGTGAGACCCCCCTGGACGAAAGTTTACTGAATAAATTGACAATGACAGTGCGATGATTTATGAAAGGGTACGTTCACAAATTAAATCCAAAGTTTTCAAGTCTCCATTGGAAAACCCTTCATAAATTTCTGTAATCTAAGCACAAATCTCTAGTTCTTTTTAAGAAACATTCGTGCACCGCGGCACGCCACCGTTGTCGTTTTTAAACATGATAACTTTTGTTAGATCCAAAATAATTGACATCTGTACATGCCAAAAGCTTAAAATGAGCAAGACTTAAGTTTAAATTTGATATTATTATTAGTTTTTTAATCGAGCTAATGTGATGGGGGAATGGGGACAAAACAGATATAAAGCATTATAGGCCTATTTTACTATCTTGCATTCCAAAACTTTTTGAACAAGTGGTTTGCTAGAGTTTTGCTTTTTTTTAGTAAAAATCTGATTGTTGAACAACAGCACGGTTTTGTGAAATCTTCTTACCTTCTTGCATAATTGTTCAAATTCATTAGAAAAAGGAAATGAAGTTGATTGCATATAAACTGACTTTTCTAAGGCATTTGATCAATAAAGTCATAAAATAATTATCTTTAAACTTAAAGCTTTTGGTTTTCCACCTATCTTTATAACTTGGGTGAAATCATACTTGGAAAAAAGATCAAATTTAGAAACAGTCTTTCTGATCCTTTCTTTTCTCATTCTGGTGTCCCTCAGGGAAGTCATTTAGGCCCACTTCTATTCATTCTAGCAATAAATGATGTTGTATCTTGCATTAAATCAAGTGAGATTCTAATTTTTGCTGATGACATGAAGATTTTCAAGACAGTAAATTCAAATTACGACCGCATTCTTCTTCAATCGGATATTGAAAATTTTAGTGTTTGGTGTATGAAAAACGGTCTCTCTCTCAACCCAGTAAAATGCCAGACAATTACATTCTCTAGGAAGCGTTTTGCGAATGCTTTTGACTAATGCATCTCGCAACACAAGCTTTGTAGAGTATTTAGTTTCAAGGACCTTGGTGTCCAATTCTGTTCAAATTTAGAATTCACTGAACACATTAATCTCATAGTAAATAAAGCGAGCTCAATGCTTGGTTTTATAAAACGCTGGGCAAAGGAATTTAACGATCCATATGTTACTCTTTCCTTGTACAATTGCTACGTGCGACCCCATCTTGAATATGCTTCACAAGTATGGACTACCTTTTATCAAGTTCATATAAGACGTATCGAATCAGTACAACATAACTTTATACGCTTTGCTCTGAAGGGCCTTCCCTGGACTGACCCTTATAACTTGCCTCCATATGAAAATCGAATCCAACTTCTTCAGATGGAAACTTTATTTCAAAGGCGTGTTAATAATGATTTGGTATTCCTTCATCAACTTATTAATGGTCAAATTGATCTATTAGCCTGCATTGGCATTAATTATCCGGGAGGATCTCACCTGCTACGAAGATTTGAACTACTACATGTTGACTTCCATAGAACAAACTATGGTATGCATGAACCTCTTAATCGTATGAACAAACTTTTTACTTTAAACCATTCAAATATTCATTTTAATACGAGTAAAAGTGGATTAAGCCACTATCGTGACTGTTATTCCTTGTTTAAAATAATTTATTTGTCTTATATTGTTTATGTATGTTTTTATTTATATATTGTGCATGTGCAAGGTTGTATTATTTTATTTTACTAACTACTAACACATGCACTTATAATGAGCCTTTGATTGTGGATAATAGCTTGCTCTAAGCTTACTACATCAAATAATCTGAAGTGTAAAAAAAAAAAAAGATTGTAGTACATTGTTTTATAAAATTCAAAAATATTTCATACCATTTTGTAAAAAAAAAATTTAATGTGCTCTTAATCACCTTTTACTCATTATTTTTATATGTAATTTTATTTGTAATTGTATAATGATTAAAGAAAAAAATCACACTTTATTGTAGCTTGATATTTTAGCTCAATTTCGACAATCTTTAAATTCTGACAATGAATAAAAAAGTTAAAAAATTTTTGAGCGAACCATCTCGAATCCAATGTTAGCCAAAGGTACGACCAAAGCAGAGAATTTCGTTGAATTTTGATGAAACTGTTTTCAAGTTTGTGAAACTTTTATAGCATGTACAGTTATGTGTGATGTATTAAATTAAAGGTAATTTTATCATGATGCTTAATAAAGTTCAATCTTTTATTGGTTAAATAGTAATAGTTTTTACCGTTATCTCGGCTCACAGACTACAGAAAATTATAAAATTTTGTAGAAAAATGCATTTACCTTATATCTAATGGCTGTGTAAATTTCAAGTAAAAATAAAATACCGTTGAAAACGGTAAAAAAACTTGGACTGAAAAATCTTATTTTTACTGTTATTCATTGAAAAAAATGCTTAAAAATCTAATTTTTTCACACATGTATAGACAACAGATAAATTTCAGAGTTTTTTTGACTAAATATTTTTCCCGTTATTCCATGATTTTTAATTATCAATTAAACCACCCACATAAACTTTCAAAAACTTATTTGTTTTTTAACGCTAAAAAAAAACGTTATGGATTTTTTTCATTGTTTATCAATGTGCATCGTAGTTAGTTTTTCAATAAAACATCAACTTTACACACACCACTATCAGTTTCAAAGGTCTAAAAAAATATTTGATTTTGGAAAATAATTTTTAACTCGAAAATTTTTTACATTTTTTTTTCTGAACGAAAACTTATCACCATTTCAAATTGTCTATTCAAAATGTATTTCATAACTCTTACCCTTAAACTTTTCGAGATGTAATTTTACCCCATTTCACCCTAACTTCCCGGTGGAATTTAAAAAAAATCCTGTTTTATCGGAATCTAAGATTATACCATCTATATTTTGGTGTATTGTAGAAAATGAATCAGTTAATAACAATTGCTGACTTCTCTAATTTAACAAATTTATTGTATTGCACACAAAATTTAAAATAAAAAAATGTAAGTATAGTGTCTGTGTAACAAAAAAAAGTAATAATAGACTGAAAAAGTCTATGTGTTATTACTGGTTGAATATTTTTATAAACGTCGGTAAAGAAGTATAACTTCAAATAAAAATCCTGAAAATATATTATATATGTGAGAATGTGAAATGAATCATGGTTGTCAATCTAAGGTGGATGAACTTTTTCCGGTGAACATGATTTTACAAAAGAAATTGATGGATGGGGAGCTGCAGATTTGGGAAAATATATACAGAGAGTCGGTATAATTGAGTAGGGCTTCAGGGGCATTAACATTTTGATTATTTCTTATCTAAAGTGGGTGGATTGGATGTCCTTTGAAAAAAGATGAAAATCAAGGATATTTTTCTTCCTCATAAGGTTTTTTTTTTTCATTTTTATTTTCAACTCAAAAAAGAAGAAAGAAAAAAAACTCACACCCCCTTACAATGAGAGTATAATTCCATCGATCAAAGCGATTTGGTATAGGAGTATACAATTTCACACAAAAGAATGACCTGGATTTGTCCAACACAAACGAAATATAGCCAAACTGGGTATAAAGTCATAAATTTAAGTAACTCTATCCACCTACTTTTATGACCAACACTTTCATCAAATATACTCATTCGTCGTAGTTCTCATATAGCAACAATTCCTCTTCTCGCTCTTCATTCCAATTATAACTTACCCCCAGCTATATTATATGGAGAGTCTAAAGCAAGTCCGTCCATATATACATTAGACCTACTCCCAATGTTCCAATATATACGAGTATACCAATCCCAATGCCCCAATCAAAATTCATTCAACCAATAAATTAGTTTTCCCCCAAAAAGTCCTCTAAAAACTTTTCTCCTTCTCTCTGTGTAGAGTTTTTAGCCAGCTATACAATTCCATCTTTCACATGGATAACACAAATTTATGACCAAACGACTGACATTACGAGCAAATTCTATTCATATCCTGAAAATTGAACCCCAATTCGAGTGACGAGCCTATAAAATTGAGAAACTCTTTTACATATATAGCCTAGCGACCACCGCATATCCGTCTCTATACCATCTAAGCCCTCCATCAGCCCCCCCCCCCCCTTTTTATCGGTTTTGGCTCGGTGAGTGAGATACCACAGCCACAGCATGACTGATTTCACAAAAAGGATTCTTCGAAAGGATGTCATTCAGAGAAT
Source organism: Meliscaeva auricollis (assembly GCA_948107695.1). Classification (NCBI taxonomy): domain Eukaryota; kingdom Metazoa; phylum Arthropoda; class Insecta; order Diptera; family Syrphidae; genus Meliscaeva; species Meliscaeva auricollis. The sequence continues at coordinate 45,394,161 of OX403619.1, read as the reverse complement.
CAGTGAGTATGTGTGTGCTGCGGATGTTGGTACTATGGCGTATACATGCAAATAGGACGAAAAAAAAAAATAGAAGCTTGGACTCTGCCCTCAGAATGTCACAACTTGTATTTTTTGTTTTTTTTTATCCTGGTAGGAAACTATTTTGAAATTCAATTATGCTCTTTTCAAAAAAGCCAATCCTTTTCTAGATGTCATAAAATATTTTGTGTCACCAAGTTCATGCATAAAGCAAACTCGTAAGGTACACCACCAGAGAAAAAAACAAAAAAATAAACAAGAAGAAAGAAGAAGCGAGAAGTGTCAATTCACGCGAGTTGTGTTTGTAGCAACTGCTGTTGCCGCGGTCTCGACGTCGTTACCACTGCCGCCAATGAAATTATGGCGACAACGAACGACTACTACGACGACAACGACGGGACGTCACAAGGCCAATAAAGTTAAGTGCTTTTCAAAGGTGCCGTCAGCAACCGCAATGCAACTACTGTCGCCATGATGCTGCTGCTGCTGCAGAAAAAAAAAGTAATAATCATTGCATGAGAGTAATGCAGTTAAGAAAGATTTACGATATTCATTTTGTCGTCGTTGCTACACCAGTACATCAGATACCAACAGGCTACAACCAACAAACAAACCAAAGCCAGTGAACATATCGCGCATCACCTATGAAATCCTTATTCATGGGTTCTTGTTAGTTTGTTTTGATTTGACTTCGTCCTGTGGGATAAATATTGGGTCTCAGGATTGTATTTCGACTTACTTTTCCAACATAATGTTAGTTTTTTGCTTGAAATTGAAGTAAATTATTAAATGGCGCCCGAGTAGGGACCATATTTTTTTTTTTTACTAAAAAGAACTATTAGAGTGTTTTTAGAAGTTTAGAACGAGCCTAATCAATATCATGTCATATCTACCGGCAAAGTGAGGAATTTCTATACAGAAATATTTGAAACTAGTAGATGATGTGCAACAAAGTCATCCCCTCTTAAGTTTGTCAAAAACAAATAAAATATTCTTACGACTTCTTTTTCACTATTTTTTTTTTTTTTGTTCAATTGCGTCAACAACTATTTAAAACAACTTACCTAATTAGCACATGTAATCCCCTCGTTATTTATGTTCAGTTCAGTCTGACAGCACACTTGCGGTCTTCTATTCTCAGATTTTACTTTATTTTTTTTTATTTTTTTCGTTTTTGTTTTTTTTTTTTTTGTTTTTTTTTCAAACCAAAATATCGTTTCCTTCACCTACAGGATTTTAAATGACACCGACAAAGTAGCAATTTGTCATCTTGTATAAAAAATAAAATGTCAGGAAAATAGAGATCACAAAAAAAAAATATGCAGAAAAGTTTCTTTGAAGGGAAAATGCAAGACCGTATAGTCAGGGGGTGTTCTTTTTTATAATTTATTTTTTATGACAGTGCTGAAAAAAATGAGGAAAATGATTTTATTTCTTAAAGACTCGAGATGGTACAAACTTGAGTGATGAAGAGTTTAAGAAACATTTCAGTACACACTCAGTACACACTTACTTTAGTACCATAGTAGGAACTGTTAATGAATAAAAAAACACGCGGTATTTCTTGGTTTTTTGTTGTATTTTGTCGTATTTTAGTTTAATATTTTATAAAAATACTTTATTATTTTCAATAACAATATTTGTAGACCATAAAATATATAAAATCTGACGCAAAATACTGACATTTGGTTACTAAAAAAAAAACACACCATTACTTCTAATTGAACGACGAATTCTTTACAGTGTTGTTACTTACTTATTTGGATAACTATATTAGAAAAAAGGAAGCTGCACGTATCTACTATTTAATGGCAACATTTAAATACTAAGAACATGAAAATCCATTTCGTAGTTTTTTTAGTTTCAAGCATTTCAATGCAGCAAGGTCTAAAACTTGTTCATTTTGTCAAAACCATGTTTTTTTAAACTTTTTTGTAATGCAAACAAGTCTAATTTTAATAACAAATATACCAGTTTAACAAATAACATTGCTAATAATATATTTATCCTTTTAAGAAGTTTAAAGTTCTCAAAAACGAGTGAATTTCCACCTAAAATTCATAAATAAGACCGAAAAAAATATTGAATCAAGTAAAATATCTTTAAATTTCTTTCCAATTTAAAAAAAAGCTACAAAAACTGCCATAGCCACTTACTCTAATAACACCTGACAAGAAAATCAATATTAAAAAAAAAACACACCAGCCACTTCTTATACTAATGCATATTTTTGTATATTGAACGAAGAATTCGTTTTTTGCTTCGTTCAATAGATTTCCTTGACATTGATCGAATTTTATTATGCAAAATTAAAACCAATAACGATTATCAAAAAATGTAGGATTTTTTCCGAAAAACTTATTTCAGGCAAACGTTAGCAAAGCTTGTTTGAAACGCATAAAATTAGATATAGTTCAGTCTGTAATTGGTTTGTGTTTTTAATTCTTCAATAATAAAATACAAGCAAACCGTGTACGATCTATTATGGACCGAAACATGATGAAATAAAACAAAGTGGTATAAGTTACACCACTTATTACTCAAGAACTGCAAGACTGATTTTTATGACCTTAGATTTCTTGCATTCGCCCCCTTTTCAAATAGAAGAATTACTATTAAAAGTTTAGAAAATCATGGTCACGATAAGTTTTCTCCTGCATTGAAAAAAAGAAAAAAATCACAGTAAAAATAGATCTTCATACAATGACATCCCTGATACATGACAGAAACAGAAGGTGGAATACTGGCTCGGGTAACACTAGTAGATGGTTTTATGCTTCGAGAGCCGAATGCTACAGCATTGCAAAGTTCTTACCATAGCTACCTGTTAAGACGTACACTGTTGTTATTTCATTTTAATTCGATTTAAATAAATACCTACCGGTAAAAATGCCGAAAAATGCTGCCTGAGAAGGGCTTATTACCGCTGAGAAAAGCCTAAAATTACACAGAAAACCATTGAAAACCAGTGAAAATCAAAGAGAAAAGAGTGGAAAGCCGCGAAAGAGTGTGAAAAGTCGCAGAAATATATGCGAAACAGGACTACCACGATAAAAAAAATAAACACGAAATACCGCGGAATAAAGCGGAGAATTGCAAGGGTATAGTGGTCATAAAATATCGCTTAGTACCACGTTAAAAAGAAGAAGTAAAATAATGGGAAAAAATATACGAAATAGCTCATACCACCGCGGAACACTGGTGAAAGACAACGCAATACGGCGAAGAAAAGTAAGGAAGATAAATGGGTAGGGCAATGAAAATGGTATAATTTATCGCAAGAAAAGACTTTCTTCGCTCACAGAAAAAAATGTGTACAGTCACGAAATAATTCAAGAAACAATTTACGAATCCACACCACACCTCCCAGTAGAGAAGAGAAGAGAAGAGAAGGTAGGACTTGACGGTATTCCTGCAGAGCTCTTACAAGCAGCACCAACGACATCGAGTGAGCTACTGCATCCACTCATAACGAGAGCCTGGAACTCTGAGTGCTTCCCTGAAGAGTGGAAAAAGGGAATGATCGTCAAGCTCCCGAAAAAAGGAGACTTGATGCAGTGTGAAAACTGGAGAGGGATTTACGTTCTGCCTGCGGTTGCCAAGATTGAACAGTGCGTCGAATATCGATCACCACTTCACCTGCTGTTCATTGATTTTGAAAAAGCGTTTGATAGTGTTAACAGAGAATTTATTTGGATTGCCTTACGCAGGAGAGGCATTCCAGATAAGTTAATCGCTATTATTAAAGCAACCTACGATGGATGCAAATGTCACGTTTTACATAGAGGAAGGCTGTCGGATGAATTCGAAGTCCATTGTGGAGTCAGACAGGGTTGCATACTGTCACCAATACTTTTCCTGTTAGTGATAAGTGATGTGCTGCGTGCAGCCCTGTTAAACTGAAACATCTCGACTACGCGGACGACGTATGCTTACTCTCTCATAGGATCATGGATCTCCATCAAATGACAACAAGGGTGGACGGAGAAGCAGAAATCGTGGGGCTGAAAATTAACACGGCAAAAACAAAAATGATCAGCCTCGGAAGTAACTCATCCGTTCAAGTCAATATTTCTGGACAACCGGTAGAGAAAGTAGAAGACTTTCAATATCTTGGGAGTTTTGTCTCTACCAAAGGCGGAACCGAACAAGATGTCGACAGCCGTATCAAAAAGGCAAAGGCTGCTTTCGGAATGCTTTCTAAAATATGGAGAAACAACGCTATAGGCTTAGAGACCAAGCTGAGACTGTTCCGCTCCAATGTTGAATCCGTGCTTCTATATGAGTGCAGCACTTGGAATTCTTAGCAACTGTCACAAGCAAGCTGCAATCGTTCGTTAATGGGTGTCTACGAAACATCTTAAGGATTTTTTGGCAGAACCGTATTTCTAATGAAGAACTTCATAGAAGAACGGGTCAAGAATCCATTGTCAGTACTATTCGCAGACGTAAGTGGCTTTGGATTGGCCATACGCTTCGAAAAGGCAACAATGGCATTGCTGGCCAAGCGATGCAATGGAACCCACTCACACAGGCAGGTAGAGGGTCGGGTCGGCCGAGAAGCACATGGCGCAGGACAGTCGAAAGTGGATCTGCACAGCTGGGGAAGAGTTGGAGAGAACTACGTTATATTTCCAGAAACCTCCCTTTTCCCTCCCCCCATATTGTAGTTTCTTATGAGACGGCCTTGACAAAAATCTGATCCCTATTTTCACATTCATTTTCTCTGTCATTTCAACCGTTTACATAGATGGACGAAGAAGAAGACCTCTGTGAGCTAATTACTTATCCCTTAAGTTTTGAAAAAAAGGCTCATTAGCTGTATTATCCAAATGCATTGCATCACGTTCCAAAGCCGAGTAGCATTTTTCATCTTCTAGTCTTCACCATCATCGTCGGAGTTGCGCATCCGGATGTGGAATTTCAAAACCAAATTGTTGGTTGACAGTTCTACTCTTCCCCTCCTCGCTCCCCCCTCCCCCTAACTGACAATGATGACGACGACGACGTGCGCCGCACACAAGCCACCGTCTACTATAAAGCCAATTTTTTCTTTTTGATCTGCCCTAAATGATTTACGTCACCATCTCACCAAAGGTATAGCAGCGAATAGGGACTCACATGTTGTTTAAATTGATGACGAGACAAAGTGCGCTATTAAATCACCGACAAAAGCCGCTGCTGAAGGACATCCATCCACCAAAATTGGGTATATTCTCGTCTACCCTACCCAATGGTGTCGTGTAGGTAGGTTGTGGGGGTCCCAAACTATATTTTTAGAATCAACCAAAAACGAATGAGGGACGTTTTTTTTTTGTTTTTTGTGTTACTATCTAAAGTCGACTGTGATGATGGTGCAGTGTGCCAAGGAACGGAATGGGAAGCCTGTTTGTCATATGAGTGACATGGATTTGTTTTTCAATTTACAAAACAACATATTTTAGGGAGTGTTTAATTTTGAAACAATGAACCAGCAGCAGAACCCCTTTGTGGAGTCTTTTGTTTGGTATTCTTTTTTTTGTAATAGAATAAACTCATATAAAGAGGACAGAAGAAAGCTGCGGCTTGGCATTTATTTTTCGCCTGTTCAAAGGAGGCAATTAAATTGTCATAAAATTGGATGCGCTCGTTTAAGTCATGTTAAACATGGTGGTTTGTTTGTTGTATTTATTTTAGTACTTTACGAGCGGCACAGTATTTCGGGTTCTCTTTTAAAAATCAATGCATAGTACTTACTTTTTGCCCCTCGCTGCTCTTTACATTCACTTTTCCTATAAATAAATTAAAAAAAAAAAAATGGTATTGGCTGGTGCCTTGCATTTTTGTACTCAAAAAGTGTCTGGTGTAAAACATAATTAAATTCGTTTTTGTGTGTCAGCTGCATTTTTTTTTTTGGCATTTTTCTGTGGCAAAGCTTATTTATTGATCTATTTTTGGAGAGAAAGGAGAACAAAATGAAATATTAAGGTCGACCAAAGGCATAGCATATTCGCGTGTGTGGGCTCTTTTGTCTGTGAATGACTAATTACAGAGGATGCATTGCTTGATTTGTGTGTTTTACGAGTATTGGAGCTGATTTAGAAAATGCAAAATTCATGTTTTACGTTGACTTCTATTAAAAACAGACATTTGACATTTAGCACAGTAAACTGAGGGACTGAGGGTGATCCGGGACCATTATCTGATGGTTGCGACCGTAAGATTATGCACAACTGCAGTTCAGAGATCCCCAACACACACGTATTAAAAAATATAAATATTGTGGTACGACTAGCTCACGAAGAACCGAGGCCTAGTGGGACTGACTCTTTCCCCCATTTCCTGAGTGCATTTAGTTATCAGAAATGAAGAGAGCTACAATTTACTGCCGGTTTCAAGCAGCTTGCTGAGATGCACTTTTCAATGACAAACAGTAGATACTCTTGGAGGTTTTGTTGATTCCTTCCTAAAGACAGTGAAATCCCTCCCAAAAATGAAGGTTGAATGGGCTGGGATTCGAACCCAGACTACGCCGTGTAAGTCCATTGCACTACCCATTACGCCAAGGGGTACTATCCCGAATTCCCAAGTTTAATTCCACAGGCGATGGGATCCGCCAGTGTGCCAACAACTATTGTTTCCTAAGGTTTGAAAACAATCAGCAGCAGTGAACCAACCTTCATTGGGAACCAATTGTGTGCTGTAAAAAACTGTTTTAATAACCGGTGCTGAAATAAATAGTCGATCGGGTTCATAACCCAGGCTAAAAGATGAAAATTGTCAAAGGCGTGTCAAAAATGGATTTTTTCGAGGAACAGTTGTTGGGCGCCATTTTTTAAATGGTGACCTACGCAGAAGAGATATGGCACAGTGAAAATTCGAAAAGAATTTACAAACTATAAAATAGGGCAATGAAAAAAAACCACCAAAACTTTCCATCTAACCTCCTTTTTTCCGACCAAATGAAAATTTAAAAAAAAAACAAGTTTTTTGCGCTCTGCTTTGAAATGGTGGAGTTTTCGGAGTTATTTTATGCTCATATTGTAGATAATAGTACTTCCCAAAAAGATGGCGAGGAACACCGAGGGCTTCCCCGGAGAGTTAAAAAAAGGAATGATCATCAAGCTCACGAAGAAAAGAGATTTGATTGGTGAAAAAACTGCTGCACAATTTAAGCGAATAAAGGAACATCTACATAGAAGGCAAACTCCACGCTAAACAAGCAGGTTCCCGCACTGGATCATCCGGTGTTGACCGCATTTATACCTTGCGGATCAATACTAAAATGCGTACTCTATACTCTTTACTACAACTTTGTTGTACACATTTTTCCTGTAACTGTCCACTATTTATGCAATAACAGCCAAAAAACCAACAAAATTATGACTGCCATTGAAATTTTTCTCGTTTAACTCAGAGTAATTTGTTTTTTACCGCGTTGAATTAGCACAATATGGTGCTGAGTTATGGAAATTTGAAAAAAAAAGAACTGATATTTTCTGTTGGATATTTCCAAAAGAATTTTGCTTGGAGAGTGGAAAAAAAACAATAGTCCCAAAAAATAAAAGCACCAGAACAGAATGAGAGAACGAATCGTTTGCGTCAAACGACTTTTTGTTTGTTGAACAATCATTTTTCCATTTAAACTTTGTTTGCAGCAAACTGTTATTTTCTTGCGGCATTAACACTTTATGCGAATTATTAAACAAACCAAAAATGTTCAGCGTTAAACCGGTGATTGAACCTTGCTTTCGAAGCAGGGCCGTTGCCATTGTGCCACGAACTATTTAACTACCATGTAGCATAAGTTTTTATATGAATACCACACAAATGGACCAAATTATTAAAAACATTTGTTGATGATTTGTATATTCACACCAAAAGTGAACTTCCTTGCAATAAACAACTTTCTGGAAAGGTTCCTCGCGCAAACTACTCATTTGTTTGCTGCAAACAACATGATTTGCTAGTAAGCACAAAAGTGTTTAGAAGTGAGAAGCATTTTCGTTTTCTGCAATCAACTCATGCTTCAAATGAATGCAAAAACCAGGAAAGTCATGGAAAATTTCAGACAAGACTTCATCAGTAAACGGGACGTCATATGGTAGATAAAGGTATCCTTAATCTGCTGTTAAGCCCGTCATATTACTTTAAAGCTGACAATAAAGGGATCTAACAAAAAGCATGGTAGTCATGAGGTTCCCCTGTGGCATACAAACTTTGATTGGTTATTCTTTGGTGGTTCTATCATGGTATAATTACATGTTTTTGGACGCGTTTCTATAGATTTGGAACTCCTATAGTTTCCTAGGGGCCATCCATTGTTATTTCATAGTTTTTCGTGCTAGTTTATCGATTTATATAAACCATTTTTCCTTTGTTAAGTTAAGGTAGAGGGAAACTTAGATACCTTCAATTGGTTTAGTATTGGGTTATCGCTGATAAGTTTGGAGGTGAAAAACGTTAGCCATCTCAACTAAGAAGGTATTTCGCCTATAGCTTCACTGATTTATTTTTTTTGGAATTGTTCACCGGAATAATTATTTCCTTGTTTTTGACTTCGGGAGCATTTTTTTCATTTTTTCACTTAAGTTGTCTAATTTAAAGTTCTTTTGTCACTTCCTGGTCAATTAACAGTAGTTAGCCCTGAGTATTGTTAAAGAACTTTAATGATTGAAGTTCTTGAGAAATGTGTCTTCTACTAGCGGCAATTTCAAAGACTTTTGTACTCCGTTTTTTTTTCTGGTTAACTCTTGCTAATTTTTGACTTATTTAAGAAACGAAATCTGTTTCAAGTGTTTCTCCATTTTATTTTTTTTGAATGCACCAGATTTTCATTCACTTTTTCTTTATTTTTTTTCTTCCAATTTAATCGGAATCTCGGGTTTTGGCTAATCGATTGGATTTGTGTGTTATTTTGGTAAAGAAATAGTTCTGACCCCATCATTTTTGAGTTGTAAAAGACTGCAGTCAATTTGTAATGCAGTCAGTTCAGTCACAGTTAATTGACTTTAATTTTAACTGCAGGTTAGTACTGCTATTTAAGAACTTTAACTGCAATATAAGCAGTTCACAGTCAGTACTAAAATAATGACTGTAAAGTCAATGAAAGTAGTTAAACGGATTAAAAGCTAATTAAATGGAGAACTTTTTGACTGGTTTTAGTGTTTTGTTAGAAAGTTTCTTCTACTATTGGATGACTTAAGCCAACCAAAAAGTACTGCAGTTAATAAACTTTAAGTAAAAAAAAACTGGTTTCATTACCTGAACAGTCAGTATTTTTGAGTACTGACTGCTGACTGTAGTTTATTAGTCAAAGTGTAAGTCAAAATACTTCAGAAATGTAGTGTTTTTAGTCAATTACCGAAAAGACTCGCCAAATATGTGTTCTACTAGAAATTGTTTGCAAGAAAATCGCAAAGACATGTTCGGAAGTTTCCGAAAGAGCAATTTTAAATTAATTTAGTAAATTCTTACATAAATATGTGAATTAATACCAATTTACTTAACATATTCACTCCATTACAGAAGAATACTCAAGGTCCCGCTATTGAGTTTTTTTTTTTTCATTTTGAAATCTACAAATCCAATTTTATTATTCAACACCTGGAGTGAATCTTGTGACAAAATTTCCTATTATTGAGGCTTTAAATAAATAATTTCAAATACTATATACCTTACCTTATGCCCCAATTCCTGACAGATATAATATAATAGAACCAAGGACAAGGACGACATGCTATGATAATGAAACACCAGATAGAAAATCAATCTTCATTTGTATGCCATTTTGTATAAATTACATAATTTAAACAGACAAATAAAAAAAAAAAATATCTTCCTGTGGAGCCACACGCGAAGAAACTCTCAAGGACAATGTCATCACAAATTGATTTTTATTTTTTTTTTTTTCATTTTCTATTTGTCAAGAGAGGATATTTTCAATTCACAGCAGATGTTCTATTAATGTTCTACTATTTGTGTACTAAGCATTTTGTGTAAGCTTTACCATTATCAGAATTGAAATTAGAAAAATCGGTGAATGATTTTCGGTGATAATAGCTAAAATCAATCAATTAAGTTTTTTTTTTTTTTTTTTTTTAACTCGAAATCAAGTTCAAATAAAATTTTGTGAGAAAACTACGGAGAGGTAAAAAAAACTAAGTATTTTGTCAAAATAAAATTTTTTGGTTGTATAATTTTTTCTGACCGTTAAATTAGCGAAGCACCCCCATCAGGAATCACAATGAAATAATCATTAATAACACAGCTCTCGTAGCGGAATGACAAGATACTCGCTCCGTAAACGATTCAATCATAAATGTTACACTAAACTTATTTTTTTTATCGTTCGTAAACGAATTTATTGATTTGCTGCAAACGAAGTCGTAAAATTGTTTAGCAAAGATATAGGTTAATGCAAAAAGGAACAAAGTTGTGGAAACTTTTAGACAAAAGTTCGACAGCGAAGGGAGGGGGGGAGCTCATCTGAAAGGCTCCTTAAACCTCTTCAATGACTATTTCAAGATAGGAGAAGGCAACAAAATCGATTTCGACAAAATTGACAGTTTTTGAGATCAATATTTTAGAAACTTTTAGCTTTACAGATATTAATTTGAAGTCAAATTACCAATGGACAAATTTTAAAGGCTTTAGGACCACAGTACATTTTTCAGAAAAAACTAATGTTTATATTCTGTGGCAAATAGCTAGAACAGCTTAAGTCTATTTCTTTGTTTTTTTTCGAGAAAATTGTGTTTAAGCTCAGTACGCTGCTGAAGCGGGACGAAACATCACACAACGAAATCGTAAACGAAAAATTTGTTTTTGATTTTTTGGTGGAGACCAAATAAAAATTTCATTTCGCATCAGCAGCGTACTAGGTTTCAATATTAAACTTTAGCACAGCAGTTTTGAAAAAAAATAAATGTTTCGTTTTAAGCGCATTGTATTTAATATTTCTATTGGTAGGCATTAAAAAAACAAACATAAGTAATACTTTTTTGGTGGGCATTTGTGGACTTTTTCAAAATTAATGGTTTTTTTTTTAGGAAATAGCTTCTAAATAATTTTGATTTATTAAAACAACAGATTTGAGACTAAATAAATCTCCGATGAAATGAATAAAGTTCTTATTATTAAAATATTAAAGAAAAAAACTAAAGAAATTATGACGTTAATTTTCATAAAAAACTTTTTTCAAGTATCAAATTGATAATTTTATTCATAAAATACCTTCTTTAAACTGAAATTCTACGGAAAAAAACAAATATTTGATCAACTAATGTCGATATAAAATTAATAAACACAAAATAAAATGTAGAAGTTCAAATTTTCATAGCAGGTGAAATCCTCCCATCAGGTAATTTATGCCAATGCAGGCTAATAAGTCCGGAGCGTCAATTTGGCCATTAATTAGCTGATGAAGGAATACTAAATCATTATTTACACGCCTTTGAAATAAAGTTTGCATCTGAAGTAATTGAATTCGTTGTTCATAAGGCGGCAAGTTGTAGGGATCAGACCAGGGAAGACCTTTCAGAGCGAAGCGTATGAAGTTATGTTGTACTGATTCGATACGTCTTATTTGAACTTGATAAATGGTAGTCCATAACTGTGAAGCATATTCAAGATGGGGTCGCACGTAGCAATTGTACAAAGAAAGAGCAACATATGGATCGTTAAATTCCTTTGCCCAGCGTTTTATAAAACCAAGCATTGAGCTTGCTTTATTTACTATAAGATTTATGTGTTCCGTGAATTCTAAATTTGAACAGAATTCGACACCTAAGTCCTTGAAACTAGATACTCTACAAAGCTTGTGCTGCATTTTACTGGGTTGAGAGAGAGACCATTTTTCCTACATCAAACACTAAAATTTTCAATATCCGATTGAAGAAGAATGCGGTCGTAATTTGAATTTACTGTCTTAAAAATCTTCATGTCATCAGCAAAAATTAGAATTTCATTTGATTATATGCAAGATACAACATCATTTATTGCTAGAATGAATAGAAGTGGGCCCAAATGACTTCCCTGAGGGACACCAGAATGAGAAATGAAAGTTTCTAAATTTGATCTTTTTTCCAAGCATGATTTCACCCAAGCTATAAAGATAGGTGGAAAACCAAAAGCTTTAAGTTTAAAGATAATTATTTTATGACTTAATTGATGACTTAAATGATCAAATTCAGTTTATATGCAATCAACTTCATTTCCTTTTTCTAATGCATTTGAACAATTATGCAAGAAGGCAAGAAGATTTGTTACCGTTGATCAATTTTTCACAAAACCGTGCTGTTGTTCAACTATCAGATTTTTACTAAAAAAAGCAAAACTCTCGCAAACCACTTGTTCAAGAAGTTTTGGAATGCAAGATAGTTTTGAAATAGGCCAATAATTCTATATATCTGCTTTGTCCCCTTTCTTGAAGAAAACGCCACGGTCTTGAAGCTAATTCGCGAACGATTAAAAATAAAACCTTACAGATCTCTTTGTTCCGTATCGCCCGCCCTCCCCATGGTCGTTTCACAGAAACGCCAATTGTCGTTTCTAGAGAGTAGCATTTAAACACAAACGCCTTGCGGAATAAGGGTGATTATAAATATTAGGAAACAAGAGAAGTCGGTAACATCCTACCGTAGTTTAAAAATAGAGCTCTCAATAAATGCTGTTCAGTAAAGTCAACTAACTGATAAATTCAAATCACTATCTAGACTAGATGATGTCAAAAATAAAAAGTCACCCATAGACATAAGTCGCCAAAGTTCTAATTTTTTCCCACACTAGGACGAAGAATATTTTGTATAAATATAAATTTCATATTAAATTACTTTGTACAAGTTAAGTACCTAAAGCAAATCAGCAAGAAATAATATCTTTTTTTTTTTGCCTAATTGCTCTTGCCGACAGAAACATAAATAAATTTGATAACAAAACTACTATACATATACCCAAAGTTGTCGTTGTCTTTGAAAGCCTTGCCATAACCAAAGCCAAAGCCATATAGCCAATTATAGCCATTCATTTTGACTTTATGTCTTTGTATGAACACAACAACCGCACCGCAACAACATAACATGAACTGAAACACAACATTTTACAAATCTCTGCCAGAGTGCGAGTATTGAAGATTATTTACGAAATTACTGTTATAAATGCCAAGTAGTAGTAGTTTCTTATTAGGTATATGTACACATTCACAAAACAAAAAAAATAAGAAAAAAAGGATCTAAGTACAAAACTAAACTACAACATTATTGTGCTATGTTTTTCCAATTTTCCAACCCCTTTAGTTATTCATATGCAAATTTCTCAGACTTGGCATTTTTATTCATACAAACTCGCAATACTGAATAGTACATACATACATAGTAGCCAAGTGTATATAGATACGATACACTGGGAATTATAGAAAGTACAATTTGCTTGTTTTCGTCCCGTTATTTGTCTATGTCGGAAATTTGTATTATGTGAAAAGGAAATTATTATTCTTGAAATTAAATTGCAATTGTTGTTTTGCTCAAACTGTGTCCTTTTCTATTTATGTCCTCTTCTATCCCTTTTACGTACCAACCAACATATATTCTATAGATACGGATTGTCTCTTTTGTATGTTAAAATGTATCTTCTTGTGTTGTACGAGAGTCGAGTATCTATCTGAATGAGGAGTATGGAATGGAGTGTATCCCTTTATATTCGAAATGGTCTCAACTAAATTAAACAGGCAAATGCCCAGGTCATTAAATAAAATATCCTTCATTGATGTTGATGCTTGAAGAAATATAAGGAAAAAGAGAGAGATAGTAGGCATTATTATTGTATTGTGGTTTCTTATTTTGGTTATGGTCGTAAATTTTTGATATAATTTTGTCTCATTTATTTTTGTGCAATTTCAGTTTAATGTCCTCTTTGGGATGAAAATAAAAATAAATTTCTTGAGAAAAAGTAACTAAAATTTGTTGATGTATACAAAATGATTCAAGCCATTATCAACATTGTTTTTTTTTCATTTCGACTTTATAAGCAAAAATAGAAATGTGCGTCACTCTCATCTCACCTTCGGTATAAGGATTGATTTTATTGAAAAAAATGTATCTTTACGATAAACTGTAAAACTTTGAATAAGAGTTATTTTTTTAGTAGGTACCTACTACTTGGAGTGCTGAAGTTATATTTATATTTATGATGAAGGTAATTTATGCTTTTTATGACGGTTAGTTATGAGTTTTATTAAGAATTTGTTGCAATAAGCATTACAATTTATGCATTGTTTTTTTTCGCAATTCACAATAAGTATTTGTATCAGCGAAGATATTTCATTTGTGTGGGTTTCTGATGATGAATTAAATGTTCTCTTATTTAGTGCAAGAGTTACTTAAAGAATATTACCAAGAAAAGATCGCCATGTTGGAAATACAAAACAACTGGGAAGAGGTGTCCTAGTAGCGGTACGTAATAAATTTGCTTCTTCTTCTATTGCATTCCCCTTTAAGCTCTTCATTGACTTAATTTGCGTTAAACTATCTGCAGAAAACAAATTTGTTTACATTTTAAACGCATATATTCCTTCAGTCTGTCAAAGCTATTCAAATCCAGAAATCTAACCATAACTTCAAAACTGCTGCTGTACAGGACCATAGTCCTGCCAGTACTCATGTATGGATCCGAGACTTGGGTGCGTAGCAAAAGGCACTGTGACCTCTTAGCCGCGTTCGAGAGAAAAGTCTTACGGAGAATTGTTGGCCCCATATGTGAGGAAGGACGATTCCGGAGACGGTACAATCATGAGTTGTACGCAATCTACCTTGAAGCAGACATAGTGACAAAAATTAAGCTCGGTAGACTTCGGTGGGCAGGGCACCTAGCTCGTATGAGCGAAAAGGAACCTGCTCGGAAAGTCTTTTGCGGTACATTCTATGGTCGACGGTAGCGTGGTAGACCATGCTTGCGCTGGAGAGATGGCGTAGACCAGGACGCCCGAAGCCTTGGGGTGAGCAACTGGATGGCGTCGGCTCGAGACCGGGATAGGTGGAGAGACTTGTTAAAAGAGGCCAGGACCGGACCCCGGTTGTCGAGCCATTGATAATGATGATACCTTCAAAAAAGTCGGCATCTACTTATGCTGAACTTTCCATTGTATTAGACTTTTTACTTGACCTGTCTTGCTCCAACAGCAGCATATTACTTCTAGGTGACTTCAACTTGTCCCACATCGACTGGTTTCCCATCTGAAGATCTGAAGATGAAACATACCAAGAAGCTTCTTTGACCTCTTTTCTAGATGAAATCTCTTATACTGACTTACAGCAAATAAGCTGATTTAAAAACTCTAAAAATCGAATTCTCGATTTGGTATTTTCGTCTGACGCTGTTAGTACTCTTGTTCTAGAGTCTAGAACTGGAATCAGTAATGTAGATAGTTACCATCCACCTTTGGACATTTTCTTTGACTGAAGTAGTCACATTACAAATTACAGTAATTCCTTTGATTGCTCATATACTTTTGATTTTAGAAAAGCAAATTTCCAGTTGCTGTCTGAAAATTTAAGTAGATCTAGAATTATTGGCATAATTTCATCTTCTAATATTGACGAAGCAGTTACTAGTTTTTATAGTATCCTGAATAATTGCCTTTCCAACACTCTTTTTATGAAAAAAATAAAAAAAATGCGAATTTCAGCCACTCTTGGTATACGAAAGAACTGAAAATACTTAGAAATAAAAGAAATAAGGCATGGAGAAGTTATTTAGAAACTCTTTCTCTAGTTGATCAAATTCTTTATTTTACACTATTTGAAAAAATTAAAACTGTTTCAAAAAATCTTTATGGCAACTACTTGGTTGAAAAGGGGTGTTCCTTAAAAATCGACCCTAAATCATTTTGAAAACTCGTAAGCTCAAAAAAAAAAAAAAAATCTGATGGCTATCCGGCAAATTTAACTTATGGGAACGTTGATTTGCAAAATACTCTCGATATTTGCAACGCGTTCGCAACAAATTTTCGAAATTCGTTTGTTAGTGAGACTGTTGATGTTGATGAATTCTTTTTTTAAAAATCTACACACCTATTCACAAATGAATTGTAATAATATCCCTGTTCTTCTTAGTACTGTCTGGGATCTTCTTTCATCATTAAATGATGATTGCTCAGCTGGTCCAGATGGTATTCCTCCAATTTTATTAAAAAAAACTGTAGAAATTCACTAGTTCAGCCTCTTACTTTTTTGTTTCAACTTTCTATCAAATCAGGAAAATTTCCCTTGATTTGGAATAAATCATTTCTCACTCCAGTCTTCAAGAAAAGGGACAAAGCTATCAAAACTATCTTGCATTCCAAAACTTTTTTAACAAGTGGTTTGCTAGAGTTTTGCTTTTTTTAGTAACAGTCTGATTGTTGAACAACAGCACGGTTTTGTGAAATCTTCTTACCTTCTTGCATAATTGTTCAGATGCATTAGAAAAAGGAAATAAAGTTGATTGCATACTGACTTTTCTAAGGCATTTGATCAATCAAGTCATAAAATAATTATCTTCAAACTTAAAGCTTTTGGTTTTCCACCTATCTTTATAGCTTGGGTGAAATCATACTTTGAAAAAAGATCAAATTTAGAAACAGTCTTTTTGATCCTTTCATTTCTCATTCTGGTGTCCCTCAGGGAAGTCATTTAGGCCCACTTCTATTCATTCTAGCAATAAATGATGTTGTATCTTGCATTAAATCAAGTGAGAGTCTAATTTTTGCTCTAGTGTCAAGGACTTAGGTGCCCAATTCTGTTCAAATTTAGAATTCACGGAACACATAAATCTTCTAGTAAATAAAGCCAGCTCAATGCTTGGTTTTATAAAACGCTGGGCAAAGGAATTTAACGATCCATATGTTACTCTTTCTTTGTACAATTGCTCCTTGTGACCCCATCTTGAATATGCTTCACAGTTATTTACTACCATTTATCAAGTTCAAATAAGACGTATCGAATCAGTACAACATAACTTCATACGCTACGCTCTGAAAGGTCTTCCCTGGTCTGATCCCTACAACTTGCCTCCTTATGAACAACGAATTCAATTACTTCAGATGCAAACTTTATTTCAAAGGCGTGTAAATAATGATTTGGTATTCCTTCATCAGCAAATTAATGGCCAAATTGACGCTCCTGACTTATTAGCCTGCATTGGCATAAATTACCTGATGGGAGGATCTCACCTGCTAAGAAAATTTGAACTTCAAGACCGTGGCGTTTTTAAATAAACGCCTAGCGGAATAAGGGATAATACCTCTTAGGTTTTGCTTAATTATGTTTATTATTAACAGGGAAAGTACCCCAGTGTACCTTATGATTGTAATAGGTAGTGCGATGAACTATGACGCGGCACAGTGGGCCAACTTTATAAAAGTCGTTGCTATAATCATATTTCGAGTGTGCTTTGAATTTCAAACTAATTTTTTCACTGGGTTAGGGAATTTTGAAAGCTTGAAAAGCCGAAAAAATTTAAAATCGGTCAAAAGACTGGGTTAATTCAGGTATTCAAAGTTTTCTTATTTTTAAAAATCAAAGAAAACATTTTTTTTTTAATAAAAGTTTTCAGAGTTTCGGTGTAAAATCTAAAAACATAGCTCAAATATCAATTTTTATTACAATTATGTTTAAAAGTCATGAAATTTGCAAAAAAATAGTTTTCATTATTTTTTTAATTTATAGTATCTGGTCACTGTAGCGTATGAGTAACTTTTTTTTGTATTGAACATTTTAAATGTTAATACAATTTTTTTATTCTATTCATGACCAATCAATCAAACTATTTGAGTATTTTTTAACCATTTAACCATACTGATGATGGCTATTAGTACAATGAAGATGCTTACATAAATATTTAAGTGGAACATAAAGAGCAACGTTCTACATTAGACTGTTTGTTATTTTTAGATCAAGCTCTAACAGGGCAAAACTATTTGCAAATACACTGGTCTGCAACAAAAATCGTCTTCAAACTAAAATATACTTTCCTATAGGATTTCAGCTTAATGAATTCGAATCCGAAGTCATTAATACTCTAGAATATCACGTTTTCCAGATATGGTAATATAAACATGTCAAAAACCTGTTGTTTTATACATTTAATGCCGAATTTCTTTGATGGTAAATAAATGTGTTAGAAAACTATTAATGAGATATAAAAAAAATGCATTTTCTCTTTCTAAATCATTTTAAATCTTTTTTTAATTCATTTTCAGTGCAAAGATATTGGAAAGTGAAACTTGTGAGTTGTCAAATAATATTCTCTGTAGTCCAGTAAAAACGTATTTAACGTCACTAGTTCTGAAGTTATAATTTTCTATGACTATCTTTATGTTTTTTAAGGGGGACTGAACACGTATCTAAAGATATTCACAAAAAATTATTGCGTAAAACATGAGAAATCATCGAATAATTTCCAAATAATTGTTTTTATTATTTTTGGAGCATATTTAAAAATGTAAACATTTTTCGTTAAAACGGTTTATGCAGAACGTGAGAAGAGAAATTTACAAATAATTTATTTTTAACCAATTTTTTGTATACGACTTGTGGATTCTTCACAAACAAAATTTGAAAAATTCCATACAAATAAGTTGTTTATAAAAACAGAAAAAAAATAAATTTTAACTGATTTTCCTCTGATTAATGCCTTTTTTCAGAATAAAGAGCTTGACCAATATCAAACAGTATAGAAATTATCACTATCCTGATAGTTGCAAGTTTGTTTTTGCTGTGTACATTCCAAAACACAATTTTTAAAAATATGGTGATTTTTTTCAAATAACCGTATAAAATGTTAGTATAAATTGATGTTATTCATAATTCCAACATTCCAAATTTGAGCCGAATCGGTTTAACAGTTTAAAATTTGTACCAGGACAAAAGAGCTCTTTTTTAAAAAAAACAATAATATTTTTTTTTTAAACCTTAGGAAGAAACTGTACCTACGTTGTAGAATTTTTCTGAAACCAAATTTAGGTTAAGGAAAGTCCAATTTTAAATAATTTTTAAAAATTATATGAAGGACAAAAAAAAATTAATTTTTCCAAACCAGTGTAGATACAAAAAAATCCACTATTTATTTTGACCCTGATACCCCTTATTTGAAATTTCTTATTGGAAATACATAGGATTTTTTGTATGTTTTAGAGGTTTATTTTTCCCTCTGATCAGTATATTCGAAAAAATGGATTTATGTATGTTTAAAAATTAATCTCAAATATGTTAGTTTTTTGTTTAGTATTTAGACTTCTAATATAACCTCAATTTTATCAAAAAAAAAAAAAAAAAAAACAATTTTTTTTCAGATAGTTTTATTCATTATTTGATTACAAATATTTTGCCATCAAATTTCAAAAAAAAAAAATGCTTAGTATTTCTTATAACAACTAATATCTGAAAAAGACTTGTTTTTTTTATAAAATTAAGGACATAAGGACATTAAGGAAATCTAAATATTAAGAAAAATAATCATTTTACCTCTGGAAAGTGACATATGTATTTTAGATTATTTTTTAACCATATCCAATTTTTTTGTGAGTATACTGAGCAGCACGAAAAATGTAGTCGGAAAAAATAGTAGAACATAAGTAAGCATTTTATGATCCACATGAACATTTTTTCAGAAACAAAAAAAAAAAAGGATTTGGAAGCAATATTTGCATTTACTGCATTGAAACTTTACTTAAACAAATAAAAAATTTATAAATAGCATCTGTTTACCTTTACTTTTGAAGTTATTGCATTTTCTTTTTCCAATCGTATCAAGTATCCCATTTATTTTTTTTTTTCTTCTTTTATATTATGTACATACATAAAATCATAAAATGTTAGTCAAGGTACTAATTTTTATACAATTTTTCAGGATTGATTAATTCATCTGTATTTTTTACAAAAAAGTTTGAAAACAATTCAAAACTAAATAAATTTTCTCTTTTTCTGACATTTAAAATAAGTTCTCAGCGATTTCTCACATAAAAAATCAAAAAAACATATAGATTTTCCAGCAAAGTAGAACTTAGGGCAAGTTGGTTAATATGAGTTTTGGTATCAAAATGGAGCAACCCAGCGCTAACTGCGCCATGAGCCAGGTCCTCGTGACAGAAATTTCCACCTACCTAGATCTAGTTTGTTTACAACGAGTTAAGTTTTTAGCATACAATTCAGAGATTAAATGGCGCTAATCAAATAAAATCAGTTGATTAGCATAATCTATGAGATCAAGTGGACATTCGATTCGACAACGATTTACAGTTTGCAATAATCATGATGTGATGACTAAAATGTATGATTCGTGTGAGCGAAAAGGCATTTGTGCATTTTTTTTTATACCTACTAGAAAAATTATTATTCTCTAGTTTAAATGTGAGGGGTAGTTTTCTTAAAACTTGATTTAAAATGCAATAAATAGAAAAAAGGACAATGTCAACATTTGTTTTTACTATATCATCCAATAAAAATTTCAAAATTCAATCTTACCAATCTTAAAAAAAATCTTTGAAAAAAAAATTCCGTATGAGAATGAAAATCTTAATTTATTTTCATTATTTTTAAAATTTTTTTTTTATTTGTTTTTCAATCAAAAGTGTAAAGATTCAAAAGTCTAAAAAAAATATATTTTTTACAACAAAAAAAATCATATCTCCAAAATGTGGATTTTTTTTAGAATTTCATGGCTACATACAAATTTTCAATTTATAAATTATTCTATTAACATACATTTTCTTCATCAGGAATAGAGAGCCTTCTAGTTTTTAGGGTGAAGGTTTGTTAATCAAAATAATACCTATCTTTAGGTACCACTATTTTTTTTTTTTTTTCTATCTACAATATTATATTATATTTGTTAATTGAAGGCCTCTAGAATGACAATCCAAATGGTTCATTCTTCAGCTACAATATACAATATTATGAACATTACAGAATACTCACTAGCCAAGTCTGGTCTGGCACACATTATACTCTGGAGAGCCGCTTTATACAGCATGTCGCTTTGATTTTCTTTCATCTATAGTGAAATATTTTTGGCTAAAAAACGGAATTCCGTCTCATATTTCTATAAAATCAATTCGAATGCTTTTTTTAAAAAAAAATCCAATTTCCTTGCATTACAACTTTGATTCGAAATTTGGTGGACAACAACAAAATTATCGTTGTGATTTTCAAGTAAAACATACAAACAAAATTATTCTCTCAACGATATAAACTAGAGTTGATGGTGTCGAATAAATAATTGAGGTCTCTCTCGTTTGAATAAATGAATTTTAACAAATATACCCATACAAAAAAAAACTTCATACACTCCACGCCAAATGGTTGAGAACAAAGTGGTTCAGTTTCAAGTTCAATTTTATTTTCACTTGAATTTTTACTGGGTGGATTGATTTTGATGATTTCTTTTCAAATTTGGTGGAATCGTTACATTTGACTAATAATGAAAATAATTTTATTTCAAAGACTTAAATGCGTTGAAATAAATGCAGGAGTAACAATTAACTGAAAATTTTTGATACTGTTCGTTAATATTGCATTACTTTTCAAAAACGTATTGAAAAACAAAAATATTTAAAAATTTTCCAAAACTTAAGTATTTTTGTGCTGAATTTTGTAAAAATATTGAAAAAAATGAAAAAAATCTTTGAAAAAAGTTGTTTGTTTAAAAAAACTGAGAAAAAAGTTTTTACCTCTACAAAAATATTAGGTTCTCAAAAGAAATCAATATTTCACCCCACACGAAACTTCTGGGCCAAAAATTCGAAATAATTAAACGAGAAATTATTTTTTTAACTAAAAATTGAAAAATCACAAAAGTTTTGTATAGTCTTAACTTTTAAACTATATTTTAAGACTAAAAACACAAAAAAAAATATAAATAGCGGTCAAAGTAAACCAGATTGAATTTTCTCGATTATTTTAAAATCACACCAAGAATTTTGAACATATTTTTTTGCTAATTTTTAGTCAAAATTTTGACAAAATTAAGTTTAAAATAATCAAAATTCTTATTTGAATTCTATAAAGACCTTAATTTTATAAATCGCAATACTCTGTGAGCCAAATTTGTTGGAAGAATAATTGTAGGGAACCAACAATTTTATGACGAATCCGAACGATTATAATGAAATGCAATTTCTCATGACAAAAGATAGTTCTGGATTATGGATTCATTGTGAATTATTCCTCGTAAGTAGTAGAGAGCCTTTGATCTGACGAAACGACTGTTTTCCAGTAGTCGGCTTCACAGCTAGGCGAAGGAAATTTGGTACTTGATGTTTCTCATCAGGCCCGAACTTTTTACAATTAAGAATTTTGAACAGCGCAGCGTAAGCCTCTATCATCAATGAACTTATTCAAGTGAACCGGAGTGTACATGTGATTGAATATTTTCATTAATTTCCATTATATTGTTGTCATTTATTGGTTTGTCCATTCGACCACTGATTGAAATATTATGTACGAATGCGTGATTATGTATGTATGAGTGCATACTCGTACAATAAAAAATGCTTCTATAGTGTAAATGTACACATAAACGGTTGGCCGGGCATATCTGCAATTCATATTGTGGTAACAAATGAATGTAATATATTATTGTGGCAATAAACAATCCGAAAAAAACTGACCAACCGACCAACGATGACGTGACGGACGCGTACAGTTTATTTATCAACAAAAATTATTTTGCTGATGCTGGCACTAGCGCTGGCTGGCATACTGGATGGTAGAAGAAACATCTCTGAACGTTTTCACTTCATTTACAAGCAAATATAATTAACAAAAATTAAATATTCACGTAAAATTGTGTAAATATTACGAAATCATGTGGTGTGGTTTGAACAAAAAATTGAATTGAAAAAAAAATACCTACTCTCTCGTTCGCCTTTAGCTTGAATCGAAAATAAATCGAAAACAATCCCCGACAATTTTTCAATTTTCCAATCAAATACTTATATACGGCCTTGATTTTCGTGGGAATCGGAAAAGTTCCCTTTTATTTTTTGTTTTGTTGTTTTCTTTTGCACCTGGTGAAAACTGGCGGATCAGGATACCACCAATCGCCACTACCACCACCACCACCTCGCGCCGATTCCGAAAAAGACGGATGGTAAAACGAACCAAGATGGAAATTGTTTTTTAGCCTCCAAAAGGTAGGAAAAAAACCCTTTTTTGTTTGTTCTTTTTTTGTTTTGTGTTCAAATAAATGGACCATCAGCCGATGGTGTACCATTGAATGATTAATGCGTAGCTTTGCCTTTTGCGACGTTGGTGTTGTTGGTTGGATTCTCTGATGGAATACCAAAGGAGCCTCACTCGCCAGCCCGGAGTCGTCCTCGTCATTGTAAAGCGAATGCCTTCAGGAAAACCAAAGAGTGATTGTAAGTTCATCGATCAATGAGCTTGTAGATGGTTTATTTGTTTGACAAGGGGTAGACGAGAGGGGGGGGGAGGGGGTATTTTTTTTTTTGTTAGTCGGTTTATTGAGGTAATTCTATTCTTTTTTTTTTGCTTGGACCACTGATGTTATAAAAGGATTTAGGTTTTATTTTTACAGCAGAGAAATTAGACCTCTATTGGAATTGAAAAAAATTACGAAAAAGAAGAACAATGAAGAAAAATTGGTATTAATTTCGAATATAAGTTCTGGGGGGCTTATTTCGGAATAGTTATTCAGCAGCTGGGGCTTAAAACAACACAAAACATATGGGAATGTGACCGAATTGAAAGTTTTTGTTTAAAAAAGTAGGTACCAAAAGAACTGATCTGCAAAAGAATTCACCTTCAAACCAAATTATACTTTTCTAGAAGATTTTGACACGCTCAACCAGGTTAGAACTACCGTAGCATGTCAAGTTTTCGAGATATGCTAATATGAACTTTTCAAAAACGCGCTTTTTCGGTATATTTAACGTCGAATTTCTTTACTGGTAAGTTCGTTAAAACTATTAATGGGATGTGAATTAAGTGTTTTTCAGCCTAAATCATTTAAAAATTCGTTTTTTGGCGCAAAGATATTGGAAAATGACGCCATCCAGTTGCGCACCCCAAGGCTTCATGCGTCCTGGTCTACGCCATCTCTCCAGCGCAAGCATGGTCTACCACGCTGCCGTCTACCATAGAATGTACCGCAAAAGACTTTCCGAGCAGGTTCCTCTTCGCTCATAGCAGTATGTGCAGCGTGGTGTGGTGCGTTCTATGAGATTGTTGCATTGCTCGGTGCAGAAAATTCTTACGTTCAGTCGCTAGCTTGCATTCATCATCAAACCAGTCGTTGCGATTTCTACGACTGCTGCCTAAGATGGAGTTGGCAGTACTAATGACAGTATTTTTAAGGCGTGTCCACTTCTCATTTACGCCCAGCATACTGGCTCCAGGACTTACTCTCCCTAAATCAAGTGATTCTAGGGCGAGTCCTAACGCATTACCAAAGGTGTTACTGGTGTTTTCATTGCGTAGGGCAGCCGTGTTAATTCGAACCTGATTGGCGGATGCAATACGTCTCCGCAAAGCAATCCACTGTACCATAACGATCCGAAGATAAAGCTCTTGGAAGCAGATAATTTTGTCCCGAATGTTTATTCCAATCCTTTCGGTTGAAAAGTGCAAGAAACTGTTAAGAGACCGCATTTTAAAATCCAATTTTTATTCTCTTTGTAAGATAAACTCTAAACCCTCCAGACGCACATTGCAAACTCACTAGTACCTCAACTGCGTTTAATAAGAAAGCACATTTTCATTTATCTCCATTTTTTTATTGAAGAACTTTCCAAACAATAACTTTTAAAAGTATTTTTCTGACGAATATGGTCTTCTAAATAAAAAATTAAAAAAAAAGAAGAGACAGTAATTTTAAACAAAGGAATAGCTGACATGAATCTAATTCCACAGAGACAACAACAAAAAAAAAACTGCTTCACTCTACTCATCTACGATATTGCTTTTTCTTTTGTCTCTGTTATAACTCCCATACCTAGACCCTAGCTACTCCCTATAATATCCAGGGTATCTACAGGAATTTAATGAAATAAATTTCACTATTTTTTGCATACCTTTTGCGATATCCTATAGCAACGCATAAACCCCATGTTGCATCTCGTTAAAAGGACACATGTCTCCTTGTTCTGACATTTAAAGGAATTTTATATTCCCGCCAGAATCTTGAGCATTTTTTTTTTCTGTTTAAATTATAAAAGTCCCATGACTCTTGATGTGATTAAAGAGTATAGCAAATAGGTATAGCTTCATGCTGTGATCCTATAGTATATCCTGGATGCTGTAGCGTGGGGCTGTTGCCGTTGTTCCGCACATCAATCTCACAAAATTCATGAAATTATTTTTAAACTTCTTTTTCAATTAGCTAAAGGTTCCGCCGTTCGTTCCCTCCTCGTTCCTTTGTTCGTTCATTTCATTGTGTGTAATTTAAAGAGGTGAAACGCTTGTTCCCAGATAAATCAACTTCTCTATACCTGATGTGCTGCTAGGTGCATGAAAAACCAGATGCATGAAGGTACCATAAGCCAACATTCTGGAGCGTCGCCGTGTCGGTCGCCCCCACCACATGTCATCCGAATAGAGTCGCAGTCGCAGGCAGCAAATGCGTTATTTCTGCGGGTTCCAGTTTTCACCGCTAGAATTTCAATTAAACGAAGCTTACACACGTTCCCCGTTGCTCCGGGATTCCTGAAATCGCAGAATCCTGGGGTAAGCGCGTTGACAGGGACGCGTATACGTTGCGTCTCGTTCTCATCACCATCATCATCATCCACATCATCCACATCATCGGTAGGCAGGGCGGGTAAAAAAAAAAAGACAGACGAGGTGCGTTCGTACGCTTTGTTAAGTGTCAGTGATTATAAACAAATTAACATGGCAATCGTGCCGCAAAGAGTGTACGTGCGTACCAGCCAACGTAGTACATGCGTTTGCCTCCCAATGACATGTACGAACACACACGCTGCGCTATAGGATAGGTATGTTGGTGTCGGTCGTGTTTTTGGGGTCGGATATTGGAATTTGTTTTTTTTTTTTGATTTTCTGTCAGGAATTTTAATAAATTGTTTGTTCTTGTAAAAAAGGGATACACAAAGATAAGCCCACACTAGAAGAGTGGAAAAGATTTATTGAAGATTTTCTGAAGATTTTCAGGGGTTTTTTTTAAGACTTTGCAAGAAATGTGGTATTTTTGAGTGTTTTTTTTTTCTGTTTTTAATCTTTATTTTTAGAATAGAAGAGAAAGAAAATTATAATAAAAGATGAAAGCAAATTAGGGGAATCCTAATGGAGTAGCCTCTTATCGTAAACCATACGTACTCACTCTTATATTGATTGAGAAGTCGTAAAAAGTGTATATATACTTTTTAATAGGCAAGGTCAAAGGCAGATAATGTTAACAACGAAAATAATGTTTAATGTTAAAAATGTTTACATTACTTCCATACTTGGGGAGAGATAAAGGATTTTTGTATGTTGGATGAAATATCAGATTGCAAATTAATGGGTTCTTTAGCCTTACAGTTGAAGCTATAAAGTCTGAAAGAAAATGAAGGGTTTGTTTAGTTTTTCAAAATAAACAATTTTGACTATTTAAGTACTTTAGGAACTTGTTCTTAGTTTTGTATAGGTATATTTTAGGTTTGGGTAGGAAACTGTCTGATTTTTGAATCAACATCTCACTATACGCCACTAAATACAACTTCATTGTCAAACAATAACTGCTACAGTTTGACACAGCTATGATGATTCTCCAAAAAGCTATTTTAGGTCGAAAACTATGGCGGCTAGAAATTTTCGATTGAAGCGTTCCGATTCTTAAAATTACGGTGAAGAAATAGCAGCTTTAAAATGTGTGGCTTTTCCCTTTTTGGAGTATTTTACCGCCTCACTAACTTCTTCGACTGTGACATCGGATACTTCGCTTAAGTTAGGTGATGCTATTGGAAAGTGTAGCCTTGGAAATTGTTCATTTATAAGGTCGTCACAATACTGTCGCCACCTGTGGAGAATTTTGTCGTCTTCCACAAGTAGTTGGCCTTGAGCATTGTTGATGAACTTTGGCAAAATGATCTCCTGAGTATTTCTTCTTCTTTAAGCGGCTATTTTGAAGAAGTTTAAACTTCTAATAAAGTAGGTATGTAACGGGTGATTTTTTAGCTGGTTTGGTTTTGGCGACACTGGTTTTGACAGCTGACGTGTGTTTAGTACCTCGTGTCACTGTCAAACAGCTTCAGTTTGGTTTGCAATTTAACCATGGAGCGTCTTACAAATGAACAGCGCTTTCAAATTATTGAATTTTACTATCAAAATTCGTGCTCGGTTCGAAATGTTCATCGCGCGCTGCTTCCATTTTATGGTCGGCATTCTCGACCTTCTGAGCAGTCTATTTGGAAGATTGTGACCAAATTTCGCACCAAATTTACTTTGTTGTACATTAAACCACCAACACGTTTACGTACTGTGCGTAGTGAAGAAAATATTGCGGCCGTATCAGCTAGTGTGACAGAAGACCGCGAAATGTCGATTCGGCGCCGTTCCCAGCAGTTAGGCCTTTGTTACAGCACTACGTGGAAAATTTTGCGGAAGGAACTGCCTTTTAAGATACAGCTGGTGAAAGAACTAAAGCCAGCCGACCTACCACAACGCCGAATTTTTGGTGAATGGGCTCTTGGAAAGCTGGCCGAGGATCCGCTTTTTTATCGAAAAATTGTGTTCAGCGATGAGGCTCATTCTTGGTTGAATGGGTACGTAAATAAGCAAAATTGCCACATTTGGAGTGAAGATCAGCCAGAAGCATTGCAACAGCTACCAATGCATCCCGAAAAAGCCACTGTTTGGTGCGGTTTATGGGCCGGCGGCATTATTGGGCCATATTTCTTCAAGATGATGCGAATCGCAGCGTTACTGTCAATGGTGAACGCTACCGAGCGATGATAACACACTTTTTTTTGCCCGAAATGGAAGTTCTTGACTTGCATGATATGTGGTTTCAACAAGACGGTGCCACATGCCACACAGCACGCGAAACAATGGCGCAATTGCGAGGCGAGTTTGGTGAACAGTTAATTTCACGTTTCGGGCCGGTCAATTGGCCGCCTAGATCGTGCGATTTGACACCATTAGATTATTTTTTGTGGGGGTATGTCAAGGCTAATGTCTATAGGGACAAGCCCGCTTCGATTGACGCACTGGAAGCCAACATCCATGCATTCATTCGTGAGATACCGGCCGATATGTGTGAAAGAGTATGCCAAAATTGGACTCAGCGGATGGGCTACCTGAGACGCAGCCGCGGTCAACATTTGCATGAAATTATCTTTAAACATTAAATTGCAAGGTTCAAAATATCGACTCAAATAAATATTTCATTCATTTTTTCGAATTTTTTGTGTTTTTTTTTTTTTTAAGTTGTAAACCTCTTAAAAAATCACCCTTTATATGGTAGCCGACTGGTAGTCACTGCTTTACGTGGATACAGACAAAAACGATACTTTCTTGATAGTATTGTTTCGGCTTGTCTTTTTTATAAAGGCAGCCGGGTTGCACCAAGTGCTCGAACTCTCTTTCAATACTCTGAATATCAGCATTTGGTCTATTTTCTGGTATATTATCTGGTAACTGTATGCTGTACCGCGCACATTTTGAAAATTTTCGGAAAGCTGTTTTTGAATCAATTATTTGACTTTGAGTTGATTTCAGAACTCAACTGAAATTTTATCTTATTTCTTAAACATTTGCTAGGAAAATCAGCTGCTACTTTTCACCTATTTGGGTTTGAGTTTTAGAGAAATTCTTACAGAAGAATGTAATTTTTATTCATTTCGCTGAAACTCAAAAGTTTTTTTTTTATTGTAATGTATTCCCACTACATATGTATTATAAATATTTTTCGCACCAAAAATAACGGTACCTGCCATATACCGGTTTTAGAAAAACTTCATTTCAACTCATGATTTCAATCATGTTCATTTTTTTTTTTGGATAAGGGTTATCTTTAAATGAAAACCATTTTTTCCAAAAACCGTTATTAACGGTACCTGCCATAGAACCGTTTTTTTTAAATTTTGATTATCTCCTTCATGACTCAATAAATTTCAACCATTTTTTTTTATATGAAAGCTTTTAAGTTGCCGTAATAAGGTTTGTTAAAAAAAAAATTCGATAGTTATTTTTTTGGATTTTTAAAAATAATTTGATTTTTTTTTTTTTTTGAAAAATCATTTTTTCGAAAACTATTCAATATTTTTTTTGAAAATTTAATTTTTAGATTTTGATAAATAATATACTAAAAATAGCGTACCAATTTTGTTTTATAAAAGTCCTTGAAAAATTTTATATTGAAGAAATAGGATCTAACGATTTTCAAATTTTTGTTTTCTTAAAATATTTTTAGAAGAAATCAGATTGCATACTTAGTTTTCAGGTTAAATTCATTTAAGAAGATGTTTTAGTCATTCGAAAATCGAATTTTATGCTTTTTTTACTTTTTTTTTTTATAAAACTGCATTTACAATTTTTTAATTAAAAAAGCTTAGCATAAATAGTAACTTTTTCTATAAGAGCAAGTACGTGCGACCCATTCGTGCATTTTATTTTATATTACCTCAAAGCTAAAACTTTCCAAAACAAATCATTTTTGGATTTTAAAAAAGCTTATAAAATCGACTTTTCGAAAACAGGTCTGTGATTTTTTCTATACTTTGATTTTAGCTGTCTAATATTACATATTTTCTTAAAAGTAGTTAACCTGATTTATTTTCAAACAAGAATTGAGAATTTTTTTAAAAATTAGTGTATCTTGATCTTTTTAAGGAAAAAATTGACTAGAAACTTACTAGACTATATAAAACGGAGTACGTGCTCAGAGTAGGTACTCAGCGTAATAAATGGAGTAGGTACTTATGAAAATGTATGTGTGCAAGAATGTTATTAAAACCAAATGGAGTACATGCTCCAAAAATCGGAGATTTGAGTAGGTGCTCAATTTTATTAATATCAAAGTATTTATTAGAGTTTAGCTCGATGTCCTTATTCAGGAAATATTCTAGAAAGTGTTTTTTTTTTTTAATCATTACCTTATTACTCACTTGCTCCAAAAATGCAGATAAAAAATCTAAATTTCAATTTCTGTCGAAGAAAATTACCCATTTACCCTCACTTTGTATGGATACTTTTAATTTTGCGTTTCAAAACAAATAAATATTCAGTTTTTATCAAATTTCATAGCAGTTCCTACTATTTGTTTACAGAATGTTTTCGTACTAGCTACAAAGTTCCCCGAACCGCCGAAAATATTTGAATGAAACCCTCATTCGAAATTTTATCTGTGTATTATGTCCAAAAAAGGAACTCTTAAGGCTTTTAAAATGTTCTAGAGGGTATACCGTTTTTTCTTGGTCTTTTTTTTTATATTTTATGTATTTGTATGCATATAATTTTGATTTATTTTATTTTATTTTATTTTATTTTATTAATTCTTCTGTCATACTTTGCCTTGATTTAATTGAATTCCGCACCCTACAATGGATTGGAACTAACATTTATTCAACATAGAGACCAAAGGACAACCAAATAGATGACATATTTTCTCAATTTATATTCTTTTACATTCATATAAGAGAGATAAACAAAAAATTCTTTAATATTTGTGTAGACACGTTTTTCTGTTTTTCTGTTTTTTTTTTTTTTAATTTCTGTTTTGTTTTTGATTGTTTATTTGATTTTTGTTTTGCATACATTTTTGAAAAGAAAAACCAATACAATGTAGGTCAACCTTACAATAATTACTTTTCGATTTTTTTTTCTCATCTAGCATATTAAAAACTTATGTTTGTTTGTTCCTGTGTTTTTTTTTCTTCTTTTTTTTTTGTTTTATATTGTGTAAGAGGAAAAAAAATTAAATGAAAGATGTGAATGTTGAGATAAAAATGAACACGAATACAAATAGAAAATGAAAATAAAAAAAAAAAAAATTGTTAAAATCAATTTAAATTTAATTAAAATCTGTATTTGTGTTTTTAATAATAGAAAAGAGTAGAATGACATATAAAATGATTTTCTTTTTTTTTTATGGTCACAGGATGATATTTGTATTAATCAAAATCAATCAGAGTTCATAGAAATGTTTAGTCTTTTGCCAAAATCGTTCCCGGTTAAACTTTGTGGGTAAAAATCAGTCTTTGCATCAACACGACTTCACATTAATCATTGAAAAACAGCAACAACAACAACAACAACAAGGTTC